>OX104113.1:14469943-15800927 GCA_944474755.1 Limnoperna fortunei | reverse complement strand
TGCTTGAATAATTTTTGTCTCTGTCAGATATTATTCAGGGGAGAAAATTAGATTTAGACTTTTTAAATATAGTATTCAGTGGGAGACCTCGTAAGCACAACTCCTCCTAAACCATTTGACAGATTGTGATGAAACTTTACATAAAGGAAGTACATCATATGTAGATGTGCATGAAGAATTTTCATTGCTGTCTGATAATATTCAGGGGAGATAATTGGACTTGAAAGTATAACTCCTTAATAATTTCTTTGCTATTTATTGATGTAAAATGCTAGTTCAAATTATTACAAACAGAACAGTAGACTAGTCCATTTCAGATGACTGATTTATATGTATTAATACTTTAGGTCAGTTTTTATTAGAAACAATTATAAGAACAATAAGGATGGTCAACATTTTTCATTCGAATCAATTTTTGTTGGAATAAAAGGACATATTTATAGTGTAAAAACATTTAATATAATCAGAAAAAGTAAATTTTATAACCTTAATTTCTTTGAAGACCTTTATTTTTCTGTTCTAGATTTATGAGAAAAGAGGATCTGATTATATCTGTAAAAATACTCCACTTATTCATCAGGATTTACATAACCTAAGCAAATCAGAGGCAGAGTTTAGGTTCATTCGAGAGGCATCAGTTTCTCCAGCTGCTTTTAACTTACATTTTTATAGACTTAAAAAAAGAAAAACGGATAAAAATTGGAATGCATGGCTAGGAATATGTGCAAAAGGAATAGAAATTTATGAGGTAAAAAATTAATCATGATTAATGACAGTACGTGCCTACAATATTTTAATTTGCTTAATATTAAACAGATGTTTGGTAGCAAACATTTCTGTTACTTTTGATCAGCATAAATAAATACTGTTTTATTGCACAAATGTGTATTGATTGTTGTTAATGACCATATAGGCAATCTGTTTCAAATGTTTGCTAATTTTGTACAAAGGATGGAAATCATCAATAGAGGGTCAATATTCATTGGTTGATTTGGATGATATGTTCAGTCAAAGACTTTTAATAATTTAAAATTGACCTCTAGTCCAAAATTATGGTTTTTGTATTTTATCTATATACAGTATACTATGCAGTATATACTGTCCTGAACATTTAAATAAAATGCATTTATATTTTAAATTCTTAACAGGAAGTAGGTTACAGTCTGAAGAATCTGATATCAACATTCCTCTGGCCTGATATAGGAAAACTCTTGTTTGATGTAAGTTTTTAAGATTTAGGAACACATCTTTTGTAGACTTTTAAAACTTGAAAAGTGAATGTCCATGCATTAAATATCAGAATTATTAAATTTAGACATGCTTAAATTTATAAAGTTAATATGGCTGTGAGTAAGCAGTATGAAAATATTCTGTGTAATTTATGTACTTCTTGTTGTGATCTCTATAGTTTTTAATCAGCTCATTACATGTTTTAATGTAGAAAAAGAAATTTAAGATTCGAGCCGATGGTTCACCTGAAGGAAGAGAGTTTGCCTATTATACTGACTGTGATACAAAATCCAAATACCTGTTACAGCTGTGTAAAGCTACACATATGTTCCAGTTAGCCATACATCCTAAACTCATGGAAATAAGACATCTAGACGAGCAAGGTAATGGGCAATATAATTTCATCAGATGTATTCATACATCTTATTAAATCTAAACAGAATAAAAATATTTAACACAAATTTCAAATGTCATGCTTTGTATCAGGGGTCACCACACTCTAAAAAAGTAGGGAGAAGTGACTTTCTCCCTTCCAGCCAAACAGGGAGAAGTCAGGGCCTGATAGGGAGAATTCAGGGAGACACTAGGGAGAAGTCAGGGGACCGTACAAATAATTAATTTTGTAGTAGTTACATACATTTTTCCTTATTTACATTTAACAACACATAACCTTTATCATTAATCAATGAAAAAAGTACCAGATATAGGGACTATTTTTATATCTACTTCAGTACTTGTAGCCATACAAGGTATTCACATCTTTATTCTTTGAAGTAAAGCTCATATATTTACCAAAGAAAATTGTTAAAGTACAATACACTTTGAAAGAACTGAAATTTGAAACCAATTAAAAGTGTTTGTTTATCATTAAAAATTTTTCATTATGGGTCATTATACATTACTTTTCTTCATTGTTCACTTCTGGTAATTAGTCACATCCGGTTCATAAACAAATGGCGCGTAATACATTTGAAATACGTAAATCGTTTGGAAATATGTTAAATACGCATATTGTTTGCCATTTTATTATTGGAATTACACATTTACTGATAATTTGATAGTCTGGGTGAATTATTTGGACCAGATTTACAAGTATCTTATGTGAACCATGGGGCGACTTCAGGTCCTAGTAGGGTCCTTTGTCGCCCACTTCCCCCAGTGTGTATTGGTCATTATGTTTATGAAATGTATGTGTTTGATATCTATTGTAGTGGTACATTTATCTGACATTAGTGCACACAGAAATTTGCTTCACTTTATCAGCACACTAAAATTAAAAATATCTTTATTTTTTCTTTCTATATAAATAAATAACAGTACATTTTATACCTTACAACTTGTTGTTGCAGATAATCCACTGTACAGAGAACTATATATTTATACTTTGTTTTTTACAGATAAGCGACGGTACAGAGAACTATATATTTATAGTGACCATAAAGACTTGGTGGCTCATGGAGGATCTTTTAGGGGAAGCGTATCTCCAAGCTGTAAATCAGTACTAAACACCAGATACTCCCTTGTAAGTGATGCCAGCTCCAATACAACATCAGGGATAGCCAGTGACAAAATGACAATCAGCTTTGAGGATGATGGTAAGTTTGATTTAAAATAAAATACTTAATTTATGTGTGTATTAAGGTTGCCAAATTAACTTCAGTACCAATACATGAACCAATGTAAATATGTGTTAAAAACATTTGAAAGTAACCATATGGCTTATCATTTATTCTGTATGGATTTGTACTTCTATATTTTGAATTCTTTTTTTAGAAGAAATAATGTTAGCAGAGGTAAAAATATAAACGTTTTGATGTCATGGTATTTATGTAGCTTATATAAGACTGAATATTTAGATTTAGAACAATAGAACTTGCACACAGCACAAAAATGTAATAATCTTGCATGGACAGAACTTTTTTTAAAATCATATCTTTAAAACTGATAGCAATCCTTTGATACATTTCCTGAAATCTCTATTGTGTATGAATGTTGTTTCTGTTTCAGATCACAGTAGAGAGATAATGATAGACTGTCCACCAAGTTTTGGTACACCTAGTCAGAACAATGCATTTTCTACATTACCAAGTAAGCTATGCATTTGACACAATTAGTACTTGTTTATTATATATTATTAATAGCACATAAATAGTTTAATACTGGTAAATAATCTATGGGTATGTTAATTTTTTTGTTGATGAGTCATGACCTGCCTTACAGCTCTAACAATTTCAAATTTCTTAAAAATTTGAAACTGATAAAAGCAATGCAGATCGTTTTGTTGTGCATGTTATGTATCCAATACATTAAATACAACAGAAAGCAAGTTTTTTATACCCCCGCTCGACAGAGTCGGGGGTATATAGTGGTCCTCATGTCCGTCCGTTCGTCCGTCCACATTTGGTTTCCGGATGATAATTCACAAAGTTTACATCCGATTTTGAATGAAACTTTCGGATATTGTTATATATCAGGTTGGTAAGAAGCCTATTGATTTTGGGGGAAATCCGTCAAATTTCAAGGTCACAGTCCACGAAAAACTTTGGACATTTTAACAAAAAAGTTGTTTCCGGACAATAACTCAAAAAGTTTACATCTGGTTTGAATGAAACTTTGGGATGTTGTCATATATCAGGTTGGTAAGAAGCCTATTGATTTTGGGGGAAATACGTCAAATTTCAAGGTCACAGTCCACGAAAAACGTTAGAAATTTTTACAAAAAAGTTGTTTCCGGACAATAACTCAAAAAGTTTGCATTCAATTTGAATGAAACTTTGGGATATTGTTATATATCAGGTTTGTAAAAAGCCTTTTGATTTTGGGGGAAATGGGTTAAATTTCAAGGTCACAGTCCACGAAAAACGTTAGAAATTTTTACAAAAAAGTTGTTTCCGGATGATAACTCAAAAAGTTTGCATGTGATTTGAATGAAACTTTGGGTTATTGTTATATATCAGGTTGGTAAGAAGCCTATTGATTTTGGGGGAAATCCGTCAAATTTCAAGGTCACAGTCCACGAAAAACGTTAGAAATTTTTACAAAAAAGTTGTTTCCGGACAACAGGGAATTTTTTAGGATTTTGAGGGCTTTAGTCACTTTAGCGGATGAGTCGTATAAGCATCTTCTCAGAAGCATGCATTCATTGTACTGGTGAAATTTCATAGTATAAAAACTATATTCTTTCAATTGCAGTGTATAAATTTGTTTTAAAAAATGATTATAACAAAATGTTTATAAATTTTCAAAGAAGTTTAATTTAAAAACTTATTTAAAATGCGTTTGTATATCAATCGGTTACAATTTTTCATTAAGGGCCGTTGTACTTCGTTTTCTAAGTGGTAAGCCATCTGTAATTAGACGTATCTCGGATGTACACAAATGGGCGCGTAATCCATTTGAAACCATCAAAACATACGAAAAATGAGTTAAATACGCAAAATCTTTGCAATTTTTATTTGCAATACATATTTAATCAAAAGGTGGAAGTCTGTGCGCATCAGTACGATCTACGACACTTTTGTTTGCGTATATTGACCAGTAGCACGACTTATGCATGTTAATCGGATTACCTGTAAAAACATCGATTCGGCAATTGACACCTGTTGTTTAAAACTATCGAGGTGAAATAATTACATTTCCTGTTAATTGGCTTTGGGGTCATAAATATGTCGTTTTACACTTGGTAGAATGAATTTGTAACAAAAAATTTTTAATACTTCTTGGAAATCAGGTGACGAAATTGATTTCGAAATCTATCGTCAATTTTCAAATAATTCCCTGCCGGACAATAACTCAAAAAGTTTGCATCCGATTTTAATGAAACTGTAAAATATTGTTATATATTTTGTTGGTAAGAAGCCTATTGATTTTGGTGGAAATCTATCAAATTTCAAGGTCACAGTCCACGAAAAACGTTAGAAATTTTTACAAAATGCGGGGGTATTAGTGATCGCTAGATCGACTTTGTCTAGTTCATTATTGCATTCTTATTATACTCCTTGAAAAGTCTGGGGTATATAGTGATGGTGTTTCTGTCCATTACATTTGGGGTACCCATCTCTTTTTCGCAACTTCACTTTTCATTTTATTAGGCATGAAAATGAGCGGGTATCAATTAACAAGCATGTATTGATTTATGAACTTTTCTTTTAATAGATTACATGCCATCATCAAGGATAAATCGAAATAGTCCAGGTGCTATATCGGGACCAGGAGAACTTTTTAAATCCGCCTCGGTTGGGCGACCTACTGGTAATAAACAAAATAATCGTTCTCCTGATCGGACAAAAGCAAACATATCACCACGGTTACAACATCAACATATTTATCCGGGAACATTATCTACATCTTATTCTGGTAATTCTATAGAGCAGGAAATTTCTCCAAATACCAGCGGAAGTTTTCATGGACATTTTCCAGGATATAATCATATGGCCTCTCCACTCTATAGCTCACAACAAATGAATATACCTGTTTATATGAACCATACTCCTACAACTAGTTTACATAATGAACGACTGTGTTTGTCGCAACCTGTAAGTCGCAGTACAAGCCGAGCTGATAGCTTTAAGAGTAACTTGACTCAGTTGCAGATACATACAAGTGACAATCACATATCACCTTACTATCAGTATGAAAAACAGTTGTATCAGTATCCTGGATATAATTATAGTACATTTAACGGTCAGATTCAAGCAGCACATGCCTGCGACCCAGCAATTACTAGTTCACAGAACTTTGAACAACAGTATTATAATTATCAAGGTTACGAAACAGACTTAACAGGTTCACAAAATCTTAACCATTTCTATCATAGTCATGAAAGTTTTTCTGGGCAGTTAGTCGAGAGTCAAGGAATTCTGTATCTTTCAAATGAGATGATGATCCCTGGTATCAGTTCTTACGTTAGTCAAAGTAATATCTCAAGCTCATCATACACAGAAACAGAAAGAACACTCCAGGAACAAGAAGTTTTAGCTCCTCCCCCAATGTTTGCCGACATGTCCGAGTTGAATGATACAAGGGAATCGAAGCATTCTGGAAGAAGTTACAATAGTTATACATCATTAGACAAATTGCCTACAGACCAGCTAGGCAGTGATGAAAAAAAGGTATGCATTTAACAATTAAGTATTCAGCTATTTATACCCTCTGCAAATTTGTATTCGGGGGGGGGGGGGGGGGGGGGGGGGGGGGGAGCATGCTCACAGTCCACACTTGTTTGTAATGTTTATGGCTTTGAATAACCATGAATTTTATTTATCTTAAAAGCAATCACATCACATTATTCAAAGATGTTAAACCAATGTCATTTTGTTTCTGACTAGTAAATGAATGGTTATCACAGCAGATTACAGTTTTTCGTTGACAATTTCTCCAGATACATGATTTTTTTGCTTTTTACTGTGCTTTTCTTTTTTTTTTTTTTTTTTGTTGAGGACATGATTTATTTTATTTTTTGTTTTTTGTTGTTGAGGACATGTATTATCCTTAAGAAAGAAAATTAAAAGTAAAATTTTTAGTATCAAGTTATGTTTATTTACACATGTAAATGAATCACATGTTGAACTTTATGCTGTCCACAGACTGCATGCTCATAAACATAATGGAGCATCTGTGGCCAAGTGGTCAAGGTAGTTTGTCTACTATTGATCACATGGTCTGTCAACAAGAAGATTGCTTGTTCGGGCCTCAATGCGGGCAAGGTGCACTCAACTCCAATCTTAATTAACAAGGATTGCCAGTTTTCCTACCGAAGGTCCCGAGTTTTCTCAGGGTACTCCAGTTTCCTCCCCAAATAAAACTGGATGCCAAAGTATAGCTAAAAAATTGCTGAAAGTGGCATTAAACAATATTGAAAAAAACATAAACATTATTACATTTTTATACCCCCGCTCGACAGAGCCGGGGGTATATAGTGGTCCTCATGTCCGTCCGTCCGTTCGTCCGTCCACATTTGGTTTCCGGATGATAATTCAAAAAGTTTACATCCAATTTGAATGAAACTTTGGGATATTGTTATATATCAGGTTGGTAAGAAGCCTATTGATTTTGGGGGAAATCCGTCAAATTTCAAGGTCACAGTCCACGAAAAACGTTGGAAATTTAAACAAAAAAGTTGTTTCCGGACAATAACTCAAAAAGTTTACATCTGATTTGAATGAAACTTTGGGATATTGTCATATATCAGGTTGGTAAGAAGCCTATTGATTTTGGGGGAAATACAAATTTCAAGGTCACAGTCCACGAAAAACGTTAGAAATTTTTACAAAAAAGTTGTTTCCGGACAATAACTCAAAAAGTTTGCATTCAATTTGAATGAAACTTTGGGATATTGTTATATATCAGGTTTGTAAAAAGCCTTTTGATTTTGGGGGAAATGGGTTAAATTTCAAGGTCACAGTCCACGAAAAACGTTAAAAATTTTTACAAAAAAGTTGTTTCCGGACGATAACTCAAAAAGTTTGCATGTGATTTGAATGAAACTTTGGGATATTGTTATATATCAGGTTGGTAAGAAGCCTATATGATTTTGGGGGAAATACATCAAATTTCAAGGTCACAGTCCACGAAAAACGTTAGAAATTTTTACAAAAAAGTTGTTTCCGGACAATAACTCAAAAAGTTTGCATCCGATTTTAATGAAACTGTAAAATATTGTTATATATTTTGTTGGTAAGAAGCCTATTGATTTTGGTGGAAATCTATCAAATTTCAAGGTCACAGTCCACGAAAAACGTTAGAAATTTTTACAAAATGCGGGGGTATTAGTGATCGCTAGATCGACTTTGTCTAGTTCATTTTAATCTGTATCTCATTCTTATAAAAGCTGGGTTTTTTTTTTGGTTTTGTTTTTACAGAACAAATTAGTAATTAAAACAAACCATGTAAATATTTTTAAACAGAAAATTTCCTGATCTGAGATCTGTAAATCAGATTTCACACGAAACATGTTAAATTTACACTGTTAAATCATGTTGTCCTTAATTCATGTTTATGTCCCAAAATATATATAACAAACTTATTTTCTTCTGCAGACTCTAAGCACATCCACCACAGAGTTGAATTCAGGTGAAGTGTTACACCCAGAGCTGGAAACAATACGAGACGACACACATGCCCTTTCTCTTCCGTTGATGCATGGATTGTGTAATGACAAGTCCCTGTATATGCAGGTGTCAAACCCACAGAATGGAAGTGTGGAATCTTATGATAATTCCACAATAAGGTCAACTGATTCCAGAATATCTAGAATTTCACATGATTTTGATCCACGTCGTTTATCAGCTGTTTATCCTAGTGTACATGGATCTCCAGCAAGTATTTTACAGAGACCTTTCAGTTGGCACAGTGAGAGTTTTGATTTAGATGCTCACATTGCTGCAATGAACAGTCAGACTTTGGACGAAAACCATCGCAGTGTTCCCCAAAACCTTGGACATTTGCTGGTTTCTCCTTCATGGACCAATGCAATAACATACAATGACCAATATTCATCAGATTATTCTCATATTGTTCCTGCACAAATGACCACTGGAGGCATTAATTCTCAAAGTGGTCTTCAAGAAACTATTGGAATTGCGTAATTAACACCGAGAACAAACCTAACAGTAGAAGCTACATTACATTAAACTACCAAAATTAATTGATTAATTAATAGTTGATTCACATGTACTACCATCAAAAATATTTGGATTTAAAATAATAAAAATTCTAGGTAGCTTACCTGACAAAAAGTTAGGGTGAGCTGTTGACATCAATTTGCATTCGTCTCCTGTCTGAAATTTGTTTTCTTTTCTTACCGTCACTAGTGGGTCAATTTGATATACTTTGTTCTGTGGAAGATCTTGTTTGAACATTTAAATTACATTAGTAACAATACACTTCAAAATATAAATACTTTTTTTAAAATCTGCACTTACTTGAATCTAAGTAGATATTTTAGAGTACTTCAAAATTTTTGCAGATATTGCATCCTCTTTTTGGCCAGTTTTCACAGAGTGAAAATCTGGGTTATAGTATGGTGAATGTTGGGCAGGCGGGGAAAACATTTTTGTAACATGTTTTCTCAGCTTCTACTAAATGGATTGATTTCAAATTTGGTGCACAGGTTTAGCAGGTCAGTCAGTTATCTACTTCCTGTTTTCCAAACCAACTTGGATTGTTTCAAGGGTCAAAATAGGAAAAAAAATTTAAACAGTTTTCTCAGCATCAAAATAGAAAAAATTTTAAACAGTTTTCTCAGCAACTACTAATCACATTCTCTTGAAATTTGGTATGCCGCATCAACATGGCCTCCCTAACGTGGGATTCGATTTCAGGTCTGTCGCTCACCTACTTCCTGTTAACCGACTTAGTTAATAAGGAAATCCGGTCATTTCTGTCTTTGACCGATTTTTTTCAAGATGACAGCCTCAACCAAAAAAAAGAATCTCACTTCATTTTCAGCATTATTAGTTTTTATTTGAAACGTAGCCACAAAAAGCTGCATCATTTTGGTCACGTGTAGATCAGGTGAGCAAATTGCAGGCTCTGGAGGTCCTGCTGTCTTAAAAAATAACAAAATTACACACTCATGAAGTCCTCCTGTCTTACAAAATAACAAAATTGCAGGCTCATGAGGTCCTCCTGCCTTACAAAATAACAAAATTGCAGGCTCATGAGGTCCTCTTGTCTTAGAAAATAAATAAATTTTCCCAAAAATGTAGTGTGTTCATTAGATTTTAGATACTGTGTTAAGTATTTTTCTGGAATATTTTAACTAAATTGTTGAAGATCAAATAACACTGCAGTTTGTCATCAAAAAGCAAGTACATTTTGGAATGTAAAATAATCCTAAGCTAATAATAAGAACAGTGTTTAAGTGTCATGGCTATAAGGGCCAGCACAATATTATAAGAAAGGCCTATTAAACAAATAGACTTTTCAAATAACTGCCAAATTGTTTTTTGTTGTTGTTTACAGTATAATACTTTTATTCTGATAACATTTTCCTAGTTTTGTATTAGATTTTAATAAAAAATTGTGCCAAATAACAGAACATTTATATTAGTAATATCTTGTTTATAAATATTGAAACCATATTTACAATTGACAGATTTAGACCATTTCTGTATAGGGGTCTGTTAACATCTGAAAACACCACACATTATACCAACATGTATAGCAAATTATCAAAACCTGTTTGTATACAAACATTATTTTGTATGTTTTGTTGGATATAAAGTTTTTTGCTTTAAAGTGATCAAAAGTAATGATGAAATACATGTACTTCTGATCTGTCTTGTTTTTAGTTGTGCCCGTTTTATGTATATACAAATTCTTTTTTCTGATAAAGTTTTCTTAAAGTTATGATTAATAAACAATTATTAAAGCTAATTTTTTAGAGTGTATGTTATATGTATCAAAGTAAGAGTTAGGCTCTTTAAACATGTTAAAACTTTATATTTTTCTTTTTTACAAGCTTCTGACTGAAATGCATAGTACACTTCTGGATGAATCGTACAAACTGTATTAAAAAGAATACTATCATGAAAACAGCATGTATTTAAGGTTGAGCATTTTATTTATAACAGTGAATAGGCATTTGTAAATAGAATATATTTAACCTATATTGTTAACCTTTTACGTAGTTATCCCAGATCATTGTGATACTTTTATATTCCATTTTCATTTTTAATAACAGTTATTGTTAAGGATTCCTGTTTTTACAGCGATTTGTACATTTTATTCAGCTGACGTACCACCATTGGCTGTGTATATTAGGCCATGATGGAATATTCACAGCTGGTAATAGTAAATGCACAATTTTCATTATACTTTGTAATCCTGGAAATATGTAGTTACGAGATCAAATGAATAACAACAGATCAAAAATATTAATTTTAAAAGATGAAATAAATTCTTTTATTACAATTTTTTTTTTTGTGAGATGTTAGCATTATTTTATACATTAAGTGTTTGATACCGAAACTTTTTACAGAAATATTTAATGTTTCCTTGTTCAGCATGAATTGTTTTAACATAAACAAATCTAGATTCCTTTCAGATGTTGTAGTCTGTAGTAGTAATGATTGTACAGTTATACACATATCATTTAAATGGTTGGTTGTATCAAATCTATATTTAGGCATATCATCAAGATATTTATAGCCTAGTGCAATAATATTGTAAATATTCAGAGTTGCTCAGGGTCCTAGTGATAAAAAATAATGGTACCTATATTTGTTGTAACAATTTTCTATCTGGTCAGTGTGGTAGCATCATGTAAATCAGTGTATCTGTTCCTTAAAAACAAGTGGAATAACTCACTCCTGGTGTAAACTGAATAATTTAGTTTTCTCTGGTTAATGGCCATGATGTTTTTAGAACATTCATCCTATACCACTGCAACATATTTTTGTATACCAATTGTCATTTCTTAACCCCTAATTTCTTAAATTATTTCAAGTTTGCAATTTTCTTTAAATGTAGAAAACCCCCATGTTGTAAATCCAAATTTTTATACCATGTTGTTGGTCAAGATTCTTTTACTATAAAGAGAAGAATATCCAATTATAAGCTTAAAGAGAAGATGCCAATCAGTTCTAGAGTCTATAAGACATTAATCATGAAAATATTGTACTTTAAAGTTTGTAAAGATCCTGGAGAATGATAACCTGCCTAAAATGGACTGCTAGTATTGATGTAAAGTACTAATCCCTGATAATTGTTGTATTGACCCAATTAAACCCAATTCCTGACTACTTGACCATAGTGTAACTGCAAATAGTCAGTCCAAAGGAAACTTTTTTTTCGGGATTCTTTTGATACCGCTATCATTTTAACCATCAGGGAAATTTTTTAATAAAATATAAAGCATACAATATTAAACTTTTTACTCGTTCCATGGCATACAATGTTTATATTGTGGCAAATTTTACAATTCATGAACAGTTTATGTGTTATTAATGATAGAATCAATCAAAATGTACAACCAAAGAAACTCAGATGTAAAATTTGATATATTGATTAAAACAAATTGGAAGAAAAATGAATCGGAAAATAATTATTAATTTAAATTAAATTTGATTAGTATTGGCTTGGATCTTAATGAAAAGCTTTAGCACTTGTTATACTGTGCACGAAATTAATAAAAAGTTGTTAGTTGTTGAAAAGTTGGACTTTTACCAGTGGGTTTTTACAAAGTTCCTCCATTGTTTTACTGGAATTCTATATGATTCCATATGGTACTGTGATGTTTACAAAGTTGATATTAGAGATCTGTGTGTTCATTCCATTATATCATTTGTAGAGTTTTATATCTTCATCATGTTAAATTTTATATTAAAATATTTTCATATGTATAGTCTCCAATAATAAAGATCGATATTTCTTTATCTTGTGACATTATTATATCTCTTGCTATTGTTAATACATAGCAATATTGTTGACTGTTAATGTCAGACTGTAACAGACTATCTGTCCCAATCTTTTGATTATCAGATCTACGATTATTTGGGTAGAGGAAGTTGATCATCTTCTATTACTCATGTTCCTGTCAACATGAAAGTTGGGGGGGGGGGGGGGGGGGGGTTGAGCCTTACTGCAGGCGGGGTATGCTCAAACTACACTTTAATTGACAATGATTGCCAGATTCTTGCCATAGGTTAGGAATGTTTATGGGGTACTCCAGCTTTCTCCCCTAATAAAAACTGGTCAGCATGATATAGCTGAAAGTGACACTAAATATCATTCAAACAAATCAAATGATTATTTTTTGCTCATATGTTTAGACTTTGCAGGGCTACTTCCCTTATTGCACCATTTACTGCCACTGACAGCAAACAGTTATTAAAATCAAGACAAATGTATAGGTTTCCAGTGGAAGCAGTGCCGTTAATACTTCACATTTTGCTTTTTAGCTCACCTTGAAAAAAAGGTATATTTGAGCGTTTGCCACTAAGTGTATGTTGGCTATTAACACCAATTCTCCATAAGGATCAAAGGATTTCCATATAGGGTGAGACATGACATGTCTCAGATTTAGCTGATTTTCATTTTATAAGTTGAAATTGACCATTGGACCACAAAATAATCATTGTTTGTTATGATTTGACTTCGGTTGCCATGGTGACGGAGGCGGCCATTTTGGGCCGATTAAAATACAGTGAAAAGGGCAATATTCAAATCCCAATTTTTCAGGGGAAAATCGATTCATATTCAATAGAATTTCTTTATTTGCTTAATTCAATATCTCATTGACAATATTCAAATCAGTTACAACACTTTAAGTATATGTGTGATCAGACTGAGACTATTGAACATGTAAAGAAATAGTGCATTATTCTCTATAATTTTTGGTAAAAAATATTACCATTTTTGACACTTTTCTGACTCCATTTTCAGAAAATGCACCAATCACAAATAATCATCCTGAATATAATTACATAGATTGATGATTAATATTCAAAAATTTTAAAAATCTCAATGGGGTAAGAAAAAACGTCTTTAAAAAACACTGTTAAAGTTGGTTACCATGGTAGTAAAACAAAAACGGCAATTTTTCGATATTTAAATACATGTATGACCATACTTCTAATATGAGCCAAGATAACAATTGTTGTCATCATATGTACCTAAAAGGATCTTTTCAACATAGTATGACCTTAGAAAACATTCAAGGTCACTTGTGTTGTTCTGAAGGTCACTTAAAATTGATTTACTTCGAGAGTTTCATATTTGAAAGTTCAATTTTTAGTTGACCTTGACCTTGAGACACTGTACCCTGAAATGATTTCAATGTCATTTTAAGTTTATAGTATGTCTGTTAAAAATAATAATTAAGGATGATTTAATTTATTACTAAAAGAAACAGTATTTTCATGGAAATATTGAACAATACAAAAAAGGCTTTTTTTCACAAGTTACCATGGTAACCATCTTTGACAGTGTTTTCTATAGACATCTTTTGTTACCCCATTGAGATTTTTATAAGTTTTGAATATTAATCATCAACTTATGTAATTATATTCATGATGAGTATTTGTGATTGGTGCATTTTCTGAAAATGGAGTCAGTAAAGTGGAAAAAATGGTAATATTTTAGTAGAAAAATTCCAGAAAAAATGCATGATTTCTAGACATATTGGATAGCCTCGTTCTGACTACACATTTATGTTTAGTCTTGAAACTGTTTTGAATATTGTCAATGAGGTATTGAATTAATCAAATAAAACATAATATTGAATATGCATTGATTTTTGAATAACAAATTGGGAATTGAATATAGGCTATTTCGCAGCATGAGAAATGATAAAAAATGACCGCCTCAGTTACCATGGCAACCGTGGTCAATCATAACAAACAGTCATCATTTTTATGATCCAATGGTCAATTGCAACTTATGAAATTAAAATCAGCAAAATCTCAGACATGTCATGTCCCAGTTATTTTGGTGCTTAGGGATAATTGGTCTTAATACTCCTTAAAAATCTAATCTGAAGCCACTTGCATAATTTTTTATAATCTTGGCCATAATTATTGCTATTGATCAGCACATTAAGCTATACATATTTTTCAATTAGTTAGGATTTGGGTAAGGACTCCATTTGGTATTTATTGTCCCCTGCCACAATGTGACAGAGTGAGATAGTAATGCTGTGCGTCCGTCTGTCACAATTTTGTAGGAGTTATGGGACAAATACCATTTAAGCAATATAATACCATGGTAGACCTTGTAGACACATCTCCTCTGAAAAGGATTGATTTAATAATTAGTTGGATTAATTGTTATGATGGGTAGATGTGTATACTATCCTGTCATTTGATTTGTCAATTTTGTAAGAGTTTTGGGACTTTGACGGTTTCAGCAAAATAATACAAAGGTATATCTTGTGGAGTTATCTCCTCTGAAACCGCTTGACAAATTGGTTTGATGTTTGGTTGGATTAATTGTTATGATGTATAGATGTGCATAGTCTAGCACCATTTTAATTCATCAAATTTTGTAGGAGTTATGGAACTGACTTTCATCAATATAATACAATGGTAGATCTTGTGGATGCGTCTCTGAAACTGTGCAATGGATTGCTTTGAAATTTTATAAGATTAATTGGTGTGATGTGTAGATGTGCAGGACCACCATTTTGATTTGTCAAATCTTTTAGGTGTTATGGAACTTCGGCCATTTTAGCAATATTGAACAATATTGAAAGCAAATTTTATCAAGCACTGTATGTAGTTGCTTAGCTCTTCCCTGTCAAAACAGTTCTTATATTACATGTTTTTTATTTTGTCACAAAACTAAATGTATCACACATTTTTTCCCCTTTTATTTTCTCACGTCTCTGAGGCAATTCGATACTGCAGCGATGGTGGACATTTGACTACGTGTAGCAACTTGCCCTTGTTGCCCTTAAATTACTCTTTTTGACAAAATTTTCATTTTTACAATAATTTGCAAACTAGAAGAGCCAGATTGACATTGTAAACTGCAAAACAAATCAGAAAGACAATGCCTACAAATCACTTGGTTCAAAATTGTCTCATCAGTCCTTATAGAAGTTATTTGCACTTTAATGAAAAGTGTTTGCCCTGTAAATTAACAATTTAAACTCAATTGCAAAAATAATCAGCAATACAAATTATTGGTCTGAAATCGGGAGTTATGATGGTGTCACTTCATGGCTTACCCAAATTGATCAGACATCGTCATCATCATTCACTTGGACCTGTTTATCAGATACCCTGACTTCAATATTTGGCTATTTTTTCTATAAATAGAACATAAGGGGAAATACTTAGAAATTTCTATCGATGGCAAAAAACTAAATACCGCCGATTTTAAACATGAAATGAATGACGTACCTATATTATCTGAATTCCCTTTTTCTAAACTAAAGAAATTTTAAAAAAACTGGGAGGCTTCATGCAATCACAAATTGAACAAAACAAAATCTTTTGAATAGAATATTAAACGTATTCCAGGTTTATTCTACTACTTCTTTTGCTGGATGTGTTTATATAGGGTTATTTTTAACTAATAATTTATATAATTTTTCACGCTAGAAATTAATAACATAATGGGAAAATGAATGTGGATCATTTTCCAATCGAATAGCAAACCAGAAAAATCAATATCGAACATGACAATGTCCAAAACAAAAAAATCGATAATTTTCCCATTGAAATATCGAATAGGAAAGATAATAACGAAATGGGAAGCGAATGTCAATTGGTTTATTGTCCAATTCTTACAGCTAATAGGACAATAAATAAGAAAAAGGAATGTCCGAAAGGAAATTTTGTTATTTTAATATTCAAACCACGAAGAGGAAAATGAATGACGAAAAGAACAAATAATACCGCTTGCTTCCCAATTTTCAATTTGGAAATATTTACAATATTGCAGTATATGTGTGGCATTGGCGATTAGGATTGAGACGTAGTCAAAATTTACATATCACCCTATATCTGCACCCCATATTTTAAAATACATGTATTGCATATGTCGGAAGACTGTATTAAAGCAATTTTCGTTTCTAAATGCAAATTGGCAGAAGCTGGGACTTTTAGGAGAAATGAAATAAAAGTGTTAAAATGACAAAAAGGCTATTAAAAATGGAAACAGTTTTTACTCCTAAGTGACCATTCTGAACAATTTATTTTCATGTGTTTGATTTATTAATACAAGATATAAATCCATATGTTAAATTTTGTAGTTTATACTATCGCATGTTTAGGTAAATAGCTGAAAAGTTCGTAGGGGGCCTCGGGATCGGTAGACGAGTGGTTAAGGTAGTTTGTCTACTATTGATCACGTGGTCTGTCAACACTGAGGTTTCGGGTTCGAGTCTCACTGCGGGCAGGGTGCACTCGACTCCAATCTTAACTGACAAGGATTGCCAGTTTTCCTGCCGAAGTTCGGGAGTTTTCTCCACGTACTCCGGCTTCCTCTCCCAATAAAAATTGGGCGCAATGATGTAGCTGAAAAACTGCTGAAAGTGGGCTGGCGTTAAATACCAATCAAACAAGTTCGTTATATTATTATCTTTTTTGCTATTATTTTATTTATGGCTTTTCATTAATACACATCTGATATAGTTTGAAATGCGCATGTGTCCGTATTTTTCTGTTGAAAATAGAAAATATGACTTCTAAAAACGTTTTCAATTGTTGATAATATCCGCTCAACCAAACAATATTGGACGTTTTCGTATTTAAGGCTTTATATATTCCGGTTGTAAAGCCTTACGGTTATTTGTGTAATTTCAATCCACCTTTTGAGTGTGTTTTCGTAAAATTTTGAGTGCATATTTTAATTTTGAGTGCGAAATTTAAAAATTCTGGGTGAATATTTTAATTTTGAGTGTGTAATTTAAAATTTTGAGTGTGTAATTTGTGATGATATTTTGAATAATACTTTTGACGAGAACGGCGTGCCATAGATCACGACATTTGGTTATCACGTTAAGAAAATTAATTATTTATTGCAAGTTGAAGGTGTACAATTGTAACAATTGCAGAAGATGTAACAAAAGTGAATGGAGTTTTGCTATTTGTCATCATTTACTATCATCATTTACTTGACCTGTAAAAAGGTCAAAGGTCAGGGCCAAATTCTAATTTTTGACATGGTGTTGTGTGCAGATCTCTTTTATCCATAAGAGATACAAAACTAAAACAGTGACTTAAAATGTAGAAAATAAGAGTAAACTTCCTTTTAACTTATTTACAAAAGTAGTTAATGTTCTACATTATGACCCTTCATATTTTAATTCATATTTTAACTGATATTTAAAAAGTTTTTTATTCCATTTTTATTTAATTATCTATTTTCAGAGAATCACTGTTAACCGCCACATAAACTCATAAATACAATTCCCTAATTATTTGCAATAAAAAAAATATTTAACTACAATTTATGCAAACTGCTTTATTAGAACATAAAATGGTGTATATTGTGCAAAAAAATGACTGCAAATTTTGGTCGATATTAAAGCTGTAAAATTCAGCACTTAATGAAACCAAACTATTTTGAAATCTCTGTTTTTCAATAAGCTGTTGTTAAAAATATATCCCAATATTAAATATTTTTAATCAATAGTATTCAAACTTTCATCCTCCTAAGTCATGAGTTCTGATTCCACGTTCGCTCCATCGTGATTCAGCGAACGTGGAATCAGAACCCCTGACTTGAGAGAATGTCAAACTTTTAACTTTCGAATCCTTAATCCAAACAGGAACCTCCATGGTTTTCATTTTATATGCTATATTGGGGAAAATGGTGCATTGTTAACAGATTATTGAACTTGACAATAGACGACAGATGATTAATGAAAGTGAAAATAGACTCCAACTTTGTAACGCTCAACTTTAATTTCATTTTGGCAGCGACACCTTATACAATCCACGGATAACTGATTAGATCTGGGACTAATATACCTGTGTGGACAGGTTCCTGATTAAACACTCCATGTATAGTATCAGGGACATTATATACTATTTGTATATAATATCGGGTTTGTTAACAGTGGAGTGGTGCCACTTAGATATCCGCGATTTCCAAAGGCCCATTTATTAGTTCTAAAAAATTCTTGAAGCTAGGTTGACATCAATCAAGGTTTGTCGAAATGCTAAAACATGTGGTCTTACTTGTACGGTTTTACTCATTTAATGAATCCTTCACGCCATGAATCCACAAAAGATGTACAAACTTATCATAATCTGACCTGTGACAACATTTAAACTATCTGCAAGTATATGGTACCTTGGGTGGTAAAATCTCATCGATAGCTTAGATGTGCGTCTTCTGAGGAGGCCATTTTCCGCCCGCATTTACTACAAATTAAAATGGTGTTAAACAAGTAATTTTAATGGTGTAAAGTATATAAATACATCAAAAGCTGGTGTCTTCTCGATTGTCCAACATGTAATAATTACAGGTAAAAAAAGTATAAAATTTTGTTGGAAAATGATCGAGGAATAAGTTTGTATGAGAATCAAAAATTGTTTTTTCAGTAATTTTATTGTGTAAAAAAACAAATAAATAATCTCGACATACATAATTTGTTGTATAACACATAGCCGTGGTCAGATTCTTAATTTGTACAGCGACCATTCCTACGATAAGAGCAAATGTCAATTTTCAATGCATGTTTAAAGAGAGCTACGCATATTACAGTTATATTAATTTAGTCACCTTCAAAGGGTATTTCCAGGCAGTATTGACCATGAAACTGCCACTTTGTGATAATACCAATCAAATATATACTAGTAGTATTCCAGCTTAATGCGCAAACGTAAGTGGTTGCTGTAAAATATTGCTGACAGTGACATTTAATTTTATAATATATCTAATCTAATACAGCTAAATTACATGCAAATAATCGTGAACTTTTCACAACCAACCAAGATTGCAGCATACAGAGTTTTATATAAAACTGTGACTTCTAACAACAAAATCAGCCACATTACTGTACATTAAACAATTACAAGATATATTGAAGAAATTACTATCTTTTTATTATTGAAGACTATTTTGAAGAAAATATATTAATAAAAAATTTCGCATTATAAAGATGAAAAAAAAAAATTAATTCACTTATGAGCAGAAATTAATAGAGGACAAAAAGCAAAACCCAGTGTTCAACCATCTGTCTGCATTTCCTGTATCCCCAAATCTCAGAATTCTGCTCAATGTATTTCTTTATTCAGTAACGCGCCAATGTCTCGTAGACTTCTGTCATAATTTGATGGCCCAAGTTGACCGATTAAAACACCAATATATTCTATCAGCTTTTTCATCTGATCTCCGTTTTTAACCTTTAATCCTTCTTTCAACAAATTCCAAAGATTGGGATATTTCTTCCACACTTCTGTGTTATTTTCAATCCACGTCTCGGGATCGTCGTCGTAAGGATCAAAGTCATTCCTGGTAAAAAGCGCTAAAAGGCAAGCTACAAGGCTTTTTATATCTTGTATCAGTCCAAACATTGTATATTGCGATGCTTCTCCATAGTCAATAAGGCGAATACGTAGAGTACCTTCCTTAACAACTTCGATTATAATATTCTTCGAATGAATGTCACAGTGTGAAAAACCTTTAAGCATAAGACACCAAATGGCATCTAAAATTTGGCTAAATATATACAAGCATAGGGGCCATATATGTTCGTTCAGTATAAAATTTGATACAATATCTAATCTACTTCCTGTTATGAATTCCATGTGAACATTTATCTTTTCTCCGTTTCGTGTCACACAGTAAAATTCTGGTGCGATATTTGGTAATTCAACCATAGCTTGCACTTCTTCTTTTCGAAATTTATACATACTATTGGTCTTGCATATGTGGATAAAGCCGGTTACCATATCTTTAACCAATTGCACCGCAGAATTCTCGGCAAGGTGCTTGTACAATGGCGTACCTTCCTTTGCTCTTATGTATTTAAATTCTTTCCCTTCTCTGTATCTGTTTGACTTACTAACTCTTAGACGTTCAGCCGTAGTTGGATTTCTTGATACAGAATAAGGATACTGCTTATTTTTTTGTTCTTCGACACCTTTTAAGAAGGCTTCTAAAGCCTTACGAAATTCTGGGTCGTTCGAATCACAAATCATGGTCTCGTGTTTGATGCACGTTCGATATTCATCGATGTCATCATCATCTGGATAAACGATCCTGAATCTACCTTTCTTATCTTTTACAAATACTCCTTTGTCTCTCGAAATTTGTTCGAACACATTGTATTTTCTATCTCTTAGATTATTTAAACGAACCACTGGCTTACTATCACTTTTGTCTATCGGTGTTCTAGACTTTTCTAAGGTTTCATTACCACAAGTAGTATCATTAAAATCACCCATTTTATCGTTGTTTTTACTTCCGCGTAGAATAGGTATGGTGGTAAATAGGTACCAGTAACGGGTTACCAGATTGTGTACATAAAAAGTATAGATCTACCCACAGGGGCACGTAAAAATTGATTTACTTGCGCTTTCGATTGATACTGGGTCGGTTTTGTTATAGTGTGGGAGAAGGGAAGAAACAGAGTCTATACCCGCCAACTTTCAAAAAATAAAAAAAAATATTCCTTCACCCCTATCTACACGGGTTTGTAATTATTTCTGTTCCGAATTGAATTATCTTCATGAAAAACCCTACCTTTATGTTTCTAATGTCATTTAACTCTCAAATTTTAATAATTTCCACCAGTTTTAAACGAAACGGACAATAACCCTGGCCGGAAGGGGTGACTTTATCGTTTGTCGTCATTGATGCCTTTCGGTACTCACTTTCTCAGTAACGATAAAGTCCACTTCCGGCCAGGGTTATTACTTAGTTTAACATAGGACCCTATGGGAAAAAGTTTAAAAAGTTTAAAAGGCTTCTTCTCTGAAACCGGTTAACCAATGGAAACAAAAACTTACTAGCACTATTGTTTGGATGGTCCTCTATAAAGTTTGTGTTTTTTATGACAATTGGAAATTCAAAATGGCCGCCAACACATGACTTAGTTTAACATTGGACCCTATGGGAAAAAAGTTTAAAAGGGCTTCTTCTCTGAAACCGGTTAACCAATGGAAACAAAAACTTACTACCAATATTGTTTGGATGGTCCTTTATAAAGTTTTTTTTTTATGCCAATTGGAAAATTAAAATGGCCGCCACCGCAGGACTAGTTTAACATAGGACCCTATGGGGAAAAGTTAAAAAAAGGTGTCTTCTCTGAAACTGGTTAACCAATGTAAACAAAACTTACTAGCAATATTGTTTGGATGGTCCTCTATAAAATTTATGTTTTTTATGACAATTGGAAATTCAAAATGGCCACCAATGCAGGAAGTAGTTTAACATAGGACCATATGGGAAAAAAGTTTAAAAGGCTTCTTCTCTGAAACCGGTTACCAATCAAAGCAAAACTTTCCAGCAACATTGTTTGGATGGTCCTCTATAAAGTTCATGTTTTTTATCCCAATCGGAAATTCAAAATGTCCGCCACCGCAAGACTTGGTTTAACATTGGGAAAAATTTTAAAAAGGTTTCTTCTCTGAAACCGATTAACCAATGGAAACAAAACTTACTACCAATATTATTTCAGATGGTCCTTTATAAAGTTAGTATTTTTTATGCCAATTGGAAAATCAAAAGGCCACCACGCAAGACTTAGTTTAACATAGGACCATATAGGAAAATTTTTTCAAAGGCTTCTTCTCTAAAACTGGTTAACCAATGGAAACAAAACTTACTAGCAATATTGTTTGGATGTCCTCTGTGAAGTTTATGTTTTTTATGCCAATAGGAAAATCAAAATGGCCACCACAGCATTACATAGATTACTTAGTTTAATATAGGACCCTATGGGCAAATTAAAAAAAAACTTCTCTATAAAACCAGTTAACCAATGGAAACAAAACTTTCTAGCAATATTGTTTAGATGGTCCTCGTTAAAGATTATTGAAAATTCCACGACTTCGTTTAACATCAGGGAAATGCAACCTTTATTGCCAATAAAATCAAGTGAGCTTGTTTAAATTGTGAAGATCTGCAAAGTGAAATGTTAGTACATTTTTACCATATATTTGTTTCATTTGTCGATGTAATATGTTATATAAATGTATAAGATATTTTTTGCTAGTTTTAACTTTGACGCCTCCCGAATGTTGAATGTTGAAAAGACAAGAAGATAGCAGAAGCTACTTTCCTTAATTTCGTGAGATATATATATGGGTGATGTCCTATCAGTTAATAACCCTCAATTTGATTTGTGGCTTTTGTTAATATATCCTCCAGAAATTTAAATTAAAGAAATAGAAACAGCTTCATCTACAACATTTGTATACCTACACCTCGAATATGACGCCAATGGTAATCTCAGCACAAGAATTTACGACAAACGAGACGCTTTTAATTTCAAAACTACCATGTAATTTTCCTGAGTTATGCAGTAATATTCCAGCAGAGCTATTCCTATACGGTGTCTATATTTATCAACTGATAAGGTATGAAAGAGCATGCAGTGGGTATACTGATTTTTTAAAACGTCACCAAATTCTTCGATATAGACTTATAAACCATGTCGTAAAGCTTTTGAAAAGCCATAAACGGAAGCAATAAAATATAAATATGATTTTACAATTATTTGCCGAATTACGCTACATTTCACGAGGGCATACAACATGCAAAATTTAGGTTACTTATAGGTCAAGGTCACGGTGAAACCTTCAAAGAAACCCTATCGCCCCATAATTTCGTTATTTGTGCAGGTATTTCAGCATTTGACATTCTTGGAGCAGCCATCAATTCGAACTTGATTGTGGTTCTGAGATAGATATCAATTATATAAGGTATTATCATCAGCATAATTTACAATGAACCATTTGTTCAAATAAATTTACATCATAAATAAAAACAACAAAATGCAAAGGTAATAAAATTGATCCATGTGGAACACCTTTGTTATGTACGTCATCTATTCGGAACACCATTACTGATGCTCTCTGTTCGTAAGATTTTTGTAAACTTATGGTAAGATGTTATACCATAATATAATGTAGACAATTTGTTCAAAATTCATTACAGTAAACAATCAAACAACTAGTGTATAGTAATTTTTATTTGCAGCATCCTTCCTATCTTCTATCAATCTCAGTAGAATGGTTTGACTTCCGTGTCCACTTCTAGAAACACATAACAAATTTTAACATTAACAATTAATTTTTTTAAACTTTTGAAACATTGGTTAACATTTTAACGTTTATGGATGGTTTTGGTAGAAGCGAATTGTGCTTTTCTTCAATAGATCTAGAAATACATAATTTTCTATTGACATATTAAGTGAAGTGATTTTTTTCTACTTGGTCAATCCTGGCTCCATTTGAGCCAGTTAAGGAAGGTAGTCTACCTTGCTTGTTTCATCAGTCATGACAAGTAAGATTAATGCGTTGGTTTTTTTATAATTTTTTCGACTTTTTTTCAGAAACAAGTCGCGTTAATTTTTAACCGATACGTCATTCTTAGTAAAAGGGGCAGAACCAATATATACTAAGGCTTTTCCTGGTGATTTTTCTTCTAAGCTTCTTGCCAGGTCAGAATTTTTAGTATCTATCTTGACAGAATTAGACATGTACGTCTCTCTATGACAAGTGTTATTGAGGACATTACTGCGAAGACTGTTAAGTAGATGTGTCGGCCAATAATTACACTTGCTTAGGAGTCGGATGATGAACCACTTAATACGTCGTTTTCACGATAGGTAGTTAGACGTATCATATCATGTGAGTAATGGTATCACGTGATTTTATTTAGGGCACTTTCCTCAACGTACCGTCTTTAACATCATGTGAACGTCATAAAACGGAATAAAACTTGACTCCTTTCCATAAATTTTATGTTAAGTGTTGGCGTTGCACCCCCGCACAACACAGCACAGGTTTCGTTTTAAATCGTCTTTCTTATGCCGTCCCATTCCGTGTCAAGTGTCACCGTTTTAAACTAAAAGTGCCCTAAATTTTTTATGACGTCACGTGATCAGTATTACAATTTCCACCTCCTTTAACGAGAGCAATTATATCTTGAAAACGACGTAATACGTCGTCAATCCGGAAAATCTCGTGAAGTTGTTAGATCGTTACTTTTAAATTCAACTTATATTTATACCTTACTCATAAAACCTTAGATATACGTATGTCAAAATAGACGGTCTGTTTTGGCTTTTACCTATAGTTTTCGGCTCAGATTAAGTTTCTATTTTCCCAAAGGCGTAGATTCAGCTGCATGTAAGATAAACGGAATTTGTAGTATTTTATTGGTAAATTTGAAAAATAAAATTTGTTATATAGAATTTACATTATTGAATAAACAAAGATAGGGCTAATTGTTCAAGAACAATTAGAAAGGTCTTTCCCGGAATCTTCCTCTGTTGCTTTGAACTTGAGAACATAGGTTGCTGGGCCAATTTTTAGTCTAAATAGACTATTTCTGTGGTCCTGAGTAAATATATGGTTGTCAAGGACTTTTTTGGCCGTTGCTGGGGACAAAATGTCACTTCCGGTTTCAAAATCAAATATTTCAGTAATATACATAATCCTCATTTAAAAATATATGGTTGCTAAGGACTTTTTATAATGGTTACCTTGTTGTTATGGTATGACCTTGACCTGTGACATGTGAAATTTGGCTCAAACTGAAGGCCTTGACTTTGTGATTATATTAAACCTATATGTTTACTATATTATCTCTAACCGTTTTCAAGTTATACGGGAAAAAAAATGATTAACCACAAAATGAGTCAAGTGCCTTAACTCGAAAACGGTTCATCACACAGTTTCACACCAAATGTAACAAATAAAGGTCTTGATAAGAGAAGTATTTTTGCCATTTATTGTCTTCTTCTATCTTTAATAGTTTTTAAGTTGTAATGATAACAAGATTGGAGGCATAAGGTCGAGATCACTTCTGAACTTTGACTTTAAGATTTTCTTTAAGAACATGTCACAGGACGGCAAATGGTGAAGACCTTAGGTGATTTCGACTTACGGTTTGTGAGTTTTTGTGATGAGCGGAGTCCTTGAAACATTCAAGGGATACTGCTCGCCTTCGCTAGTCAGAACTTTTTAGCCAAATTATGTCATGAAGTTGTCTCGAAAGTTCCTCAACATTTCTATCTTTTCAGTTTCTTCTATCTTGTCAGTTTTCTTCTAGCTTTTATAGTTCCAGAGGATATGCAATAACAAGGTTTTCGGTGTTTAGGCAGATAACTCGGTAAAGAAAAATATTTCGATTTCACAGGGTGAATCCCGAATAGACTTTCAATGCCCAAAACTAGTCAATGGTTGGACGTTAATTTACTTGTTAATTTCTTTGGTCTGGACAGGCTTACTCCTTTGTTTGTACTCGATGTAGAGATTAAAAATAATAATAGTATGGAATTACTTTCTCAGTTTCTGTCAATTGATGGTCCACATTTTGGGGAAGAAACTCATTTAAAGAAACTGAACTGGTTGATGAATTATAAGTTTATGCTTAAAAAAAAATATATAAGATTTTACTTGTACAAACTTTCTTGAATCAATATTATCATTAAAATACATCTCTGGAACTAGATTGACTTGGTAAAATATATTCATAGACATACAGAGCTTGGAATGTTAACCTTTGTTCCACTTGAATGATAGAATGCTTCGGATTTACTGCTAGATGCATAATAATTGTTGTAACTTAGAACATTGAAGTTAAACGCTGACTTTAGAATCTGAAACTTGGATTGTATTAGCTAAGGATTATCTAATTTATAACAAAACAATTATTTGTTTGCTGATGAAAATAATCTTGGAATTGGTCATAAATATAAACAGTATAATCTCAGAGATGTTTGTGTCATTTATTACTATGTTCAATATGTTGACAGACATTTCCTTTAAGACCTTTTGTGCGCTCATAGAATGTTAACATCCTTTTTAGCTCACCTGACCCAAAGGGTCATGTGAGCTATTGCCATCACTTGGCGTCCGTCGTCGTCGTTGTCGTTAACTTTTCTTCAAAAATCTTCTCCTCCAAAACCACTGAAGGGATTGCTTTGAAACTTTGCATACATCATCAGTAAAATGCCCTCTACCAAGTTTGCCCAAATCATGGCCTCATACCAACCAACATGGCCGCCATGGCTAAAAATAGAACAGAGGGGTCAAAATACAGTTTTTTGCTTATAGTTCAAAAAGTATAACAGATACAGGAAAACCGAAGAGACCTTCCTTCTTCCTTCTTCAGCATCTAAAGCTCTACAAAACACTCCATTGGGTCAAGTTGTATGATGACTCCTTGTAGGAGTTATTCCCCTTTAATTGTCAAAATTGATGATTTTTGCCATTTTTGCCTCAAAATCTTGAAATTGACATTTTACCAGAACAGTCTTCAGATAGTGAAATATCAGACGATAACTGGAATGAAAATTTGAACCATGAGAATAAACCTAGTGGTAATATGGATACAGTTCTAAATCCTGTTGGTTTTCAAGAAATTTGCAAAACATTAGTGCTTGCGCCAGCAGAAGGTAATTCACCATTGGGTTTGTTTCAGGATTTTAACAGCGAGTTTTTGTCTTTTCCCACTATATATTGTGGCCAAATGCGTATTCAAAACAATTTAAGGCTAATGCCTGTATATTACAGTACAATTTGTAAGTGGGAATTGCGTAATATTGATAGAAGGGTTGCTATGAATCTGTCAAATATATTTTTCAAAATGAAAAAATTGCAAATAAAATATATTCAAGATAAGATTCAAATTGCATTGAAAAAATGTAATCTATCAGGTAAAAAAGTTACAGTTCATGATGTGCTAGCCCCAGGTGCAATTGACAAATTGGTAAAGCACAATGAAGGTTTCCAGATTTTAAAAACATTAAGAGGGTCGCCTGCATATTGGGAGGCAGCAAAGAAAGATTTGTTTGCCATGATTAGACAGCTTGGTATTCCACATTGGTATTGCTCACTGTCTGCTGCTGAAACTAAGTGGACATTTTTGATACAGACACTTGGGAAATTGGTTGAGAAAAAAGATTATTCTACGGAGGAAATTGATCAAATGTCTTGGGACAAGATTAATTTTTTGATAAGTTCAGACCTTGTAACTTGTGCTCGTTATTTTGACTACAGAGTTCAAAGATTTTTAAATGGTATAATGCTAGGTCCGCTGAAGCCTTTAGGTACAATACTTGATTTTTTTATCGTGTTGAGTTTCAGCAACGTGGAAGCCCACACATACATATGGTAGTTTGGGTGCAAGAGGCACCAGATATAGCAAAAATGTCAGATGAAGAAGTAATAAAACTTATTGATCAACATGTTACATGTAAGAAAGATAGTACAATCTCAGAGCTTATAAATTACCAAACCCATAGGCATGCTCGCACATGTAGGAAAAAGGAAAGGCAATATGTAGATTCAATTATCCAATACCACCAATGGCAAAAACAGTTATCTTGCACCCACATGATAAAGATTCTAGTAGTTTGTTTCTTAATGAATGTAAGAAAAATTATGAAAAGATTGTGCAAAAACTTGATGAAATGAAGTATGGCATAGACATAAGTTTCGAACAATTTTTAGAAGATCTCAGGTTGTCAGAATTTGATTATATAAATGCAATCAGGACTTCACTGGTAAGGGATAAGATTTTTTTGCAAGGAAAGCCAAGTGAAATCAGAATCAACAGCTACAATTATGTAATGCTGAAATGCTGGCAAGCAAATATTGATGTTCAGTTTGTTTTAGATGCATATTCTTGTGCATCATACATTGTTTCCTATATAAGTAAAGGACAAAGAGGTATGTCAAATCTGCTCTATAATGCAGTTAAAGAAGCTAAAGACAATAATTTAGAATTTAGACAACAATTACGACATGTAGGTAACAAATTTCTTACTCATGTTGAAGTTGGTGCACAGGAGGCTGTATATTTTTTGTTACAAATACCACTCAGAAAGTCTTCTCGTCAAATATTGTTTGTAAATACTTCCCTTGCAGAAGAGAGGTTGACAATTTTGAAATCTACATCAGTGCTGGAAGAAATGCCAGGGGATGCAACCGATATTGAAGCAGATAATGTAATCAAGAGGTATGAGAGAAGACCACGAATTCCTGATGGGTTGTGTTTAGCAGATTTTGCTTCCTGGTATGATGTTATATTCAGAGCAAAACATAAAAGTAATAGGAAAGTAAATTTGCCAGAGCTACCAGAATCTGACATTGAAGGTGACTATGATGATGTTGTAACCAACATGTCTGAGACTAATGAAATATTCATCAAACAAGTAGACTCCCAAGTAAACATTGTCAAAGAATGTACTATGCAAGATGGCAGCATTTTGAGAAGAAGAACTAGTCAAAAAATTCTGAGGTATGTAAGATACAACAAAGAAATTGATCCAGACAATTTTTATCGGGAGTTAATAATGTTGTTTTTACCATTGAGAAAAGAAGCTCAAGATATTCCTAAAGATTTTCATCTAATCATGGCATTGTTCAACACACATACAAGTAAAATTGAACAGAAGAAACGAGAGTATGAAACAAAGAGACAGATAGTAGAACTAGTTGAAAATAATATGGCTTCACATGATGATGAAAATAGTTACACTTTCACACAGAATGCACACATTGAAGAACAAGATAGATATGAAGGTGTAGCATTGTCTACAAAGTATGGATGCTTTGACCCTGGCAAGGCAACTGACATGGATGTAAATTTAGATATTGGGATTACAAGAAAACAAATATCAGAGGAAGAATATCTATTAAAAATGTCAGACAGTGAATATAGAAAGTTAATAAGGTCCTTAAATGAAGACCAAAAATTATTTTTCTATCATATTCTTCACTGGTTTAAATCCCAAAATGGCCAGCTTTATAATTGTTTAACTGGGGGAGCAGGAGTAGGAAAATCAGTTGTAACGAAGGCTGTGTACCAAGCTCTAATCAGATGTTTAAACATGCAACCTGGTTCAGATGTTGACGAGATTAAAGTTCTTCTTTGTGCTCCCACTGGGAAAGCTGCCCACAATATCAATTGTAATACAATACATACAACATTTTGCATTCCTGCCAGCAGAGGTTTTACTTACAAACCATTAGCAGCTGAGCAACTTAATGTGTTTAGAGTGAAATACAGGAAGCTTAAGGTAATATTGATAGATGAAATTTCAATGGTTGGCTGTAGAATGTTTAACTTCATTAACTGCAGGTTACAAGAAATAATGGGCATTGATAAACCATTTGGAGGTGTAAGTATTATTGCTGTTGGGGACCTCTATCAGCTAAAACCAGTTATGGATAGCTGGATATTTTCTTTTACTTCTACTGAGTATGGTGTATTAGCTTCAAATTTGTGGCAGGACAACTTTAGGTTGTTTGAGCTGTCAAAGATAATGCGTCAGAAAGATGATGCAGCATTTGCTGAAATATTAAATCGCTTGCGTGAAGGCTGTCACACTGAAAATGACTTGTTAGTTCTGGAGTCTTGAACAGTTACTGAATCGGAAAGTGTATCAGTTTATACTCATTTGTTCACTACTTGTTCAGAAGTTGATCAATACAATGAATTAATTTTTAGTCAGGCAAATACAAACAGTGCTTTGATAAAAAGTATTGATATTGTTGTTGGTGATTTGCCACAGCATTTACATGAGGAGATTTTGAAAAAAAATCCAAATGATCCATCAAAAACAATGGGTCTTCAAAGTGTATTAAAAGTTGCAGAAAGTTTGCAGGCAGAAATCAGCACAAATATAAATGTTGAAGATGGCTTGACCAATGGAGCATCTTGCAAAATAATGCAAATAGATTATAGAATTGAACATTCAGATAGATGTAGCATAATTTGGGTTCTCTTTGAAAAAGAACATTGGTAGAGATCAAAGAAATCAGTTCAAACATTTGAGAAAAGAAAACATTCATAGCAATTGGACACCTTTGTTTGAAATAGTAAGAAAGTTTTCAATTAATAATAATTATTTTATCAAATAGTTCGTTGGCAATTTCCTCTTCGTCTCGCAGCAGCAAAAACAATTCATAAAAGTCAGGGCTCTACACTGAACAATGTAGTCGTTGATTTTGGAGAAAGGAAGAATGACCATATTCATTATGTAGGATTACGGAGTTTGTCTGGATTGCATATTTTACGATTGTCTGAAAATAAAATATCTGTTAGTTCAGATGTTGTGATGGAAATGGATTGAATGCGGACTTCTTGTAGACTGAAGACATGTGTGGCAACCATTCCAGATGCTTCAAGCCATTTTAATATAGTTTTTCATAACACACGCTCATTCCGTTTGCATTATTGTGATGTTAACAGTGAAAGTTACCTTGAATCAGTTGATGTCATTGGACTGTCGGAAACCAGATTAACATCCACTGATAACCAGCAAGAATATAAATTGGATGCGTTTCAGTATATAATAAGAAATGATGCAAGTAGTCTTCCCAATAGACGGTCCTTTCATGGAACTACAGTTTTTTCAAAAATTCAATTTATTGAACAATACAGTGATAGAATTCAAGGTATAGCGGTAACAACTGCAGTTGTTCAAAAAGGGGGAAGACTGATTAGAATTATGTTTATATACTGTCCCCCAAAGTAGCCTGTTTAGCTAACTACAAGATATTATTTCAACATTTTTCTAGAATGTTAACTTCAGATGTTGTTATTTTAGGGGATTTTAATATAAACTCTAAAGAAAATGATTGTTTATCAAAACTACTGTTAACATATGGTTTAAACCAGACTGTAGTTGACATCACAACAGACTATGGTAGCACACTTGATCACATATATACAAATTTAGATAATACTACAAGTGGCGTTCTTGAATCATATTTTTCAGATCACAAACCAATCTTTATAAGTATACCAATGATACCAAATGTTTGAAAAACTGTGAATAAACTTGGCGGCAGTTGATGTATCAACTGAAAATTAACAAGTGTAATATATCGCTACATACAGTATTACTCATAACAACCAACATAAATTTTTTTGTACTAGCTTTACCAATTTTTACTAAAATGATGTGCTGGTTGAATTGCTTAATTGTATTTTCTATCAGTTGTAATTTATAACCAGCCTTTACATTTCCTCAGCCCAGGGTGATTGCAAGTCCTTGATATCAAAATGTTTTATGTAATTGATATATTATTGTTTATTTTATGATTTTTTTCTTGCAGAAAAATGCTGTCTGTTGCCAAAGTAAAACAACAGAAAAACAATTCCCCATATAAATTACCTTTAAAGGTAAAAATTGTGAGTTCATCTCCAACCAAAACTTACTACAAGGATGGCACTCCAAGAAGTGTAACGACATTTGGATTAGCAGATGAAACATCTTTCATAATGGCTCTGTATTATGATGCAACAAAACTTTCGACAATGACCACAGGCAGCACGATAATGATCAGAAATTACATTTTAAGAGATGATACCATAATAATCACATCTGCCACAAAAACCTCCAACACTGGTGGAATACCTGATATTCCAGGAGATATATTGACAGAGGCAAGAGCACTTACAGTAGTAACAAGTCCAGCAGTGATGAAAATTAAGGAAGCAAAGCAAACATCAGTAGACAAATTAGTTTCCATAAGAGGAAAAGTTGTAAGAGTAAGTGTATATGTAATTTAGCATGTCACAAATACTGGTATTGGGTTATTTGAATGGTAGCACATACATGGAATAAAGGTTGTCATTGAGTACATATACCGGTATACCAAAAGCCTGTACTTTATTTTCAAGAACAGGTTTAGTTAAGTGTCAATGTTTGTTGGCAACTGTGTAGATATTTAACATTTCCTCCAATTGAAATAAAACACCAATTATTTCAAAATTCTTAAATTACATGAACTTTAAGTTATCAGTAATTACATGTATTGCTTAATACTCACATTTGGCAAGTTGGCAAGTAGAGGATACATAGTTTCTTATAGTTAATAATAAATATGCCTCATGCAGTTAATAATTTGCTTTAACTTTATTATAAATTTGGATTTTCATGAAAACACTGATCATACCAATTAGTTAATTTTGAAAAATATACTGACAAATGAAAATTAAATGTTTCAATCCATGCCATGTCAGAAATTTTATTACAATATTATACCGATTGTACTTTTGTGATTTATTGGTTTCGGAGTCCCATTACTCATTGATTCAGTTTCTGTAATAAGGTTTATAGGGAGAAAGGTGATAATTGAACTTGTTCTAATAATTTATTTTGCAGGTTGAAGATATTGTTTTAAAGACAATTCAAAAAACACAGGAGAACGTCAAAACCAGAGAAATTTGTGTTAAAGACAGTTCGGACAGTGTAAAAGTAATGCTTTGGAGGGAGCAAGCTGATGCGTCATTCAGTGTTGGCTCATCAATTGAACTAACAAACCTGAAGCTGTCGGTATATGTATTTTAAAAAGATACAAGGCCTCAAACTTTGAAATCTAGGAAAAAATGTCAGTGTGTCATTCAGAACAAAATCCCGTCCTGTCAGGATTTTTCCACTTTACCTTTATCAAAATGCATCAAGCTTTATATTTTTAGAATCTGTATGATCTAACCTTGAATAATATATAGACATTTCTTGACAGACAATAGTTTTTATGTAACTTATTTATCGTCAAAGATGGTTACCCTATGAATTTTCGGTCGATTTTTCATGTCACCAAATCCCGTCCTGTCAAAAATTTGTGCTTTTAAACTCTTTTTTTTTTAAAACTATATATCAATTTAAAGCTTATTATTTCTTCTTTAATAATCAGTTTTAGGTTTGTTAATATCTTTATTACTTCAAAAGTTATGACCATTTATATATAGAAAATTTCCCGTCCCGTTTTTCTCCGTCCTGTTTTTAGACCAACCCGTTCCTGGCCATGGTGGTAAGTTGCAGACGACTCGATTTCATTGAATTTGTTTGTATTTCTAGATTCATTTGACCTTTAAATAGATATGGAACACTAAGAATAGCATACAAAGTAACGATATGCATGTACATAATATTTGATAGAATATTTTAGAAAATATCAAGCATCAGACGAAACCTTTTGACCACATTTTCTTGATATTATACTACTATGATTCTGAAATACCTGTGTACTTATTTTTGATGGAAAAAAACACAAAAATGAGACTCGACAGCATTAAATATGTCAAATTTAATAATTACACAATAAGGAAAAGTGGGATACTTAAAAAAAAATCTAAAATGTCCATTATTTTATTAGATTTGTCAAAAGTTAGTTTTTTATGGTACAATCAATTTGAATATAAATTATTACCAATTTTTAATCATCCATCATTGAAAAATTTTAAATCTCAAATGCATACCCCCTTCTAAGACAAAAAGTACTAATATCTTGATACAGGGATATAAATCTGCCATTAGGCAAGCATTTTATTTATAAATACATAAGAATTTTCATTATTGTGCCTCTAATACTCGATATAGAACATATTGATAAAAATCAAATCTATGGTTCTGTGTATTAAACATAGGCTCAAAACACTGATTCTGTTTAATATGCATGTCTATTACAGTATCTGTAATGAGTCAAGAACCACATTCTGTAATGATTCAAGGGCAATAACTGAAAATCGACTAATGGTACCTAATGCTTTTCCTTTCAAATATCAGTATATTTTTGAAAACTCCAACATTTTTCCTATTTATTGTCTACTTCAAAATGGTATAGTTTTTATATTATTTTATAAAAACAGTAAATGACAAAGAAAATTTTTGAAAATGGCAACCCATAATGATATGACTTTGGTCTTGAATTTGAATGTCTTGACTTGATTATCACAGTCAATCTTTATGTTTACTATATTATCTCTTACCGTTTTCGAGTTAAAAGCCAAAAACTGAATAACCAAAACACATCAAGGCCAATAACTCGAAAAAGGTTCATAGAACAGTCTTGGACCCATATACTAAATGAAGGTCTTGATGAGAGGATCACTTTATGTATATACTTGTTTACTATATTATCTCTAACCGTTTTCGAGTTAAAAGCCAAAAACCAAATAACCGAAACACATCAAGGCCAATAACTCGAAAACGGTTCATAGAACAGTCTTGGACCCAATTATACTAAATGAAGGTCTTGATGAGAGGATCACTTTATGTATACTTGTTTACTATATAATCTCTAACTGTTTTCGAGTTAAAAGCCAAAAACCGAATAACCAAAACACATCAAGGCCAATAACCCAAAAACGGTTCATAGAACAGTCTTGGACCCATATACTAAATGAAGGTCTTGATGAGAGGATCACTTTATGTATATACTTGTTTACTATATTATCTCTAACCGTTTTCGAGTTAAAAGCCAAAAACCAAATAACCGAAACACATCAAGGCCAATAACTCGAAAACGGTTCATAGAACAGTCTTGGACCCAATTATACTAAATGAAGGTCTTGATGAGAGGATCACTTTATGTATACTTGTTTACTGTATTATCTCTAACCGTTTTCGAGTTAAAAGCCAAAAACAAATAACCGAAACACATCAAGGCGAATAACCCGAAAACGGTTCATAGAACAGTCTTGGACCCAATTATACTAAAGGTGGATGGTCGAATTTTCTTCGCAGAGGAATAATATGTAATTTTCTGTGTAGTATCCTACTTTTGGGGGTATTGGACAATTGTGGATAAATATGTAAAGACTTGTACCCTGATTCTTGGATAAATTGGATAAATTGGACTTTAAAAAACTGGAATACGTACATGCTTTATAAAATTATATCATCTGAAATGAATACAGCTCACGGTAGACTTGTACAGGTATAGACGTAAACAAATACATATATTATCATTTCAACACTACCACCACTCACATTGTTTATATTTACAAACTGACCCTCAACCATACCCGGTTTAGAACCAAATCGGAATTATATCTTATATAATTATTAAACATCCGATCAATGTCGACTGTTCAAAACAGAAAACAACGAACGAGCAATCCTACTCCACCGCAACGCTCAGACATAAAGAAATCTAGACTTTCTAGGTCCTCATCGCCCTTATCTCCTCTAAACATAGAGCTAAACGATACTGATATGGATGGAAGCACTCTGGACAATTCCTTGCCATATGTTTCGATCTCGGAAGAAGATATCGATAAAATAGCAAATGCAATAAGACGTAAAATTGCAAGTGATATAGATTTACTCATAGCGGCTAAAACTGCACCACTTATTAAAAAAATCACAGCCCTAGAACAAGAAAATAAAGAACTACAAAAGAACTTAGATGCGCTAGAACAATATGGTCGCAGAAGTCTTATACGTGTTACGGGCATTGTTGAAGGGGGAACAGGCGAAGACACAAGCAAAATTGTCGAAAAACTAATATCGGATATAGACCCCGAATTCTTACCTTCAGATATTGAAAGGTCTCATAGAGTTGGAAAGCCGGTTCTAAATGATACGAAGCCTAGACAAATCATAGTAAGATTTGTAAACCCTCTTGTAAAAAGAAGAGTTCTAAAGTGCAGAAAAAACCTAAAATCCTACACGCAGTATAGACACATATTTATCAACGAAGATCTGACCCGCATAAGGAATAAAATACACTCCAATGCTAGACAACTGCTGAAAAGAAAATCAATTACTCGACTTTGGACAACAAATGGTAAAATAATGATGAAAGACAAAGACAACAACGTCTACGAAACCAACACTATAGACTCTCTTGAAAAAGTCATACAAAAACTTGATCCGACGTACGAAATAAAATATTAAATCTATAAGTATAAACATTAATATTGTACGAAATAATATATTAAATATATTAGTATAAACATTAATATTGTCAGCTATGCAATTTTATATGATTGCCAATGTGTAGACCAAACTTATATGGTAAAACTCTCCTAATATCATACATACTACTTTTATTATAACTATATGAAGAACACACTGAAATGTTACAAAGTGTATCAAGTTTACTCAAAGATAAATATGCAAACGAACCAATCAGATTCACTCATGCCATGCGTTTTACTATAATCCCATTTTAGTAAAACTCCTATCGAGGTGAAGGTCACCCGCGTTAAATTATCTAATTTGTGTTAACATACACACAATCCTGTCATGAAATTAATCGCCGTGTCATTGTGTGCTTAATAATTGTATGTCGCACATTTCTTGAAAATTTTGTATACAATTCAGGCTGAACACAACGGTACATATCACCCAGTCGAACAGACTTTTTTAATACCGTTATCAAATTGCACCCAAAAAGGAGGTATGCGTAATGTTCATGCCTACATAACCTGTTTTCATTTGTATAGCGCTTGTAAATTAACGCGATTCTCGCGAATTACTATTGTGTTGGTCTTTCTTATGATGTGTATTGCGATAAGATAGATTTAGATTGTGTTTTATTGTCTCTTCTGCAGTAATAGTGCAATTAAACACCAGCCTCCTCTCAAAAGGACCATATCTGAAACATAATGTTCTTCCTAATTAGCGCCTTAACAAATTCTGACACGCTTAATACGTTGTATATAAATTGATATTCAGTATTCAAGCCGCTCATTTATTTCGTTTTCTAAATAGGCACACATATTTATTTATGTGAAATATGTATTAATTAGTTCTCAATGAAGGTCACGGTAACTTGCTTTAATAGAACAGACTTTCAATAAATAGGTGCTGTAGCTATTATATCTACTTATTAAACGGAGAAACATGTTAAATCGAACAGACCTTAAATCTTTGCAACTCGTAATAAATATGAGTTGTTATTATTAAATGAATAACACTTATGTCATACCATGGTGTTTACTTTGTTCAGTTATCTTAGCTTGTTTGTTTTGTTGACATTAATTGTTCTCATTTCCAAGTTTTGTACATACATTTCAGGATATAACATCAGGCTGACTTGTTATACATGTATATATATATATTTTTCTTTTTCTCCTTTTTTTAAGTGTATTGTACATACGATTGATTTTCTGTTATTGCTTTTATCCCAAAAAGAAATCATTCAACTAATTGTCAGTGCACATTTTAAATATGCCTTCTTCTAACTCGGACTACTACTATTACCAAAGTTAAATTCTACTGACCTAAACCATCCTCGAAACCAGTCTACACCAGTTTGCAAAATAAAAGGAAATCAAGTCCAACATGAATAATTCTATTCAAATTGGCTAACCAACTATTTTATACTTTACAATACCCCCCCCCTTTTTCACTTTTCTTGCATGAGTACTACTTGTGCATCCCTTTTTTTAACTTTTTTCTTTACCTTGGCCTCACACGCACTGGTTCATTTTCCCAGTCATACTCTATACACTTTTCTTTATCCACATTTTGTGCACTTTTTAACTGTATTGCTGGTGACACATAATGTCTGCTTGAGGTTGCATAATCTTCAAACCGATTGCCTTTCTCTCGAATACACTCGGATCAGGGGTATAACTTGACGGGCATTGATGTGGAACAGTATAGAGAAAGCATCGGTAAGTATTATTTAGTAGCTCGTTCCGTGAAAAGTGATAAGCGCTTGAACTTAGCCGATATTGTTTGTATTAATCTGATTGTTATACATGGTACCAGGATAATTCCATACTTAATATTAGCAGATATTGTATGGAATACAGAAAGTGTATCCCGTACAAGCAAGATACGAAAATGTTTAGACTGTCATTACAAACGTACAGCAGAGATAAAAACCTCTGATTTTTTATTCAAATTTGGTATACTATTTATTGTCCTTTGTATCCTATTGATAATATCGGGGATTGAAAAAAAACCAGGCCCATTCGATTAAGACTGCATGAACAGTTCTGGTAGCGAGTTAAATATTAAAACAGAAGTAAGCGAGCTCATGATTAATTCATTTTCATTCCTTCATCTTAACGTCCAGAGTATCTTACCCAAGCTAGAAATAATATCTGCCGAATACTCTTGCCATGATATACTCTCATTCACTGAAAGCTGGTTAAAAGAAAGCACATGTACCGATCCAGATCGTCTCAAAATTCCTAATTATAAATTTCCACCATTTCGAAGGGATAGGCAAAATAAAGTAGGTGGCGGTGTCATTGTATATGTTAAAGACACTGTTAATTGTACACATAGACCCGATCTTCAAGTAGGAAGTCTAGAATCTATATGGTTAGAAATAAAGCTGAATAATAAAAAATACTTATATGGAACATTTTATGTTCCACCCAAAAGTGATCTTCAAACCTGGAGAAATGTTGAACTTTCCATTGAACAAGCCCTAAATTGTAATCACGACATAATTTTGACGGGAGACTTTAACACCAATCAACTAACTAATAATATAAATGATAAGATTGGTACGCTTATGACCCAGTTTAGCTTGCATCAACTTGTAACTGAACCAACGTACATAACTGAACACAGTTCATCCTTATTAGATTTGATTCTTGTAAGTAATCCACTCAGTTTAATCTATACAGAAGTGGGGGGTCCCCTTATTGATCAAACAAGATATCATTTACCGGTGATCGGATTACTCCGACACCCAAGCAAAGCCCAAACATCCTTTAAAAGGAAAATATTTCTTTACGATAAAGGTGACTTCGACTCGTACAGACAACTACTTTTAAACGTAGACTGGGACGCGCTATTCGTCCACAAAGACATAGACAAAATCACTGACATTTTAACAAATACAATTTTAGAAATAGCAAACCAGACTATTCCCAACAGATTCATAACAGTGCGTAAGGACAGTTGCCCATGGATCACTTGAAAACATTGGGATAAGTGGTTCTTTGCTATTTTGGATTAAAAATTATCTTAATAACAGGAAACAACGAGTAGTCTTAGATAACGCATATTCACAATGGCGCGTTATCAACGCAGGTGTCCCCCAAGGATCGATTTTAGGGCCTCTACTCTTCTTAATTTTCATAAATGATATTGTTAGCGAAATTCATTCGTCAATAAAGTTATTTGCAGACGACACAAGTTTGTATGTTATTGTTGACAACCCGCAAAATTGTGCAGAAATACTGAATAATGACTTGTCAACGATACATGAATGGTCGACCAAGTGGCTGGTAAACTTTAACGCTCAAAAAACAGAAACTATGACAATAACGAGAAAAACAAAAAAGCCCCCCCATCCCCCTCTAACTATGAATAAAACCATAATAACAAATGTTACAGAACATAAACATCTTGGTTTAGAAATTTCGCATGATGGCAGCTGGGAAAAGCATATTGATTTGATAACCAAAAAGGCGTTTGCTAGAGTTAATATTCTTAGACGATTTAAATTTACTCTCGATATTAGAGAAAATTTACTTAACATTCATTCGACCAATTTTGGAGTATGCCGATGTTGTTTGGGACAGCAAAACTCTTTTTTTAATAAACAAATTGGAAAGCGTTCAAATAGAGGCTGCTAGAATCATCACTGGGGCGACTCGACTAGTTTCTGTTGATAAGTTGTACAAAGAAACGGGATGGGAAAAACTTAAAATAAGATGTGAACATCACAAATTAACATACTTTTATAAAATGGTAAACGGTCTGGTACCCACATATCTAAGTGATATAGTCCCTCAAAATTTTGGAAACATCCACGATTATAACACTAGACAAACCTTATGTATACCACCAGTTAGAGCTCGAACTTCTCTTTACCAGAACTATTTTCTGCCGTCTTCGGTTAGATTATGGAACCAGGCGCCTGGTGAACTAAAAGAAAGTAGTTCCCTAGCATCTTTCAAATCCAACCTCAAGTCCAGTCGTATCAAAATACCTAATTATTACTATTCTGGAACCCGACTCGGTCAAATCCATCACACGAGACTGCGAACATTATGTAGCTCCCTCAATCATCATCTATTCCTAAAAAACATTGTAAATTCGCCCAACTGTAGCTGTCAACAAGATGTGCCCGAAACAACTTCTCATCTTTTTCACTGTCCTCGATTTAATGAGTCGAGAAACCGATACATCAACTCGATTGATATTCCTCGGAATTTGACAGTTGATCGTCTATTATTTGGATCACATGATCTCACGGACGATCAAAACGAAAAACTGTTTTCATGTGTACAAAACTTTATAGTCAGCAGTAAACGTTTCACATCATAGCCTTCAGCAATACTAAACCTCTTTAAATTTCTTTTTCTTCTATGATCACACCTCACCCCCTCCCCCACCCTATCCAAATTACACAACATAATTTATTAATTGATTCCTAGTGGACATCCTCCAAGAGTAATTCATAACTATTAATACTACTAACTCACACTGGATAGGGATTAATATAAGTTCTTGTAACTTGTTTCCCAATCCTATTAATTATTATATAATATAATGTAATGTAATGTATCAATATTGTACTTGTATATATAATTAATTAATAAAATATGTTTAAACTAACTATACTAAATGAAGGTCTTCATGAGAGGATCACTTTATGTATTCTTATTTACTATATTATCTCTAACCGTTTTCGAGTTAAAAGCCAAAAACAGAATAACCGAAACACGTGATGACATCAAGGCCAATAACTCGAAAACGGTTCAATGAACAGTCTTGGACCCAATTATACTAAATGAAGGTCTTGATGATAGGATCACTTTATGTATACTTGTTTACTATATTATCTCTAACCGATTTCGAGTTAAAAGCCAAAAACTAAATAACCGAAACACATCAAGGCCAATAACTCGAAAACGGTTCATAGAACAGTCTTGGACCCAATTATACTTAATGAAGGTCTTGATGAGAGGATCACTTTATGTAACTTATTTACTATATTATCTCTAACTGTTTTCAAGTTTTAAGCAAAAAACTGATATACCGAAATGAGTCAAGGGCCCGAACTCGAAAACGGTTCATCGCACAGTTTCGGACCAAATGTATCAAATGAAGGCCTTGATGAGAGGAGTATTTTTCCAATTTATTGTCTTCTTCTTTTATAGTTTTTGAGTTGTAATGATAACAAGATTGGAGGCCTAAGGTCGAGGTCACTTCTGAACTTTGACTTTGAGATTTTCTTTAAGGACATGTCACAGGACGACAAATGGTGAAGACCTTTCATATTTTCGACTTACGGTTTGTGAGTTACTGTAATAAGTGGAGTCTTTGAAACATTTAAGGGATACCGCTCGCCTTCGCTAGTCAGAAATTTTTAGCCAAAATATGTCATAAAGTTGTCTCAAAAGTTCTTTAACATTAGTCACTTTTTAGTTTTTTTGTATCTGTTATAGTTCCAGAGATTACGCGATAACGTTTTCGGTGTTTGGGCAGATAACTCCGTAAAGAAAAATGTTTCGATTTCACAGGGTGAATTCCGAATAGACTTTCAGTGCCCAAAACTTGTCATGAAAGACCAAAATGATATGTCGCGTAGTTTTAAACTGTTTGGTTTTGAAGTTGGCGGAAAAAAAGAAGATAGGGCTAATTGTTCAAGATACCTTTATGAAATTAATTTTTCTTCATCTTCATCTCTTGTTGTAAACTTGACTACATAAGTTACTGAACCCTCTTTTAGGCGGAATAGATTATTTCTGTGGTCCTGAGTAAAAAAAATACATGGTTGTCAAGGACTTTCGTGGCCGTTGCTAAGGACAAAATGCCACTTCCGATTGTAATATGACATACATTTGTATTTCAGTAAAGTATATCATCCTGATTTAAAAATATATGGTTGCTAAGGACTTTTTGTAATGGTGACCTGGTTGCTATGGTATGACCTTGACCTGTGACCTTTGAATTTGGGCTCAAATTGAAAGCCTTTTCTTGATGATCATGTAAATTAATATGTTTACTATATTATCTGTAACGGTTTTCAAGTTGTATGCCAAAAACTGATTAACCGAAATGAGTCCTGAGCCCAAACTCGAAAACGGCTCATCGCACAGTTTCGGACAAAATGTATCAAATGAAGGCCTTGATGAGAGGAGTATTTTTCTCATTTATTTTCTTCCATCTCACCGATATCTAGTTACTGTCAAATTTCAGCATAATCTAACAAGATTTATTATTTGGAGTTGGACCACCTAATTAAGTCTGTTAATGATCTAATGATACCTTAAAAAACACCGTTAAAACACAAGATGGCAACCGGTTTGTGGTAAATATAACTAGATGCTCTTAAGAGCCTCTATCGCTCACCTGATTTAAAGGCAATGAAGATGGCATTTTTATGAAGTTAAACAAGGTCCTGTATTTTTCAATACATTTTAAAGAGGACTATCGAAACAAAATTGCTAGTAAGTTTTGTTTCCATTGGTTAACTAGTTCCAGAGACGAAGAAGTTTTAAAAAATTTTCCCATAGGGACCTATGTTAAATTAGTCATGTGGTGGCAGCTATTTTGATTTTCTTATTGGTATTACAAAAACATAAACTTCAAAGAGGACCATCTGTTGGTTAACTGGTTTTAGAGAAGAAGCCATTTAAAACTGTTTCCCATAGGGTCCAATGCAGTGGCAGCCATTTTGAATTTCCAATCGGCATAAAAACATAAACTTTATAGAGGACCATCCAAACAATATTGCTTGTAAGTTTTGTTTCAATTGGTTAACCGGTTTCAGAGAAGAAGCCATTTAAAACCTTTTCCTTATAGGGTCCTATGTTAAGCTATATACTGCGGTGGCGGCCATTTGGAATTTGCCATTGGCATAAAAAACATAAACTTTTTAGAGGACCATCCAAACAATATTGCTGATAAGTTGTGTTTCCATTGGTTAACCGGTTTCAGAGAAGAAGCCTTTTAAAATTTTGTCTCATAGGGTCCTATGTTAAACTAAGTCCTGCGGTGGCGGCCATTTTGATTTTCCAATTTGCATAAAAACGTAAACGTTATAGAGGACCATCCAAGCATCATTGGTATTAAGTTTTGTTTCGATTAGTTAACCGGTTTCAGAGAAGAAGCCTATTTCACATAGGGTCCAATGTTAAACTAAGTTCTGCGGTGGTGGCCATTTTGAATTTCCAATTGGCATTAAAAACATAAACTTTAAAGAAGATCATCCAAACAATATTGCTAGTAAGTTTTGTTTCAGGTTAACCGGTTTCAGGGAAGAAGCATATTTAATCTTTTTCCCATAGGGTCCTATGTTAAACTAAGTCCTGCGGTGGTGGCCATATTGAACTTTCGATTGGCATAGACAGCATAGACTTTATAGAGGATGATCCAAACAATATTTCAAATAAGTTTTGTTTTGATGGGTTAACCGGTTTCAGAGAAGAAGCCTTTTTTTATACTTGTTTTCCCATAGGGTCCTATGTTAAACTAAGTCCTGCGGTACCTAGCGGCCATATTAGTTTTCCAATCCAAATAAAAAACACAATCTTTGTAAAGGTCCATCCAATGAACATTATGGCCAAGTTTGGTTTCAATTAGCCAAGTGGTTTCAGAGAAGATTAAAATGTAAAAAGTTTACAGACGCCGATGACGACGACGGACGCAAAAGACAATAGCTCACATGAACATAAGAATCAGTCATGCAAATGGTCACCAGGGCCATGAAAAGTCATTGAAACTCGTGGAATTTTGAGAGCCTTTGAAAGCCTGTATCGCTTACCAGATTTATACATCAGGCAATGGATGTGGCATTTTCCTGATGTTGAACTGTTAAACAAAATCTTTGTCAAGACCTTCCAATGAATCTTGTTGTTTAGTTCAATAGTTTCAGATACCATTATAACATTTTCCTATAGGCTTCTATGTTAATTAATTCCTACAATTTTTGATCAAATAAACAAGCATAAACTTCAAAGAGATCCGTCCAATAAATTCACATGCATGGCATAAACAAAATCTTTGTCAAGACCTTCCAATGAATCTTGTTGTTTAATTCAATAGTTTCAGATACCATTATAACATTTTCATATAGGCTTCTATGTTAATTAATTCTTACAAATTTCGATCAAATAAACAAGCATAAACTTCAATTGGATCCGTCCAATAAATTCACATGCAATATGTTTTAAATCAGCTTTGCTTTTGTTTCCATTCTTTTATCGGTTTTAAAGAAAAAGCATTTTAAAACATTTTCACATAGGGTCCTAGGTTACAAATACGTCCTGCGATGGCGACTAATTTGAAATTCTAATTGGCATAAACAACATAAAATTTATAGAGGACATCCAATGAATACTCGGATGATTTTTTTTCAATTATCTAACGGTTTCAGATTAAAAGCCTTTGGATTTTTTTTCCTTTTGGGTGCTATATTAAACTGAGTATTGCTGTGGTGGCCATATTGGTTTTCCAATCAGAATAAAAACACCAACTTTCTAAAGGTCCATTAAATAAAATATAGTGACCAATTTGGTTAAATTACCCTTGAGTTTTCAGAGATAAAGATTGAAAAGTCAAAAGTGTACAGACGACAACAACGACAGACGCAAAGGGATGGCAATAGATCACCCTTCGGGTCAGTTGAGACAAGAAGGTGTATAAACCACGAATTAAGAAATGCCCCATTCCTAAAACAGAAAAGGCCCAAAACATCAACATACAATATGATTTTGCATGAATTTTGATTTCTTGGTTTTACTCTCGAAATAACACTTTATTTTTCATGTTATATAATTGTACATCGTACTTTTTGTAGTGCTATATTTGTTAGAAATTTTTACGTTAAATGACGACAGAGTACCCCGCGGGAAATAGCGAGCGGGATTTAGTTACACTTAGGGATCCTAAAATCCATGAAAAACAAGTTAAACAGGGATGTAATAATAAATTTAACGCTATGTTTTAGAGATAAGGTTCTTGAATAAAACATGATTGTCGAGTAACTCGTAGCAACAATAGAGGCATAAAGTGGTCAAATAATTACAACACGGAATGAAAGGATAATTATCCGACTTCGTATATTCTGTCAACGCTTGACTTTCTATGACATATTACAACATACATTTTTAAGACAGGTTAGCTGATAATTCTGAAGAAGAATAGTAAATTATTAATGTTTAATGATTCTGATGTATATGTAGTCTAATTATTGATCTCTCTTGGCTCAAACCATTTCCCGTCGTCATTCAGATTGATCCAAATCAAAATTGCTTTATATATTGGAATATTCTGGCAATTAATAACATTGTGCACAGAAGTAGAAACGGACGCTGATGTCCATGATGTTGAGAATTGTCATAGCAGTGGTGTTACTTATAACGCATCAGGGTGAGTCATATTTTATTTTAAAGTTCATAGTTATGGAGCAGTAGGATGCACATTACTTGGGTTTAAATTTGACTTCCATCAAAGAAAGAAGTTTTTGCCCTGTCCATGTTAAGACAAAATAACAGTAACAAAATACTACAACAATTGTTTAATATCTTTACTATACTTTCTTTGCATCATGTTTTTCACTTATAGTTATCAAATTGCAAACCAAAGGAGCCTGAGTTACGTTGTTTTTGTTGTAAAAAACTACTATTGGCGGTTATACCTTAGAAATTATTGTAATATTTTATTATTTTATTTTCTCTCATTTTTGCGTTATAATTAAACCGCTTGAACGGTTTGGACAAAATAGTTCTCGTCACTAATAAAAATTAGTTTCTCCACTTTCGGGCAGAGATCATAACTGGTTCCCGGATAAAAAGGCTCGTGGCAAAATATTCATGAATATAATGCCTACCCATATTTAAGTCATCAATAAAATTGGGATAGCCATGAATTGTTTCTTTATTCTCTATTACAGTTACCTGCCTTATTTTGTTATACAAATATCTATACTTTATTACTTATATATTTTTGTTTCAAATGAAGATATTTCTATTTATAACAACATTCTTGATTAAGAATACAGGTCTGTTAAACACATTTTTGACCAGCACATATAATCATTTAAATGTATATTGCTGTAATTCGATCAACATATCTGAACGTTTCATACATATCATTAGTTTAAATGATGATATCTGTGTTTGTATCATTTCTTCTTTCTAATAGGAGATTACTGTATTTATGCAATAAATAGAAATATCTGTATTTTGCAACAATAAGAAGATTAGTATTGGATATTTGAAAAAAAAACCAGATACGTCTGTTTAAAATATTACTACAATTCGTAATTTTAGCTTCCATCTCTCACTTAGGCCGAATTTGCTGCCGTTATAATCCGAAGTTAGTTTTGTGATTTGTCGGATTAACCTCGCCAAAAAAAGCGAGGGTACGATTATTCGTTCTATCTCTCACTAACCCATATTATACAATCAATAACTTTGATATAGGTCGCTATCAAGATTTTCAGGTAGAAGAAATGTAATATTCACCGAACCGCTAGACGAGGTGAATATATATTTTTGAGGGCGGATAAATCCTAATAGCGACCGTGTATCAAAGTAAGTAATTATTGTATTACATAGATAAAATCACTATATTCCTTGATCGGAAAAACAAGGGATGCTACCACGCAATTATACCCTTCTAATTTTAGAGAAAAATCAGGTCGTTATTTGATTTCGCTTGACCACTGTCCAGCAGATTCATGCCGAGAGAACAAACAATTTCATATTCTGATGCAGTTTTAGTACTGTTACTATTTATCGTGACATGAAAGTGGTTTTTTAAGACAGATCAAAAACATGCAAATTATATTCATGTATTAATTTATGATATTGCATGATAGTCGTTTTGCTTAAAAGTGATATTTCACGGCTGGCTATTTTGATACAAGAACGAAACCCTCAAAATTGTTAGCCGTGCAATATCAATTGTAATAAAAACTTCAATCTTGAAATATTATAGTATGTTAATGTTTTTTTAATACATTCACTACAAAATTGTTTTCAGTTGCAAAAAAAAGACAAAGAATCAAAAACTAAAAAATCAGATATTGACCACAATAACAAAATATGCATGATTATTCATTTTTGTTTATAAAAAACACAATTATATTAAAGAAACCATTAATAAAAGTGGAAAATTTACAGTGAAAGTTAATTAAACAATGATGGCAGCCCAATGCATGCGTTATCATGTTTTATGGAACACTTAAAAGGAATGTGATGCATATGGCAAGAACTAGAGTTTTCCACTTCTCTCTGTCTTCTCTAATTCTCCCAAAGTTAGCCGATGTTCTTTGATATCTTTTTCAACTGTTCTTCTCCAGGTTTAGGTTTTTTTGGTCTACCTTGTTTTCGCTTCCATTCTGGTGTCCATCTGAGCGCTATTCTAGTTGTGTTACTAGCTGGTTTTCTTAGTACGTGTCCTATCCATCGCCATCCTCTATCCATGTAGCTGGTCAGTAAATCATCAAGATCATTCTGAGGCAACCATTGTGGAAACTGGAGAGCTTGCTGGTATCATTTTCCGTCATGTTCCAGCATTCAGCTCCGTATAACAAGACAGACAATACACAGCTGCTGTAAAGTCTTAATTTTGTCCTTCTGCTTATATCGTTTGTCTTCCAGATGTTTTGTAGTTTCATGAAGGCACCACTGGCTTTACTAAGTCTGGATTTTATTCTTTATCTGCCACTGGCTTTACTAAGTCTGGATTTTATTCTTTATCTGATAAGTAAATGAATATGTATTGTTAAGGGTATTTTCGTTAAATTGAATTTGTGCTGGCTGCTTGGTATATAAACACATAACCTCTGTTTTAAAAAAAAAAGATTTTTAGTCCAATACTGTTAGCATTATTTTGCAATTTTGTTGTTTTTACTGTGCATGTGATTTTCTATATGGGACAGTAAGGTCAGGTCATCTGCATAGTCTAGGTCTTCAAGATTGGTGAAAAGAGTCCATCTTATTCCAGTGTTGGAACCATTAAGTGTTGATTCATAACCCAGGCTATTGCTAGTATGAAGCTTTTTCCTTTTAGAAAACCTGCTTGCTCCAGATCTTGGTGAATAGCGGGTTTACAATATCAGCTGCAAAGTTTGGATCTGATTTAAATAACTCTGCTTGTAGTTGATCATTTCCAGATGCTTAATTATTTTTCATGGGTGTAATTGCTTATAAGGTCTTTTCGAAATCCTCTCTCCATCTATCATCTTGCTCTTTCTCTGATGTAATGAGACTACCCTGCTTGTCTTCAACTTGCATGTTTGACTTTCTTCCTTCACCACAAAGCTTTTTAGTTATCTGATATAGATCCCCCATTCTTTATTCAGATGCAGCCTTATCTGCTTCGCTAGCCATACGTTCTATATACTTTTTGCGATCTTTCTTTGTAGCTTTTGTACTTCTTTGTTGCAATCTGAATATTGTTCTCTTAGTCTTTCTAAGAATGGCCTCGGTGGCCGAGTGGTCAAGATAGTTCGTCTACTATTGATCACGTGGTCTGTCAACACTGAGATTGCGGGTTCGATTCTCACTGCAGGCAGGGAGTACTCGACTCCAATTTTAATTGACAAGGATTGCCAGTTTTCCTACCGCAGGTCGGGGTTCTCTCTGGGTACTCCGGCTTCCTCCCCCAATAAAAACTGGACGCCATGAAATAGCTAAAAAATTGCTGAAAGTGGCGTTAAAACACCATTCAAACAAAACTTAGTCTTTCTTGTATCCTCTCCGAATGGGTGGCGTTCAGTTAGTTTAAGGTCTTTTCTCTTATCAATAACCTTCCATGTGTCAGGTTTTATCCATTCTTTGTGAATCTGTCTACCAAACCCTAGAATCTTTTCACTTGCTCCACTAAATTTACAGACTTTTTTCCAATGTTCATTCATGATTTCTTCATTCCATAGCATTGCCCTGTAAGACTTCGAATATAAAGTTCCAATCTGAAGTCTTGTCTTGTTCTGTTGTCTCTGAGTTTGCCTGTATCTATTCTTTAAGTGTTTAAGCAAATTTCATTAGCTTAAGCTTAATGTTGGCAGCCACAAGATAATGGTCACTACCTACATCATCACCGCGTCTTTCTTTTACATCATGCAATGATCTTCTCCACTTTCCATTTATAGCAATGTGGTCAATTTGGTTCATGTATCTGCCCCCCAGGTGACATCCATGTAAGTTTGTGTATCTCCTTATGTTTGAACAATGTAACTCCAATAACTATGTTGTTACTTCCACAAAATTCTCTTAAATATTCCCCATTTTCATTCATGATGCCACAACCATATCTTCCCATTACTCTCTCATTACCGGTGTTATCACTACCAACTTTAGCATTGAAATCTCCCATAATTATCGTCAGTTCTGCGTGTAAATCCTGCTTTATATCATCTTCTGCCTCCTTGGTCGGGGCATATACCTGTATGATAGATGTCTTTACAGGTTTAGTGTTTAGTCTTCCTCTAATTATTCTTTCATTCACTGGATGGTATTGTTTTAAGGATCTTGAGGATGTTTTACTGAGGATGATGGCTACTCCTTGAAGATTATCTTTTCTGCCAGAATATGCAATAACTTCTCCAGTACTTGCAACACTCTTTCCAAAGTCAGTCCATCTACACTCGCTTATTCCTTATTTGTGTAGCCTGTACTCTTATTACTGTTTTCCTGTTTCGTACATGGTACGTTCCAGAATCTTAGTTTGGTTCTTCTATTCAGTACACTTTTCATGTGTCCAGCTTCCAGGTGGGTTTGGCTGTTTACAGTCACAGTTGCATAACTCTGCTGGCATATTAAAGACACGAGTCAATAAAAATATTTCTAGTTCTTGTTTCCGTAATCGTGCTTATTTTATAAGAAGGGAAGATTACGCCCTTGCTTAACCTCCAACCTGGTAGACGAGGGATTTGTCATCAATGTTTCCTTTCTCTAGAATGTTTGCTAATGATGCCACTCTATCCAGGTTTTATTTAAGATTTTCCCTCTCCTAGATTAGTTACCATCCAAGGTTAATGACCCTCATCTGGCCGACTATTAACCCAAAATTGGGGCAAGGTTGATGAGTGCTATGGCATGTCCACACACTGGTGGGCATACACACTGCATCTCTGAGGTCCTCACAGTGCTGCTCCGAGATCTCCTTTCAGTTTAGCCAGAGATTGTAGGTCTCAGTTACCGTGTATTGCCACGAGGAGGCACTAAAAGGAGTCTTGGTACTGTAGAGGCTATGTACTGGCAAGGAAAGATTTACGCACTCGACTTGCCCTTAGATAGACTGTTATCGTGCTCAGCTGTTCCTATATGCTGATTTGTAATTCAGTAAAATATGTTTATGAAAATTTAAAGTAATGCAACGTGGCGGGGTATCATTTAATGTCCCATTAGATTTTTGGGGTGGAAGCCGGAGTACAGGAAAACTGACAGTCCTTGAAGCTATTTGTAACGTATATTAGTTTCAATCTACCTTTTGAGTGTGTTTTTCGTACAATTTTGAGTGCGTAGTTTAAAAATTTTGAGTGTGTAATTTGTGATGATATTTTAATCATACTTTTGACGAGAACGGCTTGCCATAGCATATCCTATGTTGAGACGAGGCCTTTTTGTGCATGCAGTTTCAACCCTCCATCGGACAATAAATTATGGAGCAGTTACCACAATAAAAAACAAGTGTTCTGAATAATGAAATAGGTTCGGCGATTGATCACGCATGTCATAGCCTACGTAAAAGTTATCTGTACTAATAAGTATACTGTAACGAACCATAAAGCTGCCACATTTTGATAACTAGTCTGAGAATCCTCATGCGTTTTGATTGGATGACACAACGAGTACAGATGTGAGCGCGTGAGCTCATCTGTAGTAGGTCATATGTACCAGAAATACGGGGATTTACATGATTTACGGAAGACTCATATATCTTATAGATATCTTATATGACGTAATAAAATTGTACCACTACATAGATATTTGAAATTGGAATGTAGGAACGGTTTGACTTTATATATACGATTATGTTGATAATCGATAAAAACTACATATGTAGACATTGATGTATGTGAAGACAAACACTTCATATGGCTTAGCCTGAATCAAAATAAAGTATTGTCTTAAATGCTTTTAAGATAATTGGTTTTATATGTTGAAAGCAGGTTTCTGAATTGTTTAGACGTCCTTACAAGCAACCGCGTAATAACGAAAGCTTTTGGGCTGTATTACAAGAGAAAATCGATTTTTATCTTGGATATTTGACATTTTTGTCGTGTTTTAAGTAGGTAGATATTGATTTCTAATAAGTTCTTACACGCAACAATATTTTTCTGGTCAAATATGACATTAATTGTATATTATATATTGTATTCACATTCATCTTTACTGTCGCATTACTATGCAAAATGAATTTGTTTAGGGTTAAATTTTTTTTGCTCTCTGCAATAATAAATAAATTAATTAATTAAACTATCAGAAGTCAAACGTTGGAACCTGTCAGTTTATCGTTTATCATATATATTTAAACAGTTTTTGTTTCTTACTTTAATTATAAATAAACGGAGGATTGATGATATCCCAAATGTAAGATAAACGGGTAGATGACAGAATTTGTATATTCATGAAACGCACCATTGATTTGACTAGTATTTAAAACTAACGATTTTATGTTTTACGTACTCTCTGCCATATTATAATTATCGCGATCACTGTATATTGGTAAGTAAAGTCCCCCACCACCTTTTTTTCGACCTATGTTCCTCTAGAAGACTAAGTTGTTACCGAACATTATAGATCGAGTCTTTCAATAAGCAAGAACCCACTGCTAATCGTTCAGCTATTTGATTTTGAAACGCTAGTTGTATTTTTTACGGTCTACTTTGTCACTCGTTTTGTTTTTAAACCAGTCGCGATACTGTGTACTTGTTTGGAACGGAGTGTTCTTTTCTTTAATTTTAACATAAACGTAAAAAACATCAATAAAGGCGACATGGTGATGACAAGCAATTGAATTAGCTATATAAAACTCATTATCTGCCCCTTTTCCCTGTACCCGTCAATATTCTTCTCTATGTTTGACATTTTCCGTCTGCTGCAGACACCCAATAAAACCATTTTAAGAGGTGTTCTGATCGTAAAGTAACAAATATTAATGGCTCCTACTCACATCCATAACTGAGAAGAGATGTACCGATGCTATAAAGTAATAAATCTTAATGGATTCCATTAACCTTTAACACAATAAAGTGACGGATCTTTTTAAAGAGACTGCATAGTACATAATTCCTCATGATTTGTAAGAGTATACAGGTTAGCAATTAAGAAAATTAAATACCATTGAATTTTAAATAAAGTTTTTCGTGTTTAATTAAGAAAGCATGTTGCAGGAATTTCGTCCATCGGTGCGAAATGTGTTTTGTAGAATAAATATTCAGTTACACTTCTGATCAATTAAATACGTGCACCAGTAATAATTTTATCAAATTTTTACTTGGCCTCAAATGTTTATTGGTATTATCTCATGTTATTTTGATCGACATTTTGTAATAGGTATTATCTAGCGTTATTTTGATCGACATTTAGTACATGTTATTTTGATCGACATTTTGTACATGGTATTTTGATCTACATGTTGTATTATACACATACTGCCTGTAGTGGAGGGCATTACGCCAGAATATCAAACGAAGTAAATAGATCACCCGAGACGTAGTGGAGGGTTATATAATTAATGAGTTTGATATTACTGAATACACTTAAATATTTTTAAGAGATGCAATTTCTGGCAAAGAGGGCGTTATATCAGAGGAGTGTGATATACCGTGTTGATCTAGTGTGGTGCTATATCGTTGTCTAGAATGTGGAATACGTACAGAATGGATTGGAATAACTCTTATTAATTATCCAATAAAAAACTTAAGATTTTTGTATTACGTATAATATTATAATCATACTGCCTTTAGGGTAGATTATCACATGAAGAAAAAAGCCACCTGAGACGTCATCAGTTTTGTATTTTGTTTGGCATTGTGTATATTGGTATTATGTGTAAATCAAATTTCCAAGTTTAAAAGCAAGAATGAACTAAAAAGGTCACTCTCAAAAGCCTAATAGTTTTAGAATATAAATGAGCGATCTTTGCATACCTTTGTGAAGCAAAAACTTAAGTAGAGCAAAAAATAAAATAAAAAAATTACAACAACAATTATTGTCGCACTCAAATAAACACGTAAGAATGAAATAACGATACAGTGTTTTACATCCGATGTCAAGCAACCCGTTTCTATGAATATTCCGGCTTAACAGTAATCAATATTAAGCCAGGAAAAGCTTTGTTTTTATACATCTCTCCATTACAATAAATAAATGAATTTTTCTAATCTCGATATAAAAACTGATAGCCATTGTATTTATGTACACAGTATAAGAACTAACCTCTGGCAAATACAGATGTACTCTGGGTAATTATTCATTAGTTTTACTGATGGCGAAAACTTCGTGGTAACAGATATGACACACTTAATTGATGTTATTTGATATTTTATTTGACCTTTTAAACAAAACGAAATACAAATCTAAACGATTTCTGCATAGTCATTAGTTTTAGCAGAATAATGTGATCTTGTCGACCTCTTAGCAAAAAGTTGTCTCAGTTATGGAAGCCTCTCGTCTCCTAATTACGGACAATAAACAATATAGAATGTCTCTCAAAACTTCTTTTGGGAGACATAATTTATATAATATTTGAGAAATATATATTTTATATCAAGATTACTATAGTTTAAACAAGTGAGACACAGAAAAATGCCTCGCCTGCATTCCGCATCAGTAACGAAAATAAATTTCGTCATAAGCATTACGTATACGGCATTTAATTGTTATCAGCAGCAGCCTGCATACCAAATATTGTCACCCTACCATGCATAGTTACAGAGGAACTGTCCTAATACAAAACTTTAACGTAGTCGCTGGACCGTGAAATTGAGGTCAAGGTCAGGTGATGCCTACCAGACAGTCTATACTCTTTATCAGCAACCTTTATACCAAACAATGTTATTCTTCCTTGCATGGTTACAGAGGAACTGCCTTATTACAAACACTTTAACGTAGTCGCTGGACCGTGAAATTGAGATCAAGGTCAGGTGACACATACCGGAAAGTCATGTACTCTTCAGTAGCAACCTGTATACCATATGTTGTCAGCCATGGTTACAGAAGAACTGCCCTAATACAAACACTTTAACGTAGTCGCTCGAACGTGAAATGGAGGTCAAGGTCAGGTGACACCTACCCGACAGCCATGTACTAATCACCAGCGACCTATATACCAAATATTATCCGCTACCATGCATGGTAACAGAGGAAGTTCGAACTGTCGGTTTAACGTAGTCGCTGGATCGTGAAATTGAGGTCAAGGTCAGGTGACAGGTGACTGACTGGAAAGTACTCATCATAAGCTACCACTGGTCCAAATTTGATGGACCTAGAGCTTAGGCTTACAAAGATATGAAGCAAGATGTCCAAGTGTTTACGCCGCCGCCGCCGACGCCAGATTCCCATTCATGTTTCGTCTCCAGCGACTTTCGTCGCAGGCGAGACAAAAACCGGAAGCTCCAAAAAGCACCGATATAACCTGATCATGTCTCTTACTGAGAAAATAATCTAGCAACATAATCATAATATGCATACTTTAAACTATATTAAATGAACACATTGAATAGGTGCTTTGAGATAAGTTTACTTCTCAACCGCACTCTCATTTAGATAATAGATTCAGAGTTCTTTAAAACAATAATAACGCAGTAATTAGTATTACTTCTCAGATTTTTGGCATTTATTTTATCAATTGGATGATAGGTCTTTTCTTTCATTCAACGACTTGTTAACCTTATTAAATTACTGATCGAAATATTCAGTCAACAGTTTCTTGATTTCAATATTTGACAATGTAATCTACACTATGGACAACCAAGTCATTAACAATTAATAGTTAAGGCCCATGGCAAAAAGGCGAACTTTTGTACATATCATTCCAGTTGCAGAATAGTTCCTGGCTAGAATTAGTTGAATAATGCTTTCTAGGCACAACAGCAATCAGGAATGACGGAACACATTGTAGAACCATTATAATTATACTTGTTGCATGTGACGTCGAGCTTCTTTCAAACTATAATACATACTGCCTTTGGTTTTTGCATGAAGTGTAATATTAGTACACTATCACATCTTTGAGACCGTCGGACGTTTGCTTCACATTTGCCATTTGATAAACACAGTTACGCATCATCCAAACAGAAAAGGGCTCCTTTGGCCGAATGGCATGGCTAGTCATATCGATTAGTATTAATTGGCGTGTCAACATTGAGTCTGTGAATTCGAGTGTGACTTTTGTCTAGGTGATTAACAGTTTTCTTGTCGAAAGTTGTGTGTGTGTGTGTGTGTGTGTTTTGGGGGGTTGGGGTTGGGGGAGGGGGGTAAATACGGCTTCTTCACCCATTTAAAACCTGGATTCCAGAATAAACTATATGGTAAGATTACAAAGGTAGAAAACTACCTTTACTGATTTACAGATTAATGATGTAGCTATACATATTACATAATTAAGTTCTTAAAGTACTCAATCGCATTGACTATATACAGAACAATATGCCACGCAAAGATAGCCGTACTACATGCCGTTACAAACGGGACACACAATATCTAACGAGGTCTCTGGCACAAAGCATAATAACACGGAATGTGCTACGGATTTGCAATGTGTGATACTTTATAACATAGTTGATATTGTAACAGAATAGAATCTGATACGAGCGTACGATATGGAGTTAGGAAAAGATCAATTTGCTTGTACACAAATTTACAGTATCATAATGATACCCAGGGTCAAATATTTGATGCATTTACATATTCGGTGTTGATGTTTGTTGTTATTCAAATATAGCCTTGATGTGAATTTATTTAAATAAAACTTGAAAAATGGAAAATCAAATCATATTTCAATCAGCGTCAATCATCCCAACCAAATTAAGGAATTGTGAAGTAGAATTTAAGAATAATGTTACCGTCGCAACATTAACAAATACGAGCAGGTTTCATTATCCCACGCCTAAAGATAACATTGCAAACTCAATTAAATCTAGTCAAACGCCGGGATTAGTTTTAGGAATAATGGACTGTGGTGTAGCTAGGAAAGATTAATGATTATTTATTCATCACTCGTTGGGGAAACATTATTGCTTTAATTCCTGCAGTTTGACATTATATTCAAGTATTTCGTGACTTATGTGTTCCTTTTATACAGTTTGTTTATTATGAGAATTTGTGTAGTCACCCAATTTTTTCTTTTATTTAATTTTCGTGTAATTACGTACTGCTTACCCACATGAAACATACGGATAAACAAATATAACAATATCTTTTGCAGTTTTGATGAAACCTACTGGTGTGAACAAAGACTCAGCGAAGGTAATTTATTTTGTTGAATGGTGCCTGAAAGACCTGCATTAATCACCTCAGCAGTCTAGCTCAGAGAATATTAATATAACTAAATTACGAATTAAAAAAACAACGTACAAATTAATTCATTAATCTCCATTTAATCAGGTTGAATATTGCACATATAGCAAAACAGTGCCTGATTATAAAAAACAACACTCGAGATTAACTAACTCTTTTTTTAATTACAAGACACAGATTATTAATACATTTTAAAATGAAAAAATAATTAATCAATGGTCCTGTTTTTGTTCATCGTCTATTGCAACTGGGACTAGTATAAATAACTAGTTGATTTATAGGTTTCTGATTGCGATATCTAACATATAGAAGACGAATATTGATACCAATAGAAATTACTTTTTAATATTGAAAAAAGTAGAACCTTTCTGCATCTGACAAAATTTTCTGGTGTTTTAGTTGTGAAAAATCTGAAATTATTGACCAGTTGGGTTGCTTTCTTCAGGAATGTAACACAACTTGAGCTATGTTTTATATAAGGTTCATTAATAGCTATTATGCCATAATTTTCTCATTCACTATGATTAATATTTGTTTGCCACTGCACTTGATTATCTGTTATTTATGTACTGTACTAATCATACATGTTGTGCTGTATCTATACCCATTGAAGGCCCATAATTGGCAAATAAATTTGTATTCTTGTATAGCTGACCTCCATAATTCTAAATTAGCAAACCACTGTTTATTTCTCAGGATAAAAAATTCGAGGAGGAATTGGAAGCTGAAGCCAAAAAGCCGGCCGCAGGGAAGAATACATACGTTTCAAGAGAATATGACACACCTGTAGGGCAATGGGGAGACTCGGTCAACGGAATTGATGTGGGCAACGTTATTAGAGATGTTCTCCTGACTCTAAGAGATCATCCTGAAATTGTTAGAAAATTAATCGCAGGCAAGTAATTTAAGGAATACTAAAATTCCTTTGAATTTACCATAAAACGACTGAAATCAACCACAATTCAATACCTCGTTTACGTACATCGAATAATAATCATTATTTTGACGTTGATTATTTGCTTACTGCATCTGCCTGTTTAAAGGGAAACTTCGCGAAAAAAAATCAAAATTTGATGTGTTATTCTTCAAATGAAAAAAAAACACTTTTGCTTCTTGATGTTTTATTTTATTCGTCAACCTGTCAACCTGTCGACCATTGAACTTAAGTTATGTTCTCTTGTATTTTCTCTCAATAAGTTAGTAAATACAAACTAGTCAGTAAAGACTATCCTCCATTAAGGAAAATGATTTATGAATGTTTTCTTATACTATACCTCACTATACCCAGTCATACCACTACTGTTCAACTGACATTTTGCAGACGAAGAAAGAAATTTGGCAGAGAAGATCTTATCTTCAGAAAGAAAGGATGCAGCGACGAGTACTGATGATCTGGTAACACCCGTCATCAAAATACCTCCACGAGAATTCCAGCTACCTTCCTCGCAGCTTGAACTAGTATGTAATTTGTATAAGGTTTTGCTTGTTTTGTTTTTGCTAACAATGTCAGGCAGGGTAGACAATATACTGACCACGAAGGCATATAATTACGAAATAATTAATTGGGACACGAATATACACTGATTTTACCACGGCTTGGTCATCTATGCCAAATATTTTACCCATAACGTTAGCGAGAGGCAAAATATGGACAAGAAGGGCCAACACTACAGGTGATAAAATCAGTATATTCCCCCCCCCCCCGCAGTGAATTATTTCGATTCTAATAGAACATATCAATTAACTTTTGTTAGCAAAGTTACCAATGAGTTGCACGACTTGTCCGCCATTTAGGTCACAAAGTCGGTAAATTATGTGTAAAATGGTTTATTCACGTTTCTCCAACATTATCACTTCCAACATTGTTGCTTCGACTAAAACAACAACCAATTAACACAGGGGATTAAGAGGCGTTCAAAGGGAGAGGTTTAAGAATTATCCAACCCATGCTTTTAGATAAAATGATCGGTAATTAAACTTTTGCTCTTTTTTATTGTTATGTTTTGTTAGTTTCTTCACCATTAATATTATTGTGATTTTTAAAATTTTTTATTATATTTTAAGCATATCAATACTATAGTATGGCTAGCACTTGCAGAATAAATTTTAATTCATTAACAAAAACATTCATGTCGACGTTACATGCGGAAGATAACGAAGGTTTGAATGAGCAGTCCAGGACTGAGATATTACTGCTTGTACATTGAGTCGGTTGTCAATGTTTCTCTATTTCTTTTGCTCTCGTCCGATGCCACCTGAATCTGCTTTGCCTCTGTATTTGTCTGCGACTTTTTTCAAATTTGTATCAGCTGAAAAAAATTGTGGTTATCGTGCATGCAACTTTATTTGGCTTTTTTGCTCTATCCTTAGAATTGGTTGGTGATGCGTGGTCCTTCAGTTTTGGAAGGGTGTTTTTTTTGTTCGCCGTCTTCGTCTGCTTGTAATAATCGTCGTAAAGTTGTATACTTCCGTGGTTATACTTTTTAATATTGATTTGAATGTAATATATTCATTTTTAATAATTTCGTAATTATAGACAAAACATTAATGTTTTTTTATATTTCTGTAAATGAATTTTCCTTTTATGTAAAACGAAATGCAAAATATTGAGTTAAGACACAAAACTTATTGAAGTTTATTAAACCGGTATATATTAGTGTTATGTTTTTCAGGCACCCATGAGAGTTGTGAAAAAGATGGGTTCTTTCAAAGATGGTATGCAAATTAGAACAGTATCACGATAATGCCCATTTCGTTTTAAGGACAAATTGCTAAAACTCACAAAATGATTACATGGTCTAATGTAGAAAGTTAGTTTTATAGTTCTTCGAGTTCTAGTCCGCTGCCGTACACTTCTTCTTTTTTATGTGAAACAAAGTCGGCAGTATATTTAAAAAAATGTCAATGTATATCAAGCAGCTTTACTTGAAGAAAAATATATATGAAGTAATTTTAACTTGTACTTTCTTTACTGGGTGCCGAGAAGGTTTCCATAACTCAACCCACAGAGTTGATAACCTGAAGGTTGCGGATAGGTAGAACGAAAAATCTCACCCTCACGTTTTGTTTTTGTTCTTTTTTGGCGAGTTAATCCGACAAATCACAAATATAGGAATACCCTTTAGTTTAAAATATAAAAAGCCTGGACGCAGACCATAGTGGGCGATGTGTTTGTAGAGTGCCATCAAGACCGCTTAAATAGATATAAAATTTTAAGAAGGCTGTCTGCTGCAAAAGGCTAATGATCGAAAATCTCTATTACTACCCAATCCTTCCTACTGTAACAGTGTTCCAGCAGCTATTAAAATTACCTGCGAATTGATTCATCTTATTTCCCAAATTTTAACTTGTTCTCGTTTTAAATATAATTGAAATATTGCTCAAGCAATCCATCTTATTTAAGATATGATGAAGCGACAGAAAGAAACACCAGAAGAAACGATTGATATGACGCGTCCATTTGAAGGTGGTTCTGATGAGGTGCCGGGCGTTAAACTACTTAAAGACGAATCTAACAAAGAAAAGCAGCCACAGCGAAACACAGAAAAACTTGTTGAAGGCGGATCAGATCAACCCGTGAATGCTGGAATAACCGGAATAAAAAGAACACAAGATGTGAGTGACTTATAAATACCTTTTGTACAATGTTTTCAAAGCTAATAAAATACATGCAAATTTATGATTCCACAATATCAGGGGGTCCCGGTGGCCGAGTGGTTATGATAGTTAATCATCTACTATGGGGTCGCTAGCGAGGTGTACTCGAGCTTTCGGAGGTCCTGGTTTTTTTTCATGGTACTCCGGTTTTCTCCCCCATACATGATGTAAGTGGCATTAAACAATATTCAAATAAACAAACTAAAATATCAGAAACTGCAGCAAAATCATACCAGGATTTTTTAACAATAAACATAAGTGTTGCAAAAAATTTAAAATTTACTGTCTTTATCTCATTAAAAGGGAAAAGGTAATGATTTTACACTATTAATTGAACCATAAACTTTTAACTCTGTTTTCTGTAAACAGCTTTGTGGTTATGGTACATTAAAAGATAGTAAGTAAAATGATCTTATATTCAGGACGAAATCGACGACAAACATGCAATAAAGCAAATATTGAATCAAGAAAGTCAACAGTTGCCATCTACAGCTCAGTACTGGAAAGCATACAAAGAAAGAAAATACAAACTGAACAAGGACAGAAAGCTAGGCAAGAACTATGGAAAACAGAACAGTGTTAAACATAGGAGGAAATATCAGGATGAAAATGGAATGGAAGGTTTGAATCAGGGGCCTAGAAAACAGGAGGCTTCACAAGACAACAGAGAACACGGAAGTGATGAAGTAGACAGCCCCGAGTTAGACAACAGTGGCAGAACATCATCGGAGGAGACTAGGATGGATGATAAAAATGAGGTATATAGCAATATTCTGTAATTAATTATCAGTAAATGCATAGTACAATGTAAGATTCTTATGTCTGGTCTGGCAGATAATTAGACATTTATTAGCATTGTTTAATATTTAATGATATAAATTGAACTTTAAGATTTATTTATGCTGCAGTCTGGTAATACTCAAAATCAAAAACCATAGGTAAAAGTAGGTCTACCAAATCAAACTTCAAATGTGGCTATTTTGGTCGACATATTTGTATGTATTCCCAAAACTGAATATGTACTGTATCACTTCAAATTACTGAAATGGTATAGAGGAAATAAAAATCAAATAGAAATAAAGTAATCAAATAGAAAAAAGTATCACTAAGAAAAGAGTTATCACATAGAAACAAAGTATTCAAATAGAAACAATAAAATAACATAGAAACAAATACAGCCAATAGAAACAGAGTAGTCACATAGAAACAAAGTAAGCACATGAAAACAGTAATCACTGGAAACAAAAAGTAATCAAATAGTCAGCTAATAGAAAAAAATTAGTCACAAAAAATAAAAAAAGTAACATAGAAACAGAGTCACCATTTAAAAACAACTTATTCAAATAGCAACAAAGTAAGCAAATAGAAAGGAAAGAAGGATGTAAATGGTAGAACATACAGTTACACATATCATAATCAACTACTGTATAAGTGGGTTTTTTTTGCCGGTGATTTAATTTTTGCTATATTCGCATCTTAAGTTGGAACGTGAAAATAAAACCGCGCGAATTATTAAGACAAATGACAGCAAAAATTACATTATGCCAAAATAATGCCTGTTTTTGAACAAAAACACTAAATTTTCCCCACACAAATAAAACCACTTACACAGTATTGTTAAACAAAAATCATTATATTTATTATATTGACAGATGGACTTGAACCTGTTGACAAAGCAGAAAAACAAAGTTAAGATGTGAGCCATTTCACAGAACTTTTGATTCACATATCATGCTTCACCTATGCCAAAGAACTGTGTACTATAGTATATACGAACAAGGAATTAAATCATGGTCAACATATGATCATTTGCTCAGATAGTTTTAATTTAAAACATTGACAAACACAAAAATTTTAACTAAATAATATTCGAAAAGAGCACATTATTTTGAAAAATTAAGCAGTACAAAAAAACTAGTTAATGAAGACACGAAATGTTTTAACTCAAATTATTTCTGTCACTTGAGCAGAAGTTTGACTTAACAGAGAACCACTGGTGTAAAAGTTACTTTTACATTAACTGAGCATTATCTGTCGTCAGCTATAGATGTATCTGAACCATTTCCCATTTTAATTTTTAATACAAAATCAGTCGAATAAAACAATGTATTCTAATTTGAATGATCCAAATGATTTATACCGATCGCTGGATGTTCCAGAATTAACGACGAGTTATTATCATCCAATATCAAAGCAAAGGTCAGATTGTTGTCTGCTCATAATACAAGATCTTGACGAAAACAATATGGATGTGAAAATGATTTAATATAGAAGCATTTCTACACACATTAAGTTTCAATAAACTGTTCAGATGTTAGAAGCTCTATTTTAGGAACCGGTGACAGCTTGCATTCATTATTTTTTATCCCGTTTGTATTTAATTCATTTATTTTTATACATTCCTACTTGTTGTTGTTATTTGTTATACTTGACAGAGCTATAAAATAGCATAAAGTGTTTATGGTGTAAAACGAGTTCTAAATACATGTGCAAAAACACATGAAAACAATATCCTTTCACAGTATGTAAAACCGGATATTATTGTAACACAACAACGGTGATACATGTAATGATAATTATGGTTTTAGTAACATTTATATGCAAAGATTCTCCAATATGTTTTCAACATTTTACCTATATATTTTCATATTTATAAATCTATAATTGAATAAAAGTCTTAATTATTTGGGTTATGTTATATTTGGTATCCTTAAAATAAATGTGAGTAGAGATGGATTGGAAGGGGCCTTTTAGTCTAATACACCAAGCAATACATTTTACCAAATGAAATTGAGTTTTTTTATACATTTTCTTATTTTCTTTTTTTTTACTGGTATCAAATGGTATGTTTATGCTATGCTTCATGTAAGAAAACCGACCAAACAACAAGAGCTGAAAGTCAAGGGACAATTACAAATCCCGATTAAGACAAACATATACAACACAAAATAAAAAACAAAAACAGAACGAAATTAACCTGAACCCAATAAAAACCATGGATGCACTCAGGAGCTCAAAACGAGTACTAAGTAAAAGTTAGTCTGGAACCAGCATACCCTACATGATTTTGATTATTATTTTTGTCCAAAACAATGCAAAAAACATGATAAACATGACACTTTGATGAAAACATCATGTTTTCTGAGTAAAATGGTAATAAAATTGAAATGTGACATTGGGAGACTGTTCAAAATGAAAAGGTGACTTTACTTCACTTTGACGTCATGTGGAACTTTTTTGCATGAGTCGCCTTCCAATGTGAGCGCTGATATAATTTATCTCCACATTTTCCCAGTGGCCTTACAGTATATTTCAAATTTTGTCCACAAAATCATCTTAGCATATGTGTCAGCTTCAGTCCTTACACTTTTAAATAGCACACTTGTTTGTTAACCTTTCATTCTAAAACTGACTTAAAAGAACAAGGTGTGTTTCAAGACAGATATTCTTAATCATGTCATAACACTTATCCACAAGACATATTGATCTTTAAACATCCCAGTGATGTAAACAATTCTACCCTAAAAGCCTAAAAACTACAACTGCATTAGTATGACACAACACAGCTATCATTCTTTAATTTAATAACAATAATGAAAAATAATAACAGTTATAAGAATGAATAAAGATTTGTGTTTATGACATTTATAATATGTGACTGAAGAAGAATTAATTTCCAGTAAGTTTCAGGAATATAACAGTACCATAATTGGTATGCTGAGCAGTATACATAACTATATAATTATCTAGAAAACGTTGTAATTAATGTTATGATATCCTTAATGAAGTCATCATTTACATTTTTATAAATCATTAAATACTTGTATGGTGGTTGATATCAAACTCAGAATGGACACTTTTTTTCATTAAGTTTCTACAGCAGTTTTATTAATGTCAAACTGAACTGAAAATAATATATTAAAAAAAATTTATAATAAACATTTGACCTTATTAAATTTCAAATTTTCAAGTATTAATTGAAGTGCATAAAAAGTTCAAATACATCAAGATCTTATTAACATGGCAATACTGAGATAGGTACATAGCGAAGCATGTTAGACTACATTTATATAGTATATATTGCACTTTCCCATAAATACTGTCCTTGAATCTAATCATCTACAACTGACTTCAGAAAATAGTGCTTCCTTCTGACCTAATGGGATATCTCTGTCATCAGATCAAAGTGTCATTATTTTAAGACTGTGGCTAACTTTGCTGTCCTGTAATCTGTCCGCAGCTGTATAAAACTCATCAACACAGACTTGTCTAAACCAACCTATATAAAGTAGAGTAAATCATTTGAAAATATACAAACTAATATGACAAATAATTATATCATTTTTTTTAAATTCGTTTTTTGTAAACAATATAATGTAAGTATAAGTAAACATGGCCCATGTATCAGGGCTTTAAAAGGAATACCTGATGCATTCAGAACAAAATAGATTGGTTGGATAAAACCAATTTCTATCTTAAAAACATGGCTATCAATTTGTATTTAAATAATGTACTTCAACATTGATGACACTTGGTAACTTGTTTCAATTGGTCAAATTCATTTGTGTAGTAATATTGTAACATATATCAATGGTAACAACACAACTCCTGGTTTGGTTGTCTTAATTTTAACTTAACAGGAAGAAAAAATTAGAATTCACATTAAAATCACAACAGTTTCACATCATGACTAATGAGGCTCCCAGGAGCCTGTATCGCTCACTTGAACCTGAGACCAAACAACCCTGTTTTATCCAGATTTTCTTTGCTATAAGGAATTGCCCAACACTTCTGAAAAGGAGGAGCTTTTGATGCTTAGAGGGAGAAGGAGGTTCACTTCAAATTTGATGTGCCTGTTATACTTTTTTAACTATCAGTCGAAAATTCTTGACTCCCCCCCCCCCCTTTTTCTATTTTAAGCCAACGTAGCTATGTAGGTAGTCAGGTGTCATGATTTGCACAATTTTGGTAGAGGACGTCCTAAAGATGATGTGTGCAATGTTTCAAAGCAGTCCTTTCATTGGTTAAAGAGGAGAAGATTTTTTAAAATCAAGTAAAATTGATTAAAAAAATGTTCAAGGAGAATAATTCCTAAACGGTTAATCAGACAATCTTGACACTACAGTCATTTTTGTAGCTCTCATAGAGCAGAACAATTAAGCAATGCTAACTTTTTCACTAGTTCTAATAATTTTCAAGATATTGAGGCAAAAATAGCTAAAATCATCAATTTCGACAATTAAAGGGCAATAACTCCTACAAGGAGTCATCATACAACTTCGACCCAATGGAGTTTTTTTTTGGTAGAGCTTTCGATGCCGATGAAGGCATGTCTCTTCAGTTTTCCTGTATCTGTTATACTTTTTGAACAAAAGCCAAAAACTATATTTTGACCGACTCCCCCCCCCCCCCCCGGTCTATTTTTAGATATGGCGGCCATATTGGTTAATCTGCAGCCATGGTTGGTGCAAACTTCGTTGAGGACATTTGACGGATGATGTGTACAAAGTTTCAAAGCAGTACTTTCAGTAGTTTCAGAGGAGATTAATCAAAAGCGATTAAAAAAAACAGTTCCAGAAGAATAACTCTTAAACGGTTAATCAGACAATCTTGACCCTTCAGTCATTTTTGTAGCCCTCATAGAGCAGAACAATTAAGCAATGCTAACTTTTTCTCTAATTCTAATAATTTTCAAGATTTTGAGGCAAAAATGGCAAAAATCATCAATTTTGACAATTAAAGGGCAATAACTCCTACAAGGAGTCATCATACAACTTTGACCCAATGGAGTGTTTTGTAGAGCTTTAGATGCTGAAGAAAAAATGTCTCTTCGGTTTTCCTGTATCTGTTATACTTTTTGAACTATAAGCTAAAAACTGTATTTTGACCCCCCTGTTCTATTTTTAGCCATGGCAGCCATGTTGGTTGGTCTGAAGCCATGATTTGTGCAAATTTGGTAGAGAACATTTTACTGATGATGTGTGCAAAGTTTCAAAGCAATCCCTTCAGTGGTTTTGGAGGAGAAGATTTTTGAAGAAAAGTTAATGACGACGACGACAGACGACGACGGACGCCAAGTGATGGCAATAGCTCACATGACCTTTCGGGTCAGGTGAGCTAAAAAAAGGCTTAAAACCTGGTGTATCTGATTTTCTTGGCTTCTAGTTATTGTATTAATTACATGAATACAATTTTGCCTCTTTTTGATTGGTCTTAAAAACTATTTTCAGGTCATATTAAATCCTAACATTACTGAAAGTGCATCAAAATCAATTCTATTTTTCCACTAAACAAGCAGTAAAGCGGAATCCAATATTGACTTGCTTTTTGATCTGATTCATGGACATGTTTGTAACACAAAAATCTTGTCAATAACAATGGACAAGTCTGCTGCTAATAGATTTGGTTTTATTAATGTAATAGAACAGTAACTCAATTTAATATCTGGTCACTTTTAGTATTTCTCAAGCCTCAAAAATGTATAATCACCTGGCCTAGCGGCTTGTTCAATAATACAATATCTCTGTTTGAAAAATCACTATAGTGACCTAGATCAAATTAGTAATTGTATAGTAATAGCAGTAAGCATATAAAATTGTTGAATTTATGAATATCTGTGACATACATGATACATGAATGGTAGTAACAAAGAACTGATCAACTCTTCCAGGGATATACATCAATCGCCTACAGAATTCTTTAAAGAATTTGTCTCCAATAAGACATATTTAAGAAAAAATCTATTAGGTTACAAGATACAAGTACATTACTTACACTCTTAAGTTAGAAAAGTTTGCAAACCATACAGCCATACTAAATAAATGTGATCCATATACAATCTTAACTGTTATAGAAAAAAAGAATTTACCAGTTGTTCACCACTGCAGACTTGTTTAAGGTTCTCTGGTACTACGACTAACAGGTTACACAAGGCATGGAGTTTCTCAAACAACTCTAAAATCATTGGAATCTTAAACTCTTTAATACTTCTTCTGTATTCATTTACGTCACAAATTACCAACATAGCGCCTGTAGGAAAAAACATGACAAATTACTAACATGGCATATGTAAGAAGAACCAATTACAAATGAGATAAATCTGTGATACACCATAGGATAAAGCAATATGCAAAATATCAGGCTTCTTCCTATAGTTGCTTAGAAAACTACAACAGAAATTTTTGTTACAGACTGAGGGATGGACAAATGATTGAACGGACAGATGGAGAAGAGGGGGTATAATAATTATCAGAGCGCCTTTAAGAATTCTCAATACGACAACTCAGACCCTTTAAAAAAATGGTCTTCAATCTGTATCCTAAATATTAACAATAGTAATACATATTAAACAGTAAATTAAATTTTGGCAGCTCAAGACTACTTTGCAACCACTTGATGAATACTGCAACATTTATATGGTCAGCAATTAGTATTTAAACTCCTAGGTAAAAATACTGTTGTTATTTTGAGAGATATCTAAAATGTCTTGTATATATTTTTCAACAATTTTTTTACAATAACTTAAATTCAATGATTTTGATACACACAATAAGATTTGTGAAACATCTCTCAATACCATTATCCTTCCTACATAATAATCTAAGCTGCTATCTGAATATTGCAGTATTCATTGAGGAGCTTACAGATTTTGTAAAATACAGACTTAATAAACAATAATTGTTAGAAGATCTAACGATAAATACAACTAGAGTAAAAACACCTGTGAGCAATGCTCATCATTGATACCCTCCGCTCACAATTACTTTGAAATTCAGGTGTTCTTAATTATGAACTTGAAACTTTATCTAGTTAAACATGAAGGCGGAGTTGCAGATAAAACATGTAACCCTCCCCCATCCCCCAAAGAATGGCATCCCCTATGTCAATGACAAAGTCCATGTTTTTCTATGGGAAACCTCCAATAATATTCTGATCAAAATGTTTAATATCCGGTGCACAATGGCAATATGTGACCAAGATTCTGTGTAAGTTTCAACAAATTCCATTCAGTGGTGTAGGAGGAGTTGCAAATAAGAGATGGGTATCCCCATATGTCTATGACAGTCCATGTTTTTCTATGGGAAACCCCAAATATCATTCCGATCAAAATGATAAATATCTCCTGCCCAATGGCACTATGTGAGAAGGATTCTGTGTAAGTTTCAACAAATTCCATTTAGTGGTGTAGGGGGAGTTGCACATAAGAGATGAGGACCCCCTTAGGTCAATGACAAAGTCCATGTTTTTCTATGGGAAACCCCAAATATCATTCCGATCAAAATGTTAAATATCTTCTGCACAATGGCACTATGTGACAAAGATTCTGTGTAAGTTTCATCAAATTCCATTCAGTGGTGTAGGAGGAGTTGCAAATAAGAGAAAGTGTAACTGACAGACAGACGGACGGACGGACACCATGATCACTATTTCAAGCGGGGGGTATAAATATAAAATTTTACTGGTGAGTAAAGATCTAGCAAAAAAAGGAGGATCCCCATTTTTTGAAAAACATGGATATTCTTTGAAAACTGATAAATAACTTTTCTAGACATAAAAGTTTTGTGTTCATCACAACATATTTTTATTCAGGACTCACATAATTAAAACATATTCTAAAAAGTTTACATGTTCAACATAACCAATGATAATTATTTATCAACCAAATCTCACTTAAATTCACACTTACCTAGAGAATTGTACTGAAACTGCTGGAGATGTTCAAAGATTACTCTGTGCAATCGTGAACCAAGTTCTGTTAAGACCACTTCAATGTTCTTACCGTCCAAACTGCCATGTACAGTCTGTGCTATTGAGGACATGAACTTCACCACTTTAGAACAAGCCTGAACAGAGCAGACAACAGATTGTATGTTATGTTATATTTAGTGAAATCAGCATAAGCTGGTAATCAAACAGCTTAACATGTAGCAAATGTAGGACTTGATTAAGTGTTACAAGATTATATTCAAATGACTATATAATTATTGTGCATAATTTTACATTAAATTTGTTGTGGTATTCAATAGCAAGATTAATAAATAAAATTGGTAAGTATCCATAATTTAGTAATATTGCTTTCGTAACTGAAATAGTTTTACATAAAAAGCACTTCATTCCTTCAGCACTAGTATACACCACAGCCAAAACGGATTATGCCAAATTGCCAAGTCCGTGAGTCCATGATGGACACCGATTATAGTACGCGGACATTCCTGATGGACAGAAGTTCATCATTCGCGGACACTTCAGATATGATGTCCCCAATGAATCCGTGATTTCTTCCACATGTCCGAGAACATAAACCTAATTGTCATGGACTGAATTCGATAAATACTTTATTCGAAGATAGTGTATTGTTCCTGCCATTAAACCATTCAGTTGTGTATTAATTCTTTCCAGATTGTCAGTAAAAACAGTTTCAAAGGGTACTTTATTAATTATTTTACATAATAAATATTTTCATATTAATTTTTTAAAAAGGGGTAACAAAAAAACAGATACAGTAAACTTTTATACAATAAAGGTGTGTTTAAACTCTTATAATATTCTGTAGGTGTTAATAAAACGCTGGCGTAAAACACCTTTCCTTATGGTGCCTCGAGGAATTAGGATACCTGTCGTCCACCGGATGCAAAATAGAACGGTCCATTGATCAAGGAACACCTGCGATTTTATTGCGGGGTCAACTAATTTATGCGTGTATAAATGTGTGTAATAGTTGAAAGGTATGAATTACGGTACATTTCATAATTATAATTAAAAAAATGTCCCGCTGGCTTCCTGTTCATGTGACTGGTGTTAATTGATGAAGGTTACCAACACATGGACTTTCTGTGTAATTAAAATACTCTGCCGACCGGAAAGTTTTAAAGTCTCAAACGATTTTTTCCCACACGTTTTCAAAACTTTGGCAGTCGTAGGTTTAGTGGAATATTGTTAAAAACACATATTTACTTTAAAATTTTTTAAGGAATTTTGTACAATTAGTTAGACACGTGTCACTTATAGTTTTTGCTCCTCCCATTCATTGAGTAATTCCGCCTCACCTACTGATTTTTTGGTAATAGGCATGTTAGTTTTGGCACACCTTTCTGTCCATTAATCTAATCTCATCAGGTCTTCAAAGAGACCAATAATTGACAAATGATTTCTCACTCTGTGCATGTCCGATTGTTATAGAATTTACACAACAATAGAATCTGTTGAATGAACAATTATGTAAAACAAACATAAAATAAAGACGTCTGAGTGAAGAGGTTTAAAAAATGTTACTGCTTTCTGCAACAAATACTTGTATTACGAATTTCTGCAGTTACAACATATGCCTTGTACAAGTACCGTGTTTATCACGGCAATACCGCGAAGTCCATGAATAGACGATTCTGCAGTCATTTTGGTCACGGAATGTTCACGGACAATTATCACTAAAAAAAATTATTGCCGCATCACGTTCAGCAGCGTTTTTTTGCGGACTTTGTGGAATCCATCTTGGCTGCAGTGTACACCACAATACTAACAGGAGTAACCATCTGTGCCAATACACTGTCATCCTCTGGTTTGAAGTCAGTCTTTTTCTGTTCAGCAGACAGTATATTTCTGACCCAGCCAGCGACTGCCGCAACAGCACGATCTAATCCTGTATCTATTTTATTTTCTAACTGTTCTCGTAATTCTCTCCTCTTCTGAAGACAACGACTGTGTTTTGGAGATGATCTAAATATATTTGTTGCAAAATTAAGCATCAGGATAAAAAAAAAATGGCTTTTAATGTTTAAGTATTTTCCTATTTCATGTTCTCCTTGTACTTTCATACTTAAGTACTTGTGTTTTTGATCACTGGTTTAACTTGATATCCTTCAATTTATTAAGCACACCCAAAAAACAACCTCAGTTACTGTTTCTCGTCCAAACACCAAAGGGTATTTATAAACATTAATCAAGAGGTCTGTCCAATACAGCTTTGTAAAACATTGTATTCAGGTTCATTACAGATAGAGCTAAATTTCTATCAACAATTTAATGTTTATCATAGTACACTTCTATTGACAATTTATTGTTATGTTTATCAAAGGACACTATTATAACTCATAGCAAACAAATCTGTGAACAAATATAAATTAATTTCTTGTATTTGGTTGTTACTGAATGTACTTCTCGGGAAATGAAATCAGTTTGAAGAAGGAATTTTATTTTTATTTAGTCTTTTTTATATACTGTCCATGTACACTACATTGCAAAGACTTACAAAACAAGTGGAATCAAGCTGTCCTGAAACTGTTTTTCAAATAAATGGAATAAAGTATTGGCTTGTCCAACGACATCAAAGAAGTAGATTTCTGGCTGACTTTTAGGGTCAGGTAATGGAATAGCTGTAAAGAAATAATTCATGATAAAGTTTTATAGCCTTTTTAACCCTGTAAATATCTAAAGTCATGGATATTCTTACAGCTTTTCGCAATATTTTGCCAAACAATAAAGTTTTTATAGTTCTTTTTGTCATAGCATTATGAGGAGTTTTGCCACAGCTCAACGAAACATTTGTAAGCAACTGTAAAAATATAATCCAGAAATTCTGAGAGAAAAAAACCAAACATAATAAAATAACCACATTCTCACTAAGTACCTTGAAGTCCCAGTTCAAGAGCATAATCAATGTGTTCTAATACTAAGTACTGTATCAATACATCTAAAATCTTCTCTGCATTGCCTGCTAAGTCTGAACTAGTACAGAGCTGAAATAAGTATTGATTTTTTTTATCTTGTACATATATATATAACGGTAAAATCACACAATCAGCTAAGAAACTTGTACAATGGTATTGTTCTGGCATACATTTTAATAAGTGTTTGTCTATGGACAGATCCAAACAATACTATGTCTCTGATGAAAGATTTTGTTTGTTTGAATGGTGTTAAACGCCACTTAGAACAATTTTTCAGCTATATCATGGCATCCAGTTTTTATTGGGGAAGAAAGCTGGAGTACCAGGAGAAACCCTTGACCTTTGGTAGCTGAAGATACATTTAACATATAAAACTGGGTGGAAGGGTAAAAAGCAGAAATGTTGGCATAATTTATTTATGTGAGTGGTGCTGTTTAGGAAAATGTGCCATCTTCAGAAAGGTATAGTATTTACTGGAACACCCCTGTAACTAAAGTATTATAACAATAATCATACAATGAACCACTTTAATAATTTGAATTTAAATTCCCATTAGGAACTTACTTTAAGTAAAATTATTTTCATTTAAAATGACTGTACCAATGATAACAGCTACAGTATTATACATACTACATGACACCTTTTAAATGCATTCTTGGACTCCTGAAGAACACTGATAGTGACTTCCTGTGAAAGAAATGTTTCTCCTCCATAGTTCTCAATGGCAGGACCAATATTTATACCTGTTTTAGTCATTGTACCAATCTTTGTTTGAAGGTCGCGACGTAATTCTGACAACCTAAAATTACAATTCGTAACGAAGAGTAGATGTTGATGTTTTTGTCTTCGAGGAAATGACAGCATGAAATCTCTAAATTTTTTAAAATTGTAATATATGTATATTCTGGTAAATTTGATTCTAATGCAATTTTTTTAGTCATGTCAATTCTGATTGGACAACGTTAAAAATTTCATGGCATCAATTCCACGATTGATGCCATCAAAAGTTAACGCAAGCATAGATGTAATTTCCGGTAAATAAAACATTCCTATTTTAATCAGTTAATTTAGTTTTTATGGTGTATCATTAGAATGGAGATAATTGTAATGTATTTAAAAATTTGCCAGCATCAATTGGTGATTTGATGGACGGAAATACCATTTACTGGCTCCGCTTACCGGTCTCCAGTACACACAATTTCCGACCATCAAATCAAAAATTGATGCTGGCAAATCTTCAAATACAGTACAGTTATCTCCTAAGTATTGTAGATTGTACAGTTAGGATTTAAGTTATACATTTAAGTAAAATAAATAAATAATTACAGTCATCTCTAAATGACTAAACAATATAATTCAGGAAATAATATCACAACAAAGAGGTGCTAAACATTAACAGATTGTTAAGTACTTCCATACTTGTAAACTTTTGCAAGGATTAGTCATTTGAATACTTATTGTTTTTTCAATATTTTCAAGTTAACAAGAATGGCACTGTTTAAATAACGTACCCCCCTGACTGAATTTGTTTCTTGTGATGACCTTTTGCCTCGTAATATCGTTGAAGGTGGGCTGCACACCTTTCTTTTAAATACTTGGTTTCAAACCTACAAAACCATACAATATAAATAAAATACATCAAAGATAGAATGAATATAAAATTCATTATGCCAGAAGCATGTTTCGTCCAACTCAAGACTGTTGATTAAAATGTTGGAGAGCTTTTATCACCCAAATTCCAACAAATAAACTACACCTTGGTCAAAAAAAAATTGCCCTGAATTTAAAAGATTTTTACAATTCAAGTGCAGTAAATTTTAAAACCATTATTGAAAGAAATGAAATCACATATTTTTTAAAGAAAAAAAAATAATTTTGTGATATGATAAGGTGTGATAAAACAGAGAGATCTTTTATTTATATAACTGATCAACATATTTTCTAGACGATCAGTATATACATACACAAAATCTTACTCTTTATCTGTATATTTTTAGTACTACAATTCATGTGTTTTAAGACAATTTAACAATATGAAAAGACAACATTTTAAAACAAATATAAGTTATGATAAAACTCACCCAATATAAGCATCAAGATGTTTATGGAATATACCCTTTGTTAGCTTTGCAAGGAACTGACTGTCATTTCCCATTTTGAATTCTGAGAGATCCTCAGACAATTTTACAGTTCTGCAAACATTAAAAAAATTAATTTATAAAACACACCCAAAACATTTATATAAAACTGCTGTAAAAGTACTAGGTATGTTTATAAATATAGCTGTTGTATTGACAATGCAACCTCATTTCACTTTTTTACCAATACTGTCCCTGTGTTACCATTAAACATAAAAGAACCTTAGTGAGCAAGCTCACAATACTCCATGCATTCCCATTACATCAAGGTGGTGTTTTGTATTTAAATTGGTATATTGAAGTCCCCCTTCCATAATTTGGCCCCCTTGACAAATTTCTCTAAAAATCAATCCCATTCAAGCACGGACGGATGAGTCAACAACATTATACCCCCTGCAACTTCGTTGCGTGGGGTATAAATATCATGAACATAATTAAAATGGAATATAAATAATTTTCATGAAAACAAAAGTTAATGAGTTAAGTCATTATCAAATTAATTGAAAAACTGACTTAATACCTCGTATAAAGTTTATACAAGTTGTCTAAGTAGGTCTCAGGATCTGCTTCCTTTTCTAGTTTGGATGAAATGTATTGCTGAAAGTGACAACAATAAAATATACATGTATGCACAAAATTCATTGTTAAGTTTAAATGGATTTAGGGTTGAATTATAAGGTATTTGAGAACATATAACCAACCAAGAAGCATGATTTAATTTACTTTGCAGCTAATCTTTAAATGACATTTAAAATTAATAACAAAGTGGAAATAGTAACTTTTTATACAGTCAAAGATTAAATATGATTTCACATGTAATTAAGGTATAAAATGAAGACAAATATGAGGTCTGACCATGTTCAAATTCGCATAGAGCCATATGGCAATAATATATTTCGATTGTAATAATTCTACCAAATGTTTCAAAATTTCAAAGTGGCTCTAAGAGAACGCTTTTAATTTAATGTTACTAATGTTTTAGAAGTAATAAGGTATATCCCAAAACACTATCTTAAAAGCAAAAAATCGATATGCACAGGGGTGCAAAAGCCGAGTTGCCGTATTTTATTAACCAAAACTTTCATTAAAATCGGTTGAGAACTTTTTGAGTTATGGTCCGGAAACCACTAATTCAAGAAATTATCTAACGTTTTTCTGTCACTGTGACCTTGACCTTGAGCGGATTTACCCCAAAATCAATAAGGTTCCTACTCTTATGGTATGTAACAATATACCAAAGTTTTATTAAAATCTGTTGAGAACTTTTTGAGTTATGGTCCGGAAACCACTTATTCAAGAAATTTTCTAACGTTTTTCCGTCGCTGTGACCTTGACCTTGAATGGATTTACCCCAAAATCAATAGGGTTCCTCCTCTTATGGTATGTAACAATATCCCAAAATTTCAATAAATTGGTTAAGAACTTTTCGAGTTATGGTCCGAAAACCACTAATTCAAGAAATTTTCTAACGTTTTTCTGTCGCTGTGACCTTGACCTTGAACGGATTTACCCCAAAATCAATAGGGTTCCTCCTCTTATGGTATGTAACAATATCCCAAAGTTTCAATAAAATTGGTTGAGAACTTTTCAAGTTATGGTCCGGAAACCAATAATTCAAGAAATTTTCTAACGTTTTTCTGTTGCTGTGACCTTGACCTTGAACGGATTTACCCCAAAATCAATAGGGTTCCTCCCTTATGGTATGTTACAATATCCTAAAGTTTCATTAAAATCGGTTCACAACTTTCTGAGTTATGGTCCGGAAACCAATTGTTGACGCCCGCCCGCCCGCCCAGCCACCCACCATCATCATAACAATAGCCGAGTTCAACTTCGTTGCAACTAGGCTAATAAAATTGACTTAAAACTATATGCCCATCATTTTACTACATAAATGTACCATATAAGCAAAAAATATAGAGAAATCTTAACAAAATTGCATTGTTCCAGTTTGAAATTTTCAGTTGGGCCTATGACGTCAGAATTCTAATTGTGGCATCACAGCCGGTTTTATGCTAATAAGAAACCTAATGTGTTCACAAAGCATATGAAGAATGCCATATGAGAATCAGCAGTAGCCATATTAACTTTTGGCTTAGATAGATGCTAAAGGTATTTAAAAAAACTTCCCATTTATAACGGTGTTAAACAATTTTTGATAAATATAAACTAAACTAGTACTCTTTACCTTTAAAAACTTCTCTGAAAAAATAATAAATACATAACAATAAAAAATTGAAACTTACTTGTAGTTTGTTACTGTAAATATTCTGTACAAACTTTCCCATCACTGCATCATGATTACTGAAAACTTCAGCGATTAAATCATTGGTCCTACTACACAGGGGAACAATGTCATCAAACAGGTCAGGCTTAAAATATGCATTCTGTTAAAAGAAGAAATTTTGAATGACATGTATTTTAAACCATGAGACCACATGTATAATATCAAAATGCAAACAGGCTTGATTTTTAATCACTGATAAATTGTAAGGTTAGACAATACATGATATGAATTTGCAGTGAAAATAAATGTGGGTTCGACTGATGGATATGTCTGGTAACTTTACCTTTGGTCTAGTAAAAATCTATGTATTTCTGGCTCAAATGTCCAGTGCTGTTTCTGGCAGCAGTTTCAAAAATATGTCATGAACCTCCACTTCCGTTAAAATATAAAAGATGCAGTCAAAAATTCTTCATTTACTTGCATTAAAATTCTGTCTAACAGACATTCCTTTCTTGTTTTCTCAGATAAAAAACAGTGGAATATTTTTCACACAACCATTTGACATGGAAATTTGGTACACATGTCTAGCTCTTGTACTGCATTCACAAATAAATAGCAAATTAATTGGTTTAAGAAATTGGTTCTGTGAACAGGAAACATGTGAGACAATCGGACAAATAAGTACAATGTAGGAGTTAGCTTCGTTTGAAAAATTCTGACACTGTAATGCCTAACAGAACATCAATATGGAATAAATATTTGTTCATTTGAATGTATTGTGCTTTAGTAAAACACTGATAAAATTCCTATCATCTGTCTTTATTTGACAACTTGTGTACACAAGGAAGCATATTTGAGGCTTTTAATTAGTAAAGAATTGAAATTTAGTCTATTCATAAATAAGACTTACTTTTTGTGCTTCTTCAATAAATGCTTCAATGCATTGCCCATAACCCTGAAACAATTTAAAATAATAATAATCTAACTTTTTATGATTTCTATACAAATTATTTCATTTATTATTAACTTTAAATCAATTCTATTGGATCCAAATTAAAACAAATATTTAAGATTGTTTCAATGTTAAAAGACTAAGTTGAAAATACATGTATCTCTAAAACATTCATCAAAACAAAACTTCCATTTTTTAAAAGAAATTACAGAGCCCCATGTTTATGTTTAGGCAATAAGTAATGTATTCTACATAGGCTTATTAGTGATGAGATGTCAAAGGAACATGTTGTAAATTTTGAATTGAATTATTCTCAGAATAAACATTATCTACTTCACAATTCACAAAAAAGATTGTTTACCTTAAAATTAGATAAAACCATTGCTACCCTCTTCATTTTCTTCCTATCATTCTCACTATGAGCTTTCCTGAATTCCTTTATCAGTTCATTTTCTATACTATTGTATTTGTCTGCCAAAAATATAACAACCTCAATATAGCAGTGAATATACAGTGTAACAACTAACATAGGCAGAAATAAGAAAAATGACAAACTTAATCAAAATTAATTACAATTAAATTTTAAATTTTAACACCAGGAAGCTCTAAATCAATAGGACTGGAATCTAATGATATCATACAGTATACATTTACATGTCAGGTAACTTAGTTATACTAGTTCTAAAGCAGGTCGGGGGTTTTCTCCGGGTACTCTGGCTTCCTCCCCCAATAAAAACTGGACACCATGATATAGCTGAAAAATTGCTGAAAGTTGTGTTAAACACCATTCAAACAAAAAAAAAAAAAAACTAGTCCCCAAAAAACACTAACAAGTAGTTAAGGTAGTGATTTCTTCAAATTTATCACCCATTGAATAACACCAACAAGTGGTTAAAGTAGTAAGTCATCTACCACTGATCACTAATGTGTTATGACTTAGGTTATGAGTTCGGTAAGACTCCGGGTAGGGTGTTATAGACTCCAACCTTTTTTGACAACGCTGCCAGTTTCTTGCCAGTTTTACAGTATACTAGTGCTTTCACCCCACAAAAACCTCAGGCCATTACATATGTAACTTAAAAGTGAAAAACTTTGCTTATTTGTATTCCAGACATCCAAACATCTACAGGAAGTGCTTCAAAATATTTGCTTCTTTTGTTCATTGCTGTATGTAAGTTATAGAATTTTAACTTGTCATTTCTTGATTTTCTATCAAGATGTTGTGTAAATGTAGACAGTTTTACTTACCCCATATTTTTTTCCTGGCATTGTCATACCTGTAGGAATACAATTTATTGATTTTAAAGTTTCCTAAATTAATTGGAGAGTAATTGGACACATAAAAAACTAACAGGTTGGCATTTGGTTTTGACCCCAACCTAAATTGTCAAGAATTTTCTTGCCAAAGGTCAGGGTATTTTGACCGAGTACTAGTTTTACTTCTTATTAACTGGCCCAATGATATAGCTAACAAATTGCTTGAGTGTAAACAGTTTAAAAAACAATTAAAAAACAACAACAACACAAAAACAAAACACAAGAATTCTACAAAATATAGTACAACCACACTAAATTTAAAATCTAAAGTTTAAAACGACAGGATAGTACAAAACATTCAAGTAAACAAACTTTTTGCAAATTTAGTTGGATGATATACTAGGATTTGTTTAAATTGAATGTTTACACCTTGTTTATCATGGAAACTACATTTAACTGTGAAACTACCAGTTTTAATGTGTAGGGTCTGTTTAATATAAAACAAAGCAACATCATACAAACTTGAAATTAAAAAATAAAAATGACATTTGTTGGGTTTTTTTTGTTCATTAAAAGCAATATTATAATTATACATATATCTTAAAGATTAGCAACTGGGGCAACATCTTCAGCATTGGTCTAACACTTTGATAAACTAATAATTATTGAAATCTAACAGGTGATTGTCACACACAATTTTACAAATTGGGCTATTTTTTAAGACACAGAAAATAAAACTTAATATCGAAGAACAAATCCACTTAAATATTTTTTTACCTTGCAATCTATGACTTTGTGTAACCATATAAACTGACTTTTTTCCGTATTCAATGAAGTATGACACCATATAAAACAAAATAGAATCAACATTTCACAGCTAAAAAAAAATTCCAAAACTAATAAAATAATTTGTTTCCATTCTTGAAATTATATCATTGGTTTATTTTGAGATAAATCTGACATGTGGCAGCTTAGCTACAATAATGTAGCTCCTTTTTTTTTTTATGGACGGAGCTACAAAGAGGTCCCAGTACTCGTAATGGAGCAAAAACACTATTGGGATTTACACATATTTTCCGCTATTTAACCTCTGTGCTTATTTAATAAATATGTTTTCTTTCCTCCGCCTTTCATCTGACATGTCTACAATGTCTAATTAAATAATTTTAACACTTTTTCGTAATCGTGGCATTGTTGACATAATTAAAATTGTGGAGTGTAGAATTTCGGAATTGTATCGGTATGTTATGTATTGACTTTTAATATTTTATTTTTACAAATATTTTATGGAAAATAATTGAATCTTAAACATAGTTAGTAAGCATAATCTGGGGTCAGAACTTTCTCACATTGTGTCAGGGGTTAACTAATTATTGACATATGTTAGTTACAAAAACTGAGAAACAACTTTTGTTTTCTACTGATAAAATCTTCTAATTGTGACTGACATTTATAGTTTTATAACTGCCCATTGTAAACATTTTGGCATCTTTGAAAATATTGTATTAATATTGTGGGAGGAGTCTAAGAGTAGAAAAAGAGAGAAGAAATTGTTACAAGAGAGAGAGTGAATTTAACACACATCATTGTACATGTACCTTTGCAATAACATTTTCGAATAATAAAGTTTGGAATAATACCTCTCGCATCTTAATTAAATATATATAAAATTAAGAACATTACAGGTAAAAAAGGAGACATAATCATAATGCAATGAATACAGCTGAAATCATCCAGAATGATATTGTTTTACCAAATCGATTCCGATATTATCAAAATTATGCACTTCCGGAAATAATATTTTGTCAACAATGCCATGATTACGAATAAAGTGATAAAACTAACGAATACGGTGTTGTGGAAATATCAGTTAAACTGCATATACATAAAAAAAGTATTTAGCAAACAAGGGAAACAGTTTAATTGCTTATAATATGCATAAAACCCCCGGGTGTGAATCACTCCCGGGCTGCTCCATTACGAGTAATGGGACCGCTTTGTAGCTCCGCCCATAAAAAAAGGAATGAAGCTACATTATTGTAGCTAGTGGCAGCTATATAGATTATGTACCTTTCATTGGATGGTAATTCCAATGCTACATGGTAAAGTTTCTGTATAATGTCAGCTGCCTGTTCTAACTGAAAGAAAATAACATAATGTATTAATTTTGTATGTTTCATGGAAAAACTTAGTCTGGAGTGTAATATAATATACCATTGATGATGATTAATGGTATACAATTTTTCATAATACATGTAACAAAAAATTCATGTTTAAAATTTAATTATAGTAACTTTTACAAGCTTATTATTGCATTAACATGTTTTAACTTTTAGACACGGTATCATCAGGACTATTGACTAACAATATTTAGGAAAATTTCTATTAGTGCCAGGAACGCAAGCAGGTAATAAGGTGGTAGAATTATTATTCTTGTAAATGACTTCAAATTGTTTCTTTAATTTGTTGTTTAGATGACTGATAAGAAATTTGTGGTCTGCACAACCAATGCATCCGTTACAGATAATACATAAAAAACCATTACTAATATCTTATTAAAATTGTTCATAATACCTTGGCAGATTCTGTAAACAGATCGGACTTAGGAGGACCATCTGACAGGAACTCTGACATATAATTCATTAGTTTTTTTGCCTCCACTGCTTTGGCTCTTGGATTGTTGACTCCCTCTAACTGGTCCCCCAAGTGAACCACTTTGGTTGCTACCAAGTTTATCTTTTCATCAAGGACTTGAAAGTGAGAATATGTTGACTGAAGAATAGAAGCAAAATAAATCAGATTGTTAAACAGGTATTACATTATATTCTGGAATAGAAGGCTAATTAGTATGTTTTCCATAGACTAATAATGGGAAATGTATAGTAAACTAGACAAAGTTGATCTAGCGATCACCGATAGCTCCGCTTTTGTAAAAATTTCTAAAGTTTTTCGTGGACTGCGACCTTGAAATTTGACTGATTTCCCCCAGAATCAATAGGCTTCTTACCAACCTGATATATAACAATATCCCAAAGTTTCATTCAAATCAGATGCACATTTTTTGAGTTATTGTCTGGAAACAACTTTTTTGTAAAAATTTCTAAGGTTTTTTTCGTGGACTGCGACCTTGAAATTAGACAGATTTTCCCCAAAATCGATAGGCTTCTTACCAACCTGATATATAACAATATCTCAAAGTTTAATTAAAATCGGATGCAAACTTTTTGAATTAACAATCAGGAAACCATATGTGGAAGGACGGACAGACATGAGGACCACTATATACCCCCGACTCTGTTGAGCGGGGGTATAAAAATACTGATATCAGTTGTATATAATGAGAACCTTAATACTAACATCTGATCATGGGTCAGTATTAAACACAAAAAGTAAAAAAAGATCAAATTTGCATTTATAGAATTACTAGCTGAACATTTAATCCTGCGATCATGACAGGTGCTGTGCAATAAATATAGCTTTCAGCAACAAATTTTTGCTTATTCGGTAAGTCTTCTAGTACACTTGTCCTTATTTCAAACTTTATTAAGTATTCTGTTCTGGTTCGTGTAGTTGAATATAATAATTGTTGTGATGTCACCTTATCTTTGAAAATGTGCCGAAATTTTCAACCCAGAAATCAACTGGAAATACTTTCTCTTGTAAATAAATGTATTGTATCATTACTGGATAAACACATTATTTGTACATTGTCAGAATCTATACAGTTTATATGTACATGCTGTGCAACATGTGAGCTTTCATTTCTACCTGTTTCTAAGGCTAGTACAAATAAATTACAATTTTTTTTTTTGACAATGTAAACTTAATTTATATGCATTGGGTGCCTATAATACATTAATTCAAAAATCTTTAATGTAAAAACTAATGTTTCCAGTGAGAAGTTAAAGGAAAATTTGTATTTGATTATTACCTGATTTTTCTTCTGTAATTCTGCTACTCTATGCCAGTGTCGTTTCTCTTCCTCTTTACAATTCTCTTCTAATTTTTCAATTTTCTTTTCAATTTGAGAGTTTTTCATTTCTAATTCCTTAATCATCTTTTCAAAAGCCCCATGTAAGACCATTGGGTCAAACTTTGATTGGTTCCCTTTCATGCCCATTGTCCTCCATGCTAATCTTTCTACAAACTCATGTGCATCAAACGGTTCCTGAGCAAAATCATAAAAAGAATGATGTTAATAAAAACAAAACTTAAGGCTTAATATAACATCTGAAGAGATCTTGAATGTTTACATTTAAATTTCTTATGTTCTAAGACAAAAACCAGACTATACATTTATTTTGAAAAAAATTGATGTCAAATAAAAAACTTTCTGGGATAAACACAATATAGTTAAAATGCAAAGAGAAATGTAACAAGAAAAGATATGGGTTACACCCATATCCAGAGATGTTCGATTTATATGTTATAGGTGTATCCGATTTGGTTTAATAGTTTTTTTTCAATTTGTTTTATTTAAAATTTCATCATATGCTGTAAAGGATAACAAATATAGACGATTGTGGAAATCAAGAAATAATCATCTTGATTATAATATCTCAACTTTGAGAAGAGTACTGTAGTAAAAAAAAGCAAAGTGTTGGAAAGACAAATGTTTAATGTTCAATAACAATACATTGACCTTTTTGAATTCACAGTCACATGGTTCTGTGGGGAAAAAAAGGGGGATAGATTGGCAGTTATTGTGTCCTTCTGTATGGCATCCTCTGAAGATCAATTTACAATTTCTATTGATATAATTTTACCCTAGTTAAAATTGTTTCAAAAGATTTACAATTAAATGTATTCAAACGTCAAACTAACGTTCGTGTGCATAAACATTGCTAAGAACTTAATATTTTCAGACTTTAAAATAAACCAAAAAAAAAATGGATGAGAGTCTTATTTTTGCCAGAGACCTGTTATAATATGTCTCTGTTTTTGCACAACAATTTATGAGATTATTAACTTCTACAATTATTTTCAACTATTAAAAATGTTGATGACCTTTATTCGAATGTATGTGAATTGTTTTTCTATTGTATTATTATATACATTTTTCACAATTTCATTTAGCTTTTTTAATTTTTGTTTGTTTAAAGGACTTCATATACAATACTAGAGGTATGTTTAATCTAAATCTATATGTATCTAAATATAACTTGCTTCTTTAAAATAGTTTTACATCAAATTTTTAAATCTTGAATTAAATATAATCCACATCTTTGTGCATTTTTATTATGAAGAAATTTATTTTCCCTACCAATGTCTATACAACATTCTTCACTGATTTAGAATTCATTTTTTTAAATAACATGCCTGTTTTAAAATCTAATTTTCGTATAAAAATCATAATCTAAATTAGCATTTTCACTGCTTATTATGCGAGTCTAAATGGTCTTTCATTTTTACCTTTCATTAAAGTTTAGTGTCATAAATAAGCAATTAGCAAATAAACAAGGCACATCTAATATACAATTAAATCACAGAAATATCTCTTATACCCCCCTCCCCTCAATTACGTAATACTACAAAATTTTAAAATGCACTATTATTATCAAATCATCTTATGAATTCCTATAGAAACAAATGCATTAATCACATTCTATTATGTAAAGATTAGAAACAGCATACAAAATACAACGCTTAAGTAAATTCTGACATAACCCAAGAAATATAATTGAAAATTATCAATCAAGTCAAATTTATAATTAATCTACATTTTTATGTAAAGATGTGAATGCAAAAAAAGATATGAAGCTTGCTCTATCAACCATGAAATAATCTAAACAAAACAAAATATGATAAAATTGAACCGAACCATTTCGTAATATAAGGTAACAAAATCTAAAATGCCTTCTTATGATCAAATTATCTATTTAATTAATAAAAGAAACAAAAAAATATATATACATTTTATTATGCAAAGGTAGAATGCATTAAAAAAAAAAATACTAAGCATGAAAAAAATCATGAAATAATCCAAGAAATAAAATTGAACCGATCAATTCTTTCTCATCCTATCTAGCGACGACGTTTGAGGTCAAGAGCGCATTAATATACAATTTTGTACATCTTTACAACTCCTTATTAGACCAGGACAAAAAATGTACTTGAAGGATTTCACAAATACGAAAAACTGTAAATGAAATATTTTCTTTAATATTTAAGTAGCCATTTTATCACTTACAACATGAGCTATATTGTAGAGTATGATTTTTACCTGAAAACTGAAAAGCGATAAATAGTCAATCGTAAACCTATTATATATCATTAAGAGATAATGAGAAGAGATCCAACATATGAAAAAATAGTGTTTCACTATTGCGGAATAATAAAGAAATTAACACCATTTTGGTCTATAGAAAATTTATGCCTCAGACAATGATTATGTTACCTATAACAGTTTGTCTGATAAATAATAATAGTGAGAATATGTATTAACATATAACATAATTTTTTCCATATCACTATTAATATTATCAGTCACCTAATATAATGTCAATGAGAAGGCTTCACTTTTCCTATGGCTAAGTGCAAACAATTTTAATAAACGTTACTACAGTGGGGGAATGGGGAAGTGGTACCGGTACATCTAAACACCACACAGGACTCCTTAGTGCACTAAGGACATGATGCATTTGTTTTAGATTAATAAAAGACCTGTTAATGAACTATAATTATTATAAATAACATAAATCGAAAGTTTTGTAAAGATATTTTTATCGGTTTTTGAGTTATTAAGGATTTTGTAAAAATCCTTTGATGTACCGCTGGGAGATCCCGATCCGATGTGATCTGTCAAATCGAGCGTGAAAATTTAGTAAGCATAGAATAAACAATTATTAATACAGGTAGCAAGGAAATTAGTAATTTAGTAATTAGATTTGAATTAAAAATATATATTTTTATTTTTTATATTTATTTATTTGTTCAACACTTTTACAATAAATGGTTATAACACATAAAATGTAATGAATACAACAATAGAAACTGGGTCTTGATACAATTCTACACCCATTCATCATATTGGTAAATAAATATAAAAATGCACCAAGATGCAGTTTTGAAAATAATGTTTGAATTATATTGATATATAAATATCAATAAATGATTTTTTAAATCAGAATATAAAAGGTTTGTTGGAATCTTTGAAGTAATTTTTGACATGGGTAAGTTAAATAGCAATAATTATGATTATGGTTATTAAACCAAACGTTTGCAATTGAAAGTGCTAACAAAACAGTTTTGTGACAGTTTTATTGCTTTAATAACAGAGAAAACCTAACGCACCGTGAAACCATTTGAGTCCTTATGGCATGTATAATGTATGGATTGATAAATTTGAAATTGAAGTATCCAGTGCAATTAACTTAAATTCTGATGTTATACTTACTGGTGATTTTAATATGGACCTTTTACCACCAAGCAAACCACCCCAAAAATGGTTAAATTTTTTAGAAACATACCACCTTTATCAATTAATTAATGAACCTAGTAGAATTACAAAAGATTCTAAAACTCTTATAGATCATATGTATGTTACAAATGTAAATATGATCCAAGAATCACATGTTGTCCAATATTCCCTAAGTGATCATTATCCGGTATGTTTAACAAGACAAGAGAAAATCCTTAATAGAAAACACACTCATACTACAATCTCCTATAGAAATTTTAAGAATTTCAGTGAAGATGAATTTCTTTATGACTTGTCAAATGCCCCTTTTCATTTTGTTGAACAACAAGATGACCCATCATTAGCTATGGAAATCTGGTACAATATTTTTAATGCAGTAATAGATAAACATGCCCCAATTTTATCTAAGCATGTCAAGGTAGAAAGACAACCTGACTGGTACAACAGTGACATAATGCATGCAAGACAAATGAGAGACAAATGCAACAGATTAGGGTTATGGGATGAATATAAATTTTGGAGAAATAAAACAAAACAAATACTGGATGATTCTAAGAAACAATATTACAGTAAAATCATTAAAGATTCTAAAGACCCTAAAATTTTATGGAAATGTCTTCACAGTCTTAATCCATCAAACCCTTTAAAACCAAATGAACTTCTGAACGACAATGACCAAAAAATAACAGATCCAAAAGAAATAGCAGATACTTTTAATAATTTTTTTACTTCCTGTGTTCAAAACCTTAAAAATGAAACAAATACTTTAAATAAAGGTATGTGTACTAACTTCCATCAATTAAGCAACTTTGTAAAAATGAGACTCCCAATTAGCAAAACATTCTCAATTCCTCCAGTTGAAGTAAATACAATTTACAATGAAATAACAAAATTAGATGCTAACAAGTCCCCTGGAACTGATAACATTGGACCAAGAATACTTAAAATAAGTGCCCAAATAATTGCCACATCCTTAACATATATTTTTAATAGAATAATAGATACGGGTACTTATCCTAAAATTTTAAAGAATGCCAAAGTAACACCAGTTTTTAAAACTGGTGAGAGATTTTTAGCCTCAAACTATAGACCTATCTCAGTGTTGCCTACATTGACTAAGCTGATAGAAAAGCATTTATCACAGCATTTATATAAATTTTTAATAAAATTCAATCTCTTACACCCTGCCCAATCTGGTTTCAGACCAAATCATTCGTGTCAAACTGCCCTTATAAACATTATTGACAAATGGCTTCAAGAAATCAATAATGGAAACATAAATCTGGCTGTTCTTTTAGATTTTCAAAAAGCATTTGATGTTGTTGATCATGAAATTTTATGTAGTAAATTGAAAATATATGGGTTTGATAAAAATAGTATTGCACTTTTCAAATCATATCTTCATGGCAGAACACAGCAAGTCCAAATTGGAAATACCAAATCAGATCAACTTCCAATAAATTTTGGTGTACCTCAGGGTTCAATACTAGGCCCTCTTTTATTCATAATATATATAAATGATCTCCCTTTATATATTAAAAATTGTCAAACTGACATGTATGCTGATGATTCCACTATACACACATCAGGTTCAAATATCAAAGAGCTACAGGTTAAAATACAACAAGATTTAAATTGTGTAGAACAATGGTGTCATGAAAATAACATGTTCATAAATTCAAATAAAACAAAATGTATGATAATTGGAACTAGACAAAAACTTTCCTCACAAGAGAATGAACTTTGCCTTACAATTTCTTCCAATAAACTACAAAATTCGACATGTGAAAAATTATTAGGAATCAAAGTAGACCAACAACTAAATTGGTCCAGTCAGGTAGACGTAGTCTGTTCCACAATTTCATCTAGAATTTATCTTCTTTCAAAAATCAAACAATATTTAAATCTTGAATTAAGAAAATTATTTTACAATGGATATATTCTACCCGTAATAGATTACTGTTGTATAATATGGGGCAGCTGTAATAATGAAGGACTAAACAGAATTTTAAAACTGCAAAAAAGAGCAGCACGACTTATTATGGATGCTGATCCATTAACACCTTCAGAACCTTTATTTAAATATCTTGGCTGGATGAAAATTGAAGAAGGAATTAAATATCACAAATGTCTACTTACTTTCAAATGCTTAAAAAATGAGGCTCCAGATTACCTCAATAAAAAATTTTCATATATTTCTGAAACGAACCCATATGCTCTTAGAAATGCCTTAAAAGGTAATCTCAATGTCCCTAAACCAAAAACTGAACAATTCAAAAAATCTTTTGTATATTCAGCCCCTTTGCTATGGAATAACTTACCACCTTCAGTGCGTGAATCTATTAGCACCAATGTATTCAAGGCAAATATTAAAAACTACTTATTATATTCTTCAGACCATCAGGACAGTGTATAACTTTTCACCAATTTGTATGTTACTTTCTGTACACTTGTATATTTTCTGTATATGTAATGTTTATAATTGTCTCACAATTTGATCAATGTATGCTGTACTACATTATTTTCTTTGGTTTAATATGAGGGCCTCAGGGAAGATTAGTGTAGCTAACTGAGTTTACCCTCATAAAATAAAGTATTATTATTATTATTATTATTATTATTATAAAAATATACAAATTTGTTAATTTTGGTCATTTTACAACAATTCTTCAATAACTCAACATCGTAATACATCAGCAATGTTTCGACCTTGGTTAGCACCAACTACGGGCTTCAACTTCAGTGAATCCCTTTGCAGATTGGGAGAGGTATAATTTTTTATGTATTTATTTTTTTTCTTCAAAATTTGATTCGATATGCTCAAGCTTTGCGTAAAGTACGTTTACTTCAGTTGATATTTTTTGCCTTATTAGACTTATTGAAATTTTAACTTGAAAGTAAGTTTTTATTTGGGTCCATAGAAATACCCAAGAATACCAAAAAATACCCAAGAATACCTTATAAAACTTCAAAATTGACATGAAAACAACATTTTTGTGGAAAAAATACATATTGCAAGATGTGAAATATTTTTTAAGAGCAACTATATTATTTTAATATAGAAAAACTCGAAATTGTTGTCATGTAGACACTGGTTAATATGACAGTGTTTGGCAGTATTAGCCTGTTTAAATAAAATAGTATGTACTCTATTTATGTGGAAAATGTTACAACTAAAGTCCGCAAAGTATGCTAAATATTAATATGACATAAAATACTGTAACTAAGAAACACATTTTGGAAACATTTCATATTACCGTTTCATATGATATTATTTCAATTAAGACATCAATGGAATGCATCTGGGGATAATATGTTCGATCAGTTATTTTGGGATATTTTGTTTTAAAATTGCGATGTCTAATAAATAATCATTTTTAGTGAATTTTAGTAGTTTACTATATGTTGTTGGTAACAATGACATTACGAGGATAATCTGAAATTATTTACTTAGTATTATCCATTATTCAATCTGGAATTAATTATGTTTGTTATTTATTTCTTTTAAAAACATTTGAGGGTGTGTGCATGCATTTTTGTAATACAATTTTTTATTGTTATTTATGATATGATTTTAACAATTAAATTATCTATCTACAAAAGTGTTTTATTTATATTCTTAACTAAAGCAACACAATTTAATTCCCTAATGACACAATTAAACTTTAACAAACTCAATGATCCATGACCTTGTTTATTGACTGAAATTTGTTTATTGATTTATGGTAGACGATCTAGTGCGGTACATCAGAGGAATTTTACAAAATCCTTAATAACTTAAAAACCGATAATAATATTTTTACAAAACTTTCGATTTATGTTATTTATAATAATCAGAAACCATTAACAGGTCTTTTATTAATCTAAAACAAATGCATCATGTCCTTAGTGCACATTTTGGGTCCTTAGTGCACTAAGGAGTCCTGTGTGGTGTTTAGACGCACCCAAAAACCCAAGTGGTACCACCAGATGGCATCTTTCCACAGGTACCTGGTACCTCAAAGGGGCATCCTTTGGCCTTTCCGCAAGTACTTCAGTCTAAAAGAAAGAGCAAATTAAGAGAGGGCGTTTTAGATTTTGTGGATAACATGTATTTGTCTCTAATTTTTTATATTTGTATCAGTTTCTTTATGAATGATTATATGCTAGTTCTTTAAGGATTATTGCAGACCTGCTCCAATTCCTCTAACGACATCTCACGAGCTGGCAAAACTTGGTTGTAAATTTTTCTTAAATATAAGGGAGATAATTTTACATCCCGAAGCTAGTCGGATCACATCGGTTTATTCCCAACCGTTGACGGAAATAGTCGAGAGATGGTCCGATTGCCCCGAAACATATAACGTACAAAATTTGTCTCGGTTTGAGATCCGAATACAAAAGCTTCTGTAGGACACGGTCAACAAAAAATTCGAAAAGAAAAGGCGTTGACAAAATCTGGATTGATGTAGCAACCTCACGACACAATGAAAAATGAAAAAGGAGATGAACCAATACAAAATATGGGTGCACATATGCTCCGGGGTAGTAAGGAAACTGTCAATCTTAGTTTTGGGGGTGTCAAATTATCATGTTTTAAAAAGACAATGTAATATCTTATAAAGATAAAAAAAAAAGTTGCTGGTCTACTACATCAGATGTGTTATTAAAAAGTGGATGTCCTATCAAGTGGGGTGGGAACAAGATCTTTTCTGTTAACGTGATTTTGACATTTTTACACGTCTGTTAACTTTTTTTTTAATAAACCAACAGTTACTGTTAATTGTTTTTCAAACCATTAGCTGTTATCTGTTTTCTTAAAATTGACATTGTTGTTACTATTATAAAGAAAACCCCGTTAATTGTTTTACAGATTTTTTTCTCTGCTATCTGTTAATTCATTTTATTCACCACTTTTTAAATGTACATGAGACTTCTTATGAAGGAAGGAATATACGTGAGATCCCATATACTAGGTACTATGGAAACACTGATTAATGTATGCATTTGCTCGGCGTATTGCCCTTCAATGAGATTCTGCTGTTATCTGTTTCCTCATGTAAATGGCTATTATCTGTTATCACATATTTAGATGTTTCTATCAAATATAAGTCATAAATACACTTGGCCAAAAGTTAGGGACCACCAGGTTTGCTTTAAATAAATAAATACAAAAATTAATTGTTTCTGGTTCTTTGTACATATGTTATCAACAAAAGCTAGGTTTGTAGTATCTATTGTTAAAATTGTTAAATCGCTCGATTAATTCAAGATACAATAACAAAAGAGATTTAAAAAACACTACCCTCAGCGTTTGAAAACCCAAGTTCATATCATCATGTGCACGTGCGTAACAGGTAAAATTTATCCTGTTTTGAAATCATTTCAACATGGTACGTCGAAAACTATCAGATGCAGAGAGATGGCAAGCAGTTGGTATGATAAGGGCTGGAATGACACAACGGCAGGTTTCAGATAAGTTCCATGTTAGCTATTCTGTCATCAGTAGGGTAATAAGACGATATAATGAAACTGGTATTGTTGGGGAAAGGCCAAGTTCAGGGCGACCAAAGAAGACAACATAGAGAGAAGATAGACTACTTCGAAGACTTGCTAGACAACAACCTTTTACCACTGCAAACAGGTTGCGTAGTCGATGGAATGTCCATGTTAGAATCAATAGACGGACAGTAAACAGGAGGCTAAACTGCGGAAGACTTCGAGCACTGTGACCAATAAAGCGACCAGCACTTGCAAAGACATAAGGATGCCCGGCTGCAGTGGGCGCGTGGCCATATCGGGTGGAATATTTGCTCTTGGAAAAGAATTCATTGGTCTTTTCTTCTGAAACCAGTTGATGGTAGGATGCGGGTATGGCGTCAACGTAACACATGCAGCTATTGATCCTGCACATGTTCTGGGAACTACAGCTTTTGGTGGTGGCGGAGTGACAGTTTGGGGCTGCTTCTCATATGACTGTAAGTTAGATAGCACATGTACACTTACTGCTTTAAAATACCGAGGTCAGATTCTGGACCGCCGTATTGTGCCCCATTTTGATGCGCATCCACTTGGAAATCGACACGTGTTCATGGACGACAACGCAAGACCACATAGAGTACGCATCGTCAAAGATTATCTTGCAAATGAGACAATTGAGACATTACCATGGCCTGCCATGTCTCCGTATATGATAGAGCATGTTTTGGACTATCTCGGCCGGAAAGTGAATGAACGTGACCCTCCATGTCAGAACATTCCAAGAATTGCGTGATACTTTAATTCAGGAGCGGCGGCAATTCCCTCAACGTAGACTTCAGAGGCTTGTCCAGAGCATGAGGGGACGAATTCAAGAATTGCACCGGATACACACGATACTGACTATTTTCTTGTGAATAAATGTTTAAAAATGATTTCTTCTTATAATAACCCTCAACCTGCCAACTCTTTGTATGTAACATTACCAGCGGTTCAAACTAAAACATTTTTTAAGTTATGATTTTGCAGTTTTATGGCATATTTTTACAAACTACATCTTGTTGAATTACATTTTGAATAGTAAAATCATAAACTTCTTTAAAATAGTCGACTATTTTAAACGAAACGTGAACGCAACAGTGGTTATGAGTTGTATCCCGGACAAAATAGTCTTGGGTAATCCCACGGCAAGACGCTTTTGTACTATTGTTCTGGGATTCCATGCCAAATTGCCGAATCCCAAATTGCAGACTCCCAATTTGCCGAGTTCATTTTGCCGATTCCCAAATTGCCGAATAAGATAAATTTATGCTAAAATGTTTTTTTTCAGGAATTTGATCAATTTTAAAATGAAAGGCTTGTCACATATATCGAAGAAATCAATTATTAACCTTTAATTTTTAAAAATTTAATGGTTGCTTTGTTATAAATCTAATGCTTGATGTCAAATTATAGGTCTGTCTATTGTTAATATTTATAATAATTATTATTATTTAAATAACTACGTATTCTAAACAATACAAAGATCTTCATGAAAATAATTCCATGAAATTGATATATTAACAAAAAAACTTCTCCGACAAAACAATCACTAATAACATTGATTGTCGGCAATTTGGGAATCGGCAATCTGGGATGCTACCTGTTCTGTGTATTATCTACGTTACTATATAATGAATAACAAGCTATTTCTAATGCACAGTAATCAATAATTACAGGGGCGGAACCAGGAATAATTTGTGTTAGGGGAGGCGTAAAAGTTCGGCGAGGGGTCTGGGGGCCGCTCAAGGCCCCCAGCAGGTCTAAGGCAGCGTCCTGGTAGGGGGTCTAGGGGGACTCGTTTTTTTTTTACTTTTGCCAGTTCCTTTAGCTAGTTTTATTTTTCAACTATGACCATAAATAATGAATTTTCTTTAATGAAATATCATATCCCTTTCCCTTCTTCTCGTTTTACCCTCTCGTTCTCTCGCTCTCTCTCTCTTTTTTCTTCTAAGGGGGCGTACGCCCGGTAGACCTTTCCTTGGATCCGCGACTGAATTACACTCACTATTAAGGTTTATCGTGTTTACACTCGTCCTAAAATGTTTGCGTTCTATATCTAGGAACAGTTCACGAGGGGTATTTGTGTAATAACAATCTTCAGCATGACCTAATACTGTTTGCGTCCTATATCTAGGAACAGTTCACGAGGGGTATTTGTTAGTAGCATTTGTGTAATAACAATCTTCAGCATGACTTTTCATATTTCATTTCATTATTATTCGGTTTAAGCATCAGTAGTTTTCTTATTGTTTATCTTCAGAGTTTTACTATCTTGTTTGCTTTGCAGCAACTTTTAAATAGAGTCTAGTTCATATTTTATTTACGATCAGGTACCCCTCTACTTGGCTAGCGAAGATGAACAGTTAAGTGAACCGATCTAAAATCAACAATACTTCCTTTTATCGTGTTGAGTACTCCATAATGTCCATAATAACAAAGATATATGTTCGAAACACATATACGGCATTCAGAACAAAACAACACTGAACCACAAATACAAGAATCTGCATGTATTGCCTGTCATCGGAATCCGCTTCATAGTTTCTTTTTTTATGGAGGCAGCCACCTCGGATTTCAAAGCCAAGGCATAGTTGTGCCTGTTTTTGTCTAAAGAGGTACAACGGTTTTTTTAGAAGTGGGATGTATGTATGTATTTCCACTGGGTCTTTGCGTTAACTATGATCCGTGGTGGAAGTGACCTTGTACTTGGAATCGGCACCAACTATTAAATTAAGCATAATTTGATGAGCATAAGTTCTATAAATTGAAAGGTCATGCGACAACTTCGTTTGTTTCTTCAGACCTTTAAAACTGCAGAAGGTATTGATGACATTGATGCCCAGTGGCAGCGATGTTAAAGTAACAAGAACTCCAGATTTGTAAGGGGCCGTTTTTAATAACATCACTTGCATCTAATATGGTTTAACTGTATATGACAGTTATGGATCTGTTTATATGTATTTTCCTTAGGGTTCCAAATTTTCAACTATGTTCTAGGATGTAGTTATCTTGGTTCGGGCCTAAAACTCCATATCAGTATATTTATAATTAAACTGGATTTGTGGTTTTCATGATTTTTTTATGACTGTCACACAATAAAACATAATTTTGGCCAAAAGTATCAACCCAACGAACATTCTTGCCAGTTTGGTTTCAGTTGACCATTTGATTTGGAGAAGACTGAAATGTTAAAGTTTGCAGACAACAATACATAAAGCGTCGAGAATAGCTTAAGCGTGACATAACTAGGATTCGATTCCATTCAAGAATGTGTGTGATTGATCTACATTGTATTTTATTAGTTCCACTTTAATGACTTAGTTGAGCGTAAAAGAAAATTTGTGTCCACAAATGACCAATGATTTGTTTCGTTTGTCGTTACCATTTCCCTCCTTCCTGGATTATGACTATTTTTTAACCTGACACGACGGGTGCCACATATGAAGCAGCAGTTGCTTGCCCTTCCCAAGCATATGGACTCGACACTAGTGATATTTGTCTCACTCAGTTTTTGGTTTTGTCACTTCTTTAGTTTAAACATGTTTTTTTTCTGTCCCCGACTGTTTATTGAAGACTCTTTGATTTTTTTTCTTTCAGCCAATTATAATCACTCGTGTAGAAACGAAGGACCTTACTCTAGAAGTTTATTATAAGAAATTTAATTGACACTAGAATTACAGCACCTGATCACTATTTAATATTTTAATATTTTTTAAGAGGAAATATTGGTATATATGCTATGATAACTACAACATTAGGTGGTAGCCATCTTGGATTTAAAAAAAGCAACATAATCATAAGACCATTATGGCATCATTTAAAATGTAAACTATTTGAGAAGCATTTCAGCCAAGTAACAGTTCACTTGGCCTTCTGGTTTCAGACAAGAAATATTTTGTTGAAAAGGAGTAATTAATCTACACAAATGTAACAGATGCTGTAAAGAACATGTTCATTAGCATATATGCCTTGTTTGTTTACATTTGAACAAGTGGTTTTTCAGGTGTTGAAATTCAAATTACAGACAACAAATGAATGCTTATAGTTTACATGTCAAATGGATCAGATGATCTAAAAGTTCAATGAAACACTAACTGAAATACAATCAATGGATTTTTCTTGTACAGTTTAGTTTCCACCAATTTCTAAGAAGATTTTGAAGTACATTTAATATAAATGCATGTCATAAATATTTCCAATAATATTTCACATGTTCTTAACTCAGTTTCTAAGAAAGAGATTTTTAGTTTAAAGTACAGTTAATCATCGTGCATCAATAGATTTTGCAGCCACGTTTGACTTTAAATCGGAAACACGCAATAAAAACTATTGATGCCTTCTAAAGAATATTCTACAAGTTTCCTTTTTTCTGTTTCAAGGCAGAAGGCTGAAATGCGAAAAAAACTATCATGAAACTGATCCATTGGAGGAAAACTACACAATTTCTGTTAACACTAGAACACAACTGTTATTAAACATTTTATTAATAAAATAGATACAAAACATGTGAATACAAAACAGTACAAATGTATATACATGTATAACCCAAGTTAAAATGATGTTTGAGAGAAAATCTGACAAGTCAGCACATTTATAAACTGTTTGTGAGATTTTAAAAATAAATAAAGTGTTTTCAGGAATTGTCTTTAAACCATTGCAGATCTAGAATTTATTTATAAGAGATAAATAGAGATAGCTGTAACAAAGAATTATACCAGGTTATAAAATATAGCACTATATTGCAATAATTGGATCAATAACACAAAAATATTGTACAATGAACACTATTGTGATTATAAAAACTCTTTGGTTCTTAATCTCATTCAAATTAAGAGTATAGGTGACATTTAGAAAAACAGAACAATTTTCAGTTCCTTTTGATAGATTAATTCAGAGCATTTAATTGTAGCATATATTGGTACAAATTTTGTCATTAGAAATTACTGATGCAAATTGACCTTGTTCCAGTTATTGTAAACATTGGTCAGTGACATCCAAAGAAAATTTTGAGGTTGTAATGAAACTAGTCTGTATTCTTTTGAACAAAAGAACTGACCTTATTTTCACAAATATTCAGAGAAAAAAAATTATGAAAGAGAACATTTATTAATTAAGCTCTGTATCTGTAACCTAAACATTTTCCTACTATAGTCACCAACATGTCATATAATTCAATATACTATGTTGTATTTTTCAACAATCAGTCTGAGCTATTCACCATTTTGGGCAACTAATCTAATAAAAACAATATTGATATTATGAGCAACTCAATCTTGATTTCTACAAAAGAATTGTGAACTTCTTAATTTTTGGCAAGATTGTTTCAAATATACAATTGATAAGTTTATTTTTATTGCTAAATAAATATCAATTGACCTAGGCAACCTTTTCTCTGAAACCAAGCTTCATGTATATAAGATTTGTAAACATGTTAGATTCCCTAAATAGACAGGTGCAGATTAAGTATCAGTAAATAATCAATATCACCGTTGCAAACTTTGTTCAAACAGTAGAAAAATTAATTTTAAACCCCAAAATTTAACAAAGCATAAAACGTATCCAAAATGTTAACTAGTCTGATCAGGCCAATGGTTATGTCACAGTCTACAGATTCTGTAAATTCATTGAACCATACACCAGATGTATTAACCATATTTCCAATAAAGCAAAGACAGAATAAAACAAATTAGTTAATTAACATAAAAAAAGAATATTAAGCATATACAAACAAAATATAATAAAAAAGACTGTTTGTTACACATTAGACACTTTGTTATAACTTTATCCAGTAATGTTGAAATAATTATTTACCACCTTGTTAATTCTCAAGACACAAAATCTAAAATTTCAGAAACTTTTAACATCAAACAAACTCTAACTTAAGAAAGATAAAAAATACTCAGATGTATGTACAATTGTATTAGAACTGTAATATTGAGAACTACGGAAGCCTTGGAGGGCCATTTTGACTTTTAACTTTTAACTAACTAATTCTGACTATTTTGTTTTTAGTTTTGACTATTGACTTATTATTCAAGCCGACTGGGGACATTTTCACTTTTAACTTTTGACTTTCAACCTTTTGACTATTGACTTCTGCCTTTTGACTTTTGACTTCAGACTTTTTACGTAAGCCGTGAAGGGACATTTTTGTCTTTCAAATGTCTTTCAACTTCTTACAATTGACTTTTTACTTTTCAACTTATGACTTTCAAAGCAGGAAACAATGTTCAAAGACAATCTCACCTTAGTTAGATTTACTAAAACCTTTTAATTATAAAAATGTGAGCTCACTGACAAAAATATCTTCAGGAAAAGAGCAAATTCCACAACCTCCTTTGTATTTTTGTATGAGTTAATCAATTTTATACAGAAAATTTACTTCTTTATGCTATTGTATACGTCTATAAACCAATCGTAATATGAAATTTCAATAATCGCATTATTTCTGTAACACACTTCATTCTGACTTTTTATTTTGTGTAACGTGCTCGGTGTTAAAAGTCAACAAATTGGATTTCTGGAGAAAGATACAGTTGTTTTTTTTTTTACAAAAGTCAATAAATCGCATCGGACAGCGAGACATAGATTTACAATTGATATAATGGAAAATTTTGGGGTTTGTGCAGCTGTACAATCTTCAATTTTTCCAGCCTAAAAAGTCATAAATTGAAAAGTAAAAAGTCAAGTGTAAGAAGTTGAAAGACAAAAATGTCCCTTCAAGGCTTACGTAGAAAGTAAGAAGTCAAAAGTCAAAAGACAAACGTCGATAGTCAAAAGGTTGAAAGTCATAAGATAAAAGTGAAAATGTCCCCAGTCGGCTTGTATAACAAGTCAATAGTCAAAACTCAAAACAAAAAAGCCAGAATTAGTAAGTTAAAATTTAAAAGTCAAAATGGCCCTCCAAGGCTTCCGTAGAGAACAAATGAAATGGATAACACTTCACCTATACATAGACACAAAAAATTAAATTCATAGTCAGCTACAAGTTGTTTCAAAATCTATACCTGGTGTACAATTTTGTGTGTGTGAATTTTGTGAAAACAAAAATGCTACAAAAATTGTCTAAAAACAGACAAAAATGCATTACTTTCTTACAAGAAACTAAATAAGAATTGTGTGTGACAGTGTTGGCCCTCTAGCAGTTCTCCAATCTTTAATGTTATCATCTAGTCAACAATCTGTGCTGGAAGTTCTATACACACTATATCATCACCATTTTGATCCAGTAACTCCCATTTAACTATAAGCTGAAGCTACAAAAATAAATGTCACAATTTCTTATCTTTAATGATATTAAAAACTTAGATGAGAACAAATACATGCAAATGCTTCAAACTTGTATTTTTTTCAAAAAACACAGCTTCATGGAAAAAAATACAAAACAACTGTTTATATGTTAATTTGATGTTTTTTAATGTACCTTCAAAATTTTTCTTTAATGAAATTCTAAAAAAATGCAAAATTTTAGTGAAAACAAAAACAGAAATGAGCAAAAAGATAGCCAATGCAAGTCAGCAGTTCAAGTTGTATATTGTGGTTTTGTTTATCATAATTTGAACCCTATTTCCATTGACTGCAGCATAGTACCATTAATAATAAGTGTTAATGGTACTTACCTTTGGATAGGATGTTGAAACAGGAATGGTATTTTTGTACACATACGTTTTCCCACTTTCTAAAGGGCAAACAAGGTTACAGTTATGACACCCATCAGGATTGGGTATTTGGAATGGTAAAGGAATTCCTCCAATAATACCGTGGACATCAGCATTCGCTGCTGTGTATGCTTTACCTGTAACAGATAAATGATCCAAACAAATACAGCTAATTAGGTAGAAATTGGTTGCACAAATAGTGTATTTTCAACTTAATTTGCTGAATACAGAAATAATTGTGATTGGGGAATCCCTGCTAGAGTTATTTTTGTGATCCACATTAGGGTAGAAAAACAAATACACAGCCAAGTATTAATTATAAGGACTTATTATAATTACTCAGCAGTTGTTAGGTTTTCATAAAATATTTATCATAAATAAATAGAAAAGCTGTTTGTTGTATCAAACTTCAAATAAATTAAGCCAATTGATGACTTTCCAATTTAAAAAACCCCACCTTGTGTCCACTTTCGGTACTAAAAACTGCGGCTACTGTTTAAAACTTGTGAAATGGACAATTACCTATGATAAATTTTAACGCTTTTTGTTAATTACAGGTGTCAAAATCTAATTGAAGATGTTATTAAAACCCCATGCTGTGTAAACATGGTTGTTAATTAACCTTAATGTTTATTACCCCATTTACCTCATGCTAATCTATAATAAGGTAGAACCCCAGCTGTTTTATAGCTTGATTAAACAAGCTTACCAGTGACATACATGTTCCAATATTCAAACTCACCTGTTGCCTATGGCTATAGTAACATCTACTTATGAGGTTAATTAGATTATTTAATTGGCATAGACCAACAATACAAAACAATGTTAAATCTTTATTTCAATATCGTAGTCTTTTAGTGATGATAGAGCTTTTACAGAGACCATAAGTAATTAAATTACCTGCTTCAAATGTTAAAGAAAATGAAGCATTTGTTCCTTTCTTCAGTGCACAAGGAGGACTGTTGCAACCAACGACTGTCACATCAAGAACTTTAGCAGATGGATCTGTAATTATATCAGCAAATATACCGGTACATATACAGCAGACTTGATATGTAAGTTTAAAATTAGGTTAATATTAACATGGAAAAAACGGTTATGTTATTCCATAATATCCAAACAAATTATATCAACTGTTATCATTTAGTACATTGTATAGTGAATATTACTAATTCTTTTATAACTTCATGCATTACAAACTTGGACCATCATAAACTTTAACCACCTTTGACCATTACAAACTTGACCCACAAATTACTTTATATAAAAATGTCAAATGCACCAACTTGTTTTCGTGTGTTTGTAATTTTGTATTTGTTGTATCCACAACACATACATGTGAAATGACTGCCTTATTCAATCACAATTTGTGGTAATATAGGTATAGTCAAGTTCAACCCTACAATTTATTGTACAATACTGGTATCCAGTCATTTAGCCCTGATACGTGGATTGCCTGGTCAAATATAATAAAATTCTGTTGTGATGATATCTGATGACATAAACAATCTATTAGCAGGGAAGGTTACAATTTTTGTAGCCATTATAAACTTTAGATTTGTCTTTCATCTTGTACTCCTATTCAGCTCCAACTTTTTATTTGAAGCCATTTAATTGCAATTGCATAGTATTTCCATTTATATTCTGTTTCATTACATAATGACATATTTTACAATGACTCCTATTGGTTAAAACAGACCAAAACACCTGACTGTATATTCTGATATTGTTTGATTAAAATTAATATTGAATTCCTTTTTCTCATGTAGTCAGCTGGTTAAATTTCGGTGCGTCTTTTTACCACAGAACACCACAGAATACCACAGAACACCACAGAACTCTATAAAATATCGTTTTTTCTTGGAAAAATTTAAATGAAACATTATTTTATGTGTAATTATGGGTTATTTGATATAATTATGTCTAAAAACCACATATTTGTTCAACATTATGTCTCGTCGTACGCGGATGAAGTTTTCGATGAAAAAGGCGATAGCTCAGAACACCACAGAACTCGATAAAATATCCTTTTGTATTGAATAAAATAATATTTTGTGTGTAATTATGACTTACTGGAGAAAATTATGTATGAAAACCACATATTTGTTTAACATTACGTTTGGTCGTACGTGGGTCGTACTCGAAAGAAGTTTTCGCTGAAAATGGCGATACCACAGAACAAACTAAAATACCACAGAACACCCTAAATAACTTAAAAATGATAGTTCAATGATTAAATTGTGTTTATATTACCAATTTCTTCATAAAAACAATACATGAACAATGTTTTAAATACCAAGTAACTTATTTTGTAGCACGGATGTTCGATGGTATTGTTAAAGACTGTGCAAATGTTTCTCCATAATTTAATATGTAATCGAGATTTTGTGAATGTGGAGTGATAAACATTCTTTAAAAAAAAACAACCCATATATAATGGGTGTAAAAAAATATATAAAAATATAAAAATGAATAAACAACAAGCGAAAGCGGAATTTTACATGACGCTTATATGTTTACGACCGGCCGGTTACGTCTGTTTATTCTGTGGATGTCATTTGAAGACCGTTAATTGGAATTTCATTGCGAGTGACAAATTCAATACCTTAATTAGCTATAATGGTAGATAACAGTCATAAATATGTTGAATGCAGTGTTGTTTTAAACATTACGAACATCCGTAGTAATATTTATGATGAAACCATGTAAAATTATTTAAGGCACAGTTTTTTCTGGTATGCATACATTATTCTTTTTGAATTCTACTGATAACATCGCAAATATGTTTCGTCCTTGGATTTCACCAAATTACAAGTTTAACTACCACCAGACACTCAACAGCCTAGCAAAGGTAGAAAAATTTCCTTATAAATGTTTTTTACTTATATATATTTTTTTCTTCATAGTATGTAGTGGGGCCCTAATAATTGTTTGTCTCATTTGAAGTGATTAGTTGGTGATCATTATTAATATTATTTGCTGACTTTAGTTCAACACCCTGTACATCTTGTTATCAATTTAAACGGGTATGGCTTATAGTAATAAGTTATAATGGTAGTTGTCAAACACACGGTAAGATCGCCCCCACTGTTTGCAAAATCGTCCCCTGTAAAAACGCCCCCCCCCCAACCGCAACAATAATAATTATTTATTTCAAAAGCAATACAGCTTATTGAATATACAGACAGTTGTACATTTGAAAACATTTAGAGATATGAAAAGACAACACAAGTAAAAGAAATAGCTTCTAATTACCCACAATTTATTGAATATTTTGAACGTAACCTCAAACCCAGAATTTCCAGCTTTGTCACTGACACCAATAAGAGATTAAATTCTAAGACCTTGTGGACAAATAATAATGCAGAGTCCATGAACCATGTCATGAAAGTAGCTATAAATTGGAAGCCCCAAACTACACCAGAACTTATCAACAAACTGTATGACGTGGTAGACTTCCAGTTTTTGAATTTACGAAGTGCCCTTCATTCATGTGGGGATTATAGTTTGACACTGTCATTCAGGATGTATCTGGTCTCCGACATGATTTGGAGGACAAAGTCACCAGAAGAAAAGCAAAGACTTTTTCAAAACTTTTTAAACAATAGCAAAAAGAGACCGATCAGTACTGTTATTACATCTACAAACGGGCAATATACAATACCGAACAAGGCAAAGAAGATAGCCAGAAAACCTGGACAAATTAGACGACCAAAGAGCGAAAAGACGAAATAATGAACAATTTGGCTTAACATTTAAATAGTATTACTGTAATATATTTTATGTGTTTCTTTTATTATTATATCAATTTACAAACAATACAACAGTAAAGGGGTAATTCTACGACGTTCATATTTTACTTCTTTTAATTAACAAATTAAAAAAATCATTGCACAGTTATACACCCCTGCTAAGTTTTGATCTTTATTGATGTTAATTAGTAGCACCTTTCTAAATAACCCCCCATGGGTTAATTAGGAGCGGTTTATTAGTGTAGTGGTGGGGCCATAAATCAATTTTGGTAAGGTTTCTCCATGATATAATTAACAATTAACAAGCGTGTTTTATTGTTTGATGACAATGATGAATTTTATTTATATAATTTTATTTATAAGAAAGATTTATTTTAAATAGCTTGTAATATTAATAAATATGTTTTTGAACTAGGACTTGCTTGTTTTAAATATTAAATTTCTCAACTATATGTTCTACAGTACTATAACAGATGACTTCAAGAAGGTGGCGTTAAGAGAAAAAGCACAAACACACACACACACAAAATTCGGAATCCCAATGAAGTACAACTGTATTAAAGTTTAATGTGGGTCGTCATGACCGTCAATCATGAAATATTTCTTTTTATATATTATGCATAACAATATCTATATTTTCAGCATATTAACACATATAAACATTTCAAATATCTTTTTGAATTCAATAAAGTGTTACGTAAAGTTCTGTGGTGTTCTGTGGTCCTGCCTTTTTCATGAAACATGAAGATGAACAAATCTAGGAACCAATTTGAGGTTTAAAGAGCTATTTGTTTATACAATAAGCCATTTTTAAGTGCATATAACTTTTTATATTCATTTTATCAATAAAAAAGTATATTTTATCGAGTTCTGTGGTGTTCTGTGGTACCGCCGTTTTCAGCGAAAACTTCATCCATGTGCGAGCAAACGTAATGTTGAACAAATATGTGGTTTTCATACATAATTTTCTCCAATAAGTCATAATTACACACAAAATATTATTTTATTTAGTTTATTCAATACAAAAGGATATTTTATCGAGTTCTGTGGTGTTCTGAGCTATCGCCGTTTTCATCGATAACTTCATCAGCGTAATACGAGACATAATGTTGAACAAATATGTAGTTTTCTAGACATAATTATATCAAGTAACTCATAATTACACATAAAATAATATTTCATTTAATTTTTTCAAAGAAAAAACGATATTTTATAGAGGTCTGTGGTGTTCTGTGGTATTCTGTGGTGTTCTGTGGTAAAAAGACGCACCCTTGTTAAATTTTCAAGTTTTGTTGCTGATGGTTCTAATTATGATAAATTAAAAAAAAAATAGTGTATTGTTTTCCTTTAAACATTAACAAGGCCAAGTTGCTACATGTAGCCAATTCTCCCCTCCGCTGCAGTATCAAATTGCCTAAGAGGCGTGAGAAAATAAAATGGAAAACAAATTTTTGTGATACAGTTAGTTTTGGGACAAAATAATAAGCATGTAATATTAGAACTGTTTTGACAGGTATTTGGGAAGAGCTAAGCAACTACATGAAAAAAACTTCATCAGAATGTGGAATTCTACTAGAGTGCTTGATAAAATTTGCTTTCAATATTGTTCAATATTGCTAAAATAGTCACAGTCCCATAACTCCTAAAAAATGTGACAAATCAAAATGGTGGTAGTGCACATCTACACATCTCAACAATTAATCCTATCAAATATCAAAGCAATCCATTGAACGGTTTCAGAGATGCATATATCTACCATTGTATTATATTGCTAAACTAGTCAGTTCCATAACTCCTAAAAATTTTGATGAATCAAAATGGTGGTAGACTATGCACATCTTTACATCATAACCAATAATCCATCCAAACATCAAAGCAATCTGTCAAGCTGTTTCAGAGGAGATGCATCCACAAGATCTATTATTGTATTATATTGCTGAAATGGTCAAAGTTCCATAACTCCTACAAAATTTGATAAATCAAAATGACGGTACAGTATGCACATCTACCCATCATAACAACTAATCCTACCAAATATCAAGAGGTTTCAGAGGAGTTGTGTCCACAAAAGTTTGACAGACGGACACAGACCATTTCTTGGTCACTCTGTCACGTTTCAGTGGGGTACAAAAAGTAGGAAATAAAACCCTAATTCTAATATAACACGCTTTAAATGTTTTAAGACCACAATCATGATAAAAGATTGATTTACCTATGAGGAACACATGAAGAGTAGGATGCGTCTTGATGGGCTGTTTCAATTACAAAACTAACTCCCACTAGAAAGGTGTTTGTGACTGTATGACATATTAATCTTATAAATAGTTGCACACGCTATAATTATCTGTTGCAATATATATGTGTTACATTAGCAGAACAGCCAGTTTATGGCGAAAATTGTGTGGGCTATAGGTGCTGTAATTGTCTTACTATTATTAGAATAGAGATATTTCACAGAGGCAGTGTTTTCTTAATATTTTAAAACAGGATGGCCAATTATGTCTTTATTTTATCCCAATTTGTCGCTCAGGGTAAAATAATGTGACAAATAGTCATCTCGCTGTCCTTTTTGATGATGTTTTTATCCAGTGATAAACCTTCGAAAATTGCTTTCACAGCTTTATAAAAATATAAACAAATATACTGGTGTCTATCTGCTCGATCTTATTCAATATCTACTTGATTAAAAGCAGTATCACTTAAACAGAGATACTAAAATTGACACACTTTTGACTTCTAAACAAAAATATTCTGTGCATAACATAAATATTGAAGAAGAATTTTTATCACAGTACAAAAAAAAAAATTAAAAAATGAAAGGAGAAACTCCATATTTGCTCCAAGACTTTTCAGCTTTTAAAATGTTGACTTGCCAAGCTTTCACAAATCAGCAAGGTAAAATAATATCTGTAATGTTTAAGTTCGAATTTTACACTGGACCCACTTCAGGCCTTTAGAACCCTTGCCGTTTGTTGTGTACCTTCTGCATTAAAAGCTAGTCAAACCCCTGAGCACTGTGTCAAAAATATAAAGCATCATTACCACGGTGCTTAAAGGTCTTGGGAGAACTATGCCCATTTTCCAGTTATTTGCAGTCCATTGAGGTATAAATGAACTTAATTGAAAACCACTTTTTTACCAGCCAATTTAATACCTTAGACACCAACAATTCCACAAACATTCATATAGATCAACGAACAACTATTTCACAAAGAGCAGAGACCAATTGGCATTTTTGTAAAAAATTTAGAGCCATAACTCTGAAGTGTGCAGGGTGATTTGGCTGGTTATCAAACTTGGTCGAGATAATGCCCATAAACATTTTCCTCAAGTTTCATGAAGATCACACAACAGCTGTATAGTTTAGAGAGCGGACAAGGTGAATTTGCAATTTTTTGTATAATAATAATAACTGTACATTCTTTGTAAGCTTATATTCCTATCGTCAATAAAATTATTAAATTTAACTTGCTGTTTTTTCTTTTTAATTTGCATTTTTTAATTTAGGAGCGTTTTGGTAGGGGTGATTTGTAAAATGGGGGCATTTTGATTCCTCTGAAGTTATCCAACATTGTTGAGATATTATTCCGATTAAAATTTAACCAAGTTTCATGAAGATCATACAACTGTTTGAGTTAGAGAGCAGACGTCACAAGATTATTTATTGTAAAAATAAAGGGCCATAACTATATTTTAACTTTTTATTACGAAAATTCAGTAGAAAAAATGTAGATACGATAACCTGTACAAGTTTTTATAATATGCCTAATTGTTTAGTTGTTACATCATCAACTTTGATTTTTTCTACAGGAATTTTACATAATAAGTCAGCCATTTTTGTTTCTAAAGGGACTACAATGTTTACACATGTTCGCCTGGTTTGGTGACGTTCAATGGTATTCGGACAAATTGCAAGACTTTTCTAGCTTTAACTGCAGACGACATCACCCGAAGGATTTCGGGTAGACAACAATCAATTGTTCCTAAAGTACACTTCCATTCTAACTGAGGTCAAATTTTAGTAAGGAACGTCACAAAAGCAGACGAACGTTTGTGAACAAGATAAGACCCCTTTAGAAACAAAATTGGCTGATTTCCTATGGAAATTTGATCAATCAAAATGAAAATTCAGCCGCATTTCAAAATGCTGATGAACTGTGAAAAATAATTCAAAAAGTGTAACAGCGAGCATCGCAGATGCGAGCTATATGGTTACATGCGTGTGAGTAAAAATAAGTCATGTGATCCATATGAACAAATCCATTTCAGATGGTAGCTGAGCTATCCGAAGAAAATATTGTAGACGAACGAAAAAATATATAATATAAAAGTAGACATAAATAATTTTGACATCGATAAAATTAGTGTTTATTTTTTAAATTACTACAAAAATGGCAGACAATTTTTTTCAATCTGAAACGCTGTATTTGAATTTGAGTTTTGTGACCTCACCAACACATTAGAAAAGGCGTCACATCATCAATGGGAATGTAGAGGCACTGTTAGGGTGCTCTGAAGTAACGACACGAACAATCTGCGATGCCCACATTTAGGCTGCGCATACATTCACATTATGAGATCTACTCAAGGACCATAAACTCGACCAAACGCGGTAGCAGTTTTCCATTTTGCCAGGCAAACACCCGTCAGGAAGTAGATATGGCAAGAAAACAGTCCAGACAATTTTTGGGGGGCTTGTTTTGTAACCAGTTACAAATCCTGTATAGAATGGTTACAAAGTTAGTCAATATGTGTTTGATACTCAGTAGTTGCATATTTTTTTACTGCATTTCTTAAAAGGGATAACAATTGCTTACACATATTTTTCCGACTTTTATAAAATGGTTACAAATCAGTTACATCTATATTTTTTGTAAAATGAAGACACTAATGATTTTTTTGTACCTTTTTTCAGAATTATGTAACCGATTTGTAACTGTTTTCCATAATGAGCAGTTATGTAACTATTATGTAATAGTATTTTTTTTTTGTAACTGGTTACAAAGCAAGCCCCCCCCCCCCAAAAATTCGCCGATTGCGATAAAATAGGTGTTACCTCCCTTTAAGGGGCAGATAAATGCAATTTACATGTATGTCAAGTGAATGCAGTATAGGATTATCACTAGTTCCATTGAGAAAATTCTTATTTCAAGTGAATAAAAAATCATAAACATAATAGTTAATGAATGATGTTCGTACTGTTTAATATTTATATTGAAAACTCAAAACGAAAATTCCAGTTTAATTAAATTTTTCACTTAAAAAGTGGGAAATTTCTATTATAATGATAGAGTTGGCTTGTGTGCATTACACTTGTGCTTTAATATTGTTCTTTACTTGGTTACTAATTAGTTGTTAATTATTGCAGAGGCATGATTACCTGTGTGTGATTATTCACACCTACTTCAATAACTTTACCAACAGGTGTGTGTATGCAGTGGTGCGATAAATGTTTATTACCTTAAAAGGTGCATTAAACAAAGACACCTGCTGTAAATTCACACATTTAATTAGTGCAATTAATGACTTTTGTCTTATTTCTTTTAATGATTAAAAATAGGAAGCCTGTTTTTATAAAGTGAGTAACTCAAATTACAACAACGGCTTGTGAGACATTTCACTCATTGAACATGTTTGAAGTTTTCTTGCATTTCAAATCATAACGTGCTCCTGTAAATTATACATCAACCTTAAGGCTTAGAAATATATTGTTTGTAGTTTTTAGAGTTTCAAAATTGTATGTGCTGAAAACATAATGCTATTTTGTAGAATAAGAGTATTCAAGCGCCCCTTAATTATCTATTTACGAAAATAGAAATTCTGAGCATTATTGGTTTAAGTCTAAAAGATTTAACCTATTTCTAAACGTTTGAAGCTATAATATATATAAATCATGTCTATTTTATAGAATAAGAGTATTCAAGCGCTGCTTGATATGTATTTACGAAAATAGAAATTCTGAGCATTATTGGCTTAAGTCTGAAAGATATAATCTATTCCCAAATGTTTAGCTATAAGTGTTGATATCGATCTTTAACTTAGCTTAAGTTTAGAGAAATCGTAAAAACATGTAGTTATTTTATAGAATAAGAGTATTCAAGCGCCGCTTGATTACGGTTTTATGAAAATAGTAATTCTGAGCATTATTGACTTAAGTCTTGAAGACATAACCTATTCCCAAATGTTTGAAGCTATAATACATGTTACTATCGATCTTTGACTCAGCTTACGTTTATAGAAAGACTAGCCTTAAAAGGCCTTTTATGTATTTTGTAGGAAACTTCTACTACATTGATACAATTTTTGAAAATGCCGAAAAGAAAAGCTGAAACTTCTGCTGAAAGAGAATCAAGACTTTTCTGCGTTTGCCTCCAACCAAATGACTCAAACAAAGTGATGGTCCGTTGCGATTACTGTGATGAGTGGTTCCATCCTGCATGTGTCAACATAGATGAAGATCTGCCAGGAACAGTATCCATGTATTGACGATCCTGGAAATATGTCCTTCTGAAATACCATAAAGATCTGCTAACATTTTTTCTTGGGCACCTTTTCTTAGTCTGACCATTGTGAGAAAAAATTCTTCCATTGGTGAAAGTGACCTGGTACGACCTCGTTTGTTCAGGAACTCGTATGGTATACCCTCTGATGTGTTTTCTGTTGCAACATAGTACAAGAAGTTGCATTCTGGGTTCAAAAACTGGAAAAATACATCCAGGTGTTGGTAAGTTGGAAAGCCAGTGTAGTACCGGATGTCTCTGTCTGACTCGGAAAAACGTGCTAGGCAAAACCTTTCTTTAATTCTTAACTCATACAGTCTCATGTTCTGGGCTCGTAGTGCATGCTTATTTGGAGACACAGGTGATGGGAGACTAGTCAAGCTATCATCGCTGCTTAGCGATACGTCAAACTCGGTTGAGTTAGGCATTTCTTTATTTGTTTCCTGTGCTATATCCTCAATTTTTGTCTTCTTTAGTGCATTAGTTGACGTTTAGCTGGTTGTTTTCTCTGTTTCCTGTTTGGTGACCACGGGAATACCGTAGGAACAGATGTAGGCTGGAGTCTTTTAATTTTCAAATACTGCTGAAACGGACTGTAGTCTGCTTCAAGGAAATGCTCAGAACGAACAACTGTTCGGCTGTTCACTGCAAAATCTACACCAGGATCTCTTCTTATATTCACGATCCACTGCTTTCGTACATTTTCATCTTTCGGGAATTGATGAAATGATATATCTTTACATTCTTTTTTGCGGTAGTTATTGGAGCATAAGGGTACACAGCAATGAGCCATTTGTTAAGAATAAAGTAAAGAAAGTATCCCTTATATATTCATTTTAAAAATAGCACAGGAAATGTTAATCGTAAAATATTTAATTTATCTGAATTTTAACACCTCTCATCTGCTTAAATTGTTTATTAGGGTTTAGGGATGTATGACATGTTACTACTTTGGCAGGTTTATAGTAAACTCCAATATACGTACTAACGTTCACCCTCGTGTGGCAGACAGATATTATAATGGTATGGCAAGCTATTAGTTTTTTTATTTCATTTTTTTCAGACAGGAATGAATTTTTTCACATTTTTTCCCTTTTTAAAATAAATAATGTTTTATGAACGTTATTTTGAAAGTTGTTAGTTTTGAAAGGGATATTTCTCAATCTCCGTGCATTTATGTTATTAATATTACAGGTCCGTATTTAAAGTGCATTTTTTTTTACATATTTATATATCAAATATGTTTTGATTTCAAACCAATTTGGTTAAAAAATATTTGTATAACGGCTGGTATAATTTTCACTTTCTTATAAAGCAAAATACACTACAATGTTTATTTGATAAAAGCTAAATAAACAAATTAATAACAGGTAAAATAGGTGTGTACGAAAGGTAGCATGTTATATATTATCTAATTATAACTAATTAGATATTGCAGCCCAGATAGGTGCCAATTGGTTGTTTAATGAAAGGTAGTGTGTGACCGGTCCTACTTAAATACGCCTGCATACGCCTGCCATAATAAATGTACGCCTGCCACTGTTTGTGACATATATTTCACCAAGAAATAACTTTATGACTCTTGTTAGTGGTACTTTTGATGAATCATTGCAGGCCTCTTCCATTAACTGCACCCCATCGTCAGCTTTTGTCATTCATGCTGCTTCAACTGTCATTGGCAAACTAATTCGATCTCTTTATCCAGCAGTTAATGGTGTTTTTGACAATTCTATTGGAATTCTAAATAGAACATTTTCACCTAAAAATTCTAAGAGAACAAAAAACCCTGTTCATATTCTTTGGTCTACAGTAGCATTCAGGTAGTGGAACATGGGTACCAAATCATTTAAACCTGATATTTTTAATATTTCGGATGATATTAAATTTCCATCTTTTAACCAAACCTATTTTCCGAATAAACTACGCTTGCGCAAGTTATACCATGTTGTCAATTCACCATTACAATGAATGGCCTGTTATTCCTAAAAACAATTATTGAAAAATACATATTATTCATTCTAAAACTAATTTTACATCATAATACACCATAAAAAATTAATATAATGTATAAATATGATGGCAGGCGTATACTTTTTTACTGCAGGCGTACTTCTATTACGGCAGGCGTATGCAGGCGTATTTAAGTACTACCCGTGTGTGACATTTATAGATCGCTTGTAATAACAACTGCAGTCTTACATATAAACTAGAGTTACCCGAACTTGTTATCGGTAGGTGGCGCGCATATGACAAGACGCGAATTGTCTGGACTGTTTTCTTGCCATATATGTCGGGAAGACACGGTAAAGTATTATGGCCATAAACATTTTCTCCGAAGTTTCATAAACATCGGACAACAACTGTCCGTTAGAGAGCGGCATCGCTTTGGACGCCGCCACCCCCCCCCTTTCGGCCATGGGTGTTCCCCATATTAAGACCCGTCTTTTTGGGCGTATAAAAATGAAAAAAAAAATAATAACCACAGGGGCACGTAAAAATTGATTAACTTGCGCTTTCGATTGATACTGGGTCGGTTACACTATAACAAAACCGACCCAGTATCAATCGAAAGCGCAAGTAAATCAATTTTTACGTGCCCCTGTGATAATAACCGACTCTTTTTACAATTACAGTCGTTTATATTAAAATTCTTTAAGCATTTAGCATTAACTTACTTCCACATGTCTTATAAGGAGTATTGGCTGCAGATAAATGTATAATTAAACAAACTGACAATATTCTCAAAGTAGTTATCGTTTCCATTTTTCAACCGCAAGTGCTATGGACACAGTCATGTGATAATCGTACGATCATGACTGTTTTACATAGTACTGTAAATTGTTGATGTGATTTATTGTCAAAAAATGTACACTCTATAAACCTATATTATGTATATTATGCAGTATACATTTATGTCTCAAACAGATTAAAATTAATTATAACCCATTATTCTCTTTGCAACTTTTTGGATCTAGTGAAAAGTTCAAAGAGAAGGAAACTTTAAGCAGTAAAATTTAAAAATATGTAAATTAACACTTTAGTTTGCATTACCATCAGTTCAGGGGAGACTACTAAGAAAGAACGCATAAAAGTATAACAATTTAGATTAAGACTTTTAAATTTTGCAACAACTGAATCCGCTTAAATGTTTGGAACATAACTATTTAATCCAAATATTGCAGTTTAATTTTGAAGAGTTATTGTAACGCTTACAAAAGGTATTTAATCGTTTTGAATCGTGCATCGGGATTTAAAGCACCTGTTTTTGCCGGTTCCAGTTTTCGCGGGCGTATTATTATCGAGTCGGATTATTTATTTTTAACATCGCCAACAAGCGAAAGAAATTCACGATGTGGAAAGTAGAACTTTCATCACCAAAGGTAATTGTTCATACAGCGGGTCTGTCTCATTTGACTTTATGAGGGTCCCTATACAACATGACAGTGTAACTGTAAGATAAGATAAGAAAACTTTATTTGAATTCGGCATGACATTACTAACAAATAACATAAGCTCTACAGAGCTTTTGACCGAATATATCGAAATAAGCTCTATTTGTTTTTGTGGGGATTGGGATTGGATATACTGTATTTATTTGTAGTTTAACAGAAGTCTGATTGGCTGACTTCCAGATACTTGTCCTGGGTGCCGTTTCATAAAGCGATCGTTAGCTTAACGTGCACGTTATCCTATTGAAATTGCATGGGATAATGAGCACGTTAATTAGCGATTGCTTTATGAAACGGCACCCAGATCCCATATATGTGGAACAGATGAATGCCAGACAACTCGGACAGAAGTAAGGCAAGACAGTCTGATGGTATCGTAACGGCTCGCCCCACTCTCGAGTCGCCCCCATCACGAGTCGCCCCATATTAATAACGAGTCGCCCCACATTTAATAACGAGTCGCCCCACTCAATGACGCCCTATAGTGATCAGTCTGTCCGTCCGTCCGAACTGATCTTGTCAGGGCTGTAACTTTTTAGCTCACCTGACCCGAAGAGTCTATGAGCTATTGCCATCACTTGGCGTCCGTCATCGTTCGCCGTCATCGTTAACTTTTCTTCAAAAATCTTCTGCTCCAAAACCACTGTAGGGATTGCTTTGAAACTTTGCACACATCATCAGTAAAATGTCCTCTACCAAGTTTGCACAAATCATGGCCTCAGACCAACTAACATGGCCGTCATGGAAAAAAATAGAACAGGGGGTCAAAATATAGTTTTTTGCTTACAGTTCAAAAAGTATAACAGATACATGTACAGGAAAACCGAAGAGACCTTCCTTCTTCAGCATCTAAAGCTATACAAAACACTCCATTGGGTCAAAGTTGTATGATGACTCCTTGTCAGTGTTTTCAATAAAAGCCGGCAGCCGGCAAAATCAACCGCTTATTGCCAATTTTTTGCCGGCTATTCCATTTCCGATTTCAAAAATCGGAGTTCGCAATTTTCGCGGACGAGGTCGGGATCGTCAGTCTTTCTTTTGGTATTGCGTACTCCCGGGAACCAGTTCATATCACTTGTGCGTTTGAAAACTAGGTGAAAACATTGTTTTCATTCAAATGAGACGAAAAGACCCTGACTGTGGTGAAGTGAAGTGAAGGTTAACAGTAGCAATCCGCATCGATGAAACGATCAATTAAAGATTATTTTGGAGTCACCGCTTAGTAAATTAAATTGTATAACAGAAGTATTTATAATTATTTATTTATTACAGCATACCAGTCACTTACTCAGATCAAAATATCATGCAACTTTTGCCACTTATTTGCCAGGCAATTTTTGTTATGAAAATTAACATAAACCTCTTTGTATCTTTGTTCTGTTAGCTTTGAATGGAAATAAGGAAATTGTTTAAATAATCATGCTGACATTTAAAATAACACTGGTATGTTGGTCAAGGCTTTTGTCAATTTATGAAATTGGTAAGAAATAATTAAGATTCATGTCACAATTCATCAAGTTTTGCAGAAAATATCACAAATGAAAAGGATGATTTAGATACAGCTAGAGGGCTTACAACTTGATCCAAAACTGCTAATTTTCGTTTTCGGCCGGGGGGCTTTGCCTCCCTGGTCCCCCTACCAGGGCGTTGCCCTGGACCCACTGGGGGCCTTGAGCGGCCCTCAGACCCCTCGCCGTAGTTATTCTTCCCCCTATTCCAATTTTTTTTGCCTTCTATTGCAAAAGTTAATGAAAACACTGCTTGTAGGAGTTATTGCCCTTAATTGTCAAAATTGATGATTTTGCCATTTTTGCCTCAAAATCTTGAAAATTATTAGAACTAGAGAAAAAGTTAGCATTGCTTAATTGTTATGCTCTATGAGAGCTACAAAAATGACTGAAGGGTCAAGATTGTCTGATTAACCGGTTAAGAGTTATTCCCCTTGAACTATTTTTTTTATCGGTTTTAATTGATTTTTTAAAATCTTCTCCTCTTGTACTGCTTTGAAACTTTGTACACATCATCTATCAAATGTCCTCAACCAAGTTTGCACCAACCATGGCTGCAGATTAACCAACATGACCACCATGGCTAAAAATAGGACGAGGGGGGAGGGGGTAAAATACAGTTTTTGGCTTATATTTCAAAAAGTGTAACAGATACAGGAAAACCGAAAAGACATGCCTTCATCTGCATCAAAAGCTCTACGAAACACTCCATTGGGTTGAAGTTGTATGATGACTCCTTATAGGAGTTATTGTCCTTTAATTGTCAAAATTGATTATTTTTGCTATTTTTGCCTCAAAATCTTGAAATTATTAGAGCTAGAGAAAAGTTAGCATTGCTTAATTGTTCTGCTCTATGAGGGCTACAAAAATGTCTTTAGGGTCAAGATTGTCTGATGAACCGTTTAGGAATTATTCTCCTTGGACATTTTTTTAATCAATTTTACTTGATTTAAAAAAATCTTCTCCTCTTTAACCAATGAAAGGACTGCTTTGAAACATTGCACACATCATCTTTACGACGTCCTCTACCAAAATTGTGCAAATCATGACACCTGACTACCTACATAGCTACATTGGCTTAAAATAGAAAAAATGAAAAGGGGGGGGATGGGGGGGGGGGGGGGGAGTCGAGAGAGTTTTCAACTGATAGTTAAAAAAGTATAACAGGTACAGCAAATTTGAAGTGAACCTCCCTTCTCCCTCTAAGCATCAAAAGCTCCTCCTTATAGGAGTTATTTCCCTTAAAAGGTCAAAATTAATGATTTCTGCAGATGTGTTGGGCAATTCCTCATAGCAAAGAAAAGCTGGATAAAAAAGGGTTGTTTGGTTTCAGGTTCAGGTGAGCGATACAGGCTCCTGGGAGCCTCTAGTTTATCTTTTGAGGTAGGCTTTTGATATTTGGAATGAAGGTAGATAATATCAAGGCGATGTGTCGCATACCGTGGTTTATAACCTTTGACCTTGAACTTTGACCTTAAGGTCATTTTATTGCTTTCTGTATGGCAAATTCATGTTCAGACTGTAGCTTTTTTATCTTTTGAGATAGGCTTTTGATATTTGGAATGTGGGTAGATAATATCAAGGCGATGTGCCGCATACCATGGTTGATAACCTTTGACCTTGAACTTTGACCTTAAGGTCACATTATTGCTTTCTAAAAAAACGAATTCATGTCCGAGTTGTAACTTTTTTTATCTTTTGAGGTAGGCTTTTGATATTTGGAATGCAGGTAGATAATATCAAGGTGATGTGTCGCATACCATGGTTGATGACCTTAGACCTTGACCTCAAGGTCAGCGGGGCCCACAGAGATGGAGATACCATCTCACTGATATCTAGTTTATTTTATGTAGAAATAATGTGCTTTTTGTAACATCTTTTTTAAAAGCAACATTTAATCTGTTTTGTGTATCATTTATAATGAGCCTGTTATGATCATGAAAAGACAACCACAGGAACTTCCCAAACTAATTGCATGAAACTTACATGTACTTTACTATTTGATTCTAATATAAAAAAAAATATTTAAAAGTGCATAAAATATCTCATATGTACATGAAATAACACTATAAAATCAATAAAACCACACAAAAGATAAATTTTGGCATTCTGACGGTACATGTGGTGATTGTGATACATTCACAAGCGCACATGAGGTGTCTCTTAAAATTAAGGTTTTTGTACAACTACAAGTGATAAAAATGCATAAAAATATTAATTCATTATAAATTAACAATAGAAATAATAAAACACAGATGTACAAATGTAATGCAGTTTTATAAGTTATTGTGGTTGTCTTTTAATGATCTTAAGTGGATCAATGGTACACGAATCAGATTAAATGTTAATTCTGTTACTAAAAAATGAAGTTGCAAAGTGCATGAAACACATTATTTCTATATTAAAGGACATAAAAAGCACCAAAACTGTACAAAAAAGTTTATTTTGTGGTATATCATGTATATTGACGGTGCATGGAGTAGCCGGTGGTAACCTGTGGTGTTGTGTGGTAAAAAGTCACACCTGTCAAAGTAACCTCTGCCAGCCAATATTTTTTTTTACACATTTGAAGAGCAGGTAACAGGACAACTTTAGCCATCTTACTAACATTAATTATAAATACTTGTGGCTTAATCTGTAATATATTCATAAGAAAAATCAATAAAAGAATAATAAGTAGATACTAGTACATGTAATGGTTAATTTTCCTGAAATGCACAACAGAGTGAACTACATTGTAAATTGAAGTATATGTTTGTTTGTTTGATAGTGTTTAACGCCGATTTCAGCAATTTTTCAGCTATATCATGGCATCCAGGTTTTATTGGGGGAGGAAGACGGAGTACCAGGAGAAAACCCTAAATCGAAGTATAAAAGCATTAAGTCAGTAATTGGTATATACAGTCAGGTTCATAATTTAAAACAATTATAAAAAGCATGTACACTGTAAAATATTTTTGGATTATTATTTTTGATAAAAAATGAAAATTGACCATAAATAACTAAAACATATTCTGGAGTAGCACATTTATTACATATAAATCATCAAATCCCAAATCTTTTAACAAATTAACTGGGTGAGATGTCATCAATAGATGGTCCAAGTTTTAACAAATTAACTGGGTGAGATGTCATCAATAGATGGTCCAAGTTTTAACAAATTCAAATTCAGTTATATATGATGTCTGAGTTGTCTTGTATTCAGGCGGCATAGTATTCTCAGACTACAATAAACAATAAGCACCTCATATACAATCTTTCTGAGATAGTGCAATGTCAAAAATTGGTAATATGAATTTTATTTTTTTTTATTCCTGGAAATACATGTATTTCACCTGAATTAGAAAAATTCATTAATTTATGATTTAAGATATTGCACAATTTATATTTCAGGGTGGGAAAAGAACCCCCTACAGACAGTATTCTCCTACTGATATGTTGGAAGCCTATAATGCAGTAAAAAATGATAAAATGCCTGTATGTAGGGCAGCCAAACAGTTTAATGTTCCAGAATCCTCTTTGAGAGATAGAGTTTTGGGACTTGTTTCCATTGAGGCATGCAAATCAGGATCCCAAACATTATTTACTATAGAGCAAGAAAAATATTTGGCAAATCATTTCAAAAATGCTGCTAGCAATGGGTATCAATATGGACGTTCAGAAATGATAAATATAGCCTCAGAGTTTGCTGTATATCTTGGTCTTAGAGACAGGGACAATAATTTGTCAAACAAATGGTACTCAACATTTCTTCAGAGGTGGCCTGAACTTCGCTTAGACAAGCCAAGAATGTCAACAGGTAAAAGAACTTTCACAGGATTTTCTAAACCTGCTGTAGAAAGGATTGAAAAGCAAGAAAAAGAACTGGGAGAAATTATAGCTAAGTTTCAGTTTAAAGAAAAACCTGAGAGAATCTATCACGTAGACGATAAAATGTTGTATGTCCCTGTGGCAAGAACGCCGCATGTAATCAGTACTAAAACAAAAGGAGAAGAACAACAACAAGATCACAGAATTATATCTTTGATTGGATGTGGAAATGCAGTAGGGAATCATATCCCACCATATTATGTGTTTTCTGGAGACAAAATGAAATCAGTTTGTCTTAAAGAGAAAACTCCAGGAGCAACTGGAGGAAAATCAGAGGATGGCAAAATGAATGAGGAAGTGTTTCTTAAATACCTCCAAGAACATTTTATCAAGTTTATTCCAAATAGATCTGCAGATAACCCTGTATTGTTATTATGTGACTCAAACAAAGATTACATTTCTTCTGATGTAATTGAATGGGCAGAAAAAGAGAACATAATTTTCTTATTAATCATCTCCCCTGATGATGAAGAGATAAGCTGTTTTGGAACATTTGACAAGATATTTGAAGGAGAATGTTCCAAGTTTACCAAAGGTAAATCATCACGGATCATAACAGAACTTCATGTGTGTAGATTGGCATGTAAAAGTTATATCACTGCTTTATCAGCTGAAAACCTTCACAGAATGTTCAACAATACTGGACTGTTCCCTTATAAACCGGCAATAAAGTCATTAAAGACAAAATCATTAGACTTCATTATGGACAAGACAGTAGACAACTCCATAGAAGATGTAAACGATGCTGCAGGTGCGTCAGGGATCAACACTTTACTTCAAGAGCCAAATAATACAAGTGTTGACCACCCAACTTCTAAAATTGGCTCTTCAACTAATGAACATAAAACAGAAAATAATGATGGAGAAGAAGCAAATGATATTTTCCCTGAACATAATTATGGTGTGCGACTTGTGACCCAGGAATGTCAGACTAAAACACCTAAAAAGATTGTTATTGATGTGGATGAAATTAGTCATGGAAATAAAACTGTAGCAGAAACATTACCTGAGAATAATGGAGATAATGCAAAAGATACAGTAAATGTTGATAAAAATTATGCACAATTCTTTTCAAATATTGAAAAAATTTTGTTTGAAAATTTCAAAGAAGGAAAATCTAAAAAGGAAAAGGTTTCATTTGTGTACTACAAAGATGCAAATGCAATAGAAGAAACTGAAGATGGAAGTCCTTCTGTCACTAAGAAGTGTAAATATGTACATGTAGATGAAACAAACAAATGATATATCATAATTAAATAAAAAAATCATTTTAAAATTATGTGTTAGAAATCAGCAGTAGTACTTGTCACCCATTGGGCATTACTGTGGGATCATTTAGTTTCATGGGTATTGATTTTCGTTGTTGGAGAAAAAAAGATGTTTCATTGGATTCTTAAATTCCTGGTTCCTAGTTGGGTAAAATATGAAATAAAACATGGTGAGAAATTACTGCAATTTCCTGTATTCATATACTGTGTTACTCTGTACATTCTTGTTTTTAAAAGAGCATGAAATAAAAAAAAACAGTTTTAAGTTTGTAACTGTATACATAATTAATACATGGATTTTATTTCATTGAAACCAACATAAATGAATGTTGTTAACTTCATGGGGCAAAGAAAAGATTTAAGTTGACAAAAAACTGTATGGTGCTGCTACAAAAGGCAAAATTTTTGTCCCTACTCATACTCATACTTTTCTAATGACATTCAAAATTCCTGCCTTTTCGTCATCTTTCTAAAAATGATTTATAATTTTTAGTTCACTTGACCCCAAGTCACTAGGCGTCCATCGTCGTGGTCGTTGTTAACTTTTCTTTAAAAATCTTCACCTACAAAACCACTGAAGGAATTTCTTTGAAACTTTGCACACATCATCAGTAAAATGTCCTCTACAAAGTTTGCACAAATCATGGCCTCGGACCAACCAACATGGCCGCCATGTCTAAAAATAGATCAGGGGTGGTGGCAGTAGGCGGGGTCAAAATACAGTTTTTGGCTTATAATTCAAAAAGTATAACAGGTACAGGAAAAACTGAAGAGACCTTTCTTCAGCATCAAAGCTCTACAAAACACTTTATTGGGTCGAAGTTGTATGATGACTCCTTTTAGGAGTTATTGCCCTATAATTGTCGAAATTGATGATGTTTGCCATTTTGCCTCAAAATCTTGAAAATTATTAGAACTTGAGAAAAAGTTAGCATTGCTTAATTGTTCTGCTCTATGAGAGCTACAAAAATGGCTCAAGATTGTCTGATTAACCGTTTAAGAGTTATTCCCCTTCAACTGTTTTTTTTTATCGGTTATAATTGATTTTTTAAAATCTCATCTGAAACCATTGAAAGTTCTGCTTTGAAACTTTGTACACATCATCTGTCAAATGTCCTCAACAAAGTTTGCACCAACCGTGGCCGCAGATTAACCAACATGGCAACCATGGCTAAAAATAGATCCGAGGGGGGGGGGTCAAAATTCAGTTTTTGGCCTATTGTTCAAAAAGTATAACTGATACAGAAAGATATGCCTTCATTGGCATCGAAAGCTTTACTTAACACTCCATTGGGTTGAAGTTGTATGATGACTCTTCATAGGAGTTATTGCCCTTTAATTATTGAAATTGCTTATTTTTGCTATTTTTGCCTCAAAATCTTTAAAAATATTAGAACTAGAGAAAAAGTTAGCATTGCTTAATTATTCTGCTCTATTAGGGCTACAAAAATGACTTAGGGGCAAGATTGTCTGATGAACCGTTTAGGAATTATTCTCCTTGAACATTTTTAAAAATCTATTATAGTTGTTTTTAAAAAAATTTCCTATTTAACCAAAGAAAGAACTGCTTTGAAACATTGTGCACATCATCTTAAGGATGTCCTCTACCAAAATCGTGCAAATCATGACAGCTGACTACATACATAGCTACTTTGGCTTAAAATAGAAAAAGGGGGGGGGGGGGGGGGGGAGTCAAGAGAGTTTTCGGCTGATAGTTAAAAAAGTATAACTGGTACAGCAAATTTGAAGTGAACCTCCTTTCTCCCTCTAAGCATCAAAAGCTCCTCCTTATATGAGTTATTTCCCTTAAAAGGTCAAAATTAATGACTTTTGCAGAAGTGTTGGGCAATTCCTTATTGGAAAGAAAAGCTGGATAAAAAAGGGTTGTTTGGTTTCAGGTTCCAGTAAGTGATACAAGCTCCTTAGAGCTTCTAGTTTAACTAGTCCCAGTCCTGTATATAGCTAAAATATTGGTTGCTGGCCGTAAAGCAAACATCCAATCAATTATAGTCCAAAATTGTCAGATAACTCTTTATAGGAGTTATTGCCCTTTAATGAATTTGGACCAGAAAAAAAAAGTTTTTGTGTAACAAATTAGTCTATAATTCCTATATTAAAACTGTAAATTATGGAATTAATATAAAGGACTTAATCAAAACTTTTTAGTGTAGGTTTTTGCATATCACTTAAAAGCTATAACAACTAGACAGGAAACTGTAAGTTACAAAAATTTAAAATATTGTTTAAGTTAGTTAAATTTGTGTTCCAGGTGAGTGATTACAGGCTCCTGGAAGCCCCTAGTTATCAGTTTCTTTTCTTTTCATTTAAGTTGTAAATATGAGAAATTGTCTTAGTCTGAATAAAAAATTATTAATTAAAACAATGTCCTTTGAAACTCCGTGATCATTATTCATATAAACAACCATCCCATAGCAGTTTTCCAGATTAGTCTAATGCTATTATAGATTGTCGATGAATTTTATTCATTGAATTCATATTTTCATGGTTTGTTTTTACCTACAAATACCAGCAAAATTGACACCACACAAAAGTAAAACCAGGATATTAAAATAACATCAACCCACTAAACCAAATATCTATTACAACAAAAAAATCCTCCAAAATGATGAGTACAAAGTATATGAGACCGAAACATTTGTTGTGTGGTCTGCGATAAATGTACATGTGGCTGAAAGCACTACATTCATGGATTTCTGGTGGTGGCCACTGTGGCAGCATTAACCCGTGACATTTTGCTTAATATCTTAGTAATCTTAAGCTCAAGGCTGGCCAGTTTAGGTCCTTATGATAAGTACTTGTCAGTCACCTGTTACATGATCTTGACCTCAATTACATGGGCTAGATGCATGCTGAAGTTCTTGGATAAGGTCAGTTCCTCAGTAACCATACGTGTTAAGATGACAATACTTGTTACATGTAAACACAGGAGGTTGATAAGGAATAGTACCAGTCAATATAATCTGGTAGGTGCCCCTTATCCTGACCTCAATTTTCATGGTCGAGTGACTATGTTGAATTATTATATAGCCTTAGGTTGGTTTCTCAGTAACCATTAAAAGTAGGATAACAACAATTTTCATATAGTTGCTGATGAAAAGTACATTTCAGTCTTTATGTTGTCACCTGACCTTCACCTCAATTCACAGTCTAGTGACTACTAGTATGTTTAAGTTTTTGACTGGTCCATTTTCTTGGTAACCATTTATGGTACATATGATATTTAGTAGAGAAATTGCTCATAAGCAATACAGTGGTAAACAAGCTGACTTATTGTTATACTTGTAAAGTGCATAGACATTTCTATGAATGGCATCAACTGTTTCACTATTCAACATGTACGTACATGGTTTAAAAATTTTGTGATGACTACTAGTATGTGTTGTTACAGGTTTTGGGTCATCTGGGCCCGGTTTCATAAAACATCTCAAATTCTTTTAACTAGTCCTCAACCTCAACTCAAATATTGACCAATCATGATTGCTGGAAAATTCTATTTTGAAGAAAAACTCAAGGATTTCAGGAAAATCTCAATTTGAGAAGTTTTATGAAACTAAGGCCTGAGTTATTGTCCTCACTTGAATGATGTTTGTTATCCTCATTGTTGCTAGCATCAGCTGTGTTGTCTGTAAACATTACCTTTTTTAATAGTTTTTTCTGAAAACAAAATGTCAGTTGGATGGACCTTGAGACCAATTTCATGTTTCTTTTAATGGAAATTGGAAATTCAGAATGGCTGTCTCCATTAGACTAAGTTGAGATAAGACACTAGTGGTTAATGATTCCATTTTTAAAATAGCTGAAATAATTTTTCTAATCTAAAACCTAAAATGACACTTTTACATGGGAACCTGTGATGAAAAATGTTAAAAAAATCATTGTACTTACTAAACAAAGTTATTAGCAATGTTAACTGGATGGTTCTTCACAGAGTTTTTGATAATTTATGCAAATTAATGACCAGGTACAGGATAACATAAGGTCCTACTGTTCAACTTGGAAACTTCAAATCATACTGAACAAGAATGTTTATAGATTGCCTCTCTATATTTTTTGTTCTTGTCTAGAATCCATTATTGTTGCTTTTACATACAGTATGGTGGGCTAACTGGTTTTCAATAGTTCATTTTTAGTCAGTGAACTGTGTGCATTGGTACATGTAGATAATCAATCAAAATAATTCTTGTATAATGAATTCAATAATTACCCATGGTCAGAATTTCACCGTTATTTTTAACGATCCTTCAACTTTTTATTGTACCATACATGATTGAATATAGTGTATAAGAATTAAACGAAAGATATTTTCGATAAGTAATGTAATGGCAGAGTAAAGAAGAATTTGAGGCTTTATATGGTGAAAAACATCATTTATTCTAACCAGAGAGAAAGATCTGCATTGAATTTTATTAAATTAACCTTTATTATAAGGTCACCACTGTCTGTATTTCATACCTTTGTAGTGACTCAAAACAGGTAATTAAAAAAAATAAAGATAGGATTATTGTCTTTACAAATATATGCAGTCAATTAGGTAAATTAGACAAAAATACCATTAAGAGCCATTTAAATCGAAATAAGGTAATAGCCATTTGGACTGTGATGAACTTCTCTTGCAAGTTTTTTTTAATAACAATACTGCCCCTCTAGACCCTCAAATTCCAAGTTTAAATCGTAATGTCAAATGATGAAGCTAAGCAATACATTGTACATTGAGAACCGAAGTGCAAACAATAAATCAACTTTAGAGTGATACATAATGAAAACTGATGAAATCTGTAGCCAAGAGTAACAGGACAGGAGAAAAAGGTCAGAAAATAACGTGATAAAAGAAAAGTGTACATGATTTTTCAGAAGGCATTATTATTTAAAGTTGTATCAATTAAGTCAACCGTGACATATTTGGGTTTTGGTTCTATATATTAACACGGAAGTAGTAATGTGCATGACAAGCAGAACTAAAAATAAACCAGATATCAAAAACAGCTTTCTATCGAAAACACCTTATGAGACCATACTTGGTTTAACATAAGACCCTTCATGTATAAGGAAATGTTGAAATAGGTTTCTTGGCTTAAACCATTGAACCATTGAACACTATACAACCCCAGGCAACAGTACAGGATTGTCTACGAGTCATTAGTATAGGCAACCCTTACATAACATGTGATTAATAAGTGTCATGAAATGCAAGCAATACGTCTGCAGGTGTATGCAGATTTTCCTAGAACATGTAAGATGGATTAAAATGCTAACTATGTATCATATGTTCATATGTTTAAACAAGAGGTTGAAAACAAAACTTAATTTTATCAAAAATAATAGCATTAGTGTGAGTTATAATCATGCAGACCCTATAATAACAGTGCTTTATCATAGAAAAATGCAAATTGATCTGTTTGCATTGTTAGAACCACTGCCAGCAACAGATGATGAAGAGACACTATAGCATAGATTTTTATTTATTTTTTTTAAATTGATATATGTTCTTAAATGAATTCTATTGATTCTATTGCAGTTTACCAGTATAGAGTTATCTCCCCTTTTCAATAGTTTTTACAATCGATTCCATTGATTTTATTTTCACTTGAGACTAACTTCAGAACTGGAAATGAATGTGGTTTTTGCATATTTAAAACCATGTCTATACAAAAAAACACCTGTTGCATGATTCTTAGAAATTCTTGTAATATAATAAGCTAGGTAATTAGGCAGCATGGAATTTGCAAAGATTTGTGTTATTTTTATATACTCGAAAGCAATAAAGATGTATGTCCTATACCCTTTTAGTGACAAAAAATGGATGACCACTCATTTGAAGAAAAGGAGAAAGTAGTTGAAAATCTTAAGAGTTTCCTTACAGAATGTCAAAACGAGGTTATGAGTATGTTGGAGGCTGTAGGATGGACTCCAGAACATTTTATACAGGTAAATCTTATTGCTACAGGTAGGAAGGCTTTAAATTGTATATTTACCTTTTAACATAAAATAATTTTTTTTTTAAATATTGTACCACTGACCCTTTCCATTTACATTTTTATAATGTAGGTAAGTACATGTAAAATATAATCATTAGGTAAAACAGAATAAGACTCAAAAAATGACCCATCTACCATGTAAGTACTTTTTTTAGTAAATGCAATGATGATTTTTGGCTGGATTTCATGCAGCGAAAATCCAGGTATTAAAATGGTGAATTTAGGGTGGGCGGGCAGGGAAAAAATTTTCGTAACAGTTTTCTCAGCAACTACTGATCACATTCCCTTGAAATTTGGTATGCAGCATCAGCATGGCCTCCCATAATGTGGGATTTCATTTCAGGCCTGTTTCTCACCTACTTCCTGTTTAACGAAATCTGGCCATTTCTGTCTTTGATCGATTTTTAAAGGTATTGAACAGTGTGACCATCGAACTTTATATGTCAGAATCTTTATTAGCAAAGGAATCATAAATTGTGGTAGTTAAAATGAGTTGGCAGTTGTAAGCATACAAGAGAAAGTATTTGAAATGAAAAGTTATTATATTGTAAACCACAATACGACAGGACTCATACACTGAATACTTAAAATATATTACAATTGTATTACTGGATTTGCCAAAAAAACAGTTAATCATTTACCTGTAAATTGACTAGGCATTGTTTTATTATTGTTTTAAATTCTAGCAAGAAGACATTGTGTCTTGTTCCTTTGAGAACAGTCACAGAATGCCAAGGAAATACATAGAAAAACATGAAAAGAAATGTGAACTTTTGTTTGTTGGCTATAGAAAAGAAGATCTGGTAATTTTAACTTAAATAATTGTATACAATGGAAGACATTAAATGTGGAATTTGTGTTATGTTATAATAACTAACAGCAAAGGTCTGTACATAAGAGAATGAAAGCTTTTCTCTGAACATAAAGAATTCGAATGGCTTGAATTGTATTATACTAAGTACATTAGATCTGGCTAAAGATTTTACAAAAAAGGATACATTTTTTATTATGTAATTACACAATCCTTGGTCAGACTTTATTCAAATGCAGAGTAAAGGTTACTGGATCGGATTGTTTTGGTTTATTCCTTGCTGAACCAATTCTACAAATTTACAGTTGCTAAGACAGTTCTTAGAATACAGACTTATCTTGTGTTTTTAATGGAATAAAGATTAGCAAATGAAAAAAATTGTTTTATTGATTTCCTATGTATAATATATTGATTACATTCCATTTTCAGGATGATGTTATGAAATATTCCAAGCCATTTTCAGAAGACAGTCATTCTGGTAGCACTGTACATATTGGTAAAATATTCTTTGTTTCATTGTAAAGTTTATAATTGGATAGGGATCACCACAGCTCAAAATCCAAGGGTGGTGCAAGGCGGACGATGATCCATTTCCTTACTCATAAAAATTTTAGAGTGACATTTATTTATTCATAATAGTCTTTGTTTTTGTTTTCCCACTTGTGTTTTTGCTACCAGTCACAATATACATGTATTTATGTATTTAAAAACTTCATTGTTTTAGGAATAAAGTCAAACTTTAGTATGGGGATCAAAATTCAAGGGTGGAGGAAAGAAATTCGAGAGTGGAGGAGCACCACCCTTAAATAGCCTGTGGTGAACCCTGGGAAGTGATTTTGAATTTTGTTACAAGGGTTATCTGTCATTACAAGGATTATGGATCATCATTATTGTCATACCCATAAACCCATTAGATGTAGAAAACAATGAAAAAATTGTTTTGCTGCATGGAATTTTTGTCTTTGTATTTACGAAAAGTCATGCTTTTTTTTGCTTAATGTTTAAGTTTCACTGCTTATGACTGAGATTTATATTTACTACTTTAATCTTTTATTGTTATTTATTCTTTTGTTGTTTCAAAATTTTTTCTCCATTGTACATTCTAGAAAAATTGAACATGAATCTACACTTACAACTATAGGTTGATACCTTTTGATGTAATCAAGTTATTTACCACAAAAGACCAATATTTCCTAATTGTTGAAAGTGCAGAGCACTGTCTATATCTCTTACCCTACCCTCATAACAGTAACCTGAAGTATATTCTAATATGACGTCCTGCTTTAGCTATGTAAACAAAGCCATGTCAAAATTCCAATAAGTCTACTTCGCACATGCGTAAACTGCGTGTTTTGTGTAAATGTTTTGTTTGTTTGTTTGATGGTGTTTAATGCCACTTTCAGCAATTTTTCAGCTATATCATGGCGTCCAGTTTTTATTGGGGGAGGAAGCCGGAGTACCCGGAGAAAACCCCCTGTGTAAATGTAAAAACTGACTTACAAATGCCGTTTATTATGTGTTATCCATAATTATCGTTATTGTTAATAATTTAGTTATTTTTAGTCTAAATTCTAAGATTTATATGATTTAAACTACTCCCGATACATTATTTTTTAACAATTCTACATTCAAATAATTATGACGTCACAATTAGAATTCCGACATCATATTACGCTGAACAGAAAATTTCAAACTGGAACAATGCAATTTCGTTAAGATTTCTCAATATTTGTGTTTAAAAGGTACGTACGTAAAATGACGAGAATATATGTTTATGTCAATTTTATTTGCTTTAACATACTGTTTTGGGATATATCGTATTAGTTTCAAAAAACAATATTGCCACTGAAAGCGTCCTCTCAGAACCGCTTCGAAATTTTAAAACATTTGTTAGACATATTAGAATCGAAATAGATTATTGCGAGCTGTTAATAAAAATAGAAAAACAGACCTTATATTTGTCAATATTTTATACCGAGCGATAGCTAGTTTTTTAGACATATTAGAATCGTTAATTGTTAGACATATTAGAATCGAAATAGATTATTGCTCGGTATAAAATGAAGACAAATATAAGGTCTGACCATGTTCTAATTCCCATAAAGCCCGCTCGCAATAATCTATTTCGATTCTAATATGTCTAACAATTAACGATTCTAATATGTCTAAAAAACTAGCTATCGCTCGGTATAAAATATTGACAAATATAAGGTCTGACCATGTTCTAATTACCATAAAGCCCGCTCGCAATAATCTATTTCTTAAATATAAGATAACAGTTTACCAGGGTTTCAACGAAAATCCTGGTTATTAGCTTGGGGTATGGCAGGAGGGCATTTTCGCAAGCAGGCAGTGTCTAACATTAGGTTTCTTGTCAGTTTGGATAAACCATTCTTGCTGAAACTTTGGATATAGGGAATCTTGCATGAAGACTTAGGTTGGGAATTGGATTTGGGGCCAGTCGGATCAAGATCAAGGTCACTGTTACTTAAATTAAAAAACAGTTTCCGGTAAATAACTTTAGTTTGGATAAACCAATCTTGCTGAAACTTGTATATAGCAAGCTTGCATGAAGGCATATCTTGGTATTGAATTCGGGGCCATTCAGATCAAGATCAATGTCACTGTTAATAAAAATAGAAAAACAGTTTCCCATTAGTCTACTACAAAAATGAATTGTTAAATTATTGAAAACCTGGTATCATTATATGGCCATGTTTTTTTGTTAAGAAATTATCAATGTGTAAACTCTGACAACTCACTCACCAACTAAATAAAGTCTGAAGGACTTAATGTCAAGTTTGTGAGGGAGTCGCCATAGTTTGTGAGGGAGTCGCCATAGTTTGTGAGGGAGTTGCCATAGTTTTCACATTTATAATTTCTTAAAACAAAAGGTTTAATTCTAATAATTCTTGTAAAAGGACATTTGCCATTTTTGAAACTGCAAAAACAAATACAGGAACCCATATAGACCTTAAAATGATCCTAGGGGGTGGGGGAAGGGGGAAAGCATAGAAATATACAAAAAATAGTACGAAAGGAATGTCGGGTCTGTAGATAATAGTACGAAAAAAACAAAAATTCAGTTTTTTTGTAATTATATTTTATTTGAAATCTCAATGGATTTAATTAGAAATCATTGTTACAGACAAAACATTGTTTCCTCTCCCCTATGATAAGCTTGGAGGACACCATCTTGTTTACATTGTATACTAAAAGTAGTCTGCTCAGAGGAAATATTGATTTATAAATTATCTGAGATTATGTCATCAAGTGTTTTATCCAATCAAAGCACTTAATATAAATAAATTTCAATTTGAATAGAATCATTAAAATATAAAAAGAAATTTCATATAATATTGTATTTGCAAATTTTGTCCTATAGAACACTTTAGGATGTTATTTAAGCAAAGTGTTTCAAGATATGATTTCTTGCAAAACATAAGTACACTGTTTTTTTTAGAAATTATTAAGAATAGACCAGACCCTGTTACTACTAAAAATGGTAATAAGTTGTTTGAAGTTGGCAAACTGTTTAAAATTATGTGGTAGATTTATCTACTTTTTTCTACAATTTACAAAAATGCAACATTACATTTGTATTTTGACTTAATAAGTGGGATAATTGTTTCAGATAAAGAGACATTGAACAAAGTTTTACGAGACCATCATGTTCAGAATCATTCAAGTAAGTTTTATTTATGTTATCATAAACTCAATCTAATTAAAATTATCTCTTTCACTTGCTCCCCCCTTTTTGCTATGGTCGCTGTGCACATGCAGCAACCATAGCAAAAAGTGGGGAGCAAGTGAAAGATATAGTTTTAATTAGATTGTCATAAACTTTGAAAAATACAGGAAAAGATTGAAATATTTTTTGAAGTGCATTGTTTCATATTTGAATAAAATATAAAGGTACATGTGCATAATTTTTTTGTATAGTATCAAGATGAAGTGGCAGACAAGCCAATGATAATCTCACACTTGGGAAATGAGGTGTTTTTAATTTATAACTGATTTCAGTCAATTTTTTTCATTATTAAAGTTTTTTTAATGTTATCTTTGTCAGGAGAGGACATTTTTGTAATGCCTACCTATTATTTCCGATTTTTCATGCCCGGCTGAAACCAGATGTGGGATAAGCTGGTGTTCTGTAGATTCTTTCTGCTCCAATTTTAATTTAGAATCCAGTTTATGTCTAGTTTTAATGTTACCTTTAATTTTAGAAGTTCTTGTTGTCCTCGTTTGTTTACATAATATTCATATCATTTACTTTCATTTCAGTATTTTTTGCACAAGACAAGGTTCCCTTGACACCAGATGAATTTACCATGCGTTTAACACCATCAGAACGAGCTGCTGTTTATGCTTATGTTGTACAGAAAGCCATGGAATGGAACAAACTTGCTAAACAAGAAACTGACAGTTTCCTGTCTACAGATTTACAGGAAATTGTCAAGCAGAAAGATATGGGTTTGTGTAGAAAATTTAAATTTTGGAAGTCATCAGTTTATTTCATAACTAACATACCTAAATCTTTGTTATATTTACAGTACGAGTCATTTACAGTGAAGGGGCATGTATCAAATTTGTTGTATGTTTCATAAAATGTACTCTGCATGGGCAGAACAATTAAAAGTTTTGTTTTTTATCAAAGTGATGTATTTGAATTGTTGCTCCTTAAAATAATTAGGGCCCCGCCACTTAGTGATCAGTTTGTACGTCAGTGCGTCCATCTGTCCGTCCGTGCGTCCGTCCGTCCGTCTGAAACAAATCGTGTCCAAGCTGTAACTGTTTTATCTTTCGAGGTAGGCTTTTGATATTTGGAATGTGGGTAGATAATATCAAGGCGATGTGTCGCATACCATGGTTAATCACCTTTGAGCTTGAACTTTGACCTTAAGGTCACATTATTGCTTTCTGCATAACAAATTCATGTCCATGCTGTAATTTTTTTATCTTTCGAGGTAGTCTTTTGATATTTGGAATGTGGGTAGATAATATCAAGGCGATGTGTCGCATACCATGGTTGCTGACCTTTGACCTTGAACTTTGACCTCAGGTCACATTATTGCTTTCTGCATGACAAATTCATGTCTGGGCTGTAACTTTTTTATCTTTCGAGGTAGGCTTTTGATATTTGGAATGTGGGTAGATAATATCAAGGCAAAGTGTTGCATACCATGGTTGCTGACCTTTGACCTCAGGTCACATTATTGCTTTCTGAATGACAAATTCATGTCCGGGCTGTAACTTTTTTATCTTTTGAGGTAGGGTTTTGATATTTGGAATGTGGGTAGATAATATCAAGGCGATAAAAGATCAAGTTTGTTGAATGTATCAAATAACACTGTTATATGTATTTCTACAGCATGAAAATTGAGCTGGGGTATCAGTTATCGCTATATTGACTGTTTCTAATTCAAATTACTTTCTTAACTATTCATTTTCTTTATGGTGAATATAAACAAACAGAATCTATTTAACCTGTATCTCATTTTGTTTTATGCAATTTCTATCAAGATTCTATGATAAGCAAGAAAGAATAAAAGAGAGATGTGAAGTCTACAGCGGACAGTTAGTTACAAATTGTAGTATTTCTTCTATTTTAAAATTTAACATATATTTACATTTTTTATATTGGATTTGCATAATTATTTTAATAAAATGTCTCATTTCAAATCAGGTGACAAAGATAAACCAAAAAGTTATCTGGCTTACCTTGCTGCACAAAGAGACTATAAACGAAGGAGGCAGTCATATAGAGCTAAGAATGTCCACATCACAAAGAAATCCTATACTGAGGTAGAATTAAACTGGTGCATTGGAAATGCTGTAGGGTTGTTTCAATTACTAGTAAATGTGTATATCACTCAAGGAGGCACTTAACTACATGTCCTAATAATGCAACCTTTAAAGATTATAAAAAAGGGCCTTACTGACTTATATTTATGTTAATTCTTGGAGCAACTTTAAAGAAATTGTGTTTTACAATTTTGGACTTTTGAAAGATGTTTTGTATACATATATTTTTGTATCAGACAAGCCTTATCGTTTGCAGATGTTAAAGTTTCTTTTATACGAAATAGAACATGAAACAGTCAAAAAGTAGTCCATTGCAAGTTTATTTAAAAAAGAAAAAGTCTGCTGTACTTACTTTCATTGACTGATTATGTAACTGTAATTGAGAATTTTATATATTGTTTTTTTAAATAACTATTTCATCCTGATAGCAGATAAGTATGCCCACTGGGTATTAAACATTAGCAAATAAATAAGTACATATTTTTATTTTACAGATTATACGTGAAGTTATTGAAAATCAAACAGAATATTTATCGTTAATAAGAAAAGAGGAGGAAGACATAGGTGACAGGTAATGTATAGACCAGTGTTCTTCAGAATTTACTACAAACGTATTAAATACAGTTGTCAACTACTCTAATAATTAATGCTGTGACATGTATAATATACCAAACTTTAATATTAAGGTTACTAAAATAAAATTATTTCAGATCTTTGTCTAAGGTTTGATAACTGATGTATTACACCATATAGAGCCTCAAATTCTTGTGTACTAAAGCATCACATTAGTTATCAAAAACACCTTACGTTTATTTCTTATACACAATTTTCACTATATTCAATCAAGTGTGTATGGTACAAAATAAGTAAAGGGAACAATGTAAACTTGTTGAAAACATGACCCTAGGTAATTATTACATTCAGTGTAATAGAATTATTTTGTCTACCAGTGAACCAAGCTCACTGACAAAAATTAGGCTATTGAACATACCTTAGGCAACCATTACTCTTTTTTTCAGTTCTAAAGAAAAAGATGAAAAAATGCATACAAACAATGAAGATAGGGAAGATTGTGACAATGTGTACATTAAAAGCCAAAGAAAACCAGATGATGAACATGGGCACAAAGGAAGAGAAAAAGTAAAAAAGAAGAAAAAACATAAAAAACACAAACACCATAAAAATAAAAACAGATCTCATTCTAGATCAGAAAGTAGGTCAAGGTCTAGGTCAGAAAGTAGATCTAGACATGGTTCAGTATCAGTGACATAATAAACTCATGATGAATTCATACATTGCTACTTTGAGGATTTTAAATGTATCATTTGTTATTTACATTGTAAAACAACAAATAAAAAAAAATAAAACTAGTTAGTCTCTTATCTTTGATATATCAGATTAGTCAATGCATGCTGCATTGTTTGGTAACTATGTTATTGCTTACTCTTGAAGCAGATTTTATATTTGATGCCTTTTTATCCTACCTTCCCAACTCAGTTGTAACCCTAAACACCATTATGATTGCAAATTAGGAGATGATGTACTAAGAAAGATTCATTGAAACCCCAAACACCATTATTATTGCAATTTAGGAGATGATGTACTAAGAAAGATTCATTGAAACCCCAAACACCATTATGATTGCAAATTAGGAGATGATGTACTAAGAAACATTCATTGAAACCCCAAACACCATTATGATTGCAAATTAGGAGATGATGTACTAAGAAACATTCATTGAAACCCCAAACACCATTATGATTGCAAATTAGGAGATGATGTACTAAGAAAGATTCATTGAAACCCCAAACACCATTATGATTGCAAATTAGGAGATGATGTACTAAGAAAGATTCATTGAAACCCCAAACACCATTATTATTGCAAATTAGGAGATGATGTACTAAGAAAGATTCATTGAAACCCCAAACACCATTATGATTGCAAATTAGGAGATGATGTACTAAGAAACATTCATTGAAACCCCAAAAACCATTATGATTGCAAATAAGGAGATGATGTACTAAGAAAGATTCATTGAAACCCCAAACACCATTATGATTGCAAATTAGATGATGTACTAAGAAAGATTCATTGAAACCCCAAACACCATTATGATTGCAAATAAGGAGATGATGTACTAAGAAGGATTCATTGAAACCCCAAACACCATTATGATTGCAAATAAGGAGATGATGTACTAAGAAAGATTCATTGAAACCCCAAACACCATTATGATTGCAAATTAGGAGATGATGTACTAAGAAAGATTCATTGAAACCCCAAACACCATTATGATTGCAAATAAGGAGATGATGTACTAAGAAAGATTCATTGAAACCCCAAACACCATTATGATTGCAAATAAGGAGATGATGTACTAAGAAAGATTCATTGAAACCCCAAACACCATTATTATTGCAATTTAGGAGATGATATAATAAGAAACATTCATTGAAACCCCAAACACCATTATGATTGCAATTTAGGAGATGATGTACTAAGAAAGATTCATTGAAACCCCAAACACCATTATGATTGCAAATTAGGAGATGATGTACTAAGAAAGATCATTGAAACCCCAAACACCATTATGATTGCAAATTAGGAGATGATGTACTAAGAAAGATTCATTGAAACCCCAAACACCATTATGATTGCAAATTAGGAGATGATGTACTAAGAAAGATTCATTGAAATCTATGACTTGGAAGTGTTGCTAAATTGTCAACTTGTCCACACTGGACTGGGTCCAATGTTTTAAATTAAAAGGGTCAAATTCTTAACAATCAAAATAGATAAAAACATCACGTCCACATGCAAATCTGGATCTCAAGACAAATGTATAAAGTATAACAAACCAAATTTAATCGGTAAAAAAATCTAACTTAATTTGACAGACGAGTTCAGTTGCCGTAGTCCCTTTCGATAGGGTAAAAATATCTAAACTCGAAAGACAACAATCCTTCAAAGTTTAGTTGAATGGATATCCTAACCACATTGTAGATCAGGATCCACCAACACAAACTTTCAACTCAATAGAATAAAATCTTGTCACCTGCCAATTAATAAGTTGCAATGGATTTGAGCATTCTTACTGTGTGTATCTGCACAGAAGTAATGGTATTAATTATCTTTTATCTAAATCTATCAATCGATGACCGGGTGAAATTTCAAAGGATTACATCTTTAAAAACACATAAGAATGAAAACCTACCAAGATCTATTAAAGACCAACTAGCAGTATGTAAATCTAACAGTGATGTAATTGTCATCATGACAAGGAGAGTATTGAACAGAGTCAAAATTCTTAACACACATTTTTACTTCTTTCATGCATACTAGTATTTGCAAAGCAGCATCTAACAAAAGACCTGTTGCAGAAGTTTTTTTAAATGTTAAAGAAAGATTGCACACATATTGAAGTTGTGCACCTCATATTATGGATTATTAGAGTACTAGTATTTGTTTGTCATTTTTTCTAGATTTTGGAACTAAGTAATGTTTTGCAAACTTAAAAAAAGTGATGCCTATGTTTTGTTATCAACTCCTGGTACAGCTTTCATCCGAGAACCCTAAAACTTCAGAAAGATTGCACGCGTTAAATTGTGCACTTGCTAATATGGATCGTTTGAGTATTTATCAACATCTTCTCAGACTTGGTGCTTAACCATTTGTCAGCCAATCTTTTGAAGACATTACCTTTATTCTTTAGACAACACAATAAAGGGTGAAGACTTGCAGTACGACTAATACTTGGATAGTGCTGACATTCCCATTATCATCGGTACTTTTTATTTAGACTACCTGGCCACAAAGATCAACAAAGTCTTGAATATATAAATTGAGCCTCAAATTTAGAGAATTGATTAAATAGTTTGTGTTTCAGTGGATTATACGAAATAGGTTTTAACACTGCTTAAATAAATGTTAAGCACATCTGAATGTTTGTTTTGTTTATTTGGTGGTGTTTAACGCCACTTTCAGCAATTTTTCAGCTATATCATGGCGTCCAGTTTTTATTGGGGGAGGAAGCCGGAGAAAACCCCCTGATCTGCAGTAGGAAAATTGGCATTCTTTGTCAATTAAGATTGGAGTCGAGTACACACTGCCCGCAGTGAGAATCGAACCTGCAATCTCAAGTGTTGACAGACCACGTGATCAATAGTAGACAAACTATCTTGACCACCGAGGCAATTTTCATCACTTTATTATCAGCCCTTCGGTAGATGATCAAGTAAAACACTATACCATCAAAGAACTGTAATCACCGCTTGCCTTTCAGCTCTTTGTGTTTGGTCAGTTTTCTTGATACTTTTCAACTGATCTAACTTAATTCACCTAAGGGAATCATCAAAAATTTGTTAAATCTCTGCAACTACAAAGTCTACTATAAAGTTTAAGATTGAAGTCATTCTCTTCAAAAATTTAGATGCCTCTTTGACTTGGACCAAACTAAATGAAAAATAATTATATTCTGAATTACCATGTTTGATATCTACCACACAACAAATAGTTGCATGACTGAATTAGAAACTCCATTTTCACCCCTTGTCCAGCAAAGTGATTGCAGGGTCTCCCCATCTTATTATACCCCCCGCTTGAAAAGCATGGGGTATATAGTGTTCATGGTGTCCGTCCTTCCGTCCGTCCGTCCTTTACACTTTCTATTATTTGCAACTCCTCCTACACCACTGAAAGGAATTTGATGAAACTTACACAGAATCTTTGTCTCATAATGCCATTGTGCAGGAGATATTTAACATTTTGATCGGAATGATATTTGGGGTTTCCCATAGAAAAACATGGACTTTGTCATTGACCTAAGGGGGTCCCTATCTCTTATGTGCAACTCCTCCTACACCACTGAATGGAATTTAATGAAACTTACACAGAATGCTTGTCACATAGTGCCATTGTGCAGGAGATATTAAACATTTTGATCGGATCGATATTTGGGGTTTCCCATAGAAAAACATGGACTTTGTCATTGACCTAAGGGGGTCCCTATCTCTTATGTGCAACTCCTCCTACACCACTGAATGGAATTTAATGAAACTTACACAGAATGCTTGTCACATAGTGCCATTGTGCAGGAGACATTAAACATTTTGATTGGATCGATATTTGGGGTTTCCCATAGAAAAACATGGACATTGTCATTGACCTAAGGGGGTCCTCATGTCTTATGTGCAACTCCTCCTACACCACTGAATGGAATTTGTTGAAACTTACATAGAATCATTGTCACATAATGCCATTGTGCAGGAGATATTTATTATTTTGATCGGAATGATATTTGGGGTTTCCCATAGAACAACATGGACTGTCATTGACAAAAGGGGATACCCATTTCTTATGTGCGACTCCTCCTACACCACTAAATGGAATTTGATGAAACTTACACAGAATGTTGTCACATATTGCCACTGTGCACTAGATATATAACATTTCGATTGGAATGATATTTGGGGTTTCCCATAGAAAAACATGGACTTTGTCATGGACATAAGGGATACCCATCTCTTATGTGCAACTCATTCCTACACCACTGAATGGAATTTGTTGAAACTTACACAGAATCCATGTCACATAGTGCCATTGTGCAGGAGATATTTAACATTTTGATCGGAATGATATTTGGGGTTTCCCATAGAAAAACATGCAGTTTGTAATGGACATAATGGGATACCCATCTTTTATTTACAATTCCTCCTACACCACTGAATGGAATTTGTTGAAACTTATACAGAATCTTGGTCACATATTGCCATTGTGCATTGGATATTAAACATTTTTATCAGAATATTATTGGAGGTTTGCCATAGAAAAACATGGACTTTGTCATTGACATAGGGGATGCCATTCTTTGGGGGATTGGGGAGGGTTACATGTATTATCTGCAATTTCGCCTTCACGTTTTACTAGATAAAGTTTCAATTTCATAATTAAGAACACCTGAATTTTCAAAGTAATTGTGAAGCGGGGGGTATCAATGGTGAGCATTGCTCACAGGTGTTTTTACTCTAGTTTATTTTGTGGCTGTTGTGCATATAAAGAACTTGGGTTACCTAACCAGATGAGGCTCTGTAGATACAGTTTTATATGGTGTCAACTGTATTAACATTATACCTTAATCATTCATTTTAGTAAAGATACCAATCAGTTTAGAAAATTTTCTGCTTAAGCTTAAAGAAATAATACAAGTACTATACCGGTACTTGATTTCAGTTTATAGACATTTATAATTATAAACTTTAATATATATTTATTGCAATGAAGGTATAAACTTAACCACAGACCTGACCATAGGCATTTTACAGGGAATGTAGTTCAAGTACAAGGTTGGTAGATTCAGCATAATATGTTTGTGCTCGTTGCAGATCACAGTGTGTGAGATTGTTATTTGTAAAAAAAAAAGATTGTACAGTTTAAGAGTTATTTATCCAAATAAGTAATTGGGTGTGAACAATTGATAGTTTCAATAGCAAATGTATCAAAATTAAAATTAGACGGTATATCAGAAGGCAAAACTTTCTTACAAACCTCATTTTGTTATTTACTTCCATAAAAAAAGGAGTGGAGTGAATGTGATCAAGATAAACAGACACACTGACTGTTGTATGTTTTATTTTTGGTCATTTTCTTCAGAAAATCCCTTTCCACTTGAATCAATACACATTTCTGTTGTGAAGACAGTAATATATATATGTATATATATAATGTGATATTTTTGTTGTATTATATAAAATAAAAATAAGCATATACGACAGCATAAGATCTACCTTAAATAAAATATAAATGCATTATCAATAAAACACCAAACAGTTTGTTTACTTAACATAACAATATCTATTAAATACTATTTAAATTCACATTTTCACCTGGATTATATTTGATAAGAATGATATAAAATGCTGAAAATTCCATTTTTGACCAAATGTAATTTTTTTTATAAATCAACAATTCAGTTTTAATTGTAGTTTTATTAAATATTTGCTTATTTTGTCAAAATGTGCCCTTTTAAAAATCTTCAAAGGTTTTTCTGGATAGAACAGTCAAACTAAAGTCCATTTTGCTGGGGAAAAATTGGAAAGGAATGTAAGATAATTATAAACAAGAAAATGTGTCTTGGCAACAATGTTGTTAAACACCCCCCCCCCCCCCTTTTTCTAAGAATCAAAAATGTGCACAGCCCTACATATTTTTTGCCAGTGAAGAGATCTTATCATGTTGTAACTGTCAGTGTGTACAAAACAAAGTTTTATGAAATCTTGAAGTCATCTTATAAAAAAAAAACTCCCAAGCAAAGGTAAACCTGAGGTGGGACTTATGAATTAGCAGACGACAAACTGACGACCAGACCAGCTGAGCAGACGACAAACTGACGACCAGACCAGGCTTGCTTTCCATTATCCGGTACGTACCATCCGGATCGGTTCGGGATAATAGAACGTTCAAGGCAGACGATTTGTTTCAAAATGGCTGCGCTTAAAAATACATTGATATACCATAAATATAACCATACGTGTCTTAAAATTTCACTCTTTCACTCCTTTGATAGATTTCCACAATGTCAAAGGTTGTTCCTTTTTTTATTTTCGTCTTAAGCTTAAAATTCACTTACACATTACATTTTCCGTGTCTGTGTCCGCCATCTTGGAACAAAGTTGGAACCAAAAAATTGACGAATCAGACGTTCCGATAGGTACGTCGCGTTCCATTTCAGTTTTAGGAGGTACAACTGGTACGTACTGGATAATGGAAAGCACTCCAGCTGAGCAGACAACAAACTGACGACCAGCTGAGCAGACGACAAACTGACGACCAGATCAGCTGAGCAGATGACAAACTGACGACCAGATCAGCTGAGCAGACGACAAACTGACGACCAGACCAGCTGAGCAGAGGACAAACTGACGACCAGCTGAGCAGTTTAAAAAAATAGTTTCAATAGGATACAGACTTCCTACAAAAGTCACTAAAAAATTTCATAATGTCCAGTGTACAAGGTTAGTAGGAAAAAACTAAGTACCAATATACCCTGCTTTTGTCCTGAGCTTAATGATACAGTTAATATCAAAATTTTTTCTTGAACCCACAAACATCTTTTTTTAGGTTGCTGCATCACTGATTTTATGTTTTTCAATAAAATAAAAAAATTAAAATGTGGTCTGTTCTTATAAAAAAATGTTGTACTCCAATCCGATTCTCATGAAGGTTTCCCTTTTTGCATAGGAAAACTTAAGAAATAAAAAAACCAAGGCACTGGCCTTTAGCCAAAAATAAAAGAATACCCCAAAAAATCCCATTCTCATCTTTTTTTTGAAAAAAAAAAGCCTGAGATCAGAAATTTAATTTGTCTGGCCTATATTTTTACATGTAATGCGGCATTACTAATGCCTCATTATGAGTCTATAGTTACTGATAAGCACTTTACAGATTAAGCATCCTTTTAGTATCAGCAAATATGTACCAAACTGAAGCTGGATTGCTTTTAAGATACTTCCATTAATTTAGGAATTCAACTAAAATAAAATCCAGGCTATTCCAAAAGAGATTGTAAAAAACTGGATAAATGTAAGCAGTAATCTGTTTGGTGTTGAAACAAACAAAAATCACAGGTTCAGCCAACTAAATTAAGTACATACCATTTAGATAGTTGCAAAACATCAGTGGGTCACAATATTTATCGTATTTAAATTGTAATAAATTTGGAAAATAATACAAGTAGAGCAAAAATATTAAAAGCAAGACTCTTTGAAGCATGTAAATGAATGACAATAACATAGTATATAAATGGTAAAAATACATTATTTTGACCATAGCAATTTTTCAAGTGTAATAATGTTTCATAAAATTAAGATTTCAAATAGACAAAAACTGTCTGATATAAGAAATATAGAAAAAAAAACCCACATAATTTCATCATTATTGTGCCAAAGACAATCTTCTTAAACATAGCGTTTTTAAATCAGAATAGCAATATTATGACCCACTATGCCAATACATTTAGCCATATACAAATCTATATACTTTTAGCAATAAAACTAATTTTACATTTGAGTATTGCACCTATCCTGGGTAATATAAATCTGACATATATTATGCTTTAACTAAAACAATACTTCTCTATATACATGTTATATCAGATCACTTTAACTGACTGTACAAGCATACTGCAAGCTTGAGAATTCATTTCCTTACGACAAGAAATATATGATTTAATAAGTCTAATTCTAGAAGCCATAGTACACTAGTTTACGGATAACCTACCCAACTATTAACACAACTGCCCTGTGAGTATGCTATTCCCATAGTACATATGTCACAATATGCTTAGTATTAAAACTCCACAAGGGTGAACTTAAAGCATAGAAAAGTAAAAGCATAATAATTCAATGAATAATTGCACTTAGTGGCTTAACGTCAAATGATTCTACCAGATGGTGGGACTTTTCGATGAAAGTGTGATTGTGAATTGGCTGCACACTATTTTAGCAATTTAATATTGTTAGATTTAAAGAAAATTCCTTAATGAAGTTGAACACAACAAGGTGTATGTATTTCACAGACAAATTAAAATTTTTAAGCAGCTGAAAGCTAAATTACATTTGATCAAGAGAATTTAACCAAATAACTAAAAAAAGCTGCAATTGGGTAGTTAAACAACCATGCTGTAATTGTTAAGTATGCTATAAAGTTTCAGCATAAAAATGTTAAACTAAGAAAAAAACACTGCAAGAAGTTTAAGGCAATGTTATGTTATCAACCTATGTATATGCATATCTGGCAGTAATTTAAAACCCTAGTATTTAACAAGATTCTATCTTAGTACATGTTCTATGTCTACATCCAATAAAACAACAAGCTCCTAACTATAATAAACACAACAAATGATATGCAAAACTAAATAAAACACTATGATTTTTTGTGATACTTTTGTAACATCACAGTCAGCAGTACATCTATGTCTACTATAAGCACGATTTAAATGACTAGTAACACGGCACCACTAATTGTGTACTTATAAATGGATTTCATTGTCAACTGTCAGATTTATCTTACCCAGATGACATATCACAAATATTTACACATTCTATTTCATTGCATCATGACTAAAAATAGAAATGTAAATATTCTTGACAGTTTTTACATCTACATATATAACAAAAAAGTACACTGTATACATTTATTAAATAACATGAATTTTTATCTAATTTTTTTTTACAAATTTACTTTAGTACAAATAATACAAATAATATATAACAAATAACAAAAATAACTTTTGTTCTTTCAATCGCCTCAGATAAACTCAATTAAAATCTTTGATTTTAATAGCAGATAGACTATACAAAAAACTGTACATATCACAAGTCAGTTCAGATCAACTCTGAAAAAATGTATTTCATAATAATATGAATACTGGTATTATTAAAAACATGCAAAAAACCCAGAATGATCGGAATCTTTGTATATCTTTCTAAATACCCCAAATGTGAAGGAAGAAATTGTAATCTTACAATATACTAAGCGTTTGTAGAAGGTATCAATGTGTTAATTATACTAAAGATTTTTGTATAATTTGGTAAAACAGCTTTATACAAGCCTAACAATTTATCAAAAGCAATAAATATATCACACAATATTATCCAATTCTTATATCAGTCATTCAGAGTTGTCCTGAATCTGGTTTTGTTCAGTAAAGCACATCATTATCAGAGAAATTAAATTTAAGATCATGCAATAAAGGTCGTGTACTGTCTTGGCTCTGACCGTCCACGTCAATATCCAGTAAAGTAGTTTGATGTGATATGTGAGGTGGGGTGTGGCCTGGTGATAGACTTGACCTTGTAGAGAAGTATGGCGTAGTATCAGAACTGGACACAATATCACCTGAATTTTGGGGAGAATCCTTCTTCCCATTATACATTGGCTGTGAAGCGGAATATCGAGTAAGTGTTGGCCGATTTCGTGGCCCCATATCAAGGGTCTTTGGCCTTTCCGGCGTTTCTCCATTTAATTTTCGCCTTGGAGGTATTGGTGGTGGTGGATCACTATGCTCCTGCTGACGCTTTGAAAAGTCTGAAGTTCTGGAATATTGTACACCCTGATCATAAGATGAATTTGAGGTATTTACAAATGAAGCGTTTTTGGCATCACGTAAAAAGTCATCTTCAAACGTTACTGAATGCCTATTTTTAGAAGTTTTTGGGGTATCATAGTTACTGCTATTAGATGTTTGACGCTGCAAGACATTATGAGTTTGATCTGGAACTGGTGAGCCATTATCACTACCATACAAAGACCTTCGTTTGACTGTTGTTTGAGACGTTAATGTACTGGTAGACTGATGTGCTGAAGGGGTTGCACTGTCTGTTATATCCATGAACTGCAACGGCAGATCATCAAAGTTTATACTTGGTCTATGTTTTACCTGATATCCATGATATGTATTGTGTGGATAGCCTGAAGTGGAGGTAAAACGATATGCTGCTGCATCATCAGATTCAATAAAAGAGTCTCGTACTGCTTGATTGTAGGCATCTCTTCTAATACCAATGTATGAATCCCTCTTCCTTCGAGTCACTTTGGTCTCGTCTTTTGGTACAGGTTGACGTACATCAAAACCTAATGCAACAGAACACAATGTTGCAGCCATGTTTATTAAAGCACTATCAAGCATTTTATCAGATCGTTTTTGAGAGATTTTATAGCTTGTTATTTCTCCACCATTTGGAATGTATTTTTTAGAATCGGAGATGTCTGTTGGCCAGTCATTTTCATCATCATCTGTAAAGTACATTTAATATAAGTTATTTCAAATAAACCTTTAATTTTAAAAGTATTTATTATCTTAACAGTAATATATCGTTCAGTAAATTGCAGCTCACTTGTATTGATTGTTTGTTTGTTTGTTTGAATGGTGTTTTAACGCCACTTTCAGCAATTTTTCAGCTATTTCATGGCGTCCAGTTTTTATCGGGGGAGGAAGCCAGAATACCTGGAGAACCCCCGACCTGCGGTAGGAAAACTGGCACTTGTATTGAACATAGAAAACTAGTCTGCATGTACACTGTATACATTTTTGTTTGTTGATGTTACATTGTCCACAAATATATCAGTTAAAATATTGGATATATTTATACATGTTTCTCACTTTCCATTATAGGTCATGCCTTGGGTCAATTTTCCTTGTCATAACTGTGATGTGTTTCTTAATAAATAGAACCAGAATCTTTTGCAGAAATATTTTCCACAATTATTGGGATATAACTTAAAATTCAACCAACATCATAAATACAAGTTACATAGCATGTTTGATTGATCCATACGCTGACCGAGTCTCAATCTAATAATTTTGTAATGCCTGGTAGACATTTTTATGGGCATATATCACATGGCAAAAAGAGGACATGTAGTTGCATAAATAGAACTGCTTGTACAAGACAAACATGGTTTGGATTTTAAACCACTTTATGTAACTGTCAGCATTAAGACAAGTCATCCAAGTCCAACACATTTTTTGAACAAGTGACTACCCCATAAATGTGGCATGGTTTTACTGTTTTGTTTTATAAGCCCAACTAATAGGTAACTTTTACATTATTATACATTTAATTTCCAAGATAGCAAATATCCACTGAGCCACTTGTGGTGGGATGGATAATAAGATCAAGAAAATAAAACTATCAATCTGTTCATCACAATAAGATCGAGAAAAATAAAACAAACAAGAATTGATTTATCGCTGTGTTGTACTATTGTGACTTCACATACCCTTTGAACCTGGCAATACTTAGGTGTTACTGACAAATTGTCAATGATGTTTATGAAGCATGATCATATCAATAAAGGATTTATTGTAGTGGCAAGATCAAAGAAAAATATCACAAATAAGAGATAACGATGTATATCATTAAAATACACAGCTAAACAGATTCACTAATGTAACTCATACCCACTGTAAAACATCTTTTCATATAATATTAAAATAAAAAATCAAATTACAAAGTTCTCTGAGTGTCCCAATGTTGGAATGTCCACCCATGTTTTTTAGAGTTGGAGCACTTTTTGACCATCGCCCATCAGCAAAATATATTGATTGTCGTTGATGGCGTTCTTTTTGAACTGAGCTTGGTCCCCAAGTTCTACCTTTTATCCCTTCTGCAGGATCTAAAACAAAAATTAATGCATAAAATGAAAGATAAAGGACTTCCAAGAGATACTCAACATATGGCAAATTAATTTATAATTTTTTAATGTAAATAGGTTTCTGTGATTGGATTATGATGACAAATTATCAAAACTCTTTTAGCATGCAACGATATTATTGTAAGCCTAGACTTTCCATAAATAGCTTTTATTCAAATATTCAAGCAAGTATCAGCTATCTTCCTTGTCCTCTGTCCTTTTTCATTTGGTGTCTAACGTAAACAATATTACAGACTCAAGGAAATTTGAACATTTTGAAGAATTGAAAATTTCGGAAAAATAATTAAGCAATTACTGCCTGGTGATTCAGTTGATCAATGATTGTATGGCACTAACCAAGAATAAGAATATTGACCTTGGATATTTTTATTCTTGAAACTAAAGGTTGTCGATGGCAGTCACCATTTTTGTGTTGCGATTATTTCATATTCATGAAAACTTCTAGAAAATACTTTACAAACTTAAAGAGGTATAAGTTGTATGGGTATTTCTTTCATTACAGTGTGTTTCGTACAAGATATTATTATTTAGATATATATGTGAAATAGTATCTATCTCTGTGGGCCCAGCTGACCATGAAGTTGAAGTTCAAGGTCATCAACCATGGTATGCGACTCATCGTCTTGATATTATCTACCCACATACCAAATATCAAAAGCCTTAAAATTGTAAAAGTCTGAAATGGCCAAATTGCAAAGTAAGTGCCTTAATAAATGGGGAAGGTTTACAATTTGTTGTAAGAAGGTTATTGGTTTGTGTTAAAAATGTAGTTGGATTGATTAGGTATTGTCTTCTGCAAAAGTTCTGAAAAATGAAAAATAAGTTCCTAAGTCTGGAAAATTAGAAAAAATTTAATCGAACGATTCCATACTTGCAGGTGCACAACTTCAATACATTTGCAAACTTTCTATGAAGTTTCGTGATTAGAAACTGTAGGAGGAGATGATTACACCAAATAAATACAATGTTCTGAAAAGTGACTAAGTTCTCAAGTCTGGAAATTAGGAAAAAATCCTTGAACAATTCTACAATAGCAGGTGCACAACTTCAATACATATGCAATCTTTCTGTGAAGTTTCAGAGATCTGGGTTTAAAACTGTAGGTGGAGCTGATTACACAAATTAGATATCCTATTTTCATCGCACGCCCACCTGAATTCACCATACTTTGTGCAACCCAACCAATAAAACTATCAAAATAATTTGTTTTTGAGGAAAATATATATATATTGTATTAAAGTTACTTTTTAAAGGTCTTACAAAGCTGTTCTCAATGTGTTCATTTTGGTACTTTTTGTGAATATGTGGACTTTACATGCATATAAGCATTTCCCTTATTTTTGGTCTGAAAAGAAGTGCAGACAATAGATCAAAGTAGACTTTATGTATACAAACTTAACGTTTTCTTCTGCTAAAAAAATGACTAATTTTATAGTTCAATATGTTAAAAAAATCAATATGTAAACAATCTTTCTGCACAGTTTCAAGGCTCAAAACTGTTAATAGTTACTCCATTTTCCCCACCCACTTAAACAGCTGCATTGGAAGAAAAATAAATTGACGAAGATACCATTAGCTTTACTTACAAGCTATTGCACGGAGTCTTGCTGGTGTATACACAGGAGACTGAGGTGGGCTGTCTGGGCTGGATGGAGGAGGTGGAAATTCATGTTGTACAGTTATGTTATGGCGAAAATCTACAATAGAATGGCAGGGATATACACTAACTTTTTTATCATGGTTGCCATCTGGTCTCCTAACTTCAAAATTTTGGCGCCCAGTGAAAAAGTTAAGTGCCCACACTTTTTTTATATAATAAAAATGAATACACTCCCATAAATTAAAACTGTTCAATAAAATAATAGGATAGAACAAGTAAAATAAAGACATCCTTATGAAACAAATAATATTATGTAGTAAACAAAAGATGCACTATTAAAAGCATTTAAGATTTAAATATAATTTTTTTTTAAAGTTACTGCCAAAGTACTGATTTGTATTATGTATAAATCATTGCAATACTCATTTCAACACTAGCCACATAAAATTTGGAATTCATATCCCCTCCAAAAATTTCAACACTAGCCACATAAAATTTAAAATTCATATCCCCTCCAAAAATTTTCGTTTTTCTTTTGCTTTAAACTGGTTTCTGTTATTTTATTCACTACGCTTTATGTACAAAGTAAGTCAGACGGGACCAGCTAACACCGTGTGGCACGTAAACAGGATAAACAGAAACAAAAATATTTAAGATTTCGTACCATTATGGAAATAAAATTGAAAAGGAGACATACCACTGCTGTTCAGAATGACAGGTCAAAATTCGAGGAAACGGATATCAACCAAATCATCACAGATCACCACCTGGATGATCAAAAAGCAAACTTTACCTGCCCATGCCCATGCCTTGGGCGACTGTTAGTGTAAATCCCTGAACAGGTCAGTTGATTGCTATTATAACTTTCAAAAACCGTCCAATACAAGAGATATGTTAATTGTATTTTCTTTGAAAAATTCTGAATAAATTTTTAAAATCTTCTATTTTACTGTTTAAATGTTACCACATGTTCATACTGGTTCCATGGTCTTAAACAAACAAAGGCAATATATACATTTTTATATAAGCTTCAAGTCTTAAATAAGCAAAGGGGATAAAAATATTTAGCACTTTAATAAAGTCACCAATAGGTTTCAATTAATGGCATAAATAGACTTATATTTCTATACCTGAAGGCTGACTGATGGCAGGACCTCCTGCTTTGATTAATTTAAGTCTACTCTTTTTGAACTTTCCTTTCCTAGTTCTGGGTTTGGGGTTTCCCATAATCTGTTGTAAGATCATTATATTAAGTTCTCTTTCTACAAGTTCAATTTCTCTTTCTTTAAGTTCTTGTTCTCTTCTATGTAACAGTTCTTCTACTTTTTTCTGCTGCAGGGCAGCCTTCGTCAACTCTTCTTCCCTACATCTAAGCTCCTAAAAACAAAATATAAATATATATATTTTAGTTGAAAAAACACAACATTTTGTAGTTATAAATAGACAGTAGTACTAGTTTCACAATTACAACTTAAATACTTTAATTCAAAACTCAACCATCACTCAAAACTTCAATAATCTTCACCAACTCAACCATCAGGTTATGGTGGACACTATAACCATACACAAAGATCACCTGACCCTTAGAAACCAACTATAAACAATGATCACCTGACCATTAGAAACCAACTATAAACAATGATTACCTGTCCATTAGAAACCAACTATAAACAATGATTACCTGTCCATTAGAAACACAATATAACAAAAACAATGATGACCTGACCATTAGAAACCAACTATAAACAATGATGACCTGACCCTTAGAAACCAACTATAAACAATGATTACCTGTCCATTAGAAACTAACTATAAACAATGATTACATGTCCATTAGAAACACAATATAACAAAAACAATGATGACCTGACCATTAGAAACCAACTATAAACAATGATTACCTGTCCATTAGAAACCAACTATAAACAATGATTCTCTGACTCTTTTGAAACCAACTATAAACAATGATTACCTGTCCATTAGAAACCAACTATAAACAATGATTACCTGTCCATTAGAAACCCAATATAACAGTCTTCACGCTAAACTTTTTTGGTCACAGGCCAACTGGGCCTGTACCTACAGAATTTTACAGGCCCACACAAAAATTAACAAGCCCGAATATTTCATGTAAATTTTTAGAGTGTCAATACTAAGAAATATTCAATAAAGTGGCAGTAAAAATCAATTAAATAATTTTCAGTCATTTATTCTCTTGAAAATGACATTAGTATTGTCTCTCAGGGAATAGAACAAGAGGAACTTGCTTTTATCAACAAGTGTTGGTACTAGTATGTACAATCTTATATTATATGGGTTTATCTTAAGCAGTTTAATTATAACTTAAACTATTGATAATTTCTACTCAATGAAAGACCCGAACACACAGTTTGAATAACTTCTTTTCCCACATTTCCATAAATATTCAACATTACAATGAAAAAAATCAACTGCCACAAGACCGTTAAATAAAATAAATGTTTCTTTGTTATTAGTACATACGTTAATTGAGTATTATAAAGTAGAACTAAGGAGTAGAAAGTGAATACATTGTCAAACATATAATATTAATTATTATGTATTTAATGTAAAATGCACTACTTAAAATATTGATACAGATCAAAATTAAAGTTTTTGATAGTTATTACCAAAACTGTTTAAATCTTTACAGAACACTTTTCAATACCAGCGGCATCGTTATTTGCAATCTCCGGCCCTATGTTCGTATCCGCTCCGGAAATTCCCATATTTTACTATTGCTTTGAACTGGTATCTGCTTTTAATTTCCAGCAACCCTTTATCTTAATGGTACAAGTTATACGGAAACCAGCTTTACTAAGACTGGTTACAAAATTTATAGAAGTAATGGGACCAGTATCATTTTACGTAATTATTATGGTTTTGTTTTTGCAAGAAATTACGATATGGCAAGTTAAAATAAATAAACTATACCCATCTCTGGCGGTTTTTTATTATCAAAATGAATTAACAGAACAGCTTATTTCTTGGCACACGCCAGCTGGGCATCCATAGTTCAGAGTTTTAGAGGCCCAAACTTATTTTTACCCGCCACGGGCATCGGACTACCGGTTTAATTCGAAGACTGATATAACAAAACAATGATAACCTGACCCTTAGAAACCAACTATAAACAATGATTACCTGTCCATTAGAAACCAAATTTAACAAAAACAATGAGCATACGACCCTCAGAAACCTATGATCACCTGACCATTAGAAACCCAATAAAACCAAAAACAATGTTCACCTGACCCTCAGAAACCAACTGTAACAATAAATGATCACTTACACTGGGAAAATTACTATATCCATTACCCATTACTAAAAGCAATACAAATTGGGTTATAAACACCAAATTACTTATAATGAAAACACACATATTGGTCCTCTTAATTTAAAACAAATGTGGACACAGAAAAATGTCTCGCCTGCATTCCGCATCAGTAACGAAACAAATTACATCATAAGCATTACATAAATAGCATGAAATTGTTTTCATTTAAAATATACAATGCATGGTTACAGAAAATCGGACCCAATCCAAAAACTTTAACTTAGTCACTGGACCATAAAATTGAGGTCATGGCCAGAGGGATCTACAAGCCACTCATGTACTAATCATTAGCAATATATATACCAAATACTGTCATTCTACCATGCATGGTTAGAGGAAGTGCCCTAATAAAAAAACTTTAACAACATGAACCATGAAATTGAGGTCAAGGTCAGGTGACACCTGCCAGACAGTAAGGTACTCTTCATCAGCAATCTGTATACCAAATATTGTCACCCTACCATGCATAGTTACAGAGGAACTGCCTTAACCCAAAAACTTCAATGTAGTCGCTGGACAGTGAAATTGAGGTCACACCTGCTGTAACCCAAAAACTTTAACGTATATATTTAAATGAAAAAACAAATCACATTAAAATGAGGTTAGAAAACAAACAAATGGTCGTTATCAATCCCGTAATATAAATTAAACTAGAGGCTCCCAGGAGCCTGTAATCGCTCACCTGGAATCCAAATGACTTAAACTATATTAAAATTTTTTAAATTAACAGTTTCAGTCTAGTTGTTATAGCTTTTAAGTTACTGTGCAAAAACTTAACATTTCTTCAAAAAATTTGTTAAATACAATAACTCCTATAAGGTGCCATCCACAATTTCTGAAAATTAAATGGTTTTTAGGCATTGTCCTTTAGGGTACTTTAGAAATTTACAGTTTTACTCTACTAATAGGTGTGTTATAGACTAATTTATAATTAAAAAACTGTTCATATGTCCAAATTCATAATGAAAGGGCAATAACTCCTATAAAGAGTCATCTTGCAATTTTTGGACTAAGCAATCATTTGTAGGGCTTCTATTGCTGATCATTTGTGCAATTTATAGTTTTAATCTAGCTACTATAGTTTTCAAGTTACAGGACAAAAATGGAAAATTTCTTAACAAAATTGTCATTTAAGGGCAATAACCCCTATAAGGAGTCATCTGACAATTTCAGACCAATTAAATGAATTGTAGGGCTTTTTTGCTGATCATTTTTGCAATTTATTATTTCACTCTAGCTGCTATGGTTTTTAAGTTACAGGACAAAAACGAAAAATTTCATAAAAAATTGCAATTTAAGGGCAATAACTCCTATAAGGAGTCATCTGACAATTTCAGACCAATCAAGTGAATTGTAGGGTCTTTATTGCTGATCATTTGTGCAATTTACAGTTTCAATCTAGCTGCTATAGTTTTCAAGTTACAGGACAAAAACGGAAAATTTCATAAAAAATTGCCATTTAAGGGCAATAACTCCTATAAGGAGTCATCTGACAATTTCAGACTAATACAGTGAATTGTAGGGCTTGTATTGTTGATCATTTTTGCTATTTACAGTTTTACTCTAGCTGTTATAGTTTTAAAGTTACAGGACAAAAACGGAAAATTTCATAAAAAATTACCATTTAAGGGCAATAACTCATATAAGGAGTCATCTGACAATTTCAGACCAATCAAGTGAATTGTAGGGTCTTTATTGCTGATCATTTGTGCAATTTACAGTTTCAATCTAGCTGCTATAGTTTTCAAGTTACAGGACAAAAATGGAAAATTTCATAAAAAAATTGCCATTTAAGGGCAATAACTCCTATAAGGAGTCATCTGACAATTGCAGACTAATACAGTGAATTGTAGGGCTTGTATTGTTGATCATTTTTGCTATTTACAGTTTTACTCTAGCTGTTATAGTTTTTAAGTTACAGGACAAAAACGGAAAATTTCATAAAAAATTACCTTTTAAGGGCAATAACTCATATAAGGAGTCATCTGACAATTTCAGACCAATCAAGTGAATTGTAGGGTCTTTATTGCTGATCATTTGTGCAATTTACAGTTTCAATCTAGCTGCTATAGTTTTCAAGTTACAGGACAAAAACGGAAAATTTCATAAAAAATTGCCATTTAAGGGCAATAACTCCTATAAGGAGTCATCTGACAATTTCAGACTAATACAGTGAATTGTAGGGCTTGTATTGTTGATCATTTTTGCTATTAACAGTTTTACTCTAGCTGTTATAGTTTTAAAGTTACAGGACAAAAAGGGAAAATTTCATAAAAAATTACCATTTAAGGGCAATAACTCATATAAAGAGTCATCTGACAATTTCAGACCAATCAAGTGAATTGTAGGGCTTTTATTGCTGATCATTTTTGCCATTTACACTTTCACTCTACCTCGTATATTTTTCAGGTTATATTGTAAATACCAAAAAATTTGTCAAAAATCGTCAAAAAAGGGCAATAACTCCTACAAGAAGCCAATACACAACTTCGCACTAATAGCAACTATTGTAGACCTTAATGTGCTGATCAATTTGAAGTAACGGTTTTCTCTATAGCTATTATAGTTTTTTAGATAATGATCAAAAACCTGTGTTGACCCCCATGTTCTATTTTTAGTAACAGCGGCCATATTTGTCTGTTGATCAACACCCTGGGTACAAACTTGAAACTAGGAACCCTAAGGATGATTGTGGCCAAGTTTGAAAAAAATTGGCCCAGTGGTTTCAGAGGAGAAGATTTTTGAAAAAGTTTACGACGGACGACGGACGACGGACGACGGACGACAGACGACGGACGACGGACGACGGACGACGGACGACGGACGACGGACGACGGACGACGGACGCCAAGTGATAGCAATAGCTCACATGGACCTTCGGTCCAGGTGAGCTAAAAAGAGACTTCAGACAAATATACTGTACTAAAAGTTCATAAAAACTAAGTGTTCCATGGGAAGAGTCCCATCATTAAAAAATAAAACAACTTCACACAAAAATAGCTAAACGACAATGAAAGGACAAATATAAAGACAAAGTATTATTATTGTTGTGATTAATGACCAACAGCTACACACTTTATTGTAACTACTCATGCCTGGGCAAAATAATATACCTTCTCTTTACTTCTAAGCTCATCAAACATAGCTTCTATTTCTAAGCGCCAATCTTCTTGCATAGTTTGGAAGGATTCCTGAGGTGTAGTCATAAAAGGTGAGGCAGCAATATCCTCTAGGCGAGACAGAATTTCAGAAAATGTTGGACGCTGGTGGGGTTCCTGGTGCCAACAGTCTTAAAAATTTAATATAATAACTTTTAAAAATAATGTTTTTGCATGTTTTCTTTGTAAGGTCTGTTCTTTTCTGATTTAATAATAAAGTATACGAAGCCTTTTAAATAATGCATATTTAAATTTATATTATTATGCTGAAAGTTATATACAGACATAATATGACCAAACATAAAAAATCAACAATATGATCTACCAATAAATGTAAATGATGGTTAACAACTCCACCTACTTCCTGAGATAAACATTTTTCTACTGCATTGTATTTGAAAGTTTGTTATGTGTCTTACTATGAATTTAGTATACATGTTACCAAGGATGCGGAAGTTTTCCTTGTCGATTTCTGTCATAAATAAATTACCAAATTCCAGAGAGTGGATATTAGTTCTTTATTTGTGATGGGTTCTTACAATATATGGATCATATAAAAAGGAGAATATATATTCTCCTACTGAAAACTGCTTCATCATAAAATAACTTGTTGTCATGCAACAAAGTAAAAGCAAACAACATTATTTTAATGAACATTCATGACACCTTTTCATTAACCAGAAGTAGGAAGTTGGTACCTAATTGCCACAAGTTTGGAACAGAATTAAATTTATACGGGATTGCTATCTACCACGACATTTTACAAAACTCTATATAAAATCTTGGACTAATGATGTGAAGGGATCACACATATAAGGCATTATTTAGAGTTAATCTTTTTAAAAATTATGCAGACAAAAAATAGCAAAATGACCATGGTGATTTATGGTAAAAGAAACACATTGGTCAGAATTACGGTATTAACCATCTGTTTGATTATTTGACTAGTGTTTAAGAATTTTTCAGCAGTATAATGACATCCAGTTTTTATTAGATGGGGAAATGGGAGTACCCAGAGAAAACTCCAAACCTTTGATAGGAACTGGCAATCCTTATCAATTAAGATTGAAGTTAAGTACACCGTGCCAGCAGAGACTTGAACCCATAACCTCAGTGTTAACAGGCACACAATGAATAGTAGACTAACTTTCGCAACCAAATCTGCCACCGAAATTGCCTTCTGAGACACATAACAAGCATGGGGTTTGTGTACATTGAAGGTATCATGCAGAGGATACTTCCTGAATTTATCAAAGATTCTTGCTTTACCTGCCCTTTTTCAGTTTTGTAGTGCAATCCATTTTATTTAGTAATAACTAAAGACCTACTTAATAATGAATTATTGTAATTTTCTCCCATTTTAGTGACTGTTACGTACATGTATATATTCAAACACTGGCTATTTCCCACCAGGAATATATGCTTTGTATGATTTTTCATCATAATTGTACTCAATACACAACTTACGTTGATAATAGCGAAAACTCTTGGTTATATATCAACCACATCAATTGAAAAACTGGGACCATACTGGGACAGTTCCCAGTGCTCAACCCACAGAGCAGCCCAGTGCGTCCCCGGGTGCCAGATAGGGGATACCCTCTCATTAGGGGGTTGTCAGGTCATAATAAGGAAAGCCTGGCCACGGACCATAGTGGGTAACATGTTTGGAGAGTGCCATGCTCCTTGCACGATAAAGATCCCTTTTGTAGATTCAGAAAAAGAGTATTCTCATTGTAGCAGCTACAAAAGGCTAAATTCTCCGACCCTACCACATACTCCGTACTTTTCCAGTGGCAGTCAAAATTTTGTTCCCCGTGTCCCATCCCACCCCTTTTTCAATTGATGTATTGTGTGTTAACTTGGTTCCCATCCTGAATATAGCTGAAATACTAACTGCTCGCTGGACATAAAGCAAACATCCAATCAATCAATTGAAAAAAACTTGTCTCAGGAATGAGATTTTTTAATATTTAACAATTTCACAAACAAGAAAAATAAGTGATTGTTAGCTAATGCTCCCTGGTGATATCCTAGCTCTATCTCTTCATAGACTAGAGGTCTGAAAATTATGGCATCATTATACAAAGATCTCAAGTTAATTTCAGTATTGTATCCTTTATCATTGTTGAGAAAATGTAAGGAAAGACAGACACACAGACCAAAAACACCCTAACCCCTTATGGTGAGTTAGGGTACAATAAAAACAGCTGTAGTATAAATGTAACTGAGTTATAAAATTAATAAATATATGAAAAATGAATGACTTGAGTCGTTCTGCATGTGCCAATTTCATGCTAACAACACTATTACCAGTATAAGTATACAAACTGAATAACAATTATTACCCGACATCAGCTTTGAGAAGAGACCAGGACATGTTGATGGTATTGGTAAGGTCAGTTTGTTTACAGCTACGCCATAGGCTACACCCAGTGTATCAATTCCTTTATATGGAGTCTCTCCTGTCAGCAACTCCCATAAAACTACACCATAGCTGTCAACAGTCAATACATTGGTAAGTGTAGATTTAAATTAAAGAAAAAAATATATATTGTTTTAAGTTGAATCCATTACCTTTCATTTTTTACTGAAAGTTAAATAGTGCATTCCTTAGTTAATTTTAAACAAAATCAACTGCTTATATAAAATTTTCTAGGGTATACTAAATAGAATTTGGAAGCAGAACTTATCTATTTAAATGTGAAGCATAAAGAGATATGTCCTGAATATACCGGTAGCTGATCTATTGCTAACTAGATTTTAAACAACAATCAATCATAAAATGAGTTTAAGTTAAAAAATGTCCAAATATAACTCATAAATGGTAAAATCAAAATTATTTGTTTAAGATAATGAGAAATATATTTCAGCTGTAATCAAATTTCTTGAATTTTTTTACCTCCAAATATCACTACTTTTTGAAAAGGTTGATGTTTTGATGACTTCTGGTGCCATCCAGGCATATGTTCCTGCGGCACTCATTCTGGTAGTCTTGGACACTTCCCTTGCCAAACCGAAATCTGTGATTTTGAGAGTTTTATCATATATATTGTCATTTTCTATAGGTTCTTTTATGAGTACTGAAAAATAAGATATAAACCATATAATACAATTCTGTGGAAAATTATTATAGTATTTGAAAATCGTTTTAGTTCAAGTTTACTTAGATACTACTTGTGAAATGACAGTAGTTGGCAATTGTTCCAAGAACCCTTAAGGGCCTTAATGAGTAAATAATATACATATATATATATGCAATTAAGTAAAGCTGAATACAGTTGAGCGAATACATACATGGTCAGTACAGCTGTGTACGTTGATTTGTTCGCAATGCATGTATATGTACTAGTACATGTATAGCTGCATACAGTGCAAATACATGTACATGTATATAGCTCTAATCTCTTGGCTCTAATATGTGCAAAATGTACAGCAGTATATGTACAATGTAACTAAAAGTAATAATTGAATATAAGCATCAACAGCATATAGTTTATTTAAAACTCCATACTAAATCTCTAGAATTTAATTATGTGAGTTATCTACAAATAAATGATATTTCACAGCAATTTCTACTGAGATATATAGGTAAACAAACGTGTTAAAATCTTAATTGTATATGACAAGGTATATGTACTAGCTAGTATTGCTACTACACATGTCTCATCATATATGCTGCACATATGTTAAAAACACTGTAGAACTTCATTTACTAATGACAAAATGGAGAAACATGAGAGAAGATGATACACCACTATTCAGAACAATGAATGAATAACCTCCTGATCCACTAATGTATAAACGGTTGTTCTAATTTCATTCTGAATATTAAATACTTTAAGTCTATAACATGCATCATGAATAAGTTAGTTACTATAGTAATTTATCTTCGTTAAATATGCAATAATTTTGTCATCTGCTTTATACAAAAATGACATCTAGTTACATATTAAAATAATTGTAAAAAGTATTGAAATAAAGCCAAAAGACAAAACAAAGTTTGGACAAAAATGTTAAAAGAAATATAACAATAAACTAAGATACAGCATAAATTTAGTTTTTTTTTCTAGCAGTACTACATGTATTAACAAAGGATTTTTATGTAAAATAAAATATGCAATGTAACAATATAAATTAATATTATTCCAATTTCTATAAATGGATACTATTAGCCATGTTTTACATTGTTAGGTTGTCTTCACTATGTTAAAAAAATTCAAATCAATAAACGCTACCAAAAAAAGTTTATTACAAGTACATCTTACATGTAGTTAAAAGTGTACATGTATCATATGTATCATATGTGCAAATGATACTAGTAGTTGGATTTGTTTGTGCCACTTTCAGCATTTTCAGGTAAATCATGGCATCTAGATTTCTTTGGGGGAGGAAGTTGGAGTACCCAGAGAAAACCCTTGACCTTTGGAAGGAAAACTCACCAATCCTTGTGAATTAAGATTTAGGTCAAGCACACCCTGTCTGCAACCTCAGTGACAGGAAAGTGACTCAGTGTCTATGATTGATCAATTGTGATCAATCGTAGACACAGAGACACTACGGACCCCAAATGATAGTTGGAAGTGTACTTGCTACAAAGCCAATATGACACTTGTCTGTAAATCTACCTGTAGACAACCTGATTTTCATCCAATTTAAAGTGACAATAATAGTTGTTTTATGTAAAGCAAAAACTCTTTTATACAAGAGTGTTAAATAACATGTCTACTCATTTGAATTCACAACAAAGTTCAATTTTAAATCATAAACCTTACTAGTAGTTCACAGTAATATAACCACATATAGTCTGGCAGCTAATATGGCAGTTAACAAGAAAAACCTTTAGTTACAAATGATTGAATGTTTGCCTAATGTCCAGCAATCAATATTTCAGCTATATTAGGTATGACTGTCCGGAAACATTTTTTTTAAATTTCTTACATTTTTGGCAAATGTGACCTTGAAATATGATGGATTTTCTCCAAATAATAGGCTTCTGATCGACGGAGGTAGTTTCTTGATTCTGACCATATTTTACAACCAGTCTACTAGTACATGTATATGTGGTCAAATTCCTGTGGTTAGTTTATATTTAATGCATGTGACTATCACACCTTATACATGCAAATTCTAAAATTATGTACACTGGATTACGGTTTACTGGAAAACGAAAACACAACACATTTATTTAGACGTAGTATGCACTTCCGAGAACTGCATGTACTAGTACATGTGTACCGGTATCTGCAATTCTGGGTTTTCTTTGACTGTTCTTACAAAAGGGAAAGGTTACTTATTAAAGGGAATATTAAGGCAAATCTACAATGATTGGGATACAACTTATTATGACATTTGAAAGTGGCGTTAAAACACCATTCAAACAAAACAATGACATTTAAACTTGCTCCTTCTAAAAAAATCTTCATCAATAACTGATGTACAGTACAGTGTGTTGTGCATTTATATATGTTTTAATATTTCTATTTTCACAATTACAAATGAAGAGGGGCTGTTTAAAAACAAATGACCCCAAGATTTTTAAAAAACGTCAAATTTTAACATGAGCAATAGCAAGTTTTTGTTCATAATTTCCAAATGTGCATATGTTGCAGTTAATAAATAAAAACAGAAATCAATGAAAAGGAAAGAAATAAAGTTTTTATAATATTTTATTGAACAAATTTTGAAATAAAAACAACTTTGACAGTCATACATTTTACTTCAGTTTAACAATGTTGTGCATCATATAACTTTCTGCTCTTGACACAAATACTAATTACCTCCTGTGCAAGATATTGAACAATATGGAATTGTACTTTTAAAAAAAAACAATTTTTTTCAAGAATTTTTTAAACATTCTTTTGTTATCTATCTCTTAAAATTTTTACTAAGTCAAAAGTAGTACGTTTAGCATGATTTTGTTGCATTCCTGACACTCTAGGTTTAAACAAATAAAAGAAGGAAATACAAATTTCATATATTTTAACATTTCAATTGGATATTTGTGTAAGAACAAAATTAATATATGGGCTGTTAAAAAAAAAGATCCCAACAGATTATGGTCCTCTAATTTTGTCAAATTAATAGATATATTAATTCTAAATAGTTAAAAATGTATGTCTAGTTGTTTTGAACATGTCTGCAATTAATAATTTGGTGACCTTTTGAAAAAAAAGTGTTGCACTCCTGACAATTTTGGCATAATTTTTTTGTTGTCTGAGATATCTTCAAGATTATTCGGCCATGGAAGGGTCCAACAAGTACATTTTAAAAATATCAGCCATGGAAGGGTACAACAAGTACATTATTAAAATATCGGCCATGGAAGGGTCCATCAAGTACATTATTAAAATATTGGCCATGGAAGGGTCCATCAAGTACATTATTAAAATATCGGCCATGGAAGGGTCCATCAAGTACATTATTAAAATATCGGCCATGGAAGGGTCCATCAAGTACATTATTAAAATATTGGCCATGGAAGGGTCCATCAAGTACATTATTAAACTAGAGGCTCCCAGGAGCCTGTATCGCTCACCTGAACCTGAAACCAAACAACCCTTTTTTATCCAGCTTTTCCTTGCTATAAGGAATTGCCCAACACTTCTGCAAAAATCATTAATTTTGAGCTTTTAAGGGAAATAACTCAGATAAGGAGGAGCTTTTGATGCTTAGAGGGATAAGGGAGGTTCACTTCAAGTTTGCTGTACCTGTAATACTTTTTTAACTATCAGTCGAAAACTCTCTCGACAGGTGTCATGATTTGCAAAATTTTGGTAGAGGACGTCTAAAGATGATGTGTGCAATGTTTCAAAGCAGTCCTTTCATTGGTTAAAAAGGAGATTTTTTAAAATCAAGTAAAATTGATTAAAAAAATGTTCAAGGAGAATAATTCCTAAACGGTTCATCAGACAATCTTGACCCTAAAGTCATTTTTGTAGCCCAAATAGAGCAGAACAATTAAGCAATGCTAACTTTTTGAGGCAAAAATGTCAAAAATAATCAATTTCATCAATTAAAGGGCAATAACTCCTATAAGGAGTCAACATACAACTTCAACCCAATGGAGTGTTTCGTAGAGCTTTTGATGCAGATGCAGGCATGTCTTTGGATTTTCCTGTATCTGTTACACTTTTTTAAATATAAGCCAAAAACTGTATTTTACCCCCCCCCCCCCCCCCAATTCAAGGGGAATAACTCTTAAACAGTTAATCAGACAATCTTGACCCTTGAGTCATTTCTGTAGCCCTCATAGAGCAGAACAATTAAGCAATGCTAACTTTTTCTCTAGTTCTAATAAATTTCAAGATTTTGAGGCAAAAATGGCAAAAATCATCAATTTTGACAATTAAAGGGCAATAACTCCTACAAGGAGTCATCATACCCAATGGAGTGTTTTGTAGAGCTTTAGATGCTGAAGAAGGAAGGTCTGTTCGGTTTTCCTGTATCTGTTATACTTTTTGAACTATAAGCAAAAAACTGTATTTTGACCCCCTTGTTCTATTTTTAGCCATGGTGGCCATGTTGGTTGGTCTGAGCAAACTTGGTAGAGGACATTTTACTGATGATGTGTGCAAAGTTTCAAAGCAATCCCTTCAGTGGTTTTGGAGGAGAAGATTTTTGAAGAAAAGTTAACGACGACGACAACGACGGACGCCAAGTGATGGCAATAGCTCACATGACCATTCAGGTCAGGTGAGCTAAAAATTGGCCATGGAAGGGTCCAACAAGTACATTATTAAAATATCGGCCATGGAAGGGTCCATCAAGTACATTATTAAAATATCGGCCATGGAAGGGTCCATCAAGTACATTATTAAAATATCGGCCATGGAAGGGTCCATCAAGTACATTATTAAAATATCGGCCATGGAAGGGTCCATCAAGTACATTATTAACATATTGGCCATGGAAGGGTCCATCAAGTACATTATTAAAATATCGGCCATGGAAGAGTCCATCATATACATTTATTGACTTTGATATAGGTTAATACCTGGTTTTATCAACCCTGAAAAAATTATATCCACCAAGCAAACGGCGAGTGTGGATATTATTTTTGAGGGTTGATAAAACCAGGTATTAACCTATATAAAAGTCGATGAATGATTTATTATATGACTGTTTTTACTGTTACACTGGAAGTCTCTAATAAACAAGAGGCTCTCTAGAGCCTGTATCGCTCACCTGATTTATATAGGCAAAGAAGATGGCATATCCACATTGTCAAACTAAGTCCTGTAACTTTAAATTTTTTACTGTTATAAATAACATGATCTTTGAGACCATCCAATGAATCCTGCTGTTTGGTTTCAATTGATTCAATAGCTTCAGACGTTTTTCCTATATATAGGTTTGCATGTAAAATTGATTCCTACAATTGCAGCCATTGTTGATTTTAGATCAAATGAGCAAGCATAAACTTTTAAGGGAACCATCCAATAAGTATTCACATACAATAATATAGCTTGAATCAGCTTTGCAGTTCAGAAAAGTTGGCATTTGAAAAATATTCCTATAGAGTCCACTGTTAAAACTTTGTCTGTAATGGTAATGGTAAACACAAGTAGACCACCTTTACTCGTGTTAGCTAAAACAGTTTGTTGACCTTTAAGGGGCTATAACCAATTTAATTAATCACCCGACTACATCAATCCAATTTAGACTATTGTTTACATTTATTAAAGGGCCATAACCCCTATAAGGGGTCATCTTACAATTTCGACCTAATGGACAATTTTGTAGAGCTCAATTAGCTGAACATTTAAGCAAGCAAAACCTTTTCCCTATCTTCTATCGTTCACAATCTATAAGGGTAAAAAAACTATTTCTGCAATTAAAGGGGCCATAGCCCCTATAAGGGATCATCTGACATTCTTCAAAATTTCAGGGTAGGTGACGTGCTGATCACTTTTACCCTGTGCCAGAATTTTGATATCTGTCAACGTTTTTGCGTTATTTGCAAAAAACTGCTGTTTTACCCCCCTGTTCTATTTTTAGCAATGGCGGCCATGTTTTTTATCGGATCAATTTAAAATGAGGATCGTTTGTACCCAACATGTCATTTATAATTCCTATCAAGTTTCAGTCAAATTGGTTCAGTAGTTTCAGACAAGAAGATTTTTGAAATTGTTAACGGACGGTTCGCAATCTATAAGGGTAAAACCACTATTTCTGGCATTTAAGAGGCCATAGCCCCTATAAGGGGTCATCTGACATTTTCAACCCAATGACAATTTTGTAGAGCTTACTTAGCTGAACAATATGCAATTGAAATAACTTCAATATCTTATATAGTTCTTGAGATATAAGACAAAATTAGTGCAAAACTCAGAAAAAAATCAAGAAAAGGGGCAATAACTCCCACATGGTTTGTTGGAATTTCTTCAAAATTTCAGGGTAGGTAGATTTTCACGTGCTGATCACTTTTACCCTGTGCCAGAATTTTGATATCTGTCACCGTTTTTGAGTTATTTGCAAATAACTGCTGTTTTACCCCCCTGTTCTATTTTTAGCAATGGCGGCCATGTTTTTTATAGGATCAATTTAAAATGAGGATCGTTTGTAGCCAACATGTCATTTATCATTCCTATCAAGTTTCAGTCAAATTGGTTCAGTAGTTTCAGACAAGAAGATTTTTGAAATTGTTAACGGACGACGACGGACGACGGACAACGACGGACGCATAGTGATGGCATAAGCTCACATGGCCTTCGGCCAGGTGAGCTAAAAAGGATAACAAAACAAATTTATTTCAACTATAACAACTGTAAACTATCACATTTTAAATTGAAAGAAATTCACGTTTTCCAATTATAATTTATAGTAATATTAAAGCAATTATAGAAAATTGGCAAAAAAAGTTCCTGTTCATGACTTGTCTGCTTCTCGTGAGCCATTTTGAAACAATGTCAACAAATAAAATGTTTTATAAGAATGATTTTGATTGGCTGATGTTTTTAATTCAACCAATCAAATTAATGCTTGTTTCCTATTGTTGAATTCTATTTTTAACCACTGAAAAGTGATAAAAAATCTATTTTTAGAAACTCAAAAGTCAAAACTTTTATATCAGTCTATTTTTATCTACTTTGAGGTTAACACACCGTCTGCATAATACTTTTCATGATACCCTAGGCCAATCACAATCAAGATAAATGTCAGTCATATAATAAAATACATTATTAAAATATCGGCCATGGAAGGGTCCAACAAGTACATTATTAAAATATTTGCCATGGAAGGGTCCATCAAGTACATTATTAAAATATCGGCCATGGAAGGGTCCATCAAATACATTATTAAAGTATCGGCCATAGAAGGGTCCATCAAGTACATTATTAAAATATCAGCCATGGAAGGGTCCATCAAGTACATTATTAAAATATCGGCCATGGAAGTGTCCATCAAGTACATTATTAAAATATCGGCCATGGAAGGGTCCATCAAGTACATTATAAATATCGGCCATGGAAGGATACAAGTACTTATGAAAATATCGTACTCTGTGCAGTATAAGTGGCTAAAACTTATTTCATAGTCAGTGAATTATAATCACATACAAATAATAAGTCAATGCATTTAAGCTGCTCTTACAGTATAAGATGATTGCAGTATAAATTGAATATACATGTAGATAAAAAAATATAATGCCACTACCAGAATTTTGTAACTACAATGTAGTCAAGGGTATTTTAAATTGTCAATGTTGGTCATGTGGACATTTCTATTTTAACAACAGTAAGAAAAAGATTTGTGCAAGAAAAAACAATTGTGACTTCAAAATCACATATTTTACCACAAAGCCTTTGGGACGGTACATGTATTATTTGGATCATATATATATTTATATAACACATAGACCTCAATAAATGCACATTTTCTGTTGCACATTAAAGAACACATACCGACATTCAATGTTTGTTTATGAATTACAGAATGTATTTCAGATTATATTTTATTTCTTTTTTCCACATTACTGCAGTATTCAAACATACGAATCAGTATATCAAAACAGCTGATTTAATTACTAAATGAAATATTTAAAATATTACAAATACAATCACACAAGACATATGTCATTTGTTGAGATTTTATGAAGTAGTGTCACAAAGCTAATCATTTTATTTGACAGATATGAATCTGATGTTTACACTTGTTTCAAGTTAATATATGCACAGGTGCCATAAAACTTGTTCAGTTTAACCTACTTTTTTAAACAAAATGTTTGTTTTTTAAAACATGTTACTGTACAGAGAATGACATGAACTTTGTCTTAGTTTTAAAAAGCCAAAAGTTATGTAAATAAGTTACATTAGCGATGACCTAAATGTATTGAAAAAAAAATCTTTCACTGGAAATCCTGTATGAATTTGTCCTAAATATAAACTTGACCCACCCACACAGTGAAGATCTAAACCTATATCAATTTACATCTATTCAAGGTAAATTTAAATTCAGTGAGCCCATCCCGCTGTTCTAGTTCATATAATCTTTTTGTAATGATCTACCCAAATGTGAATAATACAGTTTATACATATACATGTAGCAGTCAACAAGATATTAAATTTGCTTATGATTTTTTTCATATGTGTCAAAAAATAACACAGGCAACAACGTTTCTCCAGATTTAAATTTGTGCCAAATATGTTTTACATTTTAAAGTGTCTTCACTTTTTTCAAACTAAAAAACTATAAAACATATTTACAAACAATTTTTTTAACATCTACCTGAGTAATTTGGACTTTTACATATAGGTGATATGATTGTGTCACACAAGAAAAACTTTCAAGAGCCCACAGTTAATAACTTTTCACTACTGCACATTTTAAATTTTCAGCTATTTCATGGAATTCAAATTTCATTTGGGGGGATACCCAGTAAAACACCCCTTTGACAGGAAAACTGGCAACCCTTGTGAAATAAGGTTAGTGTTTAATGTAGTTTTACAGAAATATGGATCCGTTAAAACTGTGAAGCCACTAAACATAAAGGTTTATTGCTAGTTAGTAGTACTTTAAGCAAAAATAATTGAAATTCTCTGCCCCATGGTGAACCATTACATTTAACCTATCTATTTACCTACATACTAGTACACATATACTAGTGCTTGCTTAAAAGTATACTGGCTATGGTTTATTCCCCCGAATGCCTACTGGATTAAAAAAAAACATCTAATTAATGTATGGGATTAAGGGGTCTTCAAAGGGGTATTAGTGTCACCTGTTTTTTATTGTTGGAATATTGTAGCAGAAAAATGTAAAGGTTGAAAACAAAGTCAAACTAAAGGAAACACTCTAATCACACATTTTATTAAATTAAATTAAATTCATTACATCTATTTCATGACATAGCACTATACATCTAATAATGTAATAATAATAATTAACACAAAAAAAACAGAGCACTAAACTAAACACAGAGCCATTTTGTAACTATTCAAGATGAAGGAGCTCTGATGCTGAGTCGATTCTACTGGTGTCGTCCCATTTGGTGTCACGTAAGTTCTTCTGCATAAGTATCGGTCTAAGTAGTATAAGCTTCTTCTAAGCAGCGTTTGGTAACGGCGATCATTATCTACTTAGCAACTACTTCTGTTTGGTTTGGTGCATGTGTGTGTTGTTGTATGCCAAAACCAGTTGGTGTGTTGTTCTCTGTAGACAATGATGCTAAACATCCAGGTACAATGCATCTCCAGGAGACCTTGTCGGGGTTCCTACTGTTTGACTATATATGAAGCCATCGAGACTAATATTTTGACCTCCACGTCTGTTAGTGATGAATTTCACATTAAGCTGGGCATTGGCCATATTGGCTTAGAATGAGGGGTTTTTACTGTTCACCCATTTTAACACCATTTCTAAGCTTGCCATGTGTTTGACATGTGAACACTATTTATTGGTAATGGTACAAGTTCATCATCTTAATCTCTTTTTTAATTTTATTTTACTTAATTTTAAACCATCCATTCTTTTTAATTATTATATTTTGATGTTTTTCTTGTCAAATCAGAATCTCAATGTCTATTATACTTTATTATAATTTTCAAGGTAAATAAAGGTAAACTAATTACGGCATTCCCCTTGATAGGCCCCTTAATCCCTCTACCTAATGAGGTGTTGTTTTTATCCAGTACATGTTCGCGTTTGGGGAACACACCCTGGCCAAAACTTCATAAACATTCGAGTCTTCAGTTCATGTAGTGCAGTCGTAACGAGTGCACAGGTACTTGTCATACAGTGTTTTGTTGAATGAAATTGCTTACAACTGATAGAATGCACATTGGGACTTCCTGATTTTGGGATAGGACCTGAATATTTTTTACATGCATATATTACAAAAAAGAAAATTCAACACTAAAAGTAAATAAAAGGTTCTAGTCAGGTATGCATGTAATGTAAAAACCCCTTATCAATAAAAACTGTCAACAAAATACAGAGTGCTTATAATTGAAGTCTTTATTAAAAACAATTGATATTTAGTTTGCAATTGGGAAACCAATATTTTTTATCTACAATTATTACCACCAACTCGAAAGAATGGAATGCCTTACTAGTATATAAATGTATTACATATTTACTAGGATATATATTGCACTTCTAGAAGGTGAATTGCACACATGTATAATTTACAATACAAGTTACTACCACAATAGAAATACCAATATGTTAATTAGAATGGTGTTCTACACCACTTTCAGTTATATCATGTCACCCAGTTTTTAATGGGGAAGGAAACCAGAGAACCCAGAGTAGAAATGGTGAAACATAAAGGATTCACATGTATCAGCAGTAAAATTAACGATACGTCACAAACAGTAAAGTGACTAAAATATGTACATTTATGTTTTATAATATAGATAGAGATGAAATATTGAATTTTCCGAGTGACAGGAATCACGGTAAATCACATGTGAAAATTATGGTTTATTTTCACTCTCGGGTTTTTCCCGCCAAAATGTCACTGTTGGTTTTGTACTGTACAGATATTCATCCGCCGTTCATAAAATTTAGGATTAACCATTAAAATTTTACGAAAACAATTTTAATCTATATAATAAATAGCAGTGTTCCAGCTAGGATTTAAAAATAGAGGGGCGCATGAGAAGGGCACTTTTTCGTGTATTTTCATATTTTTTAGTGTGATTGAGGTTGTTGCACTTTTGTTGTTATTGTTATTTGAATAAGTGTTCTGTTGCTGTTTTTCTCCTTTGTTTTCATTTAAAGTAAAATATTTAAATATATTTGTGCATTTAATCAACTGAAAAATGACTGCAAAAATACTTTTTATTACTGTGTTTCAATGTTTGTGGTTGTAACTTCAACACAAGCAGCATTGTATTTGCAAGTTCCTGAACTAAGTTCATATCCGCTCCGGATATATCCGTATTTTCAGTTGGTTTGTACTGGTTGCCGTGAGTATTTTCACTTAACGCTATTTGAACATCGAAAAAGGCAGTCGGGTACCAGCTTTCACTTTTGTTTTTAAAAAAATGGCGTGTTCAATGATAAACATGGCGCGGTGACAAATATTCGAAGATATCTACCGCAAATGGCAATAAAAACGGTTGTAGATATTTCCGGTCTTGATCATAATTAAGCCAAATGGCCAAAAACAGTGACCACGCAAATTTTTAAGGTAAATAACATTTTTGAAGTGTTACCTGTGTACAGTCCCCACTGTCTTCCACTAATTACATAATCAAATTATAAGGAAACGAGAATAGTCTAATGAGTTAATTAGCTATAAAAACACTATAATTACTATTAATTTTAGAGCAGAAAATTAATTAGAGCAATAGAGTGATAAGGGGCACAAATCGGGACACAGGGGCGCCTGAGAGGGGCACAGGGGCGCGGTAATTTTAGGGCGGGGCGCGGGGCCCCTCTATTTCCCCCTAGCTGGAACACTGAATAGGATAATCAATTGGGCATCGTGAATATCCAAAATATGATCACTTGTGCCACATAAAGCATCAGATTAAACTCCTGCGCAAACAAGTTCTGCACACTAGTTTAATCAGATGCATTATGTGGCACTTGTGATCATATTTTGGATATTCACTCCACCCAATTAATTATCCTTTAATTATTTACCTGTACATGTAGGTTCTTGGAAACAATAAATTTCTGTAAACTTGACCAAACCATGTTAATGGTGCTACGGTTTTGTCATTAGGAAACAATGTTACTGATACTTACTAAAAGTCACAGTGTCTGAAATGAAGTTTTTTGTGTGACAAGTAAAAACTGCTTAATGGGTTTTGGTTGATCTTGAGATGCTTTCTATAGTAATTTTGAAGTAAATTGTAACGGAAGTGAAAGCTAGGAGCACAAGAACCAAGGATTGTTCACTACCTTTCAGGCAATGTTGTTTACAGTTGACGCGGTATAAGTTTCTTAATTTGTCTGAATACTGTTGAACATTATATGAAAGCCAAAAAACTTGTTGTGAAGAATACAAGGTCCCTTCAGAGATAAAAATGGCTGGCTTACAAGGTAAAATTCGAGGACATGTGAGATGTAAATAAGAGGCAATGTATGATATATGGATGTGGAACAATTATAATTGTAATATAAAGTACAATATTGGATATTACAAGGAAAAACTGAGTGCAAAAAGGAGGGTGGGTGGGTATAACATGGAAAATATTATTTTGCATCTGGATTGTTTTCTAGTTTGTACCATGCGTTATGACCAGATCATTTAATTTTGACGTTGACTGCTTTACACCATATACTAGTACATGTACGAGTTAACTCAAGTTTTGAGGACTTAATTAATTGTTGGTTGTGGTGGGAAAATAAAATATACAACACAACCCCCTCCCCCCCCCCCCCCCGCCTGGAATGAACATTCCTTAACTTCAATTTTGCTGAGTTTAAACTCACCAATAATAATTTATCACAAGCAAAGAAAGTTGCATCCTCACAAGTCAGGGTTTCTGTGTCCACATGTGTCCACGAACCCCTGACAAACTTAGCTAGGAAATTCCCGGGCTAGAAGATTTTCTTATGACGTCAATCCTTTAAAATATCAACTAATGGAATTGCTTGAAAGAAGCAAGTGTTTGGCAGTAGTCATTCTTACTCATTCTGGAGTGTGAAGAAAATGTAACGCAACTAAATAATAAAGCGGTAATAACTAACTATTAACACTACTGTACAAAATACACTGATTTTCACATGGTCTACGCAACACATCCGTTTGGTTTATTTACAATCGACATCGGGATATCCCCTAACCAAGTCGTGAATGAAAGCGAGCTTTTGATTGGCTACATTAAGGTACGATGTAGCCAATCAAAATAGTGACTTCTAGCCCGGGAATTTCCTAGCTAAGTTTGTCAGGGGTTCGTGGACACATGTGGACACATAAACCCTGACTTGTGAGGATGAGAAAGTTGTGTCATAACAAGAGCATATTATCGCACCAATTTAAATAATTTGCTACAACTACAAATAATCAATTAAACTTGTTGCAAGACGACCAGACCCCAGCAAGAGGCACTCTAGTCAATTATTTATGATTAATAATTTTATACTGAAAAACATATATGGTATGAAATGGCTGTTGAGCACCCTTAACAGTTCAGGAGCAGATAACTCTTGTCTAATTTGTGCAATTCTTGTTTATTTCACTAATTTCACTAGTCCTCTTGATTAAATGTTTGTTTTAGTGAGTCAATAAACATACCAGTTATTATCTGATAACAGGTAAATGTTTATGGTCAAATTTTATGTTTTTAATGAGGATATACACAGATTAACTAGATTAACTCCAATCTCATCATCAGAAATAAACACAATTAATACATGACACTTTCAGTGTGAATTAGTATAGTATTATACTGTAATTATTTTTGCATTAAGGTTGAAAACAAATAAGAAAAAATGAAATGTGATAGTCATTGGGTTCAATCATTTTATTTCACATTGGTAAAAAGACCAAAAAATTTTTTGCATGGTTTTAGGATGAAAACATTATTTTTAACCTCCTTTAAATGTATTTATTAACATTTTATTTATAATAATTAATAGTTTAACAAACCATGGCTAAAATTTGAATTAATTTCAACATAACCTCCAACTCTATCCAGAATGTAACAAAAATATTGATGTAAAACAGAATTTTAATGCAATAATAATAATTTCATAATTTTATTTTTTATATTATTTTATTTTAAAATTTTTATGCAATCCAGTTGCAACCTTTTTTACTCTTATTTCACTCAATACCCTTGTAATAATCTAAAGCTCAAAAGGAATTTATGACACCTGCTTTTCTTAATCCCTAATAAACAAATATGTCAAATTGCATAGGTCTTACAGAAAATAAGAAAATCTGTGTTTGCCAGTCCTGTGACTGACAGACCACAAAATGTTTTAAAAGACTAAAGTTTACACTTCTAACAGTAATTTATCTGCCCTTTTTTACTATCAGGACCAGTAACTCAGGAATCTGGAAATGGGTAAATTGTCACTGAAAGGTACATCAATAACTTAAAAGGATTTAAAATTCCTGATTGTACAAATGGCTATAGTATGAAATTGTCAGTTGTAAGTACAAATATTTATAGGATAATTAATTGGGCGGAGTGAATATCCAAAATATGAGCACGAGTGCTGCAAAACGCATCTGATTAAACGAGTGCACGAAACTTGTTCCTTGCACGAGTTTAATCTTATGCTTTATGCGGCACGAGTTATCATATTTTGGATATTCACGATGCCCAACTGATTATCCTATTTATTATATAGATCAAAATTGTTTTCGTAAAAATTTTAATGCTTAATCATAAATTTTATGAACGGTGGATGAATATCTGTATAGAACAAAACCAACTGCAACTTTGGGGGGAAAAAACCCAAGAGCGAAAATAAACGATAATTTTCACATGTGATTTACCGTGAGTTCTGTCACTCTGAAAATTCGATATTTCATCTCTATCAATATAATAATTAATTTTACATACATGTATATGCTAGTGAACTCTTATGGTACAAATGGAAGGTATGAAATGGAAAAAAGACTCTAATTTGGCATATTGGGACAAATTCAAATGCTGTTATTTTTCAAGAAAATGTGCTTTGTTCAGCATTTAAAGAAATAAACTAAACTACAAGTGAACATATTTAGGTGAGGGGTTTTTTTTGTGTGACAAATGAAAACTCCTTTCCGTGTATGGTTCAGCTTATGCTTTTTTTTTCTACTGTATTTTTGTAATAAAAAGGTAAAATATGGAATAATAAAAAAATGCAAGCAAAAAATTTTTTCCAACGTGGTTCGGCATTTAGTATTAATTCATTTTCCTACTGTTATGTTTATTTTCACTTTTCAAAGACCAGTTTACCGACACCGGACATTTACATGTACTAATGAGAAGAATTACTACAAGAGGAAAACATCAACATTTATTCACAGTTAATACTTACTATTGCTAGATTTGAGGTCACGGTGTATTAGAGGAATAGGCGATTCCTCATGTAAGTAATGCATCCCCCGTGCAATTTGCACAGCCCAGTCAACAAGAACATCAGGTGGAATTCTCCTTCCATATAATATCCTATTTAATGATCCACCTGCTGCATATTCGATAACTAAACATAAATTTGGTTCTTTCAAACAAACTCCTTTTAAAGCTGCTATGTTTACATGATTAAGTAGCCAGAAAACTTTTGCTTCATTTCTAACACTTTCAATGGTTGCACTAACTGGTTCATCAGGATCTTGTCTAGCAGCCTTGACTGCAACTTCTTCCTCATTCCATATTCCACGATAAACTTTCCCAAACCCGCCAACACCTATTACTTCCTCCAACTGTAATTCATCAAAATCTATCTCAAAAGGTCTGTTTGAGGATATGCTATTGTGTAATTCTTCTGCAACACTAGTGTTTATGTCAATAGTTACAAAGTTACTGGGGAAAATACCAACTTTGTTACCAACACGACCAGTCCACCACCCTTCATCTCCTGATATATGGGCATCTGTAGACAATAACTCCACTAATGTTCCCCGACGTAGGGTCAATTCATCTTCACGTCTGGCTTCGTAGTCAAACACAGCTGTCCATAAACGGTCCCTCTGCATCTGAACTCGATTGTAAGCATTGTTCTGGTTCGATGCCATCGAACACTGGGGTAGTGAATAATTATTAGGCATCCACAGACTCCCTTTGAAGCTTTATCACAAACAAAACAATCACCCAAACTGGTGTTGTTTTGCTGCTTTCTGTCACAGACACTTCGGTACAGAATTGGCTAGGATAATGAGCCATATGACTTGAAAGGAGATGTATGTTATTCGAATGGTAAAAGTTTACATGAACTGTACATAAATTCAAGTGTGTCTACGATATAGAGATTGTTCTTTGATCGTAATTCCATGTTATACACCTTTGTCTATCGACAGACAAGCCGCCATATTTTCTTCATGTACTTTGACCTTGAGGTCAATCTAAAATAAATAACTCTAAAATATGTTATACGCTTCCGGTAATTTGATCAATTTCATCATGCTACTGCTGTTATAGAGTCTTAGTCTTGTTATACTTCACCTCTAACAAGTGCACGAATAGATTAAACATTAATTAGAATCATTTAAAGACACAAACACTTATTAACTAAAAAAAAAGCGAATTTCTTTATTCGGTATCAGGTCACTTCGGTACTGACATAATTAGTCACTTCGATACTCGGTACTGGTCACTTCGGTACTCGGTACTGGACACTTCGGTACCTGTTTAATTTTCGGTACTTTGAAGTACGTGTTTATATGTTTTATCAATAAAACAAGAAAATGAGTTGTGTATACAGACATATTAATAACTAATTATGTTTTGATACGAATGTTTAACAGTTTCACTATTTATAATCAAATATTAATGGCATTTATTTAATTATTATTATGTTTAATGATTGGTTTTGTTTGTAAGATCATCAAAGTTAATTAACAAAACTTATTTCTTTTAATCATAAATCTCTTTTGTCACGACTACAAAGAAAAAAATTAGTAATTGCAAGCCAAAATTATTTTGAGAAATATTGCAAAAATATATGCCAAGCTAAGAGGAGGCATAAATAATGGGACGACCTCAATCCAAATTCAAACCACAATGAGCGACTTCTTTGTAGCCAGTGTAAAAAAAAACGTGCGACCTAGACAAGAGGCTGTCCTGTGTGAACGGTGTTCCCACTGGCAGCACAGGACCTGTGACACAGGTATTTCTAGAGCGGATTACAGAAAGCTGTAAAAGGCAATCTAGGTTTGCAGTGGCAATGTTCTCCGTGTACACAGCCAGAAGAACCAAAACCTGAGCTCCAGATTGCCCAAGAAGAGCCCACACAGAATGCTGTGGAAGAGAACTCTATAGTCATTGAAAACTCGTTCCACATTCCCAACCCAAAGACCACGAGACAGACTCAGTGTCAAGTTTTCCAGCTTTGGCGAAAATACATCGAAAGGGAAATATCAACCAGCCGCCTGTTATCCAGATGTGCCGCCGTCTACGCACCACCAGCATCAGAATGAGTGATTTAATTAAAAAAAGTATATATTGGCACATTTTGTTTTTGTTGTTGTTTTCAGTGCTGAAACATACGATTTGTAGTGCTGTAATAAATATAGAATACTGCTCTTAGTGCTGTAATATATCGTAATGCTTCATAGTGTTGTCTGTATACATTTATTATTTTTTTTAAATACATTATTAGTTGTATCAATAAGTTGTATACGAACAGTGAATTCTTTGTTGTCAAGAAGCCAATAAAATATGGAAGAAGAAATTACTACACACATGTTTATAAATGTCAATTTATTTCAAACACATTTATCATCTTACACATGACAATATACAAGTATAAATATACCAACTAAGACAATATTATGCAAAATTTAAACAATATAATACAAAAAATACAATTGAAAAATCTTCTCAGTACCGAAGTGAAATCTCACAGTTCATCAATACGAACAATATACATTTTGGAGCGGGTGGTGTCATCTTTAACTCTTACCACGTCTTTTAAGGAATTTTCGAATTCAATAAAGAACTATCCACACAAAATAGCTGGTCATATATTATTCTCCATTCTTTTATAGTTTCATCAACAATACATCGACTTTCTATAGTACCTTTGCGTTTGATACCCGGTCCATATTGTTGTTGAGAACTCTAAATATTTCATTAACTATATATTTATATTTAAAATGTTTACAATAACATCGTAGTGATGGTCATATTCGTCAATTTTAATTAATGTATTATATATAGTTATAGTTTGTTTCGGTACAGACTCAGAACCCTTGACTTGAAATGATGGTTTCGATACGGTTTTCGATTTTAATGCTCGCTGCCGGAGAGCACGTGTAATTTAACGTTGTGTTGTTCTTTTACCTTTTAGTAATTGACTTTCAATTTCCCCTTTATTGTCACAACCGTCTTGTATTTATTTCTCCGTTTTCTTTACTTAACGTTATGTATTTGTGTTTGTCATATGTACGTGTTTGTATTTTATGTAGCCTTAAAAAGTTTGCTTCTGTTGGTTTTTTACATACTTGTACACACTTTATATAGTGCAGAACTAAAGAATAGAATCTTCTATAGCTATTCCTACAATTTGACTCCCAACATGCAGATAAACTCCATGGCATTATATCGAAGTGTTTCCACAAATTGATCATACATAACTAATACTCTTTGTTGACTGTCATCCTCACAAGTCAGGGTTTCTGTGTGGACACATGTGGACACAGAAACCCTGACAGTGAGGATGGTTGACTGTTCACTCTTCATGATTATTCAAACATTCCCAAAAGTCTTCATTAAACATTATTTGTTAAAATACTGTGTTAAAGCTAATGCTTTGTTATATCTTTTAAATGTTTGGTTTATTTATTTGTGGATCTAGACGCTCAACGTTCAGAGGGGGCAGAATCACCGATGTTGTTGGATCGACGCTATATTGTATCTGTAGAAATAGAACAGAAAATATATACAGAATATTATTACATTAATAGAATTTTGCGCTTGTTTGGTTGGTCTCAAAACTTCTTTCGGGTCATGTTAAATAGCAACACTACTAAATTGCATAAAGAAATTGTTATTTTTGTCCTCTGCACAAGCTGTCAAGCGGAATCCAATATTAACTTGTTTTCTGAGCTGGTTCATACCTAGCGACTCAGTGAATTTTACGTTTTCTCTAATTTAGAATCCATATAGCGACCTATATACAAGTAAGTAATCGTATAATAAAATATAAAAAATCAGACTCGCATGCTGTACCACCTGACGAGGAACCAATATCAGGCTATGGTCTAGTGGTGTGTAGCAGTGTAACAACGTTGTTGTTACAATTTAATGCGAATATTTTATATTTACGATATGATATACGACTGCAACTGGAACTGTTGCTGAACTGGCGAAGATGCCGAAACGACGACAGTGACTGACGCTAGTCACCTGCCTTGAAACTGATACTACTGGCGGAACTAACTCACAGACTGGTAGAGCGATGATCAACACAATACAGATTTTCAGAATGGAGTTTATTTCTTTCGACTTCTTACTTATCGGATATTGTCAGTTTGGAAGCCTGACTCCGACTGAAGTATAAACTTCAGTCGTTCCATTATAAACAAAACGTGTAACATGACATAACAATACAACTGAGAAAAACATACAATTAAGGATTAAAGATTAACAATAGAAATAAAAGGATTAATGTCACCATACATACATGTATCTAAATTAAAGAATTAACATTACGTAACAATAAAGTGACGGTAAAAAAGATACAAATAGCGCTCAAAGAATAGAACAATTAAATCTACAAAACTATATAATTAGTTTAACACAAGGTGATAATTGCAGAAAGAATTAATGTCACTAAAGATAAGAATTATAAAACGGATTGTCTTTTGACACTGTATACAAGATTCTAATTTAACAGGTAAAATAATTATAAAGACAGATTAGTTCATTTGAACAAAAACATAATTTCTAGAAGGTTTTCTCACGCGTAGAACAGACAGGATTAAAAGATAAATGAATAATTTATAGTAACAAATTACATAACTATTTTCTAATTAATTAATTTTTGGTTTTCAAATATTAGAAATAATTAAATACAAAATATTGAAGATTCTTGGCGTTCACATGTCCGAAATCATAAAAACACGAAATTAAAAGAAACTCAAGTCCAAAAAGTCCAAATAGTAAATAATATATTTTATTGTCATTTTCCGCTGTCACAGATTCTCCCACGTCGAATTGAACGCGTCCCGCGTTCCGCAGTTGTAAAAATTTTTTACATTACTATCTCCGTCGACCCCTAAAGGTGTTGAAACTTCTATTACTCGAATTGTTCGTATAGTTAAGATTTTGCGTTGTAAGATGCGATTTACAGATTTCCGTTAGATTTGATAGAATGTCTCGTTGGCTCAACATAACATTTCCACTGTTGCGAAGTTCTTGATTTTCTGAATAAAGTTTTTGAATTTCACTTGATTTAGAATTATTTAACGATAGGAGAGCTGTATTAATGGCTTCCATTTTTTCTTTCTTTTCAACTAGCTCGCAAATCTTATCCTCATATTCTTTCAACCGTTTTGACACAATGTTAAGTTGTTCGGATTCTGCTTTGCTCTGCAATTCATTTAATTTGCCGATCAGAATTCTGTTTTCTTCCTCTACTTTTCGTAGTTGATTTGAGATTTTAGACGAGTTCGTCTCGCAGGTTTTAAGATTTTTATACACTGTTTTCAATTCTACTTTAACGGCGGTTGAATTATCGAAAAATTTTATGAGAACAGAGTTCCTTACATTACTAAACGGCAATTCGCGTAAAGTGTTCTTTCTTTCATAATAGCTCGTTATCCTCTGCTTGTCTCTTTGTTGTTGTCTCTTGGATTTTATTCTTACACTCGAAGATCTGGTAGAAACATTTGGTTGTCTTTGACTGTAGCACTGTCTTGCGAAATGTCCAAATTTTTCACAAGAAAAACACTTTTTGGCTTGCGCTGGACACAGATGAAAACGATGATAGACAAGTCCACATTTTCCACATAATGGTGATTGCTGCATACGGTATTTCCATACACTCCATTGTGGCCGAAAATTGAATTCCATCTCTGAACTTAATGTCTCCTTATTGTGAATTATGGGGAATAAATCGCTTGGTCCTGAGATACGCAGTATCGTGTGTCGCACTAAAAAGGCAACACGCCTCTGGTTAACTCCACCAAAATGTAGCAGTGTAACAACGTTGTTGTTACAATTTAATGCGAATATTTTATATTTACGATATGATATACGACTGCAACTGGAACTGTTGCTGAACTGGCGAAGATGCCGAAACGACGACAGTGACTGACGCTAGTCACCTGCCTTGAAACTGATACTACTGGCGGAACTAACTCACAGACTGGTAGAGCGATGATCAACACAATACAGATTTTCAGAATGGAGTTTATTTCTTTCGACTTCTTACTTATCGGATATTGTCAGTTTGGAAGCCTGACTCCGACTGAAGTATAAACTTCAGTCGTTCCATTATAAACAAAACGTGTAACATGACATAACAATACAACTGAGAAAAACATACAATTAAGGATTAAAGATTAACAATAGAAATAAAAGGATTAATGTCACCATACATACATGTATCTAAATTAAAGAATTAACATTACGTAACAATAAAGTGACGGTAAAAAAGATACAAATAGCGCTCAAAGAATAGAACAATTAAATCTACAAAACTATATAATTAGTTTAACACAAGGTGATAATTGCAGAAAGAATTAATGTCACTAAAGATAAGAATTATAAAACGGATTGTCTTTTGACACTGTATACAAGATTCTAATTTAACAGGTAAAATAATTATAAAGACAGATTAGTTCATTTGAACAAAAACATAATTTCTAGAAGGTTTTCTCACGCGTAGAACAGACAGGATTAAAAGATAAATGAATAATTTATAGTAACAAATTACATAACTATTTTCTAATTAATTAATTTTTGGTTTTCAAATATTAGAAATAATTAAATACAAAATATTGAAGATTCTTGGCGTTCACATGTCCGAAATCATAAAAACACGAAATTAAAAGAAACTCAAGTCCAAAAAGTCCAAATAGTAAATAATATATTTTATTGTCATTTTCCGCTGTCACAGATTCTCCCACGTCGAATTGAACGCGTCCCGCGTTCCGCAGTTGTAAAAATTTTTTACATTACTATCTCCGTCGACCCCTAAAGGTGTTGAAACTTCTATTACTCGAATTGTTCGTATAGTTAAGATTTTGCGTTGTAAGATGCGATTTACAGATTTCCGTTAGATTTGATAGAATGTCTCGTTGGCTCAACATAACATTTCCACTGTTGCGAAGTTCTTGATTTTCTGAATAAAGTTTTTGAATTTCACTTGATTTAGAATTATTTAACGATAGGAGAGCTGTATTAATGGCTTCCATTTTTTCTTTCTTTTCAACTAGCTCGCAAATCTTATCCTCATATTCTTTCAACCGTTTTGACACAATGTTAAGTTGTTCGGATTCTGCTTTGCTCTGCAATTCATTTAATTTGCCGATCAGAATTCTGTTTTCTTCCTCTACTTTTCGTAGTTGATTTGAGATTTTAGACGAGTTCGTCTCGCAGGTTTTAAGATTTTTATACACTGTTTTCAATTCCACTTTAACGGCGGTTGAATTATCGAAAAATTTTATGAGAACAGAGTTCCTTACATTACTAAACGGCAATTCGCGTAAAGTGTTCTTTCTTTCATAATAGCTCGTTATCCTCTGCTTGTCTCTTTGTTGTTGTCTCTTGGATTTTATTCTTACACTCGAAGATCTGGTAGAAACATTTGGTTGTCTTTGACTGTAGCACTGTCTTGCGAAATGTCCAAATTTTTCACAAGAAAAACACTTTTTGGCTTGCGCTGGACACAGATGAAAACGATGATAGACAAGTCCACATTTTCCACATAATGGTGATTGCTGCATACGGTATTTCCATACACTCCATTGTGGCCGAAAATTGAATTCCATCTCTGAACTTAATGTCTCCTTATTGTGAATTATGGGGAATAAATCGCTTGGTCCTGAGATACGCAGTATCGTGTGTCGCACTAAAAAGGCAACACGCCTCTGGTTAACTCCACCAAAATGTAGCAGTGTAACAACGTTGTTGTTACAATTTAATGCGAATATTTTATATTTACGATATGATATACGACTGCAACTGGAACTGTTGCTGAACTGGCGAAGATGCCGAAACGACGACAGTGACTGACGCTAGTCACCTGCCTTGAAACTGATACTACTGGCGGAACTAACTCACAGACTGGTAGAGCGATGATCAACACAATACAGATTTTCAGAATGGAGTTTATTTCTTTCGACTTCTTACTTATCGGATATTGTCAGTTTGGAAGCCTGACTCCGACTGAAGTATAAACTTCAGTCGTTCCATTATAAACAAAACGTGTAACATGACATAACAATACAACTGAGAAAAACATACAATTAAGGATTAAAGATTAACAATAGAAATAAAAGGATTAATGTCACCATACATACATGTATCTAAATTAAAGAATTAACATTACGTAACAATAAAGTGACGGTAAAAAAGATACAAATAGCGCTCAAAGAATAGAACAATTAAATCTACAAAACTATATAATTAGTTTAACACAAGGTGATAATTGCAGACAGAATTAATGTCACTAAAGATAAGAATTATAAAACGGATTGTCTTTTGACACTGTATACAAGATTCTAATTTAACAGGTAAAATAATTATAAAGACAGATTAGTTCATTTGAACAAAAACATAATTTCTAGAAGGTTTTCTCACGCGTAGAACAGACAGGATTAAAAGATAAATGAATAATTTATAGTAACAAATTACATAACTATTTTCTAATTAATTAATTTTTGGTTTTCAAATATTAGAAATAATTAAATACAAAATATTGAAGATTCTTGGCGTTCACATGTCCGAAATCATAAAAACACGAAATTAAAAGAAACTCAAGTCCAAAAAGTCCAAATAGTAAATAATATATTTTATTGTCATTTTCCGCTGTCACAGGTGCATGCGATACGATTTTGCTATGTTTTCAGTTATTTTTTTTTCATCTTTTCAACTAAATAAATAACGAAACGAGATATTTTTGAAGAAATATAAGCATAATCCAGTCACTATTATTCCGCTCACTACACTTATTCCTTAAATGGTAAAAGTGGATATTCTATAAATTATGTTGTAGTAAAATATAATTCAAATTTTATTGTCATATAAACATCTAAACAGAGTTTGTGACAAAAATATATAATTAAACAATATAACCGTAGAAATACGCAATTAACATATAGAACATATAGTATTTTACATGAACAATGTATATTGGCTTTGCAATTGTTTAATTTAGAGTCCCCTATCCTCAATACTAATGATTGTTTTAAATAGGAACTCATAACATTAACTTGTTTATAGCTATTTGGATTAAGAAGTATTTTTATTTTTTGAATGCACTATGTTGTTCGTATTGATCAGTCATGATCTTCAAAAAATTCTTCGAGTAAAGTTTTTCGCAAAGACTCGTTTGTCTTGCAATGTAGCAGAAAATGAGCCTCGTCCTCTACCACATTGCAAACAACACATATTCTTCCGTAAATGGCCGATTTCTGGTACAGATGACCCAGTACAGATGAGCTCACGCGCACACATCTGTACTTGCTGCGTCATCCAATCAAAACACCAGAAACAAGAACGTTTTTATGGAAGCATAACAACGTTCTTGTTTGACTTTCTTGTTTCCGGCGTTCTGATTGGACGTCAGAGAGGCTATAGGATATAGCGATGTGAAAGTTGTTGGTTTACGGAAGAAATATGTACTTTCAAGCGCTTTTGGGAAAGCCCGTGTGATCTTTCACTCGTGATATAAATTTTTATGTCTTTTGGCTCGTTCCGCTGCGCTCCACTCGCGAAAAGACATAAAATTTCTATCACTCGTGAAAGATCAACCGGTCTTTCCCAAAAAAACGTATGAACGAACCTATTAGTCTTTGCTCTCTGTGAATTTTTAAGTATCTACCATTTTCTATGGCTAGATTATAGTCACACATTCTGATTTTGTGTAAGGAACTTTCTAGATTCAAAATCTTTAAATAAAAGATAGAATTCTCTGTTTTAATATTCTTTTATGCTTTTATATAAGTATGTTTTATTACTTTCATTAAGTAAATCAAGTTTGTTCTGATATAATTTCTGACACCATTTGTTAAAAATTTGTTTGAATTTGATTTTAAAGTGTTCAGTTTAGTTTTATTATTACAATTTATAAGTGATTATAAGAAACCCATTCACAAATGTAAGGTCGGATACGTAATACATAATTTAGAAAATAAATAAAGGTGACACACTATTTCCTCAATTTTCACTTATACCGCGATACAATCTTTTTAAAATACATATGATAGGTATTTTTGCGAACGGTATATTTATAATAAAAATTATTTGCGAATATATTTTTTTTGTGGTTATCGCGTACCATAGGTAGACAGATAACTCGGCCCGAGAATAACTCGGCCCGTAACAACTCGGCAAGATATTCGAGGCAAGTCGGCCGGTTAATAGGACAACTCGGACCACATTAAGACAAGTCTGCACGATAGGACAACTAGGACAATAAAAACAATTGAAATAAACAGGGACAGTCTATACTATAGACTGTCCCTGAAATAAATAAATACGATAATCAAAAACCTTATTTACTACCATACTATAGAAAAACAACTTCTTTAATTAAACAGGGACAGTCTATACAGTTAGTATAGACTGTCCCTGATACAAATGTTTAAATTTTCGCCAAAATCTGAGAAATTACGTTGCTTCTATAAGCCCAGTTTAAAACATGGCCGGCGAGGTGTTTCAAAATATTACAGAAACCTTAACATTTTTCCAGAAATTATGTATTAAATATTTATGCAATAATCATAACTTTGTATCAATATGTTTATGTTTCAGGTTTTAAATACAAGCTGTTCTCGCCGGACCTACTTCCCGGTGAACCTGATATGAACTCTTTTGTTGTCGACTTAACCATCCAGTCCGTCTTCAACAACCCAGAGATCCAAGGATGTGCTTGTGAACACTGGGGACAGGCAGTTTGGCGTAAGGTCCAATTAAGAAACTGGTTTGCATGGTGGCAAACCGCTTTAATTAACAACTTGGCCTGAAAGATAACCTCCAGTTCTACTTACTTATCTAGCTTATGTACGCAGAAGCCGACAAGATACCTCTGCAACTGAAGATATAAGTGAAGTACTTTTTATTTACTAAAACAGCTGCACCTTACAAGTGTTTCAAAAACAAAAAAGGTGACACTGACTCATAATTACAGGCATCATATTTAAAATTCAAGATTTACTGGTAAAATCAGATTAAAAGATAAAACTTTTGATGGATGGTCCGAGTTGTCCTTTATCGGGCCGACTTGTGATACTGTGGTCCGAGTTTTCCGGGCCGAGTTGTCTGGCATTCGTACCATATATTCAGTGTAGTCGGGAACCAGTTTTCTCGAAGAAAAAAATGGCAGCTTCCATGAAATCATGGAAATCTTTACGTCTAATTTGTAGAAATTTAAAGAACCTAAATATACAACAAAGAAAATCATTTTGTTGCACGGTTAGTCAGAGAATTAGTAATAAGCAAATTTAAGTGAAATATATTTTGAAAACAAAAGGAATAAGGGGGGTTGTTGGTATAGTATGTTTGTGTTTATTTTATTTGCTCAACACATTTACAATAAATTGTTGCAACACATAAAATGTATTAGTAACGATTCTCCCCACTTATGTATATAGGGGAAGATGGGGTACATTCGGACGCTTGGGGATATTCGGACAGTTTGTTTTTTATAAAAATGCTAATTGACCTCTTAACCAATAAATTCCACACAAATCTTGTCAGTAAGCTAATCAAATGCAGCTTCTCTGATGTCATGTGTCATATCAACTAAAGTAAAAGTACAAAAAATATAATTGGTCAAAATCACTCTTTTGGAAATATCATGTGACAGAGCGCCATTTTACAAAAACTTGGTTTACCAAATCTTCGAGTACAGCGTTCCCATATATTCCAAATTATTCCATGTTCCAAATAAAGGATGTATTGTAAATTTTATCCTTGTCAATTGTTGATTTATTTATTTTCTAATCATTTTAATTTTTTATCTAAGTTTTTATGAGAAAAATCATAAAAATGCACATTACAATTGTCCCAATATACCCTCTGTGACATTTATTGTTATAAGGGGAACTTCGGTCACTGCTACTAGTATTTGTATTAAATGTGCAACAGATTGTCTTCTATAAAATGTTTAAACACAAATACAACTGTTTATAAACAGATGTGGAATAAATGAAAATAGATGACATTGAAAAACAACATCGATAAGACAACCATTATGATGTTTACTATGCCAGCCCACATTATATATACACATTTATCGGTAATTTGTTACAATTTCCTTTGATCTTTACTACCAATAAAATTAGTATCAACGCTCAGAAGAACAACGACTAGTGATACTAGAAATTATCAGCTGTTGGTCATTTGTCATGCACAAACACATTGCGGAAGAATCTGCCTTACTTTTTGACCAATCGCGCATCACTGACCAAAGCTCATTAATATTAAGGAAAACAAACATCACGAAAAAAAACAATACATCTATGCTGCAATTAATCAGACCTGTCCAGACACTAAGAAGTGTTACAAAATATAAAACGCAACACACAATCAGTATCTAGAGAGTATCTTATTCATCTCCTGAAATAAGAATAACGAACAATGTACATACAATACCCACCCCCTTTTTGTATGGCAGTATCGATTTTCGGCGATAAACGTGTCTTGAAAGTTTAGATAGGCTATAGCCCTTTATACTATAGGCAACTAATTATTTGGTGTTACACAGGTAGCAATTTTCATTACATATTTAGGGGGTAAGAAATCAATATGGATTGATTTATCAATATCGGTAGCCCCATAAACGGAATAACCGACATGCACACGGCCAAGCCGGTCAGTGAAAGAAATCGTAATCAGAATCATTTTCTTCTGTGAAGAAACATTAATATAGTTTTCAAACATGATAACCTACCTCTTTAAACTTTTTCTTAACGCTGAAAATGGTTTCAGATTGACATTTCCTCTCCATTCAATTCCCTCCGTCTCCGTGCGTACAATCGCTTTAACAGTTTTTGAATGAATGAGGTAGAAGTGACGTCATGTCAAACCGCATTACGCATAACAATTGTACAAAAGAAGTAGTGCACAGATTCTAACCGTAAAAACGGCACTATTACAAAGCAAAATAACATCAAATGTGTCCAAAAAAACGAAAACAAATTAAAAAAGATGTATTTAAATTGAGAAATTACCGATAAAAAAATTATTAGTATTTTTTTTCGCTTGACAAGGATTATCAGGTCCATATCAGATTCGCTCTACGAGCTCATCTGATATAGACCTGATAATCCTTGTCTCGCGCAAAAAAATACTAATAATTAATATATATATCTATGTGCGTTAGACCTTTGCGTATTTGGTCCTTTTAACGGAATTATGGTGACATTTGTTTTTGTCTGCTAAAGCTGACAACATTGTCAATAATCTATCATTTCCTTATTATAAGTTGATGACTTAGCTTTGCTTAACTTTGCTTGTCCAAAGATACCCTATTTAATGTCCGAATATACCCAAATCTGGCAGAATGTACCCTGAATCATGTTTGCAGCTTTTACAGTAATGTTGAGCAAGCGTTGATAATATCCAATCAACGAACTTCTAATTTTAGTTCAGAAAATAACATGACTTTCCAGTAAACTTTCCCTGGCAAAGGTCACGTGAGCAGTATGGCCATACAAATGATTGTTTGTTAGAAAATCGAAAAGTGTCCGAATGTACCCAGTCTTCCCCTATCTATAGAAATTTGCATATTTTTAATTGCCAGCTCTTTTAATTGGAGGTGAATCTCTTAAGATTAGGTACAGCTTACATTGGTTGAAGGTGTAACAGAAGGGGTTTTGAATTGTCTGGAGTGCGAGCGTCTAAGCCACAATTTTGTACCATGTTTCTGCAATCTCTGCAGTGTTTTTTATCCAGTGGCTTATATTTGTTTTGTTTGTTTGAATGGTGTTTTAACGCCACTTTCAGCAATTTTTCAGCTATTTCATGGCGTCCAGTTTTTAATGGGGGAGGAAGCCGGAGTACCCGGAGAGAACCCCCAACCTGCGGTAGGACAGTGGCTTATATCTATGCCTTAACAACTTACAACTCCAGAAACAAATTCAGCGTTTCCGTTAACGCAAATTTGTGCGTATTTTATGCATAAAAAACATTTTTGACCCCCAAAAATATTACCCAGAGGGTCATCATGACGCAGCAAATTATGTAACAAAAATGTTTTAATACACGTCTGATCCGGCAGCGTATGTTATTTACCGTACACATACTTTTTGGAAATGTAAAAGCTGATATCCTTTGTGTGGCCGTAAAGGATAAGGAAAAAGATTATTTTCAACGGTAACCAGTTCGTTACTTCCGGAAGTCCTCGGACTTTATCTTCAACTTTTACAGTTTTGTATACAGGTGGAACGATAGGCTTCTTAACTTTGATTACATTTTAATTGATTACGGCAACACTATAAACAAATAAACAGTCAACCGGTCATGATAAAATTGATAAGTTTATTCCAACATGAGAATGACGAAAATTATTGTTTTTGAAGTAGGATCGAATTAGCGCACCAAGTGATTAAACACTACAAAGTGCAAACTTTTGCAATCGTCTGTTCCAAAATCTTAAAGAAATCGGCTTTAGAATGACCTTGGTTTACTGATGATCATATACTGGACAAAAATATAATATCCTTTTTGCATTCAGATATCTATTAAAGTTTCAACAATTTTAGTTATTTTCAGCAGTTCAATACCTCTACCCTTTACACTACAGACCTTGTTTAGTTTTCTTAAAAATTAATAAGCTTTCATCTTATCTTTTCTGTGTTTCCAGAGAAGTCACACTAAATAATTGCCTTCTTTTAAATTCTGGTTAGATACACATGTATGATACTATCAAATTCTTTTTTCATAAACAATTATTGAAATCAATTGTATTCATGGTATTAGGATATTGACATGAAACAAAACATTTTTTTTCATACACCAGATATGTGTGTATTATTTCAGAGGTATAATTAATTCATGCAGAAATTATATTAAAATCTCTCTAAATGTAATTTTAGGCTGTGGCATATATTGTTTACTCTTGTTTGCAACATTGTTCGATACAAGTTTTTTATCATCAAAACTGAATAATAAATATGACCCTTGAAAATTGTATTTGACTCCCTAAACTCAGCTGCAGAGGGTCATCATGACCCCCAGATTTGAAAAGTTTCAAAAACACTGAAATTTACATCGCAACCCCATTTATTTAATGTAAAATAAGACTATAAAAATAGCAGTGCAAATAAAAATTTGTACAAATGGTGAGGTTTGATAAAACCAAAGTCTGAAAAGACTAATGCCTTAATATGTAGTCTAAATAGACTTTGGATTCTCATGAAAGCCACAAATCACACGTTATTTTAAACATAAATAAAGATCCATTTGAATATTAAACAAGGCATCATGCTATGCATGAAATTGCAAAAAAAATCAACAATTACTTATAATCAATCATTCAAAATACTATTCAGCTTCATAATACAGTACAATTGTTTAGTTCATAACTACACATACATGTCAATAACAATTGAAATATAAATAATTTATAACCTCTAAGCCAGTAAGGCAGGTAACTCAATCTAGTTGTAGGACTTAACCGCCACAAAGGTTAACTGATGTAGTTAATATAATAATTATTTGTCTTAAATTGAATGTTTGCAGATTAACTTTGATATGAGTAACAGTTGGTTATCATGGTTATAGTGTTATGTTCTTGGCACACAATTTTACTAGAAAAAACTAGAAGTAATCTTGATATAATCACCCAGTTTAAAGGCACACTAGTATATACAATGTAGTCATTAATGATAGCAAAGTTTGTTCTTTTCAGAGACAGCATAATGTACAATTCAAAAACATGCGAACTGTTGAAAGGCTTCCTCCTAAGGAAACTTACACTGCATATCAGGTGTCAAAAGAAGAGTTTAAATATGTGGAAAAATTGTTACCCAAAGATGTTGTGCCAAATCCACCAGAACAATCTTATCCAACTCCATCAGGCTGGCTCCCACCTAACAGTAAGTATATTTCATAATCAGAATAAAATATCAAAGGAAACTTCTGCCTCCTTAAATCAGTCTGAAAGAACAATAAACATAAAAGTGGAAATACACCTGCCAACATGCTAGTGTCCCACTGATGTCTTCTGTCAACATGCTAGTGTCCCACTGATGTGTTCTGTCAACATACTAGTGTCCCACTGATGTGTTCTGTCAACATGCTAGTGTCCCACTGATGTGTTCTGTCAACATGCTAGTGTTCCACTGTTGTCTTCTGTCAACATGCTAGTGTCCCACTGATGTCTTCTGTCAACATGCTAGTGTTCCACTGATGTGTTCTGCCAACATACTAGTGTCCCACTGATGTGTTCTGTCAACATACTAGTGTCCCACTGATGTGTTCTGTCAACATGCTAGTGTCCCACTGATGTGTTCTGTCAACATGCTAGTGTTCCACTGTTGTCTTCTGTCAACATGCTAGTGTCCCACTGATGTGTTCTGTCAACATGCTAGTGTTCCACTGATGTGTTCTGCCAACATACTAGTGTCCCACTGATGTGTTCTGTCAACATTCTAGTGTTCTACTCTTGTCTTCTGTCAACATGCTAGTGTCCCACTGATGTCTTCTGTCAACATGCTAGTGTCCCACTGATGTGTTCTGTCAACATACTAGTGTCCCACTGATGTGTTCTGTCAACATGCTAGTGTCCCACTGATGTGTTCTGTCAACATGCTAGTGTTCCACTGTTGTCTTCTGTCAACATGCTAGTGTCCCACTGATGTGTTCTGTCAACATGCTAGTGTTCCACTGATGTGTTCTGCCAACATACTAGTGTCCCACTGATGTGTTCTGTCAACATTCTAGTGTTCTACTCTTGTCTTCTGTCAACATGCTAGTGTCCCACTGATTTGATCTGTCAACATGCTAATGTCCAACTCATGTGTTCTGTCAACATGCTAGTGTCCCACTTTTGTGTTTTGTCAACATGCTAGTGTCCCACTGATGTGTTCTGTCAACATGCTAGTGTTCCACTGTTGTCTTCTGTCAACATGCTAGTGTCCCACTGATGTGTTCTGTCAACATGCTAGTGTCCCACTGATGTGTTCTGTCAACATGCTAGTGTTCCACTGTTGTCTTCTGTCAACATGCTAGTGTCCCACTGATGTGTTCTGTCAACATGCTAGTGTTCCACTGTTGTCTTCTGTCAACATGCTAGTGTCCCACTGATGTGTTCTGTCAACATGCTAGTGTCCCACTGATGTGTTCTGTCAACATGCTAGTGTCCCACTGATGTGTTCTGTCAACATGCTAGTGTTCCACTGATGTGTTCTGTCAACATGCTAGTGTCCCACTGTTGTCTTCTGTCAACATTCTAGTGTTCCACTGTTGTCTTCTGTCAACATGCTAGTGTCCCACTGATGTGTTCTGTCAACATGCTAGTGTTCCACTGTTGTCTTCTGTCAACATGCTAGTGTCCCATTGATGTGTTCTGTCAACATGCTAGTGTCCCACTGATGTGTTCTGTCAACATGCTAGTGTCCCACTGATGTGTTCTGTCAACATGCTAGTGTTCCACTGATGTGTTCTGTCAACATGCTAGTGTCCCACTGTTGTCTTCTGTCAACATTCTAGTGTTCCACTGTTGTCTTCTGTCAACATGCTAGTGTCCCACTGATGTGTTCTGTCAACATGCTAGTGTCCCACTGATGTGTTCTGTCAACATGCTAGTGTTCCACTGTTGTCTTCTGTCAACATGCTAGTGTCCCACTGATGTGTTCTGTCAACATGCTAGTGTCCCACTGATGTGTTCTGTCAACATGCTAGTGTTCCACTGTTGTCTTCTGTCAACATGCTAGTGTCCCACTGATGTGTTCTGTCAACATGCTAGTGTTCCACTGATGTGTTCTGCCAACATACTAGTGTCCCACTGATGTGTTCTGTCAACATTCTAGTGTTCTACTCTTGTCTTCTGTCAACATGCTAGTGTCCCACTGATTTGATCTGTCAACATGCTAATGTCCAACTCATGTGTTCTGTCAACATGCTAGTGTCCCACTTTTGTGTTTTGTCAACATGCTAGTGTCCCACTGTTGTCTTCTGTCAACATTCTAGTGTTCCACTGTTGTCTTCTGTCAACATGCTAGTGTCCCACTGATGTGTTCTGTCAACATGCTAGTGTCCCACTGATGTGTTCTGTCAACATGCTAGTGTTCCACTGTTGTCTTCTGTCAACATGCTAGTGTCCCACTGATGTGTTCTGTCAACATGCTAGTGTCCCACTGATGTGTTCTGTCAACATGCTAGTGTTCCACTGTTGTCTTCTGTCAACATGCTAGTGTCCCACTGATGTGTTCTGTCAACATGCTAGTGTTCCACTGATGTGTTCTGCCAACATACTAGTGTCCCACTGATGTGTTCTGTCAACATTCTAGTGTTCTACTCTTGTCTTCTGTCAACATGCTAGTGTCCCACTGATTTGATCTGTCAACATGCTAATGTCCAACTAATGTGTTCTGTCAACATTCTAGTGTTCTACTCTTGTCTTCTGTCAACATGCTAGTGTCCCACTGATTTGATCTGTCAACATGCTAGTGTCCCACTTTTGTGTTTTGTCAACATTCTAGTATCTCCCTGATGTGTTCTGTCAACATTCTTAGTGTCACACTGATGTGTTCTGTCAACATTCTTAGTGTCACACTGATGTGTTCTGTCAACATTCTTAGTGTCACACTGATGCGTTCTGTCAACATTCTAGTGTCCCGATGATGCATTCCACCAACATTCTAATGCCTATTGTTCCTACTGATGCAGTCCACTTGCTAGTATCACATTGATGTATTCTATCAACATTCTATTGTCCCACTGTGTCCTATTCTGTTTGACCTATGTGTTTTTTCAACATGCTGGTGTTTAATTTTCATAGCCACTAAACATATCATATAATCATATAATATTGTTAAACATAAACTATTTTTTAAATGCAGGTCCATGTGAGCTTTTGCTATCACTTGGTGTCAGGCATCCGGTGTAAACATATGCTATTTTGTCTTATAGTTCATAAATCTATAGAGTATACACTACTGATATATAAAAGGGGAATAATTATATTTTTTAAATTGTAGAGGAGAAAACAAAAGATTTGCCATACTCTGTAGAAAGGAATAAAAATCACAATCTACCTGTTTACATCAATAGGTCAACAGCCCGAGGTTTAAAAATAACTACGATTATCAAATATGTCCATGGAGATATTTGGGTAAGTTAACTGCAGTTTATTTGTCAAGTTGCTTCCAGTGTATTTCTTTGATGAAATAAAAGGTGGAAATCATTTGGAAAATACAGTAAAACCTAATTACGCACATTAAATACTACCACAAACTATGAGTCATAAAACCAGAGTCTAATTTGCTAGCAAAGATTTACTACCATTAACCATTACTCTACATCTTTTAGACTGTTTATGGTTTACAAAAATTTTAAAACATTGACCAAGTGTGTAAATTCTCATCAAAAGTAAAAAAAACTGTTATTTATGAGTCAAAATTAAAAGTAGTGTATCATAAACCATTCTAACTAAAATAGTGTATCATTATTCTTCAAAACGATGTAATCCTAACAAACATATATCATTGTTCATGTCATTAAAAAATGTATCTTTAGGTAATCAGTACAAACATTTGTGCATAAAATAGTGATTCTAAAAAAAACTAGTGTGTCATTAGTCATTAAAGCAAACATATTTCATCATTTGTCATTAAAATAAACATATTGTATCATTAGCCATTAAAAAAATATATTGTATCTAAAAATAGTGTGTCAGTGGTCATAAAACAAACACACTATATCATGAGTCATTGAAACACAAATAGTGTATCAGTAGTGGTCCTAACAAAAATATTGTATCATTCAAGAGAAAATTGTCACAATAATAATAACTGGGAATAATCACACTGATGACTAACATTACAAATCTGTAGTTGTAATAGTTTGACTAGGTTTGTCATTTGTCATGCAATATATTTGAATTATTTTTTATCATCTTTTGCAATCAGAGAAAGATTTGAAGAAAGATATAGAAATAAAAAAATATGGATTACAGATTATTTAAATTTGAAAAAATATATGTTTTAATGTATTTTATCATCTTTGGCCAGTTAATACAATATTTTAGGATTTTCTTTCAACAGTAGTAGAATTAAGACTGTAATCTTTAATTTTTTTCAGCAATTTGAAAAAGATTTAAAGAAAGATCTAGAAAAGACTTTAAATTTGGAGAACAGATTATTGACAGAAGTATCAGAAGTCACAAGAAGAGTGACAATAAAAGGAAACAGAGTTGAACTTGTTGGAAAATGGCTTATAGATAAAGGATTTTGAGCATTTTGGTTTTATTTGTGAAGAAATAAATCAATATTTATAAAAATTATGAATTAAATAAATATTTTTTTTGTTGAAAAAATTGAATGCAAGACAAAATGAAATTGCTCTTCAAAATATTATGAAACTTGTTACCCAACATATTTTGTTTAGTTACTTGGCATTTAAATTTTAAGCAGTTATTGGAGTATACTGTTTTCTTAATAGCCTTAGAGCATTATTACCAATGAATCTATATTTTTGTCTTGCCTGTGATGATAGTTGCTGGAGGCGAGGCTAGCTACAGTAATGTAGCTGCTTTTTTTATTGATGGAGCTACATTAAGGACCCAATACTCGTTATGTAGCAGCCAGGAGTGATTCACACCCATGGGTTTTATGCATATAATCGGCTATTTAACTGTTTCCCTGAATTGCTATATACTTTTGTATTTGAAGTTTATTGATAATTCTACAACACCTTATTCGTTAGTTTTACACTTTATACGTAAAGGGTACATGACACTGACAGTTTGAGACCTGTCACCTAACCTTGACCTCAATTTCATGATCCAGTTACTTCATTATTTGTTATTGGATTAAGTCAGTTCCTCAGTAACCATGCATGGTAGGATGACAGGTTGCTGATAAAGGTGCATGATAGTACCAGGGTATGTCACATGACCTTGACCTCAATTTCATGGTCCTGTGACTACGTTAAAGTTATTAGAATAAGTCAGTTGATCAGTAACATGCATGGTTGGATGACAATATTTGGTATATAGGTTGCTGATGAAAAAGGTACATGACAGTCTGGTAGATGTCACCCGACCTTGACCTCAATTTCACAGTCCAGTGACCTCGTTAAAGTTTTTGAATCGGGTCATTTTGCCAGTAATCATGAATGATATATTTTATATAATGACTATATAAAGCTGTTCATGTGTTGCTCATAAAGTAATGTTATTTTCGTTTCTAATGCGGAATGCAGGCGAGAAATTTGCTGTGTTCACACATTTGTTATCCTTGGAGATATTTAAATATACTTAAACATCTCCTAAACTTGTGTATTTCAGCTATATTAAGGATGGAAAAACATTAAAAAACAATACATCATTTGGGGAAAAGGGATGTATCAATGCACATGGAATTTCATTTACCACTAGAAGAGTATGAAGAGTTGAATAGAAACAGAAACAGAATGTTGCCTTTTTTTGTAGTACTACATTACAATGCACTTATTAATTTATGTTTGAGTATCTGCCAAGGTTTCATTAATATGCAAATAACATGGCAAAATTAACTATGGTCAGGCTTTCTGTATTATAACCTCACAACCTATCTGGTTGCCATGGGAACAATATATACAGTAATATGGGTTGCTCCATTTGAATTTGCTGGTCAGATTTTAGCTTAGAAAGCAAATTAAATTATTTCATCCTGATTTTCACATTTTTTTTTATATGTTGGGTTTAAAATTAGGGTAATTATTTTCAAGTTAACAATTCACAGAAACTACCAGCTTTCAGGAGGCTCTATTGCTCACCTTATCTGTATAGGCACAATGAAGATTACACCTCCCCATGTAAAAGTCCATTATGGCAGCCATTTTCAATTTTAGACATAAACAACATAAACATTGTAAAAAGACATCCAATGATTTTTGATTTTGTAGACATTTTCCCCCTGGCAAATTAATTCCTGCAATAGCAGTCATCTTTTTCTGATAAATTAAAACAAAATTTGAAAAGGATCATCCAATAAACATTCATGTACAATATGGCTTTTATCAGCTTTGTGTTTCTGAAAAGAAAACATTAAAATTTTTCAAAAGTTTCTTATGCAAGTGCATGGCCTTTCCATATTTCTTATCAACATAAACAATTTTTTTAAAGAGAAACATCCAGTAAATACTGCTGATAAGTTTTATTTAATAGATTCACCTGTTTCAAAGAATAAGCCTTTTAGAACATTTTTTCTGTATGGTTCTATGTTAAAGTAAGTCCTGTGGTGGTATGATAATGAACAGTGTGCCCAAGTTTGGTTTTGACTGGCTGAGTAGTTTTAGAGATAAAGATTGAAATGTAAAGTTTACATATGACAACAACACTGGACTGTTCTGGCAGGGTCAGCTGAGCTATAAAAAAAAATTTCAAATTTAAAGGCTGGACACAAATTGCTTCAAAATGCAGTCACCTTGACCTAATGTTTACACACAATAAACAATAAAAGAGCTGAAAAGATTTTGAAAATTTTTGATGTATTTTTACAAATTCTTTATTAACTTCTCTTAAACAAGGGGACGGACATTCAGATAACGAACTAGATTTCCCTTCAAATATAACTTTGTGCCAAGTTTGATTGAAATTAGCACAACAGTGATTTTAATTTATCAATTTCTAAATTGTCTCCCCTCTGATTTGTTTGAATGTTGTTTAATGCAACTTCCAGCAATTTTTCAGCTATATCATGGGGTCTAGTTTTTTACTGGGGAATATTAGTCCATGGCTCAGATGAGCTAAAAACTTTAAACAGTCTGTCATCTTGTTTTACCTGATATTTTATCATCTCTCAAGTTATATTTATGAATTACTTTTCAAGACATACACACACAAACAAAAAACCTTTTTGTAGCACATTTATTAGTATTTGCATACTTCTAGTTAAAAAACAGAAACTGTAAATAAAAACAATAAAAACAAACAAGTGTACATGCATTGACTTCAAACTTAACAATAATTTGTACTTATTACATCAAATTTGTGTGCTGTTCGAATAAACTGTAAAATACAAAATTGTAATAAAAATAATACACAAATGTAGGCTCAACATGGGTCTTAAAACACTCAAGATTCTTGAACATGCAATCACTTGAAACAACTACTGCTGTTTTTAAATTTATAAGCTTTCTATAACCATTGACATATTACAGACTTGGCCAATATTTCGGGGAAAACATTTCATTTTTATATTTAAAAACTGGTTATAATCAATTCAGGCAAACAAAACCTTAAAAATTCACTTTTAATTCAAAATGCATCAACACAATAACCATGACAGTCATCATAATACTATTCTCATACAAAAACATAAATAAATAATAATAGAAATATATATCACCAATGATCAGGTCAATTTCATTAATCAATTTCAAACATCATCATATTAGGGTAGAAATAATGTTTGGAAGCCACACACCAATTTATTGTCTTCTTTACAATAGTGGAGTAAAGCTCGGGACTAAATATATAAACAATGCTGTGCCCATAGTTAAATATTCAATAAATCATGATGGCTTCCATAAATTATTGCTGAAATAATCTATCATCGTCATAGGGTTGAGGAAAACTATAAAGACTGAAACCTGAGGCCTGTCCAGGTGGTCTTGAAAAAGGGGGAGGTTCTTTGGCTGAGGCAGAACTTTGGCCAGTATATCCCATGAAATGGTTCATAATCAATTCTACAAAAACAAAAGTAACTGATAATTTTCTCAAAGATTTTAGGAAGTCAAAGTAAATGTAAAAAATAACAACAACAGTGAAAAGCAATGCCAACATCCATAGCTCTAGGTGTTCTAACAATGTGCCATAGCTCCTCAACTAAAAAAAAAAGACTAAAACTTGGAATATTTGTAAAAATCAACTACCCTTTATAAACCTCTGAACAATAAGGTTCAAGGTTTTACAACATCTGAAGTACATGTTTATTATAAGTTTTATTAGACTTGTTTAGCAAACATTTTACCCAATAATTCCACATGATATATAAGGATAGTTGATGGTCAATACAATAATTTAGGGTTATTCCAGAACATGTTTAGGACTGATGGACATGACTTTTTTATGGGGTCTACACAATTTTATATATGAAATTTAAAGTTTGCATGTAAATGAGGAAATGAAGGCAGATTTGCAAAAAATGTTAACCATTAAAGATTCAAGGAATAACCCTCGTCAATAGAAAAAAACCACTAAAATATATGCAGTATATAAAACAAAAACAAAACAATCAAAATCTTCACACCAAAGGTTGTCTAAATATGAGATGTTAATAAATATAATATTATAAAAATTTAATCTCTTGAATATTATGCAAAGATAATGGTGGATACAATCTCGGACAGATATTGCATATTTAAAAGTTTTTTATGTCCTTTATTATAACAGCTATTCCATAACAGAGTGGTGGGAAGGAGTCATAGGGCACTTAATATATACTGCTATGGATTGTTTAGATCTGGAAATAAATTGTAAAAGATATAAAGAAATTTTGTTCGTAACAGTAGAGGTAGTAGGCATTGAACTAGAAGCTCTAAAGAGCCTGCAACGCTCACCTGACTTACTAAAAAAATCTTAAAAGACACAGAGTTTTAAAACTCTTAAAGTAATAAAAGAACCATTCCGGCTTAATTCCTACAAAATTTAGGTTCAATTTGAGGAACAGTTTCTGAGAAGAAGCAGTTTGTATAATCTTCCCATACATTCCTTTATAAAGCTTAGTTCAATAGTGGCAGCCATGTTGGATTTTGGTATTTTACAAGTCTATCTACCAAGGGGTTTGTCAGGAAATTTTTTTAACATTTCAGCCAATCAGAACATATCAATGTGTGGAATAGTTTCAGAGAAGAAAACATTTGTGGAATACAGGTTAACATAACATTCAATGTTAAGCTGTGGTGGCCATCTTGGATTTTAGATCAACACATACAACTAAAACTTTGCAGAGGACCATCTAAGGTAAATTTCTGTAATATTTCAATTTAATATGCCAAGTGGTTTGATAGAAGAATTGTTTGTGAAATTGAGCTTACCAGAACATATAAATGGCCCCTGGCAGCTATTTTGAATACTTTTTAAGCAGCACCAAAATATAAAACTCTGTTGAGAACCACCCAATAAACATTCCTGCAAAGTTTGTTTCCAACTGACTAAGTGGTTTTAAAAAAGGTGATTGAAATGTAATAAAGTTTATGGCATCTGACAGAGACAACGATGATGGACCCCAAGTGATGAGAATAACTCACATGTTCCTTTGGGTCAGATGAGCTAAAAAAGTTGCTTTCAACCCATACCCCAAAAGTCCATACAATATTTTTGGAACTGCATTAAATATTTTCAGTGTTGCAAACTACAACATGTGAGATTCAAAATTTGTCAGAATTGTTTTCAAACATGACTGAATATGGTAAAAAGAGCACTTCAAAACATTTAAGTAATACAATCTACCAAACAAAAAAAGGAACTGAATTAAAATTGATATACAACTTTCATAAATATTTCATCAAATCAAGATAAATATAGAATATAGCACACCAAGAAAAATTCAATATATCAAGTATTTACAAAACAAAAAAAGAAATTGCATCATTGGAGATTCAAAATTTGTCAAGATTGAATACGATATAAAGCATACAAAACAAATTTGGTATACAATGTTTATACATGTAAACTATAAAAATAACCACAAAATTAATGCAGTATTAGAATTTGAGGTTTTGGTCCGTCATTTAATTCACACAAAATAAGTAGTTTTGCGTCGAAACAAATCTGTTATAAATGGAAAATATGTTACCTTAGGAGATATGTATAACACTGATCAGTACAAACTGTATTGGTCTTCATTTGATGCTATACAACATCATCAACCTATTGATGGAAACATCCAATTATCTAAATCTTGATATGTTACTACGTACTTTCCTATATTTATTAAATTCACCAGAAACAATCACAGTTTTACAATGCGAGCTTATATTAACAGATTTAAAACTGTTGGTTACAAAATCCTAAATCAAGCTTTCATCAAGTTGTGATGAATATAACATGTAGGATGTATTTTGTTTGTTTGTTAAATGGTGTTTAATGCCACTTTCAGCAATTTTTCACCTATATCATGGCATCCAGTTTTTATTGGGGAGGAAGCCAGAGTACCAGGAGAAAACCCTGACCTGCAGCAGGAAAACTGGCAATCCTTGTCAATTAAGATTGGAGTCGAGTGCACCATGACAGCATTGAGACTTAAACCTGAAATCTCTGTGTTGACAGTCCAGGTTATCAATAGTAGACGAACTACCTTAAACCACTCAGCCACCGAGGCCCCACAAGTACGATGTAAATTGGGGCACTGGCTTTAGCTCTATTACTAAGATAATTATCAATATAGGATTTTTTTTCATAGGAAAATGCCACAACTAGCAATTATTAGAAATGTCTAGAAGATGTTTCAGTCTAAACTTATATTTGTGTGACTTATAATAAAAGTAATTTAATATTTATGTGAAAATCAAACAAGATACAAAACCTAGAATAAATTCAATCAGAATGAGTTAACAGGCATGTACTGACATCATATGTTGATGTCCAAGTTTTCAAAGTTTAATTGTTGTAGGAAACTTGTTCTTTTACAAATTTCCCCAAAATCAAACACAGCAATTTATTAAATTTAAAAAAGACCGGAACCAGTGTAAATTAAATTCTCCTGCAGATAACACTGCTCTGTCTCGGTGTCTGGTCAGATATGAATTATACAATAATACTACAGTTAAGGTGGTTTTTTTTTTATCCAATCTGCAGGCTGATGACCAATGACTATTCTACTTTGAACCTTCTACATGTAGTTAAAAAAAATTATGGAACAGAACTGCTTTTTTCAATAGAATATACTTGCAAGTCTTAAAATTAAATAAAATAAATAGCATGTCAATTACAAAGGACGGCAGGATAGTAAGTCCGATATTCTGCCAAGCTTTTTCCCTTTCACGGGGGCAAGGTGAACAAGCAAAATCACCTGTAAGAACAGTATTTTGATACATGGATAGCACATCTCAGTAAAAAAGTAACAAACACATCTTATACCAAAATAAACAAATAATAAATACATTAAAAAGCACGTTTGATTTCAATTACACAAATAATAATAATTAACAATGGAAAAATATAAGGATTTCATATGATATTGTTTAAATAAATACTTGACAGATCTTTGCAGGATTGTCTCTAATGGTAACACAAGTGTAAACATTAGGAAGGAATAGACTTCAAATAAAATAATAAATCAAAGATAAAAAAACATATTACATATTACGAAATATTCAGAGTAAACACATGAAATGAAAATTGACACAAATTAAAACAAAGAATTTATGTCTGAGATTTTATACATTAATTTGATTACACAGACTTTCAAGTGAAACAAAATACATTTTTGGCATTAATATCATACTATTATTTTGTATCTTGTATAAAACGAGATATGTTTATATAGCATTAGAAAGACATATAACAGATAACTTTAATGAACAACAATTCAATAAATAACTTCAACAAATACAAATAAATTGTACTTATACCTTAGGTCCATTACATAACCTAACAGGTATAGTACAATAATATAGATATTACATTACATTACCCAACAGGTAGAGTACAATAATATAGATATTCCATTACATTAACTCACAGGTAGAGTACAATAATGTAGATATTCTATTTATTAATGATGTTACTAATCCAAATAATTATTTCATAGTAACATCAGGGTCTGAGTAAATTTAATATCAGTGAATTTACAAGTGGAAATTGTCCACAGAATATTTAATCAAAATGCTTACAAATCGATTGATTTCATCCTATTTTACCCTTTTTATTGTTTGATGTCTACCCTGCACAACCAATAATTACAAACATACATTGTCCTAAACACAAACCTTAAGAATGCAGGACAATGTATACATGTGACTATCTTGTGTATGTTTAGGAGAACTCCAAAATTTACCCTGTTTGGTAGTAAATTACAATACCCCAGTAGTAAGGAAAACATTTGGTAACAGAGAACTCCAAAATTTACCCTGTTTGGTAGTAAATTACAATACCCCAGTAGTAAGGAAAACCTTTGGTAACAGAGAACTCCAAAATTTACCCTGTTTGGTAGTAAATTACAATACCCCAGTAGTAAGGAAAACTTTGGTAACAGTACTGCTACACGTACAGATTATATGTTACATCAACATTATAAAGTTTAATATCGGGAATTCCTTCCCATAAAAATGCTGGCAAGTAAAATACGTGGCACTGTAACAAGGATGAGTCAAGGATGGTTTGTAACGATGACATTTATAAATTATGTTAAAAAACAACAATAAATTGTATAATTAGGAAATCTTAAAATGTAAAGCAAGCATATCAAACAGTGTGAGCTTAATTTGATTATAACACATCAATGTCAGTGTAAACAATACTAATGGTCGACTAAAATTGTGCCTAAAGCCAGCTTTAGCTAATACATTTACTACACTGTTTCAACAGTACTAAATCATAACGAATCTAGCCTTTTTTAATCGGATAATTTCACTGTTCCATGATGGTGATTCACTGATGACTTCTCAATTAGTTCCAAGATCTCTGTAAACCCTAATGATTCTGCTTGATCTTTGGCTGTCTTCCCAAATGCATCATTTAACATCCACGAAGCTCCATTCTCCAACAAAAACTTGACTGTTTTAATGTGTTGTAAACTGACAGCCTATAAAGAAATTTTACAATATTAGAGGATATCATGATTAAAAATTAATTACTTCTCCTTGTTAGTTTTATGGCAGATAAAAATCTGAGGATAAAAACTAATACAGCACCCACACACAGCAAAAATTATTTTCAGTAATTGATGGATCAAAGCACAAACTTACATGGCTTATTTATGTTAACAACATACGTTAAATTTAATTCTACTGAATACACTTAAGGATACATGCTAATTGTATTAATGTAAAATAGTTTTGTTTGTTTGTTTGGATGATGTTTAATGCGATTTTCAGCAATTTTTCAGCTATATCATGGCATCCAGTTTTTATTGGGGGAAGAAGTCGGAGTACCCAGAGGAAACCCCCCGACCTGCAGTAGGAAAACTAGTGTAAAATAGTGAATCTGATTATAATAATGCAAACTTACCACATGTAAAGCAGTTCTATTATCATAATCACTTTCATTTAAATCAGCTCCTGCAGCTTTCCATGCTATTAGTGTATCTACATCGTCTTGTGAAGCTGCCCTATAAATATATGTTTACAAAGTGGTTCAATACTGCTTATAAGGTCAAGAACAATACATTTACAAATGCTGTGGGTAAAACTAATGAATATGTTTGTAATAAAGAAAATATAAATGTTTTTTTTATCGTAGGAGCTAAAATTAGTGGATTTCCTACAAAATGTATGAATTATTTTCAGTGTTACTAAATTTAAGCCATTTTAGTATTTCTGTAATAATCTTGTAAAACTATCAGAAACGATTTTATTTTCAAGGGTTGCTGATGACTGAGACTAAACAAGAAAATTAGATACCTGCAAAAAAGATTTTTGTTTGGTTTTATTTTTATAACTAACCCATCTATTGGACCTATTTTTTTTAATTTAAACATACCGGTATATGGAACCAAAATATATCTGCACAAAAATATTTATTAAATATAATATATGTTTTGTTCTAACAAAAAAAAATCATGGAGCTAGGAATATATATGAAATCAACATTTTATGTTTGCTTAGATCAAAACACACCTGCATAATTCCATGGCAAGATTAACAGGTTGCATGTGAAGTACTGCACCAGTCTGTATCAGAAGAGATATAATTTTGAGATGTTTGTTGTGTACAGCATCCATTAGTGGAGTCTTTTTATCCAGATCTTTGGCATGTACATTAGCTCCATGATGCAGAAGGTACTGTACAACCTCTAAATGACCTTCCCTACAGGCTACATGTAATGCTGTTCTGCCATCTTGATTCGGGGATGAAAAATTACCTCCCTGGAATTAAACATGGTTTCAATACAACATGTGTAATAACAATAAGAGCAATTTTAACCATGTCATGTTGTATTTGATTACACATGTAGTCTTTTGTATTACACAACAGGAAGGTTGGTTAAAAGTGATTTATGCTTTATGTATATTTTGTATTGGAAATCAAACCATAGGCTCCTTGAAGCCTGTTTGCTCAACTGTACTACAAGATTGAAAGCGATGTTATATACAATTTTGGTAGTCTGACCTTTCAAGTGTTATCTATACATGTACTGCTTTTGGTTCAAATTGCCCCAGTGATTTCTTGGAGATTTATTTTTTATCAAAATAACCCAAATTTGTATAAATTGGAAAAAATTATCTTCAAAGGCATTAATATAAATATATTAATAAAGTGCAGCTTGGAATATTTTCACCCTTGCAGAATATGCCTCATAATGTTTATAACAATTTGTTCTGTGTTCTGTGTTTACTTCTCAAACATAAAAGGATAAAACCCTAGCCTGTGTAATGTAGACCAGGAAAGGTACTACAACTTTTTCTGCAACTTATCATGAATGCTATGGTTACTTTAGAAATTAAGAACAAATATAAAGTAAATAATGTGACTAAGGATGAAGCCAAAGACAAAACCTTTGATATAACACCAGTGTAGCTTCTTGAGGCATTACTTGGCATCATGCTTCTCCTCACACCTCTTTTGCTTAAGAGTATGAATCCACTTCATTGTAGTGTTTTTTATTAATTAGTAACAATAAATAAAAATAGTGACTCACAGTTACTCTGAGTTTCTCTAAAGCTTGAATGTCTCCTACCAAAGCTGATGTACACATTAAATTAGGGTACAAAGCATCCTTTAATTTGACTACTTCCTGCAACAAGACATGAACTAACTTCATTAATTTTTAGTTTTTGTGAATTCAATTTGTTAATGTAACTTTTTCGAAACAAAAAATGAAAAGGTAATATTCGCTGAAATCCTAGTCGAGGTGATAACTGGGAGGGTTTCCAGGGCTCAAACCACAGGGCAGCCCAGCATGTCCACGGGTGGCAGATCGGGGAGACCCTCTCATTGGGGGGGTGAGTGCCATGCACCCTTAACGATAAAGACCCCTTTAGTGGATTTCGAAAAAAGAATAGGCTCATTGTAGCCACTATGAAGGGCTCGATTCTTGTCCCTACCCATTACTACATACTTTTCCAGTGGCAGTCAAAATTTTGTTTCTTTTTTCCATTGATTTTTTGTTTGTCCTCATTATAAATATATCTGAAATACATGCCCGCAAACATTCAATGAATCAATCAAGGTGAATATACATTTTTGACAGTTGTGAAAAACTGATAGTGACTGATAGCATATCAAAGTCAGTAACTGTTTTTTTACATGAAAAACCAACAAATCATCTCTCATAGTAAATATATTGGCAGCAGTCACGTACATTGTTGTTGACAAGATTTTTGTGTTACAAATGCGTAAATGAATTAGAATATGAATTAGATTAGATAAAAGGTAAAACTGTACATTTTAGATTCCGCTTGACTGCTTATGCAGCTGAACTGTGCAGTGGACAAGAATAACCATATTTTGATTCAACTTTAGGACTGTTGCAATTTAAGACGACTAAAATTTGTCTTTAGATCAATCAAAAACACACCAAATTCTATTCAAGTAACATTATATCATTACTCATTTTGCTATAGATTTCTCATTTACCAAGCCTCCGGGTGAGGTGAAATACATTTTGCAGTTTGTGAAATACAAACAACACTTCAAAACAAAGTCAGTCACTGTTACATAAGAAAAGCCAACAAATTCTTGTCTATCATAGCACAGATGCATCCAATGTTGCCGACAGCATTTTTGTGTTACAAACACTTACATGAATCTGATCAGAAAACAAGTAAGTATTATTCCAATTGACTACCTGTGCAGTGGACAAAAATAACAATATTTTGATGCAATATTAGTACTGCATCATTTAACATCAGTAGATACCGTAATAAGGGTCGTATTGTCGGCAGTTTTTTTCTTTTAATTTTAGTTGGAAAGGAATGGTGCGGATTATACATAAATACAGACTCGATCGGGTTTTTTTCGTCCCGTTGATTGTTGTCAATGGCGGTCGCCATTTTGTTGTAGTGTCATACGCGGTATTGTCGTACTATTCTAACATAATTCTTTTACAAACTGCCATATGTATATGTTATTATGATCTTAATTTTTACTTAAATTATTTTATTTTTAGTAATATTATATTAATTCTATACGATGAATAAAAATTAAAACAGATACGAAAATAGTAGATGTGTAACCTGTATTGCGTAAAATGCAAATGGCGTCGTGATGTAACCTCATGTGTTTGAAGATCGATGTTTTGATTGCAATCATTCAGGGATTAAAATAAAACGTGTTATCTTTTTGTTTTCATTGTTTGGTTGATGAATCAAAGTTGACAAATTGTTTTGGTTTCGAAATGTGTGATTTTCCGTTTGAACAACGATCAAAATAGACGATATGAGAATGCTCTATTTTTAATTTAATTTACTACAATCACTTGAAATTAATAAATGTATAAACATAAATGATATTTAAAAAGAGAATAAATTTCATATTAATGTAAAAACTTGTAAAGAAGCGCGGCCAAGTTGGACTTGGATGTCTTCATCTTGAGACGTTTTGTGAAAACTTGTACGTGCGGATCGTACATGCATATAAGAATTTTTCCGCAATTTTCTAGTCCAAGGAAGGGGTGCGGACAATACGTAAATGCGGACTATACGCACCGTTTTACGGTAGTAGTTTGGAGACCAATCACAAACATGGAAAATTTATATTCATGTAATAATCCTTTTATTAAAAACTTAACAGTATTTTTTCTCCTCAATACTAAAACTGTACTTAAGAGTATCTGCTAAGGTAAAAATTTTTGAATCATCACAGTAAAAAGCAGTGTCTATTTTGAAGCCAAACAAATCTGTCAACTTTCATTTATCAAACGAAAGCAAAGAAAACAAAAAGGTTTACATGATTTATTTTAATGCCTTAAGGACTGCAATCAAAATATAGATCATTAACAACTTAAGGGTACGTAATGACACCATTTGCATTTTACGCAAAACAGGTTAAACATTTGCTATTTCTGTATCTGCTTCAAATTGTATTCGTCCTCTATAATTAATATCATATTAGTAAATACATTTTTTAAGAACAATTTATATCCATACTTATGTATACATAAGGAAGTTAAAAAATCAAGTTATAACAGTACATAAATTCCGCATATAACACAATAAAGTGACTGCTTACGGCAACAAACAATAGGTTGAAAAAAATGTACCCAGTCTGTATTTATGTATAATATGCACCCTTAAAAAGACCTCTAACAAAATGAGACATTTATAGATTATTTATGTTTTTTTTAACGAGATGCGTTTTCTCGTCCATATCTCATCGAAGGGCAAACATAAAAAATCTGTTTATCGCGGTTTTGTAACATTGTGACGTCATAGTGTTTACTTAACAACGTCTTGACAGCGAGCTGAGATGGGCCCATCTCATGCTAGTAGAGTGAGATGGAATAATATTGCACAGAAAGATCACACGAAAATACTGCAAAATAGCGATAATTTACGCTATTATATGACGTCATGTTATTGGCTGACACCATGTTAATTTTGCCTGATAGATATCTTTATTTATCTTTAGAGGTTAATATAACATTCTAAATTAAGATATAACATTCTATATTAAGTTCTTTTCTTACGTTAGTTTAATGTTTTTTTCTATTCATTAGTAATGATTGTAAAAATGTGCCACTGAATCTACATTTCACAAAGAAAGGATACCAAATTAAATTTTATAACAAAGTCAATACGTGCCTCCTTACTGCTTAGACATAAAGTCTTGGCCACACCTTCAATTAATTCCGAGTCCAAGATTGACATGTCTTCCTTTACAACAACTTTCATTTCACCTCTTAAATTTCGGCTCATCATCTGTGAAAGTAATAAATAAGACCTGTTAAATGTTACAAGTACTACAGTTCACTTCATGCTGGACTACTTACACATACACATCAACTAAGGAGATTAGTAAACCTCTTCATTCAAATGAATTCAAGTTAAATGAAACAACACTGTTCCCTGCAGAAGCTAATAATGTATCTTTGTAAGACCCATCAAGTAATTTTTTTAATGTTCACAAGTACACAGAAGGACTTGATATAACTCTGCTTGTACTGTTTTCTTTTTCCTCATCTCACCAAAATTATACATATAAATTTTTGATCAAAAATTGTTAAGAAGACACATTTTCCCACTTATTTATGGGGCATTACTTCACTTAAGTGTTGATTTTCAGAATTGAACAAGATATTTGATTTAAATGTAATAAAAATTTTACCTGAACAAAAGAACGCTTAAAAGACAATTTATTAAATATAATAATTAAAAGAAAGATAACTAAAAAAAATCACAACAAAAATATAATTTTGCCTATAAGATATAAAGAATTTTAAATTGAAGGTGTCAACTTGGGGAAAATTGCCAAATGCAAGAGTTTTTCCCCTTAAGTGTCTTAACAGTCCCTTCTAAAAGTATTTTATTTTTTTAACTTAAAAAAAAAACCTAAACAAGTGTGGACTGTGAGTACGCTCACAAAGGGATACCCCCGCTTCGCTTTGTGTCCAATTATCTGCCCTAAATAATATCTGACAGCGACGAAAATTCTTAATGCACATCTACATGTAAAGTTTCGTCAAACTCTATCAAGCAGTTTAGGAGGAGAAGCGCTTACATGGGATGTGGACAGACAGACGGACGGACAGACAGATGGATAGACAGACAGGGTGATTCCTATATACCCCCCAAACAAGTTGGCAGGGGGTATAAAAATGACTTACAGTTCTTTTTCTCTCCAGAGTATATGTGTCCTTGCCAAGAACGTAACAAAGTTTGGTGAGAGCTGCTTCAGGTGTCATGTCACCACCAGGTATCACTCCAACATCTAACAATGCCTGCAAAGTTTGTGTTAATAACATTAATTCTATGCCTCGACTTTCTTCCAATATTATTTGATAATGAATAACATTTAAAAATAATAATTCTAACAAATAATAACCAAATAATAAATAGACATTTATTTACACAACATAATTAAATTACATGAAAATTACTGTTTTCTTTTCAGGAAGATAAATAAGTGTTTAATTATCAGGAATTTGTATGATGTAAGACTCTTCAACAACAGTTCTTAGCAACACAATATAACCTCAAATCTGTCCATTTCACTTATTAATGACTGAAGAACAGAATGAATTTCCTGTATTTATGCGGATACAGGACATTTTTTCTGAAAAATCTTAAACATATGTCAGATTTATTGTAAAATTACTTAAAACTTCACTATAATGTCAATTAATTAAAGTTGTTGCTAAATAAGTTAACTATAGGCCAATGAAAATAAAATTTTTAATAAGGGAGATAATTTTTTCCAGAAAATCTTTTTCACTAGTTTTTGACTAGTGTATTTCAAATGTATACAAAATGTAGAAAATCTCATTGGACAGAATTTTGATATAAATTGCAATAGGGATTTTTTATTCTGTTCCCTGTTCAATGCATCAGATTTGAAATTTTTGTGCAGTGCTCAAACCTTCAAAGACACACACCGAAGACCATTATTTTTTAAAATTTATTCTGAATATGTTTAAAAAACTAACTACATCAAAATCAAACATAGAATAGAATTGAAAAAGTTACATGGGAAGTGTGAAAAGATTGGATCGCCCAATTATTTTCAGTGAACATGTCCTAAACTCCCTAGAAAGAAGCACAGGGTAGGAACAGAAAATAAAGCTTTTTTTCATCAGTTACAATGCATCTTCTCTATTTTTTAAAATCTACATTTATACAGGATGTTTGTCAGGAACATGTGACCATCTATGGTCTTTTTCTGTCAGGCTTTTGGCAACCCTCTCTCCCATTTAAGCAGTTCTGTGTTCCTGAGATCAAGAAAGGTTTGTAAAGCATTCATAGAAACACATGTATCTTAAGAACTTGCACACCTTTATGAAATAATTTTAAATCAATATACATTTTCAGTGTAGAAAATGTTTACAGAGGTGTGAATACATATTTACAAAGTGCAATGCCCATGCATATTAAATATATATACTTATATATAAACTCATGTATATTTAATGTATATAAGGTGTTATTCCAATGACAACACAATCATAACCAGAGGATCTAAATAACCATGACAACCAGAGGATCTAAATAACCATGACATTATTACACCAAGTTTTCCATTTATGCCTTTAGTTATTGTACAGTGAGCATTTCTTCTGTAATTGTACCAATGCTGATGACCTCTGACATTAGAGCTTATGGTCTACACTTTAAAGTACACAGATCAACCACCTTCTCTGGGCATGCCATGCTTACTCCAGAGAATATGGATGTATCTGCCATGGGCTTCTCATGTGATCATGTAGAAAATACAAACTTTGCCCTTTTCAAGGTTATAAGGAGCCATAATTACCGAATTACATAAGTGATATTGGTCAAATTTGAACTGGATCTCTATTTAGTTGTCAGGCAAAGTATTTCAAAATTTCATTTTTTGACAGTTTTCTCTATTTATCAGTGGAAACAACAATTTTTCTATCATCCATCTTATACATGACTATAAATCCAGAATGACAGAAAAGAAATCAGTCAAATTAAAACCCAAGCTATGTTCAATGGTCCCCAACAATCAATTTCATACAGTTTGGTCAATGTTTTATGTTATCATGGAAAACATCACATTTTCTATGTTATAAAGGACAGTTTATTTGGGTAAGGCAGTCTTAATTTGTTATGCCAAAACCAAACATTTTGATATTTCTATGTAATAAGGGGCTGCACCTCCAACATAACAGAATCAAAATCTTCTAAATTTACATTTGTTTTTATCTACTAGTCCTCAACAATTCCACATTTTAGATGATTTGGTCAAGGCTGTCTCAAGTTATCCTACCCAAATCACAAATTTTGTTATTTGACATGTAATAAGTGGCCATAACTTGAGACGAACCAACTTCAATCTCAATTCTTGCTTAGTTGTGTTAAAAACATGACACAAAAATTTAATGAATTAGTCAAGACATTCTCAAATTAACATGTGTAAACTGATTTCACGAAATATGTAAGCACCAGACCAATATGTATACCCACAATGCATTTTGGCTGGAGCATCAAAATAGACTGGTATAATACCATAGTAGAATTATTCATTCTTGATCTCATTCAGTTTGATCAGTTGAATAGGTTTTTCTCTGTTTTTAAATCATAATTTAATATCAAAAATCAGTATTATGCAGTAATTGAAATGTATTCTTCCATGAAAGAAACTTGTATAATACCCAAATGGCATCTAATAATAAGCAAAGAAAAACCGTGCAGACGATTGTAATTATACCTGCCAACTAGTATGATTTACAATCTGTGATGATGGTTTAACACTAAAAAAACCTTAAAATACACTTTTTTAATGTACGCGAGACTTCCTACTTCAATTGTTTGTCCTAATAACAGAGAATAATAGTAAAGACTTATGACAACATTGGGGTTTGAACAAAATTGTGAAATTTGAAAAAAACTCTTGTGTAGTTTATCAAAATTTTGAGGAGCTAGAATGTTATCAAGTTATACCAGGGATATTAACAATTGATAAAATCATTCTTAAAAGTTCACAAAGGTCTAAAAATATGATTGATCAACTGACATGCTGTTCAATCTATAGTCAAATCTTAAAAGACCTAGAAAAGTGGAAAACAAGTTGACAGGGACCACTTTGTTTGAATGATATTATTTGCACAAGTTCTGAGACAGAAATGATTAAATATTGGTACTAAATATTTTTGTTAACTTTTAAAGCATAACAAAAGCACAGAATTATATTAAAATTTTAAAAAATAATAACAACCAGGGTTAACAACTAGCATCCATTACATTAATTCTTCTAATACATGTAGTAACCATAATACTAGAATTCTGATATTATACAATGAAAATCCCCAAAGTTGGCAGGTATATATAGTGCCTTACTTGCACAAGCTTACCTGAGACAAATCTATGTGAAATACAAGGAACAAAATTTGAATAGACAAAAAAACATCTGTATGGCTGGGAAAATTATGAAATACATTTTTGAATGTAGAGATGAAATTGTTCCAAATGTTTGATATTCCAGTTTAGGAGGTGAAGTCAGTACTAACCAATAATTATTAGATATTTAAATGTTTAAGTTCCAAAAATAAACAATGGTTTCATGTATTGGAGTTACAATGACTCCAAAATAAAGAAAATCTTACATGTTAATGGTTTTTTTGTAAATCATAAGAATTTTATGTTACAATGTAGTCCAAGTAGATAGATGATAAAGAGATTTATGTTGTGATATTAACCTTTCCTGTTTCATAATTAGTATCTACAAATCCTTTAGTACACTGAGTGATGTTGACAATGATCACGCCCATGTTTGTAGCCTCTTTGAATGCCTGAAGCAGGTCAGGTCTATTACTGGGAGCATTGCCCGTTCCATAAGTCTGTAGAACCACGCCTTGCATGGGTGCATTCATAAATGCACGTACCTGGCAAAAGAACACCAAAGAAACTAAAATTTGTAATTCAAACTGCAAGCTTAATAAAAAATGTTAACATCTGTATATATAAAACAAACAACATACATGTATCTGAGACTTTGTTTTAAAATCCCTGAATTTGAATTTTAGTTTATCTTGCAGTCACTCTTATTAAATCAGCTAAAATGCATTGACTGTATCTTGTAATATAACAGTTGTTGACAGTATATGTCTACTGCTAGCCTAAGCCCTACTGACAAGCTTTGTAAACTAGACACCCATCATCCTCATTATGACATTATGTTGCATTTTCAGTTCCGAAATTCGTGACCTTGGTGGCAGAGTGGTTAAGGTAGAAATTCGTGACCTTGGTGGCAGAGTGGTTAAGGTAGAAATTCGTGGCCTTGGTGGCAGAGTGGTTAAGGTAGAAATTCGTGACCTTGGTGGCAGAGTGGTTAAGGTAGAAATTCGTGACCTTGGTGGCAGAGTGGTTAAGGTAGAAATTCGTGGCCTTGGTGGCAGAGTGGTTAAGGTAGAAATTCGTGGCCTTGGTGGCAGAGTGGTTAAGGTAGAAATTCGTGGCCTTGGTGGCAGAGTGGTTAAGGTAGAAATTCGTGGCCTTGGTGGCAGAGTGGTTAAGGTAGAAATTCGTGGCCTTGGTGGCAGAGTGGTTAAGGTAGAAATTCGTGGCCTTGGTGGCAGAGTGGTTAAGGTAGTTATACATCTTACATTGATCATGTGCCTGTCAATACTTAAGTTGTGGGTAAGGCCTTACTGTAGGCAGAGTGTTCTCAACCTTAACCAAAATTGAAAATGATTGCCAGTTTTCCTGCTGAAAGTATGTAACATCCTCCCCTCCCCCCAAAAAAGCTGTATGCCATGATATTGCTGAAATACAACAAACAAAACAATAAGTGTGTACACAATAAAATGTCCACTCTGCATTCCACTCCAGTAGTGAACCTAAAAAACTGTGAGCAATTATCACTAATTGACACCCCAAGCTTCCCATTTTTCAAAACATCTGAGTTAGAAAACTGTAGGAGGAGTTGATAACATGCAAACACAATAGGTACCGTCTTCTGTACTTGCTTTGAAAAAGTCTGGGAAGTCAGGAAAAAAATCCTAAAACAATTTCATAATAGCAGGTGCAGAACTTCATACATGTGCAATCTTTCTGTGAAGTTTCAGAGATACTACAAAAAATATGTTACAACCTCCTGATGAAGTCATTGGTATAAAGGTCAAGGTTAAGTGATATGTACTAGACTGTTTAATAAACAGTGCTTTAAATCATTTCGTTTTCTCATGTGCATATATAACATCATATGCCAATTTGTTACCGTCTGAACAGTGATTCCTGGGAACAATCGCAGTAAGCCAACATTACAACACATTGATGTAGATACAGTAAACTTCTCTGTGGACCCTGATCTGAATATAGAATCCCAATCAACTATAAAAAAAAGATAACAGATTATTTTTTATTATTTTGTATACAACTGTTATTATTACTGTTAGTTCATTTATTTTTAACTTATTTCACAGTTAAAATGTCAAAATTTATTACATTTATTAATTTAAAGAAAAAAATTTTCATTTTTTATACAGGTTTTCAAAAGAGAAGGGAGGTTGTTAAACCCTAAGAATGAAGAAAGTACTATGATAACAAAACTATTCTTAATTCATTATGGTTCATTTCTGTACATTTTTTGTTACTGACATCTTGGGATGTCTTAATTTGGCTTTTTTTCAAAACAGACAATGTCAGGAATATAATGCCTTTTCTGGCAAAATTGAATATATCATTAAAGCACATTAAAAATAGCATGTATTGGCTCTTTTTGATACTACACAAAATGATGAAAATTTTAGGACTGTTTCATGATATTATGATACAAAAATTACAATATAAAAGTTCAACATTTTCTTCAAAAGCAAGAAATCAACCTATCTGACCTTTTCCAAATATTTCATGCACAAAAAACTTGATAAAGTATATAATTTTTTTATTAAGGTAATGAGCTGTGATAGTCACCTGTAACTTTAATTTCCATTGTAGCCAGTGGAGGAAGATTGGGAGACACAAAAGCATCAAAGCTACAAGCATCTTTTTTAATAGTTCTATTTCCACGCAGGATTTTGTTATCAAAACAAACCATCACCTAAAACGAAGGAATACACATGGTTTTGTAGATTTTTTTTACTTTAGCTCTGCAGTACATAAACAATGTTAAACATGACTAAAACCACAAATAGTGCTAGAGCACAAGCAAAGATGCACACCAGTTGCCTTAAAACATAATGAACAAATTGGGCTAAAGGTAAAATATATGTTAAGCTGTGTGACACAACTTCACCTTTTGAATTATATATTGGCATAACAATATACAGCTGTAGCGGTAGCTGGAATATTATATAATTATTAACAAACCAGGAAGTTAAATAGCTTATAGTTTTATGTAGGTGGTTGGTATTGAGCTGATAATTGTAACTGTTTACACTGCTAATTAATTGTGATATCATACCTCTGGGATGCAATAATGTCCCACAAATATCAATGATGAAAGGAAGTTGTCTCTTCCATCACTCCTGATCTCAAATATTGGTATCTGTTAAAAGATGAAGAAATTTACAGTGTTGACGGACAACATTATTTTCACTGTAATTGTTGGTAACTTTTCAAAGTATTAACTTATAAAATTATTTCATAATTTAATCTTTTGTAAGAAAACTCTATTCTTGCACAATGACAATATTTGACAAAGACTCGGTTAAAGTTTCATCAAAATCCATTCAGTCGTGTAGATAAGGTTGCAAATAAGAGATGGTGTCCCCAAAATTCCATGTTTTGCTAAAAATGTCAAATATCATTTAAAACCAAATGTATAATATCAGATGCACAATGGCACTTTTTGACAAAGATTATGTTTAAGTTTCATCATATTGCATTTAAGTGGTGTAGAAGATTGTGTAATGAATGGACAAACAACCCCTTCACTTCCTTGCAAGGGGTAAAAAAAAGACATGAAAATCAACAAAGTTACAGGCATAGAATTTTAACAACTGTTTTCAATTGTTGGTTAGATTATTCAATATACAAGACTTTGGGTTGGTTTAAATTAATAAACTGTGAAGCAGGTTTATGTATAGCGTAAACTGATCCAAAGTCGTCTATATCCAATATTCTAATATGACATCCAAATAATTTCAAACAATATATTACTGATGCACAATGTGACGTAAAGTAACAACATGTTTTATGATGTAACAATATCAAAGTTTGAAGTTTAGACTGAAATAAAGTATGTAAGTATGTAAATAAGACATTTCAAAGACACATTATAATTTTAACAACTTTATAACTCTAATAGAGCGTAAGAATAGTGGAGTTGAATCTAAGAGTGTAGATCGGTCTTCAGCAAATACGGACTGTGCATTTCCTCCCAGCGACTCAATAAAATCAACAACCGCGCAACCTTCCATTATGTCCTGCTTGCTTATACAATTGCTGTGTCAACAAGCACTTTCTATTTTGTGCAATATGCAATAATGTTACAGATGCACAATATAAGAATAGATTGTTCATTAGTAGATCCAGAATTTCATCAGTTGGTCTGTGCAGGCTCCATGGTTTGTATGTGTACCTTATATTCTTATATTCTTCAACTTAACATATTACTTCTGTGTGTTCTAGTTACGGTTCAAGGAATTAAATTCATGAATCATACTTTGCTTAATTGCTTATTTTTAAGAGTGATATGGCAGAGATGTCATGATGTATGAAGGTGTTCAAGTATGCAACAATTTTAATATGACTAAAGGCTGCCCTTAACCTTATTGTAGATACTGTTATGTGTGTCGACAACTCAAGTTTTGTCGAGCTCTTGATGCTGAGGAAGGAAGTTCACTTTAGATTTCCTGTATCTGCTATATTTTTTGAACTAAAAAACTGTGTTTTGACCCCTTGTTTTTTTTTTAGCCAAGGTGGCCATGTTGGTTGGTCTGCGACCATGATTTATACAAACAGCTGAGCTAAAAATGACACTATTACTGGCAGACATAATATTTTATAATGTTCAGGCTTTCAAGCTACTTTTGGCAAAAAATAAGGACTTTTTTTAGGGCTAAATTCTCAAAAAAAACCATAAGGGATAAAATGTGCTATTTGAGACTGAAAAATTAGATTTACTCACCATTTTGGGCACAGAACAATAGTACAAAAGTTAATTACCAATTCAGAAGACCATTTGGATGACCATCAAATAGTCTCCTGGGTGTCTAATGCATATTTCTGAAAGTATACTAAAGCTAGCTTCAATTAACTATAATCTATTTTATTATATTTTTTTAATTTTGAAATTTGAAAAAATGTAAAAAATCTGGATTTAAAACAAAAAAGTAGGGCTTTTTTAGGATTTTACAGCTTTAATTAGGAATTTTATTACTGTTTGTAAAAAGTAAGGAAATTAGGAAAATAAGGGCCCGCTTGAAACCCTGTATATTGTTCAACAATCTAAGACAGCATCACCATAAATACAGTTTTTTGTTATTATGTTTACCTGTGACCCAGTTAACACAATTGGTTTTCCTAGATTTTCACAAATAAAGGACAATGCTGAGGCTGTGTAGGCCATTGTATCTGTGCCATGTAATACCACAAATCCATCAAAGTTTTCATAATTTTTCTACAAAGACAAACATTTATTTTAAATCAAACATGATACAGTGGATTCCTATTAACTGCATAGCCAATTTGACAGATAAAGTTATGGAATTACCAAAAATATGCAAATTAATAAAATAAAATACTGAGCTTTCACTTTAATTATCTAATTAAACGCTATGTGTAACTGAAACCATTCAGAAACAAACGGCACACTTAAATAATTAAAGAAATTGATGACAACTGAAGTTACGTGATAGTACAAATGACTGTCTAATTGACACAGACTTTAAATTTATCTGCATTATGATAAAGCCAAAAAATGGCTGAAAGAGACATAATAACTAATCTGATGAGAAAATTAAGTACATGTATATCTGTAGCTATCTTAGACCAGTCAGACATGTTCATGTTGCTGGAATCTAGCAGTGGTGTATACTCCTTTATCTTGTATATTATCCTTCTACCTCTGTTGAAACTGAAATAAATACAATGTTTCATTACTAGTATACATGTACAACTGTTCATACTTTGGTGTTTATAACAGGAGTGTTATTTTCATAGTTTACTAATGTATCGCATTCCCCTGTTAAGCAACCATCCCCTGTTAAGCAACCATACACTAACAATTTTCAGCAACATTAAAATTGTTGACTATGCCTGATCAAAATTAGGAAAAGAGGTTACATATTGGTAAATATTCTAACACTATTATAAACTTAGAATTAAAACCTTAACAACATTATATTACAACAGCTACAATTAAGTCAATTAACACTAAACAAAAAATTCTTAAATTTCCTTGGAAAACCACTAAACTTATGCCAAAACGATCATTCAACCAACAGAATGTCACTGTCAACAGAAATGGTTTTCCTAGGAGATAATAACATTTTAAAACAACTATACTTGCATATATGTACAATCTTGCAAAAGTTTCTATTGATATACAGAAGTTTAAACTGATATACTAGGTAGGACACTATAAGATACAGATGTTAAAATAATAAGTGCTGTGGTCTAGATAGTATTTCAAATAAAAGTACGGGCAATTTGCTCATTTACCCAGTATCAAAAACAATAATATCTCCCATAACTTAGGACTAGAAATCACAAACTACATATTGAAGAGGAAGATACACTATACATAAAACTCAACTCACTTGATGGGTATGTAAGAAATGAAATTTGACATAGAAGATGAAATCATTAAAAACACTTTATATTATCTATTTCTCTTTATAGTAATACACAAACACAGATTTGAGCTTTTAAAAAAAAATAAAAATACTTTGAAACTAAATTACTGAGAGAAGATTACTGGTTTAATGAGTAACAAAAACTGTAACTTAAAAGGTTGCTAGATTTATTAATGTTTATAACTCAGAAAAATTATACTGTTTTTATGTATAATATTTATGTCTATATGTTTATTTGCCATGAGGTTGTCCCCCCTACACTTTAATTACTCCCCCTCTTTTTATTTTTCATTCTTGATTTGCTATTCTTTTTGCATTATGAAGTACAATATAATGTAATTTGACATGTTCTAATTTTAGCTTTTCATTAAAATATTCTATTCTATTATTTAACTGTATTTCTAAGAAGGACAAGCAATAATGGTCAAACACAAACAACAGAAAGCATTAGGACAATCGAAGTTGATGTAACTCTGCTATCTACATGTATCTATATATGCTTGCATTAAATGAATTACTAGTACATGAAAAGCAACAAAAAAAATATACCATCAAATTTATCTAAAATTGATCGTACATGTTTAAAATTTAGACTTTCAATATTCCTACCTCACTTTACAATATTTAGATTTTTATACATTTTTAATTTTTTTATAGACATTACTAATGTTTTAAAGTTGTCCATTCTGTGTTTTCTAGTTTTTTCGTGATGTTTCTGTTCCGTCATTTAATGATTTGTTGAATAGGTTGGTGTATATCTCCTCTGTATGTACAACACCCCCCCCCCCCCAACCACCCGATATGTGTATGAGTTAACATAATTTATGATATAATAATATGTATATACGATAATAACTACATTTAAATGAATGATATCTAATATACGTTAAAAACAGATATGAAACATATTGATATATTAGTTAGGGTAACCCACATCTGAGGAATGATAGAATCAACCAACATATTGATATTAGTTAGGGTAACCCACATCTGAGGAATGATAGAATCAACCAACATATTGATATTAGTTAGGGTAACCCACATCTGAGGAATGATAGAATCAACCAACATATTGATATTAGTTAGGGTAACCCACATCTGAGGAATGATAGAATCAACCAACATATTGATATTAGTTAGGGTAACCCACATCTGAGGAATGATAGAATCAACCTACAATGAATTCCCTTATGCATCTCAATTATTTCAATGGTTTTTTTTAAATAAAAATACATGTACAACACAAATTGAGAAAAAATTTGTAGCAAGCAAAAGGGGATCCCCTGCATTTACAAATAATAACAAAAATCTAGTAATGTGTCTATTTAATAACAAGTTCTTAAATGCGTTTTTGGGAAAGACTGGGTTATCTTCCAAGAGTGATAGAAATTTCATGTCTTTTTATGAGTGGAAGATCAATAAAGCTTTCCTAAAAACTCATGAAAGTACCAGTTTCTTCTGTAAACAAACAGCTTTCACACCACAATCTCCTATAGATCTCGAATGTTTAATATCTGACATCCAATCAGAACCCCCAAAACAAGAACGTTACACAAGAAAATTGGTCTATGTCACCAAAGCAAAGTTTTTGTTTTAGACTTTCTCATTGAGTGTCACAAAGAGTAGAGATACACACAAATAAAATAATATAAAAGTGTGACAACGAATTAGGTAAAATTATATAAAACATTTAGATACAATCAAGAACTAGATATCAGTGAAATGGTATCCATTACTTTTGGCCCCGCCGACCCAGAGGTCAAGAACAAAGGTCATCAACCAGGGTATTCGACACATCGCTTTGATATTATCTACCCACATCCCAAATATCAAAAGTCTACCTCAAAAGGTTAAAAAGTTATAGCCCAGACAGTATTAGATTCAGATGGACAGACTGATCACCACAGTGTGTCGGCCACTGTGGCGGGGGCCTAATTAAAACTAATAAATGACCAACTTGACAATTATTTCAAAATTTGTCATGTTACCTACTTTTAAGACAATTGGCCTCTGATTTTTATTTTGCTTGTTTTTAGGGTTGAATGCCAGTTTCTGCCATTTTTCAGCTTTCCAAGGCATCCAATATTTTAGTTGGGGGAGGAAGCAGTAGAGAAAACCCCTGACCTTCATTAGAAAACCCCTTACCTTTGATAGAAAACCCCTGACCTTCAATAGAAAACCCCTGACCTTCAATAGAAAACCCCTTACCTTTGATAGAAAACCCCTGACCTTCAATAGAAAACCCCTGACCTTCGATAAAAAAACCCCTGACCTTCGATATAAAAACTTGCAATCCTTGCAACTTAAGTTGATATATCAGGCCAGTATGATCGTACAAGAATTTTTAACACCAATTCTCCATAAGGATCAAAGGATCTCCATATAGGGTGAGACATGACATGTCTCAGATTTTGCTGATTCTCATTTTATAAGTTGAAATTGACCATTGGATCACAAAATAATGATTGTTTGTTATGATTTGACTTTGGTTGTCATGGTAACCGTGGCAGTCATTTTGGGTCGATAAAAAAGTGAAAAGGGAAAAATTCAAATCCCAATTTTTCAGGGGAAAATCAATTCATATTCAATAGAATATGTTTAATTGCTTAATTCAATATCTCATTGACAATATTCAAGACAGTTACAACACTTTAAATATATGTGTGATCAGACTGAGACTATTGAACATGTAAAGAAATAGTTTGTTTGTTTGAATGGTGTTTTAACGCCACTTTCAGCAATTTTTCAGCTATTTCATGGCGTCCAGTTTTTATTGGGGGAGGAAGCCGGAGTACCCGGAGAGAACCCCCGACCTGCGGTAGGAAAACTGGCAATCCTTGTCAATTAAGATTGGAGTCGAGTGCATTATTCTCTATAATTTTTGGTAAAAAATGTTTACCACTTTTGCCACTTTACTGACTCCATTTTCAGAAAATGCACCAATCACAAATACTCATCATGAATATAATTACATAGATTGATGATTAATATTCAAAAATTTTAAAAATCTCAGTGGGGTAAGAAAAATTGTCTTTAGAAAACACTGTTCAAGTTGGTTACCATGGTAATAAAACAAAAACGACAATTTTGCTATATTTAAATATATGTATGACCATACTTCTAATATGAGCCAAGATAACAATTGTTGTCATCATATGTACCTAAAAGAATCTTTTCAACATAGTATGACCTTAGAAAACTTTCAAGGTCACTTGTGTTGTTCTCAAGGTCACATAAAATTGATTTTGCTTCGAGATTTTCATATTTGAAAGCTCAATTTTTAGTTGACCTTGACCTTGAGACACTGTACCCTGGAATGATTTCAATGTCATTTTAAGTTTAAAGGATGTCTTAAAAAAAAAATAATTAAGGATGATTTTATTTAACCCTAAGAATCAGTAGTTTCGTGGAAATATTGAACAATACAGAAATGGCTTTTTTCACAAGTTACAATAGTAACCATCTTTGACAGTTTTTTCTATAGACATCTTTTGTTACCCTATTGAGATTTTTATAAGTTTCGAATATTAATCATCAATTTACGTAATTATATTCATGAGTATTTGTGACTGGTGCATTTTCTGAAAATGGAGTCAGTAAAGTGGCAAAAATGGTAATTTTTTAGTAAAAAAATTCCAGAAAAAATGCATGATTTCTTGACATATTTGATAGCCTCTTTCTGACTACACATTTATGTTTAGTCTTGAAACTGTTTTGAATATTGTCAATGAGGTATTGAATTAAGCAAATAAAACGTTCTATTGAATATGCATAGATTTTTGAATAATAAATTGGGAATTGAATATAGGCTATTTCGCAGTATTAGAAATGATAAAAAATGACCGCCTCGGTTACCATGACAACCGTGGTCAATCATAACAAACTGTCATCATTTTGGTGATCCAGTGGTCAATTGCAACTTATAAAATGAAAATCAGCAAAATCTGAGACATGTCATGTCACAGTTATTTTGGTGCTTAGGGATAATTGGTCTTAATTTGTTTGATGAAGGCATAATTATTATACATATTATTATATCATAAATTATGTTAATATAATATTGCCAGGAACAAGTTTTCAAATGATGTCTTTAGCAAGGACGCACACAGTAGTAAAAATGTGTGTATTTTAGATTTTAACTGTAAAAACATTTTAACTTGTGTGCCCTTTTTTGAAGAAGTTAAGGAATTTGCTGACATTATCCTATTACAAGAGCATTGGCTGTATCACTGTCAGTTAGCTAAGCTGAATGAAATAAATGAGCAATTTTGTGGAGTAGGAAAAGCAGTAGACTCGCAGGATCCGATCGCACCTTTACAAATGCCGAGAGAGTATGGTGGAACAGCTATATTATGGAACAAAAAAATTGATTCAATCATAACGCCTTTAGAGGTAGGATCTGAGAGAATTCAATATATTGAAGTCAACTCTGAACCAAAATTAATAGTTGTATCACTGTATATGCCTTTTAAAGGAACAGCTGATCATCAAAATGAATTTCTTGAATGTATTGACCAACTTAATGAAATAATTACTATATATATGGAAACCAATAGCTTTGTAATAGGAGGAGATTTTAATGAAGATATTATTAATGGTAAAGATTCAACAAGAAAGAGGGGTATTAATGATTTCATGAATGAATACCTGTTTATAGCTGAAAATAAACCAACAACCTTTATAAATAATAGAGGTCAAGATTCTACTTCTATTGACTTTTTCATATATCAACAGAAATTAAAGAACAGAATTGTAGAACATCGAAAATTGGAGCTAGCTTCAAATGTATCGGATCATTACCTGCTCAAGCTGACTCAAGACAATGGAGAAGATTTACATATAAAAACTACAGGACAAAAAATTCGATGGGATAAAGTTGATAAAAAAGGGTATGAACACAATATTACATGGGAATTGCTAAAAGATGAAGGAGAAATAACTAGACAAAGTGGATCTAGCGATCGCTGATACCCCCGCTTTTGTGAAAATTTCTAACGTTTTTCGTGGACGGCGACCTTGAAATTTGATGGATTTCCCCCAAAATCAAAAGGCTTTTTACCAACCTGATATATAACAATATCCCAAAGTTTCATTCAAATCAGATGCAAACTTTTTGAGTTATTGTCCAGAAACAACTTTTATGTTAAAATTTCTACCGTTTTTCGTGGACTGTGACCTTGAAATTTGACGGATTTCCCCCAAAATCGATAGGCTTCTTACTAACCTGATATATGACAATATCGCAAAGTTTCATTCAAATCGGATGTAAACTTTTTGAGTTATTGTCCGGAAACAACTTTTTTGTTAAAATTTCTAACGTTTTTCGTGAACTGTGACCTTGAAATTTGACAGATTTCCCCCAAAATCGATAGGCTTCTTACCAACCTGATATATAACAATATCCCAAAGTTTCATTCAAATCAGATGCAAACTTTTTGAGTTATTGTCCGGAAACAACTTTTATGTTAAAATTTCTAACGTTTTTCGTGGACTGTGACCTTGAAATTTGACGGATTTCCCCCAAAATCGATAGGCTTCTTACCAACCTGATATATGACAATATCCCAAAGTTTCATTCAAATCGGATGTAAACTTTTTGAGTTATTGTCCGGAAACAACTTTTTTGTTAAAATTTCTAACGTTTTTCATGGACTGTGACCTTGAAATTTGACGGATTTCCCCCAAAATCGATAGGCTTCTTACCAACCTGATATATGACAATATCTCAAAGTTTCATTCAAATCGGATGTAAACTTTTTGAGTTATTGTCCGGAAACAACTTTTTTGTTAAAATTTCTAACGTTTTTCGTGGACTGTGACCTTGAAATTTGACGGATTTCCCCCAAAATCGATAGGCTTCTTACCAACCTGATATATGACAATATCCCAAAGTTTCATTCAAATCGGATGTAAACTTTTTGAATTATCATCTGGAAACCAAATGTGGACGGACGAACGGACGGACGGACGGACGGACGGACGGACGGACGGACTGACGGACGGACGGACGGACGGACATGAGGACCACTATATACCCCCGACTCTGTCGAGCGGGGGTATAAAAATTGATAATGAAGCCACAACCGCATTCAAAAATCTCAAAAATATTATTGAGAAAGCTATATCAAAAATTATACCCAAAAGAAAGAGGAAAAAGAAAGCTAAAATAAATATAATGACTGAAGACATTAAAACAGCAATAGCTAACAAGAAACTAGCTTTTCACAGATGGAAACTGCAGGGAAGACCAGAAAATCCTAATAATAAATTTTTGTTAGAGAAAAGAAGAACTACCTATGAACTAAGAAAGATATGTAGAATAGAAAATGCACTCCAAAGGATAAATGATAGACAGAAGCTAATTGATGCAAGAACCACAGATCTGAAGACATTCTATAATATTATACGAAATCAGAGAGGGAAAATGTCTAAACATATAGATCAGTTAAATGTGGGAGAAGAATTATTTCACGCAGAAGACATATCATTGGGTTGGCATAGACACTTTCGGGAACTATCCAAAAAATACTTGAATCCTAATTACAACCAGGAATATCTAACGGAAGTTGAAAAAGAATACAAAATTATTATGGACATTTGTAAGGAAAGGTTTATACACAATCCTGTCACATTAAAAGAAGTACAAGAAGCAGTAAGAGATATGAACAGAAACAAGGCTGCCGACTATTTTGGTATTTCTGCAGAAAACATTATTTATGGAGGGAAATATCTCCATCAATATATACAACAAATGATTAATAAACTATTTAAAGACAGGCTTATTCCAGATATTATGAAAGTAGGTACTTTATACCCTGTCTACAAAAATAAGGGAGATCCATGTGATGCCAAAAATTACCGTGGTATAACTGTTACACCAACTATAACTAAACTCATAGAAATAATTATCAAGTCAAGAGAAAATTCAATCATATTAGAAAAGCAAAGTCATTTACAAAGAGGATTTACTAAACAAACCTCTCCACTGCAATGCGAACTAATAATTGAGGAATTTGAAAGAGAGAACAAAGACAATAACCGGCCAACATACATAGCAATGCTCGACAGTAAATCTGCATTTGATGTAGTGGTACATGCTAATTTAATAAGAAGACTATTTCAAATAGGGTTTAACGACCAATCTATTACAATTCTTAGCCAACTATATGATAATGCAACTTCTTGTGTGAAATGGAAAGGAACAAATTCTGAAAATTTTACTATAGAACAAGGAGTGAGACAAGGAGGTGCTATAAGCACAGATTTATATAAAATATATATCAATCCATTATTAGATTTTCTAGCTAGTACTGGTCTTGGAGGACATATAGGAAATGTAAATTGCTGTGCTCCAACCTGTGCAGATGATGTAGCCATTATATCTAACTGCCCGCTTGAGCTGAAAATGCTCATAGATATAACATTTGAATATAGCAAGAGGGAAGCTTATACACTTCAACCAACTAAAAGTGTAATATTACCAGTCAAAACTGCTCCGCTTAAAGACATTCCTAAGGAAATCTGGACTATAAATGATAATCCAATGCCAGTTGTAAAAAAAGCTACCCACATTGGAATAAATAAAAGTGAATATGACACCACTAAATTAACAGTTGAGGAGAATATTAAAAAAGCTAGGAAAGTAACTTATAGTCTCATGGGCACAGGTCTACATGGTAGAAATGGCTTGGATCCAGTAACTATCATTTCAATAGTAAAAACATATGTTCTGCCGATTCTAACCTATGGTCTGGAAATTGTCATACCAGAAGGAAAAAATCTAGATAACCTTGTTTTATGTTATAAAAAGCTATTGAAACAACTATTAACGTTGACCAGAAATATTGCTGATCCTGCTATATATATACTGTCTGGTATGCTACCTATCGAAGCAGAAATACATAGGAAAGTTCTCACTCTATTCGGAAATATTGCAAGGTCTAATCAAGATTCAATTGAATGGAGAATTGCAGAGAGACAACTGTCTATAAAAACCTCAACATCCCATAGTTGGTTCATTTATGTTAAGGAACTGTGTATCAAATATGACATCCTAGATTGTGAAAGCTATCTTTATAAGCCGCTGACCAAACCACAATGGAAGTCTTTGATACAAAACAAGCTTATAAGCTATTGGTGCGAAAAGATTAACCATGAGTCTTACCAATTTTCCACTATCCAAAGTATTGCTGGAAGTTATGTCATTGGTAAAGTTCATCCTTTATTAAATACAAATTCAGCTACCGGTAATACAAGAGACATTGCAAGGATTCCAATTAGGATTAAAATCGCAACTGGGACATATATACTACAAGCAAGCAGGGCAAAATTTAATAATGCAAAAGTATCTGCAGAATGTAAATTGTGCAATGGTGACACAGAGAATCTGAAACATTTAATAACTGAATGCAATAAACTTGACAGAGCTAGAAAAGATCTACTAGTTTGTACACAAGGGCAACTATCCGAGTTCATAACACTAGTTGATATTAAATCTGGTGTAACAATTGAAGAAGTCATTATAAACCCATATTGATTATTGACATGTGATGTTTCTGATAGTATATCAGCTTGCAAATTCATTGACTGCTTCATAGAGTCTGCATGCAGAGCTTTGTTATATGGCTTGCATAACCTTAGATTTAAGCTTTTGGCTGGACGGCAACAAACCTAGTGCTATTGGAGGGTTGGTTGTGTGTGGATCACGTCAATTAACTTTTAATTTTTAAACATAATTGTGCTCGTAAAATAAGGATAGACTGTATATATTAAACTACCGTGTGTAAATAGAACATTCCTTGGTTTTACTTTTTAACATTGACCAGTGTTTTTATCAACATTCTACTCCTACCGGAGGTGTGCCTTTAGTGGCAGAATTTATGTTATACAGATACAGATACAGATACAGAATGATGATGAAATACATATTACCTTTGGGCAAAAAATCAAGACAAAAACCAATATACTGAAATTGTAAAGTTGATTGTGTGGGGAGATCAGAATCGTAATACTAAGTTCATGAACCAACAAATCACTGCAGCAGACAAGACCAAAATACAACCAACAACAACAAAAAACCCAGAAAAAATAAACACGTAAAGGCTTTTAGTTAAATGGATTGAAAACATGCAATTGTTTCACAAGGCAAACATTACATTCCTAAGAAATTATCTTTCATTTTTTAAAATGTAATAATTGGACAGGTTTAAATATTAATTAACCAATTAATAATCTTCCAATCCCAACAGAAATTGATTACTCATCCTATTGTTATTGTAAGGTTTATTCATGTTTCTCCAACATTGTCACCTAGACTAAAACAACAACCAATTAAGACAGTGGATTAAGAGGCATTCAAAGGGAGAGGTTAAGGGTCATCCAACACATAATATTTAATACAGTATTTAGATAAAATGATGGACAATTGAACTGTTTTTTTATTGCTAGTTGTTTATTAATTTCTTCATTATTATTATTGTGATTTTTAAATTTTTCTATAACATTTTACGCATAGCAATACTAAAGTATGGCTAGCCATTGCCAATACGTTTCGATACATTAACAGATTACCGTATTTAGGGTTGTATTGTCCGTGGTCTTTTTCTTTTAATCTAAGTTTGAAAGGAATGCTACGGATTATTCATAAATACAGATTCGATAGGGTGTGTTTCGTCCTGTTGAATGTTGTTAATGGCGGTCTCCATTTTGTTGTTGTGTTATATGCGGTATTTTCGTACTATTCTAACATGATTCTTTACAAACTTCCATATAAATACGTTGTAATAATATTAATATTTACTGAAATTATTTTTAGTAATGTTATAATAATTATATAGGACGAATAAAAGTTAAAACGGATACGAAAATAGCGGATGTGTAACCTGTATTGTGTACAGTGCAAATGGCGTTGTTATGTATTTATTTATTACAATCACTAGAAATGAATAAAAGTATAAACATAAATGATATTTTAAGAGAAAATAAATTACATATAACAGTAAAAAACTGTTAAATAGCGTGACCAAGTCGGACTCGATGTCTTCATCTTGAGACGTTTTTTGATTTTTTTTACGTGCGGATTGTACATGCATATACGAATTTTTCCCCAATTTTCTGGCCCAAGAAAGGGGTGCGGACAATACGTAAATGCAGACTATACACAGCTTTTTACGGTAAACATTAATGTCGAATTTCCATGCGGTTTGTTTGCACATTACAGGACTGTGATACTCCTACTTGTACATTGAGTCGGTTATCAATGTTTCTATATTTTTTTTTTTTGCTTTCCTTTGATTCCACCTGCATCTGGTTTGCCTTTTCTCATAACATTTAATGACTTTTTTTGAACTTCTATGAGCTTGAAAAATTTCGTAAGCGCGCCAGACACTTTTTAATTATGATTTGAATGTAAGATATTTATTGTTAAAACAAGCGTAATTATAGATTTTTGTATTACTGTATATGATAGTTTATTAAACTGGTAAATATTACAGGTAAATATCAACATGACAATCCTTCAGATGCCCTTTAATCCCCACACTTAATTGGACATTGTTTTAATTTATTATCAAGTGTTGGAGAAACGTGAACACACCTTTTGTACTGTAGGTGTGTGTATAATATAATACAATTGAAATGAAATAAACACTTATAAATATATAATATTCTATTGTGCTGTTAAATAAATTAACTAGATTTAAGGGGGTTCAGGACACTATCTGTTATTTTGCTGAAAATCTTGGGAAGGGTATCACACTTAAAACTTAAATTATTCTACATATCTATCATTTATTAATTAAATTCTTTAACATTTTGAATTCTTACTAAAGACATATTAGTATCTATACTATTATATCAATTTATTAATTTGTTAAAACACATAGCTGTGGCTAAAATGAGTTTACGATAGGCAAATCATTATTTTGCATTCCCAAACCAATACACAAATAAATTGACATTGCAACAAAACTAGAAAGTTTCAATGGACAGAATTTTTATGGTGCTGTTTTCTTCACTTTTTCAACTTGAGAAAATATGAAAGTTTGGTGCTCAGCCTACCACAACAAACTCAGAGACAATTGTTTTTCTAAATATTAATTATGAATTCTTGTACAAACAGTAACTACAAGTCAAGTTTGCAGAAATGCATTGAAAAATTATTTTCAGTGTCCTAAAAACCCTCAACTTTTTCAAGTTTAATATCCAGTACACACCAAACAACCCTACTATATGTATCTGCCAATTAATTAATGTTAATAGCGACTCTACATGTACATGTATAAATTGAACTTTAGGAAGTAAATATTGAACAGTTACTCTACTATGAACTTTGACCTAAAAAACCAGAAGGTAGTTAACATACATGTATATATTTAGGAGCTGTGACGAAAGACATTGCCAATAAGTTAAAACCATGCAATAAATTAGTAGTGGTAACAGCCACACAGAAACTACAGAGATTACCTATTTAGGTCCAAATCTAGGTGTATGTGAGAACTGATAAAACATTAAAAGTGTTGTGAAAATGGCAAGTGGAAACAGAGTTAATTTTACAACTTTCTTGACAAGCATTCATCACATACATGTAAATGTTGAAATGTACCACATTTAAGTTTGTTATGTAGAAATTATTTGACAACTGCTCAAATGGGATCCTTACGACATGTTTAAATAAATACGTAACCATAAATACATTTACAATTTAATTAAAATATCTCGACAGAAATTATTCTTTGTATGCTATAGGTCTCAGCCCTACTGAATTATCAAAAGGCTATTTTACTTACAATACATAGCGTATTCTCAAATGTAAAACTATGCTCTAAAAGAAAAGTGATCTTGAAGGTATTATAATACATATACAATCTACATAACATAAAAATCACAAAAAGTCTCACAAATTACGATTAGTCAAAAATTTTGTTAAAACAACTTATGACTGATAGCAAGTTGTACAATATTTTATAAAACCAAGGCAAGAAGAATAAAAATAACCTTTAGTCAGTCTTACCCAAATAACCTTTAACTCATCAATTGATTAAGAAAAAAGAAGGCCTTTCATGTTAAACAAAGCAAAACACATTACTGGCCATGGTCTGTGCTGAAACATGACAATACATGTACTTACGGCATAACTAAGTAGTCTTCATTCTCCGACGATAAATATTTCTCTGCAAATTCTGCATCATGAAACATTGGCAGATGTTTTAGTTCTTTGACAAGAAAGTTTGCTATTGGTTCATACACTAGAACAAAACAAAACAAGTTTAGTAGAGCATTGTTTGCAAACCAATGTTCAATTTTTAGTTAGTAATAACCTTTAACCTACTGCTTCTCAGAACAAAATACAGGTTAAAGTCAGGTTTACAGATTTACTCCCCTTTACAATACATTACATGCACACCAATTTTAGTAACTGACCCTTGATCTACTGCTTTCCAACTTCCTTTGAAGCAAAACATAGTTACACACAACAGCAAACCATCTTGACATACAACATTTAAAAAGGCAGATTTCAACAGTTGTTCCAAATTGAAAAACGATTGTTTCAGGTTTTTCAAGGCTTTCAAGTTATGTTGACTGGAAAACATAAATTTTTAATGGCTTGGTCTGACTCAAATGGCCACTGCCATAATATATCTAAGACAAATGTAGAAATTCAGAATAACTTGGTGAAATGAGTAAACTCGCCTCATTATCCTACTCTAAATTTCTCAAAACCTTTCTTTTCATATGAGATAAAGTGACCATAATATAACCCATTTGAGGTTTTAGATCTTCCACACATGACAATAAAAACAGGTGAAAGCAAGCGTAAGGTTTAATCAATTCACACTAGTACTTATCAGAACTGACAGATATTAAATTTTTCCTGTCCCAAGCTGTGCAAAAACCTGCTAGACATTAGGCAGGGCTCGACCATAATGTTTGTCCAATGCCTGAAACAAGTAGAAATGTCAGACTGACAAGGAAAACTCAGTAGTCACTTGTATGTTGGGACAAGTAAAAAGAAATTGCCCCTACAGATCTAGAAATATCATAAAAATTTAAGTTACTTTTCTAAAAAATCTTTTTGGTCAATAGTTTCCTTGAATTTATTATCCATAATATTTTTGTCATTGCTGAAAACATGTCAAAAATTAATGCAAATTTCTAAGTACTGGTTGAAAATTGGTGTATGCATAGCCATAATTACTGGCTGCCAAGGGACCAGTACAAATCTTACTCATGATCAAGAAAACGATTTGATGAACAGGGCATGCCAATAATACCCGGTAGTTGTAAAACTACTATAACATGTATGGTAGCACACTCAGTTTTCAGCAATAAAGCTTCTTTCACAATGTATAGCTTTTACAAACGGTAATTTGGTTGAAATATCTGTATATTATTATTGCATAATTATTTGTTTAGAGAAATAAATGCATATTTTAAGTGCACTTGTCGACTAGCTTTACACTTTACAATTTTGATAGTTACTTGGCCACAGGGACAAGTTTTAAATAAAGTTTTTAATGCCAGTTAGGTCCTGCACAAAGATGCCGCTTATAAAATCTGCTAAAATTCCTTTTTGTCTAACCAGTAGGTCTACCTATTACTAGTTCCTGCAACTTTTGCCGTGTGCAGAGTGCACCAGGGAATACATTACTTCAGAAGGAATGACATTCAGATGTTTGTTTGATTGAATGGTTTAAAACCACTTTCAACAATTTTTCAGCTATATCATGGCGTCTAAACTAGTATAGTTATTATTACGGGAGGAAGTCTGAGTACCTGTAGAAAAAGCCCTATCTTTTGTATGAAAACTGACAATCCTTGTCATCAAATAAGAATGGAGTCAAGCACACCCTGCCTGCAATGAGAGAAAAACTCCTAACCTCAGTGTTGACAGACCAAGTGATCAATTGTAAACGAACTACCTTAACCACTCTGTCACTGGGCAACTTCCACCCCCCCCCCCCCCCCCCCAATGATATTCAGAGCCTGCATCTGCCAATTCAAAAGAGGATTAAAAATTTTAATGGTTCAAGGTATAAATGACAAATTTTAAAGGTAAAATGATAAATTTTATTAATTCAATTCAAATCTTGTTCAGACTTTTTAGAAATAATTTTGCTACTTTCTCTTTCCATGCCCATCACGACGGCCATTGGCACTGTGAACGAATTCTGTAAGTTACTTATTATCGGAAATGTTTTCGAACATATGTACTTTTTTTAAATAATTACAATAATCTAATTTCACCCTAAGAACACATTATTTAATTTAGGATTTTCTTTTTACAAAACACAAGCGCCTTGTTTTGGAACGCAATTTTTTTTCAATGTCCATACCCCCTTGGAGATTTGACTTCATTCCAATCGTGCCACCGGTGTATAGCACTAATACTCTTGCTTCGGCTTCATTGTCAATAGACATTTTTAGCTCTGATCCTTTTGGTGACAAGTCAATCCCATTCGAAACATGATGTTTATCTTTTTCTGAGGCCATTCCCACGTTTCTTCCTACTAGAGAGTTCTGTAATGATAAAGCTAATAACCAGAACCAGACTTTTCATATGACTAAGCTTAACGTTTTTATTTTACAAAGCTTTACGTGATATTATTCATGTGTCTGATAATGTTAACCGAGACAAATGAACCCGGAGAAATCTATTCGTGAGCAATCGATACATATATTATTTATTTATTTATTTATTTATTTATTTATTTATTTATTTATTTATTTATTTATTTATTTATTTATTTATTTATTTATTTATTTATTTATTTATTTATTTATTTATTTATTTATTTATTTATTTATTTATTTATTTATTTATTTATTTATTTATTCAAACACAATTACAATAATTGGTTAAGACCTGTTGTACAATAATTATAATACATATGAATTATGTTTACAAATTACAAGTATAGAAATGTTCAGAGTAAAATAGAAATTATACTAGAATACTTTATAGTAATAACAACATCACGTTAACAACATGAAATATACCAGACAACAACGAGACATATATATTAGGAAGTTTAAATATATCATCACTTATGTATGCAGATGATATCATCTTGCTATCAGAATCACAGGAAGGTCTACAAAAAGCACTGGATACTTTAAACAACTTCTGTGTATCCTGGAAACTTAGTGTAAATAAACAGAAATAAAAAATATTGATCTTTAATTCTAATGGAAAGTCACACATTAACCAATTAAAGATAGATAATGAGATTATAGAAACAGTTAAATCATATTGTTATCTAGGAGTGGTTTTTAACTACACTGGTAACTTTAATCTAGCTAAAACTCAATTAATGGAAAAGGGAAGAAAAGCTTGGTTTAAGATAAAGAAATCAATAACTTTAGATAATCCATGCATACTGTTGGAAAAACTTTTTGATACCCTGATTGAACCTATCATACTATATGGTAGTGAGGTATGGGGAGCTGCCAATAGTTACAAAGATTCAGAACCATATGAATACTTACACTTAAAATTTACTAAAGAAATTTTAGGGGTTAACTACAAAACAACAAATATTGCCTGCCTAGCAGAAGCAAATAGAACATCTTTATTAAAATTCAGAGGAAAATGCTGAGTTTCCTAAACCATATAATAAACTCTCCAAACTCCTCAGTGAACTCCATTTTTAATAATGTCAAAGACACGAGTATATGGATGTCCAACATTAAAAATTTATTAAATAAATTAGGATTTAACCATTTAAACCTCAATATAAATAATATTGATCTATACTTAAATAGAATTGAACAAAGAATGAATGATCAATATAAACAAAATATGAACAGCTCTATAGAAGCTAGTAGCAAACTTTCTTTCTTTACACAAAATTTTTATACCAACTAAACGCCCTACTTATTTAGACCTCTGTAAAACTAAGAATGAAAGATCTATCCTTTGTAAATTACGTTTAAGTTCACACAACTTGGCTATAGAAAGAGGAAGATATAATAATACTGAAAAAAGTGAACGCATCTGTCTCTCTTGTGATAATAAAAACATTGAGGACGAGTTCCATTTTCTATCAACTTGTCCTCATTACAACAATCCAAGAAATAACCTTATTGAAAAACTTAAAAATCTACTAGTACATCCGTTTCCTCATACTCTAACAATGAAAGAAATTAAATTTCTTCTAAATAACAATTCCTACCCAATTATTAAAACTTTTATTAAATTTATACAAGAATGCTGGCAGATGAGAAAACACAATTAAAAGTATAATAAATAAATTAGCACCGCTGTCACGCCATGTTAATATTGCTATGTTTGTAATTATAAACTGTTATTGACATTTTTGCTTATTCTTTGTGCCATAACCATTTAATGTAAATGTGTTTATGCAAATAAATATTTTCTATTGTCTATTGTCTATAAATGTTAATTATATCATGTCTCTGCAGTATACGTTCATATCAGTAGATATGGAGATTTTAACACCTGAAGTGCCCCAAGTACGCTCTGAGGCGAAGCTGAAAGTGTTCAAATCTCCATATCTACGGATATGAACGTGTATAACGAATTTATCTCTGTTTTTAGTTTGAAATGGTTGATTTTTAGGTTCATTGTCAGTCGCGGCAATGGCGGACGTTAACGTAACGTTTTCTTTATTATCGAAGAAAGTTGATTGAAATTTGGTACAAATATCGCCTTTAGATGGTACAGTTCTCGAAAAAAAAACCAGTTATTTGTTGGATTCAATGTCTTGCAGAGACGTCATAATATTAGTGTGACGCAGGGACAGTCTATACTAGATACTATTTATAGTTAGTATAGACTGTCCCTGTGTGGCGTCGTTGTTTTGTCAAACTCTATATATTTTGTTTCTTTTTCTGTTGCAAATAAAACACATCTGGACCTTTTGTCCAAGATGTCATAATCCTGTATATTACGCAAATAAATTACCATTTCTAATATTAACGCTGAAAGATTACGTAAGTTATTGTGAAACTAACGGTTAGCAACACCCGAGTATATGATCTAGCAACGCCCCGGGTATATTAGTTTTGTAACGGCGTTATAATATTATTCTCACTCAGTTAAGATGTTCGGCTTCGTTTCTAAACAACGACTTGCATAAAGCAAATCTTGTACCAAATCCCTCTTGTAGATGCAGAGATGTGGATTTCCAAGAGAAGATGCAAATCATTATTTCTTAGTGTGTCCTCTATATCGTCATCATAGAGCTCAACTTGTAAATAAATTAAACTGGCTTCAAAATCCGATAAGTGTTGCAATACTTACGCATGGAGATTTGAATCTTTCTTACAGTGAAAATATTCTTATATTCAGAGAAGTATTTGATTTCATAAAGAGATCCGAACGATTTGATATAACGTAATTGTTTTCTTTGATAGACCAACATAAGTCAGCACTTTCCCCTTCTTCCCCCTTCTAAACTTGTGAGTTAACCACAAAATATTATTTACTGCTCGTTCTTGTACCCTGTGTTATGCTTTAATGTATATTTCTGTATTGCGGAGAGGACGTCCTAAGTATGCATTTACTTGTGTCCAATCCATTTTGTATAATTTACAAATAGTAAACTAACGACGTGTAATTGACCAATCAAGTTCCAGGAATAACACTGATACGGGGATAATCTTCAGTATCCCGAACTTAAACCGTAGGCCTAAATTTACTGCCGTTTTAATAAGAAGTTAGTTTTGTGATTTGTATGGTTAAATAAAAAAGCGAGGATACGATTATTCGTTCTAGTTTTACTGTAATCACAAATAAGAAGACCAGACAACAACAATGGTAATTTAACATTCTAAACTATGAAATGCGGCTATGTTAAAAAAATAACAATAGAAGACAAATGTTTTTTATTGACAGCACTATAATATTATTTTACATATATTTGAACCACTAATTCATTCTTGCATACGTACTGTCTTTCTTACTTTTCTCACTTGGTACTTTCATACCTACTTTCAGCATACAAGAATGACTTTTCACACATTTGTTCTCACACCGACGATCATATTAACTTATAGAAAACATTCAAAATATATACATGTTATTCACTCGAAACACACAATCCCAACTTTATTCATAAATATATAAAAATCAAAAACTAAAGCACAAAAGCACAACATAATAAAGCAAAGCGTCAAAAGCACAAGATAAAAAAGCAAAGCACAAAAATACAACATAATAAAGAAAAGCACAACAGTAAAACATAAAAACACAAAGCACAAAAGCACAACATAAATAATATTGTCTAGTTTAAGTCTCTCAGTGCTATCAAAAGTCCCACTGAATGTAGCCAATGTCAAGTTGAAGTTAGGAATGGTGCTGTCATGTGTGGCGCGTGTGGATTCACAAACAGGCTCACAATTGGCACATATAAATTCTGTTGTAATGTGAAAATCTGAAACACAAATATAATTATAAGATAGAATTTACAGACAAGCAACAAAATAATAATGCAATACAACAACAAACATTGGAAATTAACAATTATATATGACAATTATTTAGGCTGTAATTAGTAAATTCAAAGGCAATAAATTTGAGGTATTCAAGTAATCTAATAAGCAAATTAAACAGTGGCACATGCCATTGACAACTTTGTTAATTGAGTTATGATTAACAAATTCAAATTTCAAATTCAAATTCAAATTCAAATTCAAATTCAAATTCAAATTCAAATTCAAATTCAAATTCAAATTCAAATTCAAATTCAAATTCAAATTCAAATTCAAATTCAAATTCAAATTCAAATTCAAATTCAAATTCAAATTCAAATTCAAATTCAAATTCTTTATTGCAAATTACACCCATATGGGTCAAAGCAATATAATAACATTGTAAACAAAAACATTAGAATACAAATACAAACATACTCGAAGTACATCAGTTATTATTTCTAATATAACTACAAATGTAGTACATTTTAACCGATGTGGACCCTATTTTCGCATTTCAAATGATTGCTTTAAAAAGTCCTTAACATAAGTTAAATGTTCTGATTTTGGACAAAGGATATATTTTACTTTTGCATTTGCATTTAAATTTGCAAAGATATCGTCTATATTTGAAATTTTTGAATAGAAAATATCTCTTGGTAGAGTGTTAATTTGACAATGTAAAAGAAAATGTTCTTCATCTTCAAGAATTTGGCATTTAGAGCATATTCGTTGACATCTGGGAATATTATGATATCTCCCTTGTTCTATATGTAAGGTATGGTCACTCACCCTTAGTTTTGTTATCATTTGTCTATATATAAAACTATTCTCATTTACTAGATAGTCTTCAATTTTTATGTCTGTTTTCAGTTGACTAAATAAGTAAAGTTTAGATTCGTTATTTAAATTATTTAATTTAGTTTTAATTTTATTTATATAATATTCAGAAATTAAATTTTTAATTTTTTTCTTTAACTTATCTGCGAGTTTAAAAAATGGGACATCTAAATCTTCGTATTCTGATCTGTCAAGGTCTAGTTCTATAAATAACTTTTGTGCCATAGTATACCAAGTATATATTCCCTCGGTGTGTATACTTTTATTGACATTATATGCTTCTTTTAATAAGGGGTTTATTTTTACTGAATTCAATCTACTATAATATAAGATTGTTTGAGCTTTTATGAAAGATTCTAATGGCAGTCTACCAAGTTCTGTTTTTGCTGCTATGTTGCAAGCTGTTTTTCTTAAACCTAAAATATTCTTACAATATCTTGTATGTACTTTTTCATATGTAAATCGGTCTATTAAGGAGAGGGTATCACAGAATTTTTCATTTTTTTCTGCCCTTTCTTTTGACTTAACAATAGATAAGTAATCGTCCATAAACCAAATATCACTATTATATAACAATATTGGTCTTATTAAGGTATCAAACAGTTTACAGGATAGTCTTATAGGTAGACTTTGAAAGTTTTGAAGTCTTTTTTTCAAAGCAAAGATTGCTTTTAGTCCGTTTTTTGATAACTCTTCTATAGATCTTTTAAAGCTTCCTTTATAGTCAATGGTTGTTCCCAAGAAGTTATATTCTTTAGTTTCAGCAAGAGGCTGATTTCCATAATATAAAGGAGGAGTTGGACAAAACGTATTTTGAAATGTCATAGTTTTTATCTTCTTAATATTGACTGTTAATTGCCAGTCAAAGCAATATTTTTCAATTTTATTCAAACAATTTTGTAACCCAGTATGAGAGTTTGAGAATATTACTAAATCATCAGCAAAGCTTAGACTTGATATATTTGTATTTTCTAGTATCAAGGGATCACATGATTGATTGAATATATCGTGAATATCATTTATAAAACAGTTAAAAAGTGAGGGGCTAAGACTATCTCCTTGTTTAACTCCTCTGACTATATCAAAAAAATTAGAAAATTGGTTTTTAATCTTAATAGCTGATTTATTGCTTGTATACATATCTTTTATTATATTATAAAATTTATTGCCAATATGTTGTGTTTTTAATTTATATACCATAATGAGTCAAATGCTTTTCTTAGGTCAACAAAACATGCAAATATTTTTGTTGTTTATTTTTTGTTAGATATTTTGTTATTAAAGTTTTCATAATAAATATACTGTCTGTTGTTCTATGATTTGCTCTAAATCCGAATTGTTGTGGTGCAAATTTATCTTCATAAAATGTATTGAGCCTACAATTTAATATAGAACTAAATAGTTTAGCTAAACTGTTTTGAAGGGATATTCCTCTATAATTGTTAAGATCTGAATTGTCCCCGGATTTAAATATAAGAATAGTAAATGATTTTCTCCTTTCCATTGGATATTTTCCTGTTTCTAAAATGAGGTTAAAAAGTTTGGCAATAGCTTTGCTGGTGACTAATGCACTGTATTTTATAATTTCATTACATATTTGATCTGGTCCAGGGCTTTTTAATAGTTTCATTTTATTTATATTCTCTTTAACTTCCCTTATAGTAATAGGTTGGTCAGTTATTTCATTTTCTTCTTCTGAGATGTTATTTTGATGAACAAGATAACTATTAATTTTATTTGCCTTGTCCTCATTAATAATTTCTGTACTACCTTGATTTTTAAAATGATCTGTCAGCTGTTCAATTAACAGACTTTGAAGACAAATATGATTTTTACAATTTTTTTTAATACTGACAGTTTCATTTCTAACCAAGTCTTCAGTGGTTTAGTCCTGGTTTGCCCACATTTAATTAGCTGTATAATCAATTAAGTTAAATAAATAAAAAAGGCAAAAGGTTTAATGACCATGAAGATCTATAGTCTGTTCTATTTTAATATGTACAAAATGTATAGAAGGTATATAGCTTTTATATATTTCATATTTTATGTATTTCTCTATGCAGAAGGAAAAGTTATTACATTTGTGTTGAAAAAGGAAATTAGAAATTATAATTTAAACAATACAACTTGTTAAAAATATTGTGATTTTTTATCTGTTAATATAAAAATAATAATTTAATATTCAAAATATTGTTAATACAAAATATATATTTTAACATTGTTAATTTAATTAATAATTAAATAAATATTAATTAAAATTATCCTAGATGAAGTAGATGAGATGCTGCGTCGGCGTAGTCAATCACACTGATGAGTCCTTGTTGGTAGCGAATCTTTTGCTGTAGTCTGTGATCCATTGTTCTGTATCTTAGTCTTTTTGTTGGTCGTGTTCCTCCTGCTCCGTACTGGATGATAGTGCATTCTGTGTGTGCCTGTGTATTTTGTTAAAGCTTGACAATCTCGTAGATGTTGGGATGGGAGTGCTGAACTTTCTTCTTCATCTTGTGCCATCCTTCTAGGTAGTTGGTAGTGCGTGGTCCTTCTGTAAGATAGTGGTTCCATAAAAAACGTTGTCCTTCTACCCAGTACTCGGTCACATAGTCTGTAAATGATGCTGTGTTGGGTACGTTGTCAGCGTCGTCGATGTCTTCCAGAGCGTTGAACCATACGTCTTCTTCTTGATGTTTTGGAACCAGGAGTAGAACTGCTGCGCGTCGTACAGGTCGTGTGATGTCGTCGTTCTGTTTGTAGTAGGGCTGTGGTCCACATTTCTGAGTTTTTCTCCAAATACACTGGGTAAAGTGAAAGAAGCAACCTTTAACTGTAACTCCTGGGAAAACGGCACGTGCTGCGTTGTTTGTTGCAATCTCGTAGTCGATAAAAACTGGGTCTGGATTGAGTAGTAGTTGGTGCTGTTCTGAGATGTGTTTGATTCGGGTGAAGAAACGTGTGTTAATATAAAATTTCTGATTTTAAATTAAATCTGAAAAAATGTATTTTTTTTTACAAAAAATACCAATGAATTCTATATCTATACAACCACTTTAATCATTTTAATGGTATGAAATACAGGTGAAAAATTAGACTATTAAAATTAAATTTATGCGATAGAGTTTATATATCAAAATTTAGGTGTTCTAATATAAAATTTCCTTTAGAAACGGGTAGATGGAACGGGACACTAAAATCGCAAAGATTATGTCATCTTTGTGGGAATGGAGTTGGTGATAAATTTCATTATCTTTTCGTTTGTCAAAAGGAAGAGATAATGAATATCAGAGGCAAGTACATTCCCAAATATTATACTGTTAATCCAACAGAATATAAACTACAAGGGCTTCTATTGTTCTGTCACGTTGAACTCTACAAAAACTTGGCAAAGTTTTTAAAAATTTTATGTCGTTACCTATAAAATGATTCAGTCTTTACTTAACATATTATGTATTATTTGCATTGTGTATTGGCCGTAAGATATACTTTAATATTGAATTTACTATGTATGTTTTAATTAACGTATCTGTATTTAGTGTCTGTATGTATTATTGCCTAAACCTTCTACTGTATGTATTTGTTATATATTCTTTGTGTCCTCTTGTACACCTTTGTGTCTGAGGCTTAATAAACTGTTGTCTTGTCTTGTCTTGTCAGAAATGAACTATAATTGCTAAAACAACAAAACTTCTTATGTTTATAATACCCCTAATTAAAAGTGGGCAAACCAGGATGACACCGTCTTCAGTTATTATAATAAGCAATTTACAATTTACAAAAAATTAATGAATTTATATAGTTAAGTAAGAATACAATGTAATCATCAATTAGGTATTCTGTCCCTTAATAATTAATTGTACAACATTTAAGTTTATAAATGATTATGGTCAACGAATATAAAATATGGAATCAAGTATAAATAAATGAATGAATGAATGAATGAATGAATGAATGAATGAATGAATGAATGAATGAATGAATGAATGAATAAATAAATAAATAAATAAACTTACCAGAAGTACATCTTCTGTGCCTGAACGGTAAAGGCATGGTGTTTTACTGGAACTGGTCTGGTGCAGATTACACTTTCAGAAGACATGTTGTCTAATAAAGTTAACTAAAGAGCTACACTTTGTCTTTTATATTTTTTTCACTAAATGAATACATTTAATTGGTTTTTCTATAACTGACCTATCATAAGACATTATTTTTTTACACCTACCTCCCAAGCCGAAGTCCCAATCATGTGCTTCTTGATATTGTTTCTGTAAGACTTCAAAAGGGATAGTGAGTAAAAACTGTAATTTTAAAATATTGTAAATATACAAATGTATGGTTTAAGAATAAATGTTCAAATAAACATTTAACTGCTTGATGTTTGTATAATGACATTCAAATGCAATCAATTGCACTTAGCTCCTTTTTTTAGCTCACCTGACCCTCAGGGTCATGTGAGCTATTGCCATCACTTGGCGTCCGTCGTCGTCGTTAACTTTTCTTCAAAAATCTTCTCCTCCAAAACCACTGAAGTGATTGCTTTTAAACTTTGCACACATCATTAGTAAAATGTCCTCTACCAAGTTTGCACAAATCATGGACCCAGACCAACCAACATGGCCGCCATGGCTAAATATAGAACAGGGGGGGTCAAAATACAGTTTTTTGCGTATAGTTCAAAAAGTATAACAGATACAGGAAAACCAAAGAGACCATCCTTCTTCAGCATCTAAGCTCTACAAAACACATTATTGGGTCAAATTTGTATGATGACTCCTTGTAGGAGTTATTGCCCTTTAATTGTCAAAATTGATGATTTTTGCCATTTTTGCCTCAAAATCTTGAAAATTATTAGAACTAAAGAAAAAATTAGCATTGATTAATTGTTCTGCTCTATGAGGGCTACAAAAATGACTTAAGGGTCAAGATTGTCTGATTAACAGTTTAAGAGTTATTCCCCTTGAACTGTTTTTTTTAATCGGTTTTAATTGATTTTTAAAATCTTCTCCTCTGAAACAACTAAAAGTACTGCTTTGAAACTTTGTACACATCATCCGTCAAATATCCTCAACCAAGTTTGCACCAACCATGGCTGCAGATTAACCAACATGGCCACCATGGCTAAAAATAGGACGGAAAGGGGGGGGGGGGGGTAAAATACAGTTTTTGGCTTATATTTAAAAAAGTGTAACAGATACAGGAAAACCGAAGAGACATGCCTTCATCTGCATCAAAAGCTCTACGAAACACTCCATTGGGTTGAAGTTGTATGATGACTCCTTATAGGAGTTATTGTCGAAATTGATTATTTTTGACATTTTTGCCTCAAAATCTTGACAATTATTAGAACTAGAGAAAAAGTTAGCATTGCTTAATTGTTCTGCTCTATGAGGGCTACAAAAATGACTAAGGGTCAAGATTGTCTGATGAACCGTTTAGGAATTATTCTCCTTGAACATTTTTTTAATCAATTTTACATGATTTTAACAAATCTTCTCCTCTTTAACCAATGAAACGACTGCTTTGAAACATTGCACATATCATCTTTAGGACGTCCTCTACCAAAATTGTGCAAATCACGACACCTGACTACCTACATAGCTGCGTTGGCTTAAAATAGAAAAAATGAAAAGGGGGGGGGGAGTCGATAGAGTTTTCGACTGATAGTTAAAAAAGTATATAGGTACAGCAAATTTGAAGTGAAACTCCCTTCTCCCTCTAAGCATCAAAAGCTCCTCTTATAGGAGTTAATTCCCTTAAAAGGTCAAAATTAATGATTTTTGCAGAAGTGTTGGGCAATTCCTTATAGCAAAGAAAAGCTGGATAAAAAGGGGTTTTGGTTTCAGGTTCAGGTGAGCAATACAGGCTCCTGGGAGCCTCCAGTTTAATTAACGCTAAAACCTTATGCTTCAAAAGATAAAAAAGTAATAATTATATGCCCAAGCTGCTAATGAAACTAATAAGACAAAATTATTATAACAAGACAAGACAAGACAACAGTTTATTAAGCCTCAGACACAAAGGTGTACAAGAGGACACAAAGAATATATAACAAATATAGGTTCAATCGTTCTACCGAACGATTAATAGGCTTTCCACTCTACGCAGCCAGAAAGAACCTATCTGTATTTAATGACATTGAATTCTGCTTCTAAACATTATTTGTAATTTGTCTTTAAAAATTAACAAATTTGAAAGCAAAACTGTTTATATATTATTTAAAATAGGAAAGGTCAAATTGTAGAGCATAATGACCTTGACCTGACCTTCTTTATATGTAAATGGAATCTATTTCACACTATGAACAAATGAAAGAAAAAACATTCAAATAAGTTTTGAAATAAAAAAGGTCATAAAATATGACGTTCAGAGACTTTAATGACATTGACCACTGACCTTTTGATCTCTGCATATATTGTACATCAATAACTAATCATTTATTAGGATAAACCACTTCATATACACGGAAAATGAAAAATTAAAAAAAAAAAATGTATTGACCTTGACCCTTAACAAGGTGACCTTGACCATGATGAAGGTCAAAAATGATCAACAGTGAAGATCTTATGTCAATATCTCTTGTAGTTAATGAGATATGGCTACTTATAATAAATTCCAAAAATCAGATGACCTTGACCTTTGACCTTGTATGTGTCTGCAATGTCAAGGTCATAAGGGTTTTTGGTGAAGACCCCATACCTCTACTATCAATAGTTAATGAGTTATGAATGAAAAATTAATAATCAATGTTTCGAATGGGAGATAACTCCTATAAAATGAAGTCAAATCCTTTCCCTTCAAATGTAACAAAGTTGCGCCTTTATTAGGCCAATATTTTACCCATTATAAGTTATTGCCTATCTTTTACTGTTTCAAAGATATAGCAATAACAAGACAATGTGAAAGTTTAGAACGTTACCTTGATCTTTGACCTTGCGTCCATTTTGAAGGTCGAGGTCATAAGGGTCTTTGGTGAAGACCCCATGCCTCTGCTATCAATAGTTAATGAGTTATGAATGGAAAACTAATAATCAATGTTTCTAATGGGAGATAACTCCTATAAAACGAAGTCAAATCCTTTCCCTTCAAATGTGACAAAGTTGCGCCTTTATTAGGCCAACATTTTACCCATTATAAGTTATTGCCTATCTTTTACCCGTTTCAAAGATTTAGAAGGTGCATGATGTGCGATTGGTCAAAAAGCTTTTATTTTTACCGGGAGGAAATTAATACATTACAAGTTGACAGGTTATGACTTTGCATTAAATAGTTTTTATTATTGTTTTGTATTATTTACCTCTGCATTAACATCTGAATACTAAAAGTTTAATATTCTCTGCATGTTGTGGAAAGCATTGCTAGGAAAACATATATCTCCATTTATATATTCAATTCCAGTTAATATAGCACTAAAGGTAAAATACTCAATATTATTTTCATTGTTTAATTTAAAAACATAATTAACCACCAAATTTCATCAAACATATTGTTTTAGATGTGTTTTTATAGTAAATTTATTATTTGTAATACAAATATAGAAAAGTCTCGCAGGTGCATTTGTAAATTTGTTCATTTAACTGAAAAACAAGGGAAGTAACTTTTAATTTTGTTAAAGTCAGAAATAGTTCAACAAATAAATTTGAGTTATCTCTCTTTTTACGGTTTTAAAGTAAATTTATGATAAGTATTTGTTTATTGTTCTGTATTATTTGCTAGAGATTGGCATTATAAGAGAGACAACTTCTATAAACTGTTGATAAAACATGTCGCGACATGTCTTAATTTACTCGCAATTATTTAAAAAATGCCCCTACTATAAATAATTAATAAGTTATATACGAAAAACTAATAATCAGTTGTCTTAATGGAAGATAACTCCTATAAAATGAAGTCAATTCCTTTCCCTTCAAATGAGACAAAGTTGCGCCTTTATTAGACCAACATTTTACCCATTATAAGTTATTGCCTATCTTTTACCGTTTCAAAGATATAGCGATGTCAAGATAATGTAAAAATTTAGAACGTGACCTTGACCTTTGACCTTGTGTCCATTTTCAAGGTCAAGGTCAATGATGACCAATGGTCAAGTTACAAGTAAATATCTGTTATAGTTACTGAGATATCGCAATTGACATAATATTGTTTTGTTCCAGGGGAGATAACTCTTTCAAAAGCTCAATTTAAAAAAGTGACGATTCAAGATCTTAATAAGATCTAGCTTTTGTCAAGAGACCTTTATTTTCGTATCTGTTATGGTTAAGGAGGAGATCTGTACACAACACGAGGTCAAAATTTAGAATGTGACCTTGACCTTTGACCTTGTGATTTTTTTCAAGGTCAAGGTCAATGATGACCAACTGTGAAATATCTAGTCTCTATCACCTCTGGTTCATGAGTTACATTGGTACAAAATGTACTTCCAATAAATAAGGGGAAATAACTCCTGCAAGGAGTCTTCAAAATACTTTGCGCGATATGTAACAAATTGTCGCGATCAATAGCTGACCATTTTGCAAAAACTTTCATTGCAAAATCTTTTACGGTTTCAAAGTTTATCTGTACACAAGCTTTTTTGTGACAGGGGAGATAACTCCGTAAAGTAAAAGTGTTCGGTGTGACAGGGTTAACTGCGAAAGCGTAATGTCTCATACATTCATAGTACAAAATGTCTTTACGACATGTCGCGAAACAAAATTTATAATGGGAAAAAACAGTTGGCGGAAAAAAAATAAGAATAAATATAGGTTCAATCGTTCTAAAGAACGATTAATAGGTTTTCCACTTCAAAAGAAGACCTTAAATAAATGACCTTGAAACCAAAAAGCTAAGAAACATACGTAATTTGTCTATAGCAATTAATAAGAACAAAATTATTAAAGAACTATTTAGATATCTTTAAAAATAAGAAAGGTCATTAAATAGGACGTAAGAAAACTTGAATGACCTTGACAACTGATCTTTTAATCTACGTAAATATTACTTATAGGCAATAGCATTAAAAGAATAAGCCATTCAAAATACATAGTACCATGAAAAACATTTATAAAGGACTTTGACCTTGACTTTTACAGCATGACCTTGACCATGCTGAAGGTCAACAGTGATCAACATTGAAGATTTTATGCCAATATCTCTTAAAGTCATTGAGATATGACTACTTATAATATATACAAAAAAATTAGAAAATGACCTTGACCTTTGACCTTGTATTTGTGTTCAAGGTCAAGTGTCCCAATGGTCTATAGTGAAGACCCCATGCCTCTACTATCAATAGTTGATAAGCAATTAATGAAAAACTATTTATCAATGGTTGTAATGGGGGATAACTCCTATAAGATGAAGCCGGATCCTTTCCGTCTAAATAGAAAAAAGTTGCGCCTTTATGAGGCCAACATTTTTTCCATTTGAACTTATTGCCTATATTTTACCGTTTTAAAGGAATAGCGATGACAAGACAAAGCAAAAATTTCAAACGTGACCTTGACCTTTGACCTTGAGTCCATTTTCAAGGTCAAGGTAAATGATGACTAATGATATAAGGTTTCATATAAATATCTGTTATAGTTACTGAGATAAAGTGATATAATGCAATTCACAATATATTTCAGTGGTCTAGGGGAGATAACTCTTATAAAAATGTCAAATAAAAAAAGTGACGATTCAAGATCTTAATATGATACACATTTTGGTACAGGTTTCAGTTCTCTATCTATTATAGTAAAGGAGGAGATCTGTACACAACGCAATATCAAAAATTAGAAAGTAACCTTGACCTTTGACCTTGTGACCTTTTTCAAGATCAAGGTCAATGATGACCAACTGTGAAATATCTAGTCTCTATCATCTCTGGTTCATGAGTTACTATGGTAAAAAATGTACTTGCAATAAATAAGGGGAAATAACTCCTATAAGAAGGTGAAAATTTCTTTAATGCGAAATGTTATAAAGTGTCGCAATCCTTCGCTGAACATTTTGGAACAACTTTTATTGCGATATCTTTTACAGTTTCAAAGTTAATCTGCACACAAGCTTTTTTATGACAGGGGAAATAACTCCGTAAAGAATAAGTGTTCGGTCTGCCAGGGTCAACTGCGAAAGCGTAATGTTTCATACATCCATAGTACAAAATATCTTTACGACATGTCGCGAAACAAAATTTATAATGGGAAAAGAAAACTTGGCGGAAAAAAAAGAATAATAATAAACAGACGAATTACAAGAAGGTTTTCCACTGGAAAGTGGAAAACCTTAAATATAGGTTCAATCGTTCTACCGAACGATTAATAGGCTTTCCACTTTAAAGGAAGACCTTAAATAAATGACCTTGAAACTAAAAAGCTAAGAAACATATGTAACTAAAAAAGAATAAGGCATTCAAAATACATAGTACCATGAAAAACATTTAAAAAGGACTTTGACCTTGACTCTTACAGCATGACCTTGACCATGCTGAAGGTCAACAGTGATCAACATTGAAGATTTCATGCCAATATCTCTTGTAGTCATTGAGATATGACTACTTATAATATATACAAAAAAATAGAAAATGACCTTGACCTTTGACCTTGAGTTTGTTTTCAAGGTCAAGGGTCCTAATGATCTATAGCAAAGACTCCATGCCTCTACTATCAATAGTTGATAAGCAATTAATGAAAAACTAATTATCAATGGTTGTAATGGGGCATAACTCCTATAAGATGAAGCCGGATCCTTACCCTCCAAATAGGAAAAAGTTGCGCCTTTATGAGGCCAACATTTTATCCATTACAACTTATTGCCTATCTTTTACCGTTTCAAAGGAATAGCGATGACAAGACAATGCCAAAATTTCAAACGTGACCTTGACCTTTGACCTTGAGTTTATTTTCAAGGTCAAGGTAAATGATGACTAATGATATAAGGTTTCATATAAATATCTATTATAGTTACTGAGATAAAGTGATATAATGCAACTCACAATATATTTTAGTGGTCTAGGGGAGATAACTCTTATAAAAATGTCAAATAAAAAAAGTGACGATTCAAGATCTTAATATGATACACATTTTGGTAAAGGTTTCAATTCTCTATCTATTATAGTAAAGGAGGAGATCTGTACACAACACAATGTCAAAAATTAGAATGTGACCTTGACCTTTGACCTTGTGACCTTTTTCAAGGTCAAGGTCAATGATGACCAACTGTGAAATATCTAGTCTATATCACCACTGGTTCATGAGTTACAATGGTACAAATTGTACTTCCAATAAATAAGGGGAAATAACTCCTACAAGGAGTCGTCAAAATACTTTGCGCGATATGTAACAAATTGTCGCAATCCATAGCTGACCATTTTGCAACAACTTTTATTGCGAAATCTTTTACGGTTTCATAGTTTATCTGCACACAAGCTTTTCTGTAACAGGGGAGATAACTCCGTAAAGAACAAGTGTTCGGTGTGACAGGGTCAACTGCGAAAGCGTAATGTCTGATACATCCATAGTACAAAATGTCTTTACGACATGTCGCGAAACAAAATTTATAATGGGAAAAAACAGTTGGCGGAAAAACAATAAGAATAATAATAAATATAGGTTCAATCGTTCTAAAGAACGATTAATAGGCTTTCCACTTCAAAAGAAGACCTTAAATAAATGACCTTGAAACCAAAAAGCTAAGAAACATACGTAATTTGTCTATAGCAATTAATAAGAACAAAAATTATTAAAAAACTATTTAGATATCTTTAAAAATAAGAAAGGTCATTAAATAGGACGTAAGAAAACTTGAATGACCTTGACAACTGATCTTTTAATCTATGTAAATATTACTTATAGGCAATAGCATTAAAAGAAGAAGCCATTCAAAATACATAGTACCATGAAAAACATTTATAAAGGACTTTGACCTTGACTTTTACAGCATGACCTTGACCATGCTGAAGGTCAACAGTGATCAACATTGAAGATTTTATGCCAATATCTCTTAAAGTCATTAAGATATGACTACTTATAATATATACAAAAAATTAGAAAATGACCTTGACCTTTGACCTTGTATTTGTTTTCAAGGTCAAGGGTCCTAATGATCCATAGTGAAGACCCCATGCCTCTACTATCAATAGTTGATAAGTAATTAATGAAAAACTAATTATCAATGATTGTAATGGGGGATAACTCCTATAAGATGAAGCCGGATCCTTTCCCTCTAAATAGAAAAAAGTTGCGCCTTTATGAGACCAACATTTTATCCATTATAACTTATAGCCTATCTTTTACCGTTTCAAAGTAATAGCGATGACAAGACAATGCCAAAATTTCAAACGTGACCTTGACCTTTGACCTTGTGTCCATTTTCAAGGTCAAGGTCAATGATGACCAATGATATAAGGTTTCATATATATATCTGTTATAGTTACTGAGATATAGTGATATAATGCAATTCACAATACATTTTATTGGTCTAGGGGAGATAACTCTTATAAAAATGTCAAATAAAAAAAGTGACGATTCAAGATCTCAATATGATACACATTTTGGTAAAGGTTTCAGTTCTCTATCTATTATAGTAAAGGAGGAGATCTGCACACAACCAAGGGTCAAAAATTAGAACATGACCTTGACCTTTGACCTTGTGACCTTTTTCAAGGTCAAGGTCAATGATGACCAACTGTGAAATATCTAGTCTATATCACCTCTGGTTCATGAGTTACAATGGTACAAATTGTACTTCCAATAAATAAGGGGAAATAACTCCTTTAAAAAGGTGAAAAATTCTTTAATGTGATATGTTATAAAGTGTCGCAATCCTTAGCTGAACATTTTGGAACAACTTTCATTGCGAAATCTTTTACGGTTTCATAGTTTATCTGCACACAAGCTTTTTATGACAGGGGAAATAACTCCGTAAAGAAAAAGTGTTCGGTGTCACAGGGTTAACTGCGAAAGCGTAATGTCTCATACATCCATAGTACAAAATATCTTTACGACATGTCGCGAAACAAAATTTATAATGGGATAACAAAACTTGGCGGAAAAAAAATAAGAATAATAAGAAACAGACTAATAACAGTAAGTCTTTCCACTGGAAAGTGGAAAGCCTTAATAATAATAAATATAGGTTCAATCGTTCTAAAGAACGATTAATAGGTTTTCCACTTCAAAAGAAGACCTTAAATAAATGACTTTGAAACCAAAAAGCTAAGAAACATACGTAATTTGTCTATAGCAATTAATAAGAACAAAAATTATTAAAGAACTATTTAGATATCTTTAAAAATAAGAAAGGTTATTAAATAGGACGTAAGAAAACTTGAATGACCTTGACAACTGATCTTTTAATCTACGTAAATATTACTTATAGGCAATAGCATTAAAAGAATAAGCCATTCAAAATACATAGAACCATGAAAAACATTTATAAAGGACTTTGACCTTTACTTTTACAGCATGACCTTGACCATGCTGAAGGTCAACAGTGATCAACATTGAAGATTTTATGCCAATATCTCTTAAAGTCATTGAGATATGACTACTTATAATATATACAAAAAAATTAGAAAATGACCTTGACCTTTGACCTTGTATTTGTGTTCAAGGTCAAGTGTCCCAATGGTCTATAGTGAAGACCCCATGCCTCTACTATCAATAGTTGATAAGCAATTAATGAAAAACTATTTATCAATGGTTGTAATGGGGGATAACTCCTATAAGATGAAGCCGGATCCTTTCCGTCTAAATAGAAAAAAGTTGCGCCTTTATGAGGCCAACATTTTTTCCATTTGAACTTATTGCCTATATTTTACCGTTTTAAAGGAATAGCGATGACAAGACAATGCAAAAATTTCAAACGTGACCTTGACCTTTGACCTTGAGTCCATTTTCAAGGTCAAGGTAAATGATGACTAATGATATAAGGTTTCATATAAATATCTGTTATAGTTACTGAGATAAAGTGATATAATGCAATTCACAATATATTTCAGTGGTCTAGGGGAGATAACTCTTATAAAAATGTCAAATAAAAAAAGTGACGATTCAAGATCTTAATATGATACACATTTTGGTACAGGTTTCAGTTCTCTATCTATTATAGTAAAGGAGGAGATCTGTACACAACGCAATATCAAAAATTAGAATGTAACCTTGACCTTTGACCTTGTGACCTTTTTCAAGGTCAAGGTCAATGATGACCAACTGTGAAATATCTAGTCTCTATCATCTCTGGTTCATGAGTTACTATGGTAAAAAATGTACTTGCAATAAATAAGGGGAAATAACTCCTATAAGAAGGTGAAAATTTCTTTAATGCGATATGTTATAAAGTGTCGCAATCCTTCGCTGAACATTTTGGAACAACTTTTATTGCGATATTTTTTACAGTTTCAAAGTTAATCTGCACACAAGCTTTTTTATGACAGGGGAAATAACTCCGTAAAGAATAAGTGTTCGGTCTGCCAGGGTCAACTGCGAAAGCGTAATGTTTCATACATCCATAGTACAAAATATCTTTACGACATGTCGCGAAACAAAATTTATAATGGGAAAAGAAAACTTGGCGGAAAAAAAAGAATAATAATAAACAGACGAATTACAAGAAGGTTTTCCACTGGAAAGTGGAAAACCTTAATAATAATAATAAGAAACAGACTAATAACAATAAGTCTTTCCACTGGAAAGTGGAAAGCCTTAATAATAATAAGAAACAGACTAATAACAGTAAGTCTTTCCACTGGAAAGTGGAAAGCCTTAATAATTAAAGTTCCTTTCTTTCTTCGGAAGAAAAAATCATGTTTTCCACATCAAGCGACATTTTTTACACCGCAGCGTAAAAAAAAAAATGTTTTTTTTTCTATATAAAAGTACATTACTGCACAAAATATACGTGAAACGTAGCAGAAAATCATGCAAAAATGACTTGTCACATCCTAGTATCGAACTCAGGATGTCAGTATTGCCAGCTCAGCGCTCTATCCACTGCGCCACGGAAGCTTGTTGATGACATATCAAATTTTGACGTATATATACCTTCTATGTGTTTTCTACATTTAAAATACAAAGACATTTTATATTGTTTTCGTGTATTTACAAATGAAATAAATAAGAAAGACAGAAAATTCTTTGATTTTTATTTATGAAATACATATAGAACGCTTTGATTTGACTGGTTACTTCGTCTTTCGTCACGTGATATCGAGTTATATTATCGCGGAGTTAGTATATTATATTCTTTTGGGGGGAGAGACTTTATACTGCGCAGATGCATATTACATATGATCGCGATATACATAAAAATGTCATCAAGATCACGGCTCAGGAGGTCAACAATTATGCAGTTGTGATCAACGTTGGAATATTACGTTCAATGCATTGTAAAAGGCAACGGATTTTCACCAAAAGGAAGGAACAGACGACACATCGCGTGGACTTTATTGTGATTTCAAAATAAATGAAAGTACAAAACATGTTTGTTTCAGCTAGAACAACTCATGAAGACATAATTCAGATGTATATTTTAAGGATTTATCAATGCACAAACATTCAACCGCTGAAATCTAGGGGGTACCGATTGGGTCTCACCATTTGATTTTTTATGCCGATTTTCGAGTTTGTTGACATTTATGCCCATCCGAGATACTTGGTTGGGGTAAAATCGACATTCTAAATCGATTGGCACCATTTTCGAAAAGCTAGGATTTATGGTTTTTCTGAAAATCGCGATTTTTGCATAAAAAACCTATCTTCAATTTTCATGACCTGGAAATTTTTTTATCGTTCGTCAGAATGATTTCTACTGTAGCGACAATTCAAGGACATCGATCCCCGAACTATTTGGCGTCCATTTTGTTTCACCATTCTCTGCGGTCTAGGATGAAATCTGCACACTACATTCTTATGGGGTACCTTAGAAACACCCCCCCCCTTTATTTTTGCAGGCTGGCGGAATACCCTCAAATTCCCCATGTTTTTGCCCCTGCCTGGCACCAAATTTTATTGCGACATGTAGAAGGCTAAAAAAACAAATCGAATCCAAAGGTACAAAAATTCACATGTCGCTGTACTGAAACACAGGTGACCTTGACCTTTGACCTTGTGACCTTGGGCAAGGTCAAGGTGAAAGTTGACATTTTACCTATTACAAGTTGTTGCCTATCTTTTACCGTTTCAAGGGAAAAGCGATGGCGAGACAATGTCAAAATTGAGAGCGTGACCTTGACCTTTGACCTTGTGTCCATTTTCAAGGTCAAGGTCAATGATGACCAATGATATAAGGTTTCATGTATATATCTGTTATAGTTACTGAGATATAGTGATCTAATGTAACTCACAATGCATATTATTGGTCTAAGGGGAGACAACTGTTATAAAATGTCAAATAAAAAAAGTGACGATTCAAGATCTTAATATGATACACATTTTGGTAAAGGGTTCAGTTCTCTATCTATTATAGTAAAGGAGGAGATCTGCACACAACAAAGGGTCAAAAATTAAAACATGACCTTGACCTTTGACCTTGTGACCTTTTTCAAGGTCAGGGTCAATGATGACCAACTGTGAAATATCTAGTCTTTATCACATCTGGTTCATGAGTTACTATGGTCAAAAATGTACTTGCAATAAATAAGGGGAAATAACTCCTATAAGAAGGTGAAAAATTTTTCACTGCGATATGTTATAAAGTGTCGCAATCCTTCGCTGAACATTTTGGAACAACTTTCATTGCGACATCTTTTGCGGTTTCAAAGTTTATCTGCACACAAGCTTTTTTATGACAGGGGAAATAACTCCGTAAAGAAAAAGTGTTCGGTCTGCCAGGGTTAACTGCGAATGCGTAATGTCTCATACATTCATAGTACAAAATGTCTTTACGACATGTCGCGAAACAAAATTTATAATGGGATAACAAAACTTGGCGGAAAAAAAATAAGAATAATAATAATAAGAAACAGACTAATAACAGTAAGTCTTTCCACTGGAAAGTGGAAAGCCTTAATAATAATAAGAAACAGACTAATAACAGTAAGTCTTTCCACTGGAAAGTGGAAAGCCTTAAATACATACAGTAGAAGGTTTAGGCAATAATACATACAGACACTAAATACAGATACGTTAATTAAAACATACATAGTAAATTCAATATTAAAGTATATCTTACGGCCAATACACAATGCAAATAATACATAATATGTTAAGTAAAGACTGAATCATTTTATAGGTAACGACATAAAATTTTTAAAAACTTTGCCAAGTTTTTGTAGAGTTCAACGTGACAGAACAATAGAAGCCCTTGTAGTTTATATTCTGTTGGATTAACAGTATAATATTTGGGAATGTACTTGCCTCTGATATTCATTATCTCTTCCTTTTGACAAACGAAAAGATAATGAAATTCATCACCAACTCCATTCCCACAAAGATGACATAATCTTTGCGATTTTAGTGTCCCGTTCCATCTACCCGTTTCTACAGGAAATTTTATATTAGAACACCTAAATTTTGATATATAAACTCTATCGCATAAATTTAATTTTAATAAATAGGTTTCCAAGCAAAATTGATTTTTATATTCTGCATAGAATTTACCTCGTGATGAGTTATTCATTTGTGAGAACCAAGTTTGAATAAACTGATCGTTCAGCTGCCGTAAAATCATGTTTTTCAGTACTTTTCTATCCATTGAAATTTGGTTCTCCCAAATAAACTCAAACCACAGCTGTCGAGTATTGATTTAACTTTTGAGATCCATTTAAATTTGGTAGGATTTAGTGAATGTAAATTTAGCATTACTTTGTACATAATTGAAGATAACTTATTATTATTATCTAAAATTATACTATTCCAGTATAATACTATTTTCCGTTTAATTATAGTTTCCATTGGAAATCTTCCTAATTCCCCATAGACCATGTAATTTGGGGTACTACTTCGTATTTTCAAAATGTTCTTACAGAACTGAAGATTTACTTTTTCTACGTCATCAAGTTTTTCAAACCCCCAAACTTCTGACGCATACAATAATACAGGACTAACTAGTGAATCAAACAACTTAAGTTGCAAGTCTACAGGGATATTGATATTTTTTATTTTTCGATACAATGCGTATAGAGATTTTTGCGCTTGATCAACAAGTTTTTTACGTGTTGTACAAAAACTACCATTAAAGTTGAAAAGTACTCCAAGGTAAGAATACGAGTCTACTGTTTCAATATTTTCCCCGTTTATTTTGAAGTTCTGTTTACACTTTGTTCTCTTCTTACTAAAGATTACAACTTTTGTTTTACTTGTATTTACAATAAGTTTCCATTCATTACAGTATTTTTCAAAACACCTCAAACTAGCTTGCATACCCTCTGCAGTTTCTGAAAGAAGAACAGTGTCATCCGCATATAATATAATGAACAGTTTTAAAAATATTTGTAACGATTCTCGGCATAAGTTTGAGATATGACTTAGACACTCTACATTATGTGATAAAAAATACCTTTCTAAATCATTGAGAAACAATGAGAATAAGAAAGGTGACAGATTTTCACCTTGCTTCACCCCTACGTGGGATACAAAAAATTCCGAAAATTCGGCTCCCCTTTTTACAGACGTTTTAATATTTTGATACATGCTGTAGATCACAGTAAATATTTTACCTTTTATATTTGACTTTAACATTTTTTGCCACAGCCCTGATCTCCATATGGCGTCAAAGGCGCTCTTAAAGTCTACAAAGGTACAAAATAGTTTTTTCCCAAAGGATTGGTAAATGGTAATTAAAGAATGAAGAACAAAAATATTATCTACAGTTGAAAATCCTTTACGGAAACCTGCTTGCGACTTTGATATAAGGTGAACATGATCTGCATAATCATTTAACCTGTTATTCAGTATTGTTGAAAATGTTTTGCTCAGACAGGAGTTTAATGTAATTCCTCTGTACATTTCAGGGTCTGATCTTGAACCTTTATTTTTAAAAATTGTTATTAGTATTCCGGTTGACCAACTATCCGGAACTACTCCAGAATCAAAGATCAGATTAAAAAGCTTTAGGTAAACAGGCAACAGGTCGTCAATAGTACATTTGATATATTCATTTAAAACTTCATCAATACCAAAAGCTTTGCCATTCTTCAAAGTCGATACCGCTTTTTTAATTTCTGCTTCCGTTATGGGACCGTTTAAATATACCTCCACATCTTCTGAGATATTGCCAAAGTCAAAATCGGGTTCTATATCGAATTCGCAATTTCATTTAATCTTTTAAAATGGTTATATAGCGCATCTAACGAAATATCCTCATTGTTATCACGCTTTTGATTTTTATTCAGATTATTGAGAATTTTCCACAAGGCTTTTGAGTCTTTTTTAGATAAACCGCGTAGTTCGTTAGCAGCTCTTTGTTGATACTCCGAAAAAGCCTTATTTAATGTTTTTTTATGTTCATTGCTTGCTAATCTCATTTTACGTCTGTTTTCAGCATTTTTCAAAAAACTGTATCTCTTGCGAGCCTTATGAAATTTTTTCCGACTTATTGAGCATTTTCTATTAAACCACGGTTTGGAGTCTTGGTGTTTATAATATTTTTTACGTTTTTCAATTTTACCAAATGTTGCAGCCGCTGCGTTAGAAAAATTAGCAGTTATGTCAGAGACTACATCGTTAATTACATTTTGTGTTACATAATTATTTACCATTAATTCATCCAGCTTGTTAACGACACACGCTAGAATACCGTCGGGATCGTCATGAACACGATCAACATAATCCGACCTCTTTTCAGTTTTCCATCTATTCAACGATTGTGTATACATTTCGTCTGCACAATTTTCTGACACTTTACTGATATTTGCCCGAAGGCTGAACTGTAACATACAATGACAATCAGAATATAAAGGAATAAAATCATCTATTTTGAACTCAGAAATCAAAGGGAACAACTTTGAAGAAAGTATCAGATAGTCGACCACACTTGAATCGTTGCATGTTAAGTCGCCTATACCTTTATCCGATCCTACTCTGGAGTTCGCTATGTATAAATTATTATTTTTGCACAAGTTAAGAAGCTTCCTACCATAGTTATTAGGTCTACATGTACACTTTGACACTCTTTGTACTGATATATTGTTTTGTATAAGGTTCTCAAAATCATACAAATATTCTAAAATATCACTATCACAATCTAGATCAAACATGTTAACAATTGTGTCGTCAGGAACTACGTAGTCAGGAAGTACCCCTGTTTTTGCATTAAAATCGCCTATTAGGGTAACATACCTTTTTTCTTCCTTAAACAGCATTATTAATTCATCTTCTATTTCATCAAATGATTCCATAGTAGAGTACTTAGAATTTTCTGGAGGTATGTAGATACAACCAAAAAGAATATCAGAATTGAGTGACAAAAACGAGTTTGAGATATGAAACCACAGTACAAATTGACTTTTAGTTTCGTGAACTTTCAGATTTTTACCGAATGAATTTTTATAGATGACTGCTATTCCCCCGGAAGCTTTCTTAAATTTCTGTCTATTTTTTGTAACATAGGTGTAACCATTTGGGAGATTTAAAAGATCTAAATCAGTTAATTTGGTTTCAACAAAAATGCATATGTCATACTCTCCCAAAATGTTAATAAAATCTGGGGACAATAATCTTCTTTTAAGACCACAAACATTTAAAAATATAACCTTTAAATTATCAGTACTAGATTCGAACACATTATTTACATTTTTATTTACAGTCACATGTACGCTGGTCTGTCCTCTTGCACCGCCCTCCTATCTGGTGTGTGCCGAGTGTCTTTTATTTTGTGATAAGTGGCCAGGGGACGGACCCTGTCGTTGCCTTTTACTTGGTGGAGTATCGCCAGAAGAAGATGTTTTAGGAGTAGTGTGTTCAGACGCCATATCTACATGTCGTATAGAAAAGTCATCGATATGCGCGTCCGGGACATACAACTGTTTATCAATGTACAGCCTGTCGCGGACCAGAGTTACTTGTTTTCTTTGCTGTTTTGCGCGTTTCATGACAGGGTATAGTTTTTTACGTGTCTGCAATACAACTTAAAAAGAATGCACAATTCTCAAATTATTTGGAATAATATTTGTCATTACTTTTATAAATAAATGTGTATATTAAATAACTAATTTGAACATATTATAATTTGTTTTGTATTGGGAGTTTCTTAAATTTCAATAACTTATTATTAATTGCTATACAAAACCAAAAATTGTTCTAAAATATACTTTTTAAAGAGTTGTGACCAATTTTAAAAGTGTTAGGACCAATCGTCCAAAAGTGGGACCAATTGGCAAAGACTTGGGACGAACTGGCTTGGACCAATTTGCATGTGGGACCAACTGACCAGACACCTTTCAAAACGCTGAATATTAATTTCGAGGAAATTATTGTTGATTTCAAAATATTATTTATGGGATCTACAAAAGGAGCATGTTTCGACCATACGCGGTAAACAGTTTTTAGGTAAAAAAAACCTCTACCAAAACGCCCAGATTTGTACTTTAAGCAAGGAAGGTGCTGTTCTATCCTTAGGTAAGAGAGAGAGAGGTGCGCATGCGCTCAAAGTAAACCGCAAAATTCGAAGGAGGAAAAATTTAAGTGAAAATCGTTGTCATAAAGTGACAGAACTGTTAAATTTTCGTGATATAACTATATTTTTCATATTTGACACACGTTCCAATTGATATGTAGACCATTCTGGTTTGGAAAGTCGGTACTTCACCCCAACACACCACTTGCCCCACTTGCCTTGCCCAAAATACCAAGACGCCATCTTGACATCCAGAAAACCGGAAATCCATTTATAAACAAAGTACATAACCTTAGATGACTGAAAACAAACCGAGAAAAAATTCATGGGAAAACCCAAGGAACAACCCACTGGTACTAGAACCCATCAACCAGTAATCATATCAGACAGCAAAAGAAAAAAACACAAGAAAAAACTTGTAGCCCACCCAGAGGGAGCCAAAATTGAAGAGAGTGTCACTTGGCTAGAGAGAAATATTGCAAGAAACATTAGATACGGAGACATATGGTAATATGTCTAGTCCGGCATGTACGTAACCTGACAACAAAAACAAATCCTTCAGAGCTCTTACATCGAAGAAGGAGACATAGTAGACCATATCGTTGAGAAATACAAGAAAATTATAGAAATTGTGAAGATACCCAGGGTCAAAGGTAACCATTTCTTGAAACACCAGTGTACCCCACCAAAGGCTAGAACAAGTACCAAAACCATAAGGACCCCTCAAAATTTGAAGAGCAAGATAAAAAAATTACAAGAACAGATACATACATTAAACAACAAAGTAAGAAACTAAACTAGTCTAGGAACACACACACACACACACACACACACACCAGAATTTACATCAGACCTGAGCAAAACAGACACGTAACGTAGTGCAACAAAAAGAGAGGTCAAAGTCAGGAGATCTGATATGTTCAATCTTTACAAAGACGAAATACATCCCCACACACTGCTATCTAAAGCCTGGTTGCGAAAGATATCCGAACAGTCGAGACGAGATTGCTGGAATTAGTTAAACAAAGGAAAATAATCCAGTCAGCGTGGGGTTTTCCACACTATACTGAAACTGTACACAAGACAACAACCAAGGACACCAGCAATACACTATAAGCACGAGGCAAGTGAGAGTAAACAGATTCGGTCAGCTTGGGTTTTTCCACACTATACTGAATCGCTATATTTACTCTTACTTTCTTACTGCTTTCCCAAATCCTGCTAATCAACAACAACATACTAGACAGGAAATCATGGAAACATCAATATAATGATACCAAGAATGACTTCATCAGGAAGACTACCAATAGCTTCAAAATCCAGCAAAAACATACTGATCTTAACCCTAATACTTTCAGGAGACATATAACTTAACCCAGGACCACAGAAACACCAAAGCACATTTCCATGAGGACTTTGTGAACTACCAGTAACATGGAACTGTAGAGAAGCATGTTGCGATGCATGTAATATATGGCACCACAAATCTTGCACTGAACTATGCACACAGGACTATGAACTCATAGAGCGATCAAAAGTATAACAGCTATGCTGCAGATGCGATTCGATTAATGGAAGCACATTCACATTCAGAAGCTATGAGATTGATCATTCAAATGTATATGAACCATTATCCCGATTGGACATAACCATGGAATCAAATATATAAAGCTTGAGCCCACTGAAAGCCAGCATCCCAAAGACCTACACAAACACATCAAAGTCAACATCCCACTCAAGCTCAAACATAAGCAAAAAACCATATGATGTCCCAACAAAGAAAAACCTACGTATAATGACAGTCAACTGCCGCAGCATCAGCGACAAAAACCAAGAATATGAAACGGCATTATACTATCTCAACCCAGACGTAATATGCGCCACCGAATCTTGGCTAAAATGAATAAAACCTATCAAAATGGAAAAAATCCTAACAAAGATGCCATATTATCAAGTGGAATATTCCCGCCTCAATACAACGTACAGTGTATTTAGAAATGATGGAACAATTGGAGGTGGAGTCTTCATCCTAGTCCATAAATCAATAACATCTGTGGAACAACCCTCATACATCACAGATAAAGAGATCGAATGGATGAACATCAAAATAAAAAAAACCAACAAAGATCTTCTAATTATACTAGTACTACATGCCACAAACAGAGAAAGATCACTTAGAAGAAACAAAAAAATCATTGTACAAAATTGAACAAGATGGAATAAAGAACATCATCCTCACTGGCGATTACAACTGTCCGAGCATCAACTGGGAAATTCATACAGCAAATAGACCAGACAGAGAAATACAACAAGAACTACTGGACATCACGGAAGCCAACAGCCTAACCCAAGTACACACACTACCAACCAGAGAAGGGAACTTACTATATTTAGTCTTTGTCACCAACCCAACTGCTCTAAAATCATCAATTAATGTACCAGGAATATCAGACCATGACACATTCATAACAGAGATGGAAACAAAAGTACAATACCATAAAATGCACCGAGAAAACGATGCATCTACAAGAAAGCCAACTGGAATAGTATAGAAAAGGACCTTACTGATCTTCAGGATATAGTTGAGAATATGCAACAACAAGGAGCAGGAGTACAAGAACTATGGGATACATTAAAACACCTATTTGTATCAATAGACAAAAACATACCCAACAAATAAATAAAATCAAGAAACACTATACCTTGAATAAAAAGAAAAAAAGGGAAGACGCTAAAGAAAAAACAAAGACTATATACACAAGCACTCAAAACCAACGGATGGGCAAACTACAAGAGCTAAAAAAATAATGCAAACGACAGCTACGAAGATCATATTGGGAATAGATAAACAATAACATAATGGAAGGATTAAACAATAACGACACAAAACCATTCTGGAAGTATATAAAATCGAAACGACATGACTCTGGCGGCATAGCACCACTCAAAAAAGGAACAAACCTAGTATGTGAAAGCAAGGAGAAAGCTGAATTGCTACTCAAACAATTCAAATCATTATTCACCAAAGAAACCAACACAGAAATGCCACCAGTCACAAAGCAAGCAAGGACTGAAATAATACCAATCAAAGTAGATGTAAAAGGACTTGAAAAACTTCTGGCAAAAATAAATCCATCAAAAGCGACACAACCTGACAACATACCAAATCGCATACTGAAGGATTGCGCAAAACAACTAGCACCCATATTTAGAATCATTATGCAAAGCTGCATGGACACAGGCCAACTAACAAAAGACTGAAGAAGTGCAAACATATCAAGTTTCTTCAAAAATGGTGACAAACACCTGCCAGAAAACTACCGACCCGTCTTTTTAACATCAGTACCTTGTAAACTGCTTGAACACATCATATGTTGACACATCATGAAACACATAGAAAGAAATAAGATACTCACAAATCTCAACCATGTCTTCAGAACAGGATACTCCTGCGAAACTCAACTAACAACACTAAATTACTTCCTTAAAGAATATGATAAAGGACACCAACTTGATGTAGCCATTCCAGACTTTTCCACAGCTTTCGATACCGTACCACATAAGAAATTACTCCACAAACTAAACAATAATGGCATAAAAGGAAGTATTAACACATGGCTAACTAGAACCATGAGAACATTAGTAGGAGGCCAACACTCTCAAGAAACATCAGTCGACTCGGGCGTCCCCCAAGGCACAGTACTAGGATCCGTCATGTTCTTGTGCCATTAACTAGTAAATGATCTGCCTGACAGCGTCAAATCTGCAGTAAGACTACTAGTATTCGCAGATAATTACCTGCTCTATAGAACAATTAAAAAGGAAGAAGACCTTTATTCCAAAACGACCTAAAGGGGCTAGAAAGAAAGGCAGACACATTCGGTATGAGACTCAACGCAGAAAATGCTACATCCTGTCAATAAACAACAAAGCACCAAGATTCTACACTCTCAAGATCAAGGACCACATTTTACAAGAAGTATAGGATAATCCATGCCTAGGCCTCCAGATATCGGCACCGGCATTGCCAACATCCCAATGTGTGAACTTTGCCAGACCAAAGAGACAAGTCAATGCGAAAAAATTCCAGGATCACACCACAAACAATATTATAAATAAACGTGTGTGTAAAAATACTCGAGGTCTAACAATCCCAGAGAGTAAGACACCACAGTACCAGCACTCCTTCTTTGTCGAAACCACCATGCGCTTGAACCAACTACCAGACAACATAGTGCATGCCTGTTCCGTAGAGGCATTCAAGACCGCCCTAGGGAACCATCGCCAGGAATACCTCCGGCAAACAGAACAGAACAGAAGTACTGCGAGGGGCCATGGACAGCGCCCTAGTATGGGATCCAAGCAACAGATATTTCGTTTTTTTTACATTCTTCTTATAACATTTACAAATTAATATTAAATAAGTGAAATTTTATCCTTTTTTTCGTAAGTTCTTAATTGAGTCAGTTTTATTTGGCCCCTGCCCCCACCCCCACCAAGCTACGACCTTAATTATATACATAATATTAAGCAAACAAAAAATGTATTATACATTTCAGACCATATTCAGGGGCATATATATTAGCAAAGCATTACGTATAAAATATGCGGAATACCTAAAAGCGATATACCAGATTTTAGTTTTACTCAGTCTTGAGGAGTCTTCTGGAATGTATAATTAGAAAAACAGTATAAAATTAATTTCAAATTAAAATGTCCACACTAAGTCATCGAGAAAAGAGTTCTTGATTTGTGCTGCCTCATGTACCATGGAGTTGTCCGGGAATGCGGTACGACTGCGGAATTTACATACCCGGTCAGTGAAGTAATTTTTGTACTAACAATCTGGGACTACTATAACTGATTTGAATTGAAGGTTCCTGTAACAATAAAGTCTTGGAAAATATGGACCAATTGAAAAAATCCAATTGTAAGCATCTATATCTATTTTATAGAGTTTACATTTAATCTTATTAAGTCGTCGTCTTTATTAATACGAAAACAACATTTCACAACATTGTTCTGGCAAATCTTTGACCTCATTTCAGAGCTACATGTAGTTCTATAGGGATATAGCTGGGGAACCATAGATCTTTGGGTCCTTTGGCTATTTTTTATTTGGCGGAACATATACACCTCGTCATAAGTTAAGCAATACCCTTTTATTTTCCAAGGATTCATTTAAGATTTTAGATATTTTAATATTTCTTTAAAGAAATGACAATTGATTGAACATTAATGATAAATGAAACATACAAACAAAATGTTTACAGTCGCTTTACTTATGGTTTGATGAAAAACAGTTCATAGCAAAGATATAAAAAACCTGCAAATATAACATTCATTAGTCAAAAAATAAGTTAGATTTACTTCAATTTCATGAACTTAAAGTAAACACAGGTCAACGTTCATGGAAAGAAAAGTCACTTTGAAATGTGTTAAACGCAAACATACTCAGTAAGTCGTGTAACCACCAGGCTTCCGGTACAGTCCATTAACTCTCCTCCTAATGCTATTGACAAAACGACGAAGTGTAGCCTGTGGTAAATTCTGTCCTTCATTTTGAATGGCAACACGTAGTTCCTGGACATTTTGACATGCAGGTGCTCTGTTATCGATTTTACAGCCAATGATATCCAACAAATGTTCAATTGGATTCATATCGGGTGACATGGAAGGCTTCCCTTTCGATAACATCACGTACAATTGCAGCTCGGTGAGATCTTGCGTTGTCATCCATAAAAATGGGTCTGTTACCAAATGCATGATTGTCAAAAGGTGGCATAATAATAGCGTTGATGACGTCATTTCTGTATTTTTGCCTTGTCATTGTCTCATCAACCAAACACAGATTCAGTTTACAGTCGTAAGAAACGCCTCCCCACACTGTAACACCACCACGCCAAACGCTGTTGTGCCTAGGATGTTGTTCTTGTTGTAAGCAGTGCCTCGTGGTTGTCAAACGCGCATGCACCAATCAATATGACGAAGAAGGAATCTGCTTTCGTCGGTCCATCGAATATTCCAATGGCGGTGATATCGTGCCCACTCTAAACGTGCTTGGCGATGTCTCCGTGTCAACAGTGGACGTTTAGTTTAAACATATTATTAATTTTAAATTCAATAATATGTACAAAATACATCATACAAAGAATAACATACAGGATTCGGAAATAAGCATGTAAGCTTTTGTTAATCCGTCTCCTTACGATTCCGACAAAGTGTAATATCAAAACTATAAGCATGCTTAGAGAATGAATAGAAATAGAAAAAGGACATGTAAATGTTGTCAGGAAGTGTAATCAATAAACGAAACAGTCAATGTGACATTGGAAGTGATGGAATAGTGAAATGAACAATATATTTTTGAACAAGATTAAAGACATTAATATTTTCATCTAATGTTAGAAAATCTGACCCATACAATAATAAGTTAACATCGACAGGTTGGTTTAAATTAAGAGTATGTACGGTACTATAACGAAGATGATCGTACTTATAACATTCAAAAAGAAAATGATAGGTTGATTCGACATGATCACATGTAAATTTTGGAGAATCCACAAGGTTTCGCAGAAACAGGTGTTCATTTAGTGAACTACTGTTCATACGAAGCCTCGCATGTAGAATCTGCCCTTTTCGAGTTCCGACGTAATAGTATTTCGGGGTTACTTTGCTATTAGTCTCCAATTTATTTTTAAATATACTTAACGAGGTAGACTTTCTTACATCTAAAGGCAAATTATTCCACATGTTAATGGTCGCAGGCAGAAAATATTCAGAGTAGAAGTTCGTTCTTGTACGAACATTAACAATATTTTCGACTTGACGAGTAAAATGACTATGTCGATCACCAATTGAACTAGGAACAAGTTCCCATAAATAATTTGGGGATTCCTTGTTTATAATCTTATATAATTGAATAAGTCGATGTTTTTCCCTCCTAGCCGAAAGTGTTTCCCAACCTGTTTCTTGATAAAGTTTTTCTAACGACGTCAATTTTGTCCCTCCCATAACAATGCGCATAGCGTCTATCTGGACACTCTCTAACTTGTTTACTAAGTATTGTGTATGGTTATGCCATACCACATCGCCATATTCCAGAATTGGTCTAATATAAGAAAAGTACATTCTCTCCAGGACATACCTGTCAAGGACAAATCGTACCCTACGAAGGAAATTAACTCTATTATAAGCTTTTTTAACAATGTAATTAATGTGGTCATGCCAAGAACAATTACTTGAAAAATAAATGCCTAAGTGTTTATGCGAAGCGACTCCTTGAATATTGAGCCCGTCCATAACAATAGGTGGATGAAGTGGCTTGACTGATTTACGAGATATAGTTATCGTTTCAGTTTTATGTGGGTTAAATTGTACTAACCACTTTTTTGGCCAGCTATGAATTTTAGCTAGATCCCTATTTAATATGTCAGAAGCGACTTAGGGACTATCTACTATTATATAAATGCTAGTGTCGTCTGCAAAAAGTTTAACACAAGCATTCATATCTTCTACAATATCATTAATAAATAAAAGAAACAATAAAGGCCCCAAAATGGAACCCTGAGGAACACCTGCATTAATAGATGCCCAGTCAGAACTACCACCGCTTAAAACCACTCTTTGTTCCCTCCCTGAAAGATAGGTTTTAAACCAGAGTAATAAATTTCCATCAATACCATAATTCTGAAGTTTGAATAAGAGTCCTTTGTGCCATACACGGTCAAATGCCTTACTTATGTCACAAAATACGACCCTTATTTCTTTCCCATTATCTAAGGCTTTCCCAATATCATTAGACATGCTTATGAGCTGGTTTACGGCAGAATCACCTCTAGTAAATCCCGACTGACTGGGTGTGATTATACTGTTTTGTTGTAAAAAATTGTGGACATGTTTATAGACACATCTCTCCATACATTTGGATATAACACTAAGTAAGGAGATAGGTCTGTAATTTTTGACTTCACTCGGTGAACCACTTTTTAACACCGGTGTTACATTTGCCTTCTTCCATTCGTTCGGAAAATAAGACAAAGATAACGACATATTGTATAGTTTACACAAAGGATATTTTAAAATAGACGAAGCCTCCTTTAGTAATCGCGGATTTATTGAATCAGGTCCAGAGGCTTTGTTAATATTTAAAATAGAAAGGACATCTTCGACTTCACTTTCATCTAAAACAATATTTTCTAATTTAGATTCTTGATGACTTAATCGGTCTGGAAGTGTAGCTTGTGTTTCATCTATTTTTGTCTGCAAAGCAAAGTAATCGTTAGTTTAAACATATTTTATTTGCTCAAATATGCAAATAGGATAAGACACAAGTTAATCAAACTTATGAAGTCTTCTCCAAATATACAGTATGTTACAAAAATATATTGATGGAGCAGCATACATAGTAATACAATTCAAATTATATTATGTTTGTTAGAAATGAACCTTAAGGGATAAAATAAAACATTTGACAAATATTAAAGAAAAAAAAAGGAATAGAGAGAAAATAGAGGATAGATGATAGATGATAGATGTGATGATGAGTGTGATTTAAAAACATTGTGAAAAGAATCAAACAATCGGGAACCTTTCTGACCCTTTAATATACTCAAAGACGTGCTTAAAAACTAGTTCGTTCTGCTCATTAGTCAAAAGCGAATTACCAAATGTAAGAAGTTCTAAATTTACTGGACAATAGATTGGCAGCCACTGAAGGTTTTGAAATAATCTATTCCTAATGTTAGCATACTTCGAACATTCCAAGAAGTAATGATTTGAATCTTCACGATCAGATCCACATCGACAAGATGGATCAGATAAAATATTTACCCTGTATAGGTCATAATTCAAAGTTGATGCTGAACGTCTTAATTGGGTTAGGACAATATTAAGTTTTCGATGACCATATTCATAGTGTTTTGGAACTCTTCTATGTGGGTTCAAGTTTTTTAATTCAGATTTAAATTTAAATATAGAGTCAACATTACGGAGTGATAGATCTAAACGGTTCCACTGTCGAATAGTTGAAGGTATGAACGATTCATCAGTCAGGGAAAGTCTACAGAAGGGAGTCATAATATTGTTACCATTGCGCAAGGGATAAACTGCCGTGCTTTGTATTGTAGGAGGAATTAAGTTACACAGATATGCTGGTGCCGAGTTGTGCTGTATATTATAGAACATTTGTAACTTCCTGCGTTTCCTGCGCTCATCCAAAGACTCCCACCCAATTTCAGTATAAATATTAATTGCATTAGTAAATATTGGTAGGCCTGTGACTATTCGAGCAGCCTCGAGTTGTAATTGTTCAAGTTTATTGCAGTAGCCCACCCCCATGTTGTCCCAAACTTCACAGGCATATTCAAAAAGTGGTCTTATGAAGACTAAATATAGTTTTTCTAAGTTTTTCCGAGTAAGTTTATATTTAAGTTTCCTGAGTACGTTCAGGTGCTTTGAAACACTACATATAATATTATCAATGTGTGTATTCCACTTAGCATCACTGCTAAAGGTGACCCCTAGATGTTTATGAAGATTAGTAATGGGTATACTAATGTCACTTAGTGTAAATCGCATATCCGGTGTTATTATGTTTGAAAATAACATAATTTCAGTTTTTTCGGGGTTAAATGACATTAACCATTTTTTGGACCAGTCGTTCAGCTCTTTCAAATCGTGATCGATAACAGTCTGTATCTGCGAAGGGTCGCGACTAGAATAGCTGAACGACGTGTCATCAGCAAACAGTCTACATAAGGAGACAAGTTTTTCAGCTATGTCATTGATATATATAATAAATAATAATGGACCCAGCACCGACCCTTGTGGGACACCAGCAGACACATTGCAAAGCTCGGATGACGATTGTTTGATTACTACTCTCTGTTGTCTATTATTCAAATAGCTTTTAAACCATTCTAATAAATTTCCATTTACTCCATACGATTTCATTTTATGTAATAAACCTTTATGCCAAACCTTATCAAATGCTTTGGAAAAATCACAAAAAACAAAGCAGTTTATTTCCTTCTTCTCGAGTGAATTTAAAATACAATTGTAAATTTCTATCAACTGGTGGACTGTGGAACAATTAGGAAGAAAGCCAGACTGGTATTGATATATAAGATTATTTCTTTGCATGTGGTTAAAAACATACTTATAAATAATACGTTCCATTACCTTGCCGACGCAGCTAATAAGCGATATATTGGTCTATAATTAGACGGCATTGAGCTGTCATCCTTTTTAAATATTGCAATAACATTTGCAATCTTCCAACCAGATGGGTATTTGCACTGATCTAGAGATTTATTAAATATTAAGTGAAGTGGAATTGCTACTTTTTCAGGACAAAGTTTTAACATTTTGTGGCTTATTATGTCTGGCCCTGATGCTTTATTGGGTTCTAGAGTTTTTATAATGTCTACAATTTCTTCTATACTGATTACTATGTCGTGGAGTTGTATATTTGTTCTCGGTTCAAAATCTGGAAGAATAACATTTTCATCATTTAGTGTTGAAATTTGACTGAAATATGTATTTAATAGCTCACATTTCTCGTCGTCCCCGTAGACAACATCTCCCAAGCTGTGATTTTGAATGACATTTAGAAGTGGAGGTATATTACAACATCCTTTATTTGATTTTATTAACATTTTCATAATTTTCCAATAAGTTCTGGGGTTAGCAGCATTATCTAATATAATATTATCAAGGTTTTTTTCAAAGTATTCCTTTGCAGCTTTTTTCAAATTATTTACTTTGTTCCTTTGTTTTTTATACTTTGTTAGATCTGCTGCTTTTTTAGAATTTAATGCTGTTTTTCTAAATCGGTCTCTTCTACGAATTTCTTTCCGAATTTCCTGGTTGAACCACGGTTTATCATTATTTCGAATGGTAACCATTCTGGATGGAATGCTCTCCCTTGCGATGTCTAGAAATTCGTCGGTGAATATGCTACACATTTCATCGACATCCTCAACATTAGAAAGAAGTCCATTCCAATTTATAGAACCAAGTTTCGTAGAAAATTGTTCAATATCTGTTTTATCGTACAACCATATTTGTCTTTGAAATGAATTGGATGAATATTTGGGGCAATCTAAAAATATTATTGGTGAGTCGTGGTCACTTACGTCAGGAGGTACTTCAAAAACGTCAGAAAATAAATACTGAATTGAGTCGCTTATGATAATTGGGTCAAGTAATGTGCTACTATGATCCGTTGTCCGTGTGGGCTTATTGATCACATTCGTTAAATTGAACAAGTTCATAGTGTCTATTAATTTATTATTATCAACATTAAATAAATCAGAATTAAAATCCCCCGTAATCACAATGTTTTCATTAATCTCGTAACCCAACCCTATTGCATGATTAAGTCGTGTCCAGTAGTTATTGTCCGTCCATTCGGGTCGATAAGTACAACAAAGTAAAAATAGCTTACCTCTACCTTTAATTTCTACCCATATTGATTCATCAATTTGGTTTTCGAGTGCACCTTTTCGCGTAATTGAAAAATCGTCCTTTACATAGATAAGCAAGCCACCGCCAAATTTGTTTCGATCCTTACGAATAATGGTTTTCGAAAAGGAACCAAGTTGCAGGTCTTCATTATTTACATTTGAGTCCAAGTGAGTTTCGGTGAGAGTAACTATGTCGAATTCGTCCGTAAAGTTTTCTAGGAAAGAAAGTTTGTTTCTTATACTTCGTATATTTAAATTACAAATTGAGATTGCATCTTCTGTGATATTAGACACAGAATTGGTAATATTTTTTATTATGGGGCCAGGATTTATTTCAACATTTCCGATTTCAAGGATATAATGAAGGATAACCAATAGAAAAACAGCATTTATATTTGGATTTAAACTTTGAAGTAGGGAGAGGGAGACGACGAGTAATGAACACTTTAAATTGGTGAGTAGTATTTCTTTATATGAGCTTTCATACACATTTACTTTAACGAGCCTAAAGGTGCATTGGATACGTAAGTTAAATAACCCGATGGCCGCCCTGTACATTTCAATGCAATTACCCATTTGGTTGTAGGACAATAGCTGTTTTACACGGGCTGCCATCCTCCCAAGTCAGGGGTTCTGAGTCTCCATCATCATGATGGAGCGAACGCGGACTCAGAACCCCTGACTTGGGAGGATGACGGGCTGCCTAACCGGTAACACAACGTTAGCAAATCACACACATCATCACTTAAAGAAAAATAAGAAAAATAGTAATAACAGCACAATAAACAAGAAATAATCTGGAATAAGGAGATAATGCACATAGTAAGGAAGGTCATTTTCATTAGGACGAAATGGGATATTTACAATTTGTTCAGAACCAGAACTGCTATATAAGTACAATTTAGTGAATGCTAAACGATATAAATTTACTTGGACAGTGACTGAGAAGAAAAAAAAACATATGCAACAACAGTATGAATATATACATATAACTACAATTTAATTACATATGTACAGGCGAAACATTGATATTGTTTTATTTCTTACAAAAAGATGCACAAACAAGAGAAACAAAAAAGAAGCTATTAAGGGACATCAATTGCCCTTGACATGCTAATTTTTACGGTTGATCAATACACCATATATTGTGGGGTTCCAATTGGGTGAGATCAGATATTGTTAAATACGTATTGAATATACAGTCGTTCGCTGGCTTGAGTCTTACTCGGAACAGATACAAGTTCTTACTGATAATGAAATTGAAGTTGAAGATTGTGCACTTTAAGCCCATTTGGACATTAATTATACGGTTATTATATATCAATATATAATGATGGGTGAAGTCAGAATACGCCAAAAATATACACGGTAAAGAAATAGGACTTTGTGCACTTTAAGTAGTAAGTGACGTCTGAATGTGTGAAACACAATATTACCATTTAAAAAAATATTTGCTCATTTCGAGTTAAGATGACTACTATTTTCACACGTATATTGCAGAGATTCGCGATGATTACAGCAGGAATGTATACGGAAGATATATATTACTGTGTACCAGTATATAAAATTGGTCTGATAATAACGCGTATATCAAGCAGGTAGAAGATCCAGTTTTGTTTTTAAATACTAAAAGCAATATCATATTCCAGCTTCGTGATTTTGAATTACGGAAAAATGACCAATAACAGAAATACTAAATTAAAAAAAAATTTAAAAAAAAACCCATATGGATATTAAGAATAGAGTAAAACAAGCAGACAAGCAGACATTTTTCTAAAATAACCAAAATCATTGAAAGACTAGCTACCAATAATATGTACCAGCTTCATAATTAGTCATAAATGAACATTTACATAGATACACTATAGGTAATTTGTAGTGTTTAAGAAAGTATCCATATTATAATGGGATATTAATTATAATGGGATATTATGGAGGCTCAACAGGTAGCCTTTCATTATATAATATTACATCTTATGAAGACGACTAATATGGTAAAGTTGCAACTGTTGAAGTGCAGTACTGTTTTTTTATATTTAATTTGAATTTTATACTTGAATCACCTCTCAAGTTTTTCAATGTCATCAAAATTGTAAATAAGTTTCTTTCTACTGTAATCGTTAAGACTGTTTGCTCTGTCAGTGCTCTGACATTCATGACCAAATAAACTTTCATGTTGTTCATAGACTCAAGCCAAAACCTGACAAATCTCCTAGAGGAATAGTGGCAAAATTTGAGAAAAGAAAGGATAGAAACCGAGTACTAGAGGTGGCCATCAAAAAGCTTCAAAACAATCCACAATATGCTGTATATGAGCAATTTCCCATTGAAATTATTGAAAGGAGGAGAAAGTTATTGCCCTTTATGTTAGATGCCAGGGATAGGGGTCATCATGCTGTGATGAAGGAAGATAAACTATTTATTGACAAGAAACGGTTTATTCCAAGAGGGCCACCACCCCCATTGAGGCAGGGGAAAATGGGTCCTCCTCAGGGGAGAGGAATGGACAGGCCACAAGATCAGGACTGCAACAACACTGACCCTAGACAACAACAGACAGACAGGTTATAGGACAGGTGTACAGGAGAACAAGAATCTGGGATTCTTAAAGAAAATGATACATGTACCAGTAAATTACAATTATTATTTCTAAATGTATGTGGTCTAAAATCAAAATTGAAATTTCAAGAATTTAATGATACAGTTTTAAATTATGATTTCTGTATTTTTGCTGAAACAAAACTGGAAGAAAATGATATCATATGCTTACCAAAAGGGTACAAAAGTTTTCATAAAAATAGAAAGCAAATGAGAAAAAAGTCTGGTGGTATATCTATTTTATATAAGCATGAACTAGAAAAATTCATTGATTTTTTAAAAACTGATAGCCAATATGTTCAGTGGGTAAAAATGTCCAAAGATATTACTGGTTCAAATTGTGGTATTTTAATAGGTTGTGTTTATATTCCACCAGAGGGGTCAAAATATTCTAATGCTGAAGCATTTGATGAGATAGAATGTGAGCTAGTAGATTTACTTAAACACTCTGATATGCACTATGCTTTAGTTGGAGATTTTAATGCTAAAACCAGTACACTGAGTGATTATATCATACCAGATGATACCATACTTGATTTGTTTAATTTAGAGGGGGATAGTGATATGCTTTCTTATATGATGGATTATAAGAAACTGACAGAACTAAATATACCATTGGAAAGATCCACTCAGTGTACTTGTCAAGCTAATGCATATGGTTATAAATTGTTGAGCCTATGCAAGAAAAATAATTTATATATTGGTAACTCAAGAATTGGACTAGACAGAGGTATAGGTAAAAGAACTTGTAAAAATACTAGTGTGGTAGATTATTTTTTATTGTCTTCTAGCTTGATGTCAAACATAACTGAATTTTATATTGATGATTTTAACCCAATCTTGTCTGATATACACAACCCAATACACATCGCTATTGGCAAAAATGCACGCATACAAACACATAAGTTATTAGAAACAAAAATTTGTCAAAAGTCACCCAGGTGGAACGACAATAATAAATCCGAGTTCATAAACACTATTCACAATAAACAAGTCGAGCTGGACAATATACTATTTGACCTCGAAAGGTTAAACTCCTCGGATAGTTGTAGTCAACAAGATATTGACGAGGTTACCAATGAAATATCACATTTATTCACCAGCAGTAGTAAGGAAGTGTTTAACAGACGACGTAAGAAAAGCACATTTAAATCTGAATCTAAACCATGGTATACAAATAAATGTTATGAACACAGGAAAAAATTCAACAGAGCAAGAAAGGCTTATAATATAAATAAAAATGAATCAAACCGACTTAATTTACTGAAATATAGTAAACAATACAAGCAAGTTACTGCTAAAGCGTATAATAATTTCCAATTCAAACTAGAAAATAAGTTAAGAAATACTGCTAAAAGTAGTAGTAAAGAGTTTTGGAGAATTTTAAATAATTTCTTAAAAATTAACGGTGACAAAAGTAATGATATTCCAATAGATGAACTGTATAAGCATTTTGAAAATCTGAACAAAAATACCACTGATGATGAAAATGAAATAGATTTTGACATTAATAATATGAGTCCTGATTTAGAGGATTTACTCAATGCACCAATTAACACGGAAGAGATCCAAAATGTAATTAAAGGTCTAAAAAATGGTAAATCACCTGGTGTTGATGATGTTATAAATGAATATATTAAGTATACTATAGATGATATGATGCCAATATATGTACTACTTTTTAATATTATACTAGATAAAGGTGTGATCCCTGAATCATGGGGAAAGGGAATACTTATACCAATATATAAAAATAAAGGATCTAAATCAGATCCTAATTCCTACAGAGGGGTTACGCTAAATTCATGTCTTAGCAAAGTTTTTACTGCTATACTTAACAATAGACTGACGGTGTTCTCAGACGAGCTCAATGTAATATCAAATGCTCAAGCAGGTTTTAGAAAAGGATTTTCAACTGTCGACAACATTTTTGTACTCAATTCCCTCATCTCTATATATTTTGGGTTGGGTAAAAAGTTGTTTTGTGCTTTTATTGATTTCAAAAGTGCTTTTGATTTGATTTGGAGAACGGGTCTCTGGCAAAAGATGTTAAAGTCAGGGATTCAAGGGAAGATATTCAATGTTATTCATTGTATGTATAGAAACATAAAAACTTGTATAAGACATGGAAATGAATATTCCAATTTCTTTAATTGTGAAGTAGGTGTTAAACAGGGCGAAAATTTGTCACCCTTTTTGTTCTCTTTATATCTCAATGATCTAGAAACTTTTTTATTGGAAAATAATATAAGCAACATGGAAACTATATCCGAAAAATTTGTAGAACATTTACAATTGTATGTTAAGATTTTTATTATATTATATGCAGATGACACAGTTATTATGGCGGAAAGTGAAAAGGAATTACAAGATGCATTGTTACAATTTGCTGAATATTGTAATATATGGAAACTATGTGTAAACACTCAAAAAACAAAAATTGTCATTTTTAGCAAGCGTAAATATAACCTGCAAAGATCTTTTACATTATTTGGGGTAAAATTAGAGATTGTAGATAATTTTCCATATCTCGGTTTAGTTTTTAATTATAATGGGACCTTTTGTACTGCAAGAAAGAAATTGATTGACCAGGCAAACAAAGCACTTTATGGTTTGAATAGAAAACTCAGAAATCTATGTATACCAATTGATTTGCAGCTCAGATTGTTTGATTCACTTGTTGTTCCAATACTTATCTACTCTAGTGAAGTTTGGGGATTTGAGTCTAAAGACGGGACCGAAAAGATACAGTTACAATTTTGTAAGAAAATACTAGGATTAAGAAACAACACCCCAAATTATATGGTATACGGGGAATTAGGTCGTTTTCCTATTGAGATTATCATTAAGATTAGAATGGCTATGTTTTGGAATAGTCTACTGGAAAATAATAGTAAGTTGTCCTACATGTTATTTAAACTCATGCTTAAACTTCACGAGAGCAACCAAATACAATTTAAATGGATAACATATATCAAATCTATTTATGATGACACAGGTCTTAGCTTTATCTGGTGCCAGCAATTACCTGTTAAAAAGGATGTATTGAAATCCTTGTTAAAACAAAAACTACTTGATCAATTTGTACAAAAATGGTTTTCTCAGATGCAAGAATCGTCAAGAGGGGAATTTTATAGTAAATTCAAAATAGAATTCACATTGGAATCCTATTTGCTAAGGTTACAAAAGAATGATAGAATTATTATGAGTAAATTAAGATGCTCCAATATTAAATTCCCCGTAGAAACTGGGAGATGGTTAAGAATCCCCAAACATGAACGAATATGTAATCATTGTAAAATGTTAGGAGACGAATTTCATTATTTCTTTACCTGTAAAAATCCAGTGGTAGCCCAATTACGAGAGAAACTTCTTCCACGATATTATTGGATGTACCCAACAGAGAATAAATTGTACTATATGTTAACATATTGTAATGTTAAGCTATACCACAAAATTTGCTCTTTTATTAGACAAATTATAAGAATCATTTGACACACCCACATATATATAGCTATGAATATGAATAACCTTATGTATTATCAAGCCTTACAAATAACAAGTATTATTATTACTTACCTATATATTTGTTGATTGTATATCCAAAATAATATTTAATCCTTCTTCCAAATCAAAAAATTTTTTATAAGCACGCGGTCTAATACTACTAATAGTAATTGTAAATCCATGAATGAGAACACGTGATGTAAAAGTGTACTTTTTGTATACATCATGTAGATGTGGGACTCGAATGATTCTCTGTTAACGGTTGATTGATTTCTACATTATTTATCAGTTTGTTATTACCCTGCTGCTATGTGAATATTGTATATTGTTGTATGTTTTGACCTCTTGTACATTTTGTGTCTGAGGATAATAAAGCATTTGTCTTGTCTTGTCTTGTCATCAAAAATTAATCTATCACCAACTAATAAAGGGGGTATATCAGTATGTGCTGGTTTAATACCAGCTATTTTATTGCAAATTACCCACCAAGACTTAGATGAACATTTCTCAGCAGATAATTTTCTTACTAAATCGGAGCGGTACTTTTCACGAGCGATTCTAACTTGTGACGTCACATTATTCCTTATTTTTTTTAATTTATCCCAGTCAGTCGGTTTATCGGAGCGTTTTGCTTTACAGTGAGTGCGATTTTTTTTTCCTGATAAGTTTTTTTCAGATCACTAGTGAGCCATGCTGGATTTGATTTCCGAATGGTTACTAAACGATTCGGAATACACGAGTCCGCTGCAAATAAAATGATGTTTGTAACATCGCTTAAAATCTTGTCAATATCATTTGACTTGAAAATATTATCCCAATCAGTATTAGCCAACATCTGTCTATAGGTATCAAAATCGCCCTGGTTATAAAGCCAGACTTGACGCTTAAACGCTTTTCTAATTGGTTTGGGAGAATTTATAAAGCCAATAACAGGGCAGTGGTAACGAATTTGATCGAGAAGTGGGGGACCGACTGTAACATATGGTACAAAAAAAGTGATCATCTGTAATTATCAAATCAATTAACGAGGAAGAATGTTCAGTGAAATTTGTAGGCTCTTCAATAAGTTGCTGTAAACTATACTTAGTGTAGATATTTTCCATTTTAGAATTTACAAAAAACTGGTTATCATTAAAATCGCCTGTAATCACAATGTGGTCACAATTAACAACATTTTTTTGCCGACTCGATAGAGTCTTCAACCTTTATCCAAATGTCAACAGGACTGGCAGGAGGGATATAAAATGTCCCATATAGAAACTTTTTCCTATTGATACTAATTTCAAGCCAAATAACCTCAACATCTAGCGGCTCTAAGTCCGAACGTCTTATAACATGAATGTTTTCTCTTACATATACAATAACCCCGCCCCCCTTTTTGGCAGTGCCCCTATCCCTCCTGAAAGGCTGGTGATAATTTAAAAAATACAACTCATCGTCTACAATAGAATTGGTTAACCAAGTTTCTGTGAATGATAAAATATCGAATTCGGTATACTCGGCAGTTATTAAATCTAGCTTTGGAAACAAACTTTGAATATTCAAATGTAGAAAAGATAATGAGGTGGTAAATGATTAATATAAACTGAAAATATCTGAGTTTTCTGAAATATCACTATGTGAGCCATTACCGCTTACATCTTCTGATGGACCGGGATTAGTTTCCAGTCCTGATACAATAAGTAACATTTGGATAATAAAAATTACAAAAGAAATATTTACAATGTTAAACAAATCAATAAAACAAAACCTTTGTTTATGTTTTACACCAGGATTATCTCTACACACAGTAATGACAATGACATTGCAACATAATAAAAGTAAATATCTAAGTAAACGTTCCTTATCTTTACAAGGAATAAGTAAATATACAAACAAAACTTCATTTACATTCAATGAAGTTTTCGGACCAAGTTTATGGGTCATTACAAAGTTACCCACTCTTATTCTGTATTGCTCTATACACCCATGATTAATTATGTAATACCTGAAAGGTGTGACAAATAGAGAGAGTGGGTTATACGCGTATAGTTCAATAATCTTTTATATTTCTTACAGTTCAAAAATAATACCGGTTGGGTTAAGAATAACTGCATTTCATTTACAGGCAAAACATATGTACAAAAGTTGACGGTAAACAAAGGAAACGTGTGTATGCAAAACATACAGACGCAAAATAAATAGTTTTTCATTTTGGATTTACACAAGATGAAAGAAAAAATCTAGGCCCCAAGGATGTTTTCTCGCAAGGACTTTTTAAGTGTAACTTAAAACAGTGTTCGTAACGTGTGTTCATGAGCTAATTTCTAACTAATAATATTACATTGCTGAGTAATTAAGAACTTTTAAATTATTAAATGAACATTTAAGATATTTACCTCTGTAAAGTTTTTGACATTTTCAAATTTACTAGATAAAGAGTGTTTTGGAAATACTGTCTACAAAGAGTATGAATGAATGGCAGGTATCACGTGGTATGAAATAGTTTCGCTTCATTGGCTGATTTTACTAAGATGTACTACTATTAAATATTAACCAAACAAAAAGTAACAGTTATTGAATATTGTTATCCTTTACCAGAAGATACAGTTATCTACCGGCGTACTACATCTGCAAACGACTGGGTTATTTGTATATTTGCTGATGGCTGAAGAGTTTCATTGTTTTGTCTGTTGTCCATTTTTGGCGGGGGGTAAGCCACAACAAGTGCTTCCGGAAAGTGGTCGTTAATGAGTTTCTTCAAAGCATCGTCTGTTGTGACTGTAACAATTGTACCACTATGATGCTTTATGAAAATTTTCCCGTCCACGGTCCACGTTTGAGAAATGACCTTTCTGTTTTTGAGTTGGCGTGCTCTGTATGCAATACTATTTCGTGTCTTAGTCAGATCTTCGTTAATGAGTATATGAGTGTAGTGTTCACTATGAATCAGATTCTTACTGGATTTTAGTATTTTGCGTTTTGTCATAGTGTCTTTTAGCCGAACGATTATCTGTCTTGGATATCTTGTTCGTTTATTCGGATTACCGACACGATGGGATCTAATAATGTCACTATCATCTATACCAGGATCGATTGACTTAACAATATTTTTAACTATTTCGGTTGTATTTTCATCCGCGGATTCTACAACACCATTAACACGAATTAACTCGCGCCTTCCATATTGTTCCAGGGCGTCTATATCTGCTCTAAGGTGTGTGTTTTGTAGGCGTAATGTGTGAAGTTCATTTTGAAGGGGCTGTATTGTTTCTCTAATACATTCTTGGATTTCCTCCTTGACCAAAGATCTGATTTGTTGGGACAGTTCATCTTTGATTGCCTGTTTAATCTGTTGTGAAATAGAAGCTAGATCTGCCGGGTGTAATATAAATGTTGTAGGTTGCATGTGAGGATGGCTCATACTGGGCGAAAAAAAAGGTAGGCTGGTGCTGTTGGAAGTCATCTGTAACATCATGGCTATGTAAGATGTAGTTTGATGGAGAAGACATTGTGTTTTGTTTTTTCAAGTCAGGTCTTACAGGAGGAGAAGGTTTGCTTTCTCTTCGATAACGAGCACGATCGTTATTTTCGATATATGAACCATTAGAGGACATATTTCATCCGAAGTTTTGATAATCGTTTACAAACAAACAAGATGGATGCCGCGGGATGACGTAAATTGAGATTTGTTTACTGTCTATACTGTGTATTTATACTAACTAGATTCTTGAGATGTGTTCACTCCATACGATTCTGTAAATAGACAATATACAGTAGGCAATATCTTCGTCTTCGTGGACGTTTCAAGGGACGACGAGCTCTCAACCTTGCATTGGTTAGGCGTTAACTGTTAATTGTTCGAACGGCGACACTGGTTGCAATATTCCAATCGTCACGAAGATACCTTGCAGTGGCAAACGGTTGGCGTTTGGCTACCGAACGAGTGCTCTATCCTCTCTTTTAGAAGTTTTTGGGGGTCGACCTGACATAGGACGTTCCTGGATAGTTCCATTATCTCGATGACGTTTCAGTAGACGGGATACAATACGAAAGTGAATACCAAAGTGTTGTGCTATCTAACGCAAGCTCTGTCCACTATTACGATTCCAACGATCTGCCACTTCTTAGCTTCCCTTAATTTCCGTCTAGGCATTGTACAAATGTAAAGATGAAGTCGAAAAAGACCAGGAAATGAACACTAAATCGTTAAGGAATACAAGGCTTTTATACGTGCTGGACTACCGTATAACAAACTGGTTTTGCTATTTTAAGATTTAACTTACGAGTTAATTAAAGTAACGTTCCCGTGCTCGAATGATAGCTTTAGTACATAAATAACACAAAGTTAAAATTCATTCAGATTTATGAAATTATAAAAAAAGCAAAAATTGTAGGTTTTGCTTAACTTATGGCAAGGTGTATAGATAGTCCGCTAATAAAAAAATTGTCAAAGGACATAAAGAGCTACGGTTCCGCAGCTAATTTGGACAATGTGCCAGGCCTAAGCTATTTAGACACCGTATTTGCTTTTACTTTTTGCGTTGAATGCAACACCATATACATTGTTAATATTGGTCGCACGTTTTTTTTAAATCTAGCAAATGGATTATTTTCAAATTTCATTAAGAAGACCCGATAAACATAATCGCTATAAACATAAACAAGATTGCTAAAGTAGATATGTATAACCTACTTAAATTTTAGAATCAAATTGTCATTAGGTCTGATCCCAGGTGCATTCGCCTCTGCGTGGTATTATCAAAGCATTTCATCTCAAAAAGATAAAAAAGACAGTTTTTTTCTCTATCAATAAAAACCCCAGAACCTATGTATGAGATTAAATCACAAATAGTGCTATCGAATTACTTTTCGAGGGACCCCTACCCATGTTAAAACGAAAATAAGTATACTCACTTAAAAAAGAAACGCAACATACAAAAAAATGGGAATTTTACATCATATATTATTTTAACAATTTATCGTATAAATAATTGATACAGAAATTTAAAAATTGGCACACTCCTTGTTCGTGAGTTCTTTTACCATGGAATATAACATTTTGTCGCATATTGTAAAAAAATCGCGCAAAGTATCTGTTGCGCCCACCATATGCTTGTAACACAGCCCTTATTGTTTTTGGCATGGATTCAATAAAACGTTGAGTACGAACACGCGGTTTCCTTTGCCACTCATACTGAAGTGCCGGCTCTAATTGTTGCAGATTTTTCGGCGGTGATTGTCGTTGGCGCGCACGTGCCGATCAAGTTCATCCCACAGATGTTCCATTGGGTTAAGATCCGGAGATCGCGATGGCCAACGGATCACATTGACATTCTGTTGCTCTAAAAAGTCTACTGTTACACGTGCTGTATGTGGTTGGGCATTGTCGTGTTGAAAATTTTTTCTTTGAATGACAATTGCGGATAATAAATGCGGCCGTATAATTTCGTCTCTATACCTAACAGCATGCGTAATTCATAGTGTGCTCCAGATTTCGACCACAGTCGTTCACGGGTGGATGAACTTAAATGCTTTCACCTGGAAACCTTTAATTAAGGTGTAATTATGATCTTGTACATATATATTTGAATATTTATAGGTTATTTTCCGCAAAAAAATGATTTGAAAAAACTTGATCCGATATTGGTATGGAATGCATTACTAAGTATTTTGATTCTAAATATGACAAATACAGTAGTCTATACATTGAATTGTCATAAAAATATGCGCGGCTGTTCCACGTACCTCAGTCTAACTGACTGACAACCATAGGGAAACCAAGTTAATTGGGCGGAGGTAAGGTTTGTTTTGTATGGTGATTAACTCCACTTTCAACAATTTTTAATCAGTTTTCATTGAGGAGGAAGACAGAGTACCCAGAGAACTCTCCGATCTTCGGTAGGAAAACTAGCAATCTTTGTCAATTAAGATTGGAGTCAAGTGCAACCTGTCCGCAGTGAGACTCGAACCCGGAACCTCAGTGTTGATAGACCACGTGATGAATGGTAGAAGAGCTACCTCAACCACTCGCCTACCGAGACCCGGCGGAAGTTTGGCACGGGTTATAGCGCCCACAGACAAGAAAAGACACTAGTTAGAGAAATTACAAGAAAAAATATAAAACATCTTTGATAATGGTATTCACCTGGTGGCCTAAGCCATAACTAAAATGATCATATGGTAGTTAATGACATTTCTTAAATAGGAGAAACCTAACAGGGATAGAAGAATACAAGCGGAGACAAAATAGTAAGATTCCAATTCTGATTTGGAAAGGAATTTCTGTAACATTTAGAAGATATACAAAATGCAGCAATGTATAATGTAATAAGGTTAGAATATTGACGGGCGACGAGGTAAACATGCAGCGACCACTACATCTGTCAATCAACTTTTCTTACTTAAACTTATAACTGCCAATGAGGCATCTTGGTCTGGAGTCTCTCTCACAGCCATCATTTGTGCCAAGTTACCACAAATTTAGACAGTTTCTGAAGAGGTTTTTAAACCCCAATCAAGAAGGTGCATGAACACTTGCTTTAATGTACAAAATCGATTTAGGGACGCAAGTTAAAATGTGAAAAGGACGAAATTCGATGACAACTGAAGACGAATGTAAGTTTGTATCTAGACGTGTGATTCAAGTTTTTCCTTTTAAGAATTCTATACCTTAAATGAATTTAATATAGGAACAAAATAATAAAAACAATAACGAGCCTATATACATCCTTTTCAACTTTATAATTTTTTAATATTTAAATTATAAGCAACAATTCTGTGTCAACTTGCTATTTCATATCCTAATCCGGTGTGTGCCTTCACTTTATATGGAAAAATAGCGAAGAAAACTGACCGAACAAGAGCCAAAAGTCAAGGGATAGTTACAAATGTTATAATTATGATATTGATACTGGTTAGTGAAATCATAGCAGCTGTATATTGACATGTAATTAATTGATTCATTGGTAAAAGACACGCCTCCTTATCTGTTGTGGTCAGTTTGGTCAGATATGAATATTTATTAAATGCTCATCTTTGAAATGCACGTGTAGTCTGGGGGAAAGGAGAGAATTTTGATTATGACTTTGCTTGTGTTTTATGTAGAATTTAGATATAGATTTAGTGAATATAGAATATTAGCCTTAATTCGTCTGTTTAATTAGATCAGCAGTAAACGGATCTAAAACAAATCCGGATATAGAAAAACTCAACACAAAAAACAAAGAGTAACCCGAACCCAATAAAAACCATTGGTGCTCCGTACGAGTAAGCAGTGCCTGCCTCTAATGAGACACCCGTCGAGTTACTCATTGTCATGTCTAGGAACTAGTCAAATCCAGGAATAGGAACACTTTGACTCAGCAAAAATGTTAGATCGTATTTGAGACACTGATTTTCCATCAATGAAGTCACGGTGACGACCATAGAACTTCTGGAGAGACAACATCAACGTAGGTACAACGGACCCGTGTTTGAGTAGTTTAGCAGTCAACAGCAGTGATCGGTCTGGAAAATCGGAATACCGATCGCAGGATCTAAAACTAGAGTAAAAAAACCTGTGAGCAATGCTCACCATTGATACCCCCGCTCAACAACTACTTTGAAAATTCAGGTGTTCTTAACTGTGAAATTGAAACTTTATCTAGCTAAACGTGAAGGCGAATTTGCAGATAATACATGTAACCCTCCCCAATCCCCCAAAGAATGGCATCCCCTATGTCAATGACAAAGTCCATGTTTTTCTATGGCAAACCTCAAATAATATTCTGATCAAAATGTTTAATATCCAATGCACAATGGCAATATGTGACCCAGATTCTGTGTAAGTTTCAACAAATTACATTCAGTGGTGTAGGAGGAGTTGCACATAAAAGATGGGTATGCCATTATGTCCATTACAAACTCCATGTTTTTCTATGGGAAACCCCAAATATCATTCCGATCAAAATGTTAAATATCTCCTGCACAATGGCACTATGTGACATGGATTCTGTGTAAGTTTCATCAAATTCCATTCAGGGGTGTAGGAGGAGTTGCACATAAGAGATGGGTATCCCCTTATGTCAATGACAGTCCATGTTTTTCTATGGGAAACCCCAAATATCATTCCGATCAAAATGTTAAATATCTCCTGCACAATGGCACTATGTGACATGGATCTGTGTAAGTTTCAACAATTTCCATTCAGTGGTGTAGGAATGAGTTGCACATAAGAGATAGGTATCCCTTATGTCCATGACAAAGTCCCATGTTTTTCTAAGGGAAACCCCAAATATCAATCCAATCGAAATGTTATATATCTAGTGCACAATGGCAATATGTAACAACATTCTGTGTAAGTTTCATCGAATTCCATTTAGTTGTGTAGGAGGAGTCGCACATAAGAAATGGGTATCCCCTTATGTCAATGACAGTCCATGTTTTTCTATGGGAAACCCCAAATATCGACCCGATCAAAATGTTTAATATCTCCTGCACAATGGCACTATGTGACAAGGATTCTGTGTAAGTTTCATTAAATTCCATTCAGTGGTGTAGGAGGAGTTGCACATAAAAGATGGGTATGCCATTATGTCCATTACAAACTCCATGTTTTTCTATGGGAAACCCCAAATATCATTCCGATCAAAATGTTAAATATCTCCTGCACAATGGCACTATGTGACAAGGATTCTGTGTAAGTTTCAAATTCCATTCAGTGGTGTAGGAGTTGCACATAAGAGATGGGGACCCCCTTAGGTCAATGACAATGTCCATGTTTTTCTATGGGAAACCCCAAATATCGACCCGATCAAAATGTTTAATATCTCCTGCACAATGGCACTATGTGACAAGGATTCTGTGTAAGTTTCATTAAATTCCATTCAGTGGTGTAGGAGGAGTTGCACATAAGAGATAGGGACCCCCTTAGGTCAATGACAAAGTCCATGTTTTTCTATGGGAAACCCCAAATATCATTCTGATCAAAATGTTAAATATCTCCTGCACAATGGCACTATGAGACAAAGATTCTGTGCAAGTTTCGTCAAATTCCTTTCAGTGGTGTAGGAGTTGCAAATAATAGAAAGTGTAACGGACGGACAGACGGACACCATGAACACTATATACCCCCTGCTTTTCAAGCGGGGGGTATAATAACATACAAGTTGTGAAATGTACACACCATACGCTAGAGCTGGAATGTTGCTGTCGAAGAACAGGAAGTTGACAATTGGAAAGTTGAAGTCATCACGTTTGTCGCAGTCTTGATGGTAGTTTCCCCCCCCCCCCAATCTTATTTCTAGAAGTAGGTCCAAGAAGCTGACCTTAGTGTATTGGCGGTGTCTTAAATTTCAAGCTCGCTAGGGTAAATTGAATGTAAATAGTCACCATATATAGCGGTTTTTTTCTTTTTTTTTTATGGACGGAGCTACAAAGCGGTCCCATTACTCGTAATGGAGCAGCCCGGGAGTGATTCACACCCGGGGGTTTTATGCATTTTATAAGCAATTTAACTGTTTCCCTGGTTTGCTACATACTTTTTTATGTATTTGCAGTTTAACTGATATTTCCACAACACCGTATTCGTTAGTTTTATCACTTTATTCATAATCATGGCATTGTTGACAAAATATGAATTCCGGAAGTGCATAATTTCGATAATATCGGAATCGATTTGGTAAAAAATGAAATTCCGGATGATTTCAGCTGCATTCATTTGCATTATGATTATGTCCCCTTATTACAAATTTTACCGATACGATTCCGAAATTCTACACTCCACAATTTTAATTATGTCAACAATGACACGATTACGAAAAAGTGTTAAAATTATTTAATTAGACATTGTAGACATATCAGATGAACGGCGGAGGAAAGAAAACATATTTATTTAATAAAGACAAAGGTTAAATAGCGGAAAATATGTGTAAATCCCAAAAGTGTTTTTGCTCCATTACGAGTAATGGGACCTCTTTGTAGCTCCGTCCATAATAAAAAAGAGCTACATTATTGTAGCTAATATAGCGTTATGTTAAATTAAAGGTCTGGGTCAGTGTCTTTTCTTTCTTCTTCAGCAGGCCTTCTAAGAATTCAGCCTCATAAGAGTACAAAAACAGGTCGGCGAGGAGAGGAGCACAATTAGTACCCACTGGAATACCAAGTCTATTGAAAAACATGTCCTCCAAACATGACGAATATGTTGTCAATCAGAAAATCTAACTCGACAGAATCGTCCTTCAGTATATTTATTATTAGATTTAGTGTTATTGATGACGAAGTAAGTTCTGTCATGACTAAATTACCAGGTATTTATATCGTCTCTTTCCGTTTTTCTTGAAAAAGCAGCGTTTAATAAGCTGCGTATTAGGGATTGCAGTTTAGTGTGTCGAAAAATCAAATGTTCTAATGCTGTAATAAGGGGAAAGAGATCCAGACCTCAAGATGTCTATTACGATAAGTCAAAGCTAACCACTTTCAACCGTCTTTAAAACTTCCATTTTATTTGGTCAAAGTCATGTATTTGTATCAGAAATTTGGTATTGTATCAGTAGTATTTGTAGGTTCGCTTCGGTCACATCAGTCAATAATTTTTAATTGCACTCGGGCCATATATATATATATATATATATATATATATATATATATATATATATATATATATATATATATATATATATATATATATTTATAAGCAATTTAAACTAGTCCCAGTTGGTGTGTACAAATTAAACGTTGTCCAATGACCATCATGAATGTTGCCGTTTGGTTTCAACCTGTGTTTAACGGATTCATCAACATACACTTTTCAAAATACTTTCCCCATTCGTTTCCATGTTAAACCAAGCCGTACTGTGGCAGCCTAAAGGATAATAAACCTTTTTCAGGTCTATCCTACAGCTGTTATTTTTTGAACATTTTCCCCAAAGGATCACGATTTAACTAATAGTTGAGGTAGCAGTTGTGATCACAGTTGTGAATACATCCCAAGTAGAAATGGTTTTACGAGCATTTTAAATCATTAACTCAAACAACGGGTTTGAAAAACTTCAAATAACAAGACAACTATAGAAGCTTTGTTTTGGTGTATGCATTTCCAATATGACCCCATGTTAAACCAAGTCTGCCATGGCGGCCACCATGGGATTTTGGATCAGCAAAATACCCCTCCAACTTTGTCAAGGACTATGTAAGGTAAATTTCTACAATATTTCAAATCTGCGAAGAAAATATATATAATTAAGGAAATTGGACCGCATAATGGCCCTGAAAGACATCTTGAATTTCATAATGGCAAGAAAAACTAAAAATAGCAATACAACTATCCAAGCTTCACTTCTTCATTTTATGTTTCTCATTCTGTGGAATAATTTCGGAGAACCGTTTTACTTTTTTTCACATAGGGTCCAATCTTCAACAAAGTCCATCTTGGATCGGTATCGAAAACCCCGAATTTTGTAAAGGTACATATCTGCTATATTTTGGATCAATTTGCTCAGCGGTTTAAAAATTTGAAAGTCGGCCAATCGGAACGCATCAGTGGTCCTGGCATCCATTGTGAATATTGTTATTAGCTCCGAAATTCAATTTTGTTAAGAACCAGGTAATGCACATTTCTGCCAAATTTAGTCCAAAAAGGATTTTGGGGAAAATAGACATTTGAAACGTTTACGGCCTTCAAAGACGGGCGCAGCTCACATGACCCTTTGGTATGTAAAACTTTTCTCCATCTGCAGAAAACTGGGGTTATAATCCCATGGACAAGTACACTTCCATTCCAGTATTTTCTTCCGCATTTTTATTTTAATTTTTTTTTTAAAAATAGTTTTTGTTAGTTAATCCTTATTTTTTTTGCATGCTCAGTCCATCCGAGTATGCTGCCCTCAAGTTCCAGACCGTAAAGATTTCCCCTCATTTTGGTCCATAGTCAGGTATTGCTAAAATATTGCAGTGCTTAGCATCAATCAACGGGTTCGAACAAATTAAATAATATGCAAGATTTAACATGTAATTTTAGGTCCTGAATTGAATAATTAAACACCACTCCAACTGATCTACCTCCCCCATAATTCTACCAGCTAAACAGGACTTATAAGGTGTCCATTTGGACATACCCAACATAAATTTTAAAATAAAAGGTTTTGCTGTACCAGTCACATCACGGATGAAAATTGGTAGAACTCGAACATGCCACTAGTAACATAGGAAGGGTACCCAGTGCTTCACCCATGGAGATGTCCAGCTCATCCCCAAATTGCATATAAAGTTGACCCTATCTCTGAAGCCTTACACCCCCTGACCAGCTATGCTTTTTGTAGAGTGCCACTTTTTGTTACAATGAACCCTTCTGTAGATTTCCAAGAAGAGGCTTATTATAACTGCTACAAAAAAGCTCAATACTCCGTTCATACCAAATGCTCGATACTTTTTCCTGGGAAATTAAAAAAATTTCGTTTTTTTACCCACTGATGTCTGCCAATTTGTTCTTGTCCTGAATATAGATGAAATATTGCTGGCTGGACGTCAAGCAAACCAATCAAATACTAGTTTAATCCGTATATTTATCCTGTGAAATTTAAAGACAATAAACACGCATCAAGTTTTAAATCCTTTATTAATTTTTATTGTACTATTAACATTTTAATGTTTAAACAATGATTTCTACACCTATTAAGGCTATTTACATGTTCCTTTGTCAAATAAAATTCACTCCTATGGAAAATTATCACTACTTATTTCACATTCAGTTAGATACATGGATTTATAGTTAAATGTAGTAGTGTTCTACTTTAATATTGAATAAAAATTCTATTTTTTTTAATGCAAGTTCCTTTTTAAGAACAATCTTTTTAACATCAATATTTTATATTAACATGTCATTTGTTTATCTATTTAAACAAATATAATTATTTTTAATCAATTAATCTATTGTAAGTTTATATTGCTTTAAATTTATATCAAGTTTTCAAATGCAACTTTTAAATTTTGAATGCCAAACAAACTAGGTTAATGCTGCGAGCCGGCTACCCAACCCTTACTCTCTCCTAATGCCAAACATGAGAGAGGGGGAGGTAGGTTTACCCTCTGCTCTGACCAGCTGGCAGTGTTGTCTCACTTCCTAGTTGTGCCAAAATTTTTATGCCAAAGCAGGTCTACAGCATAGTTATCTTATTTGCCTTCCTGGTCATATATTTACTTGTATTCTACTGGACAACAGTGCATGCTGAAATAAAAACATTAATCACAACTCCTTTGTGTTGTGTACAAAGCCATCAAACATCTTTACATTAGTTTAAATGCTGCACAATGAGTAAAAAACAAAGGCACTATTATAGATATATCCTGCCAACGCTGTCGCAACCTGTACACTTCAACATTTGTAAAGCAAAATCTGAAAAGCACCTAGTATCAAGCAAAATTAGCAGAATATATTATTCCACTTATAAAACAAAGCCACCAAGTAGACAGATCCTGCAAAAATACACACAATCAGGCCTCTGTACATTGATATTTAAAAGCACCCAATAGTAAGCTGCAATCAAAGGAAACTAGTGATTATAGAAAATATAGCCATAAAAAAAGGTACAAATAAAATTATGCATGGATCCTACTCTAAGATCAAATTAAAGAATTGGTGACGCAAACATTAATATTAGGTTACCTTAGGTGTTGTTGGCATAATTCTACATATATACAGAGTTTACCGACAAACAAATCTACATCATTAATTGGCACAACATGCATAAAAAATTCAAACAATACATTACATTCAGGACCATTTGGAAAGCATTTCATGTTCCGAAATAACTTCTTTTACCCTGCTACAAGATAAAAAAAAAATTCTCTGCCCATCCCCTTCTCAACATACACAAACTACAAAGCTGTTAAATTTTCAATATTTAAATTATATTATTTAATACTCTTTAAATTAACCAATCAGCATGTTTAAAACTGTATTATTTATAACATATTGACAATCCTAAAATTCTATTACAAATTATACTCCAAACTTTCTTTTGAACTATATGTGAAAACTTGCCAACTTCTTTTCACTCAAGATTGTCATGGGCTCTACAACTGCGTCTACGCTAGTCTGTCATAAGAGAAGATACCACAAATTAGTTCCCCTCCCCCTACCTATATAAAACACGTGATCTTATCATTTTAATCAACACCGTCAATACAAGTTTTCAAAAAAAAAATGTATAGATAAAAATAACAAATATTTCCATTTTCTAAACTACATGAAAAAGTTGCATTTTAATAAAAACATTGCTGCAATACTCACTTAAACTTTAATTTGCTCTGTGATCAATTAATAGTTATGCTTATTTAAATATGCTTTGCAGATGAACAATACCTTTTAGTTTACTATACATATTAGTCACCTCTTGGATTTTTAAAACCACGCCTTTCTTATATATTCAATCTTCATCTTCCCTGTTTCAAGACATTGCCATAACAACTCCAGTGTTTTTCATTTCCACAATATTACAGAGTATCAAGAAAGCAGCAAGTATTCTGGCCGTTTGGTTATAATAGTTGCCATGCTGTTCAGCACGATGGCCACTGTCTATTGTATGTACTGCTGGGTATCTAATGGATACATGGACTAATTTATTCTGTGATCTTGCAACACTGCACCACTTCATTTAAAAATTGTGTGTACAAGCAGGAACACTAGTAAAAAACAGTATGTTAAATCATACACCCTTACCCCACCCTCAATTATTTACAATTATTCTGTTAAAATTGCTACATCCACTAAACATTTTAAAATACATTTTTTTTTTAAAGTCAACATTATTGTTTCAGAATGTTATGGAAATCCTTAAAATACATATTAGTGTAACCATTGAATGATGCACAATAGAAAATACTGCTTGCTTTTTATGAACTTTAACTACTGAAGATATCTGTTTGGATAAAACATTGTCAGAAGTGGATACTTAACTGATGAATAACTTTGGGACTAGGCTTTTCTTATCGGTAAACTTCGGAAACGCAATCTTCCTTGCATCACTGTACATTCAACTTTAGTTCAACCAGGAATACTAATAAAATATAGTAAATTAATTACCACCCCCCTTGTTTAATTTGAACCATTCCTAAATTTTCATCATCTAAGCCATACATGTTTAAAACATTTATTCACACTAGTATTTAAAAAAATATTTTTAATTTATCCACTCCTAAATTTACTTTGTGTTATGGCATATATTTTCTGGTAGCTAATAAATGTCGCATACTTTCACATATTTACATATGAATACTAAGCAACCTGCATAACCTTGAGACTGGGATTTCCTATCTGTAAGCTTCTGAACAGTTCTTCATGGCATCACTGTACATGTACCTCGAGATCTACTTGGAACACTAATAGAATATAGTACTTATCAGCCTCCCCCCTTTTTCAAATTACTCGTTAAAATTTTATAGTGAAAATCATTTAACATTTGAAACATTAAGCTTACTTCTTTTCCACTCCACTATTTAAAAAAAAAATTAAGTACGCTTTAGCTATATTTCTAAAGTTCATAAATACCATTTTGTTATTAACACTCATTTAACAGTTTGGCCAACAGTTTTTAAATATTTACAACTGGATACTTGGTAACCTGCATAACTTGGGACTGTGCTTTTCTTATCTGCAACAGTTCTTCACTGCACATGTAACCAGGAACACTAATAAAATATAGAATGTTATCCACCTCCCCCTTTTCAATTTCAACTATTCGTATATTTGCTTGATAGAAGATAATCATTAATCTGAATTTTATTCCACATCACCAATAAAAATTCATGAAACGCTTTGGAAATTTTCTGTTCATATTTTTTTTAAAAGGTTCATAATGCTATAAACATGAAATTATTTTGTTAATTATTTTCATTATTTATCCAAATAACCGTTTTTCAATATTTACAATTGGATATATAGCAACCTGCATAACATTAGGACTGGGCTTTTCTGTATACCTCTGCAACAGTTCTTCACTGCATTCCTGTACATGTAACTTGAGCTCAACAGGGAACACTAACAAAATATAGAACGTTATCCACCTCCCCCCTTTACAATTTCAACTATTCATAGATTTTCTTGATAGGAGACATCATTAAAACATTTTATTTAACTGTATTTTTCCCACATCAGTAAATAAAAAAATTTTTTAATATGCTGAAGCTTTTTTTCTTTTCACATTTAAAGAAAAAAAATTCACAAATGCTATAAATATTCTTTAACAATTTGTAAATATTTACAACTGAATACTTAGCAACCTCCATAACCTTTGGACTGGGCTTTTCTCATCTGTAAGCTTCTGCAACAGTTCTTCACTGCATTACTGTACATGTAACTTTAGCTCAACCAGGAACACTAATAAAATATAGTTTGTTATCCACCTCCCCCTTTTTCAATTTGAACACTTCAGAAGAAATGTCTGTGAAAGAATACTTTTTACATTTTAAGCATTTACTATTGTCTAAACTCTTTCCATGAAACCAAGTTACTTTTACTCAAACTATGACCAATGTATAAAAATTACTTTAAAAATAAATATCTGGACTCGTTTTCATTAAATACCGTAGTATTTTTATAAAAATTTACTCATATAACAAGAAATTATTTGCTCTCCTTCTAGAATACTCATCACTTTTCCTTTTGGTCCGAATTTCCAAACAAGTCAATGACACTTTCCACTGCGCTATGGTGCACACAACTCTTTAGCATTTACAGGAACACTAATAATAAAATATATTGTTATTTACCCCTCCCCCATTATTATTTTTTCAAACCATTCAAATATTTTGAGCACTGAAAATAGCATTTATAGCATTAAAAATTAAAAACTTTTTTGTCTTATATAGCCAAATATTTCCTTCACCATTCACTTTTCTGTCAGTATTTTCATTAAATTGAAAAGATCATTTTAACATGAAATTATTTTGTTACTTCATGAATAATTTTCCACTTGTCCATATGGTCCAACTTCACTTGAATAATTGGCAACCAATGCATAACTTTGGGACAGGTCTGTAAACTTTTGACACTTTCTTCTAGACAAACATACAAACACTGGGCTTTTATCTGTAAGCTTCTGCAACAGTTCTTCACTGCATTACTGTACATGCAACTAGCTCAACCAGGGACCCTAATAAAATATAGTATGTTATCCACCTCCCCCCTTTTTTCAATATTACTCTTCAGAAGAAATGTCTGTGGAATAATACTTTTTACATTGAAAGCATTTACTATTGTCTAAACTATTTCCATGAAACCAAGTTACTTTTACTCAAACTATGACAATTGTATAAAAATTACTTAAAAAAAATATCTGGACACATTTTCCTTAAATACCTTAGTCCTTTTATAAAATTTACTCTTATAACAAGAAATTATTTGCTCTCCTTCTAGAATACTCATCACTTTTCCTTTTGGTCCGAATTTCCAAACAAGTCAATGACACTTTTTCCACTGCACTATGGTGCACACAACTCTTTAGCATTTACAGGAACACTAATAATAAAATATATTGTTATTTACCCCTCCCCCTTTTTAATTTTTTTTGCCAACTATTCAAATATTTTGAGCAATGAAAATAGCATTTATAGCATTAAAAATAAAAAAAGACTTTACTATTGTCTAATATACCCAAATATTTCCTTCACCATTCACTTTTCTGTCAGTATTTTCATTAAATTGATAAACCATTTTAACATGAAATTATTTAGTTACTTATGAATAATTTTCCACTTATCCATATGGTCCAACTTCCCTTGAATACTTGGCAAACCCATGCATAACATTGGGACAGGTCTGCAAGCTTTTGATATTTTCTTCTAGACCAAGGTACATACACTCATTGCAACCAGGAACACTAATAAAAAATAATTATGTAATGAAACATCCCCCCTCTTTTCCCTGCTTTAAACTTAAACCATTTAGAATGATTCAATATTTGAAATTTAACGTTGAAAATTTTTTTAACTTGTTAAAATATTTTTTTTTTCCATTACAAAACAATTCTTTAAAAGTATGAAAAAAATGATGAAACTGTTTGGTCATGTTGAATAATTTTCACCTATGCATTTCCAACTTATCCAACTTTTATTTCAAATATTGATAATTGGATATTGGGCAACTGATGTGAAACCCTGGATCTGCTCGTTTCCATCTGTATACTTCAACATTTTCTTTGCTGCATTACTGTTCTTGTACTGTACTTGAGCAATAGTTTGTTTTCTTCAAATGTATTTTAGCTATTTGTCTGCTGTTATAGTTGAAAAAAATTCACAAAACAATCAGGTTAAGAACAATTTTTTACCCATCCCTCTGTGCATAACTACTCTCTAATACTGACAATTGGCTACTTAGCAACTGGTCACAATGTTGGGATTCGACTTTTCACATCTGTATACCGCTGCCACTCTTTTTACTGCATCACAGGCCAGGAATACTAATAAAATATACGGTTATTTACCACTCCCCCCTTTAAAATGTAAACAATAAACAGATGTACTGTAGCATTTAAACATTTATCTTTAGTAAAAAAGATTTCAACAAAAAGCAAATTTATCTATTTAAGTTATAGAAAAAAATTAAACATATTAATTTTGCAAGATCTCGACTCCTCTGTCCTGAAATTGCTTTGCCACTATTTTTATATCATATTCATTTGGTACAACTTTACTGTTGAATATTTACAACCATGGATACTCAGCGATCCAAGCATGGACTGGATATTTGACATCCGCATACTTCAGAAACTCTTTCTTTACTGCATCACTGTACATAACTTTATCACGACTAGGAACACTAATAAAACAAAATTAGATTATCATCCCCCACCCTTTTCCATTTAAAGTAATCTATTTCCAGATTTGCAAATAGATAGCATACACCATCTACCCAAGTATAACAATATCAACTTGTCTCGAAAACAATTATGCAAGTTTTTTAAATTACTTGCTCCTTATTCATCTAGTCTGGTTCAAAAATAAATAAATTTTGAAAATATCCATGGCACATAGTTTCTTATACAATACCCAACCCCACAAAGCTTTAACATACTGTAACTTTCAATATAATATATACAAACATAAAAATATCCACATGTACTAAACTCAAGAAAAGCATGTGTAATAACTTGTCCTTTTACTTGACATGTCACAAACATGAAATTAATTTTTTTTATCCCAAATAAATACAACTTCACAAGAATGTTGTCATAAAAATCATTTCGAGAGTTTTTTTAATACTTGAATAGTTAAAATCAAATTACCTTTTACCATCTGTGTTGGACAGAATTTGTGTATAAAGCCTACATATTCTCATCTTGTATGTACTAAAAAATATTCTATTAATTGTCCCCACCCCCTTATTCAACTGCAAACAAATTGTATCAAGTTTTTAAAATAAAAGGCATATTACAAAAAATCCCAAATAAAAACAAAATTATGGAAAAATAAACTCGCACGATTCAACATTATATAATTCAGATGTATCAAATAGCCAACTAATTAACACTTTACCACATAATTATTATGTAAATCAAGATACTAGAAGTGTACATTACATTACCAATTTGTCATTTTCTACTTAACTGTTATTACAGTTTCAATTTTAGTCTTCTTTAGACTTCTAACCTAATGGCATTTGTATATATACTGGAAATAAAATTCATATCAACTCCCTCTACCCACACCATTGATGCTTCATTATTTTATGCTTTTAATGGATGCACCAGTCAGTCCAGTGAAATGGATAGTAGCAACAACTAAACAACTAATAGCAGAAAAAGCATGTATACAAGTACAATACCAACAATTCTACTTTTTCTCATCTTTATTATCCTTCCTCTTGGGGCAATCATTCTATCTTTTCTGTTGTTGGCTTGAACACTTGTGGATCAACTTTTAGTCTTGATTTTAACAAGTTATCCAACAGGAACATGTGTTGCAACTTTTTACTTACAGGACACTGTAGGGGTTTTCTGGGAATAAAGCTACATTTTTATTACATACTACCCTCCCCTTCCCTACAATATCGATTCAAAGGTATTTAACATATCAATTATTATTCATTATACAATTTGAATGAAAAAAGTAACAATTCTTTTCAAAGTTCTGATGAATATTTAAACCAAAAGAAATTGTGTAAATGTAAAAAAATAAAATAAAATAAAAATGCATTTCAAATCCTGTGAATTAGTATGAAATAAAACACTATTATCACTAAATCCATTTCAACTCAACACAAGCCTCAAACTGTTTATAATAAAGAAATATATGACAATATAATATGGCAATAACAGGATTAACATGCATGTTTATGCTAATCTACTCGATTAGAAAGAATAGCACATTTATTTGAGGACTTTGATAAAAATAAAACAAAAACAATGTTAAGAATGCATTTTGAGCACAATGAAAAGGAAAAAATACCACTCGTCCAAATCCTGATCTGTTTGCTTTTTCTTTTATTCTGCACTACTGTTCATCTGTGCATGTTGACCGACTTCTTGACCATCCATTCAATGTTTGTGGCACACTAAAACAGTGTTTGTGGCACACTAACAAATATCATTTATATCACCCATCATGCATTAAATTGAAGTAAAATACTTTAAACGCCCATTAAAAACAAATAAAACTTTTCACAGTCACTTTTCAATAAACACAACTGGTATTGCACTACATAAAATTTTTTAGCTCAACGTAATTTTAACTTTTTGTTTACACTAAACAAAACTTTATAATTTGCAACATTCTTATTCAAATATACATTTTTAACCATTTATTGATCACTCCATTTAAATATGAATAAAATAGTCAAACTTCACAAATTGGACAACTATGCTAACCATTTCAGAGCAATCACTTGATAAATGAACACGTACGTATACTACTAAATGTTACCACACATTTGCATCATATTTCAAGTTTTCTTCCTGCATCTTCAACACTGGATAATCCATGGACATCTAACAACAAAACAACTCGTTAGTCTTACCCTCCCTCCCTCATTGTTTATCAATTTACAACCTCTTTCTTGTTACTGCCAAATTAACAAAAAACATTACTAATTAAACTAACAACTTCCAATTCTTGGCACAAAAAATCATTATCTATTACCACTACGTTTACTCTTAACTGGAATTCAGGTCCAAAAATGGTCAATATACAAAAAATCATTAAATATATATCATTAAAACAGACTCGGTGATGCTACAAGAATTACCGATCTTACTAAACATATTCATCCTTTCTGCTACTACATCACACATTCTCGACCTGCTAGGAATAAAGGATATAATCTATATTAGTTTTTAATTCCCCCCCCCCTGTGTCAAATACAACCTATATACAGTATACACATTAATATACAAACATCTGATATTATTTTCACTGTGCAAGTACATTATACATTCAATTAAAGCTCTTCAATTTCAACTGGGCTATTTTAGTTTGAATTAATTAATGTTGCAGTTTAAAAAAAGAAATTAAGCACAAAAAAAAACATTTTTTTATTCTCACCATACCAGTTATTTTATATATTAGTGAACTTTTGCAAATTGCCTGTGCATGCTTACACGTTTTAAAAACACCTACATGAACCACCATGAAATACAAAGTCAGCTGGATTGTTTCAAGCCACAAATTAAAGTGAACAAAATAAAGCAACTATCTATATACTAGCTTACCGGCAAAATCTGTACGAACAAAAAAAGCAATTAAATCACTCAAGGAGACAGAGTACAGAAAATAACTATCTTTAAATACAGGAAGATATAACAATTGTACATGAAAAGTTATGCCAAAAGTAACTACACAAAACCAGAGGACAAATTAGGTGTACAGAAAATATTTATAGGTGCTGCTTGTTAGTCCAAGATGAATATATAATAGGTTCATGGACATAAATAGTGCTAATATTCTTGTAAAAATATTGTTCATGCATAAAAAAGCAATTACTTGACAGCAACTTCTGGAGCATAAAGAAACATTTCCAGTTCTTTGCACTACAAAAAACAAAAACAAAAAAACTGTTCCACACCAATTCAAACCCATCATTCAATTAAAATGAATTCAATCTTGCTTAAACAATGTCATCAGAATTCCAACTATTCACAGAAAATCGTCTCTTACTGGTAAGAAAACACTTTCTTCTAGCTAGATTTCTTGGAAAGAAATGCTTTTAGTTAATTATCCTTACTCTCCCCTTTTTAAGTAGTCAAACATAACCAGTACTACCTTGTTAGTTTATGATATACAAGTTATGATAGAATTATACAATAGTGTTGCTAGAATTCACATTTGATAACATGAATAAAAGCACAACAACTATTAAATGCAATTTAAATTGACAACCATTTACAACAACAAGCACTGTATTTAAGACATACCTCTGCTGATCTATGTTACAATGTGTTCATTTATTCAATCAACTTTTATTCTGAAGGTATTGAGCATTAACATCTATTAAGATCAAAAAGATGCTGGACACATTTGTTTCTTGCAATATATATCTTTACTATAAGTAATCAGACGTGATGATCACAATAGCCATACTTTAGCCTGGTATTCATTGCATATATCCATCGTCTGCCAAGAGAAAAGTTTAATAAATGCAACCCCCACCCCATTCCTTTGTTCAAAACTAAATATTATCTCCTTTTAAAAGACAAAGACAAAATCACAGTACAACTCTACATTTAAAAAAATAAACAGCACGACTAAAATATGCTTACATTGCTTCCAACTCCATAATAATCTCTTTCTCTACTAACTAAAAAACTTGGTTAGATGCCCCAATACCCTTACCTTGCCCCAAAACTTAAAGTTATCATTTTCCCCACAAAACAGATAATAATTGATGCAAGTTGAAATAGTGAATAGTGAATTAGTTGAAAATATATTGGAATATTTATAAAGACAAAACATTTTCTCCACATTCAAAATTTAAATTTCATTTTCAAATAAAACAAATACTCGTCAACCTGAGATGACCTGTAATGGGCACCTTTCTGCATACTTCTGTCAATACTTTCTCGCCTGCCTACCTATCTGCACCATCCCAATGACCAGGATCGCTAATAAAATATATTCAATACCACACTTCCTATTCAAAATCATTTCATTAACCAATTCATAGCAATAACATGTATTTTAAATTGACAATTTTCTTTCTTGTTTGAAGTTTACAACTACATAATGTGCATTTAAACAGTAATACATTTGGCAATATAAAATAAAAGCATGCTCAAAAATGCTTTAAAAACAAGAGTTGTTGCCACACTACCCTATTATATCTTGCTTTGACAAACATGTCAAGTAGAGGTCACCAATCAACTGTGCAACTAAGCATAGAATACACATAGGACATGGATTTCAATCTATAGGTTTTTAAACACAATCCAATTACAAGACCTTTATTGCTATTCAAAAAAATCAATAAAAACCAAGTCAATGAAAAAAACAAATAATACAATAAAAATATTACCACCTCTTGATGTAATTGGGTTTCTTGCTCTCAGTAAAAATACTCTTCCAATTCCAGGGTTTTGGTTGTGCTTTGCTACTGAACTAAAGAAGCAATTTCATTACTGCCCCTAGTCCCCACCCCCATGCAATATATACCATTTGCAATAAATAAAATGTTCAACTATGCTCATCAATAATTTATTTTCTATTCAATTCTCATTATTAATAGCATCAGCTTTAATTTCATTTACAAAATTCCGTACTATTTATAATTTATTATACAATGTACAAAATGTTATATCACGCACCATTTTTCTGAAGCTTATACCATCATTAAACTTGCTAAAGACACAGTGTTAAAATGTGGTTACAATTAGGTAGTCCTTATGTTATCGAGTCTATTAAAATATATTCCGAGCAGTCTATACAAACATGCATACCTGAAGCATTACTGAATCGTTGCATTCTCAACTACAGCAATTACACAACTTGGCTCCTTACTTCCTTATTCTGGAATAATTATTTTTAATTAGTTCCCCACCCCTCAACTCATCCAAAACTTTGTCCAAATCATGAAAAATGTGCAATATACCAGAAGCAAGTACTGTTACAGTATACTATATTAATTACCTGAATGAAATGCAATTAGCAGTATATTATGCACAAATTGTGGCACTAAAATTAATGCAATGTAAAAGATTGCAACTCATTTTGGATTTACAAACATACCTTAATGTGAACCAACCAATTTATCACAGACACATTCAGTGGAATTCTTATTGAACATCATTTTAAAACAATTATTCAACGTGAGGAAAATGATATTTTACCATCTATGGACCACTTGGTTAATATGTGCTATAACTATTATCTACTGTAATGTTACCACTCAATAGACAGCTTGATATTCTACCAACAAGCACTTTAGAGCCTACTTGGAATAAACAATAACATTAATTGTAAACCCAAACCCACCCTTTTTATTTATAAAAATGTACAAATAGAAATATAAACATGTTTTCACAATGTTAAATGAAAAATTCTTCACAATGTCAATTTCTCCATAAAATACATCTATTTTATACAAGATCATTTAACGAACTTCTTTCATATTATGAATCATAAATTTAATGCTCCGAAAGTTTGTAACCATATCCAAAATAAAAGAAACAAAAAGAACCAAACCATTCTTTTGTTCATTGTAAAAGATCAAATAAAAAATACTTATTCTGAACCAGTTTCTTTACCTGGGATCTGTTGAAGATAAATACACTGGGAAAATGGAACAAAATATACCTTGCTTGAGAACTGCTGCCTCCATGGAACTATTCAGGTACTCTATGGAAATATTAATTTATTCGTTATCCCCACACCCCTCAAGTTAACTTATTTGGAACAAAAATAGTTTACTTTATTACGAGACATTAACAAATTTAAAGCAAGTTTGAAATGTTTGCTGTAAACATTCATCTTCATTAATATTATTATTATTAATTACCATTTCTTCACAAATTTCTTGAAATGAAGGGACACATGATGAAGGAACCTTCTTGTCAACTTGTGTCTTGCAACTCTGAGAAGACTTGGACCTCCATCATACTGCAATTATCACCTCATCACACAACAATAATAATCTTATTTCTGTACCAAATGAGAAAATCGCATAGGATTATTCTCCACCCCCACCTCCCACAAACACATACATTTCATATCAACAGGTAAAATTTAAACAAGAAATGAAAAACCAATGTATTGTATCGTATCAAAGAACCCACAATAACGCAAACAATGTCAATGATCATTCTAGCTTTCTAGATGAAATCGGTCACATTAAAAAAACCCAGCTTAACTGTAATGAATAAATTAAGAATTACGAATAGTAAATCAGTGAATTGGTCAAGCTAGTTCTAATTCTTTTTACAACAAAATCTATAAAAAAAGTCAATAGTAATAAAACCCCCACTTATTGTTCTTGCCATTTAAGTAGTTGGACCTAAAACAATACTCATCCACAGAGGACCATTTTATGTAAACCTGTCTGTTATCTCATTTCCTAAATTAAACATCTGAAATAAACCACAACTAAATTACAGAATAATCAAACACAAATGTTGCAAAATACTTGTTCACAACCTGCCCCCCCCCCCCAAGATAAAGTTTAAAAATCACACAGCAATTGTATTGACACCTTAAATTGAAAAAATTAGCATTGTACAACTATTTCGTCAGAACAATACTATAAGAAAATGTAAAAGTTGAAGTTGTAATGCATGCAGTCTTTTCCAAATCAAAATAACACCTTCAACTATTAATAAAACTGTTTTTCCTACAAGAATAATACCTGTGGAATAATAATGACAACAAACAATGACTAAATTGCTACAAGAAAATATACAACTCTGATCTACCCAAGTACAATATGCTCAACACTACAATCATTTTTTGTAAATGTTCTTTCCTCTGAAATCTTAAAATTCATTCTGCATTTCATTTCAAATACCCTTTTTTCATAGATAAATAACATGTTATTATTTCTACAACACTATCAATTTTAATACTATTATGATTGCATGAAAACCTTTTGTACTTATGACATACCGGGTACATCTATACCAATTCTGAAATTTTTCCTGAATATTAATTTATAGTCACTGCTTAATGATGTCTTGATTAAACTTTTCTGTATGTAAAAGAAGAAATCTCCTGTTGGTATTAGTATCAAATACATATCAAGTGGGGTTTCGTAAAAATGGTACCAAAATGAAGACAATTTGTTTGACGTCCGTGAAAAACAACTATCGACTATGGTGGTACACTTTTCAACTTGATGCCATCTATATAAATATTTCAGTAATTATGGCTCTTTTTACATCCCCTATAAAATGCAAACAAAAAAATGCTGGAGAAATTTTTTGTTTTTCTACTGTAAACAACATTTAGATGCAAACTTTCCTGATCATGTTTTCCATTTTGTCCACTACCTGCACTGAAAAAATTATTTGTTTCAAGTCTCAACGGCATAAACTCCCACAACACTCATCTGTAAACTTGTGTGGAATAAAAGCATTTCTTTTTTATTTATATATCATGGCAAATAGATCCCATTTCTCTTCAATGCTGCTTAGATATCTAGGAAAATCAATGCTCTCAAATTTTGTCCTTAAAATTTGATTTCATCTTCGGTGCTACAAAGAACCTGTTGACAATACAGACTGATTATCCCATTACAAAAACTCAATTCAAAGCACTATCAATAAATATAAAACCATTATCAGCAAAGGCTTTTCAAGAAACATCTTGTCAATAATATAAAATCTTTCAGCTACCAAGTGTGCTACAACTTCAAACTGACACTGAATGTGAAAAAATAAGTGTTTCACCTTCAATTCTGTAAAAGTGACACTATCAGAATATTGTTCACCACACAGATGGTACAACTCCAAATATATTGCAAAATAAGGACATTTATACTGTGAGCCATGCAATAAAAACGGGATTAATCTACTGTAGATGACTTCTATTTCCTATAAAATTTTCACTTGTGATACTTGTATCAACTTCACAATCTAGAATAAACTTGTGCAACTTGAAATCTAAACTGTTGCTTGCTTCAGTTACCTTCAATAAAACATGTAGTTCCTACTCCACAAAAATATGGTTCCTATATTCAAATACAAAAACAGCATCTGAGAATGAATATACTGAAAAATTTAAAACAACCACTACAATCTGCTCTATAGTGAAAAAAGTAAACAACCTATGCCTGAAAAAAACCTTGTTTCAATAAATTGTTGTAAAGTTTTAAAAGAAATGTATGCAATGTACCTAATAATACAAAACAAGCAATATCTTTCATCTTTAATAATCAATGCTGCAACAAGTCATGGTTGAAATTTTAACTGCTACATCACGAACTATAGTTATTATTTAATCCACATGTTACTCCAAGCTTCAAAATTTTTAGTGTTAACAACCCAAAATACAATAAATACTTCTGCAATACTCCACAACTTTCTGGACACATTAAGCTGATGAAAAGGGATGAAGATGCATGCCGTGAGAATGCACAACTACATCAAGTGACAAGGTTAGCTGCTGGCCCACTACAAACAACTTTAGATAATGAGGCAAATTTGGTCAACCTGCATTAACAAACTTCAAGCTGACAACTCATTCAGAATTATGTCAATATTACTGGACAAATAATATATCTTGGAAATGCCACTGCTAAAACATTTAAAGGAAAGAATGAATCAACAAAGCTGTTGGGCTGTTGTCAGGAGGATATGACCGACATCGATTTATAACCAATACCATAGCACCAAATCATTCCAAGTACCATTCTGTCTAACCTCTGCAATCTGCCAATATTCCCACCTGTACATCAACAACACGCTGAATTTCATCAATCTGAAATAAAATAAAATAACAATGAACCAACTTTAAAGCTCACATTATCCTCGAACTACAAAAACCTCAATAGGTCATCTCGGAAGTTTTACAAGTAATCCAGAGAGAAATGTCGGGGCTATTTCTATGATCTTATTGGCCACATGACTTGAGAATACTATAGTAAGTTTCGAAGCGGTCATATAGCCATTTTTTGGCTGACAAATAAAAACTGCTTAACGCGTTTGGTCCAGCTTATGCTCCTTTTGTAGATTACAGAATGTGTAAACTGACAACAACAATTATATCCAAGTGATAGTCAGCGGTTTGAAAAGCGGCAGATTTTTTCACTTTGATAGAGCACATTTCTATAGTAAAGTTTTACCTAAATTACCACGGAAGTGTATGTTTGGAAGAGTTTGTTTAATATTCAGTGAGATACAAATATACTTAACATATTCAACGACTAATCAATAGCAACTAAGAACTTACCATTTTGTTGACTGATGTTAATCATTTTTAGTGACATTCACCTCTTTTCCAACAAAATCAATGGACTGTCCTCTCTTTCACCCCTAAAAATAAATAGAACAAGGAAATACAGCAGCAGTCCAAATTACACATGGATATATATCATTTTCAATTCAATTTACAAGTCTAATTCAGTGGTAAAGAATGTTGCTTCTCCATTTGCATATGTATATAGATGCAGTCTGCGAAATTAGCACAAGTCCGCTGGCCCCTGGCCAGTAAAAATCCTTTCGGGCAAGTGAAATTTTGATAAAATTTATATTGAATATATAGGAGAAAATCCAAAAGTTCAGGATTCGGGCAAGTGAGTTGCAAATCCTAATTTCAAGCACTGTAGATATATCACAATTCTGCCATTCTGGTTTTTATTTTACTTTTTTTGCTGCCTAGGGGATGGAATATGGGTCTGTTATAAAGATGGACATGTATATTGTGGTGGCTCATTTTGCTTTTTCCGACGATTTAAACAAAATCAATAAAAGATGGTCGATTTTCAAAATGGAAGCACATCTTGTTACTGTAATACTGATAGTTAATTTGAACTATCTCCCAATAATTCCATTGTTGACATAATCAAAAAACTTTTAGTGTGCAATTTAAGAATCATGATTTCTTCAAAATGCACGTGTTCTTACTTATGAACTTGAAACTTAATCTAGTGTAGAAAGAGTTGCAGATAAAACATGGGAACCCCCAACCCTTCTTGAATATATAACGACTCGCCCCACTCTCGAGTCGCCCCATCACGAGTCGCCCCATATTAATAACGAGTCGCCCCACATTTAATAACGAGTCGCCCCACTCAATAACGACTCGCCCCACATATGTAAAATAAAAAATTTATAATAGAAATTTATATATTTAATACTTTATAATATAAATAAATGCATTGATAATATAAATTTTTAAATTTGGGTATATTGTACTGCTCGGTGTTTTAATTAATCGAAATTGTACTCTAAATGTAAAACTATTAAATGCTGCTTGTAAACTGTGTAGAATACTGTTAATCTTACATACTATTGAAAACAGGTTTCTAAAAGTTAAAAAATACAATTAGGTTGTCTTATTGTTAAAAAATTTCTAACGTGCTTGCTTATTCAAACTACACCGAGACCGTTAACAAGAGACCATAAAACAACCATTGTAGTTGATATGTAAAGGGGACAGACATACGCTTTAGGAAAACACCTTACTGCATACTAGCAGTAAAAATTCTGATCATTTTGGATGCAAAATATCTTTTTACTGGATTTTTATGTACATAATTTTAGTCTTTTTTCATTAAATCAATGAATTGACACTTATTAAATGATTTTCAGGTACGAATTAAAGAATAATTTGTACTAGTACTGCCTCCCTCGTTTTTATTTTTTCCTTTCTTTCTCATCCTTTCTCCTTTCTCCCTCCCCGTTGCTCCTTTCTCCCTTCCCTTCTCTCCCTGTCTCCCACTACCCTGTCCGCCCTCTCATACAAGACTTCTACAAAACTACGTTTTTGTTATTGTTAAAAACTTTATTATGGTAACATTTTCGTAATAAATAATTAGGTTTTACACCGTTTTGAAATGTGAAGGTACATGCTACGATAATCTTGTTCAAAAACCAGTATCTGTACAGCATATGCCAATCTCAGACAATTTGACATTTAAGACAATTAATTACTTCATTATAATATTAACTACGTCGGTTAACTTTTCATCCTTTAAAACTGTTAATCCCATCAAAGTTAATCGCGATTGTAAACAAGCAAATATTCAATTATAATTATCACAATTAATTAAAGAAGTGAACACGAGTTCACTTTAATCTCAAGTGATCCACCGCCAATTAAAAAAAAAGTTCTAGCAATAAAATATATGCAAATATAAAAATTTATACTATAAATTTAATTAAATATATTTTAAAATATTAAATTTATAAACTTATATTATATATTTTACATTTGTGGGGCGAGTCGTTATTGAGTGGGGCGACTCGTTATTAAATGTGGGGCGACTCGTTATTAATATGGGGCGACTCGTGATGGGGCGACTCGAGAGTGGGGCGAGTCGTTACGATACCCCCTTCTTAATCTGTCAAATTTTACTCGTTTTAAAGTAATAGAGAAACCGAATGTTGTAGCCAGAGTTAATTATAAAACCTCCCATTTCATGTTTATTTTTTGTATTTTTATCGGATATTGATATTTTATGTTTTAAGTGAAAAGCTCACTTTTCAAATAATAATAAAACATGTAAAAGACCGATGAAATTGATAAATATAAACGTGAATATAGTTGCAGCCCCTCAACTTTTTATCTATTTTGGGCACAAAAAAAATTTATTGGTCAGAACGGAAAATGAAAACAAGTACAGAACGAACGAATTTACATTTATAGATTCTAAACCACATTTATCATGATTAAAACGGGTTGTGGACGTGTGGATTATTAATGAATACATTTCTGTCAACTCTATAAAATTTTTCAATTTAACCATAGCGAAATCATTCCTTCGCATATTTTAAAAAATCTTATGTACAAGCAAAGAAGAAAATGATAATAGGCGAAATATAAACGTCATGCAGAACAACATATACAGATATATAATATTTACTTATGAATTCCAGCATTCCATACCATATGCTGTAAAAAGGCGGTGGAAAATTCATCATAACTTCTCTCATCATCTTGTTTACTGTGTAACTGCGCAAATAACAAATTACGTCGCTAGTTTTTCTTTTATATACACATCGTTAAATATTCTTACGCGACAACCCACATAAAAATAACTCGTGTACAATCTATGTCCTGCGTAAATTTTTGCATATAAAATCTCTTTTTCTTGCTTTAAAATTCATGTTCTTATTTTTAAGAAACGTCTCTTTTATATTATTTGAAAGGAATATCCAGTATTTTATAATACAACATTGTAAACAATTTGGCGGAGTAATTCACAGTTTATTTTTTTCTTATTATGACGTAGTATTTCGTCTGGCATACGTACATACCAGATAAATCCGGCTTACCAATGAGGCTCAATAAGGTACATAGACTGTGTTAAATTTAAATTACAAACATAAAACTGTCTGATATGGCATGACACTGGTTGCAAAAATGTAATAATTTCATTTACATTCAATTTTTCATGTTTAGTTTGTATAATTTTTTCATTTTTATGGTATATTTTTGCGTTTAAATGGAATAACGTTCATTTACTTTCGAAAAAAATTCCGTTTTTAAATCGCTATATTTTCCATCCAATTGGCATAGTTTTTCATTCGTATGGAATATTTTTGTACGCAATTGGTATAATGTTTTATTAATATTATACCAATACCAATTAGATGCAATCAATTTTATTCAGTTGGTATAATTGTAATTCATTTATATTCGATATATTTTTTATTTTGCAATAAATAACATCGTGATATTTTATTCACCAAATCTAGGGAAAGATCCAACATGCTAAAAACGCAAGCCCTAGTTTAAATGATGTTATCATCACAAATGCAGCAAATCTGTGTATGATTTTTTTTTAAAATATTTTAATTGTCCTTTTGTGAACTTTTGTTTGAATACTTTAATGTAGATATTTTCTTGCAGTGGCGAAGTTAAGACCATATATTTCACAGTCAATGCATATACACTTTTTACACTTTTTTTCAACAGACACATTCAGCAACAGATGATCCAATTTTATTCCTGCAATTTGTTCTTTTTGATATCTGATGAATGTAGATCTGTTCATGTCTGTTGAGCTGGCATTTGGTAATAACACAAGTTCTTGGAAGTATACTAACACTAGAAAGTGAGTTAACTGCATTCTAAAACATGTAAATACTTGACCTTTTACAATAAATTATAGCTTAAAGAATTTTTAAAATATTAATTTCAAAATGTAGGATTTTTCATGATTTTTAAGGGCTTTTTAGGGATTTTCAGAAAAATAAGGAAATTTAGGGATGATGATAAAAAATAAGGAAAATTAGGAATATTTAGGGCCGCTTGAAAGCCTGTGAGCGTTTGCCCTTTAACAACAATTTTGTAATGAAAATATCAGTATTTGCCTTAAATAAATAAATAAATTTAAAGCTATAAAAGCTAGAGTAAAACTGTAAATAGCAAAAATAAACGGAGGGAGTCATGCCCTACAAACTATTTAATTGTCAAAAATTTGTTCAGTTACTCCTAATAGTATTTTATGTCATTTACTCATAATTTTTCTTGAAATTTTCAGTGTTTGCTTTGTAACCCAAAACTAATAAATTTGTCAACGAATTATTCTTATAGTTACCATGGTTTTTATAAAGGAATACATAATTCAACATTAGAAAAAAAAATCTTCGAACAATTCCACAATAGCAGGTGTACAACTTCAATACATTTGCAATCTTTCTGTTAAGTTTCAGAGTTATAGATTGAAAATTGTAAGAGTTGATTACACAATATATGTACCGTCTTCTGCTAATTTACTTTAAAATGACCAATTAAGTTCAAAAGGAATTGATTACACAAAATAGGTACCCAATTTTTCACGCCCGCTCGACTTTAACCATATAGCCCAAAATCATAGTGACACTCTAAACTGCAAAATTGATCTGTAAGACAAGATTGTTATATGACTCATTTTTTGGAGTTAATTCCCTTGAATGAAAATTTATGAAATATCCGTTTTCTCCTTTTTAAATTAAAACGATAGCGGCTAAAGTAAAACTGTAAATAGCTAAAATAATCAGACAATTTATGTTACAGCAGCAAATAATCATTTTTAGATTACATTTATAAGCACCATTATTCAGTTAAAATTACCTTTTAATTCGACCAGAATTCAAGAATTTTTATGTTGCTGTGGTAGTTAAGAAATAACTCAAAAGTCTGAGAATTTAATTGAGTTTTGTTTTGAGAAATCTAGACCTGAACATGAATGAAATTTTATCTAATCGAAATTTTAGTCTAAATGTAAAACTATTTGCTGCCTGTAAATTTAAGTGTAGAATACTGTTAATCTTACATACACTAGTTTTCTAAGAGTTTAAAAATACAAGGTCGTCTTATTGTTAAAGAATTTCTAACGTGTTTGCTTATTCAAACTACACCGAGACAGTTAAAAAGATACCATACAACAACGACTAATTGTAGTTACGAACGCACTATATTTTCTGTACATTTAGGTCTGTGTAGACTACGAGTGTTGGTGTACTAGAAGTGTAAGTGTATTATTGATCTATGTGAAAAAGAAGTATGTGTGGAATATGGGTTTGTATGGACTAGAGATCTGTGTGGACTACAAGTTTGTGTGGACTATAGTTTAGTTTAAACATATTTATTCAAGAAAATTGAAATGGATTGGATAGCAGGCATAGCCTATATATGTGGACTATGGGTCTATGTGGACTATGTGTCTGGCTGTATGATTGCCATTAGGTTTCAGTGTACTGATTTCAGAAACCTACCGCGGTCACAGTTTGATCTTCATATTTTTTTACCAATGGGCACCATACTCCAATTAAATTCAGTTGATAATGTGTCACGAGGCATGCGTTGTTTGTAAAAGCATGCAGTTTATATGCGTTATGTCAGTTTTGAGTCAAAATTTAGTGATCATTTCTATTGCTATAGGGTTTTAAAGAGGGAGAAGTGTAAGAGGGTAGGGAGAATGGAGCAGAGGGGAGGGAGAAAGGATCAGTAGAGAAGGAGAAAGGAGCATAGGGAAGGGAGAAAGGAGAAATAAGGTACCCCTTGTCCACCCCCTCCTAAAATGGAATTCGGGTATTGAACAAACAGATTTGGTATTTATTTATACAATGTCTAAGAGTTTTACATTCAAAGATTGAGTATCTACAGCTTTGACACTGAAGACACAATTAAAAGGTACATGCATACAGTAACCTATATTTTCATTATATTTCAAGTGTTGCATAAGAACAATATATTTTGAAAACTGATGTTGGTCATCATAAAAACAATTTTAGAAGCAAAAACAACCGCTTGTTTAACTAGAGAATGGATCTATACTTATTGAGAATCGTTTACAAAAAATGTATGATTTTTTGGTGTTTAGTACTTTAGTCTTGGACTATCTAGAATAACTAACTCTGGTTTGATACCGGTAACAAAACAAGCCTTAAATTCTTCTGTAATATTTTGTGCCATAGTTTGGGATAATATGATCTCCAATTAAAATTTTATTGAATAGAGAGGTAATAAATCGAAGTGAGGTCTGCATAAATGGGAAGGTTGCTTTGCAAGTAGTGGAAAAAAACTATCCATCAGAACTCGGTAAATGTATGAGAAATAGCTCTTTGAAACAAGTATACAAACAGCATGTCGAAATAATATGTAGTAATAGTATTTAATATTTTGACAATGCCTTATCCATGTTTTTAATAATAGCAGACATTATTATTCATCTTGTACAATTTTACATATATCTCTCCGCGTTTGGCTGATCTTAATAATAATAATGCCATATACCTATATAGTTCTTGTGATTATTCAGACGCGCTAGGCTATTATTACACGCTGATATAATGTCAACGTGATTTCTGATAAGATTAAATTAAACAAATTTCATTAACAGATTTTAGCGAATGATTCATTTGAAAATTCAATTTTGCGCTGAAAAGATGTCAGTTACAGGTTTACATTTTAATGAGATTTACTTGAATTTAGTATGCCGAGAAAGCCAATGCGCTGCACCACACTACGCTGCGGACAATAATCTTTTCATATTCTGGACTGTGTTAGTACACTCAGAGATTTTTCCCACGCAATGTTTAGGTTGGCTTATACCGTATATAGTTAGTGTGTGTCCATAACGTAAGAAGCTAAATTGTTTTTAATCTTACACGCGTCGAAATATTAACGCAAATATAGAGATGTCACGTGGATCATTCAATTGTTATTTGTATACAGTCACTTGTAAATAGTTGTCGAAAAACACTAAGCAGTAGAGATATTGCATAATATTGTAACTGTCTAGTGCGGAGGGTTTCCAAAGATTCAATGGCCACAACCAGTCGCGGGTTATGGGAAATTCAGCTGTGGTCAAAAGCCTGAACAGGGTTGGGCTCCAATATGCAGGCTTTACTCGACCTATAGATACACCACGAGAAGATAAACCAGCTTTAATTTTATACCGGCTCAGTTGTTGCCAGGTAAAACGACCGCGCCTTCCGACAAGCAACTGGCGATTGTGTTTAGTATGCGGCTGTTTCATCAAGGACAACAATATATGCCAGAAATAACATCACTATCGACACACATTTGCGAACATTGAGAATTCATAGCAAGACATAAGAATTGAAGCATGGATACCACTGGAACATCTTAGACCTATGCGAGTACGATGAAAAAAACATCAACCCATGAAGGTCACAAACTGTACATGTATTATAGTAGCAGAGAGAACACACGAGGAGGGGGTGGGTGTTTTGTTCATAGAGTGAACACCGTCATGGGTTGTCGACAAATCTCTAGCAAGTTTATCACCTTACGTTCTAGGACAACCCCATTCAACATTACCAGCGTACAGGTATGTCTTAACAATAAACCATAACCAACTGCAAGAGTCCTAGATAAGAAAAACATCCTTGAGGTAGAAGGAGATTGGAATGCCAAGGTCAAAGGGTAATGATTGTGAGAACTTGAAAGGCATATGGAGCGCTCAGGCAATGCAGAACAAATCTCAGAGGTGTAAGAATTATAGAATATGCCAGCTCCAATGGACATTCTGAATATAAACATGGCACAGCCCGTATCAAGGACACTACAACAAATTAGACTACTTCATGATTAAAAGGCGTTACCAATCAATACAAAAAACTTTCGATGAGCAGACATTGAAAAAGTGATGACATTTTGTCCACCTAAAGGTCATCAAACACGCGAGGGTACGATTATTCGTTCTACATAATCATATCGCCTACGACCACCGTTTCTTCACTATTTGGTTCATTTATACTTGAGCTTCGTTTTTAATATACGTTTTCATTGTTTGCTATACAAAATATTAAACAAGCCAAGTAAATTCTTTTATCATTTGTTGGGCAAGTTTAACATTTTAAACATTACATAAAGTCGGTTACTGATCAACGTACTGTTATCATCCATAGAATACCGACCATTACGTCTGGTCGTAGACCATTACGTCTGGTCGTATTCATTAAACAACTAGAAAAGCTGAGAGAAATGCTCACTTATTGATACCACAGCTTTCTTACGAGGATGGCCAAGTATCTATTTTGCTGTGGAAAATTCCAGCAATCATTCCGATTTAAATGTAACTGATATTAATCAATTGCACCATTTTGAGCAAGATTCTAAGAAATGAAGGTAATAACAAAATATCGAACACCAAGGAAATGGTAAAAAAAACTATCCACATATCAAAGTGCAAAAAGTTTGCTTAAATTCCATGCAGTGGTGTAGAAGGAGCTGCGGATTACAGACGTGTAGCTCCAGGTGTAAAGGACGGACATCTCCATATATCACTATATACCCACACTTTTCAAGCGGTTGGGGGTATAAAAACGAACATCCTTTGTCATTCTGACAAATATGTCGTTTAAAATCATCTTGGTGATATATTTTTTACAACAGGTCCTAGAACTGTGATCAAATACATTTGGAGATTGATACAATCTGTTCTGTTGATGAAATTTTCGTAACTATCCCACAAAATTACTCCATCCAATCCATCTTTATAACTTTGCAAAATGGTATTTAAAAGATCTTCCTGAAAAAAAAATCAGTAATATGTGCGCATGAACAAAACAATACGGTACAAAAAAACCAAGTGTGAAACAGGCTTATGTCAGAGGACCTGGTATTTCAAAATACTGTCATTAGAAAGAGAAGAATTTGCTGTTATCTTGAATTGAAAATGTGGTAATGAACTTTGTAATTTAAATTTGTAAATGATTTATAGAAAAGTTAATTACAAAAAGAAACCATAATCAGAATGCAAGTTTTAAGGAATAAGCTGCTCAATAAATATCACGTACAAAGAAAACAAGTTTATGACCGTACAAGCCTTATCAGAATGACACAGCATGGTTTAGATTTCATAACTTTTAAGGTGTTCTAACAGGAACCTATAAACCAAGTTAATTATACTAGTCCCGGGTTCAAAATAACACATTTGTCACAAATGTTTATTAGGTAACCAAAATTTATTGATAATTTTATTTAATTTTTTTTAAATAATAAAATATAGAAATAGTTTTGGAGATAAAAAAAATAATGATGCCACAAACCACAAACACATGTAATAAATGTCTCTGCACAAACAAAACAAAAAAGCATTACAAAACAAAACACAACCCCCTGATGATTAAGGGGCATTAGCTGTCATTTTAAGAAAATAAATTCAATAAATCAAAACCATATGTTTAATAGTAATTTATATTCAAAACTGATGTTAAACTTAATTGATGATATATATTATAAATAAACGGACATTACATTTTGTCTAATATAAGTAATAAAATTAAACAACAAACAAGTGTTATATTAATTATAGCATTTTGATATATTCAAAAATTTTGCTTTTAATACACTGCAGTCGTTCACTGAAAAATAGAGTTATCGAACCTAATTATAACAGTAATAGTTGCATATGATAAAAAAATTTGGGGGCCTCGGTGGCCTAGTGGTTAAGGTAGTTCGTCTACTATTGATTAGGTGGTCTGTCAACACTCAGGTTGCGGCTTCCAGTCTCACTCTGGGCATGGTGTACTCGACTCAATCGACAAGGATTACTAGTTTTCCTACCTAAGGTCAGGGGTTTTCTCCGGGTATACTTCGCACCCACTCCCAATAAAAAATGGACGCCGTGATACAGCTGAAAATTTGCTGAAAGTGGCGTTAAACATCATCCAAACAAACAAAAATATGAGTATATCAACAATTCATGAATCCGTCACCATCTCTTGTTTCTTTAATTAAAACCAAAATCTTGTTCTCTGATCTGCAATTAAAATACCTACTTTTATGTAAAATCTTTCAGTGTCGGAGTACCGGTATCTCGAGTAAGCATTAATAGGAGTAGACGGAAGTGCACACCTATTTTTTATACGCTTGGTCTCTTGGATAATACCCTGAACTTGAGTTAGTCTGGCTTCAACATTTCCAAATGATTCCTTTAAATAGATAGAAGGAAACAAAGCAGATGTAGTCGAAAACATCCAGCATAGCCTGAAATACATTAAAAGTAAAACATAGAAACGAGTGAAACTTCTAAAATACTCGACTTTTTGCTGATGAGCGTAAGTATATCATAAATCAGAACATTAAGTCGGTTAAGACAATATTTATAGTAGCTGTAGGACGTTTAAAACTATCAATCGCTCAATAATAATTATTTCACCTAAATAATTTATAAATGTTTGTGTATTTTTTTTTATCATTTTCCGTCAAAACATTCGGAATAGTCATGGGAATTTATGGGAATACTTACTTGTTGTTATACTCCATTGTATCTGATGAACAATCTTTTTGTCCGATTCTAAAGTTATAACATTTAGGGAATCCATAATATCCCCAGTGACCATTGGGTCGTAGTAGTTTTGCCAACTTTATGGTCTTGACCATAAATTCCCTGAATATAAAACATGAACTTTTGGAAATAAACTAGAAGTGTGTCTCAAAATAAAAGTTTAAAAAGCTGTCGCCCTTCGATGAGATACGGACGAGAAAATGCATCTCTTTTCAAAAAACGTAAATAATCTATAACTATCAACCCTACATTAAAGGGCATCCTATATACGCCGCTCAGGGATTTGTCGCCACTTTGTCGCCACTTTGTCAGTCCTGGAACCCGTCAATATTTTTCAGTGTTTACTTTGACAACTATTAAACTTGTCGCATCTTGAGGGATTCAAATATGATTTTTTCTACAAGTGAAGATGTGTTTGTGTAAAATGTCGGATATTTATATTTTTAAATTTATCCTGCAATCGTTCTTATCAAGCAGCGTAAATGCGTTGACCGTATATTTTTATGGTGTACAGTCAGTGACTGTTTAGTCGCTAGCGTATATGCAGCTAAGCCCCTGCCCCCTGTGGTTTCCAGATGATAACTTCAAAACGCGTCAACTATACGGATTTTGTTTAAACTTTGCTTAGCTGCCTATACGCTAGCGACTACGCGGCTGAATCCTCATGATTTTGACAACAACACAACTGCAATTTATCTCTGTAATTAATAACTGTCCATTATTAGTACTAATAAAGCTCCTTAGAACTTTCAATATTTCAAGGGGCACGCTACAGGACCACCTAGTTATTTTGTTAATCAACATTGTAACTAGTCTAGCTTCGTCCATGGGGGAAGGGGAAGGGACAGACAGTGTGACAGACGGACACTCATATCCAAACGGAGGCCTACCCCGCCACTTTAATTGTGTTATAAAAGATCAAAGATATAAGGTACTTAAAATATGAAACTTCTTTATACATCTACATTGTCGACTAGAGAAAAAATTGTAAAAGAATCCTGCTGCAAAGTATATGCAACAAAAACTTCAACAAATAGGTTGCATATTATACATGTTAAAATTAGAAATATGTTTACCTCGCACTTGCATCGAACTGCTTTCTTGCTTCGTTCTTAACCCTGGTTCCATTCCATTCTGGATGTGATTTAGCCACGATCTGCTCAGACATTTTAATGTAGATTTTTTGTTCATGGCTATATTCATTACGGTCAAATATAGGAACCCAACTTTCCCAGTCTATAACAGCTGATCCGTTAAATTCATTGTCTGGAATCATTTTTATAATATCCCATTTTTCTTTCATCTCATGGGCTGAGTAGTTAACCATCTGTAATTGGTAAAAGATCGCTATGCAACAGACTTTAGTTCAATGTATATTGTACAAGTTTGGTTTGTGTGTGTGCGAGAACACCATCTATTTACGATGCAAGAGATAAATAATATGGCTATGAAAATTCTGCATATACACGATAATTAAAATGTATATATAACCAAAAACTTTGGAGTGAGTCTTCCAATGAGCCTCGTTGGTCGAGTGGTTAAGACAGTTAGCCATCCAACCATTGACCACCAGCGTGTCAACAATGAGATTGAGAGTTAGAGTAGGGTGTGCTTGCCTTGAACCTTAATTGACAAAGATTGTGAGAGTTCCTGCCGAAGATGGGGGGGGTTTTGTATTTGGTACTTCGGCTTCTTTTACCGAATAAAGACCGGACGCCGTGATAAGCCGAAAAAAAAATGGCTAAAAGTGGCATTAAATCCAATTAAACAAAAACTAAATTCAGGGAAGACACGATCTTCTGCAGAAAGAATGCATCCCGAAACAAAATGAACTTGAACTTGGCAAATAAAATTTAAAAGTCTATACCATAATAAAGAGTCGCAATAAGAACATCAGCCTTTGATCGCATCTAATTAAAATTAAATCTTTCACTTGCCCCCCCCCCCCTTTTTGTTATTATCGCAGCAACACATGCATTTGTGAAAGTTTAGTTTGATCGCCAAAAATCTGTCATGAATCGTTTATTGTAATTCTTATATTACGTCCTTATAACTTTAAACTATATATACAGTCCGCCAAAAGTTAAGCATCACCTAAATATTTTCTTAAATAATTTTATTACAAACGATTCATTCAGCATCTGATGCATTTATGCAATGCTTTCAAACAATACCTTTATATAACATACAGGTCAGATGTCAATAATTAGAGTTTTAAAGTGTAAAAACCGGTTTCAAAAACTTGTCCCGCTTCTAATTAACAGACTGACTTTGAATGAAATAGCCTTGTCCGATCGCACGTGGATATTGTGGTTAGTTATTATCTTTTTAAAGACTTTTCAACACGGTAAGACGAAAATTAAGTATCGCCGAACGCTGGCAAGCAATTGGAATGAAAAATGCCGGAATGAGTAGCCGCCAAATAGCAGCCAATTTTGGAGTGAATAACTCTGTTATTAGCAGACTTGTTGCGAGGCATAGACAGACAGGGTCAATCGAGGACCGCCCAAGATCTGGGAGACCCCGTAAAACAACCCCCAGAGAGGACCGCTTCCTTGCTCGTCAAGCCAGATTGCACCCCTTTTCAACAGCAGGCCAGTTACGAGGAATGTGGCCTACTGGTGGTCAAATCAGTGACCGAACAGTTATTCGGAGGCTTCACAGATCTCGATTACGTGCCCGCAGGCCTTTGAAACGACCAGAACTGACAAGAAGGCACCGCCAAGCACGAATGGAGTGGGCAAGACATCATCGTCACTGGAATATAAGAAGCTGGAGACGTATTCATTGGTCAGATGAAAGCCGCTTTCTGTTGAAGCCTTTTGACGGTCGGATACGTGTTTGGCGGCAAAGGAATACAGCTTTGGATAGAAACCATATTGTAGGAACAACTGCATTCGGTGGTGGCGGCGTTACCGTATGGGGATGCTTTTAACATAACTGCAAGCTCCCTTTACAGATTCTCAACGGTACATTGAATGGTCTGAAATACCGCGATGACATCTTGGATGGTCACGTTAGGCCACATTTTGACAACCATGCTCTTGCAGACAGACCAATGTTTCAAGACGACAACGCTCGACCCCATCGAGCCCGTGTTGTGAGGGACTTTATTGAAACAGAAGCCATTGACACACTTCCATGGCCAGCCATGTCACCGGACATGAATCCGATTGAGCATGTGTGGGACTTTATCGGGCGAAAAGTCAATCAACGGAACCCAAGGTGCCAAAATGTTTGAGAATTAGAAGTCGCACTTGTGGAAGAATGGCAGAGATTTCCACAGCACAGACTTAGGCGTTTGGTTGCTGGAATGCGGCGGCGTGTTGAACATTTACACCTGTTGTTTTGTTGTTTTTTGGCCTATTTTTTATGATCATTATTAGACCACCTAGAATTTAATTTTACAATTTGAGGATTTAAATAAAGAATTTTACAGGTTCAAATTTCCTAATGATATATACATTTTCATACAAATTAAACAGTTTCTCATTTGTTTATGTTATTGAAAAAACATTAGATCCGGAAAAGTAGGTGATGCTTAACTTATGGCGGACTGTATATATTAATTCCTTCAAACAGTTATGGAGGAGATAGGAATAAGAGATTTGTTTACCAAGTAATTCTTCTAGTATAAAATGAGTGGTTCTAGTGAGAATGTGTAATTTTAGCATCTAGGTGAGTTCTGTAGAGGCTCTATTACAATTCATTTAGCTTAGTAGATGGACTTGACTTGGGGAGTTTTTTACGTCCTACACCGACAACTTAATGCCCTTGGTCGGACGGGATGGTAGATGGAGCAATTAGTCCCTATATATAGGCGATATATATATACCATAATAAGGAGTTGCAATAAGAACATCAGCCTTTGATCCAATATATATTCGTTTGAAAAGTTGTACAACAACATCTAGATACATAATTACAGCGAAAACAAAGTTTTACACTTTAAAAACAGGCTTCAACAGGGTTCTTACAACAAATGACCTACATATAAGCAGTATATATATGTGTATATGTATATATAAGCAGTGTTTTGTCATGTTATAAATTCAACAAAAATGAAACACTGCAGATGTATAATTGGTATTTAGATTTGCATTTTTGTTGGATAACTGAAGATTTAACGTTAATCCGAGGGTTAATTTAGATTTTTAGTACTACTAGACTTTATACCTTTAAACTTCTAATCCGGAAATCGAAGAACAAATGTTTGTCTACACAGATAAAACAAAAATATTTAATTCTGCTTATTGTGGCATTGTGTGATTGCCTTAATTTTAATGTTTCAATCTGCTATTTGGTTTTATTATTTACTTATTTTATGTATACATTTTCGTAAAATTTATACAAGTAGTATCAGGGTGAACTTTTAGAAGGAAACACTTCTTTCTGAAAACAAAAGCTCAAAATAAAAGCACATTCGTACATCTTCGATACTATAAATCTAAGAACCTTGCAGGTGCAAGAAAATCGTTACGACAGTATTGAATAATTCTTGCGCAATTTAACTGTTGGAGCGTTGTCCGTCCGTCCATCCATCATCCATCCATCCGATTGTAGAAGCCTACGAAGTTCATCTAAAAGGCAACAATTTATTGCAATTGTAGATCAATTTAGACCGCACATAAATTCATGATACTGAGACACATCTAGATAAGGAAATACCAAGCGCTGAGATTCTAGATCCAAAATTTTATGATATCTATCGCAAAGATAGACTTCAAACCAGGTCACGAAGGTGGTGGAGTAATCAGTGCTGTAAGAAAAGACTTCATTCCATCCGGAGAGGCAAATCTCGAAACCAACTGCGAGATATGGAATAAAATACAAATCGATGCCGGCAAACCATTATACACGGGCTGCTTTTATGGACAACCTAACAATGACACACAACCACTACATGAACTTAAATCTATCACTGACAAGACTAACCCACAACCAAAGCTTCCCAAACATAATACTTGCTGGATACTTTAATGCTCCAGACATCAAGTGGGAAGACAACACCACAAGAACTCCAAGTCAGTATAATAAAGAGTTAAACGACAATAACTATCATCACGTTCAAATATAAAAAAGCGAGGGTACGATTATTCGTTCTAATGACAAGCATCAAAGAAAAATTAACAGCGGAACTAAATAATTTTCAAGATACTGATAAACATCAGACTGTATAGATGAATGCTGGGTAACATCATTAATGAATCAGCATATATCACAGTAAACGTGCAGCGCCTGATGAAACATGCACTAGATGACAACTGAACTAAAGAGAAAAAGCAAAGATTATATAACAAAGCAAGAAGCAGTAAAACGGTAAAGAAATAAACAAGAAACTAACACAAGAACACCAAAAATACCTCGGTATAGGCTCCTGGATATTACATCAGATATGAATGACCTTCCACCAAAACAAGGATTTGTAATCACCAAGTAGTTTTGGAAATACATTAAAAACAGGAAAGCAGTGGTGTTGCCACACTTAATGGTGGACAGATAACAAACAGCAGTAAATTTAAGGCTGAAGCCATCAAAAGGCAATTCCAATCAGTATTTACTAATGAGGACATGGCATCCTTCCCTCAAGCAGGACCCAGCAACTATAAATCTATAGACAATATAATAATATTATAATAAACAAATTAGGAATTGCAAAACTTCTTAAACAACTGAATATGAACAAAGCAAGTGGGCGGCCCGGACATCTCATGCAGAATTTTAAAGGAAATAGCAGACGAAATTTCAGCGTATTTAAAGCATGTTTTAGAAATCACTGGAACAACATCAAATACAAAATGACTGGAAAAAAGCAAATATCACAGCATTGTTTAAGAAAGGTGCGTGATAGATCACAACCTGCAAATTACAGGCCGGTATCATTAACATCGCTGCCTTGTAAAATCATGGAGCACATACTATTTAGACATGTCGTTTACCATATGGACACAACCAACATTCTGGCAAATTTTCAGCATAGTTTCCGTAAATCAGATCTTGTGAAAGCCAACTTATTATCACAATCGATTAAATAAGCAGACATCCTGACAACAAACAACAAGTGGACCTACTTATTTTAGATTTGAGTAAAGCCTTCGATACTGTCCCACATAACAGACTTATATGTTCTTTCATACGTTTTTGGGAAAGACCGATTGATCTTTCACGAGTGATAGAAATTTTATGTCTTTTCAAGAGTGGAGTGCAGCAGAACGAGCCAAAAGACATAAAAATTTCTATCACGAGTGAAAGATCAACCGGGTTCTACCAAAAGCGTACCCATTTCTTCCGTAAACCAACAACTTTCACATCGCAATTTTAGACTCCATTGTCTCTGACGTCCAATCAGAACGCCGGAAACAAGAACGTTTTTATGCTTTCATAACAACGTTCTTGTTTCTGGCGTTTTGATTAGATGATGCAGCAAGGACAGATGTGTGCACGTGAGCTCATCTGTACCAGAAATCGACCATTTACGGAAGAATACTAAATTACAATGGTATGGTGTGAGAGGAAACGTTAACGGATGGTTAAGATCCTGGCTTACATCAAGAGACCAGAAAGTGCTAGAAGGGAACAGTTTCAGTACAGTCAGGAGTGCCCCAGGCAACCTTCCTGGGCCCATTTATGTTCTTGATTTATATCAACAATATTGGAGATAACAAAAAATCTCGAATACAACTATTCGCAGATGACAGCTTACTGTAATTAGCAATATCATCAATGAATCCCTGTCAGCAACTACAGCAAGACCTGGACACAATGGTTGACGGGACAAAAAATTGGCAGATGGTGTTTAATCCATCAAAATGCTTTGTACTACGAATAGCTACTTGTAAACAACCCATAATATTTGATTACAACATGGAAGGACACATACTAGAATCTGTAAGGAGCAACCCATACCTAGGAGTCGAAATAACGGATACACTATCCTGAAATAATCACATTACATACATAATTAATAAGACAAATAAAACACTTAGGTTTCTAAGACGCAACTTAGGAAGCTGTCCAACTACTATCAAGTGACATGCTTATTTAAGCTTCGTTCAACCAACGCTGGAGTATTCCAGTAGTGTGTGGGATCCGTACCTTTAGAAACATATTAACCAACTGGAATGATACAACGTAGGGCAGCCAGATTCATCGGCCACCAATACTCCAGAGACCCAGGCACAGTGACAGCATTACTGGAGGACTTGAATTTACCAACACTTTAGAATAGACGGAAACATCTCGTCTCCTGCATTTTTATAAAATTGTACATCAGCAAAATGCTATTCCAGTTCCAGACTGTTTACAAAACCAACTTGAGCAACTCGCCAGTTCCACCAGCAGCGATACATCAACTCAACTCTAACAGTGAACAAAGGAAAAACATCTTCTTTAAACACTCTGAAAGAATGGAACCATCTTCCAGATCTACTCGAGAAGGAGGACTATAAGGCATTTAAGACCAACCTCGTAGCCTTAGCTCAGTAAAGAGTCCGTCATGTTTTTATTTGCACTTCACTACTGTACAGGAGCACCAATTTGGATGACGTTTAGTCAACATTCGTGTGATGAATCAAACTGGCTCTTTACGAATTACCAACGTTGATGTAGATCTTTCACTTGCTACTCCCTCTTTCTTTCATCGGCGCCACGCAGAAGATCGGTAACCTTAGATCATGTGACAATAAGGACCATCCACATGATGACAATTGAGACGATGACACGATTACACGCTTAATTTGACATGCAGTTTTGTCAGTGATTTGGTTAGCTTCAGTACTGTGACAGTAATATGTAAGGTCAAGGTGCTGTACCTTATTGTTTTGATGTGGACATCTTCGTTTAAAATATTAGCAATAAAATCTATTTTTGAGAAGCGATTTTCTTATAAATTAATTATTTCGGATTCGACATCAGTACAGTACATACATTTTGTTTTTGAAAAAGTTATGACGATGTTCGGGATCGTCTGAATGACCATGTTTATATATAGAAAAGCGCACGATACGAAGGTAACTAAACTCTGATTACACTTAAGCGTGTTTGCATTATGCATTATTACATTATTACATTATGCTTAATATTTGTGTTATATACATGGTGTTGTACCCCATGGTGAGATAGAAACTTTAAGACGAGTTTTTTTTTCTACAAACTCCTTATAAGTGTTTGAAAACAAAGATAATACTAGTAATAGAGCCGTAATTTTATTAGTATGTTCAATTGTGCATTACATTTTTATTATACCAGACTTAACTGGGTTACGTTATATATCTTCCAAGGACAACACTAACAAAAGAAAAAAAAAGGGGGGGGTAAGGTGGGGGCATGTGAAAGTTTTAATTGCAGTTAGATTTTAAAAAAGTTATCATGATAGAACCAATATATTTAATTTGGTTTAAGCTCGTAGTAGAGTTTCACAGAAACGTACGTTTTTCAGTTGATTAAAGAACACGGAAATAGATACATTACTATCCACACTCATAGATTTATTGTGTTTATTTCGTTCTTTACATTACCTGTGGTAAGCCTCCATTCTCTGCATAGCCATTAGGCAAATACCGAGGATACAATCCTGGATTAGGTTCATAAAACAGTGTTATAATATTTCCTGTAAACGACTGGTTTCTATTGAACCCTATATTAAAGTTTGCCAAGGGTAGCTTAACTCCCCATTTAATTTGGCACACTTCTGATGGTACATTCCATAGCACTTCAAATCTGCGATGACAATACGAGTATGCCAAAAGTTCAACAAGTATGAAAATGAAACAATATTTACTGTTATCTGCCATTTTGAATACCATGTGACTCAAGTGGGAAGAAATCACATGAACTTAGACTCGCAAAAATGTATTTTGTTAAACAATTCACTCACGAATGCCATATGCTTGAATAAATATTACCACTTTTACAAGATGCACGTTGCTGTTTTCAAAACTAAAAGTCGAAGAAATTTTAACAAAAGAAACATATAAATATTTTTTTTTTACGCAAATAAACGAACATGCAGAAAATTAGAACGAAGTACAAAATTGACTGAAAATTACGATACTTGACAATTTTTTACGATACTTTAAACTAACAAGTACTCGATAAACAGACTGCAAAACACGGTGGAACTGATAATAAAGAGTTTTTATATTGTTAAAAGAAACAAACACAAGTAATAAATGTTCTGTTTATGTTCGATGATGATATACAACGTGGACAAATTGTTAAATGATAGAAGTGTCATTTCTACTGAAATCAAACTAAAACACAAGATAAGATTTGACTTGCAAATTCCATTTACAAAGAAACCATATCAAATGTAAGGTAGGCATCAAGTGAAAACCGTGTAATACAGTTACATTATATATATATATATATATATATATATATATATATTCGTTTAAAAATATGTACAACAACATCTAGATACATAATTAAAGCGAAAACAAAGTTTTACACTTTAAAAAATTGCACAACAGGCTTCGTCAGTGTTTTTACAACGAATGACAATAACAGGTAAAAAGTTTTTGTCGTTATACGTATGTGATGTATACTATATCTAGTAATTAACGGAAAAATGTTTTTTGTTAGTGCTATTACAAGTACATGTGTTTAAATATGTAGCACTATTTATACGGTTACAATCAATATATATACAAAAAAGCAGTTTTAAAATAAAGAAAAACGACACGTAATTCACAATGAATATTCGGAGACCATGGTTGTATCTGGTCTAAGGTCCTATAATTTTTCATTAATTCCCTTCGGAAATGATGTTCCCAATGTTTTTATCCAAAAACTTTCTTTCTCTTTTCTCTGTTTGTCTGTCCACCTTGGGTTATGGTCTATTAGGGTCACCCTGAGTTTATTAAAAATTTCAGCTATTGCAGTGCCGTGCGTACGTAGGTGCCTATTAAGGGGTAAGTTTGGTTTGCATCTTGTGTCGCTTCTGTGCCCGTTCATTCGTTTGCTGAATCGTTGCACAGACTCACCAACATACTGGAGATTGCATATACCACACTGTAAAAGGTATATGATGTTCTCACTTTTGCAATTCAAATTGACATGGATGTCAAATTGTTTGCCATTTGATGTGCTAGTGAAGTGTTGGGTGTGTTGTATGTGATCACATGTCATACAACGACCGTCACCACAGATGCAGCATTGCCCCGATTGGCGGCTACGTGACGACATTTCTGCTCGGACTAACTGATCTTTTAAACTTTTGGGTTTTCTAAAGGCCATTACAGGAGGTTCTGGAAATATTTTTGAAAGTTGATGATGTTTTTCAATTGTTGTCCATCGTTCGCGGATAGTACGTGCGATGTCTTTAAAAGCTGGGTGGTATGTTAGGACAAACGGGACTCTATTGTTAGTTTTCTTTTCTCTGTACTGCAGGAGCTGGTCCCTACTGATGTTGTTGGCTTTATTAAAACCTATTGATATGTTTTTGTTATTGTATCCTCTCTGCTTTAGATGGCATCGAAGCTCTCCAAGACGCTGTTTAGTTTTAGCCTCCGTAGAACAGATGCGTTTAACTCGCAGAGCTTGGCTGTAAGGAATACTTTTGCTGCAATGTTTAGGATGGCAGCTGTTTGGTGAGAGGTACTGATGTTTATCTGTGGGTTTACAGTACAGATCGGTTGACATAATTCCATCTATTACGGTGGTAGTGGTATCTAAGAATGAGATTTTAGATGTGGACATTTCATGTGTGAATTTGATAGAAGGATGTATACTGTTAGCGTGGTCAAAGAACTGTTTAAGGTTTTCCTCGCTTTCAATCCATTTCATGTCAACATCATCAATGAACCTAAACCATGAGAGTGGATGGTGGAGAGAAGAGTTTAGAAGTTGTTTCTCGAGTTTTCCCATAAAGATGTTAGCATAGGATGGTGCCATTTTGGTTCCCATGGCTGTTCCGTTAATTTGTAAATAGTGCTCCCCATTAAACGTAAAATTGTTATGTTTTAATACAAGTTCAAGTAGTTGAATTAGGCACTCAGTGGGGGGATCTTTGATGTCGCGTTGTTCCCAGACCTCCTTGCATGCTGTTATGCCGTCGTCGTGTGGTATATTGGTGTACAATGATGTTACATCCATGGAGACGAGGATTGTGTCCGGTGTAAGTGGATTCATGGATTCCATTTTACGCAGGTAGTCGGTTGTGTCTTTTATGTAAGATGGTAAAGTTTCTACGTGTGGTCTTAAGTGGAAATCTATAAACTCTGATATTTTCTCTGTAGGATGTCCGTTGGCCGAAACTATGGGTCTACCGGGGTTATTCTCCTTATGGATTTTAGGCAGGAGATAAAAACGACCAGCTCTGGGATTTTCCGGTTGTAGATATTCAAGGGTGTCTTTATCAATGTGACCCTTTTTGTGCATGGATGTTAGGGTCTTACTTATTATTTTTGCAAAATTATCCGTTGGATCAGAGAATAAGTAAGACCCTAACATCCATGCACAAAAAGGGTCACATTGATAAAGACACCCTTGAATATCTACAACCGGAAAATCCCAGAGCTGGTCGTTTTTATCTCCTGCCTAAAATCCATAAGGAGAATAACCCCGGTAGACCCATAGTTTCGGCCAACGGACATCCTACAGAGAAAATATCAGAGTTTATAGATTTCCACTTAAGACCACACGTAGAAACTTTACCACCTTACATAAAAGACACAACCGACTACCTGCGTAAAATGGAATCCATGAATCCACTTACACCGGACACAATCCTCGTCTCCATGGATGTAACATCATTGTACACCAATATACCACACGACGACGGCATAACAGCATGCAAGGAGGTCTGGGAACAACGCGACATCAAAGATCCCCCCACTGAGTGCCTAATTCAACTACTTGAACTTGTATTAAAACATAACAATTTTACGTTTAATGGGGAGCACTATTTACAAATTAACGGAACAGCCATGGGAACCAAAATGGCACCATCCTATGCTAACATCTTTATGGGAAAACTCGAGAAACAACTTCTAAACTCTTCTCTCCACCATCCACTCTCATGGTTTAGGTTCATTGATGATGTTGACATGAAATGGATTGAAAGCGAGGAAAACCTTAAACAGTTCTTTGACCACGCTAACAGTATACATCCTTCTATCAAATTCACACATGAAATGTCCACATCTAAAATCTCATTCTTAGATACCACTACCACCGTAATAGATGGAATTATGTCAACCGATCTGTACTGTAAACCCACAGATAAACATCAGTACCTCTCACCAAACAGCTGCCATCCTAAACATTGCAGCAAAAGTATTCCTTACAGCCAAGCTCTGCGAGTTAAACGCATCTGTTCTACGGAGGCTAAAACTAAACAGCGTCTTGGAGAGCTTCGATGCCATCTAAAGCAGAGAGGATACAATAACAAAAACATATCAATAGGTTTTAATAAAGCCAACAACATCAGTAGGGACCAGCTCCTGCAGTACAGAGAAAAGAAAACTAACAATAGAGTCCCGTTTGTCCTAACATACCACCCAGCTTTTAAAGACATCGCACGTACTATCCGCGAACGATGGACAACAATTGAAAAACATCATCAACTTTCAAAAATATTTCCAGAACCTCCTGTAATGGCCTTTAGAAAACCCAAAAGTTTAAAAGATCAGTTAGTCCGAGCAGAAATGTCGTCACGTAGCCGCCAATCGGGGCAATGCTGCATCTGTGGTGACGGTCGTTGTATGACATGTGATCACATACAACACACCCAACACTTCACTAGCACATCAAATGGCAAACAATTTGACATCCATGTCAATTTGAATTGCAAAAGTGAGAACATCATATACCTTTTACAGTGTGGTATATGCAATCTCCAGTATGTTGGTGAGTCTGTGCAACGATTCAGCAAACGAATGAACGGGCACAGAAGCGACACAAGATGCAAACCAAACTTACCCCTTAATAGGCACCTACGTACGCACGGCACTGCAATAGCTGAAATTTTTAATAAACTCAGGGTGACCCTAATAGACCATAACCCAAGGTGGACAGACAAACAGAGAAAAGAGAAAGAAAGTTTTTGGATAAAAACATTGGGAACATCATTTCCGAAGGGAATTAATGAAAAATTATAGGACCTTAGACCAGATACAACCATGGTCTCCGAATATTCATTGTGAATTACGTGTCGTTTTTCTTTATTTTAAAACTGCTTTTTTGTATATATATTGATTGTAACCGTATAAATAGTGCTACATATTTAAACACATGTACTTGTAATAGCACTAACAAAAAACATTTTTCCGTTAATTACTAGATATAGTATACATCACATACGTATAACGACAAAAACTTTTTACCTGTTATTGTCATTCGTTGTAAAAACACTGACGAAGCCTGTTGGTCAGGCGAAATATTTGTGCAATTTTTTAAAGTGTAAAACTTTGTTTTCGCTTTAATTATGTATCTAGATGTTGTTGTACATATTTTTAAACGAATATATTATTATTTTAATCTGTACAGCATCGTTATCTACCGTAACGATCCAACATCCCGTACGAACAATTGTTGACTATTTCTTTAGACGAATTATATATATATATATATATATAAGTAATCTATAAATAGCAACAACAATCTCGTTTAATAAGTGCTGGATCAGTCAGATGCAGACTGATACAATTACAAATAAAAATAATATAGTTGTCTAATAAAAATAATTATAACAACACTACTATGTACAAATAATATATATGGAACGCAATATTTCGCTCTACCAAAGAGCTTCATCAGGCGTTGACTGAATCAAAAATTCAAACAATAGAAAATGTTTTTGTTGTTCACTTTATACAAAAAATCTATACTGTTGCTGAGATCTAAAATATTTTTGTTGTTCATATTACTGTTGGGTCGTTAACATTTTTAGTATTCTACCTGTGGATTACGTTCGTTCAATCCATCAGGTTCTAGCGTTTTTAATTGATGTATCCAAAATGTTTCTCGAAGTCTTCTGGTTGATGTATTCCACTTTGGGTTTTGATCAATAATTTGGAATTTTACAGTATCAAAAGAGTGGCCTGTAGTTTTAAGGTGGCGGGTTAGTGGACAATTTCTGTTTTTCGTGAAAAAGGAGCGATGGTTGTTAAGTCGCATATTGAAAGCTGTCTCTGTTTCTCCAACATACTGGATGTTACAAATCCCACAGGTCAGTATGTAAATACAATTGCTGGATTTACAGGAACAATTGGAGTATATTGTAAAGTTTTCGTTGGTTGTTGTGCTTCGAAAGGTGCTAGCGACGTTTGCTGCTTTACAGCATTTGCAATTACTGCGGTTGCATGGATTGTATCCACCAGGTTTTGAAGGATAGTTCATTTTGACTCTAGCATTTGTATTTACATACTGACCTGTGGGATTTGTAACATCCAGTATGTTGGAGAAACAGAGACAGCTTTCAATATGCGACTTAACAACCATCGCTCCTTTTTCACGAAAAACAGAAATTGTCCACTAACCCGCCACCTTAAAACTACAGGCCACTCTTTTGATACTGTAAAATTCCAAATTATTGATCAAAACCCAAAGTGGAATACATCAACCAGAAGACTTCGAGAAACATTTTGGATACATCAATTAAAAACGCTAGAACCTGATGGATTGAACGAACGTAATCCACAGGTAGAATACTAAAAATGTTTACGACCCAACAGTAATATGAACAACAAAAATATTTTAGATCTCAGCAACAGTATAGATTTTTTGTATAAAGTGAACAACAAAAACATTTTCTATTGTTTGAATTTTTGATTCAGTCAACGCCTGATGAAGCTCTTTGGTAGAGCGAAATATTGCGTTCCATATATATTATTTGTACATAGTAGTGTTGTTATAATTATTTTTATTAGACAACTCTATATATATATATATATATATATATATATATATATATATTCGAATTATTAACACTGTCAAATTTTAGTTTTCCCTCAGCGGGATATATATATATATATATATATATATATATATATATACAAACGTCTAAGTATTGTGACAACCATATAATATATCTATCCAGCGGATTTCTGAAACATCAGAAATACAGGGTTAATATCAAATATTTATATATACGTCTACAAATTAAGCCCAACACTGTCTGAATTAGATTTTTAACACTGTCAAATTTTTGTTTTCCCTCAGCGGGATTCGAACTCACACCGTTGTGACACTGTGGCACCAATTCGCCTGCACTATGTCCAGCGGTCTAGACCCCTCGGCCAAATCCGCTATATTAAAATATAGCTTCATTAACCGGGGTGAATCTTAGACATAGACATAGTACATGTGTACTAGCGTGTGACGATGGAATTTTTGTAACCAATACGTATTAATCTGACAGTAATCTAATTCAGCCTTTTTGTATATATTATATAGGATGACAAAGTTACTTGTCATGCAGTCACAGTAAGTAAATTATATACAAACGTCTAAGTATTGTGACAACCATATAATATATCTATCCAGCGGATTTCTGAAACATCAGAAATACAGGGTTAATATCAAATATTTATATATACGTCTACAAATTAAGCCCAACACTGTCTGAATTAGATTTTTAACACTGTCATTAAAAATCTAATTCAGACAGTGTTGGGCTTAATTTGTAGACGTATATATAAATATTTGATATTAACCCTGTATTTCTGATGTTTCAGAAATCCGCTGGATAGATATATTATATGGTTGTCACAATACTTAGACGTTTGTATATAATTTACTTACTGTGACTGCATGACAAGTAACTTTGTCATCCTATATAATATATACAAAAAGGCTGAATTAGATTACTGTCAGATTAATACGTATTGGTTACAAAAATTCCATCGTCACACGCTAGTACACATGTACTATGTCTATGTCTAAGATTCACCCCGGTTAATGAAGCTATATTTTAATATAGCGGATTTGGCCGAGGGGTCTAGACCGCTGGACATAGTGCAGGCGAATTGGTGCCACAGTGTCACAACGGTGTGAGTTCGAATCCCGCTGAGGGAAAACAAAAATTTGACAGTGTTAAAAATCTAATTCAGACAGTGTTGGGCTTAATTTGTAGACGTATATATAAATATTTGATATTAACCCTGTATTTCTGATGTTTCAGAAATCCGCTGGATAGATATATTATATGGTTGTCACAATACTTAGACGTTTGTATATAATTTACTTACTGTGACTGCATGACAAGTAACTTTGTCATCCTATATAATATATACAAAAAGGCTGAATTAGATTACTGTCAGATTAATACGTATTGGTTACAAAAATTCCATCGTCACACGCTAGTACACATGTACTATGTCTATGTCTAAGATTCACCCCGGTTAATGAAGCTATATTTTAATATAGCGGATTTGGCCGAGGGGTCTAGACCGCTGGACATAGTGCAGGCGAATTGGTGCCACAGTGTCACAACGGTGTGAGTTCGAATCCCGCTGAGGGAAAACAAAAATTTGACAGTGTTAAAAATCTAATTCAGACAGTGTTGGGCTTAATTTGTAGACGTATATATATATATATATATATATATATAAAAGTCTAAAGAGTCTACCAACCAGCAAGCTTATTAAGTATCGGATCGACAAACATGACGATACAGCATAAACAAAAAATAATATACAAGTCTAGAAGATTATGCAACGATACAAATGACGGTGTTTCTTGTCAAAAATTTAGACAAAGACTGACCAACGAATGGCCTTAGTCCTTGAATGTCAATATAAATAAATGACGTAAACAAGTCATAACATATTGATCTTGAAATTTCTCATTTCCAACTTAACCCAAAATAGTTGCTTCACAAGTCCGCCAGCCGCGGACGTGCCGTGCTGTTACTTTGCTTTGCTCAAATATTCCAACAAGATGTAATCAAAATTACCAAGGTGACAAATTCATTACGCCAGACGCGCGTTTCGTCTACTTAAGACTCATCAGTGGCGTTTAACTCTAAATGGTTAAAGTATTTTTTCATTCGGTGATGGAATAATATAAGTCCACTGGGATCGTGTAAAAACACAATACAGGTAGTTCAAAATATTATATATATATAAATAAAAGTACACAATTTGTCACTACTTTTTTCAAGAATTACTTTTATCAGTATGACAAGATGTAAATTACTTTATTGTACAAGACGGCCTTGCTCTATAATAATATATTATTTCACCATTTTAGGTTTTGATGAAAAACTAAAGTTGTAAAAAAATGAAACGTACATTATTCACTGTAAAGTTAGCTCAAAAACTTCACATGCAATTAAAGATAAACTTAAAATGTAGTTGACAAGAGATGGTATGTAAAATAAATGAACAAAATTAGAACGGCTTTAATATAATTTAAAATGTGTCACAGGTAACGTAGGAATCGTGATTGCTACATTACCAAACTAAACGTGTGTTGTTATTTCACTGTACACCTGTAAAGAAATATACATTCTTAAATTGTCAGAAAATATATAGTTTATTTGTACGAGCCTACGAAACGGGTAGATGCTCTCTGCCGAGCATTTCTGACCTGTTTCGCGGCGAGTACAAATAAACTTTATATTTTCTGACAATGTACAAATATTGTTTTTATTCTTTAACCAGAAAATACATTTTATACTAATGAAAAACATGAAAATAATGTACTTCGTTCGAAGGAAGGCCAAAGGTACCAGGAGCTGACGTCATTATTTAAAAATTCGTAGGGTCGTATTTGTATAGGTGCAGCGGTAGTTGCAAAATAAAAACTGCTAATCATACACCATTATTATTGATGTTATCACTGAATGGTGATATACGGGTGGGGGAAGGGGCTAACAGGTTAACAACTTTTATTTTTCCCAAATCAGACCAATTTAAAATAATGACAACAGATAACAGCAATTTACATGCGAAAACAGAAAAAAGTGAGTTCCAAAAATAGAACAAAAAGATAACAGCAGAATCTCATCGATGGGCAATACGGCGGGATAATGGAAAATGCATACATTAATCAGTGTTTCCATATACACTAACATGTGATCTTATGTATATTTCTCCTTTAATAGGATGACTCAATTACATTAAAAAAACGGTGAATAAAACGAATTTCAGATAACAGAGAAACAAATCTGTGAAACAGATAATAGTGTTCTCACTATTAACAGCAAACATGGTTGTTATTTTCATTATAACAGTTAACAACAAAGTGTATTTTTAAGAAAACATGTAACAGCTAAAGTTTGAAAAAGAGTTAACAGTTGCTTTATTTAAAAAAGTAAACAGACGTGTAAAAATGCCCAAAACACGTTAACAGAAAAGATCTTGCCACCCCCCATTACCAGATAATCAAGTTTCAATAATCCGGGAAAAATTCTGTAACGTAGGAATCATGACGTGGAAATCCTAACATAATACGTCATCGAAATTACAGCATTGAATAACTTATGTTAAAATAGACTTTTGTTTGTTTGTTTGTATGAATGTTTCAACAATTTTTCAGATTTATCATGGCGTTTAGTTTTTATTGGGGGAGAAAGCCGGAATACCCGGAGAAAAGCCCGACCTTCGGTGGGAAAACGGGCAATCCTTGTCAATTAAGATTGGAGTCGAGTACACACTGGACGCAGCAAGACTCTAACCCGCAACTTCAACGTGTGGATGTTCGATCAATCCCAACGGCCATGGTTAATACATCATAATCATCAATAACATCAGATATTTTGTCAGTATGATCTGCCAAGGTAGGCATGTCCAGCTACCTACACTCCTTACTCTCTTTGGGTGGTTGTCAAGTTTTTATATGGTAAAGCTGAGTGACAGCAGTAGATAATGTGTTTGGGGAGCGACAAACACCTTGCCTTGCACCAGAAAGAGATCTTTTGTAGATTTATTAAAAAAAAGAAGGTTCATTGTAGCCAATACAAAAATTTATTTAAAATGAGATCTTTTATCGCTCCGGTTTTACTAATATGTTTAGTGGGAGATCTAACATATCATTTTAGGTAATCTTAAATTTACATTTATCCAATTTGGGCATCACTTACCATATATTGAAAAGTTTTGAGTATATTAAAAACTACGGTTTCCAGAGTATATATTGTTGAAGCTAAAAATTGAATAATTTCACCTGTTGTCATACTTCTTGTTGAATGAAGCAAATGCACTTTGTAAACGTCATGACTGAAATATCCAAAAGGATTATGCATCAGCAAAATTTTTGTCAAATGTTTGTGGACATCTTTGTTGATACAAAGGTTTTGTTTTCATAAATGTCAGAGAGATCCCCAAAAATAGCATTCCTCCACAACACAAGAGATGACTTGTAATGGGATGTTTGATATCACACCTGACATACAAGGGAAACGGGAGAAACAAAGATAAAATTTTAAACAAATTGCATCTACAAGTGAAATACCCAATACTAGTACTTAAAATTCTGTTCCTGTCGGTCCATCTTCCATTAATTGTTAACTTGTTCTCGTCTTGCATATAGCCAAAATATTGCTTGCTGGAAGATAAGCAAACATTTATTCATTCAAATAAACTACTTGTTAACCTAGCTACATTTAAGGCACAACCCTAGCACATTTAGAGGTAAGTTCAGCTACCTACACTCATGTTCACCTAGCTTCATTTGAATTATCTGGAGGTGTACTTCTTACACAGTAAACTGTATAAGTCAAATACTTCATAATGCATAGTTAAAAGATAACAAATAATTCTTTAAACATTCAGTTTATTTATATAAGGCTTTGCACATAAAGCAAGTAATCACAAGGTTTAAAATTATAGGAATAATTAAACCCAAGTAAAAAATTCATGTGCAGAATGGAAACAATATGTTTTAAACTTGTTCTATTTTAATGGGTTGCATAAATAAAGGAGATACAAATCATTTATTAATCACAATATAACTTCTCATTTAATGACAGTCTTTGGAATTGTACTTATTCTTTATCACACATCTAGAGGTCTTATTGAAGAATTTTTCGACCGAGTAACATTTTTATAGAGATGATTAGATGATGAAAAAAAACTGAATTTTGTAATAAATGATGGTATTTATTGATTTCAAATATAAGTGTTTAGATGTTAATAGTTGATACAAGCAGCTTTACCTTTAAACTATTGATCATTTTACTTAAAAGTGCTTTGTTCCTTTTACAATGAGGGGGGTTATGTGAGGGAGAAGTAAATATGCCAGATGATCAGTTGACAATTATTTTTTTATTATTTTGTCATCAATTCTCTTAGTGTGTTATGTATACAATATTCACATGTCATTTCCTCAAGAGAAAAACTGAAATGGTACCTGCACCACTTTTAACAATGATAAAACTGGATTCAATATAAAGATTGGTGAACAGTTAAAGTCAATTACAATGCATGCCTTTGAAAGAAACTTCAAAGACAAAAGTGTGAGAATATTTTACTGCATCTAGCAGTCTATTTTCAAGATGTTAAATAAATAAAAACCATTCTGACGAAATAATAACACTTAAATGTTGAAAACTACAAAACTGTACAAAGCTTAAACATATCTATATATATAAATACCCTTTAATTACATGTAATATACATACATCTTATTGTCTAGTTAGCAAATGATTCTGGTGGAATGACAGATCAGAATGTTAGTAATGGTGTACAAGTTCATTTCACATTTTATACAGTTCTTCTCTTTCATTGATATTAGCAATATTTCCAAAAAGATAAAAAAAAGCCAATGAATTTTTTAAAAACTGAATATTATCCACAGATAAGTCCAAGTAAGTACAACTTGTGTGGTGGGGGATTAATATATATTTCACAACATGTACTGCTTATTTATATAATATCAAGAACACTTCTTTTTTTAACAACAAAAATAAGTTTAGAACACTGGCACTTGGCTAATTATTGGAAGTCTATTAAACACCACAATGAAGACACATTCTGAGCAATCTACACAACCCTGTAGTTTGTAATATGTGGATCTTTCTATTTCCAAGTTCTAATAATTCCTGGTAAATTAATCAAATTATACACAGCATGCATGAATAGTTAATCTGAAAAATGCTGGTTACAGGCATAAACTAGACATAAACTGCATTATACAAGAGATCAACAGTCTGTCTATTATAACACAGAATAAGTATAACTTATGTATGGCAAACATGACTATTAATAGTATTGACTACTGAACACAATTGTAATGTTGTACATGTAACACATTTTCTTATAACCACATTGGGTCCTTTTATAATTCACATTTCTATTTTGAATTTGAGATCCAAGTCCTCAAAAAGTTTATCTAACAGGCATGAACTGTAAAAATTACAACATTCAACATTATTGTACTTCATGTAGGTAAACTGTAATTTCATAGGATAAGGCAAGGGTAACAATCTACTCTGTCACCATGGGTCAGAGGGTAAAAATGCTTGTAATGTCTCATCTAAAGCCTGTGGGTCTAGTGTGCACCTGTAAGTGACATATTTCACACAAGCGCTTAGTTGACATTGATGCTTTTTGAACTTATACATTTCATGTACAAATTGCACATTGGAATCAATTAGAGTGCTAAACATTCAAAATAATAAAATAAATAACATATACATAAGAGTGTGATAGATCAGATGGTTACTATTAAAAAAGAATGGTCAACCTCGACTTAATCTCGGTTGACATTCTCAGGGTGACAATCTGATCAATCACATTCTCATCTATATGTTACTTATATTATGTTACTTGGTCAACATTGATACATTGTGTAACAGAACATCTACTATATGAAATAAAAACTTGAACAAAAGATTCAACAGGATGATAGCACACATTTATATACAGGTGTCAACAAGGCAATTAAAAACAAGAGTATTACAAACACCTTCAAACAACAATCAGAAAGACTGAACAAAAATTACATAGTGATTCTGGTCACTTGTACCACCATACACAAATGTTTATTTTTCAATGCCTGCACAGGCACTGTTATAATGTTTGTATGTATAGTTCTTAAGCAATTAAAATGTTTTTACAATTTGAAATTATTTTTTATTTTGTCATTTTATGATTCAAGATTTATTTAGCACTCAAAAGTTGAAATTTGGAAAAGGAATAATTTCAGAGATACTGCACAAGTTAACTTTTGAAGAAGCATAAGAAGTGCAAGAACCAGGGACATGGAGGAATAATGACTTACTCTAATACAATCAATAAATAAGTACAACATACAAACATGTACCATTATACATAATGAAGCTTACAAAAAATGTACGATGAACATCTTCAAAATGTTACAATTTACCACATTCTTCTTAAAGAAGATCTTCAATTTAATTTTCTTGCATATTACATAAATAATCCAAATGAAATGTTCTTAATCGTCTGTTTTTTTTATTGATGGAACAGGTATGTGCCCAGTAACCAAAGAAATTATTTCTGTCTTAAACCAACTATTGCTATACTAATACTGATGACAAGCAGTAAGAAATAAAAGCCTATATCACCATGGTCTCAGAGAATTCCAACAGGACACATTCTACTTTGAATGGTGGTATACATATATAATTGTACATAATAAGTTATTTACTGTGCCTTCTCTTTCTTCTTGAGGAAAGGTAGCTTGGCAACAACTCTGAAATAATAAACAAACCAAGATTACAGAATGCAAACACATGTACTAGAATAGAAATATGGAAGACTATATACAAGTAGTGGTTGTATACTACTAGTTTATGTAATATGCATATGGGGACGTTACATCTCAAATCTCAATACCAAATATGAACTTTAAAGACCATATAAGACTCTTCACTAGGACTGTAAAACAGAATCTAGTATGTTACTAATGTAAAATGTTTGTTCATCCTCGAAAATTGTTGGAGAACTGACAATTATGTCTTCATTGATATGTGAATTGAACTGTTCGTAATCAAAGGTTTTGTTAGCATATCTTGTCCTTGTATCTGACATGTCCTAGACAACTGCAACATTTACACTTGTTACATGTGCTGGGTACTGGGAAGGGTTCCCATTGCTTGACCCACATATCTGTCCAGTGTGTCCTCAGGTGGTAGACAGGGATGCTTTCTTCTGAATGGTGTTTAACCCCACTTTCAGCAATTTTTCATAATTGTTTGTGTTGCATCATAAATTGATAAAATATTATTATTATTATCAGATATTATCATATTATCAGATGGTGATGCATTATTAAGTATGTAATGCAATTACTATTCTACTTAAAATTAAGGTACTTACTGAGCTTTAACATTACAGATTTGTTTACATGCCATGCCGACGTAGTTATCTATCTGAACCTACAACAAAATATAAATGATTGCAACATGATAAATCAGAATATGTACAAGAGTAGACATGGAAAAATGTCTCGCCTGCATTTTACATCACTACTGAAATTACAATAAATAAATATATAGTGATCAAATAAAATATACAATGCATGGCAAGTGAAGCTGAAATAATAAAAAAAAAACTTCAATGTAGTCACTATACCATGAAATTGAGGTCAAGGTCAGGTGGCATCTATAGGACAGTCATGTACCTTTTATTTGCATCTATATACCCAATGTTGCTATGGTTACTGAGAAACTGACTTGATCCAATAACACTGCACTGTAAAATTAAAGGTCAGGTGACAGTTTTTCGGAGTGAAAAGAACTCATCACAACCTACCACTGGACCAAAAATTTTTTACTTAAGGTTGCCAAGTTATAAAGCAAAACAACTGGTGTTAACATAGCCACCAGCAGAAACTCATGTGTCTCGCCTTCAGTAATATTCTTTGCAGACAAGACAAAAATACAGTTGTGAATAATCAGCATTACTGAACAACTGTGTGTTCTTCGAGATGGAGATCAAGATGCCCAGTGCATTACTTTCTAATTAAAACCAAAAAATTGCAGTCTCATGCACTTTAAATTGATAGACTAACTGATTTACCTTGGATAAAAGGGTACAGAAATCTTTGTAATTATCTCAAAGCACTAACTTGTTAACAACGCAACATTAGTATCTGGTGTAATCTGGTAAACATTATTTACAAAACATTAGAGTTTATAATGTACGTTAATTTTATGCTAGCATCTTATCAATAGGACACCTTTTAAATTTGAAATAACAATTTTTGTCAAAGATTGATTTTTTAATTTAAATCAATAAATTTGCTATATTTCACAACATCTACATGAATATTTTGTTTTAATTGATTGTTGTTTTACGTCCAGCAAGCAATATTTCAGCATATTCAGGATGTTATTTTGTTTTAAAAAATACCTTGTATGTCTCATAGATTTTTGGCAGGGTGAAAAGATCTACCACACCTGAAACATAGACACAAAATATATATCACACACTATCAATCAGTAGTTTAAAATATCTGAGAATGCATTATGGTATATTGTATGTATGGTAACTGTACAATATCCTTAAGAGTTTGAGAAAAGCTAGTGAAATGCACATTATTTGAACTAACTATTACACTTACATTATGCTTATACAATAGTTAAAGACATTACTCAAACAAGTGTACAACTTCAGTGTGTGCAATTTTTCTGTCAAATTTCAGAAATTTGGGTAGAAGGAAATTTATACATAAAATATGTACACCTTTCTTCCCTACCAACCTGACTTCACTATACTGCATGCACTTTGTGCAGACCTGCTAAAAACTGTTCATTTATTGTATCAATTTAATCATCTACTTTATCTAATGTTGCAATAATTGTTCTGGTACTTTCAACCAGATTTACCACAAGATGCAATTTAAAAGAGACTTCTAGAAACACTAGAGAATCAATAGTAGATGACTAACAACCTTAATCTATCGGCCACCAAGGCCCATATACTTTAATAAAATATATACCTATTATGACAAGTGTCATTCCATTAAACCATGATCCAATGTAAGTCAACACCCACAACAGTAATGCAAACTGGAAAAAAATAAAGAAATCAGTGATTGCACAACTACTAAGCATTGATTTCCAATTTATAGATTTATTATTACCCGATACCTTATATAAATGTAATTTAGTATTTTTTACTGTTTTCTGTAATTTAAAAACGTCCATGATTGCAAACTGTTGACAAGTCAACAATTTTGACAGTTGCCCCTCGCTACTCAGAGATATAAAATGTTGCCGGTGTGACCTAGTTAAAAGATAGTTAAATTGAGAAAGTTTAACTGTAAATATTTTTCTAAACTATTTTCTTGTTCCTTTTTCTTCTGCAAGTACAGTTATTGATTAGGTAATAAAACAGTTACTTCATATTTAATTTGGTGTCGTGTTTTGAACTGTTGCAAGCTACGGCCTATCTTCTATTTTACATAGCACCCACCCACAGAAGCATTTTTTTAAGTAAAGCAATCAACAGTAGATGCAATTACCATTGAACCATAACCATGTATATATTTTTTTGTTTTGCCATCCCCAGGTACAATGTATGTTTTGCTGGAGCAGCCCTAAGGATATAAAATGTAAATGAAACACACATTCTGGCACCATTTCTAAGGTTACATTTGTGTGTATTTTTGCATTGCAAAGCCAATTTAAAACTGAACCACAATTGTAATGAAATAACATGTATTAGAATTGTATCTTACTCTGATACTAAAACCATCTACATATTCACCCCACAAAAAATGGAATCAAGATAGTTATTGTTTTTTTAATCTGTATTCTTATTTTGTATGCCCATATTACCTTCAATGAGTCTACCAGATCTTCGATAAGGAACAAACGTCTGAGTTCTTTGACAGTACAATTAATATGTTGACAGATAGTTTTCAGTGCCTGTTGTGCCTTGTCTTCAGGCAGGTCAATGTTAATGTCTAACAATGCTCTGTAACAGTAAAGATGCTACACATTATAGCATACGAACAGCAAGACATTTCTTGGCTATAAAAGTTAAGGCAGGAAAAGTCTCGTGGTTGTTCCAAAGACCATTGAAAATCACGAAACAGACTTTTGTAAATAATATTAGATCCATTTAGCAACAAAAATGGCCAAATTACTATGGAAAATCGCCCTAACAAAGACTGATATTTATATCACATATCTAATAGTACACATACATGTATCAGGTAGTATAACATATGTTTTATTAAAATTAAAAATAACTTGTAGTAAACTTTATCGTGTCTTTCCGACTGGTGATTGCCTGACAAAATGGAAAACTGCTACAGCGTTTGGTCGAGTTTATGATCCTTTTGTAGATCTCAGATTACACTTTTTGAAATGAACAATTATTTTCCACAGTTAATCGGCGTTCTGAAATGCGGCTGACTTTTCATTTTGATACAGCGATTTTCCATATTAAATTTTGACCTTGTTTTGAACGAAAGTGTGCGTTAGGAAAATTCCATTGTTGTCTATTCGAAATCCTTCGGGTAATGTCGTCTGCAGTTGAGGCGGGAAAAGTCTTGCGGTTTGTCCGAATACCATTGTACGTTATGAAAGCAGACAAAGGTTTGTAAACAACATTAGACCCTTTAGAAACAAAAATGGCTGACTTCCTATGGAAATTTAATCTTTCAAAATTCATTTCAAAATGCCCTTTAACTGTGGAAAATAATTGTTGATTTCAAAAAGTGTAATCTGAGATTTACAAAAGGACCATAAACTCGACCAAACGCGGTAGCAGTTTTCAATTTTGTCAGGCAAAAACTCGTCGGACAGACACGGTAAAGTTTACTATACATGTAGATACATATTTCTTATACTGAGTAGTTAAAGTAGTTAGTCATTTACTATTGATCATGTCCTGTCAACACTAAGGTTGACAGTCCAGCCTTACATTAGGCAGGGTGTGCTCTCGACTTTAAACTTAATTGACAAAGATTGACAGTTTTTCGCTTAATATTCAAGGGGTCTCCACTTTAAATTAAAACTTGACACCATGATATAGCTGAAAAATTGCTGAGTGGTGTTAGAAACCATTACAATGGACAACCTACAACAACATTGATAGACCCATATCATAATACATCTGCAAATTTTGCACAAAAAAAACTGTATTTAAATTGAAAAACTGTCAAGTGGATAAACTTAATAATTTAATGTATTGTTACGTTTATTTGGCATTTGCAATCTTTACCAATTTATATAGATGTATACATTTCTACTAGGATCAATATTTATATTCAAGATACCTGAATGGATGAGCATCTCCAGACTTTTGTACTGCAGCTAGGACATTTTTATAGATCCTAAAGCTGAGTGTGACAGTGAGGACTGCCAGTGATAAGTAAGCCAACACACTGAGTACAGAGAATATGGCAAGAGACAGGAGGATAAATAACATGGTACCAAACACCAAGCCAGTCTTCTTCACATCTCGCCAGTATATCAACTCCAGTACTGAAATTACAAAATATCAAAATACTTAAATACTGTTGTTGAAACTTGTTCTACCTTAATAACAGAATTTGTTGATTCAAATATTAAATCTGTGTCCATTTGTATGTTATATAGTAATTAAAGTGAGAACTACCATGGTTCTTTGGTTGTTCTATATATATCGGAAGCCGTTAACTAGCTAAGTTATGTTTATGGTGCCAAAAATTTAAGAACATTTTTTGTTTACCTGCAACCAATACTCTTTTCATTAAAACATGACATGATTCCCAGTTCTTTAATGATATAAAAACATCATATGACAAGGCTTACTACATACCTTAGGATTATCTATTAATTACGACTCAAAATCAGTCAGAATAGATCATTTTAAAGAACCAAAACATATTGGTTTTTCTCCATACAGAGATATTGACAAATATCAGCAGCCAGTCATGATATGAAGCAGCTTTTGTGGCAAATTAGTGTAATCCTTTACAGTATACACATCCAATATTTGACAATATGTGTAGAGAACCAGATAATTGATTATCATTTTTTTGTTCCAGAGTTTGATTATTATACAATTAATGACTGATATAGGTTGCTATCAGGATTTATCAGCCAGAGAAAACGTAATATTCAGAGCTCATAAATCCTGATCCTGGAACATATATCAAATTCAGTAATAGTTTTATTACATGAATAAAATCCTTATTGATTGGATTCTACACAATTGTACTTTTCGATATATTTTTAGAGAAAAAAGGGCCGAGATTGGATTCCGCTTGACTAGTGAGGAGTGGATAAAATAACAAAATAACCATATTTTGACACACTTTTCATACTTTTGCGACTTAACTTGACCCGAAAGTAGTTTTTAGACCAATCAAAAACACACAATATTCTATTTTTGTTATAAAATAGTATTATAAGTGCTCTAGAGTGAATAACTTAAACATGTAACATGTCAAAAACTGGTCAGACATTAACATCATTAATTAAATGTCATGATCTGTGTTAAACAGGATAATATAGGCAAAGACAAGTGTGGACACAGAAAAACGTCTCGCCTGCATTCCACATCAGTAACGAAAATAAATTTCGTCATAAGCATTACGTAAATAGCATTAAATATCAGCAGCGGCCTGTATACCAAATATTGTCACCATACCATGCATAGTTACAGAAGAACTGTCCTAATACAAAAACTTTAACGTAGTTGCTGGACCGTGAAATTGAGGTCAAGGTCAGGTGACACCTACCAGACAGTCATGTACTATTCATCAGCAACCTATATACCAAATATTGTCATCCTACCATGCTTGGTTACAGGGGAACAGCAGTAACCTAAAAACTTTAATGTAGTCGCTGGACCGTGAAATTGAGGTCAAGGTCAGGTGGCACCTACCAGACAGTCATGTACTATTCATCAGCAACCTATACACCAAATATTGTCATCCTACCATGCATAGTTACAGAGAAACTGCAGTAACCCAAAAACTTTAACGTAGTCGCTGGACCGTGAAATTGAGGTCAAGGTCAGGTGGCACCTACCAGACAGTCATGTACTAGTCATCAGCAACTTATATACCAAATATTGTCTTCCTACCATGCGTGGTAACAGAGGAACTGTCGTAACCCAAAAACTTTAACGTAGTCGTTGGACCGTGAAATTGAGGTCAAGGTCAGGTGACACCTACCAGACAGTCATGTACTAGTCATCAGCAACCTATATACCAAATATTGTCATCCTACCATGCGTGGTAACAGAGGAACTGTCGTAACCCAAAAACTTGAACGTAGTCACTGGACCGTGAAATTGAGGTCAAGGTCAGGTGACACCTACCAGACAGTCATGTACTAGTCATCAGCAACCTATATACCAAATATTGTCATCCTACCATGCGTGGTTACAGAGGAACTGTCGTAACCCAAAAACTTGAACGTAGTCGCTGGACCGTGAAATTGAGGTCAAGGTCAGGTGACAGGTGACTGACTGGCAAGTACTCATCATAAGCTACCTCTGTACCAAATTTGATGGACCTAGGGCTTGGGCTTACAAATATATGAAGCAAGATGTCAAGTGTTTACGCCGCCGCCGGATTCCCATACATATGTCTCGCCTCCAGCGACTTTCGTCGCAGGCGAGACAAAAATGCACATAAATGATAAGATACAGAATTGCATGATCACAGAATCTCTCATTAAATACATTTTTCTTAAGCAAACTAAATGTTATCTCAATACACCCATTGTTATCTGTTGTATGTTATTTGGTAATTAAAGTGAGAAAGCAAAAAGACTGCAATTGATTTTGGTGGCATAATACACATTAGAAGCACTTTACTTGATAATTTATGTTTATAGTGCCAAACTTTCCAAATATATTTTTTTGTAGGTGAAACTGAAGATTCCAAATCACTCATTCATATAAGAACCTCATAGCTCTGTGACAAGGATGACCATGTACTTGTGACTATATATTGATTATGACTCAATATCAAGTGAGAATAGATCACTTAAAAGTGTGATTAACACTAACATAATGACTGGTATGCTAAAACATTACCCAGAGACAAACTGTGTCCCATTAAAGGTGCATCCAGGAAGGTCTAGATAGTGAGGGAAATATCACTATATAATAAATTCCCCTTAAAGACCTCTTCATTTAGATATGAAACATAATAAATTTTCCTCTACTCTTAAATAAATTTGATTACACAATTGTATCAAATTTTAATTTGTCTATGGTATAGCCCTCTGTATAAATGGGTTTATTCACGTTTCTCCAACATTTGAAAAATTTTATTCACGTTTCTCCAACATGAAATGAACAATAGGAGGGCTTGTTGTTTTTACAACAATCAAACATGTTGTTTTAAGCAGTTTACAGTCAAACCTGGAAAATCTATCTGCAATTTATGGCAAAGTTATAATTAAAAAAAAGAAATAAATATTTTTTTATTCTGTCCTCATATCAAAAATTCTAGTAATGAAATAATTTTAAATTTAATAAATAAAATTAATTATTTAATAATTGAAGTTCAATTATAGACTATGCAAGCAGTTGTCAAATTATTATACAATTAATACAAAGTACGCTTGCTATGCTCAGAAATGAAGTGTTTAGTGTCAGTTATGAGAAGTGTTCACTACCAATTTGTAAGTCGAATACTCGAGTCAGCCAGGGACAGTCTAGTTAGTATAGACTGTCCACGAGTCAGCTAAGCATTCAGTTTTCTGCCAATACCAGCAATATACGAAGAACCCAAGGGGTGGGGGGGTGGGGGTGGGGGGGGGAAATGCTTTTTTCATTGAAAAATATATCATTGGGTAGTTGTAAATTATCTAAATATATCCATGCCTCAATTCTCATCTTAAGCATGTTAAGACTATGTAAACCAAAGTGATTTTACAAACAAAGTGTTCCATAAACATCAATTTATCATTTTGGTAGTGAATGTACTATTTTGTCAATGGGGATGTGCAGTAATAAAATATATGAATAGGTCTGATTTAATCATTCAATATATGATTAGATCCTGTTTTATAATGTCCGAAAATATATGAATATGGTGGGTTTTCAAATGTCCGTCCGCAGACCTGTACCTAAAAGTATCCTTAGTTACCCCCCCCCCCCCCGTGGAAGAACCACTACGAAAACGCAGGACCTAGGACCAATAACCACTTAGAAGGATGTAACTACGTTTAATTTGTTATATGGACATACCTTTTATATAGTACTGTAATTCAATTACATACATGTATATATAATATTCTATTCTTTACTTATTACTTACAAAAGATTCATGTATACATGTTTTACTGTAGTCTTAATTACAGGTAAAAGTAATTAAGTTTGCCTACTACCTATTCACGTTTCTCCAACATACTTTTTACCTGAAATATCAAATGTTGGAGAAACGTGAACACACCGTATAAATGTAATCGTTGCTTACATGTGTGTATGTTCTACATGTTATGACAATGTACAAGACAGGAAATATATCATATTTACACCTGAATACTATAGCAAAACACCTGTTGCAGTCAGTACACACTGCCACTGTAAAACATGCATAAGTAATGCTTCTTATCACCAGTAGTACAGCTCAGACAATGTTTTAATATTCAGCACTTTACATATTGCAAATTTTATTCATGCGCATGACTTTATTTTGATAATGCATAATTTTCTGATCACCAAAGCCAAATTTTATACTTGATTTGGTCATGCAAAGGTACATCATATATAGCCACCCTGATCTATCATGCTATGTATAGCAACATTCCTGCAGGTGATAATTGATTTCTGAAAAATCAATTACCTTGTGAGTGTAGCAGTGAGTCAGACACTGATTTGTCATCATAATCTTTCTGTATAATGTAACTGAATGTTTCAGATAAGTTTGAAGGAGAATGATGTGAGATAAGATCTGCTATTGAACAAGTACATCATTTTAACATACCTGAATAATAATGATTATAAATATTATATAATCATACAATTAGGTTATTTTTACAATTGTGTTTTCATTGATAACCATCTTTTCAAATACTTGGAAGACATATTGTGACAGCACATCATAAATTTATATTTATTAATAACAAATATTACATGTTGCCTTGGGCTATCGATATAACACATATTGATAGTTTAAATAGAGTTTTATACCACTTTTAGTAGTTTTTAACTATCTTATTTTAGTCTTCTGCAGAATAAAATGGAAATCCATGTTATTTTTAAGTCAGAGTCTAGCAGGCATTGCCTTAATTCTTTAGTCTGGTTTAAACTCGCAAACTGAGGGTAGATATTGAGAAAAAATACCATGTTGCAAATGTAGTAACAATTATTTAATTAATTGTTCTATAAACAAATGAACATGTATTTAAAAAAAAACAAATTTAGACTGAATTTTCATTACCAAGTTAAATGACAACATGGAAAAAACCACATATCATGTTTATAACTTGCCATCTGGGACATCATAAATGGTCAGTCAAAACCATAAACTTGAATACATAGTTTACAGAGAAAATAATTTCCCCACTTGAAGGTACTTTTCGTCCAAACTGACTTCTGGCCATATGTTATACAAATTAACTTGATAACATGATCAAGTGTTCGAACCATCCCATCTAGTATAAATAGTAAAACCTAGCACATGTCAAAGTTGAATTATTGTAACCCAAACAAGATAATTTATTAAATTCAAGGAGAAAACCAATAATCACATATCAAAGAAGACAAAAGCAGGAGAGTTTAAGCAGAGATTATGTAAACTTCAGCTTTAGTTTGATTTTTCAATCTACGTTACATGTATATCAAGGAAATATATAGTCAATATCTGCAGCCGATTTAATGCTTTATAAACAGTAGCCAGAACAAGAGTTGTGTGCTGATCTTTTATGTCTGATTCATACCAGTAAAAGAAATACTGAATGTGAAAATGTCCAATTAGAACAGACTAACCCTATGATCAATGTTTCTTCTTCCTATTAAATAACGCATTCTAAGAGTAGAAGCAACATAAACACACATTCATTGGCTTATACCTTGTAAGGAGAAAACACACATTCATACATGGCAAACATACCAGATTTATGTGGTAGACTACTGATATTGGGGTTTATCCACTGCCTATTGACTTGGGCCAATTTTCTATCACTTTCCCTGATTTATTACACAATACTTTTTTAATAATAAGCATCTATTTTCATTTGAATATTTTTATAAGTCAACTTTATTCAATGCTGAAGTCTTTCCTAATGATTGGAGCAATTTTCCCTACCAAAATTGCCATTGACCAACTATCTTTTTGTCCATGATGAATCATTTTGCAACCTCCAAAACAAAATTTGGGTCTATGGGGGAGGGGGTGCAAACCCATCCAGAAATGAGAACATCCTCCTTTTACTGCTTTGAAGGTTGGCTTGTATGCAGACCTGATACCTACGTAAGCACAGTACTATTTACTGACCCAAGGTGAAGCAAGGCTTTCAATGTCATATTTAAGTCTACGAGTTATTTTCTCAGTATGGTGTTTTATCTCACTTAAGATTAAACTGAATAACATTGCTACTTGTGTTGAATAGCATGTTGATAAAATTACATGAGCTTTCATGATTTATTTATTTTCATACTATAATTAAATCTAATTAATCTTTAATTGACATGCTTTATATTGGAAAATTTAATTTGTTCCTTGTAACAATGTATCTATATAACTGGTTAGTTCATGAAAAAAACCCACATCACACTGATATGTTGTGTAATGCTTAGGGAATAGACCAAGGACATGAAATGGAAATTAATATCAATACAAAATAATAAATTGTGTATTTCACAATTTTTGACAGCAAATTCAGGCATCATATTTTCCAATACAAAAAATAGATACAATTTACAGAGTGAGTCTTTACATCTGTAAATTACTGCACAATTTAACTTGCAGCATAAAAACATTGGTATCCAGGCCTAGGATATACAGAGATCATTATTTAGATAATTATGTACAAGTACAGGTCTACTTCACTGTTATTCAGGATGATAAGTTAAACATTGTTTATTAATTATTTTATTCAGCTGTTGATTTACAGTGACAAAATATAGCCTAATATAATGTATCAAATTTTTAATTGGATGTATTTATTAACGAATACTGATTAAAATTTTATTTTGATAACAAGTACAAGAAACCTTATTTAATTTCAACATCTAAATTTTGTAATATAAAATGCTATAACATTGTAGAAGATCATTAATCCAAGTGTTGCTCTGCATTTTTATGAATTCAGGACAGATAATTTGTATTTATTATAAAATATTGAAACTAGTTGCATCAAATGTAGCATAAGCATCAATCCCGAGGAAAGAATTATAAATAGCAATTCTTAATGTCTAATTATCAATTTTGTTGGTACTTTCTTAAGTATTATTCTTTAACAAATCTATCATTTGATGACAAAGTAGCTTCCAAATTTCTTTCTTTTATCGTCTCATTATATTTGAAGAAATTACTCTTCCATATATGTAGTCAGATGTATTGCATTTAATATTAAGAATTTAATGGCCAGTAACATGAATTTATATGCTTAAAATAATCAACCATATGTTAAAAATGTCATTCTATAAACAATACAAATAAACCTGTGATGAGAGAGTAATAAAGAAATTTACCTGAAATATTCCTTTTTTTGGCCATATCATAACCATCGAATGTGTAACTATTTTATGCAATATGTATATGTGTACATTGATAGTACATGTACTATGGACCATAGCAGGTGGTTCTGTTAACGCCTGTCAAGGCCAGACTTAAATGTTTTGCCAATTAAGGTTATACTATGGGTCATGCATTTCAAAAATGCTTTGTAGCTACTAGTGGACTACACATGCCTAACTTACAAACTTGATGTTCCTCTGCTATTGTTGTAACCCTATGGTCTGAGGCAGAGTATGTTTCTTCATCATCTACTATTTTAAATGTGCCTATTTTATTGTTTACTTAGAAAATCAACAACATAACCTAAGTGTACAAGTTAGTAAAAGTTAAAAGAAATGTCTTCAGTCATGGGTGTACAGAATTTCCACAAAATATTTCTGTAAATGCACACTGATCTTGATTAGGTTCAAGATGACTTCCACTAGTCTTCTCCAGGTGTTAGTGGCAAACAAGGAGGGTGGAAATACGTTTTAAAAACAAATTGATACATTTTCAGTAACTAAGAACATAGGCGTAGCACCTAGAAAAATAGTGGTAAGGTCGGATAAAACAGTGGTACTGTAGGCTAAAGGTCCACAACCTGTTAATCGTTAATGTTTAAATACAGATAGTTTTCCATGTGATATTATATATCACTAATAGCAAATTGCACTTGAGATCATAATGGTTGCTGTTTTATACTGAAAGTTATTTAAATTTTTTTTATTTATGTTGAACATTTCACAAAATAAAGAGTTATACATGTAGGATAATTAATTGGGCGGAGTGAATATCCAAAATATGATCACTCGTGCCGCATAACGCATCTGATTAAACGAGTGCACGGAACTTGTTCCGCGCACGAGTTTAATCTAATGCTTTATGCGGCACGAGTGATCATATTTTGGATATTCACGATGCCCAATTGATTATCCTATTTATTATATAGATCAAAATTGTTTTCGTAAAATTTTAAGCTTAATCCTAAATTTTATGAACGGCAGATGAATATCTGTATAGTACAAAACCATTGCGACATTTTGGCGGGAAAAAACCCGAGAGTGAAAATAAACGATAATTTTCACATGTGATTTACCGTGATTTCTGTCACTCGGAAAATTCGATATTTCATCTCTATCTATATAATAATATATGTAATTAAATTCTATCATTTTTTATTTCAATATACATGGTGCAGTTTTCCATACCAGCAATTTAAAATGGTATGGTCAGAACCATACCACTTGCTACGCCTATGCAGAACTATACTATATACAAAAAGGTAAATATTACTTTTCTTTTATAATGAAATCTGTTAACAGTTTTGAATTGTTAATAATGCACTTCAATACAATACAATGAATTTCAACTCTAGTCTATTATATATAACTATTATATGGACGTTTATAATTCTAATTTGACTAACAATCCGCCGATTTTTTATTATGTATATTGCAACAAGCTCTTAAAACAAAATTTCATGATATTTTGTATATACAGATAACACCACACAACTTCTCTTCAAAAATTACACTTTTTTGGAAAGACAATTATGCGATATAAGGCTTCTCGATTTATCACATCACTCTCCTCAGTAAATGAAAATCCTATTGAAAATATCAAAGGTTACATTTTCTTCCTACACTTGCGGAAAATTCAACTAAACTAAATGTTTAGGGAGTGCTTATGTGTCAAAACTTTGACACCAGTGATGTTGAGCCTGCAATGAGCAACATATAGATAGCATTATATTATCATGTTACAAAGTTCTGATGCAGTCATGTGACTCTACCATAATGTCATCATACTTTGCATGAATATTCATGGTTAATGAGGAACTGACCTAGCAAACAACAAATTAAGATACTGGACTGTGAAATTGAGTTTGAGGTCAGATGACAGCTATCAGACTCAAATACTCCTGATGAACAACCTATACACTAAATATTGTCATCTTACATGCCAGGTTAATGAGGAAATTATCCAATCTTAGCACTGGACTGTGAAATTGGGGTCAGGGTCAGACAGACAGACTATGTAATATTCATAAGCAACCTATAAACCAAGAATTGGCATCCTACTATGGAAAAAAATCAGGTCAAGGACAGGCGACCATAAGCTACAACTTAGCTAAATTTGATGGACATACGGCTTAAGCTTACAAAGATGTAAAGCAAAATGTTAAGTATTAACAATGCAGCACAAGAAACCCATATATGTCTTGCCTTCATCAACAAATCGGCAAGACAAAAAATGTTATCATTTGATTCCCATAGACGAGTGTGATTTTAATTGGAGCTGTGCGACAATACTGTTACATTCTCAATCAATCTGCACTAAAATCTGGCAATTAAAAAAAGAAGTAAATTTATTTAAAGAAATAATCACACAGTAAATTTCCATAACTTTAATATTTCCACATCACAAAAAAATCAGATTTCAAGAACTCTAAAAATTTATTAAACATACTTGTTAGTATTTTGATGTGATTTTATTATCAATATTTTTTCTTAAACAATATTAATCAGGCATAAAAAATTAGACTTAATTAATTACTAATAACTACAACACTAATGAATATTAATGAAAACATAAGTGTAGAATTATACAGATCAATAACTATGACATAGGTTATCATGTAGAGATAATGATATGATTATTCATACAGATATTTTTTACTGACAACTGTATTTGAAATGATGTATATAAATAACTGCTTCATAAGTACAGTTCTGTTTCAAGTACACTTTCTGAATTTTACCTAAAAAGCGTTCAAACTGAAATGTCCACAATCTGTCATCAAGGGAAATGTCTACTTAACTATAACTTAAAAGTAAAACAAAAACTGTCTGGTTTAACAGTAAATTCAAATTACTGTATCTAGAAAATTTGCGATTACAAGTCACTTTTTATAGCAAAAATCACAACTTACCCCTAGGATCAACATTCTTTAACCATGATGCTGTTTCTGAAATAAAATTAAAATTGTATTAATTAACAGAGAAATTAGTTTTAAACTATCATGAATATTTGTAATTAACTATAATTGGTGTCAGCTGGGACTAGTATGACTTACTGGCTTAGTATTCAGTGTAGTACATACAAAAGCCTGGTCGGAAACAAGAACACATGAAATTACACTGTGTAGCACTACAATAGCAAAAACAATTAAAACTTCATGCAATTATGCCTCTAAAGAAACACATTTTAAATTTGTATAAAGTTAGGTGAGTTATTTACCAATTTATATTATCCTGATGATGTATATGACCTTTGTTAGAGTTAAAAGTTTGTGATTAAATAACACATAACGGTTGTATAAACATTTTAGAAAATTTATACATGTATATATGACAATGTTCAAGTAAGAATATTGTTTTTTTTCTGTTGATCTGAAAAATAAATCACATATATGTTACATACAAGTTTCGCATACATCAATGGTTACATATTATTTTCAACTCTGTAACACATATATCTTGGTATATGCATAACTTAGCATAATTATGAGAACTCATTTGTGTTGTCTGGAGAGGCACTATTTTCACCAGACAAAACTATTGAAAAACTGTTCCCTCTTGAGAAGTCCATAATACATAAATAGGGTTCATATTAATTAAAATTAAAAAAAAGACATTACCTAGTGGGCAGGTTTTTTTGCAAACAGGATCTGTAAAGAAACAAAAAGCAACTTAGATTTATTTAACATAGGCAACAACATACAAGATCTTATATTATTTAAAAGAGAAATTTGGTAAAAAATGTTCTGTTATATAAAAAAAGCTAGAAGTATGCTTTGCAAATTTGAAAATTTTAGTTTGTGTACCATTGCAACTTGCACCATTATAGACCGAAACTAAGAAAAGAAAAATCCCTTGTTTAAAGTCCCACATTAAGTTCATAAAGCTTATTGTCACAAATTTCGAACATCAGTCTAGATTCTCCGACTTCAAAATCTCAGCGATGACAAGCATATGCAAACTACACATAAATTCCTTGAAAAATTATTTTAAAATTACATTATATTCATGTTTCAAACATTTGTTGTCGTTATTTAAGACCTTAAATAGAGTGTTCCAAAGGAAAACAGAACTGATTCATGAAATGTTTAGGATGTATGTGAACTGTGTTGCTGATTTTTGTAGACTAGGTGTGTCAACCAGGGGTCCGGAAGTTTTCGCTGCCCATTTCGGTCATTTTTCTCCATAAGAAATAACCGAATTCCATGGTAGTGAATGTTGATCTGGGGTCATTTCGTACCGAAACTTTGTTTGCACGTCTGGTCGCTTCGCCACGATAGTGTGAATAAGCGAGTTGTACAATGGAATTTGGGATGGCTCCTACGATGTATGCATCATATGAAAAAGAAAATATATGTAGAGATACATTCTCCTGCCTAAAAGGTCTTTATTGTAAGATGACATGTTGTCTAAACATGTGAAGAACATCCCAGCGAGTTTTTGATTAACCGGAAATAGGAAGTTGTCACCTAACTGCCACAAGTTCGGACCCGAATTGAATTTATGCGTTATTCTGCGATGGAAGCTTTTTACAAGTTTTTATTACTAAATGAAATAATCATTTTTGTTCTTATTATATTTCAATGAATTTTTATTCAAATTGGTTTTCTCTTGATTTACGTAACGTTTAGTCACATTGGCGCTTGCGTAGTGTACAATTTTGACCGCACGTTTTTCATTAAAGTTGCATGAGTACTGTAAAGTTGTCATATTTTCTTAGCAATGTGATATAGAAACAATTTATTATATTCAATCTCTGTTGCTTCAAAATGTTGTTGCAATAGTATGTTTTACGATATGGATGAAACAGATCTGTCACCTTTTGACCTTATTACGTAATTGCCTGTCGGTGGTCAATAAACACGTCAGTGACAGGAAATAGCCTTAGGGTTGAATTTTAATACAAATACTTCTACATAGCAGAAATTGAAGGGATTTATAATGCAACAAATGATTATTGCATGTAAAATATTACTTTTTTGATGTCCGATTTGAGCAAATCTTAGTCTGTCATTTTAGTGTAAATTTCGGTCATGTCTGGCAAATATGACCGTTTCCGGACCCTTGGTGTCAACATTAAATGAACCACAAGTGTTTAGCAATTTGATCATTTCAAGCCAAACCAATAATTTGTTTTTTCTTTTTGCATTTACAATTCGTATTCATTATCATGTTTCCAATAATATGTTTACAAGCTTTTTGACAAGATATGCAGGCAACCAGCTATCGAGCCGCCTACTTGTGCTTTAGTGCCAGTTGTCATTGCATAAATCACATATAACTAGATATCGGTGAGATGGTATCCACCTCTGTAGGCCACCTTGACCTTAAAGTCAAAGTTCAAGGTCAAAAGTCATCAACCATGGTATGCTACACATCACCTTGATATTTTCTACCCAAATACCAAACATCAACAGGCTACCTCAAAAGATTACAAGTAATAGCCTAGACATGATTACTGCTGTCAGACTAATCAGTACAGGATGTCTGCCACTAAGTGGGGGGTCCTAATAAACTTGTATCAATTTTGTTGAAGCCTGTGAGATACGATATACAATTGTCGACAGTTTAGGTGTGTGTAACAGAACTAGAGGCTCTTAAGAGCCTGTATCGCTCACCTGACTTACAAAAAATTTTTTAAGAGACATTACTTTTCTTACAAATTTTGTTATTAAATGCTAAAGAGTTTACATGATGCTGCTGTTTCTATGAATGCTGCCATATTTCAAATCAATCTGCATGCAATTTGTAAAAAGAAGATTTGAAATTCAGCCAATCAGAATGCATTAGTGGCCCCGGAAGCCATGTTCAATTTGCAATTGGCTCGAAAAACTCAAAATAATAAGATAAATATCCAACCATCGTTTCTTCATAATTTGGCTTCATTGTGTAGAACAGTTTCTGAAAAGAAGTTGTTTTTATGTTTTTCCCCATAGGGTCCTATGTTAAACTATGTCCTGTGATGGATTTTGGATTGGTACAAAAAACTCAAACTTTGCAGAGGACCATCTAAGGTACATTTCTGCAAAATTGCAAATCAATCTGACAAGAGGTTTATGAGGAGAAGATTTTGGAAATTCAGCCAATCAGAACACATTAAAGGCTCTGGCAGCCATGTTTAATATTTGATCAGCACCAAAAACTCAAACGTTGTAAAGAACCACCCAATAAACATTCCTGCCAAGTTTGGTTCCAATTGGCCACGTGGTTTTGGAGGAGATTGAAATGAGAAAAGTTTACGGACGACGACGAACGCAAAGTGATGAGAATAGCTCACACTGACCCTATGGGTCAGGTGAGCTAAAAAGCATTTTTTATTCTTGTATTAATCTTTTTTTAATGAACCAAAAATTGCATTTGTCGATTTGATGTAGTTCCTTTTGTAAATGAGAGAAATGGATCTTACTCTACAGTAATCATTGCTACTGGATACGTTATTTAACAAAAAATATTTTTTTATTTTGCAATGGCATTTTTACCATTACTAAATGGTATATTAATATAAAAATGGCATGTTTGAAAATTTACTATATAATTTTAAAATGTCTCATAAATGTTACAATATATAAAATAGTTTTGATTAAAATACCATATCTTTTGAGGTGTACAGCAAAGGCCATGATACATCAATACCGGTCTAACTATCGACGGGTGTTTATGTATAATCGCCTTTGCTGGCTACCTCTTTACGATTCCAATATATTAAACATTCTATCAAAATATAAACTTGAAACCTACTTGAACAATTCTTTAAGTGACAGAATATTTCCTTTAAAAGATAAATGGATATTGATTGTAAACGAAGCAGTCAACAGAATCTAAACTGAACAATGGCATATCGGTATTAACATTGACAATAACTTTCGTAGATTTAAACTGATTCATAGTGAAATTTCTGTCTTGAGATCCTTACAGGCTGCAAAATCTTCTAGCCAAATTTATACCACATAACTTGGTTTTTAAACTTATTACAGATATTCCAGATTCTACTAGTGGATATTGTAAACTATGTGAAAGCAACTATTCTGTGCATGCTTGCTGCAATTGTACAGCAATGCAGCAGAACATATTCTGGTCCGTTGTTATCGAAAATTGTCCTGTGGAACTCTTTGCTGAAATCAACAAATATGAGAATCTTTATCAAGTTTTGTTGGGAAAATGTTTACCAGATATCAGTTATCATACTGATCAATTCATTAAGCTGTGCAACAGTGAACACAAATTTTCGTTTAACTAAGGACATTGTATATAGCACTCCCTCTTTTCCCACTAAATGTTATATATATTTTTATGTATAGGTACTTGATACTCACACTTATAATTATGTAATATTAATCTACGTGTATGTATAATCTATTATAGATTTAATTTTCACTAGTATCATGTTATCTTAATAAAGACATGAATGAATGAATGAATTTCTACAGCAAATATTGTTAATTTTGTCTATAAACATCATTAAAGGGAAATAACTCCTGTACAGAGTCATCTGACAATTTCAGACAATAAAGTTAATTATAGATCTTGTATTGCTGATTGTGTTGCAGTATGCAAAATTTGCCTGAGACTATTAATGTTGGTTTTAGGCTTGTAAAATTCCAAAATCATCAGTTTAATTGGCACAATATCCCATAAACCTTTTTTCTATACAAATTTTATGATGAAAGTAAATGTAGCTTTTTCACTGCAAATCCAAAATCCAAAATCACAGCACATCTAGGTAACATTATATGTCAAGTAAAGCAAAATATCAAACTATTGCACACCATGCCCATTTGGTCTCAAGTCTTTACTGCATTTGCTAACAGCAATATAATATTACATCGCAATAAGGTTGCATTTAGTAACTCGTTTGAATAGTAACAACCTCACAATAAAGATTATCTTTCATATTATGATTTTTCTGGGCTCACGAGTCCCATAGGAGTGTTCTAAACTATTCCATTTCTATTAACATAATTAATTAGCTGTATATAGTTTAAATGTAGGACAGAGAAAATGAGCGCAATACCAAATGACACTATCAATTTTTGAAATTGCACAAAAATTGCAGAAACATTTTGACAATTATTAAGCTAAATAACAACCACTCAAGGTCATGCTGAGGAAAAAAGTAGGATTTCTGCAAAATTATAAAGACAACAGAGAATTAAGATAAAATATTGACGAGTAGCACCGAGTATGAATTAAATCATAGCAAAAATTAAAAAAATGAAATAAAAATTACTGGCACTGATAGAAATCATCCTAACATTAATTCAGCAATATTTTGTTACCTATAATATTACTGGGTGTTTACATCATTCATGTTTAAAATTTACGTAATATAGGACATAGTAAAAAGAGTCTCAACAATATTGTCATCAATTTGAAAACATGTATGTGTTCATCATCTAAAATATCAAAAAGTTTAAATGTTCAAATCGGAGTAGAAAACTGGAATGATGCGAGGACAACATAATTTACCTGGCATGAAATGCTTAGAAACTTCTGGTTTGGGTTCATCTTCGTTTAGGTTTTTCATTAGTTCAGTGGTCTCCTTGTCATTGTCAAACATAAAATCTCCCAGGTCTTTAGGGGGAGCTGTTGGTACTGGGGATTGGTAAGAATAGGGATCATTGTTCGCAAATGCAGTCTGACCAGAAGAGCCAATATTAATCAAATCAGTCAACTGATCTACTGGATCGTGGCCGGATTCATAGCGATCGGCCTCAGCTTCCTCACCGACATAAGATGACGTAATTTCTTCATCTTGTTCGGGAATTTTGTCCACCGTCTCGAAATCTTCAGAATGATAGTTGTTCTCTGCATTGAATTCTCCTAATAAGTCGTGGTCTGCCATTTTCGTGACTTTGATATAATCTCAGATGTCCCGTGCAATGGCTGGCATTATAAATGTGACGTTATTGCCATGCGCAAGACATAAATTATTTTTTTCGGAACACTACAATAGTTATTTCCCCTTTCAAAAACGAAGGATTAAGCTAGTCAGTTTTGAGCAGTACTAACAATATACTTCATTGGCCAATCGTTTCGGTTCAAAACCAATTGAAATCGGTAATACTGCAGTGGGTTTAACTGTCTGTTGGGACGATGGCAGGAAAAACGAAGCCAAAAAATGGGATAAATGGAAGAACTAATGGATTTAATCACGGTTGTGAAAACGGACACAAATCAAATGTAAGTTAATGTACAATTACACTTTATATATTCAATGACATTAATTATCTTGTGATGATAGCGTTGTAGGAAGCCGATCCATCCGACTTTACCATTCACTCTTCTGCAGTTGAAAATATTATAGCCAGGTATATAATGTTTTTATGAATCTGATCGATCTATGCATAAAATAGTTAATCAAATTATAAATCAGCAATACAATTGACAATGATTAAAGGAAAAAAAATATATATTGTACAAAAATACCGAGTCAAGATTCGACACGCCCATAATTTTGACTTCAATAAACATCACGTTCTATACAAGCGTAATTGTCTCCCTTTGTAAATGTTTGCTTGTTGTCAAAACAAAGCTTCTATTAGCCTTGAACTGCTGCGTAATTTTATCTATTAATATGCTTTCACAAATAATATGATTGAACTATTTATAGGTTAAAAGATTAAATTAATTAAATAATGTGCAAAGGTAGCAAGTTTGCTCAAGTGGAAAATACAGCCCTTTAAACAGGTGGAAACTGGAGTAAACTAGAAAAACAATAAAAGACTAAAACTTACATAACAAGTTTGATGAATAACAATACTTATTTTCTGTGAACTTAATACTTGTTTTGGACTGCATTCATGAATAAAAAATTAATATTTTCTTGAAGGTTAAGCCATGAAAATTTTTCCAAAAAGAATAAAGCCTGTTATGAACAAAAGGAGAAATGTGTAATGAAAAAGTATTCTTACTACTCTTATTTTAAAAATATTTACACTTCCTATTCTATCTTCAAACAAGCCAAGGCTTCTTCTCTTCTCTTCTTTGATTTACGTCCATAACTTCATGTTATTGAAGATTACTTGAACGGGTGTCTTGCGCATGCGTGACTAAAAGCCGAAAATGAAAGTTGTAGTAAGCTGTTCCCTAAAGCTATCAACTGTTATACACTGTATGACGTTCTGTGGTAATGAATTCCATTGTACTATTGTGTGTGGGATGTCCATACTCATCAACTCATGGACATTTATTGTTATGATTCAGTAGCAGTCTACCACATTTTGTATTATCAATTTTAATTTGTTGCAATGAGGTCAGAGGTGCAAAACTGATTTTTTATTTGTTGGTCTGACGATTTCAGGTAAAAAACCTTCCAGATACAGTACAGTCAACATGATGCTGTGATTTTCCCTGCATTTGCAAATGAGTGGAAAATGCATGGTCATTTGGCTTTTGGGACACCTCGGCCATGGACACTTCGTCCATAGACACCTCGGCCCTAGTAAAGATCAGCCATACAGTATACTTTAATAGGACATATTGGCCATGGATTGAATATATATTTTTTTTAATAAAGTTATTTAAAAAAACAAAGGTTGAGTGAAATAAATGATAATACCAATGACAACTTAGACAGGGCTCACCACACTGGGCGAAGTGGGCGACAAAGTTGCCCTACTAGGACCTGAAGTCGCCCTAAGGCACCTCGAAAGCGAAGTCGAAGTCGCCCTGTCATTTCCCTTAAGTCGCCTGATGGTTCACATAAGATACTTGTAAATCTGGTCCAAATACTTCACCCAGACTACCAATTTATCAGTAAATGTGTAATTCCAATATAAAACGGCAAACAATATGCGTATTAAACATATTTTCAAACGATTTACGTCTTTCAAATGTATTACGCACCATTTGTTTTTTTACCAGATGTGACTAATTACCGGAAGTGCACAACGAAGAAAAGTAATGTACAACGGCCCATAATGAAAAATCATAATTTTTTTGATAAACAAAAACTTTTAATTGGTTTCAAACTTAAGTTCTTTAAAAAGTAATTGTACTTTAAGAATTTTCTTCCATAAGTATATGAGCTCCACTTGAAAGAATAAAGATGTATAGTAATTATTGATAAGTTCTGTAGATGGGTGTCTGGGCCATGAAGCAATTTGGATCAGCACAACTTTGTCCAAGTGGAAGTGTGCTGAACAGAAGAATTATTTCTGGGTTTTATGTAATGTTATTCTATCTATCTTCTTTGGAAATTTGCTCAGATAAACCTGGCATGTTCATAATAAACTGTTAGGAATATTAGGACACAAGAACTCATGAATGAAGTTTATGTCTACACATATACAAATATTTTTGTTGATCTATTTTTATATGTGAATACCTTGTACGGCTACAAGTACTGAAGTAGATAGAAAAACAGTCCCTATATCTGGTGTTTTTTTCATTGATTAATAATAAAGTTTATGTGCTGTTTGATATTGCATAAATGAATACTGTGAAAGTACTTAAATTCGTGGGTATCAATTTTCGTGGTTTGGTGAAATTTTACATGTTCATGGGTTCTTAAATTCGTGGACTGACGGTTTCCGAAAATGCAAAAAGTGAGGTAGCGATCAAAATAAATGATAACAGCAGAATCATTTTCACTGTTGATAATAAACATCAACATATAAAGAAGACAAAACAGTTTCATAACATGATGTTGTTTACACGCGTGGTTACGAATGTAAAATTAACAACACGGAAATCAATAACTAATTATAAACACGGTAATGTATTAATGTTTAATTGCAATAAAAACTACTTTGAGTCTATTTAATTCTCTAATTGTTATCTATTGAAGCATTCCTAGCCGAAGGGCATTTGTCACTTCATGTGTTGAGTAGCAATAAATAACTGTTACAAAGGTGTAATATAATTCATTTGTGCCACGATCGGTATTATCACAACATCCATGTCATATAGCGTGTCATTGATATGCACTAATAAGGATAAAGTATAGCTTATCTTTTAAATATTTTATTTATTTTAATTTACGTTCAAAGGAGCAACCAATCTCATAATTCCGATAATTTGTTACTTTTTAACATTGAAAATGAACACCTCATATATCCCTACCTTGACCGGAAGTCGATGTTTCTTCGTACGCTTTACAGTAAAATAATACCTACATTTAATAAAAACACAATTCGAACATGAAACCTGTAACATAATCATTAAGATGGAGTTTGTGCTGAACATTAGGTATCTATCGAACCACAAAATCATATATTACATTTATAAATAAATGTCCGATCTCGGACATTTCATATCGTTGTTCCCAAGTTCCTATCTGTTAATGAAGTTTTATTCTTCGTTGGATTTTTAATTTCGTGGTCCGAGGCCTTCACGAAAACCACGAAAATTGATACCCCACGAATAAAAAGTATTTCACAGTAATAATGAAAAAGAAAGAAAAAAACTGAATCTAAGTGTGTTATGGTTTTAAAACACAAGAGAAATAACCCTGGAAATTGATGTAAATAATGAAAATGTATGTAACTACTGTGAAATTAATTATTTGTACAGTCCCCCTGACTTCTCCCTAGTGTCTCCTGAAGTCTCCCTATCAGGGCCTGACTTCTCCCTGTTTGGCTGCCAGGGAGAAGTCACTTCTCCCTACTTTTTTAGAGTGTGGTGACCCCTGCTTAGATATTAATCCTAAAATAAAATCATTAGATTATTAATATGTTACTGAATGTTACTATTTTAAATTAAATGAATGATTAAAAAATAATTATAAGAAATTAAATACCACTTTGACAAAGAAAAAACCTCTTTGATGTCAATAAACCATAACAACATTGTTAAATATCAATGGATGAACCAAGCTGAAGAACAAGCCAACTTCAATATAGGATAGGAGTTTGGAGAAAAAAATATGTGTTTGAATTGACTGTAATTGTAAACTGTAGATAGTAAATACTTTCACTGATACGATTTTTAGGAAAATGCATTAATGTCTTAAACAATCGAAACTAACTAAAATAGTTGATAAATCGCTATACATACTGAATAAATCAACAATATACTAACATAAATAGTATGGCAAAAATGTCAGGGGCTGATGCCTACTGTGGACGACATTTACTGTAGACCAAAAGTATGGCAGAAACGTCCAAATACTGTCTTTGTAGGTTTGATGCATTGCGTGCAATCACGCAAACTGGATTCTGCCCACGATAATACCACAAATAATATGTCCACCCAAAATTCGTGGATGATGCAATTACCACGCAAATTAATCTATATAAAAATTTGCTTTGTAACATGAACAATCAGGGTTCTCGTTAAGATGCGTATACGCGTCCTGGACGCGTCAAAGTTGTGTAGGACGCGCCATTTCTAGATTCCGTGCATCCTCGGGACGCATCGCAGTCAAATCATTTGCGTCCCTAAAATCAACAGCACGTCATCTACCTAAAGCTTTACAACCGGATGTAATTCTATTTTAGCTGTGATGCACAGCAGGTGAAATATATTTGATCTCTGACAGTGACCGATGACCGATAATAAGTGGCTGAATTAACAAAATCTAAACAATCTTAACATGATTTAAATATTTTTTTAAGAAATTTATTATGTATTTAAAAAAAAAACAACAAGTTTTTATTAACCAAAATGATAATATCTTTCTTGTACATCGCGTCGAAAGTAAACAAACACGTTTTCGATGTTCATGTTTTTAAACGGTAATTAAGTGAAACACCTGGCTTGCAACTTGATTTAAAAAGTTTTCTATTTGAATAATAAATTAATTATTTCCATTAACTATTAGTGACTAGCTAGAGCATGGAATCTTTGTGGGTTTACCTAACCTATAATTTAATACAAAATATTTGCAGCAGAAATATCGTTGTCGATGTTTTTAAAATGTGACTATTTGCAGCAGAAAGATCGTTTTCGATGTTTTAAAATGTGACTAAGTGAAACACTTGGCTTGTGACCTGATTGCAATGATTAAAAAATATTATTGTAATGAATTAATATCAGAAATATTGTCAAGTTTTGGATTGGTAAATTTAAACAAAATTTATAAAATTTATTGAAAAACTTGATAACTACTCAGTGCTTTGAAATTTATGTATTATACAATTAGTCAAATTTTTCAAACTGAGGTGTTGCCTCTTATCACACTGAACCCATATTTTCTCCCAGATGAAGCCATGCAGACTTCAAATAACCAACAGAAATAAATGGTGTTAATTCATAATTCCCTTCCATAAACATGATAAAATGATACTAAAATCTTGGGAAACATGTAGATTAAGCTGTCATGTAGTAATGCATGGGTTTCAACAGGGATTTTAGTATGAAATAAAACATGAAGATGTTCATAATGTTACAAAACAAAACTTAATGTATTACTCATGGTAACGTCATGCAGTACCGGTAGTTTGGTTGGAGTCAACTTTATGGACTCACCAAGACAGATTGGGACTCATCATTCCAAAAAGTGACGAGTCCCAGGACTCACTATAAAAAAATCCTAGTGAGAACCCTGACAATGTTTTTAAATTTGACCTGCAAACATATTTTTTCAATCGTATTTACTTTATACGTTATATACAACAGGTGTATTAGTTTAGATGCTTTGTATGAAACAAACTACAAAAAACTTATATACCTACAAACGGCGATTGTTACGTTTCAAATATTGTATTTTCAAACGATCGCAATTAAAAAATATATATATATCGATAGTATTGCTCAATTGTAAGAAATATTTCAAATATCCCAACCAAATGTTATATCTTGTGTGCTTGTCTTCATCATTTTAGACAAGCTCGTAAAATTACAGGTACATTTAAATATTAACGGAAAACCTTCCAATTGAGTTGCACCTTATAACTAAGTACGCTTAGTGTGATTTATTAAAGACTTATTATCATTCAAGGTTTGCAATCCCACTCTTATGTACATGTACTACTCTCCAGCATTCAACACCTTATGGCAGGAGACAACTTTGTTTAATTGCCATATTGCATTATACGCAGGTTTCAATAAACAAATCTACTTCCAACACTGCCCGACGCATCGTACATAAATGGTTTGCATTTATTTACATACGTGCACCTGTGTTAAATGTACTTTATATTTTTTGTTGCAATGCTACATATGTACTAGTAGCTATGAGATACAGTTGAACCCACGTACATGTATTCAACACTATTTATAATTTTCGGATCTTATTTGTTTCCAAATTGCTGTGAAAGCAGAGGTTGCCTTCTATTACACAAATGCTAAGTAGAATTTGGCTGAAATATACAAGAAACTGTGGTATTAAAAACGAGGAGCATTCACAGAATATTTTTACAATGTTCTGTCGATGCCAAACTTTCAACTTCAATGATCTTTCATAATAATTGGGGCCGAACACCTAACCATGTGTTGACTTGATTTATTCCGAAGGCAGTGAATTTACCTGTACAAAGAATTTGCTGTGAATGTTTTTTTTTTCAGTAATAAATTTATTTACAAAATGACATTACTTATAAACTTTTCTTGGAGATATTGTCACACATAATACTATATTATTTATACTGATATTATTTGATAATAAATCACTCAATTACTGAATACTGTGTACACATTGTCACACACGATCAACCATAGCCAGTTGGATAGCAACTCGGGCGATCTTTTTGTGGTCCCACATCGCCTTGTTCATCAGTGCTCTGTCATTTTGCTATTATTGTCAGAAATCGTCATATTTTTGTTATAGCCTCATGTTTATCAATACGCGTCATTGGTTACGCTGGTTCCAGCGTGCATTTACTTTATATATATATATAGCGTACGTTAAAATACTATCGGAAACCAGTTCAAAGCAAAGATAATACCGACAGTTTTCGGAGCGGATATGAACTCAGTGCCATAGATTGCAAAATACCATGCTACTAGAATTTAAATATTTGTAATAATTTAAACAGAAACAAAAATTAATATTTTGGTAATCACCTTTTAAAAGTTTTTCATTTAAATCTGCTCAGATATATGTACTATGGAAATATTACATTGAATACATAATATATATTATAAAATTGTGCTAGAAAATATTAAATATTTATTGATGTTTATTGTATGATCTTGCATGCATTTATACATATAAATAAATATACACACATATAAGATCTTAAAGACCGTCGCAATCAAAAGTGACTAATGGTTCAAAAATCCTAGCTAAAACCCTGGTTCCGAAACTAGAAACACAAAAACCACGTATGCTTAATCATTATAAAATGCTTATCATAAGACAAGGTTTATTTTTTCTAACCTGATAGGTATTCAAAGCGGCTCATATGATTGAGCAACATACACAAGTATAAATACGCAGGATTTTCTTCCGTTTTTAGGGTTAATAAATCACAGATGTTCTTTTTCTCTACACACTTAATCACTTATTGAAAAATAAGTGTTTCTTTTATGATACGGGTATTGAACATTTAAAAAAATAAACTGATTTTGTTCTGAAAACACGTTAATAGATGTATATGATTTCCATTTCAGTTAATTCTTTTGGCAAAAACGGCACTGCAGACGATGCTTTTCAGTATTTGTTTTAATTGAATAAATTTACCTGCCGGTTTAATCGTATCATGATATAAAAATTTACGTCAACGAAAAGTATCCGTAATATATTATTTGTACAAAAAAAGAAAATGTAACATACATTTACTTGTAAAAACAATGTCTTAGATTAAAATTCTTACTGAATAGCGTTCATGTATACCGATAACATGTATAATCACGCCCACTCAAAATTTTGCGCGTTTTTGCGCCGCATCCACAAATCAATTTTCAATATTTTTCGTGGGTACAAAATTAGTGATTCGTGGGCAGAATTTGAGTGGATTTTGCGTGATGACAACGCTTGGGCTTTGAAAAATCACAGCATTCTGTTGACTGTACTGTAGGTACATTAAATGTGACAAAAAATTTAATGTCATTATTATTATTTCACCAACTTTTACTAACTTGCCTTACTAGTATGTCAGCTTCTTTTACATGTTATTTATATTCAGAAGCAATTTCCTAAAACTAACAAATAGCACTGTATATTTCTTCAATTTGAGTGCAATACAGTAGTCCCCCTTTTTTTTACCTCCCCCTTTCCGCTTTTCACAGATCATCTGCTGTTATACTGACAGTTTTACATGTATACTAGTATGTCTATGAAAAGTTACAAACATGTTAAAATGTGGCAAAGTTTACTAGTCTTTATGGATGCAAATATAATTTGAAAAAGCAGTAACTATTGATTATAATATTAGAAAAAAAAGTACAATTTTTTTTCATTGATTGTAGTATACATCAAGTAATGATGAGTTCGTGGAAACTTTTGAAGAAACACCCCTGATTATTGCTGTATTAACATACCTGGGATATGCTGTACTGGTTGTTATCGGGCATATTAGAGACTTCCTGAGAAGTGTAGGCATCGAGAAGATCAAGTCATGCACAGAACCTAAACTTCAAGTATGTTGATTTAATGCAGTCCAAAGCAGGATGTAAAGACTCACATTTTTATAAGTCTTATTTGTTGAAATATGCAGAATTGCATCAAGAATATATTCCAGATACTCCATAGACAATATTTTTTTTACAGAATTTCTGTTGTTGTAGAATATAATTATCATAACTTCAATCAAGCTGATTTATGTCCATTTCTAAGCTCATTTCCATAGATACCCTTACATTCCGACATTTTTAACAAAAATTCATGTGACAACACCATGACTTAAATAAATGTCTTAAATCATCATAATTGAAGGTATGATGATTATATTCATAGAAAAAAATATCTAAAGAAGTGAATTATATAATATAGTTTAACTGGACGAAAATGTTTTATAACATCTGGACACGATGAAAAATGCAGACTCGGACCAGTGTCGCAAAATCTGCTGTTTTCCTTATTGAGAGCTCTCTTACATCCCATGCAAAATAACAGGTGTTTGACAGCAGATGATTCTCAGACTATTGATACATGTACCATCAAAGAGGTACAAGTTAAACTATAGTTCTAATGATGTGAATTAAAAAAAAGAATGTTATCAAGGGATAAAACCTGCCAACTTGATAACCAGGAGTGTAACATTTAAAACTGACTAAATTATATCTATGACATGGCTTAATGTTTGATTGTTTAAAAATCAGTGAAATTTTAGTGTTGTATATCTACATGTGTTGAAAGCATTTTTTTTGTAATTCTGCTATGTAGGGTTTTGTCCCCCTGTATCAGAGTTGGGAGAGTTTCTACACTAGAAATTTATACAGAAGAATACGAGACTGTTGGAATAGACCAATATGCAGTGTGGCTGGTGCAGAAATGGATGTCTTGGAGCGGGCATCTCTTGACAATGGATGGAATTTTAAGTAAGATGGATGTACATGTATAAAAATGCTATCTGACATTATGGCAGAGTTTGTGCTATTTCTGTCATAAATATTTGAGTTGGGCTCATCAGTACATTAACCTAATGGTGCAGCAAACCAACTAATCCTTATGTAAACACTTTCTGTGTTGATTAATAAACATTAAAACCTATATTGAAAAAAAAATCATTTTTATTCCAAAAAGATTTTTTTTAAATATATACATGAAGCAATATCAAAAACACTAATGTTACATCAACAGTATATATTTCAGTTTTAAATTTACCCATGTTCATAAAGTATTTAACTAGATGGTCTCCTCATATGCATGATGTAATAGGAAGAAATGAACAACACCAGTTTATCATTTTCTAGAATAAAAGTCTTCCACAGTTCAGTGCACACTTCAGTTCAGTTTATGGAGAGGATTTATATAGGCTATGCCTGCTATCCAATCCATTTCAATTTTCTTGAATAAAATATGTTTAAACTACACTTCAGTTATAATATTAAGTGTAGAAATGCTAATAAAGTTGGGGAAAAAAAAACATTAAAACATAGATGTTACATGTATGTCTGTCATTCTGGCAGTACTTGTAAAGAATACAATGTCGTTAATATAAATAATGAATATATTGTACATAAACTTTTCGAATCGATGAAAAAGGGAAGTCGCGGTCAGAAAAAAAATCTGTATTATACAGTTGAGTTTCAAAACTTAATTTCAGACAGTATTTACATTTATGGAGATGAAATTTCATATTTTGTCAAGAATATATTGCAGATGTCATTACAATTATGAAAGTAGAAAATGCAGCCTCTCTAATAAGAATATGTGATTCAATACATTTGTAGTAAAATTGGTTCAAATAAAAAACACAATCATACATATCCATTGTACATGTATTTTTACATTCCTAATTTGAAGTCCATATTTTTCACATTGATAAGGAGGATGTTGTAAATAAAGTCCATGCTAAAGTTTCTTGTCTGTTTATAAAGTAACCTTGAAGCATTATATAATTTTTATTAGTAGATTCTTAAATTATTCACTTTCCAATGAATGAATAGACAACACTTATTTTAAAATAAGTTGTCACAGTTTTCAACGTTGTATACAAACTCTTGGAATTAAGAGGTTATTTCTTTGTTGATATTTGATTTAAAGATAGAAAATTAACTGAAAAACAATGTTGTATATTATTAGTTTTTTCTGTAAATTAATAAATAGTCTTTTGGCTGACAAGCAATATATCTCTTTTAGATACAGACATCATTATCTATAATTTTGTCTATGTTAGCTTATTCTGTATTTTAATGGTGACTGTAATTTAATAAAGTTTATAAAATGTTTTTATTTTTTAGTCTTACAGGGAAGAAACTGCATGTTTTGAATTTTGGTTCCTACAATTATCTGGGTTTTGCTGAAAATAAAGGTCCATGTGCTGACGCTGTTGAGAAGGCCACTTTAAAATATGGTGTTGGTTGCTGTGGAAGTAGACAGGGATTAGGTAATATTTTTAAATTCAAACAAATTTTTTGTTGACAACAGATGAAATATAAAAAAAAAATGATATGCTATACCTGCGGAAAGGAATATGATAAACAAAAATAAATGACAAATATTGCGGAAAAGTGAGAGGCATTTGAATATTTTTGTACATGTACTAAATTCATATTTTGTATATCACGTGGATAAAAAACAAGAAATGTTTAAGGTGTCAGGCCCACAAATGAAGTTACTATTTAATTTTATTTTTTGATCGAGGCATACAGCTGTATTAAATCGGTTGATTATAAATTAATGACTTTACAGAAAAAGTAGTTTTGAGTAAAACAGTTTATTGTTACTTATATATTATTTCCGATGTTAACATTTCTTTAGGGCAACAATTCTGGAAAACCATTTAATATAGGTCTGATGAAGTATATTAAGTACTTTGTGTTTCCAGGTTACTTAGAAATACACAAAGAGTTGGATGAATTAGTTGCAAAGTTTTTGGGTGTAGATGCTGCCATTACAGTTCCTATGGGTTTTGCAACAAATTCCATGAATATGCCAAGTCTTGTTGGAAAGGTACAATCAAGTTTGTTTTTAAAAATTATATTTTGAACAAAAGCTTGCAATGGACATACAATTTATTATCTTTTTGGAATATGTATTTAGCAACAATTTGAGACCTTTTAAAACTTCTTAAAGGTTATATTATGAACAAATTTGATGTTTTAGAACCTTTTACTTCAATGTTCTCTATTTTTATAAGAAATCTTTAGAACAATTGAAACTGTGTGTTTGTAAAAACAACAAATGCTTAATAATTAAAGTTATGTGTTCTGAATAGTGATGGAACGATTATCGCCTACAATCGATAAACTGTCGTTTTTCACCCGCCGATCTTACTAATCGATGTTCAAAATAAAATCGGATGTCGCAGACATCGCCGATCGAAATACGGAAATTCAATTCTGTCCGGTTTTGTTCTGTAATTAACCTGTCCGATCCGTTTCCGGGTATAGTAACATGGATGACAAGGTCGAAGCGGTCGATCATGACTACCTAATTCAAGAAGGCCAATGATAAAAAAATGGTTTTTATTAAGCAGAAAAAAACAATGTTTTAGTAAAGAGACAATTTAAGCAATGTTAATTGATACACTAAAAAAGATTTTCCGATTATTAATCGATTATGTCTTTTCGATTATTTCTAACAATTTTCCGATTCCCAACACTAGTTCTGAACAAAATCAAATGCTGTTTTGGTTAAATTTCAGGGTTGTCTTATTTTAAGTGATGAATTGAATCATTCTTCTTTAGTTCTTGGAGCAAGACTGTCTGGGGCATCCATAAAAACATTTAAACACAACGGTAAGTACTGCAGACTTAACATCAATCATTTAAAAGCTTATTTTTTAAGTAAGCTGTAAATTTTATATTACTGATGTCATAAAGTCAGTCAACAAATAAAATGACATCAAGATAGATTCTTTGTAGTATCAAGTGTTGTAAAGACCAATCATAAACAAACCAACATCTGTATAATTAGCAAGTTGAGGCAAATTATCCAATAAAAAACATTGATTTAGAAGTGTTATATACTACACGTATACAGTGCTATGTCTATGCTTTACAGTGGACGGTTTATTTCTTGGGCCACTTCTAACTTGCGTCTAGATATAGAAATATTGAAATGCTTTATTGTCCAACCTTATATTTTCCTACCATTTGTCAGTCTTTTTTTTATATCAACTTGTGCCTTTCCTTATGTCTCAAATTGATGTGCATGTATTTCACTGTTTCTAATATTTGTATGTGTTAAAGATATGGGGTTGCTTTTATTAATTGGTTTGGTATAGTGCAGGTGTAGTTATGTTTTTTATTTATTGTTTATGTTTCTGCGTGTCTGTCTTGTTAGGTTATTACAATAAATGAGACATATTTAAGAACATTTTTGAATTGATTGTTTGGTTTTTCTGCTCGATATAACAAGAGAAACAACTCTTACCAAAACAATTGACATTAGGTTTTACAGGGTCATCACTTTAAATGCACAATAGTTTCTAAATTGCCACCAAATAGGATGTAATATATATAATTAGGTTATTTTTATACATGCATGGGGTATAAAGTGACGGTGGTGTCTAGCTGTCCTTTACACATTCTCTAATGCTACACTATTAAATGTAATTTGATGTTTGATATTTAAAATTATGAACAAATTGATATTTGCAGTTTCCAATAAAAAAACATGGACTGCCATTCTTTGATATAAGGGGTACTTGTTTTGTGTAATCTCTCAATACGTTTTTTTACCCAGATGTATTGAAAATTGGGAAGCAGAGGGTATCAATTATTTAGAATTGCTCACATTTTTTCTAGTTGTTATATATGATATTAATAATGCATTTAAAGAAGAAAATAAGTCTTGAAAGTCTAGAAATAATACCAGTTATCACTTGGAAAGAATGTGGTCATAATTGAATAAATAAACCATTTATTGTTCATTTTGTATTAGACATGGAGGATTTGGAAGATAAATTAAAGACTGCTGTAGTATTTGGACAAGCAAGAACTCACAGACCTTGGAAGAAAATTCTGATTGTTGTAGAAGGAGTATACAGGTATGTTTAATACATGTACCTGGTACTATCCGTTACATATTTTTATCGGTAATTTGTTACAATTTTCTTTGATCTTTACTACCAATAAAATAAGTATCAACGCTAAGAAGAACAACGACTAGTGATACTAGAAATTATCAGCTGTTGGTCATTTGTCATGCGTGAACACATTGCGGAAGAATCTGCCTTACTTTTTGAGCAATCGCGCATCACTGACCAAAGCTCATTAATATTAAGGAAAACAAACATCACCAAAAAACAATACATCTATGCTGCAATTAATCAGACCTGTCCAGACACTAAGAAGTGTTACAAAATATAAAACGCAACACACAATCAGTATCTAGAGAGTATCTTATTCATCTCCTGAAATAAGAATAACAAACAATGTACATACAATACCCCCCTTTTTTGACTTTGTATGGCAGTACGCTCGAATTTCGGCGATAAACGTGTCTTGAAAGTGTATTTTTTATAGATAGGCTATAGCCCTTTATACTATAGGCAACTAATTATTTGGTGTTACACAGGCAGCAATTTTCATTACATATTTAGGGGGTAAGAAATCAATATGGATTGATTTATCAGTATCGGTAGCCCCATAAACGGAATAACTGCCATGCACACGGCCAAGCCGGTCAGTGAAAGAAATCGTAATCAGAATCATTTTCTTCTGTGAAGAAACATTAATATAGTTTTCAAACATGATAACCTACCTCTTTAAACTTTTTCTTAACGCTGAAAATGGTTTCAGATTGACATTTCCTCTCCATTCAATTACCTCCGTCTCCGTGCGTACAATCGCTTTACAGTTTTTTGAATGAATGAGGTAGAAGTGACGTCATGTCAGACCGCATTACGCATAACAAATTGTACAAAAGAAGTAGTGCACAGATTCTTACCGTAAAAACGGCACTATTACAAAGCAAAATAACAACAAATGTGTCAAAAAAAAACGAAAACAAATAAAAAAAGATGTATTTAAATTGAGAAATTACCGATAAAAAAATTATTAGTATTTTTTTCGCTTGACAAGGATTATCAGGTCTATATCAGATTCGCTCTACGAGCTCATCTGATATAGATCTGATAATCCTTGTCTCGCGAAAAAAATACTAATAATTAATATATACCCTATACTACAAAAAGGTCTACAATGTTTTTCACCAGTCTGCCACAACTCTTTGTCTCCTATAAGAAACATTATTAACAGATTTAGGTATTTAGTTTTAATGACAACAAATTGAAAAAAAAAATCTGTTGTGTGTTTTTATGAGATATCTGTTTATAATTTTGAAATCTTGGTTTTACAACTACTTAAATCAAGTAAGAATAACAGCCATTTATTTGAGATCAATTTTATCTGGATATTTAGTTTGCCTTTGAAGCTAATATCTGATTTATAAATTTAAATGGAGCATCCTAGGTTATACAATATAGTGCTTTACTTACCTGACCTTTTCTTATGCCATTAAAACTCCAATTGTCCCATGATGTCATCACTGTTATAGAAATTTTTCTTCTTCTGAGCAGGTTCTATTACCTAATTAAAAATTAACAGGATTCCATAATGAAAATGAATTATAACAGATTTGTACAATAAACCTCTTTCTTACAGTACTTACACTTTTATTGAGGTCCCAGTCTACTATCTGGTTGGCAGTACCATAACTACCTTTGACACAGTAATGCACCTACATGCATTAACATTTTTTAAAGAATAAAAATAATAGAATTGTAACGTTCAGTACTTGAAATTAATATAAATTATATCACTAGCCAAACAATTTATATGTGATCACCAGAACTAACAAACAAACAGCTTAATTGACAAGGATTGCCAGTTTTCCTACCAAAGGTCGGGGGTTCTCTCCAGGTACTCTGGCTTCCTTCCCCAATTAAAACTGGACACCATGATATAGCTGAAAAATTGCGGAAAGTGGTATTAAACATCATTCAAACAAACAAAGAGCAATACACCCAAATATTTATACCATATTTAATTTGTTGCTAAAAATGCTGCCAAGTACGGCAGAATGATATTTCAGTGTCCTCAGTGCTTCCATAGAAAGTTTTATTTTAGTTCAAACTTCTCATTTAAGGTTGCCAGAAGAGAAGAATCTTTTGTTATTACTTGAAGTCTGACTATCCTCTTTATTAACCTTCATTTTCCTTCTTTTTATCGACAACAGAATGACACCAAATATGGCACAAATATTTTTATGAGGTACTACATCACATGTTTAGATTTGGTTCCAATACTTTACTTAAATAATTGTCACAAACTTTAAGTATCTTATTGGTGTAATTTTCATAATCATTTAGAAAGATTTAAAATACCCATGTGAAAAATTCTAAATCTCTGGAGCTTTTGGTGGTGGGCGTAGGGGGCTTCACCCCAGTACCTCTAAAAGGGTTTTGCCCTGGACCTTTTGGGGCTTCCAAACTCCTTACCATCGTCTTTGTGTGCCTTACTTTAAATATCTAGGTACACAACTCGTTGGCTATACAGAGCTGTTCAAGTTGTACAGAATGGAGTAATTTTTCAAGATTGCCAGATAACATGTATAAGATAAAAATAAATGGCTGAAATATAATTGATTGTTTGATTTTTGATTTAACTAAAATTTATTTCAGTATGGAAGGTTCCATTGTTAAACTTCCAGAAGTAGTTAAACTTAAGAAAAAGTATAAAGCGTACATTTACTTGGATGAAGCCCATAGTATTGGTGCGATGGGTCCTCACGGTCGAGGCATTGTTGATTATTTTGGCATTGACCCTAAAGATATAGATATCATGATGGGAACATTTACCAAAAGTTTTGGTGCATCTGGTGGTTATATTGGTGGGACAAAGGTAGGCATCGTTATTTTATTACACGTATTACAATTGTGTGGTGATTTTAAAACATTTGTGTTTTAGGAACCACATACATACATCACATCAATTTTATGTTGTATTTTGTCTGTGACTTCCTGTACTGTGTTTATTTCTTGTTCATTTAAACTGTCCCGAACGTTTATCATTTACTTCCTTGAACACAAGTACATATATATGTTTAAAGTTTTTTTTTGTTGTAAATTGTGCAACTTGAAATACATGTATAGATGTATGTGTTTCACAGTCTATATATTTTTTACATACATTTACATGTATCTAAATATATCACCTATTTTAGAAGAAAATATTTCATGAAAATTATCAACTAAATCCTTTCACCAAGTAAGTCTATAAAAAGTGTATCATTTCTTAATGGACTGCTATTGCTAATAGTTTCACTTCTATACAGTCTTTGTAGAAAATAAATGGTTGAATAGCATGTGAGTTCATACTTGTATGTATTTTTCAGAGTTTGATTAACCATCTACGTCTACATTCACATGCGTCAATCTATTCTGGTACAATGTCTCCTGGTGTCACGCAACAGATTATATCATCAATGTCCATTATAATGGGAGCTGATGGTACTAATGAAGGTATGCACAAAAATGTATCAAGGTCTAATAAGTCAACATGTTGAAATTAGTTTTATTATAGGATTAAACACCGTTCTTTAAAATTGCATTAAGGAATTAATTTATCTAACATGTTTCTCAACTTCATATTTCTTGTGTATTTGGTAGCGGGATTGACTGAACGTATGGATATTTTGTTTATTTTTATGTACGATTATTCCATTAACCATTTTCAGATTTTAATAAACACAATTAAGTTTTATATCAATCTATAACCTTATTTTCTGTATCGAACAGAAGGACAGTTTTAAATTTAACAAATCATTTATGATAATTCATCAAACAAATTATTTATAAGCTGATCGCTACTTTCGATATTGAAAGCCGCCATCTTTGTTTACGTTGGTTAGGGTAAAAATAGTTCGGTCAACGTCATTTGTCCAAAAATAAATTGAGTTAACTTCATTTATCAAAAAATAAATTTCGTTGAAAACCTTTACTGGAAGTTATCTCAATTAATGAAATAAATGTATTTCTAAATATGCAAATCATATTAGAATTATGAGACATTATTAACTTAAGAGCAAGTCATTGTTGTACAATAATACAGTACATGCTCACGTAAAAGTTACTCTGCATATAAGTCAGGGGGTATTTAGGGGCCGTAAAATCTGGTATTTGCTTTTGACCCTTGTATAAGACGTTTGGAAGACAGCAGTGTTAACATCAGAATCAAATAAACATTGCTAATTTGTTAATAAAAATCAGTATATCAGTATGACTTGTTTATTATTATACCCCCCTGCAAATTTGTTTGGGGGGTATATAGGAATCACCCTGTCTGCCTGTCCGTCTGTCCACATCCCATGAAAGTGCAACTCCTCCTTAATAGCTTGATGAAATTTAATGAAACTTAGCATAAAGGAAGTACATTATATGTAGATGTGCATGAAGGATATTTATTGACCTCGGACATCATTAAGGGAAGTAATTGGTCTTGAAAGCGAAGCTGGGGGGGGGGGGGGGTAATCACTTTGTGAGCATGCTCACAGTCCACACTTGTTTGTTTCTAATGTATTATGAGTTATATTGTTGGTTTGCATGTCATTTCATTGAAGATGACATCAAACATGTGTTTTTGAAAAGGCACTTGTAATTGTCTCCCTGAATTTTATATAACTAAAAACCATAAGTAATGTATATGAGTATTCATTTTCTTATTACGGGTATTATAGTTAAAGCAGATAGTTGTGTGTGAGTATGTATGATTATGTCTCCTGAAAGTTTGCGGAATTGAGTGGGTACATTTATATGTAATTTAAAATTTTAATTTCCTTTTTGTAGGAAAAAAGAGAGTTCAGCAGTTAAAGTGGAATACCAGATACTTTAGGCGACGCCTGCATGACATGGGTTTTATTATCTATGGCAACAAAGATTCACCAGTCATTCCATTGTTAATATTTATGCCTTCTAAGATAGCGTAAGTACACAACACTGTTTTAGACAAAATACATCAAAACATTAATTTCTCACAAAATGTTTATTGACTTGGATAATATGAAGTGTTTGAGCCCTTATGTCCCACCATCAAACATTAGGGGGATATGTAGATTTTTAATCTCTGGTTTAACCCAGCCTCATGTATCGCTTTGTGAACATGCTGTAAGTCCACACTTGTTTGTATATATATTTAATATATAGTTTGTATGTCTGTTTTGTATGCAATTGTTTTTGGTCCTGTTGTTTGTTTTTCTCCACTAATTATTAATTGAATAGTATTTGGTTGTAAATGTTATATGTTATATATCATATATACAGTGAAGTACAGCTGTTTTGGATATACATAAATTTGACATACTCTATATTACACCCCTGACCCTATATCACATGATATAATGAATGTTACATGTCAAAATCTGTATTACGTGCAATATGATGGTCTTAATTACAAAAAATTAACTGAAATAAGAGCAAAAAAATGCTTCTTGATAATAACGAGCTTAGGGTATTGTAAGCATACAGTCATCTTAATGCATAATTTTTAATATTTTCAGAGCTTTAGGTAGAGAATGTTTGAAGAGAGGTCTTGGAATTGTAGTCGTTGGTTTCCCAGCCACACCCATTATTGAATCTCGAGCGCGATTTTGTTTGTCAGCTGCACATACAAAAGAAATGCTGGATCAAGTAAGTAACATGGCATACACGAAACTATCAAAATAAAAAAACCTTAACCAGCAATATATAAAACAATAAGATCATAGCATCCTTATAGCAGTCTTGTAAATTGTTACAACGTAACAACACATATATTTATTATATGTAAAAAATATTTATTATAATACAGTTACTTTTATCCTGAACACAACTAAATCATGCATTTTATCATTTTCTTGCAACAGAAATACAATGTCTTAAAAAGAATGATAAGCTTCTTTATGTGGAAAATATAGGATCTTAACATTGATGAGAGTGAATTTTTGGATTTCTCCAATGAAATATTAAGTTTGAGCCCTGGCAAAGACTAAAATTGCTTAACTTAACTATTGAGATTGAAGAAATCAGATAATGCAAGAGTACTAATTAGGAGATAACTGTATTGTATTTGAAGATTTGCCGGCATCAATTGGTGATTTGATGGTCAGAAATTGAGTTTATTGGCGACGCGTAAGCGGAGCCAGTAAACGGATATTTCCGACCATCAAATCACCAATTGATGCCGGCAAATCTTCAAATACAATACAGTTATCTCCATTCTAATGCTACGGCAATATAAAACAAAATTAACTGATTAAAATTGGAATTTTTTATTTGCCGGAAATAACGTCTGCGCTTGCGTTAAAATCTGACGGCATCAATCGTGGAATTGATGCCATGAAATTATTCCCGTTATCCAATCAGAATTGACGTTATATCAAGAACTGCATTAGAATATAAGATTATGTTTCTGTAATTTAAAAAAGGTGTAAATTTGTGAAATGAAATACAAATTCAACATAAATTTATGCTCATGATTTGAATATGTAGTAAATGGCAGTTGTTTTGTTTATTGTGTCATTATTTTTGTTTATGACATGATTATTTTAAGCCCATCAACGTAAGTGAATCATAAATGTACTAGTGATGAGAACTATATTTTCCACACTGGTCAAGTGGTTGGAATATTTTGTCAAAATTAGAAAAAACATTTATATACTACCAGAACATGATTAAGACATGCATAACTTTCCTTTTCTTCCAGGCATTAGAAGTAATTGATGAGGTTGGAGACTTATTGTCTTTGAAATACTCCAGGATTGTTCCACCATCATTTAGTGAAAAAGATGTGGAGTTGTTAGTGGTAAGGAATACATATAAGTACCAAGTACCTCACAAGTACAATGTACTTATGGGAAGCAGTGTATTTCTCTTTGTTAAGTTGATAGTAAGAAGTGGCCAGATATGATTTATTATTTTGTTAACATAAGATTTGTAACAATGATTGGTTACGATGTTTATTCTTATTCATAAGCTATAATTTCATTTTTTTATTAATTTGTCTTTTAGTTATGAACTAGTTTTCTTCTTATTACCAAATTTCATAAAGGTATCTATCAAGTCTTGTTTGTTATAAAAACTTGTTTTAAAAACCTGACTTCAATCTTAATTGACAAGGATTTCCAGTTTTCCTACCGCAGGTCGGGGTTTTTCTCCAGGTTCACTGGCTTCCTCCCCCAATAAAAAATGAATATGATATACCTGAAAATTGGCTGAAAGTGGAGTAAAACACCATCAAACAAACAAACAAACAAAAACCTTTAAAACATAATAGAATGGTTTAAGGTATCCGGACCACAATTGACCACGTGATCATATTTGGTGTCCCGGATGTCCATTGTATTTCAATGGAGCAGACCTCGGTAATCTTCGGCAAACATCGAAAATACTATTTGAGTAACTAAATTTTTTGCTCAAAAATGTTAACATTGACTAAAAGTAAAACAATATATTTAATTTGTGTCGTTAGTTAGCAAAACCTTGATGTAATAAAGCTGTATTTCTTGGTCGAAAAATAAAACTGAACGGTGACTTCAATTATGGGTCGGATACCTTAAATCTGCTTCTACTGAATATCTTCTGAGCATTTTATTGTCTATCGTTATAGAAAGAACACAACAAATTATTCTAATTTTGTTTTCAGTGAAGAATCAACATGTGATGAAAACACAACAGGGATCTCTGACTGTATCACAGTTCCTATACAGCTGAATTGCACAACTTTTTTTATATAAATATATTTTTACCTTTGTTGATAAACCTTTTTTATGGGGTAGTATTATTGAACAGGATATAATGATATTAAGAAGTCAAGGCAACTTTTCAAGATTAAAATTGTATAAAGAAAATAAGAAAGTGATATAAATCTCATTTATGACAGGGAGCTAGTAAAATCAAAGACACTCAGTCTGTTAAATCCATTGGTCTTTCAGGACGTTTATTGTCCAATTTGTATTTTATAATGTGTACCAACATCAAATGTGAATATTATGCCATCCTTATTGTGAAATTTATCATGAAAACGTTACATATTATGCTTTTTTCTCTGTGTTCATATCATAAATCGTATTTTAAAATATATATATAACAAAACTGTTTATTGACAAAAACGTAGATATTGAAAATAGGTTTATACATACAGTTTACAATAAGTGAATTTACATTTTGGCTCCTAATCCTTTTTCTAATTATCAGAATTTATTAGATCAGTGTAATTCTGGCTGCAATAATTGGATTGTAATTGAAACCTACATCCAGATTTTTCTGTTTAACTACAAAATTTTAATGAAATAATCTGGTATTTGTTTTTGTCTTCTATACATTCTAATTTCTCTGTAAAAATAATGTTTTGTTATTGGAAACATCAGTACAGCTGACAGGATTTTGTTTATATTTTTACACATATTTGTATTTACACTTTTACGATCCTATATAACCCACAGCTTTTCACAAAATTTCACTTACACCAAACATGATTTCATAGAACCATTCTGTGTCTATATCATCCATGAAGGAAATTCCATCCATTTAACAAATTATGTTGTATTTTTATATTTTAAGGTAGGAGTATGTACTTAAGTCATAGAGATGTTAGGTATATTGGCTACATTTTTGTTTTTTACTCAAAATGATAAACAGATCAAAATAATTAAGCCTTGGCTTCAGGAAAAAGACTTCATTTATCTATTCACCCAGGAGTCCAATAGTGCTATATTTATAAATCATTTATAAAACATGACCTGTGACCTTGTCTTATCCTCTAAGGACTATGATTATTATTGTAACTGTACTGTTACACACGGTTGATTTACTGAACAACTAAACCTGTTGGAGTTGGCATTATTTTGTAGGCATGTGATGTGATATATATATTCTGGGAATGCTAACATCATTTAAGATTGCCCAGTTTGAGGTGCACTTCATCATGCTATTTGTTGACAATAAGTGTCGTAGATAATATGTAAATTGCATAATATAATGTTGAGTTATGTCTAGAAGGTAAAAAATGCTAATGTGACAGCTAGCACGCAAACCAACTTGACTTTGCATCATACATAAATTGAAGCCTATTTATTATATAGGCCATGATATTTTATGTTCTGTTTGCAAAGTACTTTTCAATTAATAAAATTTGTAGCAAGTCACAAAAAGCTGCAAAAACATCATTTCAGTTTTTTATATATTTCTTTGTGTGTTCATTTGTTAGATTTTCATTTCTATTTAATGTTTTTATTGTTGTTTTTATGTGTTTAACCATTTGCATTTTGTATTTTGATATTTTGAATATCATGGCCTCTCATCTTCATGTTTATTTATTATCATATATTCATTAGTTTTTGAGTTCCAATAGTTTACTTATATGAGATTTACCATAATTAATTAACTTTAAAATAAAAGAAAACTTAGGGTTGGTCCATTAAAACGTGCAAGACACTTAGGTGACCCTCTATATCAATGTTAAATTTCTTATATATCCATTCGGTGAATATCGTTAAGACACCCAGCCATGACATTTTCCTGGGTTGACATGTATATATAAAGGGGAGATAAATCAAAGAATGGCTTTTGGATGAGGATTGATTCAAATGGTATTTTCTGGTCTTGAAATATTTATTTTTCTATACAGATGTATAAGTTGCACTGGGAGCAGGACAGAAACCCCTTAGATAAAGATGATTTATAAATATAAATTCTTTGTTAATGATATAAGACGTCCCAATATTCTTTTATTGATATCAACTGTATTTCTCTATCAATGTTAAAGCAGAGATATATATATATGTGTGTTAGGTTGTGAGTTATGTTTATATACAGTGAGTTAAATGTGCCCTCTGTACGTGTGATACAAAACAAATTTTATGGCTACAAAATTCCATGTATTTAAATGTTAACATTCCCTTATTCTTTTCTTTGAAACAAAAGCCCATGAAATATGTTGCATAAGAACAATTATATGTTGTATTAATTAATGTTTGGGTAGTTTGGGAAAGGGACTTGCTATTTCTGCAAGCCTATTCCCAATTGTTCCCAAATAAAGGTTCTCCTTCCATATCAATATGTGCTGTGAAGCTAGATTTTGTTGCTATTGTTTTTATGAGTTTGCAAATGTGTAAAAATATTTTTTTAAACAAATCACATTTGCAAGTACTGTTATTGATCAGATATATTTATTTTAAATTCATGTACATAAAATCATTATCATGAAGGACCCACAGCTGAATGACTTTGTTTTCATCGTCTACTCTGAGACCACATAGTTTATATTAAAATTTTATGTATTGTTAGTTAAGTACTTTATTCTTTATATCTGGTAATTATATGTCAGAGAAATCCATATTGTTTATTAGAAATAACATTTATACATGTCTTAGAAAAGAATGACAGTATTAATAGAACTGTTTGAGGGAGAAAGGAAATGACGCTTAAAATTTACATAACATTAGACACCTTTAGTGTACAATTAAGAATGCACATCTCCACCCGTGTAAAAAGGCAGCACATTCTCTTACACTGGTTCAACTTTTGAGCATGTTAGATACTTAATGAAAACCTGTGAAAATAAGCCGACTTCCCACCTATGGTTCAATTAAAGATTAGAGTTTTTGGATATATCAGACTATTGGTACTACTCATCTGCATAATTATTTTCAATCAGTCAATTTCGAATAATCTAACTGTTAAATGTAACTCAAAATATACCTAGTATTTTTAGACTTGATTCTGGAATTAAGATTAAAATTGTATAAAGAATAACATTACTAAAATTTATTGCAGATCATGTTTTTACCAGTCTTTAATTGCTGGGAATATAAACAGAATCCCATTGAAAGGTTGGAATAAAATAACCTGGATGGCGATTTTTCTTGTATACATGTAATTTATTTCTCACTGAGACTAGAAATATCCATACAATTCTAATTTCTTTGATACTTGACTTTTCCAAGACATTTCATTACCTCTGGTATGTATTGTTGTAAATTTTCACAAAATAAATTAAACACCCAACTTTATCTTCAAATTTTGTAATGTACTGTTTTCTGACATACTTTTTGCTCTGAACATGATTTGAGTAGCAAGAATTGTATTGTCAATCATTGATGACATATGGAAACATGTCAGCTCCATGTAAAATAATGATCATATATTTATATATAGTCTTGGCCTGTCGTTCTCAAAAAAAACTTGAGTCTGACAAAAGTTCTAAGTTTTTCTCAGCTACCATAGCAAAATCAAAATTCTCATGAAATAGGTATTTAAACTTGTACCAAGCTAAGATTATTTTGAGAAATCATGGTATGTTTTTTGTGAAGTTTGTGTTGGGTATCTTTTAAGAGATGATGCGGGTTATTGTTTTAATTTTTGTTCCACTTAAGGCAGAGAACTTTTATTGTTTGTATTGATAAGAATTTAAATTTTGTTACTTGTTTTAAATTTAAATTTATATTGAACAAATTTCACGTTGTTTAAATTATGTATTTGTATATGTATATTTTTGCCTGCTGTAAAATGAATAGAGAATGCTTCTGTTAAAAAATATATGTTCATATATTTTTGTTTATCAGTTACATCAATATATCTTTATTTCTTTAGCTTTTTTAATCAGACAAACTAAATTGGAAATATATTAAAACTAATACAATATATCCCTTAGCATGTTCTAAATAAGGAGCATTTATAAAAATTTGGTAAGATGATATACCTATACAATAGTTATCAAAATTTCCTGTATCTTAATGATTAACATATTATACACTCATATCTGACTTATTTGACTCCAGTATGCATTGCCTTTACTCTGTGAACACAATTTTGTTATTTACTCCAGCTGTTGTCTTAGCACATACAAGTATGCATTGCCTTTACTCTGTGAACACAATTTTGTTATTTACTCCAGCTGTTGTCTTAGCACATACAATTCATTCTGTTCTTTTCACAATTCTGTTTGACATTATTGGAACTTGAAGCAAACTGTGATCGAGTTGGTTTTTTTTTTATGAATTTGCTTGCAATGTTTTGTTTACATTTCTTGCAAACTCTGAAATGTAAATTTTGCAACCATGTCCATGCTAAATTATAATTACAAGTAGGTGTGTAATGCATAAACAATTCTTTATTTTTTTACACCAAACAATGTATTAAAACATTGAAATTAGTTTGCTTTGTTGTCCTTTGATAACTTGAAAACAGATTTTATTTTAAATTTGGGCAGCTATTAAATACCATAAAATGAAGATCAAGTTGGATTTTCAGTAAATCCAATTTGTAGTTTTCGACTTAGGCCGATTCAAGTTTTGTTTTTTTGTCAACAGTTTGTGGTTTCCAGATGATAACTTGAAAACAAGTAAACTGATTTTATTTAAACTTTGTACAGCTATTAAATGCCATAAAATGAAGATCAAGTTCAATTTTCAGCACAATCCTATTGGTAGTTTTCAACTTAAGCCATCCAAGAGTTTATTTTGTCAACAAATGTTGGTTTCCAGATGATAACTTGAGAAGGCGTCAACAGATTTTTAAAAAACTTTGCCCAGCTGTTAAGTACTAAAAAATGAAAATCAGGTTGAATTTTCAGCACAATCCTATGTGTAGTTTTTAAGTTGTGTCAATTTGAAGTAATTTTATAGGTCCAAGGTCAAGGTAAAAATGGTCTTCTGAGATGGACAGTTATCATGATCAGCTGTTTCTATAGGCTGATATATAATTCTGTAAAATGTGTTCATCAATATTAAAAGCAATGCAACGTGGCGGGCTTTCATTTAATGTCCCATTAAATGGCCTATTTTTATGACTGGGCTGCTATTAGACTGTATCTGGAATGAGGACCCACAATACATGCAGTAAACCAGTAATTTTCCCCCCAAAACAACTCCATCATGTATGGGTTGGGTTCCTTTGAATGCACTTTCACAAAGTTTAAACTACTCGAGTATATATCACCCTGTTAACAATTATTACAATTAGCTGGCAAAAAAGTTGTCAACTAATAGCCGCAAAGGATGCAAATCTTAAAGAAAACACACAATTGAGGCATATAGTAAAATGTTTTTATTTCGCCTAGCCCGTTGTCCTCCACTTGTTTCCATTTTGATCATAGTTATCTAAAAATATTAGTCATTTTCACATCAGAATACTGTGGTTGGTCATTTACACAAAGTTAATCTTTTGAATGCCATAAAGAAATTCTAACTAGTTTTCCACTACTGATGACTTAGGTTGACCTTCAACGAAAATGTTCAAATGCCGGTTTGTCAAAAAATGCAATGTTGATCTATTCAAAGTTTAAATGATGGTTCTGCGCCAAGTTTGCTGCCAGTGCAGGATTCATCAGTTTCTTATCTGAAACCGATAGCGAACTTGCCAGCAACATTTATTTAATGCTATTCTACATAAAAATTGCTGTCACTTAATTTAACATACGATTTCAGTGAGAAATGCTGAAAAAACTCTATACTGTTAACTTCACGTTAATGCTTATTATACACGAATGTCTACTACAAAATTTGTGTATAATTTTTATTCTTAAAAGACTAGTTTTCCCCGTTTCGTGTCGACTACTTATACATGTACTCTTTTTATGTCATGTTAATACACTTTTATTATTGTTTATCCTGCAATCTATTTTTACAATATTTACACACATGACCATAATTTTTCAATATCTATTTATTTGTAAAGGACATTAAAAAGTGATTATTACGCAATTAATATATTACATTTGAGTCAATATTATTGTGACGTCATAATTTTGTGCTGATCGGTCACTGACCGTAAATCACAAATAAATTTCAATTCCTTTTTGCTATGAACGCAGCGACCAATAACAAAAAGGGGGGAGCAAGTGAAAGATTAAATTTTAATTAGATTGTTGGAATCCTATACTAAGAGATGCTTTTAATCAGGGATAGTCTATACTAACTGTAGTATAATAGTAAGTATAGACTGTCCCTGTTTTAATTAAAGTCAAAAATTAGATTCTGAAGGTATTTAAACATGGTTTACTTGTGCTAAAAATTTTACAAAGGATTTAGATAGATATAGTAGAGCTTGCTATAAGGTTGTAGGAAAGAACATCACAGAAAAAGAAGTCACTGAAAAAAGTGACAGATAATAAGTCGCAGAAAAAAGTCACAAATAATCAATTGTCGTGGTATTGAATTTATTTAGGTTTTTACATTCAGTTAATGACTGGCTTTTTGCAAAATGTAACTGTTTAATTAACATGCTCTGATGGTCCTGTGATTAGGAAATAAGGATATTTGTATTTGTACATTCCTCAATGTAAGTTACGGCTTTTGGCCCGCACATTCGTATCACCCTATATATACTAATTCTCACTACTCCCCCACTTTGAATATATGTTCAATATACTGTGACAATAAACTTTTGAACCTTAAATTAAAGTGTGACTTTAAAAATAAATTCATTGAAACTATTCATAATCCAGAAAAACCAGCAGATATACAAAAATTGTTCCTTTTAGTCACCAGTCATTAAGATTGCTTTGTTTAGTTTGGTTATACAATATAAGTATGCTAATTTACTATGTCAATGTATGCAATGTCACTAAGTATGGTTTTGCGTGTCTTTTTCGAGTTTTATTCTTATAAAACCCAACAGATTTGCATGTTAAATTTTAGACAATGTTCCTCCTGTTAACATATACGGGATTTAACATCAAAATCTAACTCGTGCAAAAACGTTAGATCGAAATACTTTCATGTTTCTGACTATGAACTCCAAAATTCCAACCGTGAAAAGTCCTAAATGTTAGACTCGGATTGAAGTTACTAAGCAACAAAGGACATTATAAACCCCACAGGGCATATTGATTATTATAAATTAGTTTATCGTCCTTTATGATAACAACTGCCACTAGACACGAGGTAAATAAATGCGTTTATATTTTTCACACAACTCGCAGTTATCTTATATAATACGTGTGTCATGGAATTTTAGACCAGTGACATAAATTATAGGTCTCTGCTTCGACATTGTGTGTTCTATTGTGAAACTACCCTGGTGGGGCTTTTAATGAACATAATTAGATGCGGGAACATTCAAAAATTTCCTCCAAGAATAAAATACATGGTTATATTGAATTAATATATTACGAACACATTTATGACATTAATCACGTCAAAAGATAAGAGTATTGACATATAAGATATAGCCGCGAGTGTAACGTCCATTCCTTAAATGTTACATTAATGCAGCAGTTAAATCAATTAATATATCCTCATATGTATTATTAAATACATTCAAATAGGATTAATCCACAGGTGAAGTTGTCAAAGATAAAAACATCAGACCACCACACCACGTGTATCATCGACCATGATTCATGTGTAAACGGCTGTGCACAAATATAACGAGTCTGGTTTTGTGTAGTGTTTATACAGTATGAAGCATCAGAATGGACACAAATTAACAACTAATGGGACTTATCCCGAAAATGGACATACAAAATGCAGTAACAAGGTCAGTAATTATATATAAATCAATTACAGGATTATAATTTGCAGTATAAAAGGGTAAATTTACATCATCCGTTTTTATAGTTGTGATACTTAGTGGGTACATTTAGTACACACGTACTTAAATAACCATGTAATTAATTATTTGCTTCGCTGTTTAAAAAACTCAGTTACGCCCATCATGTGACCAGATGTAAGTGTGTAACGCAAAAAAATGCAGCACGTCATTTTCAGATAAATAAGACAAAAGCAATAGATGTATACACTATAATTGTCGGGCTTGCTCTGATTTACCACATAATATTTGCGTCAATTATACGAATAAGTACACCAAATATTGTGTTGTAACATAACTAATTAACTGAAGAGTTCTAATGAAGGATGTATATCAGTTCTTTCAACATTTATTATAGGGAAAAATATATGTAGTGTCACGAGTGAGTTGATATAGATTACACAAGATAGTAACTATGCAGCTACATTTTATTTTAATCAAAGCTTCCACCTTTTACCCCTGTGTATAGGTATAGCGCGATAATACAATTAATTTTTTTTTTTGGGGGGGGGGGAGGGGGGGTGCATAATGTGTGGCTCTGTCTGCGCCAGAAATACAAAAAAATTAACGTGCACGAAAACGTGTAACAAAACTATATATAATTATATATTTTATTTCAGAACATATCTGAGGGGCAGAAGGTATTCAAGGAATCGTTTGAAGAAACTCCTTTAGTAATAGCTATTTTGACGTATTTGTGCTATGGAATATTAGTTTTAACCGGTCACATAAGAGATTTCCTCAGAAATACAGGACTGGAAAGCGACAAGGCCTGTACAGAACCCAAACTTCCTGTTAGTATTACTAAATCTATATATGTTGGCCTTGTCAAGGATTATATTGATGTATGCTTTATCTATAAAATTCTTTTGAAAACGTATAAATAGATCATTTTTAGGGCACCTTGACACAAAAATGAAGACAGATTATGAAAATGGCACGAGTTAAGATTAAAATTTCTAAGACAACAGGAAAACAATTGAATTAATATTACCATAAGCAAAGCGGAGATTTTATAAGTATAAATAAAAATAACTTTCATAAAAAATTAATTAAATGAATTTAGGAAATGTTTAATTCAGCCTGGCGTCTATTTGCATCTGACGGTTGCATCTAACCCCCAAATACCACCAAACACGTCCAGGAATTAGAATGTCTTTGTTTCAATATCCTATGTAATGCCTCCTCCCAAGTCAGGGTTCTGAGTCCGCGTTCGCTTCATCATCATAGAGCGAACGCGGACTCGTAACCCCTGACTTAGGAGGATGCACGTATTGCTAAAATTTATTCTATGTACAATTTTTGAAATAATTCTGGAGTTGACTATATTATATCTCTAAGGCCTGTTATGGGACGTTGATGCGTTCTGCCTTGTTTTTGTAAACAGTTTATCCCATAGAGCGTCATGGATTCGACGAATTCAAACAATTTGTTTTCTCCAATCCAAGACAGCCAGGCAACAGATGGAATCGTTTTACTGGTCATACTGCGAAAGTTTGTTTCTTTTGTAATCTGCTGTGATTAATAAGAATCAACAACGTGAAATTATTCTCATATTTAATAAACTTTGTCGAAAAATCGTCCTGAAATTTTAACTTCATCCAGAAAAGGATAATCATATAGTTAAAGTTACATACAATTAATACCTCTATTTGCATGGATGTTTGTTTGGAAAATTGTATATATACGGTCAATTCAAGTTATCGTAGTATTATTAACTTCAACGCATTGTTGAAAGCATATACATACAAATAAGCAATTACAAATAAAGTACATAAGACTTTTAAATTAAGAATACCGGTAGTAAGTACATGTGATAGAAAAAAATATTGGCAGTAGTGGTGAATCAGCAACCACAGGTTCCACTCTCCTCAGTGTAAGTGTCAGTAGTGGTGAATCAGCAACCACAGGTTCCACTCTCCTCAGTGTAAGTGTCAGTAGTGGTGAATCAGCAACCACAGGTTCCACTCTCCTCAGTGTAAGTGTCAGTAGTGGTGAATCAGCAACCACAGGTTCCACTCTCCTCAGTGTAAGTGTCAGTAGTGGTGAATCAGCAACCACAGGTTCCACTCTCCTCAGTGTAAGTGTCAGTAGTGGTGAATCAGCAACCACAGGTTCCACTCTCCTCAGTGTAAGTGTCAGTAGTGGTGAATCAGCAACCACAGGTTCCACTCTCCTCAGTGTAAGTGTCAGTAGTGGTGAATCAGCAACCACAGGTTCCACTCTCCTCAGTGTAAGTGATTTTTTTATAAATGGAGCAACATGTTGCTAGTGATTGGACATGGACAATATTTTCACTAGATTACTTATTTGTATAATGCCATTTTCCAATTTGAAGAAAATATGTGGGCTGAAGAAACTTCGAGCAGCCAACTGTGTTCTATTTACAGTATTTGTTGTATATTTCATTCTGCATAATATAATAATAAATAGCCTACATAATTCCTTTTTGGACTTGAAACGAGAAAATCTTCAGTGATACACTTCAATTGGCTATTTTTATTTTCTTAAAGATAAAACTAACATATTGTTTCCGGAAGTGTAGCCGGAAAATTCAAGACGGTTAAGCGGGATACAAAATCACAAGCAACTTAATGTTATTAAAATTAAATCTTATCTTCACACGCAGCGACAACATTAACAAAAGGGGGAAGCAAGTAAAAGTTTAAATTATATTACCCAAACCAGTTAAACAAAGTCTTTACTGTAGTGGATTTCTTTACGTAGGGTTTTGTTCCACTGTATCAAAGTTGGGAAAGTTTTTACACCCGTCATGTCTACCGGAGGATACGGGATTGCTGGAACAGACCAATATGTGGTGTTGCTGGTGCTACCATGGACGTCATGGAAAGAACAACACAAGATCATTGGTGGAGTTCCGAGTATGTATATATAATTACACCGAAATTTCGGGGATATAATCATCTTAAATTTATTGCATTAATCCTTAAATATTACGGTACTGTTATACATGTATATGTAAACCTCGGAAACAACGATGACCTTAGAAACTTTGTGATAATGGTTAGTGTTAATTTGTTGGTCGCCCGATATTTCGAAACCCCATAGTCCGACACTGAAATATACACGTGTTGTGCTTGATTCATGTTTAGGTGTTTTGATTGTTTAAGTATTATATACCAAGCCTTTTACGAGTCAACATATGCCTTATGGCACGAGTATCATCGGCCGTTGTGTCATTGGCGCGATATAAATACGCGTAAGTTTAAATTTACGATCAAACTAAAAACTCAGGCGTAATTTTTATGAATTAACTCATTATTTCTATAAAATTACGCGTTAATTTTTTATGATATTAACGCGTGGTTGTTCAAAATAAACGCGCCATTTAAACTTACGCGTTTATACTGTCATATATCGCGTATTTTTTATTTATTACGCATAAATTGTTTGTTTGTTTGATGGTGTTTAACGCCACTTTCAGCAATTTTTTAGCTATATCATGGCGTCCAGTTTTTATTGGGGAGGAAGCCGGAGTACCCGGAGAAAACCCCCGAACTGCGGTAGGAAAACTGGCAATCATTGTCAATTAAGATTGGAGCCGAGTACATCCTGCCTGCAGTGAGAATCGAACCCGCAATCTCAGTGTCGACAGACCACGTGATCAATAGTAGACGAACTACCTTGACCACTCGGCCACCGAGGCTCCTATTACGCGTAAATGTTTTTATATATTACGCGTAATACAATTATTGACCCATATCATGTTTCTATACAGATGTTTCCGGTTTCTTTTGGGATTCTTTGATTTTCCTGTCAGATCTGAATATTCAGTTTTAATTGTTATAATAGAACGCGCGTCCTGATTGGACAGGTCAAATTATGAAGAACTAAAAAACGTACGCTTGATGTTATCTAAAGTCAGGCGTGGTATATATAGTGTAAGTACCATAGCTTTACCTGGCTAGACTTTTGTACAAAATTAAATCACAGGTCAAATGTTAAGCACGTTTGGCAAACAATAAAACATATAAAAGAAACTAAGGTCTCCAGTTTACCTACGCTTGTCCAAAACCAAAAGCAAGCGGTAACTAATAAACAGAAAGCTAACTTGTTGGCAATGTCCTTCGCGGAAGATAGTAGCGACCAAAATCTAGAACCCGAATTTAAATTGCATGAGGAAAAATTTGAAAAGGAAAACCCAACAGAAAAAGATCTTAACCCCGATAATAATAAAAAATCTATTAATAAACCTTTCACGAAAGAGGAACTAATTAAGGTACTTAAAACCCCCAAAAACTACTGCACCAGGAGATGACCGGATCTCATATGAAAAGCTGAAAAATCGCAAAAACTTCGCAGTTTGCCGATGACGGTGCAATGTGGCACAGAGTACATAACCTCAAAATACTTAGAAATAAAATGCAACGAACTTTGGAAAATGTAAGTAGATGGGCCATTAAATATGGCTTTAAGATTGCAAAAACTAAAACAATATATGTTATTTTTGGAAACAGGAAAGGAACATCAACCAACCTCACATTAGGCAACCAACCCATAAAATTTGAAAATCATGTTAAATCTTTAGGATATTTGACCGTAAATTAACATTGAAAAACATTTTGACTACCTCGAGGAGAGATCTAAACCTTTACTCAACCTTATGAGATAGGCTAATAATTTTAGAATGGGCACTGAAACTCTGATAATGTTGTATAAAACTGTACTCGGGTCCATACTAGACTACGGATGTCAGGTTTTCAACTCCGCCTCAAATAGTCTTAAACTTAAACTAGATAAAATACAGTATAAGGATCTCCGAATAGCTTTAGGCGCTTTAAGGTCCACACCAGTGGAAAATCTATAAGTTGAAGCAGGGGAAAAAACCGCTGCAACTTAGGCGCGGCGAATTTTCATTAAAATATTACGCTAGATGCTCGCAAAAAATGACACAATCCCTTTTGGCTACAGCGAAATGAAAGAATTAAAATATATAAATTAGATAAAATTCAAATAGTAAAACACAATCCTCCGACTCTTCCACCATGGATTATAAAAACCGCAAATACATCATGTAAACTAAAAAATAAAATATATAACAGATATGACCCTAATATAATAAAAACAATAACCCTATAACACATAGATAGTAAATATAAAAACTTTGAAAAAATTTATACCGATGGTTCAAAGGACCCAATCACCGGTAAAACCGCTTGCGCGTTTACCGTACCAAAAGCAAAATATGTATTCCATGAACGGTGCACCGATAATATCTCGGTATACACCACCGAAATGATAGCAATTTTCAAAGCATTAAAATGGATAGTGGACTTTGACTATCCATATCAAATGGTGGTTAAACCTACAGATTCACTGAGTGCCATCTGAGACATGCATATTTTTACTGTGCAATAGAATAATAGCAAAACGTATAATTAAATTATGCGCAACCTTTTTTCATTGTAATTACCGGAGGCTATCTCATATTTTAATGCTTAGACATTTGCCTTTGTTTAACAAAGTCCTGTGTAAGCGTTAGCGCCCTCTTTCAATTTCTGATTGACATACAAAAATATTAATTTGTGATAAGTTTTTATTTTTGGTGTCAACGGATGCAATGTTTTGGGATAGGAAACGTGTTAAAATAATAATTTCTCATTTGTTTTAATTTTAAATCAAGTTCTGCATCGAAAAAAAACATGAACACATCTAAAGGGTCATCAAACAAACTTGAACATAAACTTTAATCAGCTTTTTGAAAAGAAGGTATACAATTTCTCATGGGGTCCTATATTAAATTTAGTCCTGGGGTGGTGGCAATTTTATTATTTCTGATTGGAATAAATAATATAAACTTTTGTAAATAAATATTGCTGAAGTTTGTTTCATTTGGTTTAGAAGTGTCAGAGAACAAGCCTTTAAAATGATTTAACCCCGTGTTGACACCCACATTGGATTGATAAAAAATAAAAAATAAACTTTGCAGAGGGCTATAAAATAAACACATATACAATATGGATTTGCAGTTTCAGAAGGAGTTCAAGGAGGTATTTTAACTTGGACAACATGGATTGAACATTGTTATCAGGGTGATTTCAGAGGATAGAAACAGTGACAAGATGTTGACCAAAGCTGATGACAGTAGTTAAAAATAGCTAATCTGACCTAAAAATTGTTTAAATTTTACTATTCATTGTTATAATCCATATGTTATTTTTTTCTAAAAACATTGGATAAAAGTGATTTTTAATGCGTTGATTCTAGGAAAATGCATATCACATCATAACAGAAACATTTTGCTCAAAGAAATCAGAATCTGCATTTTGTTTTGTCAGCACGATTCCCCGCAAAAATTAATTAAAGCGGCATTTCACTATTCTTCTGAGTATGGTCAACAATTAAAAGTAAATATTTAAACAGTGTTGCATGATGTCACAGGGAAGAAACTAATTACTTGTGAACAAAAGAATGAAAAGAGGGTTGGGGTATTAATGGAACATAGGTTACTTAGTGTTATGTTCAATAGATGGAGAAAAAAACACACTTTTACCATAATTTGAAGTTCTAGTGAACATGCCATGATATGTCATCCACCTACAACATATGCCATTATGTCATCCACCTACAACACATGCCATTATATGTCATCCACCTACAACACATTCCATTATGTCATCCACCTACAACATATGCCATGATATGTCATCCACCTACAACACATGCAATTACCCAGTAAATGTCATCCACCTACAACACATTCCATTATGTCATCCACCTACAACATATGCCATGATATGTCATCCACCTACAACACATACCATTATATGTCATCCACCTACAACACAAGCCATTATTTGTCATCCACCTACAAGATATGCCATGATATGTCATCCACCTACAACACATGCAATTACCCGGTAAATATCATCCACCTACAACACATTCCATTATGTCATCCACCTACAACATATGCCATGATATGTCATCCACCTACAACACATTCCATTATGTCATCCACCTACAACATATGTCATGATATGTCATCCACCTACAACACATGTCATTCACCTACAACACATGCCATTATATGTTATCCACCTACAACACAAGTCATTATATGTCATCCACCTACAACACATGCCATTACCAGGTATATGTCATCCACCTACAACACATTCCATTATGTCATCAAGCTACAACATATGCCATGATATGTCATCCACCTACAACACATTATGTCATGCACCTACAACAAATGCCATTATATGTCATCCACCTACAACACATGCCATTACCAGGTATATGTCATCCACCTACAACACATGCAATTACCCAGTAAATGTCATCCACCTACAACACATTCCATTATGTCATCCACCTACAACATATGCCATGATATGTCATCCACCTACAACACATACCATTATATGTCATCCACCTACAACACAAGCCATTATTTGTCATCCACCTACAAGATATGCCATGATATGTCATCCACCTACAACACATGCAATTACCCGGTAAATGTCATCCACCTACAACACATTCCATTATGTCATCCACCTACAACATATGCCATGATATGTCATCCACCTACAACACATTCCATTATGTCATCCACCTACAACATATGTCATGAAATGTCGTCCACCTACAACACATTATGTCATTCACCTACAACACATGCCATTATATGTTATCCACCTACAACACAAGTCATTATATGTCATCCACCTACAACACATGCCATTACCAGGTATATGTCATCCACCTACAACACATTCCATTATGTCATCAACCTACAACATATGCCATGATATGTCATCCACCTACAACACATTATGTCATGCACCTACAACACATGCCATTATATGTCATCCACCTACAACACATGCCATTACCAGGTATATGTCATCCACCTACAACACATTCCATTATGTCATCCACCTACAACACATTATGTCATTCACCTACAACACATGCCATTATATGTCATCCACCTACAACACATTCCATTATGTCATCCACCTACAACATATGCCAATGATATGTCATCCACCTACAACACATACCATTATATGTCATTCACCTACAACACAAGCCATTATATGTCATCCACCTACAACACATGCCATTACCAGGTATATGTCATCCACCTGCAACACATTCCATTATGTCATCCACCTACAACATATGCCATGATATGTCATCCACCTACAACACATTATGTCATTCACCTACAACACATGCCATTATATGTCATCCACCTACAACACATTCCATTATGTCATCCACCTTCAACACATGCAATGATATGTCATCCACCTACAACACATTCCATTATATGTCATCCACCTACAACACATGCCATTATATGTCATCCACCTACAACACATTCCATTATGTCATCCACCTACAACACATGCAATGATATGTCATCCACCTACAACACATACCATTATATGTCATCCACCTACAACACAAGCCATTATATTTCATCCACCTACAACACATGCCATTATCGGGTATATGTCATCCACTTACAACACATTCCATTATGTCATCCACCTACAACACATGCCATTACCGGGTATATGTCATCCACCTACAACACATTCCATTATGTCATCCAGTTACAACACATTCCATTATGTCATCCACCTACAACATATGCCATTACCCGGTATATGTCATCCACCTACAACACATTATGTCATGCACCTACAACACATGTCATGCACCAACAACAGACCTGTTTAAATACAGAGCAAACACACAGGAGGAACAAGGGTAATGTCTTAATTGAACATTTTATTTCTTAGAATGACTGGTAAGAAGCACAACGTAATCAATCTTGGATCCTACAACTACTTAGGATTTTCTGATTGCAAAGGTCCATGTGCTGATGCTGCAGTGAAGATAACACAGGACTATGGAGTTGGTACCTGTGGCAGTCGTCAGGAGTTAGGTTTGTTAATGTTTATATTATATGCAAGGATGAAAAGGAACACAGTTTGTCAATGCTAAATACAGGGTACTTTCTAGGTGAAAAATCACTTCATTGCTATAGTTTTTATTTAAGCCAAAACAAAAAAATTGTTTTAATATCTTGCATGTAGAGATATACATGTAGATCAAAATATGAAATACCTCATTCACCAGTTTTACAAAGTCTTTTCCCTTTCTGTTACATCAGACTGTTTAATGCAACATACTGAATGTTTGACTCTTAACACTCAAACAAAACATGGCAATCTTTAACTATATTACAACATCATTCAGTTGAAATAATGACTTCAACAATAAGGTTACTGGTAAAGTTATGTCATATAAAGAAGTTATAAACTAACTTAAACAGATTTATGGTGGATTTTATGGTGTTGTACAGGAAAAGTCTAATTTAGGGCAATAAATCATTATCTTTAAAATTAGACACAATACTTTGAAAAATGAAGTTCTGCTACTTCATCAGAATTGTATGTGATCCTACCCGTTTTTATATTGTTTTGTCAGGATGGGGCGAAGTGATAGGAGGAGACAGAATTAGCATAATAATATCTAAAGAACACAAAGCAAAGAGTCTAACAAATTAACACTAACTAGCTACTTAACAACTGCCCTTTTATATGTTCAAATATTTACAACTTTTTTTTTTATTTTAGGTTACCTAGACATCCATCAAAAGCTTGACAAACTTGTAGCAGAATACTTGGGCGTAGAGGCAGCAATAACTGTGCCCATGGGATTTGCTACGAATTCAATGAATATGCCTAGTTTAGTAGGGAAAGTAAGTTTGAAAGAATTAAGTAGTTTTTATGTCATCAATTAAAGTCGGATTTTGTATCATTTATGTTTACTTTACATTAAGTAAATTCTATTTTTATCTTTTAGGGCTGTCTCATTCTCAGTGATGAATTGAACCATGCTTCTCTGGTTTTGGGGTCAAGGTTATCAGGAGCTTCTATTAAAACCTTCAAACATAATAGTAAGTTTATAACTTAATCTTTATAAATTGATGGTACTCCCAGTTTATTCCATTATATTCTTCTCTCCATACTGATGGTAACACAGAGTTGATTACATTGTGTTTTGTACTCACTTCAGATGGAGGGAGAAACATGTAATTGACAGCGGTTTATTGAAACTAAGCATTTGATAGATATTTATTTCGGGTATTTCTCTCATTATGTACTGACAATGTAATCCACAGTTAATAAATACAACTTCAATAATTTTAGATAACATATAAGTACATTTTCTGTACGATTGTCACATAAAGTACTGTATTCATCATTTCTCTGGTGAGCACTCATGATTAAAATGATGAAATAAAAAGCAAGTAAAAATAGGGCATCAGTAAACCATTTTGTGTACCATGTACATTAGAGAATTATGTCCTGTTTTTATGCCCTGGGGGCTGTCTGAATTGTAAAGGTAACTAAGAAACTATTTGTTCTTTTGGGAGAGTCCAATGGGTGGAAGTATGCATAGACCAAAATATTATGCATAAGAACTGTGTAGTGTTTTTTGTATGATGTTTTAATTCACTCCCAGAAGTGCAGGGTTTGATCATGGAGAGGGGGAAAACATGTTTCCAGAGCTGCCTTCTCCCCTTTTGAGAAATCCTTGATCTGCCACTTAACAACAATCAGTACTTACCATGTTTTGTACAACTCCAAAAAGCCGTTCACTTTACTGACAACTTACAGTATTGAATGAGTTCTGTACTACATGTATTACAGAAAACGGTGCATTCTATTGACATCCTTTATTGAGTTTAGTCCTGCATGGTGGAGAATCGATATTAAACCCTAATGCATCCATCCAATATATATTGAATGTTTAGATATGGCAGATTTAGAGAAGAAGTTAAAGACTGCAGTAGTTGAAGGACAGCCAAGGAGAAATCGAGCATGGAAGAAAATTTTAATTGTAGTTGAAGGAGTGTATAGGTTAGTTTCTCTTAAAGGTCTCCTGTCAGATTTTTTAGCTGAAAAGCAAATTAAAAAAAACTTTCAATGTAAGATGTTACAAGTTCTGTACAACAAATGTCATAAACCCAAACAAATACATAAAATCTGCCAGCTGCTTTGTAATGTAAAAAATGAAACCTTTTAAACACTGTGTACTGTATTAACATGCCACCTTATAATATACATGACTGAATATACTAACAAATAAGACATTCATCAAGTGAGGTTGTGGTGACTCAGTACCCTTATGTATTTTTGGGCCAGTATTTTTAACAATTGCATATACCACATTGAAAGTTCACCCCCCCCCCCATATCAGTATGTCCACTGAAGCTGAAAAGCTGAAAATAAATGAAATAAATACAAAAGTACTTGTATATACTGTGATATCATGCATTAGTGTTTTATTTCAATGGCCTTTCTTACATTATTATGCAAATGAACAGTTATTGAATCAATCTGGAATGCTGGTCAGTAGGGTAAGCAATTTTGAGGTTTGTGTTGGATTTACCTCCCTTTATTACAAGTTAGGATATTCTATTTATTCTAAATTATATACCCCATGACTGTGTAAAGATATTAAATGGATACTATAGTTCATACAATACAGTATTCTGGTACTGTGATTTTAAACCAACAACATGCATAGTCCAACTATATATCAAGAGAAAAATACATTATAACCCCAAAATAAAAGCTTATTTTTACATTTAATCATTTATCTTAGTTATTGGTCACATGTATGATGAATTTTGAAATAAAACGAATGCAAGTTTAAGAGTGTTGGGATATGTTATAGAATCAGGTAATGGTAATGATAGTTTGGAAGGACATCAAATGATATGGGAAGAAATGTTTTGCCGTATTTATCATTCACATCCATTAATGTTAGTTCCTAAGACGTGTTACTTTTCTGCTAAACCAATCAAATATATCACATGTATGATTCGATATTATGAACCTGTAGTATTTCTGTATGAATGTTGCTATGTTTTCTATGTATACTTGTCCAAGGTTTTCTAAAGTTTGTTTTAAAAATATTTTGTGTTTTATAGTATGGAAGGCTCAATAATTCGCTTACCCGAAGTTGTACAGTTAAAGAAAAAATATAAAGCCTATCTGTACTTAGATGAGGCGCACAGTATTGGTGCTATTGGAGATAACGGCAGAGGTGTCGTTGATTACTTTGGACTTGATCCAAAGGACATTGATATTTTGATGGGTACTTTTACCAAAAGTTTTGGTTCTTCTGGAGGATACATTGCTGGTAATAAGGTAAGACCACTATTTTCTCAATACTGAATATAAACCTTGTTTTAAATAAAAATGCTATATATATCTGTACTTGTTTTATTCAATTTCCTTTGATTAGTTTGTTTGTTTGAATAGTGTTCAATGCCACTAATAGGAACTTTTCAGCATGGCATTTTTATTGAGGGGGGGGGGAGGGGGGAAGCAGCCGGAGTACTAGGAGGAAACCTTGACCTTCGGTAGGAAAATTGAGATTGCAGTCAAGTTCACCATGACCACAATTAAACTTGAACCCACAACCTCAGTGTTGACAGACCAAGTGATTAATAGTAGACCAATTTCCATTGAGATAATTGTCATAAACCATAAGATACAGAGCTGTAATCAAAAGAGCATAATCATAACTACAGAACCAAGGCTCATGGAAAACAACAGACATTCAAAACACACAACAAACAAAAAAATAAACCCTTCTAAACAAAGGCGTTTAATCAAATGTTCTGGAAGGATGCAGAGCAAATTCCATGGTGATGCCACTTAAACAAAAACTATTGAAGTAATTCAAAGAAAGGTTAATTTTGTCACAAATTTTCTTAAACATTTACTATTTTTCAGAAACTGATCAATCATTTGCGCCTCCATTCTCATGCAGCTGTTTACTCTAGTACTATGTCACCGGCTGTAACACAACAAATCATCTCATCAATGAGCACTATAATGGGAAGGGATGGAACAAATGAAGGTAAACACAACACTGCTCAAAATTAGAACAAATAAAATGCTAGATGGTACATGAATCCTGAAAAAAAATTCTGAAACATAGATAATATTCACAGTAAACATGGGACGGTTTATGAATGAATGCCAATGTAGTCATGTGACACATAGAAAGGTGACTCAATTAAGATCACAGTAAAAAGAAATGGATTTACGTCTCTAAAATTATTTCTTAACATAAAGAGAAGTAGTCATACTAATATTGTAAATTATACATCAAGAATAAGTTATGCAGTAATTCTCATCAATAAGATCAGAGAGAGTAATTTTTCCAATGCATTTCTTAATTATTATTCATCATTCTAAACATTCTACTGCCTTGATCAGGCTGTTTATTTAGGCTTGATCTCACCAAGTCGGAGAAAACTGTCACATTTTCTTGTTTTTTTTCCAGCATAATCACATTCATTTATTTATAATTATTTTTATAGGTCGTAAAAGAATTGAACAGTTAAAATGGAACACTCATTATTTTAGAAAAAGGCTTTTAGAAAAGGGCTTTATCATTTATGGAAATGACGACTCTCCTGTGGTTCCTTTACTAGTCTTCTTCCCAACAAAGTTGGCGTAAGTTTAGTTTTGAGATGAAATACAATATTTTACCAAAAAATACTTTCGATGCCAATATTTAGATTTTTTGTTTTTTTTAAATTATTATGTAATGGAACACATTATACAAAACAGAAATTATTTGATTTAAAGTGTGATGTCTTCTGTGTTATTTATTTTCACAAGCTACAAAATAGATCTTTTTTACCATAATGGCTGTCATGTAATCCTCTTAACAAGCAAGACAGAAAACTACATATCACACACTTGTGCTTGTACACTGTTTAATAGATGTATATTTTTGTTTAAATAACTGTCTTTATGAACACTATATAATATATATCTAGAGTACAAAATTATTGTTGTTGAATGTCATAGAGTTTCATAAAATGTTCTGCCATCTCAAAAAGTTTGATAAAGAAATCAGTTACAAATAAAAAATTGTCTTAATCATACACAATTCTCCTAAAATAATAATTAATTTTCTAATTTCACAATAAAGGACTCTGACTTGTAACTAAAGTTATACGAACTCTTCATTTTGATATTATATAGGATTTCACACATGTAATGTAAATTGCCTGTATAATGGTCTTCAGTTTTTGTTGTTAGCTCACCTGGACCAAAGGTCCATGTGGGCTTTTGCTATCACTTGGCATCCGTCGTCCGTCGTCTGTCGTCCGTCGTCCGTCGTCCGTCGTAAACTTTTTCAAAAATCTTCTCCTCTGAAACCACTGGGCCAATTTTTTTCAAACTTGGCCACAATCATCCTCAGGGTTCCTAGTTTCAAGTTTTTACCCAGGGTGTTGATCAACAGACAAATATGGCCACTGTTACTAAAAATAGAACATGGGGGTCAACACAGGTTTTTGATCATTATCTAAAAAACTATAATAGCTATAGAGAAAACCGTTACTTCAAATTGATCATCACATTAAGGTCTACAATAGTTGCTATTAGTGCGAAGTTGTGTATTGGCATCTTGTAAGAGTTATTGCCCTTTTTTGACGATTTTTGACAAAATATTTGGTATTAACAATATAACCTGAAAACTATACTATATTGATCAGCAACAAAAGCCCTACAATTCACTTGATTGGTCTGAAATTGTCAGATGACTCCTTATATGAGTTATTGCCCTTAAATGGTAATTTTTTATGAAATTTTCAGTTTTTGTCCTGTAACTTTAAAACTATAACAGCTAGAGTAAAACAGTAAATAGCAAAAATGATCAACAATACAAGCCCTACAATTCACTGTATTAGTCTGAAATTGTCAGATGACTCCTTACAGAAGTTATTGCCCTTAAATGGCAATTTTTTATGAAATTTTCCTTTTTTGTCCTATAACTTGAAAACTATAGAAACTGTAAATTGCACAAATGATCAGCAATAAAGACCCTACAATTCACTTGATTGGTCTGAAATTGTCAGACAACTCCTTAAATAAGTTATTGCCCATAAATGACAATTTTTGATGAAATTTTCCGTTTTTGTCCTGTAACTTAAAAACTGTAACAGCTAGAGTGAAACTGTTAATAGCAAAAATGATCAGCAATACAAGCTGGGTTACGACAGTTCCTCTGTAACTACGCATGGTAGGATGACAATATTTGGTGTATAGGTTGCTGATGACTAGTACATGACTGTCTGGTAGGTGTCACCTGACCTTGACCTCAATTTCACGGTCCAGCGACTACGTTAAAGTTTTGGGGTTACGACAGTTCTTCTGTAACTACGCATGGTAGGATGACAATATTTGGTGTATAGGTTGTTGATGACTAGTACATGACTGTCTGGTAGGTGTCACCTGACCTTGACCTCAATTTCACGGTCCAGCGACTACGTTAAAGTTTTGGGGTTACGACAGTTCCTCTGTAACTATGCATGGTAGGATGACAATATTACGTGTATAGGTTGCTGATGACTAGTACATGACTGTCTGGTAGGTGTCACCTGACCTTGACCTCAATTTCACGGTCCAGCGACTACGTTAAAGTTTTGGGGTTACGACAGTTCCTCTGTAACTACGCATGGTAGGATGACAATATTTGGTGTATAGGTTGCTGATGACTAGTACATGACTGTCTGGTAGGTGTCACCTGATCTTGACCTCAATTTCACGGTCCAGCGACTGCGTTAAAGTTTTTGGGTTACGATAGTTCCTCTGTAACTACGCATGGTAGGATGACAATATTTGGTATATAGGTTGCTGATTAATAGTACATGACTGTCTGGTAGGTTCCACCTGACCTTGACCTCAATTTCACGGTCCAGCGACTACGTTAAAGTTTTTGTATTAGGACAGTTCCTCTGTAACTATGCATAGTATGGTGACAATATTTGGTATACAGGCCGCTGCTCATAATTAATGCTATTAACGTAATGCTTATGACGAAATTTATTTTCGTTACTGATGCGGAATTCAGGCGAGACGTTTTTCTGTGTCCACACTTGTTTATGAAATTTTCCGTTTTTGTCCTGTAACTTAAAAACCATAACAGCTAGTGAAATAATAAATTGCAAAAATGATCAGCAAAAAAGCCCTACAATTCTATTGAATTGGTCTGAAATGGTCAGATGACTCCTTACAGGGGTTATTGCCCTTAAATGACAATTTTGTTATGAAATTTTTCATTTTTGTCCTGTAACTTGAAAACTATAGTAGCTAGATTAAAACTGTAAATTGCACAAATGATCAGCAATAGATGCCCTACAAATGATTGCTTAGTCCAAAATTGCAAGATGACTCTTAATAGGAGTTATTGCCCTTTCATTATGAATTTGGACAAATGAACAGTTTTTTAATTATAAATTAGTCTATAACGCACCTATTAGTAGAGAAAAACTGTAAATTTCTAAAGTACCCTAAAGGACAATGCCTATAAACCATTTAATTTTCAGAAATTGTCGATTGGCACCTTATAGGAGTTATTGTATTTAACAAATTTTTTGAAGAAATGTTTAGTTTTTGCACAGTAACTTAAAAGCTATAGGAACTAGACTGAAACTGTTAATTTCAAAAATTTTAATATAGTTTAAGTCATTTGGATTCCAGGTGAGCCATTACAGGCTCCCGGGAGCCTCTAGTTGATCTGTATATCAATATGTTCAATTTCATTCAAATGTACTTTATAAATGCTACCTGGGACTAGTATACCTAACTAAAGGTTCCTAGTGCTACTTAAAAAAAATATTCGGAATATTCACTTATTCTATGTGATTTTGAAGCCATCATTATCATTACAATGCAGCAAAATACTTTTTCAGAGCTATGAACAGAATATGTATAGAGAAGGGACTAGGAATTGTGGTGGTTGGCTTCCCAGCCACACCTATAATAGAGTCAAGGGCTCGGCTATGTTTATCTGCAGCTCATACCAAAGACATGCTTGATAAAGTAAGTTATTGTGATTATAATATATGATTTATATTCAGAGATCTAAGTAGTTTTCATAATTAAAATTTAAGTTAGCATGGGAAAAAAAAATGAAACAGTGAAACCATATTTTCCTCAGGGCATTCATTGATACATACAAGGTATTGTAGGAATGCACTCTAAAATTGGGGTAACATCCCATGCAGGATTGATGTAACATCCCGTACAGGAATGGGGTAACATCCCATACAGAAAGTGGGTTACATCCTGTACAGAAATGAAGTTACATCTCGTACAAGAATGGGGTAATATCCTGTACAGGAATGGGGTAACTAACATCCCATACTGGAATAGGGTAACATCCCATAAAGGAATGGGGTAACATCCTGAATGTATGATTTTCAATGTTTCAGCATTTGGATTCCTGATATGCCTTTCTATGTTTTAAATAGGACCAAACTCATATCATTATACAGCGTAAAAATATTACCCAGATGTAAATAGAGTTAAACATCACAGGAACTCTCTGTTAAATTTTAAGTGTGTCATACAGCGAGGAGCCCCTCTTATAAGTTTAATTACATATGTTTTAAAGAGAGTTTTTTTATATGCTGCAGTATGTTTGTTTCAGGCCATAGATATATTAGATGAATGTGGTGACATGTTTATGTTGAAATACTCAAGGAACAAAAAAGTTCAGATATGTGGTGAGTATTATCTGACATGTGCATTAGATATGTGGTGAGTATTATCTGACATGTGCATTAGAAAAGATGCTTTTATTTAATAATAGTATTACAGTTAAATAATCATATGTTAACAATGGTATATAGAAATGTAGAAATTGGCTTACAATTGGCTGGATAGCCAAGTAAAATATTGCTTACGTTTGACACCAAAGAGTTGGAAAGTATGTTTACTTGCATTGGTGTGATACGTCAATAAACAAAATCAACATATACAGTTTAAATTGTCTTTCTGTCAAAAATTTTTTGAACAAGGTGTTTTTAAAAATCGGAAATTCTTACGGACTGTCTGTGTAAACTAGTAATTTGATTGTTTTCGTTTGTTCGAGTAGTATTTAATGCTACTTTCAGCAGTTTTTCAGCTTTATTGTGGCATTTTTATTGGGAGAGCAAGCCGAAGTACCAGACCATGGCCTTTTGTAGAAAAAATAAGGAATATGAAATAAACCAAAAAAAAATTGGAAATCTTTTATTTGAAACAACAGAAAAGAAAAAATGAACAAAGACTGTTATAATGTTTATATTGCTTTATTTTGATGATCCATTTTTCTGTCTTCTACCCCTTTAAATTTGTCATTGTTATCTTTGGTCTGCTCATTTTGACTGATCATTCCACCATTGTTATCTTTGGTCAGCTCATTTTGACAGTGATCATTCCACCATTGTATCTTTCAGGCTCCTTTGTGCAGTCTATCCCACTTTTGTCACTTTTGTAAAATATGTTCTCTTGTGAAAAAAAGTGTAAGGGAATTGAAATACATTCTTATAATAGTTTTCTATGCACTTAAAAGAATGAGAAAAAATACAACAGAAAAGTGTTACTCAGATGAATCAGTGCTTTCTTGCTCCAGTCAAAGGAGTTAATTACCTCTGGACAATTAAAAATGGCTGTTAAGTTGAAGTATACACCACTTTTCATTATTTGTTTGTAACAAGTGGTGTTTTTGGTTTTTGGACAAAAATATGTGAAAATTGTGAAAATAACTTTATGCTAATAAGGGAAACAGTTGAAATTCAGAATATTTTTAACTAAATAAAATCACTTTACATTTTTAAGAATAATATTTTAATAGCATATATTTTTAAAGGTACAACTAAAAATCTTTAGTTTCTAAATATTTTACAGAATGAAGAGACAGTATTAATGTCAGACTTCTGATTGTAGAATGGTTTTATAAAGCTGGAAGGAAATGAGTCGAGTGTGTCTGTTGTTGAGTTGTGGAAATGAATTTAGTTTAGTAGATCTGTTAGAATGCAAATTTTATCACCTAAAGTAAAATCTGCTTTTTGATTTGTTCATTTTTTTAGTATTATATTTATTCCAATGCATTACCTCATTGCCAGGTTGCATGTTCATAATGAGCTCCCTCCCCACCAACACTGGAAGCCAGACATTAGTTCATCTAAATAATCAAACAAGATTTAATTGTCAAGTTTTATTACAATGCACGAAATTTTAAATAAAACATATAATTTAAGACAATTTTAGGAAGTATTCTATCTTTTAAATCTTAATAGCATTTATACATTTTTGTTATTACTGCTGCAGCTGTTTGTATCCTTTATTGAGTAAATAATGTTAATATCAATATGAATATATTTACAATGAAAGGCCCACTGCCTTTGTTAAAAATTACAAAATGTTTCAGGTATAAATGACACACAATCTACATATTTATGTGTATTAGTCATGTACAGATTATTACAGCAAATGCAGATGTTCTTGCCAAAAAAGCATTGTAGTTGCTTTTATCTTAAAATTATGTTAAGGCATATCTTAATTTCCTTACTTTTTTATATTAGTTAACCATTTGTTCCTATGGTTTTTAAACCTTTCTATGCATGTACTATTTGCTTAAGACAATACATGTGTCCAATACATAATGGGACCTTACACCAATGTGCCTTTTCATTTATTTTATATACAGTTTAAGCTGCCAAAATAAAAAAGTTATTTTTATGCATAAGTTAAAAGCTAAGTAGACAGTTCACAGAAACTAGGTAAAGAGTTCAACAGTATTCATTCAAGGACGATTAACTGATGTAAAACTATCCACAATTTGTCTTTTTATATACAGGACTGCTTCATTACAAAGAATATATTATCATGTTACTATGTGGTAATGGTACTGATTACCTGACGGAATCTACAATGTCAAAACAATGCTTACATCTATTAGTGTGACGTGTTTTGTTCAATACACAGTAATTGTATTTTGTTTAGTGTTTCATTGCTTCATCTTTAAATAGAAGTGCTCTTATTAGGTCAGTATATGCCAGTTTGTATTGTTTCATTCTAGTCATCATTTTCCAGTATATAGTAAGTTAGGAGTTAATGATCGAAACGTTGATAAATGAGATTATTACCTGATTTTCATAGACAAATTTTAGTTTTATCTGTTGAACAATGAATTATATGTTTGGTGATCGTGGTTTAATTACAGTCATTACATAACAATTATTTAATCATTGTTTTTACAGTAGTATTTTCAAAACCTTAGTAATTTATATAATCTTATAACTGCTTACACAATTTTAAATGGAAATAAATTTTAAAATGTTGTAATTGTACTATATTATTTCTTGAACTTTACTCAAGGATTATGTTAGTAAAGTTATTGCTTGCTGATGTGAAGTTACAAAGGGGCTTGATTGCTGTATATGTGTTCTCGTTATAAAACGAGTTAAGATTTGTAGGTGAATGTGGTGCATTGTTGTGTAAATTAGTTTTATATCTCATTTGTTGTTTAGTACTTATAAAGAACAATTACATGTATGTCACAACACAAATAAGATCGTTTATACTCTGACGTCCAAAGTCAGCCACACACCTATACCATAATTCCAGAACAACAGGTTTAATGTGGTTATTGGAGATGCTCCTTTGGCAAAAACTGGTGTTAATTGTCTTCAAAAGTGTTTTATTATAATCTTTAGAACCCAATAATTAAGTATGGTTTGCATGAGTTGTCATGGTTTTAATAATCTGCAATTTGGTTCAGAATTTATAAAGTCAAAATTGTCGAACTGAATTGTTAATTTACAACAAGTTTCATAATTAAGACATGTATTTTTAAAGGAAACATATACTGTATTTAAATAAGCCTTGTATAAATATTAATTGTTCATGTATTCCACTGGAATAAATTCTACTTTCCTTCAGCATTCTTACAATTGTAAACCAGTAACTCTAAAAACTGCTTCAGGTGCGCCAATTTCCCTATGACGTGAATAATTCCAATTTAATTACATGTTTCTTGTGAATTCTGGGCTTCCACTTATGTTTGCTGCAGCAGTGCATTCTGGGCTTCCACTTATGTTTGCTGCAGCGGTGCATTCTGGGCTTCCACTTATGTTTGCTGCAGCAGTGCATTCTGGGCTTCCACTTATGTTAGCTGCAGCAGTAGTCCCAGTTCCTGTTCAGCTTTTCTGATGTAACTACCTGTTCAGCTTTGCTGATGTAAATAACAATGTAATCAACACAGGAATACGGATGGATCGTAGACAAACTGTATATCCATGTTAGCATTCAAACATCTCAAAAGGTGTTTATTGTACTGGTTTGGATATATCATGGACTTTCTCATTTATAAAACACAAAATTACGTTTGGTCACCGAACACAACTCATTTTCAAACTCACCTATGGTTATGCCTACTTACTTGAACAAATCATTTGTGCCAATTTCCATTTCACCATCCTTTATACAACGGCAGAGTTTTGCTTATATTTGCTTATATTTTTAATCTTTGTCATTTGTTCTCTTGTTTTCTAATTCACTTGATTTTGAAGTAAATGTTCTGCTGGAAGGTGGTCTTTAAAAGTTGTAAATCTGCACACTGTTTCCTTCTTTTACCAAGTTTTTGAATGCTTCTTGTTGTGCTGGTGTACAGTTGTATATTTATTATTTAAATTGGCAGCAGAGGTCACTATCTCCACTAAACGTTGGAGCGTCTGTTGCACAAAATATGCAATGTGTATGCTGTGATGCTCTCTGATAAAATTTAACTCTTATAGAAATAATCTACAATTTGTCCTATAGGTTCAGCATCTGATAAAATAACTTCTTCAAAAAAAGTATGGAATCTGTGCTTATTGCCATTGTAACAGGGTTACTGCAAAGAACTAAAGTTTTTCTTTTGTCCTTTGGTCACTGCTGTCTCAGGATTGTTTCAACTGTTTCTGGCCATAAAAAAGATGATAAGAATGAACAAACGAAAGTTGGCATTCCTAAATGTTGATTCATTGCAAACGTGTAGTTCTTCGTTGTCTGCCATTAAAAGGGAAGTCCTCGAACTGGTTTGCGGAATTGCTTGGTCTTCCTTATACAAGTCTTTCAATAATTCCTTCTTACACAACATTCCACTTATCAACTTTTTCCCATCAAATCAGTAAGGGAGTTTTTCTAAATACGTTACACACTTTGAATATTCAACTATTTGTTCCACCTTGGCTTGGGATAAACTCCAATCCTGCCTAAAAGAAAGAATACATAAAGCGTTCACATATATATGTAGTTTAAGATTACGACAATACAAGTAACAGGACAAAAAGGCAAATAATGCTACACCGAAGAACAGGTTTATAGCATGCTAGATTTTCTGATCTACAACATATTTGTAACTTTTGTATGATGTGTTTTTCAGCAGGTAATAATAATTCCAACGTAGTAAACATTAACAATATTCCCCATAGAACTGAAAGGAATAATGGAGTGGTGTTTGATACCCAACCATTTTCATCAAAACATCAACTCGCACATTACTACTGAAAGCGGAAGGTTTGGCATTCCATTAAAGCTGGTTTAATGCACCATTTCTTTGCGAAATGCCTGTACCATTTTTGAGTTTCCTTGGTGTTCGGTATGTTGTTATTACTTTCATTTAATGAGAACTAAACACTTGAAATAACTCCGTCTAGTTCTGATAAATACTGACAAAACAATAAGTGGGAAGTATCCTTAGCAAATTTATTTTTAAATTCAACAGCCTCATAATAAAGTATCTTAGGAGTGACAGCATTTCTTCCCTATCCTGCCTCGTCAGAAGGACAGTAAACTGGAAATGAGTTTTCCTCTACGCCATCTTCCTTCCGAACACTTCAAGCAGTATTTCCTTCCGCTGGAGATATGTAAAATATTTGATCAAAACTGAAGTCATTTCTTTTTGTCCTATATATTCTAGTTGTCAACATGTATCTAATTGCATACTACGTAAACCTGCGTCGGCAAAAATAACGTGTACCTACATAGTTAGATCCTATTTTGTCGCTCTCTTGGATTTCGTAACAACTTGATCAATATCAATTCGCTTAAAATCTTTTTCTTTTTTCTGTGGTCTCTTTTTTTAATTTTTGGCCGGATTTCACAGAGTTAAAATCCGGGTTATAGTATGGTGAATGTCGGGCGGGCGGGCGGCGAGCGGGCGCGGAAAAAATGTTCGTAACAGTTTTCTCAGCAATACTATTTGGTATGCAGCATCAGCATGGCCTCCCATAACGTGGGATTCGATTTCAGGTCTGTCGCTCACCTATTTCCTGTTAACCGACTTAGTTAATTTTTAACATTAATGTTCAATGGTAGAAAATTTTCGAAACAGTTTTCTCAGCAACTACTATTTGGTATGCAGCACCAGCATGGCGTCCCATAACGCGGGATTCGATTTCAGGTCTGTCGCTCACCTACTTTCTGTTAACCGAATTTTTAACATTAATGTTTAATGGTAGAAAATGTTCGTAACAGTTTCCTCAGCAACTACTAATCACATTCTATTGAAATTTGGTATGCAGCACCAGCATGGCCTTCCATTTTCTCTTTTTGTTCCGCAACAGTTGCATATTTTAAGCTTGTGCTCTCTGTTAGGTAAAACATTATTCTAAAACATTTAAATTCCAAATAAAATGTAGTAAATGTATAACCCGGTCCCCTTCAAACTAAGTTATTCTTGTAAATTTTTAACAGATTGATCTAAAGTATTATTTAGTCAATCACGTGATACTAATGCGACAAAGCAGTTCAACTTTCATTTTTCTTTAAATTTTTACTTGTTAAAGCGTGGTGTTCTGTGAAAGAGAAATTCTAAACGTTAAGTCTGTATGAACATTGTATTGTTTACGAAACACTTAGGTTTGTGCTAGAAATTTCGATTATTGATTGAATGTTTGCTTAACGCACAACAAGCTACCTTTAAGCTATATAATTACATGCCGAGAAATAACCCCATGTTTTTAAATTCATAGATATCCCGCTGTGGTCATCATTATTAATTAACATACTTCCTTAAGGATTATCTGTAGTAAGACTATTAGTATTGGTTATGCTACGGGCAATAAATTTTCTGTCTTTTCCGTCCGATGTAAATGTATTATGAGTTGTGAAAGTTTAAGAAAAGTAAAGGTAATAATAAATTAAATACTACGAAAACTTGATTTTCGGAGTGTTATTTCTCGGCATGGAAAAGTTACACCAAAAACCCATAACTCAACGGGAAAAGAACTAAAGGGAACAAAATTTTTAGTGCCACTGGAATAGTGTGGATGATTGAATGACGGAGATCAGCGTGTATAGCTTACACAATGAGCCCACTCTTTTGCGAAATCTATAAAAGAGGTCTATATCGCGAAAGGAGCGTGGAACTCTCCAATTATGTCATCTAATACTGTGCGGATACCAACTTTCCGTATAATGCCATAACCCCCCGCATTTACGGCAGGGCGTTCGGGGGCTCTCGAAAAAATGTGCAAATTCCTGCATTCTCGCAATTTACAAGCATCAAAATGAATTTATTTAACACAAGGTTTTTATAGTGTTCAGTAACCTTTATTTGGTACAGTATACAACAGAAATATCGGAATAAACGAATTAGTACCGTTATTGCACGAATTTATGGCGAGGAAGAGCGCGGATTACATTTTTGCTTTGGCGCTGGTTGTTACCCTCCATGTTCTCTGTTTTTTCCTTTCCTTTTTTAAAGGGGGATACCTACGCCCCTTACGCCCGCCCCCTCCCCCCTGGATCCGTCACTGACCACCCAGAATTTCGATTGACTGTAGCTTTATTTAAGATGTCACCAGAACTTGAATGTTAACCCCCGCTTTAACATATTTAGCACGACACGTGAAAAAAAAACACTGTCACTTAAAATGAACACCCATGTGGTCACCTATGTAAATAATTAATTTATAGTTAAACTGAATGGTTCAAGCATCAACCATTTACAAGGTCAAATGATATCATCGTCGCGTCTTTCTTTACAGTTCTTTGTTAATATCTAGATTGACCCTAAATAGTGACACGTATGTGGAAAAGTGCAGGTGATCCACATTAAGTCAGCGTTTTGTTATTATAAGTGCATAATTAAACCTTGGATTCAAGCTAATAATTGAACTTTATCTATAAGCAAACATCGACAATAGCTTATCAGATAACATCGTATATAGTTTTCGACTTTATACAGTTGTACATTGTGTAACGTACGGTGTTAATGAGTATTTGTTTGTTTGTTTGTTTTGAATGGTGTTTTAACGCCACTTTCAGCAATTTTTCAGCTATTTCATGGCGTCCAGTTTTTATTGGGGGAGGAAGCCGGAGTACCCGGAGAGAACCCCCGACCTGCGGTAGGAAAACTGGCAATCCTTGTCAATTAAGATTGGAGTCGAGTACAACCTGCCTGCAGTGAGAATCGAACCCCCAATTTCAGTGTTGACAGACCACGTGATCAATAGTAGACGAACTACCTTGACCACTCGGCCACCGAGGCCCCCTTAATGAGTATTCTAATATGACGTCCTGCTTAGCTATGTAAAAAAATCCGTGTCAAAATTCCAATAAGTTTAGTTCGCACATGCGTAAACTGCGTGTTTTGTGTAAATGTAAAACTGACTTACAAATGCCGTTTGTTATGTGTTATCCATAATTATTGTTATTGTTAATAAATTCGTTATTTTTAGTCTGAATTCTGAGATTTATATGATTTAAACTACTCCCGATAATTATTTTTTTAACAATTCTACATTCGAATTAATATGACGTCACAATTAGAATTCCGACGTCATATTACGCTGAACTGAAAATTTCAAACTGGAACGACGCAATTTCGTTAAGATTTTTCAATATTTTTGTTTAAAAGGTACGTACATTCAATAAAATGACCAGAAAAAAGTTTATGTCAATTTTATTTGCTTTAACATACTGTTTTGGGATACATCGTATTAGTTTAAAAAAAACAATATTACCAATGAAAGCGTCCTCTTAGAACCGCTTCGAAATTTTAAAACATTTGTTAGACATATTAGAATCGAAATAGATTATTGCGAGCGGGCTTTATGGGAATTAGAACATGGTCAGACCTTATATTTGTCTTCATTTTATACCTCGCTATCGCTCGTTATAAAATATTGACAAATATAAGGTCTGACCATGTTAATTCTAATACGACGTCCTTATACCACCAAACGATATCTATATTTCCCCATTTCGACGTAACGTCACAAGAGGTTTTACGACGTCATAATATTAACGCCTGAGTGTTGAAGTTCTTATTAAAATAAAAGTAATTAAATAAGACATATCGAGGGCACGTTGTGGTAAAAGTTTCAATAAAAGTTTTGTTAAAGTGGATTTTGTCCACCGTACATGGCAAACTTGAAAGAATTTTTTGACAAAAAAAAATTCATCATAAAAATGGCGACTAGAAAATCGTCCTATAGGGTCCGCCTGATTCGAAAAACACAGGATTTTGTCATATTAGAATTGTAATAATTCATTATGGGTATAATGTTGTACTCATTTACACTTGGACTGTGCCTTTATATTAACATTTTCTAACTCGCTATCGCTCGGTCAAAAATAATCGAAACGAGTACAACATAACACCCCTCATGACGGGCCTGATGAATTATTAGGTTGATAGCGGATAGAGGAACCGTGTTGATGACCGGATGATAATAGAGGAATCATGCTGCTGACCGGTTATACAATAGCTCATACAGGGCACTGCCATGATATCTTGACTGCACAAGGAAGAGTGGTTTGCCTGAATCATTGATAATGCCCGAGCCAAAAGCGAGGACATTGTAAATGTTGAACGCTATAGCTGTCAATTAGCAGTACGATTCCCGACTTATAAGCAACTATTACATTTATTCACCGAAGAATTAGGATGTGTGTTATTTTATTTTTAGCTATTTGATGTAAGATTTGAATGTGGACATCGTGATATATAATTTTTCAGTATTTTTCAGACTTGATTTAGTTTCTTTTTCTAAACTGTATATGACATTGGTGGTACATGTACATTTATTTATTTATACAAATTATAAAATAAGAAGTTAGTGTTGCTTGTTAGTGGAGAGGGCATTATCACGATAATGCCTTGTATCAAACTACTGCAGGTTAATTAATACCAGCTGATCGATTAATGGTTGATAATATAGGAACAGTGCTGTTGACCATTTAGTAACTGATAATAGCGGAACAGTGCTGTTAACCATTTAGTAGCTGATAATAGCGGAACCTTACTGCTTACCGGTTAATGGATGATAATAGAGGGCCAGTGCTGATGACCGTTCACGTAATTTTTCTTTTCCAATAAGCAACTGAAATTAAAAGAATTTTGTGCAAAAAAACATGATATATACCTGACCAGAGAGAAACAAGCTCTGTTTTCTTCCGGTCGTCTTTTTGTTAACAATCTTAATAGTAAACTTGTGGGCACGTGACCTAAAACATATCAGCTATTGAAACTGTATAACTTCACTTAATTCTATAGCTATTAAATGGGCACTTAAGACACAAACATCAGGGTTCATAGTATTACACTTGACTATTTACTTCAGCAACTAATTGTCCGAAAATGCATTCCTGGATCTATTTTGTAGTTTTTAAGGCAGAGTTAATATGCAAGGCTTCTTTGAATACAGGACTTGTAAACAATATACAAGAGATTTTGAAAAAAACCAACAATATATACAACATATGTTTACTTGACAAATTATATACTCTTAGATTTGTGACTTCAATGGAAGACATTTGTCGCCTGCCTGTCAAATACCATTAGAACAGAACAATGTTTTCCTGTAATTTGCTGTAACAAGAAAAGTGGTGTGAAAAAAATTAAATGTTGTCTCAGAGATATATAATTGTTGTATTATTCTTTGTTATGTTTGGATAATTTGTATATCATATATGGTTGTTTTCATTTTTGATCTACACTGTATAAAAAAGACTACATACATTTATGCGGTATACACTTACAAACTGAGGTCGTAAGAATTAAACTCTTCCTCCCAAATTAAAATATCAGAATGAATATATATACCTTTTTTCAGTATATACAAGTATTTATCCTGTGAATGTATCAAGATACAGGAAGGAATACTGTATTCTGATATCAGGTTTATATTTAAATTTTTAAATCAATACATTTTCCTGACACGATTAGCCTAAATGATACACCTAAATGAATAAGGCGTGTTGTATATTCACCAAAGGTAAATAGGGAAAATCTACAATTAGTGATACAGAACAAATCAATTAACACATACGGATCCATACGCAGTTTCTGATTGTTGTTGTCAAATGTATCAGGAAAATCATGTACAGGGAGCGGGGATATACCCAGAGATCTCATCGATAAAAAAGAGGGAACAGTCACTGAAATATTCGAAGGTCAACGGAAAACGTTCAGGTGAAAATGGACATACTAGTATACCAGAAATAAACAAAGTTTTCTCCAGGGAAAATGGTTGTTTGCCAGGAATACAGGGAAAAAATGGAGAATCGAATGGCAACATCAAGGTATTTAAATAAGATATTTTACATTTAATACAATTACAATTAAATTCAGTGCGCATGTGGTTATGTAATAGCATATCTGTACAAAAAATTCATCAACGCTAAGGAAATAAATACGAGGAGCTATCTTAAATACAACAGGTATCATAATGCCAGAAGGTTTCATATATGATGCAAATATTTTAAAAGATGCCCCTATATGTCCAGTCGGAAAACGGAATAGTTCCGTTCAGGTTGCGGTACGAACGAAATGGAATTGTTCGACTGTTGGTTAAGTTAATACAATAGCGATAAGATGTAAACAGGAAGTTTAACTTGTACACATGTATACGTGTGTGGCTTTTCTCTAAATAAAGTTGTGCATAACGGCCATAATCTTAAAATTACCACGTGACAATTACATTAAATGAGAATCGATAATCGAGTACACCTTACTAGCTCATAGAAATCCGTACTTAATTGAAAAAAGTCATATTTGAAAATTCTAACATTTGTTAAAAACGTGTTGTTAAAAACTATACGTTATTATGAAATAGAAACTCTATATTTTGCCGACGTTCCCACGACCACTGCTATGAAAAAAGACCTTGAGGTATTGTATTCACAAATGACAAAGAAGAAACGGATCACAAACAACGAAGGCATATTTAGAAATTACAAGAAGATCTTTAAGACAGCAAGTGGTATAGGAGTCATCTTCTTGTCATCTGTTAATATGCTCTGAATAAATCCGGCAGTGATCGTATATGTAGATACATGTACATCGGAAAGTATAGAGTAAACAGAACGCATAGTTAAACTATGCAAACAGCAAACTACAAAATAACTTATCAAAACTTATGTATTTATGTATGGCCAATAAATTAACAAAGTGACAGACAACACGTGTTTGGTACACAGGGTAATATTTCTCAGGTAGATTTAGCAAGTCACGTTACAGACAACACGTGTCCGGTACACAGGGTATTGTTACTCAGGTAGATTTACTAAGTCACGATTTGTTGAAATTTGATGACTGCATACACAGCTTAAAAATACAAATCAACATTCAAAAAGTTTATATGTTCCAAGTCCAGTCTTAAATTTCTTTCGTTTTAATGTATTTGAACATGTCTTTTTTTGTGAAATATACTCACTCAAAAAAGAAACGCAACATACAATTTAAAATGGGAATTTTACTTCTTATATTATTTTAACAATTTATCATATGAAAAATTGATACAGAAATGTAAAAACTAGCACACTTCTTGTTAATGAGTTCTTTTACCATGGAATATAACATTTTGTCGCATATTGTCAATAAATGACGCAAACATGTCAGCATCTGTTGTGCCCACCATTTGCTTGCAACACAACCCTTTCTCAATTAAACTTTGAGTACGAACACGCGGTATCCTTTGCCACTCATACTTAAGTGCCTGCTCTAATTGTTGCAGATTTTGCGGAGGTGGTTGTCGTTGGCCGTTGGCGCACGCGCCGATCCAGTTCATCCCACAGATGTTCAATTGGGTAAAGATCCGGAAATGGCCAACGGATCACATTGACATTCTGTCGCTCTAAAATATCTACTGTTACACGTGCTGTATGTGGGCGGGCATTTCCGTGTTGAAAAATTTCTCTTTTAATGTCAAAACGGGCAATAAATGCGGCTGCATAATTTCGTCTCTATACCTAACAGCGTTAAGATAGCCTTGGATATGTATCAGCTGTGTGTTCCTGGCGTAAGAGATACTGTCTCTTTCTACAACACAGTTTTGCGCAAAACGTTCATTTTGGCGCCTTTACACTCGTATGCGACCATCTCGCTTTTCAAGCTGAAAACGTGACTCATCGCTGCACCACACTCTTTTCCAGTTCTGTAAATTCCATACGCAAACGGCAGTACACCATCTAACCCTTGCTCGGCGGTGTTGGCGTCTTAGTGTTGCTCCGACGTAAGGTCTCTTTGCCCACATTCCATGAGAGCGTAACCGATTGCGTACTGCCTGTGGTGATATACGGCACAACCCAGGGACGTTTACAGCTGTTTCTGTTGCAGCAGTAGTCCTGTTCCATAGATGGAATAATCTATGTTGTAGTACCAAGCTGCTGGTAGCGTCTGCAAAGGCGTGAAATTGTGCTAAGATGAACATTGTACGTTCTGGCAACAGCATGCTGTGATTCCTTGACCTCGATTCGACCTATAGCGGTATTCCGGGTAGCAGCATCTAACCTTGGTATAGCGTAACCTCATCGGAATATATTTTACTAATGCAGTCAAGAAAACAAATAGCGGGGTTTTATAACGATTGTCTGAGTTAAAAAAAATACCCATGACTTTCACGTGAAAGTCGACCTTGTTTTTTTAGCAATGCGAAATTCAAAGTGTGTTCCAGATTTCGACCACAGTCGTTCACGGGTGGATGAACTTAAATGCTTTCACATGGAAACCTTTAATTAAGGTGGAATTATGATGTTGTGTATATATATTTGAATATTTATAGGTTATTTGTACGCAAAATTTATCCTATGTTGCGTTTCTTTTTTGAGTGAGTATACATGAAACGCAGTACGCCGTGAAAAAATATAGGATCATAATTATTACCTCATAAAACATTTTCCTATTAAAGTGTTTCTAGTTAAAAGGTGTAAACGTTTTACTTTATACAATTTTCAGATATTATCCAAAAGTAAAAAGATGTTTCATGAGACATTCGAGGAAACACCAATCTGGATAGCAGTTATGACGTACTTAAGTTATGGAATGCTTGTATTGGTCGGACACATCCGGGACGTTTTAAGAAGTATTGGTATAGAGAAGACAAAGGCATATACAGAACCTAAGCGCCCCGTAAGAAAATAAAATGTATTTTTTTAATGTAAAGAATTCGTTAATAAGCAAAAACCAAACTTAGACGGACCATTTAATAAAATCTCATAGTGTCTAAAGAGGGTAATATTTAACGATTGTTTTAAATATATATCTTTATTACCACAGTCAAATAACTATAGGTATACAAATACAACTAAATAGTATAACAGAAGGTGGTTTTCAGTTCAACATTACAACAAGTCATCTCTTAGTTTACTGGCTCTATATATACATTTTCATAAATTACATAATTCTTTTACATTATTTGAACTCATTAATTGTATAAACTTGTACATTGATGGTTTTCTCCAATAGTAGGGTTTAATTAAATTAACTCTAAAACCATGAAAAACTTTACATTTGAGAATAAAATGCAATTCGTCTTCGAGTTCAATTTTACATAAACTACAAATTCTCATGTGTCTAGGAATACCAAAAAATCTACCGGATTCTACAAAGAGATTGTGACTACATAAACGTATTTTGGTAATACAAGTTTTGTACACATTAGGTATACCTTTAACTAGATAATATTATAAACATAGGTTATCTAACATATATTGGTAGTTAGAACAATTGACACTACTATGTAATAAACTGTCAGCCTCTTGTTTGAAGTTGTCTGATATCTTTGCTTGATCATAGCAAGTGATGAATCACAAAAGTTTTTCTGGTGACAGAACAACACATGGTTTATCCATATGTCATATGTGCTTTATAAAGTGTAGCCAGTTACACTTGTTGCCAGGGCAACGAGAAAGATCTTCATATAACATTTTTTTTCTTAAAACATTTTATTGCACATTACTTGCTGTATAACAATTTACACGGTTTACAGCTTCCTCCGTGTATCCCTGCGTACAGTTGCTAAACAACTAGGGAAAATTGTTTAGTGTTTTTGTTTTAAAAATAATAATTTTACACAAAACGTGGTCTACATTTTTACAATTAAATTTTGTCTCCGGATAATGATCAAGTTCATATTGTCCATCGACCGTGACGAAAAAAAAAGTTATGTGTGTGCATTGATCACACATGTTTTCCAACAGCTAAAAGGTAAGTATTTATAACTTGTTTAGATTTCTTCATCATTATCCGTATCGATACTTTACAACAGAACAATTTATGACGTTCGCTTAAATGTAATACACAGTATTACCGCGAATCACTGCTAAATCGGCTTGGTGTTTAACATATCCACCAGCTGCGTCTTGCGGGCCTTTTGCGTGACTTGGTTCATAATAGTTGCGGACAGCTTCGCGGTATCCGAAGTCTTGACAGCTAAAACTGAAATCACCCATACAATGTCTACTTTTGTATTGAACTGAACAGCCATCTGTAAACTCATGCATTACAAGAACATTATGGTTTATTGACTTTAAATACTGATCGACGAGACTACGGACGGCGTAGGTAAAGTGATGATCGTGTTTTTTATCGTCACTAAATACAATAAACTGTTAATTTAATTTAAACATATTTTATTGTATAAATAGATTTATCATTGAACATACAGTTAATACAATACAAGGATTTGGAAACAAGCTAAGGAGCTTTTACCTATCTTTCTCCAGTTACAAAATGTAAAATACATGCTCTGACAGGCTTGTCTTTATACTAGGGTTTGAAGCGCAGAAGTCATTATAAACTTCAGTTTGGGTTTTGACTAGTACATAGGCTATGTGTTTAGAATATAGTTTTGGTCCAATTCTTGCCGCTTTATGTCGTTTTTGTTACAGGACGGTCTTGAATTTTCCGGCGTTAACCAAAAAGTATTTACAAGAGATTTTGTTTCTTCAGAAATAGCGTCTGACCTCGTCTTTCGCTCGATATAAGTCCAACACGACTTTTCTGTTTGAAGAACTTTTGATCTAACCTTTTTTCCACCCGAAAGAGCCTTGGACTTGACACCGAGCTTATGCGCTAATGATTTTATTCCCCGTGCTTTTTTCCCAGTTTCTCCGTTAAGCGCTGCGGTTAAAACATTCATGGTAATCGAGCATCATTGACTTTTTACATTTATGATAACAATTTTAAGGTCTCTGATAGCTGCGTTTACTAAGCTTGTTGTCGTACTTAGACGTCTGACTGTACGGACGGTCGGAGATTTTGGTTCTCTCCGCTTTTCCAGATAAGATAATAGCACAGCCGCGCGTTTTCTGGATGATTTTGGTACAACATTTTTTAGTTTCTTCATAGCCCTGGATTTTTCCATTCTGTTTTTAAAATTTAACATGTCCGTATTCGTTTCGTAGAATTCATTATTTCGATTGGACCTATAATTTCTCATGTAGTGCTTCATATAGTTCTTGTTTTCTTTAATTTTTCATCGGTTTTTCTTTTGTTATTTAGCGGCTCGTGTTTCTGCGTTTGGCAAAATATTTGCTTCGTGTATACGCTTGGTCTTTCGGGTATCATTGTATTTTATCTTGTTATTTTGATAAGTATTCCTTTTTTGTAATCTTCGTTTTTCCAGAACTTGTTTTTTTATATGTTGTAATCTCTCAGCGATTGCCACCATTTTCTGCAAAAAGTTTATATGTAGTTCTTACTTTTTAAATCTATGGAACATCAAAAGGGGCATATGTAATCTTGCACAGAAAAAATGTTTCGTGTTCAGATTTTAAAATGTTGTGCTCATAAAATCATTATTTGTTACGTATATAATATTACAATTACGTGCGCAAATTATTTTGAATGTAAAATATAATTATAATAAGTGCACAAATTAATCATTTTATTAATCATATTACAATAAAGAACCATTTTATTCTATACTAAAAGCCAACCCCTCTTGGCAAAATAAGTTTGCTTGCATTTTTTCATTATTCTATATTTTACCTTTTTATTACGAAAATTCAGTAGAAAAAATGTAGATACGATAACCTGTCCATGTTTTATAATATGCCTCTGGTATTAAGTTGTTACAAATCGTCCTTGACTTTTGCTACGGGAAGTTTACATAATAAGTCAGCCATTTTTGTTTCTAAAGGGACATTACGATGTTTACATATATATTCGTTATTCTGGTACCCTGACGATGATATCCTCTTTAGCCTAAGCGGCCTTCGGATATAACGTCAGGTCAGGAGCCTTGAATTTCAACGGTGAGAGCGTTGAAATTTGACGTTCGGATGTTCTCATGACTTACCATTTTGTAATATAGATAGGTTCAAGTAGACCGAACGTATTATGACGTCATTCTCTTTAAGACGTTCAATGTTTACTTTTCTTAGCCGAGTTTATATTATCAGAGACATATAATTACATGTCTCTGATATTATGATTTCATAATTTAAACGTAAAATTAAAATGTAATGTATATTTAAATTTATAAAAAAATGTATTCCCAGCTTTTAAAAAAAGATTGCCCTGTGCATGTGATATATAATGGCGTCATATTATCAACCAATGAAAATGCTTATATCGGAGGTCCTGACCTGGTCTTATATTTGAAGTGAAGCTTGCGTCAATGAAAAATATTGCACCAGGAGACCAGGTTAATATATATTTGTCTGCTTTCGTGACGTTCAATGGTATTTAGCGGGTTTTTTGCGTGAAAAATGAAAACTGCTTACCGCGTATGGTTCCGCTAATGCTCCTTTTGTAGATCAAGAAATCTACTTTTTGAAATCAATCATTATTTCCTCGAGATATTCAGCGTTTTGAAATTTGGCAGTTTTTAAATTTTGAAAGGGCGATTTTCTATACTAAAATTTGACCTTAATTAGAACGGAAGTGTACTTTAGGAACAATCGATTGTTGTCTACTTGAAATCCTTCGGGTGATGTCGTCTGCAGTTTAGGCGGGAAAAGTCTCGCGGTTTGTCCGAATACCATTGAACGTCACGAAAGCAGACGAATATTTGTCAACATCGTAAGGTCCTTTTAGAAACGAAAATGGCTGTCTTATTATGTAAAATTCCCGTAGCAAAAGCCAAGGACGATTTGTAACAACTTAACAACAGAGGCATATTATAAAACATGGACAGGTTATCGTATCTACATTTTTTCTACTGAATTTTCGTAATAAAGAGGTAAAATATAGAATAATGAAAAAATGCAAGCAAACAAATTTTTCCAAAGGGGGTTGGCATTTAGTATAGACATGGTTCAATGTATAGCTCTTTCACAATACGTGAAAAAAATATTACAAAATGGCAAAAACTAAAGTTGAGAAAAAACTAATTTTTGCAAGTTTGTGTTTTTCAATTTTACAATTTTAAAGTAGAAAACAAAACCTACCAAAATGAAGCTTCCTTTGTCTCTGCATTGACATTAACAGAAATTCAGAATTATGATTACGTCATCATACTATATAATGACGTCATATTTTTATGCGGAAAAATGGTGACGCAGACTATTTTGGGCATCTAACAAATATGCCAATTTCAAGAAAATAAGTGGCGTAATAAATAAGTTCTGAAGGTTCAAAAGACCTGCTTTTGCTTTTCTTGTTACAATTTACAGCGCGATTTCTGGTAAATCTTAGTAAAACATATATTTATTTCCTACAATTCGAGTAGCTTAATTGCCTAAACGACGGATATAGTTCGTTTCAATCAAAAACTGAAAAATAGTAGTTTATTGACGCTTTATTCATTCGTTATAAGTCTCAAACCAAACAGATTTTCATCTTACACTAAAAAGCCCCCAACAACGTGCGCTACATCCTTGGATTAAAAAACCTAATACACACTAAACATCACACGTACATGTCAAGATACAACCTGGTTTAAAGTGCTTGCATCAAAATATTTTGTATTTTCTTACAAAACTGATCTTTTTTATACAATGATATCACTTGTCTTTTCATATACTCATATTTAAAAACTTTGAAAATATCCAAACTCTTGACCTTTGATTTGATAGATAGAAAGTTTTGTGTATTACAAAAATAAACAATTTAAGGAGATAATGTATAGAAAATATTCATTTTGCTTAATTTTGTAACCGAAAACAATGTTTTTTAATGTTAGCAAATGTTCACCTACACCAAGTTTTTGAGCATTTCTTTAAATTTTTCTATAAATACATTTAAATGTGTACAACTAAGGAAAAATGTTGATAATTTTCAACTTGGAGGCACTGATTACAATAAGGGTTGTCAGTAATGTGCCATTTATATAGCAATTCTTTACATGGTAGAATGTAGTGTAGCAATTTCCATCGTACCATTTTCAATTTATTGTCCTTAAGAAACATATAACATATTATAACAACCTTTCAAGATACAATTTTGTGTGTTTACAAGTTTGAACCAATATTTAAACATTCTAAATTTTCTGTGCAAAATTAGAGGGCTTCTTCCAAGCTCATAATAAACTATAACGTTATTTGTAGATGTTTTCACATGTAGAATATTTATAAAATAGAGAAACTCCCAAGTATGTAAAGTTATCAACTACTTCAATCTCATGATTATCAAACCACCATTTTTCGTTATTCATAATTATAATCCGCCCACTATTTTTAAAAATTACAATCTTGGTTTTGGCAGTATTAACACTTAAAGCCCACTTTGAAGTATAAGTTGATAATGTATCAAGCATACCATGTAACCCCGTTATTGATTCTGAGAAAATGACCATGTCATCGGCGTACATTAATAAAAATAAGTTCAGTTCCTGTACCTCTATAGGTACAGAATTACTATTCATAAACGCCATCTCGCAGTCGTTGACATAAAGTGAAAATAAAATAGGTGACAGCACTTCTCCTAGCATTAACCCTATTTCGTTAGTAAACTAATTAGAGTTAAATCCATCAACCTGAACACACGTTTTAACTTTAGAATACATATTTTTCAAAATGTTTAGAACTTTGCCATGTATACCAATAAATGCAATCTTATACCATAAATTCAAGCGATTGACAGTATCAAAGGCTTTAGTATAATCAATAAAGCAAACGTATAAACGTTTTTTCCTTGACAATGACTTAAAAATAATAGACGTGAAAGCAAAAATGGCATCGACAGTACCATACCCTGGCCAAAAGGCCGAACTGCGAATCGGAGATACTATTTGACGAATCTGTCCAGTCCATAAGCCGCTGGTTTAAAATCGATGTTAAGAGTTTTCCAAAGTTACTAACTAAGCTGATGCCTCTGTAATTATTAGGGTCTTCTGTATTTTTACGTTTAAATATCGGTATTAAGATAGGAAAACTGTAGGAAAAATCCCAGATTGTAATATACCATTAAAAAGTCTGACCAACGTAGGAAAAACAAATCCTTATATTCTATAAAATATTCGTTAAACATGAGGTCGATCCCATGGCTCTTATTACGCTTTAAGTTTCGAATGGCAACCAGTTTTTCCGTCTCGGTAATATATCTATCTAATTCCTCCTATACACATTCTTCGTGCAAGTTTTCTAGATGTGATGTATCTAAGGTATCAGGATTAGCTACATTTTTGAAGTGCTCGTAAAAATCGTTTAACGAGATATTGTTCGAAACGCTATTCTTCTTTCTAAATTTAGGATTGCTTAACCTAATTTGGTTCATCATGTTGCCTTCCTTCGTTCTAATAAATTGTCTCTTTTAGCGACGTTCTTATATTCGTTTTTTGCTTTGTTTAATGACAAATGATTCTCATGAGATTTTGCATTATTAAAAATGTTCAAACAGTCAGTATAAACTCGGTAGAGGTCTTTTCACTGATGTGTGAACCATGGTTTATGTGTCGCTATGTATTTGTGCTTATGATTTTTCGAAGAAACTTTAAAAAAGGGGACATAATACACTCAAGTTCACTTGTGAAGTTTGACAGAGTCCAGTCGAGCGATTGCTGGTCGGCGAATGCGATCGTATCACTAAACTACTTAAGCCTGTCTAGGTTAACACGAATACACTCGCTACATTGGTTCTTGAAGTCGTCATTTCAACGAAATTTGGTCGATCTCGACATACCATCAGTATTAGTATCACTTTTGGTTGACACATTGCAGTTCACGTGAAGATCTAGTTCTATATGTAAAAGTGCATGGTCAGAGTAACAAGTAAAGTTTGACACTATGAAGTGTTTGATGCATGGAAAAAGAAGGTGTGGCGCAATGAGATAGTCAATGACACTAGTCCCTGACGCACCACAATAAGTAAAATCACAGGATAGTCCATTTCGATGCCTTCCATTAACAATTCTAAGCCCGGAGTCTTTACAAATTTGAACTAATTTGGAACCAAAATTATTCATATTTACGTCCGGATTAATTCTATTTACAATCTCGGCGTCGGTGTCGTAGTCAAGTATACCTTCTAAACTGTCTATAATTGTGCTATGTAAGTTATCTGATCTGATAAAGTCATCGAGATTCGCAGTTCTGCTATTCGAATCGCCTAATATCATAACATTGCCCAATGCGGAATAAATTCCAGTGTCATTTTTAAGCTCAGCAAAAAGATCACAATCATATTTCATATAGATTTAGAGTTATATGGTGGAATATACACACAGGCTAAATATAAATTTGTTTCAAAGACAATACCTTTATCGATAGATAACCATAAAATAGAATCAAAAATACATTTTTTCTACTTTCGTATGTTTTGCAAAATGCTCCTTAATTAATAAAATTAAATCTCCTCCATGTTTAGTTTTAGCCCTATACCTAGGGAATAAATTACAGGTAAAACCTGGAATGTTTAGGCTATACCCTGAGTCAAACCAACATTCTGACAAAAACACAATGTCATATGTACACAGGAAATTAAGAAATGCTTTATTATCTAATTTGGTTTCTATGCCACCATTAATTTTGCATGAAATCAGCTTCAAACTACCTTTAACACTGTTCGCTACACCACCTTCAGTGCAATCCTACGCATATTGCGGCGATAAAATATCATTACAAGAAGAAAACTGTAGAAAATGTTTGAATATGATTTTAAAGTAAAGATCCAATTTAAATCAATTTAGATCGAATGTCAAGATAATACTGCAGTATATCAAAATTGATGTTTGTGAACTTTTTTAAAATCTTAAATATAAAGCAAATAATTAATCAAACAATCAATCAACCAATCAATCAATCAGCAAATCTATCAACAGCCATGATTGCTGTGTCCACGTACCTAGACTTATCGGGGTGATTGATTCAACTGGTGGCATGGAGCAGGTAAGTAAGGGGGAAATAGTAACCCTGCAATATATTGTAAGAAACGGAAGAATTAAGCCTTGACATCTGTTCTTTTGGATTAAACCAGACAGCCATTTACACTGACATCTGTAGTTTTGGGTTAAACAGGACAGTCATTTGACTTATCTGTATTACACCAGACAGCCATATGACTTTGACATCTGTATTACACCTGACAGCCATTTGACCTAAACTGATACAAAATACGAAATATCTTAAAACATACCAAGGTTATAAAGACGCGTTTTTTTTTATAATGAACACTCATCGGTGGCACTTAAGCCAAACAAATTATTAAAAACGAAAACATTAAGATGTTCTAGCGGTTTGTTATTACAGTCCCCAATCGATATACCAATACGACAAATGCCAAAAGAGTTCCTTAGTATTAAATAATTTTCAAAATTTCAGGGCAGTACATTTAGATAATAACTGTATCACTTAAAGAATCAATAATATTCTTGTGTGGTACCCTCGGGCACTAACAGTCCACCAGCAGAGGCATCGACCCAGTGGTTGCGAATAAAATGTTATCAACAATACCAAGGCTAAAATAAATACTATACATCATGCTCACGTTTCGTCTAATCATGACTCGTCAGTGGCGCTCTAATTCAACAAATATTAACAAATAAAAATATATCAGATGTGGAGCGTTTATCATTATTTCTAAAAAGTTATATTGAATCCAGCTTAGACCATGTACACTCTTCGAATGGAAACACCTTAGTATTTAAAAATTTATGTAAAGAAACAATGATATTCTCGTCAGAAGCCAAGATTGTTAAGAAATAAATTATCTGCATATACAAATATTGTAGATTCGGGTTAGTATGTAAGTAGGGTATTGATAGGAGCCAGGAAATAATGCAATGCTAAGCTCTTTTACCTATGTGAATAAACTGTAAAGATATACCTAGTTTTACCTTTGACAGTTGGAGTCAAACTTTATGATTAGCAACCGTATATTGCCTCATTATGTTCCACGGCAAAAAACCAGTCTTATCGTCAATGGTCATCTTAATCCGTGACAAAAGATCTTAAACTTTAAATATATACTTAATTTAATACTTAATTTATTACTTAATATATACTATATTTAAATATATATACTTACAGGGTTTTGTTCCTTTGTACCAAAGTTGGGAGAACTTTTACACTAGAAACCTATTTCGAAGAGTTCGCGACTGCTGGAATAGACCAATATGTAGCGCTGCAGGTGCTACGATGGATGTTCTAGAGACGAGGACAAAGGATCATTGGTGGAGCTCAGAGTAAGATTGTAGTTATTGTCAGTTGACATCCCTGTACCATAAAAGAACAGAACGTATGCACCTGTTTAGTCTTCAGGCTTTTTTAGTGTGTATATGTATGTACAATGGTTAAATAACATGGTGTATTTTAATTATGATACGTCCTGTAGAGACGTAATGATATGTAAATTGAAATGAAACAATAAGTCGGCTTTTATATCCTTAATCTAGAATCCGCATTCCGATTAACTGCTTATATTTTCACGAAAAGGATATCCTCGTTTTAGAACAGTAAAATGATATTAAAACAAGCTTTATATATTCATACAGAATAACTGGAAAAAAGAACAGAGTGATAAATCTTGGCTCATATAATTACCTTGGATTCTCAGACTGTCAAGGACCATGTACTGATGCAGCTGAACAATCGACAAAGACATATGGCGTAAGCACATGTGGAAGTCGTCAAGAGTTAGGTAGACCTGCATTTTTATCCAAACAATTCACTGCTTTTTACAACTTATTCTGTTGTTCAACTTCTCTGCAAGTCTCTTGTTTATTACTAATACAAAAAAGCTTACTAAAATGCAACTTCAAAATAATTCGTTTGACTTCTTTTACAAGCATCAATATTGTCATAGTATCATTACCATAACACGACTCAGCTTACACCTTTGTATATACAACCAAAGTACCCGAGAGTTACGTTTACGGCACCGCTTCCGTGTTTGGAGAGCTTCACTTTATTTTCGCCATTAACCTTATCAGATATGAATGAGAAATCTGTAGGTTATTCGTTTAACAGATCAGTGATCATAATCTTATACCCTCCTTTTCCATATTGTTAACTCGTCTTATTCTCTATGCACCGATTCATTGTTTGTTAACTTGCTCAACGTGACGTAAATCAAGCCATATAATGTGTGTATACATGGGATAATCAGTTCTGTATCATGTTGATGTTAATAACATTTCACCACAGTTTCCTTCGTGTGAAAGTTGAACCAACATCTACAGTTTATTATAGCTGATCACATAATGCTGGAACAATATCTGCAAGGTTTAAATAGTGGCTACGATGTTCATAATGATGCCACCACTGCCGCTGCTGATCGTCATAAACTTTCATTTTATTGCAATAAATGCCTACAAAATACAACTCCATAAGACAATACTTTGCTTTTATTAAAAAGTCACTAAGAAAAATGCATGATTCGCCACTGATAGTAATTTTGATGGTATTATTATATTCTTTGTATAATTTACATGCTGTTTATATAATTTGTGACCTTTTGTATTTATATTTGTTTGTATGTTTTCAATCCTTCGAGGTATACATTTGCATTAATAAAGTTATTATTATATAAATAACATATATTGCAATAATCCACTTTATTACACTGTATTAGACAGAAGTTTGGTATTCTTAGCGTCTGGATCTTCACAGAACAAAACATGTGTACAAACCATAAATAATCGAATACATTCACATTTAGAATTCTTCTTAGTTGTTTACTTGAATTATGTTTAAGGATATCTGGATCTTCACAAAGAATTGGATAAACTTGTAGCAGAGTTCTTAGGAGTTGAGGCAGCCATCACAATTCCAATGGGATTCGCTACTAATTCAATGAATATGCCTTGCCTTGTTGGAAAAGTGAGTTATTTTTACATGGTAATCATATCAGTTATGCATTAGTTTGACAATTAAGCCCAGATGTTGTGGCATTGGTTTGGCCATTAAGCCCAGGTGTTAAGCATTGGTTTGACAATTAAGCCCAGGTGTTGTGACATTGGTTTGGCCATTAAGCATGTGTTGGGCATTAGTTTGACAATTACGCCCAGGTGTTGTGGCGATGGGTTGACAATTAAGCCCAGGTGTTGTGTAATTGGGTTGACAATTCAGCCCAGAATTAACCTGCAGATTTACAACAGTTTTTAAGAGCTCCAACTTGAGTCTGTTAAATACATTTTTTGTATAGCCAGCTTGATTCATTCGGAAGTTAAGTTGTCTTTTGACAACGCGAATTCATAGTTTTATTGTTATAAAAAGACTAATGATACCAACCACCAGTTTTCTCGATAATCTAAGAATAAATATAACAATGATGGAACGATTACTTTAAAAGTATGAATTATGTTAGTTCTTAGTATCGACTTTCAACAAAAATATATATCAAACATTAATCATTTATTTATTAAAATACAAGTGATGAGTATCACTCGTAAAACGGGCAAAATTATCAAAATCAAAATTTGAACGAGGTAATTCTGTCAAAACAGCCAATTTAGTTTAGTTTTTGACTGGATATATAAACTTTAAACAGGATACATCGTTTTTCTTTATAACACTAAAATGTTTACCTATGAAAAAAGTTTAGAAGATCCTTTATATCTAATAGAAAATTTGAATGTCCAATGTTTAAACACTCATAAAAAGATCTGAAATAACTTTGAATAATAAATTTCTATAACAACTGACTATATGAACATCAAAATTGAGTTTATGTACAGAGGAGGAAGCCGGAAGCCATGGCTTTCACATTGTTATTCAGAAAGATTTGTAATTACATATCAAAATTGCTTGGTCTCTGGTGTTGACCCTCAAATCCCTCGTCGAATAAAATGCTTCCATATCATTCCATATCATTCCGACACTAGCTACGCAATTGATAGACTCATTAAATACACTTTTGAGTCATGTTAGTCTAATCTGTGTATTCAATTCGTTCTAAAGAATAGGAGAACATTTTTATGTTTGTATTCTCATGTTTTGAGCGGCGTCATTCATAAAGGGACCTAAGTCAAAAATTTTCAAAATTGAGATTTTTGCAGAATTAGGATCTTGATACATCGTAATAATCTTATCTAAAGTTTGATTTTATTCTCTCAAAGTTAAAATCCGTAACGTATGTGATGAAATCGGCACTCACTACTGTCTGACGTTGATCAATTTTCCGGCGTTTTATCATAAACGACGTAGACGTGTCATTTGTAATGTGACTTATTCAACCAGTCGTGGAAAAGCCTCATTCTTGTATTATTCTTTTACATATACGAACGTTTTGTAACAAGTATACTTTTATCGTACTCTTGATACACACGCAGATTCAATTATTCTAGGAAGCAATGTAATCAACAGTTGCGAGTCCAATACCGTTTTTTAATAATGAAAAACATCCTGCATTCTTCATTGTCCAACGTAATTTTTTTTTGTTAACGAGTTAATAAATGTCTAGTGTTCAACATGAAACATGTTCTAAAAACTTGACTGAAATGTTTTTGTGACCAAAATTGAACGCGATTTTTCAATATGAGAATTAAATCTGGTTCAAATGTATAAAAAGAGTAATTTGTCACACACTTACCGGATGAGTAGTTCTGCTTGCTTGAGAAGTGTCAAAGAAAATGGCTTCGCTAGCAAAATAATGTCGTGCTCAACAGCTTTTCGGCTGTCGAACAGTAGAGAGTCTGTATTTTGCTCCAGCGTTTGTTAAAACATAAAATTGTATATATTTGATCTTGCTATTAAGCACATAGTAATGTCAATATAACAAATACTTATTAGAAAATTAAGTAGAAAAGGACTAAATATGTTTTGAACCACATGTCTGTCGTTTTAATGTTTTTAATGTCAAAAACCAATGATGTCTCACAGTTCATAATTTTTGTATACGTTTGCACAAGTTTATTGCAACGAAATAAGACGTATATAAGACGAAAGCTTTTGATGTTTCAGTGAATATTTACATAAAGATTTTATAAAAAAAAATTCAAATGGTTGCGTTTTTTTTCCTTTCTAATGATTTTTTTAACACCTAATCGTATTCGTAAATATCATTAGCTGTTGAAATATGCAGCAATTTATTCACAGTTTATAAGTTATTTAAGGTATCCGACCCATAATTGAAGTCACCGTTTAATTTTACTTTTCACCAAGAAATACAGATTTATTACATCAAGGTATTGCTAATTAATTATACAAATTAAATATATTGTTTTACTTTCAGTCAATGGTAACAATTTTGAGCAAAAAAAGTTAGTTACTCAAATAGTCTTTCCGATGTTTGCCGATCATTACCGAGGTCTGCTTTATTGTAAAACAATTGACATCCGGGACACTAAATATGATCATGTGGTCAGTTGTGGTCTTGATACCCTAAACGTTTGCAAATGTATTGCATAAGATGAAATCTTACTACGTTTGAGTGACTATTGTAAAAAGATCATAAATATTTTATTTATTTAATTATTGCTAAACAACAGGACAACAAATTAACAAACAATTTACACACAAGTAAGGCAACAGACAACACCTTCTCTCTTAATTACGTGGAAATCTATTTTAATAGGTCACAAATAATGTAAATGTATAAATATGATTTAATAGCGCATAAAGACGGAAAATAATTTAGTACTGGCAAGCCTGTTTGTTAAAATATGCATGATTATTTTTCAAAAGTAAACTTTAATCTGATGTTGTATTAGTTTTAACTACCATGAAAGTTAGGCTAACAGTATATCATTCGAATTAAAAACTGACTGATTGCATTTTTGTTTTACCCCCGGGGAGCAGTATCTCAGCTTCAGGACAAGAACACATTAACAAACAATAAAACAACGGGATAGGAGGATGGGGCAAAGGGAACGGTGAGGGCGGTGAACTCAACCCCCTGTAGAGGGATACCTGCTACCACTAACAGGATGGCAGCACACCTTTTGAATAGAATTACGAAAATATATATTAAATTTTATATAGGAATAAAGTAATCACTTCTGACCATGGTTTTGCATGTTTGTATAATTTGCGTTTAAAGGTGAAATTCCACTATATGTCAAATTCTAACGAACCACCTTTCCGGTCAACTTTGCCAACTATCACTTTGTTAATAGAATTACGCTCTAAATCAATGAATTAGATATAGAATTTTCTAGGGAAATGTGTAACCGGCTTTTCATCGGATTCTACTAGTTGAACACAATTTAGAATCAAATTTCAAAATAAACGTGCCGAATTTGGTCGAGAAACAACCCTTCTTAAGTTTTAAATAGCCGCATATCCAACGTGTTGAACTTTATATTATCTTTCAGAATCCGTTTGAATTACATTGATATGCCAATTTGTTCAAAACTCGTAGACAAAATCTTATGCTACAAAAATACAATAAGAAATATTTCCGACTTTTCTCATTTCCGCAGATTAGGGTCTCACTGAAAGTATTGAAAACCGTTGATTAAATGTTCCGTCGTGTCGAATTCGGAAAATGTGCGATAGTCATTATCCATCAAACAACATTCTACTTTACTGCGTTTGCGTTGATTATTGATTCATCCTAGCCGTAAAATGTTCTGCAAGTATAACTTTGAACATGTTGCTTCAGTATATATAAATAGAAATCAGTTGGGTGTGTAGTGCTAAACCGAAATATATATTTTGACAAGGCTAATATTGTACAATGCCTCCTTTAAGGTGACATGTTACATTATGTTTTATTAACTTATAGTATATATTTTTCATATGAAGTAATTTCGGATGTTTTCATTAATTTTTTTCCAAAATGACGTCAGCGTGTAACAGTTAACTGTTTCACTCCTTCCGGAACGACTGTTCCATGCCCGAGAACGATGCGCAGTGTCCAGCGCACAGATTACCATCTCATTCATGTCATTTGATGATTGTCACTCATAATGGACGAACGCGAACCTGAAAACTACACCTGATACAAATCACAGTCAAAACTATTATTTTATGGTGCTAGAGATTATTTGGGGTAAATTTCTCATGCTAGGAATTTATTTGCTCAGATCGAGGATTTGATCAACCAATGGCATCCAAAAGTTTAAACATGGCCAACCAAGATCCTTTAATGTGATATCACTCTCTCTGTAAAGTCTATAAGTTAATAAAACAGTTATTTAATGCCTGTTCATGGAGCAGTCAAAACTATTATACCCTCGGTGCTCAGGAGATGATTTAGGAACTGTTGCCTTCGGCCTGCGGCCTCAGGCAACAGTTCCTAAATCATCTCCAGCACCTCGGGATAATAGTTTTGACTGCTCCATGAACATGCATTAAATAACTGTATACTGATTCATCTCCTTAGTGAGTAAAACTTAACGCCTGTTGTGTTGAGTTCTGTTTTGTGATGCCAATGAGTTTTTGAATAAAGAAATATTTTATTCAAATTAGCCAAATTAAAAGGATTTAAGAAAGAGAGAGAAAATACATTTCAAATGAAATGCACTCAACTTGTCAAATAAATTATAAAATATTATTTATTTGACAAGTTGAGCGTTTGTTTGTTTGAATGGTGTTTGAACACCACTTTCAGCAATTTTTTTAGCTATATCATGGCATTTTTATTTTGGGGGTGGGGTGGGGGGGGGAAGCCGGAGTATCCGGAGAGAACCCCCGACCTGCGGTAGGAAAACTGGCAATCTTTTTCAATTAAAATTGGAGTCGAGTACATCCTGCCTGCAATGAGAATCGAACCCGCAATCTCAGTGTTGACGTGAGCAATAGTAGACGAACTACCTTAACCACTCGGCCACCGAGGCCCCTTATTTATTTTGGGTTCGATAACTATTTTGAACGTGTTGTTTGACGTCGGTTATAACTTAACGTTATTTATACCGCTAAGGTACCTTTACGAATGACGACGTTCATTTCGATATTTAATGACGTAACGTCAGGTGTTTGTACTGGTCGCCTAAAACGTGGCTAGCTTAATGGAGTGTTACTAGAAAGATAAAAATATAAGAATAAAAATATTTTTGGTCAAACATGAAACTATAATAATTTCAAAACCACTGTCGACTTATAAAATATTTTTAAAATCATATACTTTAAGCAATTATTCAAAACTCAGATTTAGCGATTTTTTTATGTCCCGGGTAACAAATAAATGCGCAAACAAAGTTTGTGAATGCGGTGTAGCTTTTATATTTACAGCAAACTCTTATAAAATTGCCATGCTGATAGTCCAATGGCAATTAGTTGTTCACCGTAATTAGATTTGACAAAAGTAGGCCGTCATTACCAATTTTGTTTGCGGAAGTTCAAATCGTCTGTTTGTCCCATGCACCAGGTTTTAACATTAATGATGCAATTCAATGCGTAGGAAATAGCTGAAAATCATGGCAGCTGGTACGGAAATAATTTGTCATGTACTAGTAAATGTTATTTTCGCGTTGATTAAGTTTAGCGATTTTCATGCTCGCAAAATCAAATTTTACCAAAAAGACCACTTTGACTAAAGCTGAACAAATTCTCTGGCAGATATATCATACACACAAATTTAACTCGTCGTAATAAATTAAAGGAATCAAACTCGGGATATGAAATAAAGTTTTAAAAAAATACAGATAATATAATGATGGAAAATATAACAATACATAACGTTTTGAGTACGATTGATAAACATATCACAGACCCCATTTTGCGACGAGTATATATGTAAACGATGCATATACTGTATTGCAACGGTAAATCGAATCAAGTCCTTAAATAGCAATAACATCAAATTTTTCAAGAAATATATATCTATATTTACAGTATCTATAAACACAATACAAGAATCCGACTTCTAAATTTTGGTGGCAATTGAACCTCAAGAAGAAAAAAACATGGATGGTATCTACACTATGACAACTAAAAACAAGAAGTTCAGCAATTATATTTCCAGCGGACCAAAGTGTCAATTCACGTTTCTATAATATACAGACACGCGGTACTTGAAGTTGATGGTGTTGAAGTTTATCGACCCTACGTATATAATTTCGAAACATAATTTATCAGAAGTCGAGACTTAAAACTGGGTAATTTTTTCAAGAAAACGGCCATTTTTCTAAAACGACGTTTTGTTACTCAAACAGACAGGAACACCTTACGTAACGTCAATAAATTAATATAAACATGTACAAAATTGAACTAAATTGTTAAAGATATGTACTTTAATCCATTTATCTGACCTTCACGACATACTCTTATTTGTAGTTTTATATTTCAGGGTTGTTTAATTCTGAGTGATGAATTAAACCATGCATCCCTAGTGTTAGGAGCAAGGCTGTCAGGAGCTTCTATTAAAACATTTAAACATAACAGTAGGTAGACATATATGAATAACAAATAGACGATAACAATTTAAATGAAATCAGATAATAACTTTTCTAAATGAAAGAAGTACCAAAACAATAAGGTCGACCTTACAAACGTCGTGTTTGTGACACGAACATCTAAGACATCTAGATAATAAAATATACGGCAATTGTGATAAGTCTAAATTCGCATAAATCAGTTGTGACCAAGACTAAACTTGTTAACAAGTTATAGTGGTTTGCTGTCCTAAGAATTAGTTGGCGTCGTTCAGTTCTTAGAATAAATTACAGGCTGTAGCAAATAAAATGTCACCAAAGAAGAAGAGGTTAATAAGAAATATGTGGATTAACCTGTAAGAAGGAATATACAAATGTAATTATCGATAAAGTCGTGAAATTAACTTAAAAATAGTTAAAATGGTAAAATGACAATAATAATTCGAAGGACAGACAAAACAATGAAAAGACGAAAATTAGATGTTATAAAAGACGAAATTCTTTCATTGCTTTGTAATTCACCAATAGCACCTGTCTTGAGGCTGGAAGACTAGCTGATTGGTATTACCTGTTATTTTCAGTTATGTTTTAACCATATATGTTTGATGACTGCTTTACCGCACTACAATTCATAGATATGGTAGATTTGGAGAATAAGTTAAAAGATGCTGTAGTACAAGGCCAGCCAAGAAAAAATCGACCATGGAAGAAAATTCTTATTGTTGTGGAAGGAGTATATAGGTAACTAATTGTTACACACATTTTATAACACTAGTACATTTTTTTGTGATGACATAAGGTAGCCAAACATTAGAAATTTACCACAATGGTTTGCCCCTTCCCTTCTATCTTTCGTAGACAACTTGATTTCATAAACTAATTCCACAGATAATTTGACAAACCATACTTTCTTATATTCCTGATACTTTTCAAAAACTGGCCATCATATTTACAGGATTTGCATGATTCCAGATATGTTGATATGGTTTACCTCATAGCACCTTGGGAAACAATTGTAAAGTTGTTTCATTCAACATTGTATTCTACAGAATGTTCATCTGTGAACAAATATATTCTAAACTATGCTTAGTAATGGTCTTAGCGTTTAAAATGTTTTATTACAGAAATCAATAATACGACAAAATTTCCATAAAACTTTCATATTGCACGGTTCGCTTCTCGATTCATAGTATTTTATTTTACTGCTTTACCAATTCCTATTCCATTATTTATACGTTTAACATTTTCAAAAGTAGTGACATTTTCAATCTGCTATTGATACATTTCTCTGAACATTTACACTGCATATAATTACTGGCGATACGAATACGAATTTGTAATATTTGATTGTTTAAACGAGTCTTAACGCAAATGGGTTTGAACGCCATTGATGAGTCTTGTTTCGACGAAACGCGCGTTTGGCGTAGTAAATTCTAATAACATTAGAATATTTTGAAGGCCTTTAATTTTTAGAAATATTCAGCTATCTCGTGGCATCCGGGGTTAATTGGGATAAGAAGCACTTCGGATGGTTGGTAGATGACTAATTACCATAACAAATCGTCAAAATAGCGTCCCTTCATTATAGAAAACTATCGATTATAGTTCACTTTAGGATGTAATCTTTAATTTCGAATTTAATACTATCAAATAAATGAACTAGAAAATGTTTTAGTCATTTAAAAGTAGTGTACAAATGATAAACCATATTTAAGAAGATACAAATAAACCAAACACAAGCTTCACAAATAAATTTAGATAGATCGTTTGTAATGTTTAAAAAATAAGTTGATATAAAGAATAAACAAAAAAGTTAGAGAATGTAAATGACAGTGACAGGATATTATGAAAACCTAGGACAACGCTACATGTGAGAAATATGTGTCAAATCACTTGTAATCACTTAAACAAAGATAAAACGTTCTTAACAAATAGTGTCGTATGAACATGAAAATACGTGTAACAATCCATTGTGACTACTGGGATACTATAAGATATCTGAACAATTACTTATAGATTAAATGTGCTGATAGGTAATATACAAATACATAGTTAACTTAATTTATGATCAAACAAATTATCGTTTAAATAATCAATACCACAGGAAACTAAACGTTACTTCAACTCGCGTTCCATTTTTTGAATTAAAGGTAAATTTACGTTGGAAAATATGGAAATTAGATTTAAAGTCTGAATAATGTACCAAAATAGTTAGAATGATAAACCTTTTTAAAATTATTTAAAAGAAGGCATCTGCATTCAGACGCTGTAAATAATGGTAATAACAAAATACCAAACACCAATGAAAATGTCAAAGAACACAATCCACAAATCAGTCTGAGAAACCGGCAAACTCCAGAAACAACAACCAACATAAAGCAACTACAGCTATGGTCCTGACTTAGTACAGGCATTTAAAAAGAAATGGTTGGTTAATCCAGGTTTTATGGCATGCCCAACAACCCGCTTCCATTACTATAGAATGCAAGTTGGTTAGTTGAATAAAATAGATGGGTATCCTATACCACTAGTCACTAATAGGTGCATCAAACAATCATCGTAGCACGTTCACTGTACACTGAATTCAAAATTGGGAAAACTATGTGCAACCATATTTTCAAACGAGAAAAGTAAGTCACTCATACAACAAGCATGTTTAGATTCTGTGACTTCTAATGCAGCATGGAAGGATCAATAATACGACTACCGGAAGTATTACAACTTAAGAAAAAATATAAAGCCTACTTGTATCTGGATGAGGCTCACAGTATTGGTTCAATTGGAGAAAGAGGTAGAGGTGTCACAGACTATTTTGGACTCGATCGTAATGATGTAGATGTAATGATGGGTACTTTTTCAAAAAGTTTTGGTGCTGCCGGTGGATATATAGCTGGAAGCAAGGTTAGATTGATATATTGAATATTAATATGACTAAACATGTACTTTCTGTAAAAAGATCAGAACATGTAAACATTAAATTAGAAATACAATTAAGACAATCAAAAAGCATCATAGATGCATATGCCGAGTTGTAGTCCTAAGAAAATAAAATTGTATCAGTTTTGGCTTACCTAGTAATTCATATCAGTCAATGGATATGGTAATACTTTATGGAATTTCCTTGTGTTTTTTGGCTTCACATAAGTCAGAAAATTTGTCGAAATGCCCATATCTTGCGAGTTAAAATATGTTTGATATATGTCCCAGAGACCTTAGTTGAATTTAGAGAATAGATCACTGATATATTGAATAAGAGTTATCATTCTTAGACAAATAAAACGTTTTGCTTTTCAGTAATATAAAATAAAATCGATTAACAATATAGGTGAGATCAAATTGTATATTGTTTTAACTAGAATATTTGCAGTGAAATAAATTGCTATTATTTATAGTCCTTTAAAATTTATATCTTGGATAAATATTGCAATTTTGTACAGGTCAAAACCTAAGTAGCATGCGAGATTATCCTAAGTTATAAAAAGCAAAACATACAGTTCATCTACCTTGTTTCACGCAAAAAAATTAATGTTATAACTTTTAAGAAATTGCCTGATTCCCGTTTTATTGGAGGAAACATAAAAAATGTTTTAAAAAGGATACAAAGATAGGACAATTAATAACGTTTTTCACTCAACTCTGAGGTTGCGAGTTCGAGTCTCAATGATGATAGGGTGTATTGATAAAGATTGTCAGTTTTCCTCTGGACGGCGTTATTTAGCTGAAACATTGTTAAAGTAGCCTGTAAACCATTAAAAAACAAACAAAAAAAAACCCCCAAAAAAACACTAATTGCTGAAGCATATTTAAACTGATAGAACTGCAATTTTCCAAGTAGCATTAACGCTTTCAACAAATTTATTCCTTCCTTGGAAAGAGTTTGTAGGTAAAGGAATTTTTCTAAGATATTAACACGATTTCATGGTGTAAATATATTTTGTTTTATGGAACTTTAATATGAATTATGAATTGTAATGATTACTCCAATTACAGCCCATTTCTTTGATCTAATGTTTAATTTAAAACAAAGTATAGTCCTAATGACTGACCGGATGACTGTATTTAGCAATGATTTATGAAAAAGTCACAATTTCTATGAAGAGGCTAAAAGGATTATATCTGTTTAATCAACTAATGAATAAATGGCAAAACGCATAGCAAGTAAATATACCAAACAAAAAAGAACCTATGGTAAAGGGACGATTGTGACAAGCATACCATGCACGAAGCAAAGCACAAACACAAAATAGAGTGTGATTATACCTAACACAATAAAAACCATGGTTGCAGTCAGGTGCTCTAGACTAGTAAGCAGTGTCTGCTGTCGAGTTACTTATTGTCATGTCTATACTGTCAAATTCAGAAAGAGAAAAACATCTTTCCAAACCCTCGCAACATTACTGTATCGGATACAGCTGTATCGGGCAATTGTTTAATTGCAATCACAAGTGTGTAATCTGATCGAAATGCACATTTTCAATAACATTAAGACACGAGGTTAATAAATGCAAGAAAATCGTTTCCAATTCTTTAAAATCCCATTTCGATCCGCAGAATAAATTAAGATAATCCCTATTCCACACAGACATTCTATATTTGTTCTAGCTTTAAATCTTTAAAGGAGTTGAATTTTAGATCATCTGCTCTCTGTACGTGTTCTAGCCTTATATCTTCTGCAGGTAGACAGCAGTCAACTGTTAAAAACATTCGAAAAACATCGCTTACTTTTCGACTGGACAAAGTGGCAAATTCATAGGACCAGAGTCAGACATTTTTTCAATTCAAAACATCGCAGACAGTTGAATGGTCCATACTTAAAAATTGTAACAAACAGATTTAGATTAGATAGGTTTTATTGTACAAAACAGTTTTCACGTATTCTCAATATGTTTAGTTAGTGACCGTCAGTTACTATATATTAATTTAATCGTGTAATACTTGGAACCATAAATCCCCAAGGAATCTCGGTCACTTGATTATTATAATAATCTCTTTTAGATAGATCTCGACTACATCACGATCTTATTGAGGAAGAAATGATAAGTTTCCTACCCAGACTAATGAAGGCACAAAAAATAATCAACAACTGAAATTTCAGTTGCACTTAAAATTTTGATAACAATTACTTTCCTTAATATATTTAGAAATAAATAAGAATGTAATTGTTGTTAAAAAATTAATGCACTAACAATTATAAAATTTAATATATAAAAATTCCTTTACCGATATTATTCTTATATTTCTTATTATTATATTCTTTATATAACATTTACAAATTTGCAACAAGTAGACGACATTTATACCAGACGACTTTAGAGATAATTCCGAGATAAGAAAAATATTAAAAATAGGTGTGATTGCTAAGCATTAAAATGCCATATAAATAGTGTATATATTAGCATAATAAATTTTATTTGTTTTCAGTGAGTTTTAACTTAAATTCTTCCTTGATATCAGTTGGTTTTGTTGATAACTATCAATTAACACACAAATTATATTTTTTAACACATTTTTGTAGAAGTTAATTAACCACTTACGATTGCAATCGCATGCAGTGATCTATGCAAGCACTATGTCCCCTGCGGTAACACAGCAAATAATTTCCTCCATGACTATAATTATGGGAAAAGACGGAACACTAGAAGGTAATAATAAAGTACATCAATACTGATTGTCTAATTCAGTAAAGGACACAGGTACTTCTTAGATCAAAGCGCCACAATTCTTAAGAATGTGCGTCATTTTTTTTAATGAAAACTGTAAAAGGATAACAACAAATAGACTAGAAATTATTTTACATTTTTTAATTATCAGAAATTAGGGTCGGCGCGCCTGTAAAACATAAAATATAAAAATGTTGGACTAAATAGAAATTTGAAGCAAAAGTAACCTGTTAATTCAATTGTTAGGTATTGTTTAATTTTGTTGTATCTGCACTGGAGCGCTGAGAGCGTATCTGTTATTTATTGTTCGTTATTGTTTTGTGATTTGTTGAACTGTTTTAGTGGTTTATTGAATTGTGAGGTTTTTGTTTGATGTATCTCCTCTTTATATAGTTTATATTTTTTCTCATAAATATGACTTATTATCTCACAATTATTACATAATTATGTTATAAGAATTATCTCGTTATATATTATCCACGATACCCAGTAATTATAATATGGAAATTTATTATTTATAAGTGTTTCAACAGTTATAGTTTAGTAATGGTTAATTATTACTCCTGTTGTAGGGCAAAAGAGAATAGAGCAATTAAAATGGAATACCACATATTTTAGACAGAAATTAAAAGAAAAGGGTTTCGTGATCTACGGGAACGATGATTCTCCTGTTGTACCTTTACTCATGTACATTCCTGCCAAAGTAGTGTGAGTATTTAAGAACATGACAAGAAATGCAACGATTCAATTTGAATTCCGTAACGTGTGGATACATAGGCTTTCGAACTGGACTAGACAGGATAGAACTGGAAGCTTCTTAAATCGCACATAAAGTGTACATAAAGTTGCAGTAAGATTGATTCAGGATTAATTGATGTAACGCTCGATGCAAAGTTTAAAACACGAATCTAAAAATATCCTTAGCAATTTCTTTTTTTTAAAAGAAAAACGCGCCATGTGTATTCTCGACCAATACCGTGGTATTATACGATATGTTGTGGTTACATGTCATATCATCAAACCTCATAAAAAGTCCTCTGGGTTACACAGAGAAACTTATTGAATATTAAAAATGAGTTTTAAATTAGAACATATATCTGAGCACAATTTCGTTTAATTTTCAGCGCTATGAATAGAATGTGTATACAAAAGGGACTAGGAATTGTAGTTGTAGGCTTTCCAGCAACACCTATTATAGAATCACGTGCAAGATTGTGTTTATCGTCTGCTCATACGAAAGAAACGCTTGATAAAGTAAGATCTTTAAATTGTATTATATATTTGTTAAATATGAAGAAATATACATGGCGATAATGCTTTGCTTAAATTTTTCATAGAAATTCAATCCAAGGAGGTTATGGGGGAAATCTTAAGACAAGAAACTTGTTTTATTGTTAGGCCTAGTTGTGAGCTCTTGTTTGTACTTCGCTTAAAATGCATTTATATTATAAAAGGGATCAACAAAATCGTCTCTTGCCAGCCTAGCAATAAACGGATCACTTTACGGTTTGTTATTCCACTACCGCCGAATCGTGATGCCCAGAAAACATTGCGTCTGAAAATTTACTGTAAACTAGAAAGCAGCATGTCCAAACAATAATGAAACAAGGATCTATTCCAGCTAACTATTCATATCTATACATACATTTGATAGAACATAGTTTTTGTGTAAACTTTCCCGCTTTTATCATAATAATTTTTCACTAATATCAATCTTTATGGAAAGGTCATTAAACGCTATCGAACACCTTATTTCATTAAGCAGTTGTAAATCTTAACCATTTTCTTACCTAGTGGGGCTGTGTTTTTTTAATATTACAAATTCCTCATCAATCTGACCAAAATTTTTCCATCTCTCAAATATTTCACATTTTTTCACAGACCCTATACATAATATGACACGTCAAATCATGGTGAGACTTCAACTGAATCTATAGCTCACACCCCCATAAACATTTACCTTTTAAGCCAACAACTTGGTAGTCCAGCAAAACAATGAGAAAGTTAAAAAATCATTACATCTGCAATAGTTACAACAGTTGTCAATCTAGATAATCAGATATATTCCTTAAAAGGTATATTTGTACATTTGAGATGAGTCACTTTGTCACAAAAATCGAACTGTAAAGCTTTCTGATGTCGCCTCACACTGTTATAACATTAGGTACATGGACGTTTTATATGTCCACGATTTAAATAGACATCTTCGCTCATTAAAATGTGAAAAATCAAATAATTTATACTTAGTGGAGGTCCCCAATGTCTTAGTACGAGTTCAAAATTGTCGAAAGGCTGGTTTGTAAAGTTGTACAATTGTGAAATTAAATTTTGCTAACCATGTTAGTATTAGAACGTGCGTGAAAACCTAGAACTTCCGGTCTTGTGATTCCACAGTGAATATGACTGTCATAAATTTTGGGTTTTGTAGTTTTTCGGGTGTGTCCATTCGTTCATCGGATGTGACATAAGTCCACTGCAACAGGTTTAAACTGAAAGAAGGTAAAACAATGCATTACATGATATATTTTCATTGGATTCGGGGAACAATTTTATTTCATCAAATACATTTCTGGCAGATAGTTCACAAAGTTACGCGAAACATTTAGCTTTAGCTTACAACATCGATTTTGGTTAAGAAGCACATTAAAATTAGTAACAAGACAAAAATAAGTGTCGTTTTAAAACGAATTGAGATCTACATCTACATTAACACTGTTATATGTCATGTTTTTATTCAGTGATCAATTTTACTATTAGACAAGTTGGCTGATTGATTGTTAATATGAAAATTGGACGCCGTGATATAGAAAACTTGAAACATTTGATTTTAAATAACCATTAAATATCCCTTCCTGAATACTAAAACGATATCGCATACAATAGTAAGAGAATACAATTAAAATATTAAAAAATATGTAATTCAACAATAAGTGATATACTGTGTGTACAATTGAAGAAATACTTATGTATATTTTTGTGATCAGGCTATAGATATTATAGATGAATGTGGTGATATATTAAGGATCAAATACTCCAAAGGAAAGTGCAATAACAGGTAGATATATAACTATTTAGTCATTAAAATACTTAGACATTTGTAAATGTGAAATTCTTTACAAGGCTTACTATGTTAATATCAAAACCAGTACATCTGGATTCATGTTGTTTATATTATGTTATGAAAACAATTGTATAGAGCTAAAATGTCAATCTGTATATAGATTGCTTGTTCAGCTTTTACAGTATACAATTCATGTCATCTGTTGGGCGCCTTGACTGGCAATAATAAATGCGTAGCTTTTTTTCTATATATATATATATAGTGTTGATACCGTTTCAGGTCAGTGTGAACAGAAAACGGACACTTGAACCTTATTCTGCAAAACAGTTGATAATCGGAACTATTTAATACAAAAAATATTGTTTACCATACATGACCTATTTTTTTATTCTACTCATTAAATGTATACCTTGTCTATGTTATTTATTTAATTTTTTATTGGACGTATCCTTAGGAATATGATTTCTTACATATAGGTTTGTTTGGTGTTCGTTATTTTGTTATTACCTTTATTTATCTTGTTCACGGCTCTTTGTATTGGACAAACAATCACTCTTGTTATTGGACTGGAACAATCACCTTGAGTAATACGATAGATGTACTACATTTGGGACAGTAGTATATGTGTTTGTCATCTTAAAGTTTTCTGTGATTGTGCTTACATAATATATTTGTCATTAAAAATGTGTTGTTTGCCACCTGTTTTTTTCTTGCGATTTTTTGGATCATGCATAGTAGGTAACAAAACTGATTGTATCACAGCCATTAATTTATGAGTCTTATCATAATATTATAATATGTTTGTTAAATTGTTTAATCCATGCTTGATTATTCGCAAAGTTCGTGAAACGGTATATCCACGTGGGTACATCACATTCGTACTAAATGTCACTTTTACGTTAGTTTGTTAATTATAAGATATAAAAATTATCTTAGTGTGAAAGTCGTTCTATATCAGGTATTTCCTTTAATTTGATTTTTTTCATTTTTAGTTTCCTTACAAAAAATCTGTTAGATGTATGATCAATAATAATTAATGGATGACATGTTTTATCCTGTATCTACTTAAAACAAAATCTATAACTGATTATTAAATTTGTTTAATGTACTAAACGTGGAAATAGCTGTATAAAGTACGAATGGGTCATTAATCTCCATGTATATAAACTAGATTTTAGTATTTAAAATAACCTTGAATAAATTACCTCCTGCAGTAGCGAAGTGGGCCACGTATTATCCTGTAATCAAACCACAATTATAACTGATACATTCGTGTAGAGTTCACATTAGAACCTCATACTTATTAGCACATTCAACCGGGGATGGATGTACACTTTGTAAACCACAAATTCGTGTTTGTATTGTTTGTGTTAATTGTTTATCTACACGACCAGTGGCATTGCAAACGATTTTATCTTTCGTTTTTACAAATTAATAAAATAGTTATGAATTAAACAAAAACAAAAACACAAACAAACAAACAAAACATATGTATGTATTTATTTATTGGATGGATCAAGCAATAAAAGATACATCCATGGCACGGGTGAGTGTCGTTTTATATATTTTGCGGTTTTAGCAAATAAGTTTTAGTTATGTTCCGCGTTCCTTCGGCAATCTTCTAACTTTATCAACAACTAAACGACATGTAATATTCTGTTCATGTTTGTGTTCCGACCATGAATAAGTTTTATTGGTCATACACAAATAGTTTTCAGTGTTTTAAATCTGGTCCAACGCTCAATATTTGGTTGCCAACTTAACATGGACAGTAAAATGCAACAGAGCCAACGTTTACAGCATAATTAAAGCAAACTTAACATGGACAGTAAACACAACAGAGCTAACGTTTACAGCATAATTAAAGCAAACTTAACATGGACAGTAAACACAACAGAGCTAACGTTTACAGCATAAATAAAGCAATCTTAACATTGACAATAAACACAACAGAGCCAACGTTTACAGCATAAATAAAGCAATCTTAACATTGACAGTAAACACAACAAAGCTAACGTTTACAGCATAAATAAAGCAAACTTAACACAGTAAACACAACAGAAGTAACGTTAACAGCATAAATAAAGCAAACTTAACATGAACAGTAAACACAACAAAGCTAACGTTTACAGCATAAATAAAGCAAACTTAACACGGACAGTAAACACAACAGAAGTAACATTTACAGCATAAATAAAGCAAACTTAACATGGACAGTAAACACAACAGAGCTAACGTTTACAGCATAAAAAAGAGCAAACTTAACACGGCAGTAAGCACAACTGAGCTAACGTTTACAGCATAAATAAAGCAAACTTAACACAGACAGTAAACACAACAGAGCTAACGTTTACAGCATAAATAAAGCAAACTTAACATGGACAGTAAACACAACAGAGCTAACGTTTACGGCATAAATAAAGCAAACTTAACATGGACAGTAAACACAACAGAGCTATCGTTTACGGCATAAATAAAGCAAAATTAACACGGACAGAGCTAACTTTTTAGCATAAATTAAGCAACTTAACATGGACTATAAAAGACAACAGAGCTAACGTCTACAGCATAAATAAAACAAACTTAAAGTGGACAGTTAACACAACATAGCTAACGTTTACAGCATAAATAAAACAAACTTAACATGGACAGTAAACACAACAGAAGTAAAGTTTACAGCATAGATAAAGCAAACTTAACATGAACAGTAAACACAACAAAGCTAACGTTTACAGCATAAATAAAGCAAACTTAACACGGACAGTAAACACAACAGAGCTATCGTTTACGGCATAAATAAAGCAAACTCAACATGGACAGTAAACACAACAGAGCTAACGTTTACAGCATTAATAAAGCCCAACGTAACATGGACAGTAATACAGCATAAATAAAGCCCAACGTAACATGGACAGTAAAACACAACAGAGCTAACGTCCACATCATAAATAAAGCAAACTTAGCATGGACAATACAACACAACAGAGCTAACGTTTACAGCGTTACCTAAAACATCAATTCTAGGTTATAGTTACCAAACATATGACATTGTACACATTGTTTCGCCTGTTTTTTTTGCTTGCCGTCTTGTTAAATGCTTTTCTTTTCGTACTAAATATTGTGTTTTTATTTATAAACGAGAAAAATATAAGAATGACTACTACGTAATACTGAATAAAAATAACTTAGTGAAAAAGGTACAGTGATAAAAAAAACAGATATTATAGTCATAGTTAGCGTTATAATTGCTCAAACGACCAATATATGAATTTTTATTGTATTACTATTATTTATAGGTGAATATACGTTTGGTACAAGTAATAAAAGTTACAGACAATGATGCTTGTCACAAGCAACACACTTTTGATCTCATGTTTGTTTATAAGATATTCATATACATACATGCCTATAGAGTTTTTAATAAAAATAGGACCATATCGTGCTCGTGTAATTTATTACCGGATCACAAAATTCCATTTTGATTATTTTAAGCAATGACTGGTGTACATCGCGTTGGAATTTGAAAAAAAAATGGATATAAAAAGACAAAATTTAGTTCATGCATTTTGACACTACACGGACACATTGCTCCATTCTTTGTATGATGCCACATACATCCAAGAAAAAGCACTTCTATAGGTGATGAATGAACTGTAGTAAAAATTTATGTCAAATATGCACAAACGGGATTTTTTATCCATTCACTAAATTAAAGACAAACTAACAAGTACTAATGAAGCGTCACGATTGTCGAAACATTATCCAACACAATCTGTGCAATAACCATACATCAATGAATGTACGCTATTGCTTGATGGACGTAAAACAACGATCAATCAATCATTTACGCAACAAAATGCACCAATATAACATCGTCTTGTAAATTTTGCATAAATTATTATACAAGCATTACACTTTTTATATACACTGATTGTGGAGGCATTCAGTATTTATTTTGTTAGGAGGCCGGAGTACTCGGTCAAAAAAACCGACTTTCAACAGAAACAACTGACAATCCTTGTTAATTAATAGTCGAGCATACCCTGCCCGTAGTGAGATTCGAACCTGAAACCTCATTTTTGACAGGCACGTGATCAGTAGTAGATGACTAACTACCTACTCAGCCACCGATGTCTGATTCGTAATGGAAATTAAAATAACACCGAACTCAAATTTTTTTAGGAAAGCGTTTCCTATATGGACTTTTCCATCACTAATGAAGACGATGTTTTCTATCAGCTGCGATGTAATAAACTTGTGATTGAAATATTCCATCATAAACACTTGGCAATTATAACTTTAGCCATCTGAAACATACGTTCACAAATTTTAAAAAACAACAAATAATTAAAAAATGTTATGCTGTATTACTTCCTTTTCTAATATTACATTTGCAATTGGTGTCTAGTTATTTTCTATGTATCCTTTGTCTATGTCTACTGTTTCATTTCAAGCAAAGATATACGAAAGTATATAAATAATTAATAAGTTTCTATAGACCAGTTCTAAAAAGCGAAAGAACGACTAATTAATAAATGTACCTGAAATAACTTTAAAGACATAATTAGTTATCTTTTCACCTTGTCGTTTTCCACTGGAAACCAAAAAAATATTCTATAATAATTTGTAAGACATTTGACCATTAGTTCCCTTGTAAATCTTGTCATTAATTCCTTAACAAACCATATAAGATCTCCATAATAATACGGCAACAGCTACTACAATGTTATAGAACGACCCTCCACTGAAGAAACCAGCTCAAAAACTATGAGACAAGAAAAAGAGATCACAAAGCCAATACATATGCAAGAACTTATAGAATCAAATGTGTAAATAAAAATTTAAAACTCACGCAAAAAAATCCATCAACCGTCGAAAAGAATATGTCTACCTTGCATAACATTTCAACGTATAATAGATTTCAAAAGCTTCAATATAAGCCCATAAAATTGGTTCATTTACAGTCAATTTAATGGATAATAGAAAAATATATGCAAACAAACAATTTTCGCTTGTTCAAAGGGATATTAAAGTTTGTAAAATTATGTAAATGTGCATTTTATTGGAACAAGTAACCATGCAGTATGCCACTGTTTTTCTTCTTGGGGCATAACACGGTCTCTGGGCTCAGGACGTCCTAATTGGATCGTTAGTCTTCGGGCAACAACAACAAAATCTAACAGTGTTTGAATAGGGTTATCGCCCTTTTCAGCAATTTTAGCTATATTCCTGGCGTTCAATTTTTAGATAAGCTAAAATACCTCCATACTATAATTCAGTCATTTTTTTTCAAAAGATTGGAGTCGAGGTTATGATGCCGGTCAGCATTAATATATGGCTAACTAACTATCAAAGTCGATTACTCGGCCATCAAGGCCGCATAAATTGTAATGCGGTAACTTTCCAAATTATCTTCTCATAAAATAGTTCTGCCATTTGAAAACCCATTTTAAAAACTCTACTTTGTCTTGATTTAGAGAGTATCCTTGACACTTACAACTAGATAAATAAAAGTCTTTTATGTATCAGACTCCGTCGACCAAAATCAATAAATAATCATCTATATATCAAAACAAAAACAACCATATCAAACGTAACCATTAATGATTTATACCTTAATTATAGATCCTGCTTCTGTTGTAGTCATTCTCATTAAACGATTTTCACTCTCAAACTGGTTTGTTTTGACCTTGTCTTTTCCTGCCTTCAGATCTGTTTAATTGTGTTATTCGTAATGATAACATTACAATTTGGAACGGAGCATTAATATGAACATCTACAGTAAACACAACAGATCTTACGTTTACAGCATAAATAAAGCAACTTAACATGGACAATAAAAGACAACAGAGCTAACGTTTACAGCATATATAACGCAAACTTTACATGTACAGTAAATGCAACAGAGCTAACTTTTACAGCATAAATTAAGCAAACTTTACAAGGACAGTTAACACAACACTAACGCTTACAGCATAAATAAAGCCAACTTAACATAGACGGTAAACACAACAGAGTTAACGTTTAGAGCATAAATATAACAAACGTAACATAGACAATACAACACAACAGAGCTTACTTTTACAGCGTAAAGAAAGCAAACTTACAGTGGACAGTAAAAACAACACTGCTAACGTTTACAACATAAATAAAGCAAACTTAACATGGACAGTAAACAGAACAGAAGTCACGTCAACAGAATAAGTAAAGCACATTAACATGGACAGTAAACACAACAGAGCTAACGTTTACAGCATAAATAAAGCAAACTTAACATGAACAGTAAACACAACGGAGCTAACGTTCACATCATAAATAAAGTAAACTGAACATCTACAGTAAGCACAACAGATCTAACGTTTACAGCATAAATAAAGCAAACTTAACATGAACAGTAAACACAACGGAGCTAACGTCCACATCATAAATAAAGCAAACTGAACATCGACAGCAAACACAACAGATCTAATGTTTAAAGCATAAATAAAGCAACTTAACATGGAAAATAAAAGGCAACAGAGCTAACGTTTACAGCATAAATAAAGCAAACTTTACATGGACAGTAAACGCAACAGAACTAACGTTTACAGCATAAATAAAACAAACTTAACATGGACAATACAACACAACGGAGCTAACGTTCACATCATAAATAAAGCAAACTGAACATCTACAGTAAACACAACAGATCTAACGTTTACAGCATAAATAAAGCAACTTAACATGGAAAATAAAAGGCAACAGAGCTAACGTTTACAGCATAGATAACGCAAACTTTACATGGACAGTAAATGCAACACAGCTAACGTTTACAGCATAAATAAAGCAAACTTAACATAGACAGTAAACACAACAGAGCTAACGTTTACAGCATAAATAAAGCAAACTTAACATGAACAGTAAACACAACAGAGCTAACGTTTACAGCATAAATAAAGCAAACTTAACATGAAGAGTAAAAAACAACAGAGCTTACGTTTACATCATAAATAAAGCAACTAAACTTAACATGAACAGTAAAAACAACAGAGTTAACGTTCACATCATAAATAAAGCTAACTTAACATGGACAGTAAACACAACAGAGCTAACGTTTACAGCATAAATAAAGCAAACTAAAAATGAACAGTAAACACAACACTGCTAACGTTTACAGTATATATAAAGCAAACTTAACATGGACAGTAAACACATTATTGCTTACGTTTACAGCATAAATAAAGCAAACTTAACATGGACAGTAAACACAACAGAAGTCACGTTAACAGCATAAATAAAGCGAATTTACCTGGACAGTAAAAACAACAGAGCTAACGTTTACAACATAAATAAAGCCAACTTAACATCGACAGTAAACACAACAGAGCTAACGTTTACAGCATAAATAAAGCAAACTTAACATGGACAATAAACGCAACAGAGCTAACGTTTACAACATAAATAAAGCAAACGTAACATGAACAGTAAAAAACAACAGAGCTAACGTTTACAACATAAATAAAGCCAACTTAACATGGACAGTAAACACAACAGAGCTCACGTTTACAGTATAAATAAAGCAAACTTAACATGGACAATAAACACAACAGAGCTAACGTCGTTTACAGCATAAATAAAGCAAACTTAACATGAACAGTTAAAAAACAACAGAGCTAACGTCCACATCATAAATAAAACAAACTTAACATGGACAGTAAACACAACAGAGCTAACGTCCACATCATAAATAAAGCAAACATAACATGGACAGTAAGCACAACAGAGCTAACGTTTGCAACATAAATAAAGCAAACGTAACATGAACAGTAAAAAACAACAGAGCTAACGTTTACAGCATAAATAAAGCAAACCTGACAAGGACAGTAAAACGCAACAGAGCTAACGTTTACAGCATAAATAAAGCAAACTTAACATGGACAATACAACACAACAGAGCTAACGTCTACATCATACATAAAGCAAACTTAACATGGACAGTAAACACAACAGAGCTAACGTTTACTGCATAAATAAAGCTAACTTAACATGGACAGTAAACACAACAGAGCTAACGTTTACAGCATAAATAAAGCAATCTTAACATTGACAATAAACACAACAGAGCCAACGTTTACAGCATAAATAAAGCAATCTTAACATTGACAGTAAACACAACAAAGCTAACGTTTACAGCATAAATAAAGCAAACTTAACACAGACAGTAAACACAACAGAAGTAACGTTTACAGCATAAATAAAGCAAACTTAACATGAACAGTAAACACAACAAAGCTAACGTTTACAGCATAAATAAAACAAACTTAAAATGGATAGTAAACACAACAGAGCTAACGTTTACAGCATAAATAAAACAAACTTAACATGGACAGTAAACACAACAGAGCTAACGTTTACAGCATAAATAAAGCCCAACGTAACATGGACAGTAAAACGCAACAGAGCTTACGTTTACAGCATAAATGAGCAAACTTAAAGTGGACAGTAAACACAACAGAGCTAACGTTAACATCATAAATAAAGCCCAACGTAACATGGACAGTAAAACTCAACAGAGCTAACGTCCACATCATAAATAAAGCAAACTTAGCATGGACAATACAACACAACAGAGCTAACGTTTACAGCGTTACCTAAAACATCAATTCTAGGTTATAGTTACCAAACATATGACATTGTACATATTGTTTTGCCTGTTTTTATTGCTTGCCGTCTTGTTAAATGCTTTTCTTTTCGTACTAGATATTGTGTTTTTATTTATAAACGAGAAAAATAAAAGAATGACTTCTACGTAATACTGAATAAAAATAACTTAGTGAAAAAGGTACAGTGATAAAAAAACAGATATTATAGTCATAGTTAGCGTTATAATTGCTCAAACGACCAATATGCCACTTAATAAAACCAAACAAAAAAAAAATTGAAAAAGTTAGAAGAACAATAAATGAATTTTTATTGTATTACTATTATTTAAAGGTGTACATACGTGTTGGTACAAGTAATAAAAGTTACATACACGACAATGGTGCTTGTCACAAGCAACGTGCACATAAACCACACGTAATAATCTCATGTTTGTTTATAAGATATCTTATATATATAATATTTTAAACAAACATATTTAGTACAAATGGTTCATAAACTCGACGTATGTAAGACCAATGACGTAGATCTACCCGGATATGATACGTGACATGCCTATAGACTTTTTAATAAAATAGAACCATATCGTGCTCGTGGAATTTATAACCGGATCACACAATTCCCTTTTTGATTATTTTAAGCAATGACTGGTGTACATCGCGTTGGAATTTAAAAAAAATAATGGATATAATGAGACAAAATGCACATTGCTCCATTCTTTGTATGATGTCACATACATTTACAAAAAACACAACTATAGGTGATGAATGAACTGTAGTAAATATTAATGTCAAATATGCACAAACGGGTTTTTTTATCCATTCACTAAATTAAAGACAAAATTACAACTACTAATGAAGTGTAATGATTGTCGAAACATTATCCAACAATATCTGTGCAATAACCATACATTAATGAATGTACACTATTGCACACTGGACGTAAAACAACAATCAATCAATCATGTACACAACAAAATGCATAAAAAACAGCGTCTTGTAAATTTTGCTTAAATTATTATACAAGTATGAGAAGATGTCTGATATTACACTTCATATATACACTGATTGTTTGTTCGAGTAGGATTTCAGCAATTTTTCAACTGTGTGGTTGCATCAAGTATTTATTTTGTTAGGAGGCCGGAGTATTCGGGGAAAAACCGACTTTCTGCAGAAACAACTGACAATCCTTGTTAATTAATAGTTGAAAATACCCTGCCCGTAGTGAGACTCGAACCTGAAACCTCAGGCACGTGATCAGTAGATGACGAACAACCTACTCCCATTATCAACACTGATTACGAGTTGACCATATCTTATGTCTTGGAATATTTTAATTAACATGAATTCGTAATGGAAATCAAAATTACACTGAACTAAAATTCTTGTTTGAGGAAAGCGGTTTCCGATATGGACTTTTCCATCACCAATGAAGACGATGTCGTCTATCAGCTGCGTTGTAATAAACTTGTGACTGAAATATTCCATCATAAACTTGTATCAATTATAACTTCACAAATTGAATGTGATATTAGCAAAGGAAGTAATACTAGGAACAACATAAAAATTGTTAATTATTTGTTGGTTTGTTTTTACAATTTGTGAACGTTTGTTTCAAATGGCTGAATTTATAATTGCTTTTATTTTCTATGTATCCTTTGTCTATATCTACTGTTTCATTTAAAGCAAAGATATACGAAAGTATATAAATAATTAATAAGTTTCTATAGACCAGTTCTAAAAAGCGACAGAACGACTAATTAACAAATGTACCTGAAATAATCGTATAGACATAATTACTTCTCGTGTAAGCTGGTAGCTTTCTACTGGAAACTTTCTATAATTCTTTAATTCTATAATAATTAGTAAGACATTTGACCATTAGTTCCCCTGTAAACCTTGTCATTGATTCCTTAACAAACCATATAAGATTTCCATAATAATACGGCAACAGCTACTACAATGTTATAGAACGACCCTCCACTGAAGAAACCAGCTCAAAAACTATGAGACAAGAAAAAGAGATCACAAAGCCAATACATATGCAAGAACTTATAGAATCAAATGTGTAAATAAAAATTTAAAATTCACGCAAAAAAATCCATCAACCGTCGAAAAGAATATGTCTACCTTGCATAACATTTCAAGGTATAATAGATTTCAATAGCTTCAATATAAGCCCAATAGATATGCGTATAATGGGTTTATTTACAGTTAATTTAATGGATAATAGAAAAATAAATGCAAACAAACAATTTTCGCTTGTTCAAAGGGATATTAAAGTTTGTAAAATTATGTAAATGTGCATTTTATTGGAACAAGTAACCATGCAGTATGCCACCGTTTTTCTTCTTGGGACATAACACGGTCTCTGGGCTCAGGACGTCCTAATTGTATCGTTATTCTTCGGGCAACAACAACAATATCTAACAGTGTTTGAATAGGGCTATCGCCCTTTTCAGCAATTTTTAGCTATATTCTTGGCGTTCAATTTTTAGATAAAGAAGCTGTAATACCTCCTTATTATAATACAGTCATTTTTTTCAAAAGATTGGAGTCGAGGTTATGATGCCGGTCAGCATTAATATATGGCTAACTAACTATCAAAGTCGATTACTCGGCCATCAAGGCCGCATAAATTGTAATGCGGTAATTTTCCAAATTATCTTCTAATAAAATAATTCTGTCATTTGAAAAACCATTTTAAAAACTCGACTTTGTCTTGATTTAGAGAGTATCATTGACACTTAAAACTAGATAAATAAAAGTCTTTTATGTATAAGACTCCGTCGACCAAAATCAATAAATAATCATCTATATATCAAAACAAAAACAACCATATCAAACGTAACCATTAATGATTTATACCTTAATTATAGATCCTGCTTCTGTTGTAGTCATTCTCATTAAACGATTTACACTCTCAAACTGGTTTGTTTTGACCCTGTCTTTTCCTGCCTTCAGATCTGTTTAATTGTGTTATTCGTAATGATAACATTACAATTTGAAACGGAGCATTAATATGTTTTGGACACGAAGATATTCCATAACCATACCATTAAATCAAGTAAACTGTTTCCTAACCAGAACTAAAAATACTCGTGAAATGATGTTCCTTTATTTAATTCTTCTCTTTCTCTTCGGTAGGGGGAGGGGGGTGGTTAAGGTATAGTAAGTCATCTACTACTGATCACCAGTGTGTCAACACGGTAGTTATTAGTTCGAGTCTGACTTCGGGCAGGATGAATAGGCTTTATAAGGGTTTTAACCGGATACTCGTTATTTCGTCCCAATAAAAACAATAGTGAACAAAGTTGTGTTAAACTTCATTCAAATAGCAATCATTCACTAGCTTTCCAAATCTTTTATGAGTGGGGCAAGATCTTTTCGGCTAATGTGTTTTGGTCCTTTTTACATGTGTGTTACTGTTTTTTTTAAATAAAGCAACTGTCAACAGTTTTTCAACCATTAGCTGTTATCTGTTTTCTTAAAAATTTAACATTGTTAACTGTAATAATGGAAATAAAACCCTGTTTGCAGTTAATAGTAATGCAATTCGATTAGATTCTGCTGTTATCTGTATTTTCGATTTTTTTTATAATGTAAATTGCTGTTACCTGTTATCATTATTTTAAATTTACTGCTATTGTTTTGGGAAAAATAAAAGCCCCCCCCCCCTTTTCATCTGTTGGGTTTTTAAAAAAATGATATAATCATTCACCATCTTTCTTAAGTAAATGTTGTTGTCTAACAGATTACTATTATGCATTACGGTTTTCCGACTAGTTGTTGGATTCAAAATAAAATAAGATGTAATAAATTACAAAAATGTCCGACCACTTTTCCACAAGCTGTCTTTGCAATAAGACGTCAATCCTTTTTTGTAATAGAGTTTTTAGTAAACTAAAAATAACAATAACAGTTTTTGTTATTCCACATTGCATTTTTCATTACTAAAATTCTACAGAAAATTTTGTTCTACGATTACACGTTCATATTTGATCGATGCCTCTGTTGTTAACATGTCACAATTTTACATTGCAAGTTAGTCATTTTTATTTCTCCAGAGATCTAACGTTATTCTACAAAGGTTTGTCTGCTTTCGTAACGTTCAATAGTATTCGGACAAACCGCTGAATTTTTCCCGCGTAAACCGCAACAACGATTTCGAAAAGACAACAATCGCCTGCTCCCAACGTACATTTCAATCTAGTTTAGGTCAAAACGTACTATGGGAAATCGCCTTACAAAAATAAAAAACCGCCGCATTTTAAATCACTGATTAAATGTGTAAAACAATTGTTGATTTCAATTTGCGCAGTTTTGGATCTACAGAAGGAGCAAATCTCGAACAAAATCGGTAAGCACTTTTTAGTTGTCAAACAAAAAACCCTAAAAACTTAACAAAACAAGTTGACCTGTAGTATTTGTTTACTTGTTTGAATGTTCTTAAACGCCACTTTTGGCAATTTTTAAGATGTATTATGGCGTCCAGTTTTTATGCAGGGAGGAAGACGGGGTATCCGGCGAACACACTGACATTCTGTAAAATTTGGCAATTTTGTCAATCAAAATTGGAGTAAATCATTCTCGCAGTAAGATTCGGAACCGCAACATCAGTGTTGACGCACGTGATCAAAAGTGAACTATGTACCCTCAGCCACCTAGGCCCCTCATACTTATACAAATGTTTAAATCAGCAAACAAGGTCATGAGCAAAATCTATAATAATCAGTTCTGACTATCGACGTTATCACAGTTCAGTGACATGCTACTATTTATAGGTTATTCTATTTGTAGGTTGACACAGAGTTTCGAGATCAACAGATTATGGTCGAAAGGCACGGACTATCCTTACCAAACACATTGTTAATTGGCGAATATACACCTGAAGTTATCCGACAAAATACTGATTGATATGAAGCGCTTACACATCCACATACTTTAACATGATACTGGTTGCTAAATTAATTATTAAGGTATGTAAAACTAGAACCTTCCTAAAATGAATCATTAAAATATGTTATGTACACGTAAGGCTAATTAACAACTGTTTTTTTTCATTTTCGTACCGAATATAAGTACAGTTATTTTTTTTTATTTTTTATTGCACTATTAATTTATAATAATTCTTTTTTTTTCTTGTATAAGCACATATATGACGACATATATATTGGCTTACCTCCCTTAAAATAACATAAAAAAAATTCCTAGGCATTGCTTCTGTGTTCCTTTAAATTGTGCAGTTTAAGATTCAGCTTAATAACGATAGTTCTAACAATATGTTATTAAAGGGACCCAACATCATGTGCTGCGTTAAAAATATATATATAAAAATCTCAAAGTTTTCAATAACATTAGTCATGCCCATATAACTTATGCTAACTAGTGTTACATATATTCTTGCAGGGCTTATTTAACTTTCAAATTTAGACGACAATTTTTGGGGGAGAGGGGGATAACACATATTTTTTTATTGCAACTGTGAACTGCGAACTCTTAGTCTTGCTAAATATAAGCCACATTAATCCTAATCTATATTAATTACCACAGAGGAACCACTTCGGATAAAAACTTGGGGTTATTTCTTAGCGTGGAAAAGGTGCAGCTTTATCTGTTCAATGATTTGTAGACTGTGAAACAATAATGTGAGATTTTGTTGTTTGCTTTACGTCCAGCGAGCAGTATTTCAGCTTTGTTCAGGACAAGAACACGTTAACAAACAATAAATCAATTCGAAAACGACGGACCAAAGAGCAAACGTTTTGACTGCTAATGGAAAAATATGGCGTATGGGCTGTATCGGAAAATTTAGCCTTTTGTAACAGCTACAACAATCCTACTCCTATCGACATCTACAAACGGGGTTTTTAGCGTGGCACTCTCCAAACACGTAACCCTATGTGATCCGCGTCAGGCTTTCCGTATTGTGACCTAACAACCACCAACGAGAAGGCATCCCTATCCGCCACCTGGGGACGCAATGTCTGTTTTGTGGGTCCACCACTATGAACTCTCGCAGTATGTCCCAGCTTGTGTGTGATCTGTTGTCTTCAACAGTTTCATTTTTAACCGGGTGGGGATAACAGCGGCAAGAGGTTTCAAACCAACTTTCCCGTGTTTTTAATTCTTAAAACAATTAAACAATCAATTATACCAAATGCAGATGTTCACATGTCTTCTTAAGATTCAACCTATTCCATAATAGAACAACAGTCTGCATATGCAGCAAAAAACTTTGGACTGGGGTTATCTAATGTCGACGTCGGAAACCAATTTACCATTATGTCAGTTTTTGTATACTAGTATGACATTCATCTCAACTTGATCTCGTTAGGTTTTCGGCAGCGGGACCTTTACATGTTTTGACTGATACGTGTAAGGAACCAAAACTTAACTGCTTATCTTACCAGATTTGACAGCCATTTATATAATTTTGCTAACTACAGTTTTATGTGTTTAAGTATCTATGTTTTTCGCCTTTTTTCTCTGCATAGTATTGCCCCTCGTTGTCAAGGCCCATGCATCAGACCTAATGCGATATATCAGGCTTGTGGCAAAAATTGTTTCAACAATTCTTAAAATGCATAACAAACAAAATTATCGATGTTTTTGTCAACATGGTCTTGTTAGTAAATAGTGGGTGGTTTATATATATTAAGAAGTTTAATTCTCGGTAGGAGACACATATTTTAAGTTCAAATCTTAAGTATATAATTGAATTTCTTTATAAACAGTTTTCATTAAAATCGTTCCACCCAAATGAGTATTTTAATAAAGTGAGTTTAAAATGTGTTTAATTGAACTTTATTAATGTCGTCAATGTACCTGTGACGTATAGACTGACAATCGTCAGTATAACTATTATGCTTTTATTTCTATTTTAAACTCTCCCCAAGGCAGTCAGACCAACGACCCATTTGTATTTGTTATTGAATTTTTCATTTGATTTATTTTACTAAGTTTACATGTACCTAGTAAACATGTACTTCGACAGGCAGATGGCAAAACTATTACTTTCATATTACCAAAAGAGGTAAAACACTAAATACAATCAAGTAAAGTGTAACTGTTCAAATCTTAAGACAAATCAGTCCCAAATTATGAAAACACTCACTGTCAATGTAGAAAATACACGTCATTCATTCATACGTAAATCACCATAAAGATTTTACTGTACCCACGATTCAGTATAACTTCTAAAGCTCTGCCTTGTTATTCTAGAGATGATTCTGATATGTCAAGGTTTGTGATATTTATGAGAAATGACAAAAGCATAAATGGCAACGTCAGTTAGAAAACAATATCGTTATACACAATCTGACTGGGCGTCAAATTGTATAAATGTAAGAGGTTACGAATTTAGCCACACATGACGTTTTCTGTTTTTAAAGATTCCATTCAAGTAGAAATAACTACATGTATATAAAACTGTTCTAGATAAATCATATAGCTGCAAGCTACTAAGGCATCTGCAATGTATCCAATATGAAATTAATGTAAAATGCATGAATCCAAGTATTTTACGGAAGCGTAGGTATTGCACATTTACAGATAAAACATATAATATGCCATGTCTTTCAAATTAATTCTATAGATACTAAAACAAAAAACCCATTTAGTTTGATGGCAAGACTGCGACTGAAATAAATGACGCAATTGACTTAACCTGGGGGTATTGGTTTAGTCCCCCGCAGACAACTTCACGGCCTTAGTCGGACAGAAGGATTTGTCTGTTTGTTTGAATGTTGTTTTGCACCACTTTCAACAATTGTTCAGCTATATCATGGCGTCTAGTTTTAATTGGGGAGGAAGCCTCAGTACCAAATGAGTATCAACGATACCAATGCAGATGTTGCACGTCTTATTTAGGTTCAAACGTATTCCATAACGGAAAAATTGTCTGCATACTGGGGGTTATCTGTTGTCCACGTCGGAAACCGCCGACAACTTAATTCAGATTTTGCATATTGACATCCTATGCCTAAACATTATCTTCTTAGTTTTTCAGCAGCTGGACATTGACGTTTCACATACTTTGACTGATATTTGTACTAAGCCAAAAATTTAACTGCTTATCTTACCAGATATGACAACCATTCATTACTAACTAAATTTCTCTGTATTTGTTATAGTATCTATGTTTTCAGCATGGTCTTGTTAGTAAATAGTGGGTGGTTCATGCATATTAAGAAGTTTAATTCTCGGTAGGAGACACATAAATGTTTGTTCAAATCTTAAGTATATACATGTGTAATTTAATTTCTTTCTAAACAGTTTTTACGTGAATGCGTCCACTAAAATGAGTATTTTAATAAAGTGAGTTTTTAAAATTTGTTTTTAATTGAGCTGCAGTTCATGTCGTCAATGTACCTGTGACGTAAACTAAAACTCGTCAGTATAACTATGATGCTTTAATTTCTATTTTAAACTTTCCCAAAAGCAATCAACCAACGAATGAAGGTATTTAATTTCAACCCGTGACGCACAGACCCATTTGCATTTGTTATTGAATTTTTTAATCGTGTTAATTTTAGTAAGTTTACATATACCTACTTTACTAAACATGTTCTTAGACAAACAGATGAAAAAAATATTGCTTTTTAAAATCCCAGCAGTAGTAAAAGACTAAACACAATACAGTTAAGTGTAGATCTGTTAAATCTTGTGACGATACAGTCAAATTGCGAAAACAATCAGTGTCAATGCCATTTATTCATACGTAAATGACATCACCTTAAATTTTACTGTACCCACGATTTAGTATAACTTATAAAACTCTGTCTTGTAATTCTAGAGATGATTCTAATATGTCAAGGTTTTATATATTTTTGAGAAATGACAAAAACATAAATGACAACGTCATTGAGAAAACAATATTGTTATACCCAATCGATGCCTCGTCAAATCTAACTGGGCGTCAAATCTGAGATGTTCCAAATTTAGCCACAAATGACGTTTTCTGGTTTTAAAGATCTCTTCTAAGTGGAAATAACTATAAAAAATTGTTGTAGTTAAATCATAGCTGCAAGCTTCAAATGCATGTGCAATGTATCCAACATAAACTTAATATAAAATGTATGAATCAAAGTATTGTACGGAAGCGTAGGTATTGCATATTTACAGATAAAAAAATTATGTGCTAAGTCTTTCAAATTCTTTCTATGGAAACAAGCAACGTAATTAACTTAACTTGGGGATATTGTTTTAGTCCCCCGGCGACATCTCAATGGCCTTGTCAGACGGAATGATTTGTTTGTATGTGAGTATGTTTGAATGTTGTTTAACGATACTTTCAACACTTGTTCAGCAATATTATAGCGTTCATTTTTCATTTTTAATTCGAGAGGCAGCTGGAGTACTCGGAGAAATAACAGATGGTTTCGGCTTGTGAACGTTTAGTATTTATTGTCATCGTACAGGACAATTAAATATACATATATACGAGTCCGAAATAACACCATTCAAACAAACAAACAGACAAACAAACCTTTGCTCGGAGTCATTTACAACCGCAGTTTTTTTTAAATAAATGAGGGCCATAAATGTGTAGTACGTTATAATATAATTTTTTATTATATAAATATTCATGCAAACAAAAGCGGGTCTTTAGTTAGTCTCGATCACCCAGACGCATATTTAATTGCGTCTGGGATCACCTTGTTGTAATTTCGCTATCAATAGGTGGATATTAAACACTCATTCTATTTTTAGGGACTTATTTTAGACCAGAAAAACCATGGAAACATTTCTTAACTGATGAAATGACGTCACATTAAGATTCTTTCTTGATTGTGCATAACAATAATAATTGTATAAATTCATGGATAAAGTAACATTTTATAAAAAAATTATTCAAATGTAAACTGTGGTACCTCTTGATATGAACAGAAGAAAGACAACAACAACAAACATTTGAAAAGCAGACAACATATGAAAGACTACAACAATCGTTGACAACATCTAAAAACATAAGACAACAAAGACAACAACAGGTATAATCTGACAGATGAGACAACAACTAAATTTATTTGATAAGATGCAACTACTACATCAGCAGAAAACATCTGAAAAGAGACGACAAGAGATGTAGAAAGTGGAAATGATTAGATAACTTGTGAAATGTTTGTTTAAAAATCAGACAGAATCAGTTATGAGAATATGAACATATTTTATGCACATGATAAGATACAATCTTATAGGGAGACTCAACAAAATTTGATAAAATGGTAATACGAAAAAAGCGAAGATAAAAAAAATTAACGCCTACAAAGACTACAAATTTTTAAAAAAATTGACCAAAAAAAAAATCAAAAACCATTTACATGTTTTAAACTTATTTGGTTACTAGCGTGTTTACTTTCTCGAGTCATTGTCCCCATAAACTGTTAATGATTGTTAGTACGTACGTACCGCATTAGATAATATAGCAATCGGCTTTACAGTAATCCTTTAATACAGTATTTAGTTAAGGTTGTTAAAATAAGAATAGAGGAAATGTAATGTTGACCGAACATCTATATAGATGGTTATAATCAGCGCGTATTTAATAAGACAAGTTGTACATGTGTGTTATATTTTCCTGTTTTTAAATTAAACATTTCCAAATGCATAATAGCTCGTATTTTTCACATTTTCGATTATTTCCAAAATGGGAAATATAAATATAAACTCCTACATTTATACATGAAGTAATTTTTACTTCATCTAACAGTAACGAAGCACACACATTCACCTGGTAACAAATCACTAACATGTACATGATATAATAATGTTCAGATCAAATGTTTTTAATTACAGTTGGTATCTGACTAAACGACCCCTCAAAACATCACAGAATTTACTTCGCAGAAGACAACTGGCCTCGTAAAAAGCGATACAAAATCTTAGATTAAATTTACTGAAGAGGATATCTGTTAAAAGCAGCTTAACTGACAACGTATATCTGATGTTTGGATGACGGTATTTTACGGCAGACTATTGGCTTCTAATAGGTACAAATTGTGCTCCTCTCATTTTAAATTGTGTTTGTACTTGTACGAGGCTGCGTTTGAGGTCTGAAGCAAAAAGAGATACTTTAGCCCAGACCTTTAATATCATCTTTGGCTTAATACAGACTCTAAGTCTGGTGATTATTTACAAACAATCTATCCACATGAGCTTGATGTTTTTTCTTTTATTAACTGGACGCTGCCGTCAACCAATAATTACTTTGCCTAGGTTTTATGTCATCCCTTTCAAAATTTTCTATTATATCGCCGTCATCTCGTTGTGGCAAATTCATCTCCTAAATGCGATCAAACATTTTTTCTGAGCCATTTTTAGGCTTTTCTTTTCATGAATTTTACTTTTTCCTGGACACGAGGATGCGTCTAATTAATGTCAGTCACTACTAAATCGTCTGGAACACCTGATTGCACCAAATGTTCGTGTTATTAACTTTTGGTTTTAGTTTTTTTTTTCGTGTTGTGATTATGTCTCAATTCGGATTTGTTCACTATTCTACGGCTTTCATTCATCGAAAAATTTACACGGGCGTACTGGTCTCTGGAATTTAGATTTAAAAATTTCGTTAGCTTTAAATCATTAGCTTCTTGCTTGTTTTTTTAAGCAACAGTAGCTTTGTTCGGATATTTTTCACAGCGTCTTTTGTATGATCTTCTCCTTTTTCTTGAAGGTTTAACAAGATAGTAAATATATGGCATTGTAAATCAAAATGATGTCATGATTTCTGGTAGTATATTTATAGCTCATCAATAAACCACCCAGTGATGGTACAACTTCCTACACACGCATTTTTATATGTATAAGGAACGACAAAATTGACAGAAAAATAAACATAAACTTGCATGTATAGTAGTAATAATGTGACAAATAGTGGCAATATATCGTCAAATATCCATAATTTTAAAAATGTATTCTTGAACATGTGGTATCATTTTGCATGCAGCTACAATGCGTAGCTTAAACGAGACATGCACACATTACTATATTTTTGTTAGGTTCCGATTAAATGTGTGCGAAACCTAAACGATTGAGTGATTTTTGTTTGTTTGTTTGAATGATGTTTAAAAGCTAATTTTTTCAGCTGTGCCATGACGGCCAGTTTTTATAAGGAGGAAGCCGGAGTACCAGGAGAAAAAACCCCGACTTTAAGTAGGAAAACTGGCAATTCTTGTCAATTAAGATTGGAGTCGAGCGCACCCTGCCTTCAGTCAAACTCAAACCCGCAATCTCAGTGTTGACGAACTACCTTAACCATTTGGCCACTGAGGCACCGTATTGCTTGAAAATGTGTTTGTTACTTATGTGCGTTACGTAAACAGATTTATTCAATTATTTCTTATGCAACTAATTAAGCAAGCGAAAATCTTCCTCAATGCTATGTATCTGGTGCCTATTTCTTTACAGATATCACGTAAGGCACTAAGGAAGCAAATGTAGGATTAGAGTGTAATCCAGTGTTTATTATAGATCAGGACTTTTATTATCAGGATACCCTGATTTTTCTTGCTGAATGTCGGGGGGTTTTCTCCAGGTACTCTGGCTTTCTCCCCCAATAATAACTGGGCCTAGTGATATAGCTGTAAAATTGCGGAAAATAGCGTTAAACACTATTCAGAGACCGTGGTTTAGTATAAGGGCTCATATAAGGTGATGAATGGGCCCATTGCAATATATAAATCGAATCTTAAATCAGTACGAAGTATAAATACACAGCAAATAAATAGTAATAATTTTCATTGAATCAATGAAAAAGTCGTCCTTAAAATACCAATCAATCTTTTATATCCAAATGCATCGCTATCAGTTACACGGAAGTGACACTTGTTCGGAAGTTTTTTTGTGACAAATATTTACGAGGTGAACTATTGTTTCAAGCCATCTTGTAGAGGGCACCCCCGAGGTCAAATAAAAGCTGTCAACCATATGGAAAACTGACGCTATAAGAATCACAGATGTGATAATAAGTTTTATTTAAAGTTACATTTTAAGTACGCCAGATGTAAAAATATTAACCTTTTCTTTAATTCATTGTGTTCCTGACTGAACCCATAGACATTGGAATATGACCTATTAGGGACAGGCGGGTTTGTGCGCAAAATATACACAAAGCATAATACTGACATAATTACTGAACCTAACCATTTCCTCGTTACCTGTAGAAGTTGTACGCCCATCAAATGCTTGTTTGTATGTCCCGCCAACGACTGTTAGAACGCAGATTTTCGGTTAGTTTGATCGTTAATTTGTCCCACATCAGTCTTACATGTGCGTTGAATCTTTTTTATGAAGGGACTTAACATCTCGCAAAGAAAAACACGATGAAATCTCTTTACATGCAAAATTATGTAGGGCTGAGCTTAATATTTCACAAAAGGGACGTTTACCAATGTTCCAAGCTGGAAATGTGTGTCGCTGTGACCCATATTCTTGTTTATTATTTTTTTGTTCAACGTTTTCAAATGATTAAAGTAACTGGTGGTTATGCAATTATCGACAAATCTAAAAAAAAAATAAGGCAATTGTAAAATATTGAAAACCTCCGTGAGTTTTTATGATACTAATTAATTGAAAACAGTTTCAGTTAAATCAATATGTCAACTCAGTTTTACAGTGCGGGATCACCTTGATCACATACAATGTAGCGTTATAATATTAACCAGTAGCACAAGTTAAAGTATGCAAAATAATTATTAATTTAGTGTGACGGAGCTTTGGAGACCTAAGAGAAATTTTACCTATTGTATCCCCTTTAACAGCAATGTTGAGAAGGAATTATGTTGCAAGATTTAATTTGGAAGGGACTTCCGGGCTTGCAGCACTACCCTCCAAAAGACTTGTATCCCCTTCCTTTTTATAAAGGCATAAAAACGAATTTTGAGATGCTGAACTTGCTTTCGTGTAATAATGTTAGTCAGTTACTTGTCTGCTCAAATGAAAATCTGCAAAATGTCGACTCTTAACTATTTTAATAGTAAACAAAAGGTTAAATATTAAAATTGCTTCATTAAAACTTATAAGAGTACATCTGGCAAAAATTAATCATCATATAACATTTACCCGGACTAAACACAGTGAAATTCAGACAGATCCGTCTGTGAGAAAGCGCCGGGTCGTTCGAAAGGCCCCATGCTGTGTCGTGTGTTAAATTACAATAATAGAATTCGTTTGAAGTCCTCAATAGACTTACTACTCCTACAATATTGTACACATCTAATATAAATAACCTATATACTTTACTAAAATAAATTTAAAATACATTGTTATTTCTACAAAGGTTAATTCTCTACAGACGTCATCAAAGGCACCACGTCAGCAAATTTAACAATATATTGTTCGGGGTATACTTCTATTTAAGACTTTCTATCAGATCATGTTACGTTTTAAGAAAACATTCAATAGGTCAATATATATGTATATATTAAATCTATTAAATGTGGGATACTGTGAACAATTTATAAAACAAAATGGGGTATGAAATTGCAGATTTTTATTTTGGAATGGTTAAAATTTATAAATGTAAAATGTTCACAGGCTAAAGAAGACAGAAGAAATAACACATTATTAAACTAACATCATTTTTTTTCATTGCGTGGCCATCTATGTATAAACTCACAATGCTTGCGGCACAAAATAGCTACTTTGGGATCAATTTTACTGAAAAAACAATCTAATCTTGTACGTCAACAAATTTGACAGTAGAACAAAGAAATGTATGGAAAAAAATAACAAAATCCAGTTAGGAATTTACGTTTAGTTTGAATATACTTTATTTGTGCAATGAACAAACATGATCAGACACAAGTATTACATTTACTTTTTCATATTCCCAACAGAGGTAAAACACTAAATACAATAAAGTAAAGTGTAACTGTTGTGACAAAGAGTTCCAAATTATGAAACACTGTCGATGTAGAAAATACACCCCATTTATTCATACGTAATTTACATCACCATAAAGATTTTACTGCACTCACGATTTAGTATAACTTAAACAAACTCTGCCTTGTTATTCTAGAGATGATTCTGATATGCCAAGGTTGATTATATGATAAATGAAAAAAGCATAAATTGCAACGTCAGTTAGAAAACAATACGTCAATGTGTAAAAATATAAGATGTTACGAATTCAGCCACAAAATGACGTTTTATGTATTTAAAGATTCCTTTAAAAAGAAGTTTTTCTAGATAAATCATAGCTGCTACAGAGGCATCTGCAATGTATCCAGTATAAAATTAATGCAAAATGTATGAATCCAAGTAAAGTATTGTACGGAAGCCTAGGTATTGCATATTTAAAGATAAACAAATATAATGTGCCAAGTCTTTCAGTTAATTCTGAAGATTCTAAAACAAAAAAACATTTAGTTTATTGGCAAGACTGACTGAAAATAATGACGCTACAATTGACTTAACTCGGGGTTATTGGTTAAGTCCGCCGTCGACAACTTCATGGCCTTAGTCAGAGAGAAGGATTTGTTTGATTGTTTGTTTGAATGTTGTTTAACGACACTTTCAAATATTTTTCAGTCAGCTTTATCCGGGCGTTCAGTTTTTATTGGGGAGGAAGCCGCAGTACCAAATGAGTATCAACCATACCAATTCAGATGTTACACGTCGTATTAAGGTTGAAACGTATTCTATAATGGAAAAATTGTCTGCAAATATCAAGTATACTGGGGTTATCTATTGTCCACGTCGGACACCGCCGTCAATTATGTCAGTTTCTGCATATGACATTCTTTGTCTAAACTTTATCTCCTTAGTTTTTCGGCAGCTGGACATTGACTTTTTACATATTTTGACAGATGCGTGTACTATGTTTTCCGAAATTTTTCTCTGCCAATGTTGACTGCTCTTTGTCCATATATAGGCACTATATATGTCTAATGCGCTTGATATATCAGGCTTCTGGCCAAAATTGTTTTAGCAATTCTTAAAATATTTAATTATCGATGTTTTTGTCAGCTTGGTCTTGAAAGTAAATAGTTGGTGGTTTATGTATATTAAGAAGTTTAATTCTCGGTAGGAAACACATATTTTTACTTCAAATCTTTACTATGTAATTAAATTTCTTTATAAACAGTTTTACGTGAAAGCGTTCCACACAAATGAGTATTTTAATAAAGTGAGTTTAAAATTTGTTTTTAATTAAGCTTTAGTTAATGTTGTCAATGTACCTGTGACGTATAGACTGAAAATCGTCTTTACAACTATGATGCTTTCATTTCTTATTTGAATTTCCCCAAGGCAGTCAGACCAACGAATGAAGGTATTTAATTTCAACCTGTGACGCACAGACACATTTGTATTTGTAATTGAATATTTGATTTGATTTAATTTTAGTACGTATACTTGTATCTACTTTAGTAAACATGTACTTACGGGGATGAAGAAAACTTTCACTGATAATATTTTGTCTATGAAGTTTCTTTACGATATAATTAGTTTATTATACAGGAAATCATAATTCAAAACAAAAAATAGTTGTTTCAGAGCTAATTTTCAATGGGTTGAGCACTTAAATTTTAAATTTTCTAATAGATTCTACAGAGAAGAGAATATAGACGCATTTTGTCAAATAAAAGATTACCAAAATTCAGGGGGATAAGGAAATTTTCTGAATATTTGATATAATGTGAAGCAATTGGTATACATTTTAGTGGTGGAAAGAAAAATAGGGGTCTCTTGAGTTACTTTTTGTCCATTGGGACATAACTGGTCAAAAATGCTAAAAATGATATTTTTTTTACAAATTACCTTCCTTGTTTATTTTTGCCAATACCGAACTCATTTATGGAAAAAACTTGTTTCAACTATTTATAAATTGACGTAATAATACAGGTATAAGACTTTCATTATTATTTTAAATTTTATATGGAAATTTAAAGTTAATAATGAAAGAAATTATTATTACATTTACCTTAGATTTGATATCTATTTTGAAATGTTCACAAAAATGGCGGATGGTGTCCTGCATCCCCTTAAACAATTAGACGACATCTGCTTTTCATTCTTCCAACAGATATAAAACACTACACGAAATACAGAAAAGTTTAACTCTGTTGAATTTTTGTGACGACTCAGTCCCAAATTACGAAAACAATCAGAAAATACACGTCATTAATTTATACGTAAATGACATAACCATAAAGATTTTTTTACCAACGATTCAGTATAACTTGTAAAGTTTTGTCTTGTAATTCTAGAGCTGATTCTGATATGTCAAGGTTGGTGATATTTATGAGAACTGAAAAGAGCATAAATAGCAACGTCAGTGAGAACAATCGATGCATCGTCAACTCTGACTGGGCGTCAAAGTTTATGAAACTGAGAGGTTGCAAATTTCGCCACAAATGATGTTTTCTGCTTTTTTAGATCCCTTTAAAGTGAAAAAAATATACAAAATTGAACTAGATAAAACATCGCTTCAATCTCCAAAGGCATGTGCAATGTATGAAATATTAACTTAATGTAAAATGTATGGATCCAAGTATTTAACGGAAGCGTAGGCATTTTAATGCATAGTTAAAGATAAAAATATATAATCTGCTAAGTCTTTCATATTAATTCTGCAGATACTAAAACAGAGAAAACATTGAAATTCATGGCAAGACTGCGACTGAAAAATAATGACACATTTGACTTGACCTTGGTCCACCGCTGACAACTAAAGGCCTCTGACAGACGGAATGATTTGTTAGTTAGTTTGTTTGGATGTTTTCAAACGTGACTTTCAACAATTGTTCAGCTATATTAAGGCTTTCAGTTTTATTGGGGAAGAAGCTGGAATACCAAATGGGTATCAATGATACAAAATGCAGATGTTTACACGTCTTCTTAAGTTTTTAAACTTGTTCCATAATGGAAAACATGTAACAACGGTCTACATATGCAACAAATAACTGTAGACTGTAGTTACCTATAGTCGACGTCGGAAACCAGTCGACCATTATGTCAGTTTTTAAACATGACATCCCTTGTCTTATTTTTATCTCGTTAGGTTTTCTGCCACAGGACAATGACCTTTTACATATTTTGACTGATATATGTAAGGAACCAAAACTTAACTGCTCATCTTACCAGATTTGACAACCATTTATAAAATTTTACTAACGAAATTGGTCTGTATTTGTTATAGTATCTATGTTTTCCGCCATTTTTCTCTGCACAAAGTTGCCCGCTAGTTGTCAATATAGGCACTATATATGCCTAATGCTATTGATATATCAGGCTTCCGGTCAAAATTGTTTTAGTAATTCCTAAAATGTATAATTAACGATGTTTTTGTCAGCATGGTCTTGTTAGTAAATAGTGGGTGGTTTATGTATATTGAGAAGTTTAATTCTCGGTAGGAGACACATATTTTAAGTTCAAATCTTAAGTATATGATAATAACTATGATGCTTCATTTCTATTTCGAACTTTCCCAAAGGCAGTAAACCAACAAATGAAGGTATTTAATGTCATCCTGTAACGCATAGACCCATTTGTATTTATTATTAAATTTTTCATATAATTTTAGTTGGCAAGTTTACATGTACCTACTTAACTAAACATGTAATTCGTCAACCAGACGACACAAATATTCCTATTTCCTATTCCAGACAGGGGTAAAACACAAAACACAATACAGTATTAAAAGTTCAAATCTTGTGACGATTCAGTCCCAAATAACTTAAACAACCAGTGCGATGTAGAAATACACGCCATGCTCAGAGTCATTAAATTAGTATTTTCTGTACCACGCAAGCACTCCAAATCGTTTTTAGACAGTGAGCTCTTTCTCGTGCCAAACCTTACTTGCAAGCATTTTACGATATGGCATAGAACTCATATAAGTCCCTGGCATTTCCAAGATACCATTTACCTCCATGGACATGATGATTCGAAAGTAAAGGCCAATCTGCTGTTCAGTAAAACTTAAACACATAAAAAGCTTAATTTATGTTGAAATTGTGGAACAGTCTAGTGCATTAACACGGTATATTTCATGCAAACAAAACGGGTCTTCAGTGGCCAAGTTATCATGTATATCTCGGCTGTAAACTGGGGCAAGGTGTACTCGACTCAAAAGTTATTTGACAAGGTTTGCATTTACATGCTAGGTCAAATACAAGTTAATTGAATGAAAACAACTTTTCTTGACTTTTGAGAAACATCAAAATTATCATAAGTAGACACTTATTAACAGGATGGTAAACAAAAAGGCCAAAAGGAATAATAAGGGAACACGGGAACAGATAAGGGAACAATATCTAAAAGAAAGGTAACAACATCTCAAAATGTTAAGACTACAACAACAAACATTTGAAAAGATAAAACTAACAGAGCAGAAAACATATGAAAATATGCAAAGATAAGACTACAACAATGCTGGACAACATCTGAAAACATAAGACAACAAAGACAACAACAGGCATAATCAGAAAGAGGAGACAACAACTACATTATTTGAAAAGATGCAACAACTTGTACTACAACAGCAGAAAGCATCTGGAAAGAGACAAGAGATGTAGAAAATACAAATGGTCAAGTAACTTGTGAATTTTTTTTTAAATCAGACTGAACAGTTATGTGAATATGAACATATTTTAAGCAGATGATAAAATACAATATTGGAGAATCGACAAAATTTTTTCAAATTTGGTAATACGAAAAAAGCGAAGAAAAAAAAAGCCTACATAGACTACAAATTTTCCTCGCTAAATCGAACATTAACGATTAACGGCACTGTGTGTGTAGTGTTCATTTTCATCTAAAAGTTATTCTATGCATTATATTTTATCATTTTCTTCCCATCACGCCATTATTTATTTGATGAACATTTTGTAACAATGATCATTGACTGACAAAATCTATTTACATGTTTTAAACTTAATTTGTTACTAGCGTATTTACTTTCTCGAGTCATTTTGCCCATAAACCGTTATTAAAGATTGTTAGTACGTACGTACCACATTAGATAATATAGCAATCGGCTTTACGGTAATCCTTAAATACAGTATTTAGTTAAGCTTGTTGTCAAAATAGGAATAGAGGACGTGTAAATGTTTACCTAACAAATATATGCATGGTTATAATCAGTGCGAATAAAATAAGTAAGTTGTACATGTGTTATATTTTCCCGTTGTTTAATTTAACATTTCCAAATGCAAAATTTAAACGTATTTTGACATTTTCGATTTCCAAAAAGGGAAATATAAATATAAACTCCTACATTTCCCTCAATGGGATTCGAACTCCCAATCTCAGTGTTGACAGACCGCGTGATCAATAGTAGACGAACTACCCTAACCAAGTGGTCACAGAGGTCCCCTATTGCTTGAAATATGTGTTTTAACTTATGTGCATTACGGATTTATTAAATTATTTCTTATGCAAACAAACGAAAATCTGCCCATTTTGTTCTGGTAAAGCATTTATGCCCGTCCCTTATTAGCAAAATGGAAAATTTTAAATGTCGACTATGACACGTGGATGTCCGAAATAAACCCTGTCTTTTGTTCGGTGTAATATTACAAAAACTGTATTGTGTTTTATAAGTATTCTTAAAATAGAATATAATCATTGTATACACTAAACAAACTTCAATAGACATTGTAATGTCTCTGATGCCTACTTCCTTACAGATATTACCTAACACACTAATTAAGCAAATTGAGGATTAGATTGTTATTTAATATTTATTATATATCAGGACTTCTATTATCATGAAACCCTGGTTTTTCTTGCTGATGGTCTGCGTGTTTTCTCCAGGTACTCCAGCTCTCTTCTCCAAAAATAATTGGGCGTAGTGATGTAGCTGTAAAAATGCGAAAAATAGCGTTAAATCCTATTCAAACATAGACCGTGGTTTAGTCCGAGGGCTGATATAAGATAGAACGTGGTTTAGTCCGAGGGCTGATATAAGATAGACCATGTTTTAGTCCGAGGGCTGATATAAGGTGATCGGTGAATAGGCCCATATCAATATACAAATCAATTCTTTAATCAGTACGAAGTGTATATACACAACAAATAAATACCAATCAATCTTTATATGCAAATACATCGTATTTGCTGCTATAATTTACACCGAAGTGACACTTGTGTGGAAGTTTTTTTGTGACGGATATTTACGGGGGGAACTAGGGTTTCAAACCATCCTGTGGAGGTCACCCCAGAGGTCAAATAACAGCTGTTAACCATATGCAAACCTGACACTGTAAGAATTACATATGTGATAATCAGTTTTATTTAAAGTTATTCTTTCTTAAATTCCTTCTGTACGTGACTGAACCCCTATAGATATTGGAATATGACGTCCTAGGGGCAGGTGGGTTTGTGCATAATACTGACAAAATTACCGACCTAACCATTTGCTAGTTACTTCTAGCAGTTGTACGCCCATCAAATGCTTGTTTATATGTTTCGCCAACGAATGTTCGAACGCAGATTTCGGTCAGTTCGATCGTTCGTTCGTCCCACATCAGGTTTACGATGTACGATGAATCTTTTTTTTTATGAAGGGGACTTAACTTCTCGCAAAAAAACACGATGAGATCTCGTTGCAGGAAAAATTATGTAGGGATGGCTTAATATTTCACATTAAGGAGTGTTTACCAATATATGTGCCAAGCTGGAAATGAGTGTCACTGACAGATTTTCTTGTTAAACTGTTTATTTGTGTGTTCAACGCATTTTCATGATTAAAGTAACTGGTGGTTAAGCAATTATCAACAAATCTCAATAAAAAATAAGGCAATTGTATAATATTCAAAACCATCATGAGTTAATATCATATTACTTTAACGAAAAAAGTTTTCAGTTAAATCAATATGTCAAACTAGTTTTACAGTGCGGGATACTATAAATAAAAACCAGCAGCACAAGTTAAAGTATGCAAAATTATTATAACTGTATTAGAGGACTGGACGGGACAGTGGTATTATACTCTTTTGTTCACTGTGACTACAATGTGTAGTACCTTCATAAGCGTCTGCTATAAAGATCATTGAAGGATATAGCTCTAGAGATCTTCGCAGATTAGGGAATCTTAAGGAAATATACCTATTGTACACCATTAAACAGCAACGTTGAGATGGAATTATGTTGCAAGATGTAACATTAAGTTGTAAGGAACATCCGGGTTTGCAGCACGACCCCTACAATAGACAAGTATCCTCTACATTTCTATAAAAGCAGAAATAAAGAATTTTGAGGGGGTGAACTTTCTTGCGTGTAATAATGAAAGCCAGTAGCTTGTTTGTTCAAATGAAAATCTGCAAAATGTCGACTCTTTAACATTTTAATAGTAAACAAATGGTTAAATATGGAAAAAGTGCTTCATGAAAACTTAAAACAGTACAGCTGACATAAATTAATCATGATAAAACATAGTTAAATTCAGACAGATCCTTCTGTGAGAAAGCGCCGGGTCGTTCGAAAAGCCCATGCTGTGTCGTGTGTTAAATTACAATAATAGAATTCGTTTGAAGTCCTCAATAGACTTACTACTCCTACAATATTGTACGCATCTGAATATAAATAACTTATATACTTTACTTCAATAAATTTAAAAGACATTGTTATTTATGCAAAGGTTAATTCTCCACCGACGTCATCAATTGCACCACGTCAGCAAATTTAACAATATATTGTTCGGGGTAAACTTCTATTTAAGGTTTAGTATCAGATCCTGTTACGGTTAAGAAAACATGTTTTGCTAAAAGAAAAATTATAATCTTAAATAGTAGTTTGAAAATATTTAAAGTCGAACTTCACTGCAAGCCAATTGGTCAATAAATATATACATGTATATATTAAATCTATTACATGTGGGATTCCGTGAAAAATTTATAAATCAAAATGGAGTATGAAGTTAAAGAAGTTGTTTGAAGTGGTTAAAATTTATAAATGTACAATGTTCACAGGCTTGTTGGAAGACAGAAAAATAACACGTCATTAAACTGACAGCATTTTATTTCATTAAGTGGCCGTCTATTGGAAAGACTTCCATTTGAACCCCTCACTAAAAATGCATTATTTCGAACGTAAATAGAAGAATTTGGCACTGGGTGGCAGCCACTGGTGAACCCCACAGAGGACACAGTCATGCATTACCAACTGGACAAGTGTGAGCCGTGTGAACTACATGTATCTTGTGATGCATAGCGTATTTTTTATTGGGGATTCAATTTGAAGTCCATCTATGTATGAAAAAATCCAGATATGTCAAGGTTTGTGATATTTATGAGAAATGACAAAGACATAAATGGCAACGTCAGAGAGAAAACAATATTGTTATACATAATCTAACAGGGCGTCAATGTGTATAAATATAAGATGTTACGAATTCAGCCACAACATGACGTTTTATGCATTGAAAGATTCCTTTAAAGTGGAAATAACTATATAAAGTTGTTCTGTATAATTCATAGCTGCTACAAAGGCATCTACAATGTTTCCAATATAAACTTAATGTCAAATGTATGAATCCAAGTAAAGAATTGTACGTAAGCCTAGGTATTAAAGATAAACAAATATAATGTGCCAAGTCTTTCAATTAATTCTGCAGATACTAAAACAAAAAAAACAACATTTAGTTTGTTGACAAGACTGGACTGAAAATAATGACGCAATTGACTAAACTTGGGGTAATAAGGTCCCCCGCGGACAACTTTATGGCCTTAGTCAGACACAAGGATTTGTTTGTTTGTTTGAATCATTTGTTTGTTTGAATGTTGTTTAACGCCACTTTCAACAATTCTTCAGCCTTATCATGACGTAAGGTTTTTATTGGGGAGGAAGCCGCAGTACCAAATGAGTATCAACGATACCAATTCAGATGTTACACGTATTATTAAGGTTTTAACGTATTATATTATGGAAAAATCGTCAGCACATACGGCAAATAACGGTACACTGTGGTTATCGGTAAGACTTCCAATTGAACCCCCAATAAAAAAACGCAATACATTATACTATCACAAGATACATGCCAGTGCCAAATTCTTTTATTTACGTTCGAAATAATGCATTTTAAGTGGGGGGTTCAAATAAAAGTCTTTCCGAGTTATCTATTATCCACGCCGGAATCCGCCGACACTTATGTAAGTTTTTGCATATGACATTCTTTGTCTTAACTTCATCTCCTTAGTTTTTCGGCAGCGGGACATTGATGTTTCAGATATTTTGATTGATGCGTGTACTGAGCAAAAACTTAACTGCTTATCTTACCAGATATGACATTCATTACTTACTAAATTGGTATGTATCTATGTTTTCCGCCATTTTTCTCTGCACAATGTTGCCCGCTCGTATTCTGTTGATATATCAGGCCTCTGGCCAAAATTGTTTCAGCAATTCTTAAATTGTATTATTATAAATGTTTTTGTCAGCACGGTCTTGTTAGTAAATAGTGGGTGGTTTATGTATATTGAGAAGTTTAGGGACAGATCATTTGAGATTATTTAAGATTTGAACTTAAAATATGCGTCACCGGTCGGGAAATAAGGGACAGACCATTTAACTTTAAGGGGGGGGGGGCTTGGTTTTTTGTTTTGGTCAGAAAAAATATTAATGTTTTAATGCGTCGAGACAGAATATTTTTTTCATTATTAGCACTATTTATAGAGCAGAAATCCTTCCTCAGAATATTTTTTTAACCCTCTGCTTCCAAAATATTTTTTTCATCAAAAATCCTTTTCAAAATATTTTGTTAGGAAAAAACAAGCCCCCCCCCCCCCCCTGCAAGGTAAATGGTCGGTCCCTTAATTCTCGACCGGAGACGCATATTTTAAGTTCAAATCTTAAGTATATAATTGAATTTCTTTATAAACAGTTTATCTAGAAAGCGTTTCACCCAAATGAGTATTTTAATAAAGAGAGTTTAAAATTTGTTTTTAAATAAGCTTTTAGTTAATGTCGTCAATATACCTGTGACGTATAAACTGAAAATCGTCATTATAACTATGATGCTTTCATTTCTAATTTGAACTTTCCCCAAGGCAGTCAGACCAACGAATGAAGGTATTTAATTTCATCCTGTGACGCATAGACCCAGTTGTATTTGTTATTGAAATTTTTAATTGATTTAATTTTAGTAAGTTTACATGTTCCTACTATAGTAAACATGTACTTAGACAAGCAAATGACAAAATAATTGCTTTTTATATTTCCGGAAGAAGTAGAACACTAAACATACCACAGTAAAGTGTAACCGTGTTCAAATCTTGTGACGATTCGGTCCAATTACGAAAACAATCACTATCGATGTATAAAATACACGTCAATCATTCATACATCCTCAAAAGTCAGGATTTCTATGTCCACTGTAAGTGTCCACGAAACCCTGACAAACTTATCTAGGAAATTCCCGGGCTGGAAGTCACTATTTTGATTGGCCACATCATACCTTAATGTAGCCAATCAAAGGCTTGCTTTCATTCACGACTTGGTTAGGGGATAACCCGATGTCGATTGTAAATGAACCAAGCAGATGTGTTGCATAGACCATGTGAAAATCAGTGTATTTTGTACAGTAGTGTTGATAGTTTGTTATTACCGCGTTATTTATTAGTTGCGTTACGTTTTCTTCCCACTCAAGAATGTGTAAGAATGACTACTGCAAAACACTTGCTTCTTTCAAGCAATTTCACTAGTTGATATTTTGAAGATTTGACGTCATATGAAAGACTTCTAGCCCGGGAATTTCCTAGCTATGTTTGTCAGGGTTTCGCGGACACATGTGGACACAGAAACCCTGACTTGTGAGGATGTCATTCATACGTTAATGACATCACCATAAAGATTTTGCTGTACCCACGATTCAGTAAAACTTCTAAAGCTGCTCTTCCTTGTAATTCTAGAGATGATTCTGATATGTCAAGGTTTGTGACGTCCGTGAGAAAACAATATTGTTATACACAATCGATGCATTATCAAATCTGACTGTACGTTAAAGTGTATAAATCTGAGAAGTTATGAATTTAGCCACAAATGACGTTTTCTGGTTTTAAAGATCTTTAGAAATAACTATCTAAAATAGTTCTTGATAAATGATAGCTGCAAGCTACAAAGGCATGTGCAATGTTTCAAATATAAACTTAATATAAAATTTATGCATCCAAGTATTTTACGGAAGCGTAGGTATTGCATATTTCAAGATAAAAAATATAATGTGCAAAGTCTTACAAATTAATTCTGCAGATACTAAAACAAAGGAAGCATTTGGTTTCTTGCCAAGACTGCAACGCAACTTTACTTGAGAGTATTGTTTTAGTCCCCGCCGACAACTCAATGTCCTTAGTCAGACGGAATTAGTTGTAAGTTTGTTTGAATGTTGTTTAACGATGTTCAGCTATATTATGGCGTCTATAGGAAGCCAGAGTACCCGGAGAAATTCAGGATATCCTTAGAGCGTTTAGTTTTTATTGTCATCGTAGGGGACAATTGAATATACATGTACGAATCCGTAATTACAATAATCAAACAGACAAACAAACCTTTGCTCGGAGTCATTAACGACCGTAGTTTATTTAAAATAAATGAGAGCCATAAATGTGTAGTACGTTATAATATATTTTTTAAAATATAAAATAGACATACTATCTGTACCAGACAAGCACCCCATAACAAATCTGTGTAAGACTGAACTCTCCCTCAAGCAACCATAATTGCTAACATTTTACGATATGGCATAGAACTCACATAAGAACCTTGAATTTCCCAGATACAATAATTAAACCATCGTTCAGATGAATGCGATTCAATAGTAAAGGCCAAACTTAAACGCATAAAAAGTCTAATTTACGTTGAAATGGTGAAATAGTCTAGTGCATTCATACGGCGTATTTCGTGCAAAAAAGCGAGTCTTTAGTGGCCAAGTAATCATGTCCACATCTAGGCTGTCAACTGGGGTAAGGTATACTCGACTCGAACCTTAATTGACAAGGTATGCATTTACGTGCTATGTCAAATACATGCTTATTTAATGAAAACAAGTATTGTGTTACAGACTAAGAAATTATAAATAGTTTCGACAGATAATGCTAACCTTTCTTCACTTTTGAACAACATCAAAATTATCTTAAGTAGACATTATAAACAAGATGGTTAAATACAAAGGCAAAAAAAAAATAAATGATAAGGAAACAGAAAGGAACAAAATCTGTAGGTAAAATCTGAAAAGATAAAGACCACAACAACAGACATTTGAAAAGACAATCTATCACAGCAGACAACAAAAGAAAAGATAAGACCAATCGTGGACAACATCTGGAAACATAAGACAACAAAGACAACAACAGGCATAATCTGACAGATGAGACAACAACTACATTTATTTGAAAAGATTCAACTACTACAGCAGAAAACATCTGAAAAGAGACGACAAGAAATGTAGAAAATGAAAATGATGATATAACTTTTGAAAAAAAAATTTTAATTAGACTGAAACAGTTATGTAAATATGAACATAATTTATACAGATGATACAATCTTGGAGACTGAACAGAATTGGACAAAATGGTAATACGAAAAAAAGCGAAAAAAAATTAACGCCTACATAGACTACAAATTTTCCTGGCTATCGAACATAAACGATTAAGTGCAACGTTGTTCTACGGTATGTATAATATTTTTTCTATCTAAAAGTTATTCTATGCATTATATTTTATCACGTTCTAACCATCACACCTGATTTATTTGAAGAACATTTTGTAACAATGATCATTGACTGACAAAAACTATTTACATGTTTTAAACTTAATTTGTTACTTTGTTACTTTCTCGAGTCATTTTGCCCATAAACCGTTGTTAATGATTGTAAGTACGTACGTACCACATTAGATAATATAGCAATCGGCTTTACAGTAATCCTTAAATACAGTATTTAGTTAAGATTGTTATTAAAATAAGAATAAAGGATATGTTTACCTAACATCTATATACATGACTAAAATCAGCGCGTAATTAAATTAGGCAAGTTGTTCATGTGTGTTATATTTTCCTGTTTTTAAATTAAACATTTCCAAATGCAAAATTTGCACGTATTTTGACATTTTCGATTTCCAAGATGGGAAATATGAATATATACTCCTACCTTTGTACATGTAGTAATTTTTTATACTGTGAAATTACTTAAATTCGTGGGTATCAATTTTCGTGGTTTTACCCGAAATTGCAAGTTCGTGGATTTGTTATTTTGAAGAACATTTTTTTTTGTGATATTTGGATGTACTCGTTTAGAGTCGGCATATGAAAGTGTTCATTTTATATAGATATCGATTTTCACAACCTAATAAAGATGATCAAGACATAATTGTTGTTTACTTAAATAAATATATGCCAGAAAAATTCCTACAACTATCCAACGAAAATAAACTGTTTTTTTCTAATGTCAATATTTATCAATCCTTATTTGATTTGATTAATTTTATGATCTTAACACCTTTTAAAAAACACCTGGCTAGACTTTTAATTGATTTATGGTGATCGAAGGGATTAATTTTGTTTGAAACAACCTTAGGGATGTTTATACAACGGTAGTGAAGTTTTATATGGCTTCAGTCGGGTTTTGACAGGACATGATTATAAATTTGATAGAAAAAATAATTGATTAATTGTTTACTAGTATAAACTTTATTCTATTTTTTATTACAAAAGAACATGATAACGTACAAGATACAGTGTGACACTTCTGTAAACATAAAATGAACACTTTACAAAAACATTTTAATAAACCAGAAGTATAACTGACTTGCACAAAAACACATGAAATCATTTGAATTTCACCAAATAAATATGACAAAAACTTATCTGAGAAATTTTTAATGATTGACTTTGATATCCAAGGTATTTATCTGGTAGATTAATCAAAGATTGACTGTTCCCATAGCTTGCAACCTTTAGTAAACAAACACTTTAATGAGAGCATTGGTCCACGTTGTAAAACGTAGCTCACATCCATAATAACAATACAAAATAGTTAATATTTCGTTGGATTCTTAAATTCGTTGATCAGCCTACCCACGAAAACCACGAAAATTGGTACCCAACGAATAAAAAGGAATTCACAGCACTTCATCTCGCAGTAACGAAGCACACACATGTACATGGTAACAAAGCACAAACATGCACATGATAGAACAATGTTCAAATCACATGTTTTTAATTACAGTTGCTATTTGACTGAACAACCACTCTGAAAATCACAGAATTTGGTTCACAAAAGACAATCGACTACTTAGAAAACGATACAAAATCTTAGATTCAATTTACTGAAGAGGTTATCTGTCAAAAGCTTAACGGACAACGTATATCTGATGTTTGGATGACGGGATTTTTCAGCAGACTATTGTCATGCTAATATGAACAAATTGTGCTCCTCTCTTCTGAAATTGTTTTTTACTTGTACGAGGCTCAGTTTAAGGTCTATTGAAGCAAAAAGAAATACTTTAGATGAGACCTTTGAATTCATCTTTGGCTATTCGGCTGATGTCTTGATACTGATCAACTCTAAGTCTGGTGACTATTTACAATCTATTCACGTGAGCTTGATGTTTTTTTCTTTTTTAAGGCCGGACGCTGCTTTTAACCAATTATTATTATACCTGGGTGTGATGTCATCCCTTCAGAAATTCTGTTATATCACTGTCAACACGACTTAGTTGGTCTTTGAGGCAAATTCATCTCTCAAATGCGAACAAAAAATTTTTTCTGTGCCATTTGTAGGCTTTTCTTTTCACGAGTGTCACTTTTTCCGGACATGACGAAGCGTCTAATTAATGTCAGTCACTGCTAAATCGTCTGGAACACCTGAGTGCACCAAATGTTCGGGTTATTTACTTTTGGTTTTAGTGATTTTTTCTTCGTGTTGTGTTTGTCACAATTCGGATTTTGTCACTGTTCTACTTTTAATCATCGACAAATTTACACATACACGGGTGTATTGGTTTCTAGAATCTAGGTTTAAATATTTCGTTAGTTTTAAATCATTAAGTTCTTGTTTGATTTTTGTAGTAACAGTAGCTTTTGTCGTTTTTTCCACAGTGTCTGTATATTCTTCTCCTTTTTCTTGAAGGTTTAACAAGATATTAGATATATGGTGTTTAAAATCAAAATGATGTCATAATTTCTGGTAGTATATTTGGAGCTCATTTATAAACCACCCAGTGATGGTTAAACTTCCTACAAACGCATTTTTATATATACAAGGAACCAAAAAAAAACTAATTAATTAACAGAAAAATAAATTTAAATTAAACATGCATAGTACTTATATTGTGACCAATGGTGGCAATCTGTTGTCAAAATATACATAATTTTTTAAAATGTATCCTTGAACATGTGATATCATTTTGCATGCAGCTACAATGCATAGCTAAAATGAGACATGCACACATAACTATATTTTTGTTAGGTTCTGATTAAAAGTGTGCGAAACCGAAACGATTGAGTGATTGTCGTTTGTTTGTTTGAAGGATGTTTCAAAGAAATTTTTCAGGTATATCATGGCGGCCAGTTTTTATTAGGGAGGAAGCCGGAGTACCCAGAGAAAACCCCGATTTAAGGTGAAAAAAACTGGTAATCTTTGTCAATTAAGATTGGAGTCGAGCACACCCGGCCCTCAGTGAGACTCGAAACCGCAATCTCAGTGTTGACAGACCACGTGATCAATAATAGATGAACTACCTTAACCACTTGGCCAGCAAGGCCCCTATTGCTTGAAATATGTGTTGGTAACTTATGTGCGTTATACGTATAAGGATTTATTAAATGATTTCTTATGCAACTTATTAAGCAAGCGAAAATCTTCTATCTTGTTCTGGTAAAGCATTTATGCCCTACACATATTAGCAAAATGGAAAATTTTAAATGTCGACTATGATCTTTTGGTTTAAGGTTTTATGAACACGTGGATGTCCGATATAAACCGCGCCTTTTGTTCCGGTGGAAAATTACAAAAACTGTAGTATATTTTATAAGTATTCTTAAAATAGAATATACTCATTCAAACTTCAATAGACATTGCTATGTTTCTGATGCCTACTTCCTTACAAATATCACACAAAGCACTAAGAAAGCAAATGTAGGATTAGATTGTAATCCAGTGTTTATTATAGATCAGGACTTTTATTATCAGGAAACCCTGGTTTTTCCTGCTGATGGGCTTGGGGGGGGGGGTTCCAGGCACTTCGGCTTTCACCCCAAATAATAAATAGTGATATAGCTGTAAAATAAGCGTTAAACCCTATTCGAACAGAGACCGTGGTTTAGTCTGAGGGCTCATATAAGGTGATGAATGAATACACCCATTTCAATATTTAAATCGAATCTTTAATCAGTACGAAGTATAAATACGCAACAAATAGATAGTAATAATTGCCTTGAATCAATGAAATTGTACCTTAAATACCAATCAATCTTTTATATCCAAATGCATCGCTAGTTGCTACTATCAGTTACACGGAAGTGACACTTGTGCGGACGTTTTTTGTGACGGACATTTACGAGGGGAACTTTAAGTTATTTTTTTAAGAACGCCAGGTTAAATAAAATTATTTTTTTCTTCAATTCATTCTGTTCCTGATTGAACCCCTATAGATATTGGAATATGACCTCAAAGGGGCAGGGGTGTTTGTGCGCAAAACATACACACAACATGATACTGACATAATTAACCAATCTAATTAAAATTATATATTAACTTGGCTCCCCCTTTTTTGCTATTGTCCTACGGAAGGTACGAGTTTAATTAGATTGATAATTACCAAACCTAATCAATTCCTCATTACCTGCAGTCAACACCAATCAAATGCTTGTTTGTATGTCCCGCCAACGACTGTTAGAACACAGATTTTCGATCAGTTCGATCGTTCGTTCGTCCCACGTCAGGTTTACATGTGCGTTGAATCTTTTTTCATGAAGGTTACTTAACATCTCGCGAAGAAAAACACGATGAGATCTCAGGCAAAATAATGTAGGACTGAGATTAATATTTCATAAAAGGGGTATTTAACAATATACACTGGAAAACAGTGTCGCTCTGACACATTTTCATTTTTGTGTTCAACATTTTCTAAGGATTAAAGTAGCTGGTGGTTGATAAATTATCAACAAACCTCATTAAAAAAAATAAGGCAATTGTAAAATATTCAAAACCTCATCATTATACATTTATTGACTTTGATATAGGTTAATACCTGGTTTTATTAACCCTGAAAAAATTACATCCACCGAGCCAACGGCGAGTGTGGATATTATTTTTGAGGGTTGAGCGATGAGTCACGTTTTTAGCTTGAAAAGCGAGATGGTCCCATACGAGTATAGAGGCACCGATGAAAGTTTTGCGCAAATCTGTGTTGTAAAAAGAGGCAATTTTGGCGGAGGCAGTGTAATGATGTGGGCCGCTATCTCTTACGCCAGGAACACACAGGTGATACATATCCAAGGCAATCTTAACGCTGTTAGGTATAATTATACGGCCTCATTTATTGCCTAGTAATTGACATTCAAAGAGAAAATTTTCAACACGACAATGCCCGTCCACATACAGTACGTGTAACAGTAGATTTCTTAAAGCAGCAGAATGTCAATCTGATCCGTTTGCCATCACGATTTTCGTATCTTAACCCAATTGAACATCTGTGGGATGAACTGGATCGGCGCGTGCGCCAACGAAAACCACCGCCGCAAAATCTGTAACAATTAGAGCAGGCAATTCAGTATGAGTGGGAAAGGATACCGCGTGTTCGTACTCAACGTTTAATTGAATCCCAATCTCCACGCAAAGGATTCTGGGTATCCTACGTCAACCACAATCACCTCTGCAATACTTGGTTGACATTATGAGAGATATCTCTCATGGCGAATAAGCTTCGCGTACAAACGCAGTAATTTCAAAGTAAAACTGTATCAGAAGTATATAAATAGTCTAAATGAAAATAAATAAGATCTCGTGTGTTATTTTACAAACATAGTTCTTTGTTTACAAACGTCACGGACAGACGACAAATGTAGTCCCGCAGTAAATGGAGGATGATGTGTGGCAGAGGTTATATCTGGGAACCAGTTATGTTCTCTGTGCCGGAGAGTGATTGAATCCATCCCACGAAGAAGAGTAAGGGCTGTGTAACAAGCAAATGGTGGGCACAACAGATACTGACATTTTTGCGTGATATATTGACAATATGCGACAAAATGTTATATTCCATGGTAAAAGAACTCATAAACAAGAAGTTTGCCATTTTTACATTTCTGTATCAATTATTTATCTGATAAATTGTTAAAATAATATATTCAGTAAAAATCCCATTTTTTTGTGTGTTGCGTTTCTTTTTTTAGTGAGTATAACTATAAATGCATCAGAGGACTTGAGTGGTATTATACTCTGTGTACATTGTGACACTAGACTTCTTGAATTTGTATTACATTGATAAGCGTCTATACGTCTGCTATAAAGATCAAGGTAAATGTAAGTAAAATACCCGTCATTAAAGGATTTAGTGTGATGGGGCTATGGAGATCTACCCACATTTTGAGGAATTGTGCCTATTGTACACCCTAAAACAGCAAAGTTGAGATGGCATTATGTTGCAAGATGTAACATTAAGTTGTAAGGGTTTTCCGGGTTTGCAGCACGACCCTCCAATAGACTTGTATCCCCTACCTTTCTATAAAAACAGAACAAAAAGTTTGAGGTTGTGAACTTAATGTACAGTGTACAGTGGATTCCTCTTAATTGCATAACCAATTTGTCAGAGAAAAATATGCAATTAACAGAAAGACAACTTTTTAACAGAAAATACAGTTTCCACTTTAATTAAAAGCTGTTTTATCCATAAAACAATTCAGGTGACTCTTTTCTAATGCTTTAATTCTTGTACAAACAATTTAAAATATACAAAAATGCACGTGAAAACAGGCTTTGATGATTCTAGTTCAAAACATTGTAATTACCTCGTTAGGAAAATGTCAGTTTTTGACAAGTAGTAAGTCAATTTCTGGATAATGTTATGCAATAGACTTTTTGAATTTCTTAATTTTTTATGCAATTAACCGAAATTTTTAACATGGAAAGTATATGAAATGGCTTGGTGTTTTAAAGTCTTATGAAATTAATAGAAATATGCAATTAACAGGTAATGTATGCAATTAAGTGGAATTCACTGTAATAATGAAAGTCAGTAACTTGTCTGCTACAATGAAAATCTGCAAAATGGCGACTCTTAACTTTTTTAAACAAATGGTTAAATATGGAAAAAGCATTGCTTCAAAGAAACTTAAAACAGTACAGCTGACAAAAATAATCATCATATAACAAAGTGAAATTCAGACAGATCCGTCTGTGGGAAAGCGCCGGGTCGTTCGAAAAGCCCCATGCTGTGTCATCATATAACATTTACCCGGACTAAACACAGTGAAATTCAGACAGATCCGTCTGTGAGAAAGCGCTGGGTCGTTCGAAAAGCCCCATGCTGTGTCGTGTGTTAAATTACAATAATAGAATTCGTTTAAAGTCCTCAATAGACTTACTACTCCTACAAAATTGTACACATCTGGTATAAATAACTTATATACTTTACTAAAATAAATTTAAAACACATTGTTATTTCTACAAAGGTTATTTCTCTACAGACGTCATCAAAGGCCCCACGTCAGCAAATTTAACAATATATTGTTCGGGGTATACTTCTATATTTAAGGTATACTATCAGATCATGTTACGTTTTAAGAAAACATGTTTCGCTAAAAGAAAAATTAAAATTTTAATTAGTAGTTTGAAAATATTTGAAGTCGAACTTCACTGCAAGCCAATTTGTCAATAAATATATACATGCTAGTAGAAGACAGAAGAAAATCATTAAACTAACATCATTTTATTTCATTAAGTGGCCATCTATGTATGAACTCATTATACTTGCGGCACAAAATAGCTACTTTGGGATAAATTTTACCGAAAAAACACTCTAATCTTATTGGTCAACAAATAAAACAATAGAACAAAGAAATGTACGGAAAATGATTACAAAATCCACTCAAGAATTTAAGTTTAATTTAAACATACTTTATTTGTGCAATGAACAGGATCAGACACAAGTAATACATATACTTGTATAAAGTCTTCTCCGTTTAAAATATAATACAAGTACAAGTACCATATGTTCATGGTGAAATAACATGTATTACATTCAATTATACCAAAAAAAAAAACAAAGAAAGAATCAGATATCAAAAAATAAAGAAAAAATAATCAGATCAATGACAGAAAAGATGATAAGGAATGGAGAGTTGTAGAAGAATTGATGACGCTTCGTGTGTTGTTGTCGCTCTGTGTTAAGAAATTAAAGTGAACATTATAAATTATACATCGTGGCCCTGGGCCTATCACATAAGCTGTATTTGTCCATTTCAGATAAATGTTGCTGTGTTACTCTGGATTCTTACTGTATCCGTTAAGTTCCACTTCACCAAGCAATTAATTATTTACACTTGTTATGAAATGTTAAAAATGCAATTTATTTCGTTTATTTAATTTAAAAAGTTACGTTAATGAAGTTTGAAAATTAAAAAAGTTTCACGCATCGTCGTTGGCTATTTTAATAGAATTAAATTAGTTCTATAACAGTTGATAGCATAAACGGTTTATGCAAAACTTTTGTAATCTGCATTTAATGTCAGACTTAACATTGTAACTTAATCCGTCCATTACCCTAACTGGACATTGTGGCCTGTTAAACATTATAAGAAACATTATAGAAAATACGTCATTTTCAAGATATAATCGCTCTAGTTAAAGGAGGTGGAAATTGTAGTGCTGATCACGTGACGTTATAAAAAAAATTTAGTTTAAAACGTCAACAGTTATTACGAAATGGGACGGCGTAAAAAAGACGATGCAAAACGAAACCTGCGTTGTGGTTTTGCCGGGGTACAAAGCCAAAACTAAAAATAAATTTATGGAAATGTAGTTAATTTTTATTCTGTTTTATGCCGTTTACACGATCTTAATAGACGGTGCGTTAAGGAAAGTGTAAGATAAATAGTAATGAAGGAATATTAACGTTTTTACGATAATGCATAGTTTGGCAATCATGAGTTATAATAACGTATGCTTACTGGGATTTCCGGTATCTTGTATACACTGTGGTTGTATACTTACAAAAGAAACGTTTCAAGAGTAATATATAGTAACCGACGAAATCAAATTTAGTATTTCTATCTACAAAGCATTGAACATATGTTTTAGAAGAGTCACTGTGCCTGACTCGGTTGTCTTTCATGGTTTCAAATGTTATCATGCAATTTCAATGATTATTGGAAAAAGAGCTAACTTGTTCGTTCACTCACTTTATTGATACATAGTAGCTTTTTACTCCTTCTATGATGCTAATGAGACGAAAATTGCAGCGGAACGTCCTGTAGTGACTGTAGTCCTATAGTATAGGTACAAACATTAAGTTTGCATTACCAATAAAAAAAATTGGCAACATTTATGAAACAAATCGTTTCAGCCACGAAAATATGTCAAAGATATGGAAGTATTTACTCTTAACGCCTATGCAAATTCAAATAAATATTTAAAAACCTATCGATACCAAATGGTTCAATGGCTATCTGGGTTAACCTCATTGTTGGTTAATTATATATTTAATTACGGTAGATTTTTGATCATATAAATATGATCACTTAGTATTTAAAGTTAACACGGTTTAATGCGATAAATATATTATTTGTTCCACAATTGATCGGACGATATTTCCCTGGAAGCTATCAAAATATTTACTGTTGACCTACTTCAGATAATGTAGAAAAATGCCGCGAGTGATATGTCAACTTTAGGTTTGTTTTAATAAATAAACGATAAAAAAACATGGCTCGCGTAAAAACATGAAGCAGACGCCGATTCTCACAGAATTACTACACAAATATCGGAGTTGCTGTTCTTCTGTTGTAAACAGTATCATAATTTCACAAATATTTTGCATTAGCTGTTGAAACTGCTTTATTCTTAGTTCGCTTTATTTTCAATATATTCATGATTACCACATCACCAAACATTTTATTATAAACATCAAAAAAAAAAAAAAAAAAAAAAAAAAAAAAAAAAAATAGCATGAACGATTTGCTGTTTGCAGAAACAATAAATAATGATAATATTCCTGTCACTAAAACAGTCCCTAGACATTCCAAATAAATATATGTAATCATAATGGTAAATAACAAAATCATTCAGCTCTTACAGACCAATGTAAACCGCGTTTCCTTTCTTTCATTCTCTCATACCCCTTGACAACGCTTAAGTCAATATTTTCTCGTATATTTTTCGACAAACATTTTTATTATAGTATCCACTTCTTTTGTACTGTTATCTTTTTTTCTTTGTTTGTGGTCAAACGTTTGACATCTTTATATATCATCTCAAATGCATTTTTTCTAATTGTTATGTTTCAACCACAAAAATTAGGGAAGAACTGCAAGAATGTAATATATTCAAATGACAATAAAAAATATGTTAAGACATGAGAATAACAGGTATTTGAAAATCCGCAGGCAAAAAACAACACTGAAAACAGAATAGCTTATCTATAATAATATGGACGGATAAAAAAGGAGCTACATTATTATAGCTAAGAATAGCTGCGCGCTGATAAAGAAAACACTATGCATAATGTTAAAATCCATTTCTGGCAAAATCGCCACAAAACTATATTACCCCCCCCCCCACAAAACACTTGATTTCCAACAAGTTTGCAATTAAATTGCAGGTCAGGTTATAACCCAGTTGAACACGATCGAACTGACCCCCCGAGAGGTATAAACAGGAAGCAAGACTTTCAGTTATCAGCATGTCAGGCCATTTACTTTCAACTTTGTAGGAGGAATGCTTTAATAAATTTCAGTGTCAAAATGCCGTAAATAAAGTACTATATCTATATTTGCATGCATAACACAGATCTTCCGTATTTCCCATTACTGAAATATTGATCTCAGAAAAATAATATTTTTTTATCTTATATAATAAAGAAAAAAATATTTTTTTTCTTAGATCAATATTTCACAATGAGACATGTCAGACTAGTTACCAAACGAGTGAATACACTCTGTAAATTCATTTATTTGCTTTTTATTCCATAAAAAAATTATCCTGACCCCAAGTGCCTGTGACCTTAACTACTATTAATAAATAAATGAAAAAATAAATATAAATAAATTTATTTTATTTAGAATCGGCATATATTACACAAGAAAACATAAACACTGATGTGCTTTTGACCGACCTACTCTGCTACCGAGGCCCCTTTAACTAGCAGTTTACGCTTTAGTGAGCTAAAAATGAACTGCTAAAACAAATTATATTCTTGAAAGCAAAATTGGAGGTGAAAACTGAAGAGTTGCAGATGTTACATGTACGTCATTGACGAAAGACCCCTCAAACATAATATGCACATCAAGATCTAACAATGCACTGACTTCCCAATATATCTTACCACTTAAAGTATAAGTTATTATATACACTGTATAAAATAGTACAATAAAAATTTCTTCACAGTGTCCTTACTATACAGACCGATTAATCCTATATCCAAAATGCGAATCTACGTATTAATATTAGCATCTAAAACACAGATTTTTTTAACGTTGCAATCGTACGATGTCCACGTTGAACATAAATTAAAAGTTTCACTATACCAGGAAAGCTCAATCAATTGGAACAGCCTAACAAAATGTGAATTTGGACCTAAAATGACTAATATTAATGTAATTCTGTAAAATAATTTAAGACGAGTTGGGAAACGATTCGACAGAGAAACAGCTGGCGTCGAACAACCTAAGAACTGACGATAGATGAAGGAAGATATCTACAATGACATGGCTTTAAGAGAACGTGTATTAAGTCACCAGCAGGTTCATTATACATTTTGGGCCTTGGTGGCAGAGTGGTTAAGGTAGTTCGTCTACTATTGATCACGTGGTCTGTCAACAATGAGACTGAGGGTTCGAGTCTCACTGCGGGCAGAGTGTACTCGACTCCAATCTTACTTGACAAGGGATTGCCAGTTTTCTTAACGCAGGTCGGGGTTTTCTCCGGCTTCCTGTCTAAATAAAACAGAACGCCATGAAATAGCTGAAAAATTACTGAAACATCAAACAAACAAAATCATAGTACATTTCAACAATAGTATTTGATACTCTATTCTACACATATGATGTTATATATAGTTGAGAAGAAAAAGACACTTTCTTCTATCATTTGAATTAAAACGAAGAAATGGACATATATATTTATTTATTCTACAACATGCAAAACAAGTATTATATATTTTTATATGCAAAAGAATCGAGTCTATTTGTTACATGGTTATGTGCTCAAAGTCGTTTTACAAAAAGCGGACTAGAATAAACAGGTTTTGATCAATTTATAATCAAATCTTTATTTTTTTTCTATAGTATTAGATGTATATAGAATCTTTGATACAAGTAGCATTCAATCAATTGAAATATTACCTTCAGTACATAAACTATATAGGTACACCGGTAGATATATACTGCGTCATAAATATCAATAATACCGTAACATCGGCAAATACTGGCTGATGACAACAGATGACCCTGTTTGTGACAAGGACATTCACTGACACATAAATAGACAATTGTATTATTGTTTTATTTTACCGCTACTTGACCAGAAAAAAAATATATCTCAATCTGCAAAGAATGGAAGATAATAAAAAATGAATTAAATAAAATTGAATACAAGCGTATTATACAAATAAAAAAATATACTTCTATTGTCCGTAATTAATCTTAAAGTTGGTTCAGGCCAACAACAAAAACAGTGTATACCTATGAGACATTGTATTTACATTTTGCCATTAGTTGAGATTTTCATCTGGTGCGTCTGCTTACTCCCTAAATAAAACCTGTACGCTATAACATGTAGGTGAACACATGCAAAACATAGCGTTAAACCATATTTTCACAAACAAACACAAATCTATAAGATCTAACTAAACAAATTTGTATTCCCAAACGTAGGTTCACACAATCTAATTAAATTTAAATCTATCGCTCGCTCTGCTCTTTTTGCTGTGGTAGCTGCGCGTACAACGCAGCGACCATAGCAAAAAGGGGGGAGCAAGTGAAAAATTTTAATTTTAATAAGATTGAGGTACACACAAGGACGTTTATCTAGCACAGATGATTTAAATCATACAAAACCAAATGTCAGCTTGTTTTCATTTGGTTTCCTTATATAGTAATTGTCATAAGCATGCAAAGAAATTTAAAGACAACGCTTTGACCTTAGTGTGAATCGACATCAGAACAACGTAGAATTAAGCTTTCTTTGAACAGTATTAAATAAATTAGCAATGATTTGATTGGACAGCTACGATTACGGTCTGACTATACTGGTTTGGTTAAAAAAAACCTTGTACTGTATATAAAGATAGATGATAAAAGAAGGAGAAAATTTGTCAAATAAGTTTACGGAAAGCTGAGACACTGGAAGTGCATAAATAATGGGTGCGCAAAGGTCAAGATATTTTCAACGTGGACAGCAAGTGTATCCAACAAGCAATAAACGGCTGTAATGAAATATTTTGTTGTTAAAAAACACGCTATGCATTGTCGTGAAAAAGTCCAACGTGAACAGAACAAGCAGTGGTCAGCTGTACATTTAAACTGGCGAAACAAATGTATAACAAGCAATAGAAGACTATAAAGACAAAATGTTCAAAATAAGCAGCACATACGTAGATATATTTTCATGTAAAACACTTGAACATGCAATGGATAGCTATAAAGATATAGTTTAACGTAGAGAGCAAACAATGGACAGCTGCACAAATACTATGCAAATACCAAAAAAACCAATGCACATCTTCAAAGAAAATGTTTAACTAAGGAGAAGCCGTTATAAATAGAAAGAGTCATGGTAAGTTGTAAAGAAAAGGTTCTGCGATTGCAGCACAAAATGTGAATACATGTACTGTATTTAGTTGTCACTTTATAAGGCTTACAAACCATATTTCAGTCAAGGCCTATTATGTCAGAACATTTGGTAAATAGGTCTAGATTATCTATATCTATAAACCAGATAGAGCATGTTCTAATATATACCAAACAGGTATCAATTCCAGACAAAACATGCACATTTACGCAGGAAGATTTCTTAAATCTGATTCCGGTTCCACAGATGAACTTCCAAAGAGGTATTGCTTCATATTTAAAATAGTTAACATCTATCTGCAATACTGCATTTAATTTTAACATCAACAACTTCATCAGATTGAAAATATTCGACAATTGCACAAAGTTTAATGGTGCATTTTTAGCATCGGTTGTTATTTGACGGTAATAAAACATAACTTACTTTGATACTGCGGGTCTCTGATGACACACATAACTTACTTTGATACTGCGGGTCTCTGATGACACACATAACTTACTTTGATACTGCGGGTCTCTGATGACACACATTATATTTACCTTAAACGATTGGCAGGAACACAACTATGTGCAAATAATTACGTTAAGCTACGTCCTTCGACTTGCTGACATTGGGTACTCAAAAAGAAAGACGTAAACTAGACATTTTTTACAATTAATATGCGAGAATATATATCGTATAAGTATATAAACTCTGATGGCTAGTTTTAACGACTCATTAAATACCTCAACAAAACAGTAATGCATTTTCTTTTATTGTTATTAACAATCATTCTTGAATATTTTAATGGCATCTTGAAGTTTATATTTTCATTAATACTGACCGTAATTTGTGCATCAAAACAATAGACTGCAAGGATTAGTAAACAGTTAACCTCTTGAACTAGAATTAAAATACTCTAACAAAATCGTTACTAGTCATTTAGGTCCTAAATGTTTTTGTGTTTTAACTTTCACTTGTACAAAAATGGACATCTATAGTCAAATATAAATTGAATGAAAAAAATTCTCAAACAAAATTCTGTTAAGAAAGTTTCAATTCATATTAGTGAGTCAAAACACAACATATAAATATTTTCAGACTGTCCAGTGTTGATGACAATCTGTGATAGCGCCAAGTAAATGCAGTTGGTGATAGTTATCAAATTTTACCTAATATTAATGTTCTTCTGTATGATACGAACTTGTTGTCGTCTGCTTATCATAATTTAAGGACAGCGTTTTGTGTCCATGTGTCCATTTTATTAGCGTTTTGAAGTCAGAACTAAGTGGCGTCATCATCATCATCATCATCATCATCATCATCATCATCGAGTTTATCTTTCTATTAGAGTATACTCGGCCTTTGATAGGAATAGAGCATCGAGAACAGTTAGATGTCAGCAATATCAGAAAAATATGCCTTCATTCTAATGGAAAGTGAAATTATTAAAGTAGAAAAAACAATAATAATACACTGTTAAATTATTATTATTATTATAATTATTTGTGATTTAAATAAAAACATTCAAATCATGTATCATTCATATTTTTCATGCAATAATAAACCTAAATAATTTTTAACGATAAACCAGAAATTAAGAGTTGGGTAAACAATACTAGGTTATGTGCATACAGTTGGTTAAATTTTCTGTAACTTTGACAGTTTGCACTAATAATTAGCATTAATATAAAAAGACACTTACTTATGGGGGTTTTTAACGTCCTTAAAAAGACTTAATTAAATACACATTTATAGTGGCGATAGTATATGACCTACATGTAGACAACAAACGAAAATATGCAATAAATTGTCTTTTTATTTTAATGCTTATTCTCACCTTCTGCCAAAGAAATTCATCTTGACATGCTTATAATGACGCTTTGATCATTGATTAGTACATCAATTAACAGCCGAGTATAATGATTGTCAGCGTGTTATTATAATTAACGTACAATTAATGTCATGCTGAAAATTTTTTGATTCAAAAATTAATATGCAAGCTTAAGAACATGTCCTTAAAAGGTTAATTTTTAACGTAAGGACTCTGTGCTAGTCTTGAACTCCTATCCTCACTTGTCGGGGTTCCTGAGTCTACATGTGGACACAGAAACCCTGACTTATGATTATGTGAACTCATTTGATTTTTTAATTTTTTTTTAATTAAATGGTTATATCAGAGACATATGATTACATGTTCTCTGGCGATATCTTTAGACCTCTTTTATTATTAACATTTCTTATAATATCCACTCCACTTGTGGATAGTACAAGAAATGATGTAACTCGCTAATTTCTATGCTAATTTAGTATAAAAAAGTATTGATGAAACATTAAAACTGTCGTTTTACCTTTGAACACACACACGTATATACGTAAAGTAGTTCGTATTCAGCAAGCCGTATATTTTGTCCAACTCAAATAAAACCACGTTTTCCAGTTATTAAAAACCCCGACTAGTAATATTGTTAAAATTATATCCGTTTTAATAACAATCAAACATACTACAAGTACTTGAGGCCCTACTTATCAATGAAAATAATATTTACGTAAAAACATAATTTTAAATCTTCAGTGATTAAGCCTTTCAGTAAATTGCTAACGTCATAATTGTGAAAAAAATAACCTATCATTCACCTGTTTTGTTCTGAAATCGATACACACTATATGTAGTAAATATGTTAATAATACCATGTGACATTTCCAGCCAATCACTCCAAGTCACATGATTAAAGCTAACATTCTCAAATGCGTCAGACTTCAGCAAAGTCTTTCATTATCAAAGTTTGATTGAGGATTATACAGCGGCTGGTCCGCTGAAAATTTATTGTTATTGTTGACTTTAAATGTAAATATATTAGTGTTATCAAAATGGCACCTAGTCCCGTTGAAGAGCTGGCTCTCATAGATTTAGAAAGGTAAGACCTGCACAGTGCAACACACACATTTAAGGAGTGGCTTTTTTAATTCGCAATTTTTAAAGATTTTTTATTGTTGAAAATTATTAACTGATAACTTTATTTACAATAAAAACAAATTGATATTTTAGAAGAGCTAAATATGATTAGATTTCTTAACAAAAGTACAATGTTTTACTCAATGGTTCAAACGGTAGCATATACTGATATTATCTGTTTTTAGAAACTGACTCACGGCGCAAAAATTTTATGACGTTATTTACCTATTAACTGATGTATGTATAATATGATCGTAAACAAAACGATTAAATCGATACATTTTTGTATCATTTAGGTCAAACAAAGGCGCTTCAAAACAGCGAAGAGACCAAATTAATAATGAAATATCTACCATGAGGGATTTATTACCACTTCCAGAGAGTGCGAGGCAACGATTATCACAATTACAAATAATGTCTTTAAGTTGTGTATTCATTAGGAAATGCAACGTACTTCAAAAAAGTAAGTTGACAAAAGGACATAATTTTATGTTTATATTATTGCTTTGGAAAAAGTATATTTAGTTTTCTAAAGTAGTAAAGTTTATATCTGGCAATTATTTTTAATATTTTCGATGAATTTTTAAAACGTAAAAAATCATGCTTTTACTGGTTTAAACAAGTAAACGAAGTTTAAAAGTATTATTTTATTTCAGTGGTGAAAACTACACAGAATAGCACTGACGCCCCATGTGATTTTTCACAGGTAAGAATGTATTTTGTTATATTAAAAAAACAGGTCAAGTATTAAATTCTACGGTGTGAAGACAATGTTTTCTTTGTATCGGACTACCATTTGCGTCATAAAGTGACAAAAGGTCAGGTACACATTTCCGTCTCAGTGAGTTTGCTTGAGGCTACTTGAGGACATTTATGAGATACACAAAGATACAATATGAATCATATATGACAACTTGTCAAGATCCTATTATACATTCTCATTTGTGTAAATTTCATACATATTTCACCTGTAGACAACACAATATATTTTGAGCCCGTTAAATGGTCGGCTGCCAAGCGTATACAATTTTATATTTAGAAACTAATTGACGTCATAAAAAGTACTTTCTTTACAATAAATTTAACATTCTATATTACCTTGTGGGAAATTTAATGTATGGTTAAGTGGTAGCCAGGTAATTTGCGATAAGATAAATCTACTTGTATTATTACATTTGTGTAGGGACAATAGAAAGTCGACATATGTACAGATTAATAAAATAATCATTTACAAATACAAACACCAGCCCTTAAAAATAAAACAGTAATAAATATTTATTTTTTCAGTCTTTAACTGGTTTTCTGTTATTAACCACAAGAGATGGAAAGTTGTTATATATATCAGAAAATGTCACGGAGTATTTGGGTCATTCCATGGTAAGTTTAGAAAAAAACCCTAAAATCTGTTATTTAACGTGTATAAAATAAAATTAAAATGATTTGCATTTGTTTATATATAGTCAGTTAAAAATTCTGTGTCAAGTGAAATGAGATAAAATAGCTCTGTTAAAATATATAAAGTAATTGTGTCCTCTGTCAAACCACTTGTTTTAACTTGCAGGTTGATATGAAAACCCAAGGAGACAGTTTATTCGACATTGTTGACAAACGCGACCATGGCACTGTGCAGGCACAGTTATTACACGGTGGCGGTAAAATGTCGCAAGACTTGCCAACAAGCTTCTTCTGTCGGATGAACATGTCAAGAACATTAAAACGACAAGCAGGATTTGGTGACGTGAAGGTAAGCAATCACCTCCACTGAGCCTCAATAAGTAGGCGTATCTGTAACTCATATCAATGTGCTGATAACTACAACACTTGTTAGATAGTGTCTGACTACTTGTGTATTTTTAGATATGGCAAACTGCCAAAGAAAATGACATTAGTGGTGTAAAGAAACAATATATTTCTACTGAAGCAATAAAACACATCAAAGATGGATGACTGTTTCCTGCTAACATTACACATGTCAAATAAGAGAGAGTTGTCATCTTACAAGATTTATAACCTTAATTTTTAGTACTTCATATGTTAAACAAAAGGAAGTTATACAAATTTATTAAACAGCACACTTGTGTTTAGTTTACATAACAAACAACGAAAATGCTTTCAAATGCAAACATAGTCATTACGGAAATAATTAGTAAACTACTAATCCAGTTTGTTCAGTCTTAGAAAACTACATGTATGTTTTAAATTAATTAATCATTAAAACCTTTAAATTTAGGTTATGCACGTGAAAGGACATTTTGTTAATGTACCAACTCAAGATTCTGATGTGGAACAACAGGTGTTTATTGCTGTATGTTCTCCACTTATTACACCAGACGTCAAAGAAAGTCTTATCCAAAACAACACAATGGTTTTCAAGTCTGTTCATAATTTGGACATGTCCTTCATAGAACTCACCGTCAAGTAAGTTGTGATAATCATACTAGCACCATTTACATAGACATTTAAATGAGTATTAAACCCAAAGAAATCTGCTTTAGGCTAGTCATTGATATTACCTGTCTCAGTTTATATAAGAGTACAGCCTATATCCTGTCGGACATCTGTTTAATAAGGAACACTTGAATAGTATTGGTTTTGTTGAAATGATAATTATTTCTTATGTACTGATATAAAATATTAACCTGCAAAAATAAAACAAACATTGTATGTATTATTAAATCTAAAATTGTTATTTTGCAGTGGTGAATATCACCTTGAAGCAACAAATGATGAAATCCGGAATAAATCCTGGTATAGTTATATCTATCCTGAAGATCTACAGGAGGCAAAGGAAAAACATACACAATGTAAGTCTTTATACTTTGCCCAAGACAATTTTTTTACAAGCACACAAATTACGTACTTATTTTATTTCTGTTATTTTGCTCCTCCTGAACTTAATTAAAATATGTACAGTTGATAAAATCTTGGTACATTCAAAATGACATTGACTTGCGTAACTGATAATATTATTGATAATTGATACTTTCCATTTAATTTCAGTAATTAAATCTCGGCATGAAATGGGATGCATGATGACAGTTCGTATGCTCACTGCTAAAGATGAAGTGATATGGGTTAACATTGTGATGCAAGTCAGACAGGCTTTGTTGTCCAACAGTGATGAACCCGTCATTCTGTGTATAAACCAAGTCGTCAGGTAAATGTTACTCTCTGCTCTTTCATATAAATCGTATAAATATAATATTTAAAGCTGTTAAACCCTTTTTAAATACATGAATAATTGGGATATTAAGAAACATTCAACATCACCGGGAAAGTAAATTGTATTCACATATCTATTCTTGTTTGTAAGAATGAAACGTTCAAACTTGAAATTGCTTTCTTTTGTTTACAGTGAGCAAGAAGCATTCCAGTTTAAACTTCAAGGGCAACTATTTGCATTGTATGCATCTCGAACTCCGGACTTCTTTTTTGGTTCTACATTCTGTGCTCCTATTCCAACAGTTGCTGATGGAAACTCAATGATCACATCCGCTGCAAACATATTCCCATCACCATTTTTCTCTGGGCAACAAATTTTCGAGCAACCTTTTGCTACAGTACCTCAGCCTATTCATGGTCAAATACCTCCACCTCATAATTCATTCTGTGTCAAAAACTGTTCTCCAAATTCATTGGCAGACCGACAAGGACGAAATGATACCCTCCGTGCTTTGAAAAGGAAAATACAAGAGAACTTTACAACTTGCAAACCAACCAAGATCCCTCGAATAACGCAGCATCAAAATGGCGGATACGGAATCGGAAACATGTCACCAACATCCATTATTGGAAATGAGACCTTGGTCGGACAACCTCTTTCATCATCTCAAAATAATTTCAGTACTCCAATGTTTCATGATCATGGGCCAATGCAAATGTTATATGCAAGTCAAGATATTCAGCAAACATTAACTCAGAAGAAAGCTCCAATATATACCGATCGTGTCTACAAACCTTTGGTAAAACTGGAAGACAAAAACAATAATGAACAGGTTGTTCCCGATGTTTCTATGCCTTCTTGTTATTTGACACCAGAGGCATCGCCTGTATCGTCGCCTCAACCGCAAAAAGATGGCACACCAGTAAATGCCCATACATTTGATCCTGTATTGGTGGCGAAATACATCTGTTCTTTAAAGCAAAAACAAATTCAACCAAACCTGATGTCGGAAGCTGAACGCAAAGCGCGGAATCTGCCAAGCTTAGATGTCTCATTCGTTGACTCGTTTTTCGACGAACTTGGAGCGTTCGTTGCCCAAAATGTAAACAGTATTTACAAAGGGAATCCGGCAATTGTAAAAACTGAGCCAATAGACATCGATGATCTCGTCGTCGAAAAGGAAGCTGACAGTTTCGATGTGGAGGAAATACTAGCTCTGAGTGACCCTGAATCGGAGAGTAATGGTGGGAATTCAACGGACATAAATCTTAAATTCAGTGAAAATCAATTAAACGTGTTAGACAGTCACAGAAGTCCACACCCGTTGTCTCCAGTTTCGTCAATTACAGAAGACCGGGTATCGTGCGACGAGATGTCATACTGTGCGTTGACTCCGGAGTCGGATTTCGAATCCGACCACTATGAAGATATAATGGACCCTGAGAACTGGATGCTACAGAACCTGAAGTTGCCTTGTTCTGGAATCCTACCGGAATTGGACAAGTATGGAAATGTTTCACTAATCAGTGATACAAGTTCCACAGACACCGAACTACATCAGCTTAGAAAATTTATCTCATCTTGGACACCAAGTGGTATGTTGAGTATAATCCTTGTGACAAAATATCGAAGTATTAGCAACTGGTTTTGTGAATAATAAACACTAAACATGCTCTTTCGCTGTTTAAAACATTGATGCATGCACTAAGCAACCACACATTCAATACAGAAATCAACAAAACATTTATGCCAAAACTGATATGCTTTGTATTTATTAATGGAATTTACCAGATTAAAAATATCCATACAAAATTATCAAACAACCGATTTTTTTAACATTTATCACATTACTCGTATAATGGTTCTTTTTTTATGTTAAGACATCATTTTTATGATTCTATCTTTTATCATTTTAGGTGTCCTTAGTTCAAGTGAAGACTCCCAGTAGGCTATTGTGTAAGTTTCGACTTACGACCATTCATGAGTATGGCATATTGCCATTACCGGTGCGTCACTTCCTGTTTCTGCTGGCGGAAGAGTAATGGAAGGAGGCGTACACACCCCGCTGGTCGGGATATACATCGTGCTTTATATATTTTACATGACTGTAGTCTGCTGGTCAGACATTTTTACATTTATATTTTATTACTTTACATTTTTTCATTTCACATTTGCCATGTAAATATTTAAACATACTTCTGCGCTGGTCGCAATATTAGTAGGTAGATAAAGACAAATGACGGTGTAGCGCTCGTTGCTGCATTTGATTAACTTGTAAATGCTTAAATAGATGTAAACATTTTACAATGAATCGTTTTGCATGTTTTCACTTTTGCTGGATGTTATTCATAACGCTGGTCGTTGTGTATAGCTATCCACGTTTCATGTTTTTCATTATTTTGATACTGCTATTGTACTAGGATAGAGAGATCGTTTTTGATTCATTTATAGATTCTGTTCATATACAGCCCTGGTGGTTGTCACTGTGTAGGTATGATTTTATTTCTGAAACCTGAACGTTTTCTCTCAATCAATGCTGATCAAATTGAGGCTGGTTCCTCATTCATTTTCATTCATTTCATGTATGTACATTAATTCCCCAAAGAAATAGTTATTGTAACAGACTTGTTAAATTTTTTTCCTAATGATACTCTGATGTGGGCTATGTGGTTCCATTTATCAACTTTAATTGTAAAGAGTTAGTTGAAAACCAATTTAACCATTGTGTTATAATATTTGCTATGTAATAGTGGAAGTAACATTTGTAATTGTGGTATGCAGGTCAGTACCATGTTCTCTGCAGGACATTTTCTCAGCTTTATGGACTAATATGTTGTTACATAATTGTTTAATAAAATTTGCCTGGTGTATTATGTTAGTCTGAGTATCTTTTTAATACATAAACTAATGCATCAAAACAAATCAAACAACATGGAACAACACCATTATCGTAATTATTTCACCACTGCATGCACATGAAATTGTTACTTACTAACTTAGGGGTCATCAATAATTGTCAACATTTTTCACGTTTGCAAAAAGCACTCTTTTTGAAAACCCCCTCCCTCCCTCCAAAAGAGTACGTCAACATTTTTTGCAAGTCTGCACATCCACATTACCGGAAGTTTAAAGAGCGTACCGAAAAAATGTTGAAATTGAAACCCCTCCCCCCTATAGTGCTCTTTGCAAACTCGTGAAAAATGTTGACAATTATGGATGACCCCTTAAGTGATATTTATATGCTCCCGGTAGGAAAACATCATTCAAATACATCTGGACAAAATAGTTAGACGGAAAATTAACAAATACAAAGATTGTCAAATAAATGTCTGATAAAACTTAATGCAAAGAAAATTCATGCTTGGAATACACAAATCATTATACAGATTTTCTACATATAAACAAAAAAACCTTTGTTCAATATTCGCACTAAACATTGAGCGCATGAATCGTCCCTCAATGTGACTATTTACATCATGCTTATCATTACTTCTAGGTTTAATAGAGATGCTTAAAATATTTATCGTCAAATAAAAAATCGACCAACTGATTGGCCATTCTTGCCATCGTAGGTATGCATTACGAGATATTCATCAGAATTCGGATGGTAAGGGTCGGTCATTAATCGCTAATCTGCACCGGAAATCCGGAAAACGTTTCTTTGGACAGTTCGGAGTATAAGATACAATGTTTTACAGGTGCATTAATTATGCTCTTACCTATATACACATAAAAGTAGCAAACTGCACACTTAAACAATACAAATGGGACGTCATCATCGTAAAATTACAAACACTACAAACTCGCACCCTTTATAGCGATAAGTTTGTTTGTTTGTTTGAATGGTGTTTTAACGCCACTTTCAGCAATTTTTCAGCTATTTCATGGCGTCCAGTTTTTATTGGGAGAGGAAGCCGGAGTACCCGGAGAGAACCCCCGACCTGCGGTAGGAAATATAGAGATAAGTAAAACATGGTAAGATCAGTATAACACTGTTAGTGTAAAACGTACCAGGCTTGAGGTAGGTCTTACAATAATTATGTCTGTATAGTATAGATGATAAGATTTTAACAAATGAATAGTGCCATTCTGTTGAGGATGCTTTGGGCTTTCTGACCATACAATTCATGTATTGAAAACCCTGTTAGAAAAGCTGAAAAAGGTTGATTTTAAAGGTAAAACGTATTGTTTTTCAAGGAAAATTTTGTGTTCTTATACACAAAACACGAAAACAACTTATCATTCAGATAAATTGTAAAGACAATCTGAATCTATAACATATTGGTGATTTTTGATTAAAACGCCAAGGGCTATAACTGACCCAAAATGAAAATGAAAATATCAACCAATATGCATGGTGAAGAAATTGTATGAATAGTATTACACGGAGGAAAAGTCTTAAATGATGTGCTGAACTCGGCTAATGGTTAGCAAAACACGGTATTAAAATGATGATAACAGATAACAGCAATTTACATGAGAAAACATAAAACAGTGAGTTCAAAAATCGAAAAAAAAACAGATAACAGCAGAATCTTATTGGTGAGAAAGTGCATACATTAACATGATTAATCGGTGTTAACTAGTATGTGATCATATGTATATACCTCCCTTCATAGGAAGACTCAATTACATTAAAAAGTGGTGAATAGAATGAATTAAAAAAATGCAGATAACAGAAAAAATCTGTAAAACAGTTAACAGTGTTCTGACGATTAACAGAAAACAGAGTTTTTATTTTCATTATAATAGTTAACAACATTGTCAATTTTTAAGAAAACAGATAACAGCTAATGGTTGAAAAACAGTTTACAGTTGCCTTATTTAAAAAAAAAAACATCCAACAGACGTGTAAAAACGCCCAATCACATTAACAGAAAAGATCTTGCCCCCATTAAACGGTATTAAATGCATATTTAACTCTCAATATCAATAGGGCTAGTTACTTCTAAATAGATGCATGATCGGGGGTGGGGGATGGGGGACACTAGTATTTCTATATTAAGTGTTCGATGACGATTATAATTTCGCGTTTGTCATCTTTTTAATCAAGTCATTGGTGCCTAGGTATTATTGTTACCTTGAAAGGCTTTAACATGAGGGCGTAAATCCATATATAGTCTTGTGTTGTATTTGTACCTTCAGAGTACTTTTATATATTGAAATGTTTGTGCTGTAAACACTAGACCTAATTAGCATTTCAAGAATATATAATATCATATATAGTTCTCCATGCATGAAGTGTCCCTTGTGAACTTGTTTTAATCAAGTCCTTGGTGCCTTTATAATATTTTTTGCATCCAAATCTGTGTGTTGTTTATACTTTCTGTATTATAATTTAACACGAAGGCATATATAATTAATTAAGTCTTGCACCTTTGAAGGTATAAATACACTGAATAGTCTGTGCTGTTCGAACCCTAATTTAACATGAAAGCCTTCATAATTAATAAAGGCTTCGCCATCTGTATAGGATTTTTATATTGAATTTTCTGTTATGATCGAACACCCTGATTTATCTGTAAAGCATATATCCACATATGGTCTTTATGCATAAAGGAATAAATTTCTTGTCTTCATAAAAATATGAAAGCCTGGGTGGCACTCTTCACGTATTTACAACGTATAATTCTTAGACACGGGTCTGGTATATTTTCCTTAAAATGAGCAACTGTAACATGATTTCAACTGTTCAGTAAGTATGTTATCTTCCATAATTCGTGACTTTAAGTCTAGAATTATTTTTTTAGTGTTTGTTTTTATTTTATCTTTAAGAAAACTGAATTATTTCAAACTTGGCGCCTATAAGTGCTGGGCTTAAATCAAGATAAATGTCATATGAATTTGATACGTCTCAAGTACGAATAAGTCAAACACCAAATACGTCCTAAACAGAGTAAACATTGATTATTTACAAAACATATTGGTGTTTGCTAAAAATCAAGAGTTTCTTCGTGTCGCTGTTGGACATTGTATATAAACAATGAGCTTCCGGTTGTGCTTAAAATTATCTCCACTTAAGGTCTAAACCACCGGATAATAAAATTACATGTACATAAGGTCTAACCATCGGATAATAATTTAAATATTGGCAATTGATGACTGATCGAAACTGAGTTAAAAGGGTGTCCATTAAAAGGTTAATATTTTTTTTTATTTTTCCCAAAACTGATAACAACAACTTACATGAGAAAACAGAAAACAGCGAGTTCAAATAACGAAAAAAACAGATAAAAGCAGAATCTCATCGAAGGACAATACTATCAAAAGCAAACAGTGTTTTTTATTTTCATTATAACAGTTAACAACAATGTCAACTTTTAAGAAAACAGATAACATCTAATGGTTGAAAAACAGTTAACAGTTGCTTTATTTAAAAAAACAGTTAGCACACTCGTAAAAATGCCCAAAACACATAAACAGAAAAGATCTTGCCTCCCCCTTTCAAGTTAACAATGTACATTAGAAAATGATTAAAACATTAAGTAAGGAATTTTCCGTTTCAATTTAAAGTATCCATTTAATTAAAAAAAACCCCAACACAATCAAATGTTATACACGCGTTAATAAGATGTTTGTTTTTCGACTCGCAATCTATAACGTCTTTAATCGGTTCAACGAAAACGTTTAACGCCCTATAAATCCGGATATAATTATAATAAGCAAAGACATATAATTTTGTAAAAGTATGTCTCTGTAATATGTAAGTGGATACTGATATTAATGATGCTGTGTGATGTGAGGGTCTAACTTCTTACTGACAAGACAGCTAGGACGGAACAAGAATGCATAGTTAAAACGAGTTGAAAATAGGGATACAAGATACCCTGTGAAAATCCATGACAAGAAGGCGGCGAATGCATGTGGTTTCAGTTTTTGTTTTTTTTTTTGGCAATAAGTGGTTCTATAATGTACTTTTAAGTGATTATAAGCTCACACACACACACGCACACTCACGCATACACACACACACCCACCCCCCAAACAAATAACCCAGATCTGTTAAATTATGCATGTCAAAAGAAAGGAGCAGGGAATTGGGGACATCAAACTGTTCGTAATTGGGTATTTATTGAGAAAGAAAATGTTTCATGGTTCGCGGATCAATTTTTACCAGTATGTGCAAGGTAATCTACATACAATCTACATAGGCTTTCCGGCTTGGAATAAAACAAATATTAATCAAATAAGGACTTTTTACGAGGTCAATACGTAGTTATTTGGACCGTGGAGGAAAATATTGACCGTAACAAGCCTTAAATATGCTTTAGAAATAGAATATATACACAGAATATTTTGGGGGGACATTGTCTACACGAACCAATCAAAATTAGGACACACCATATGTAATATTAAATAATATTACAATCATCCCTTAGTGATCTAAGTGAAGGATATATTGAATAAGATATGTTTAAAAATAAATTTTTCACGGAAGTTTGTGTTGATGAGTTTTATTCCCGTTCTTTAAAAAAAGCCGTATATCTTCTGTGAAACACTCTCGTCGATGAGACACGTGCGATGAGATTATAGAAGACAATCAAAGACTTTATTAAAGTAACATTACACATAAATAATGTGTTTTTGTGAGTACTAATTGTCACATCAGCCTTTTGTTATGAAACATGGGGCGAAAAGAACGTGGGAAATATGTTTGTTTGTTTGGTGTTGAACGCCACTCAAAGCAATTTTCCAGGTATATCATGGCGTCGAATTTTATTGGCGGGAGGGAGCCGGAGAGACCCAGAGAAAAAAAAAACACCCGATCTTCGACCCTTGGCAAGAAAACTGATAATTCTTGTCAATTAAGATTGGAGTCGAGCGCACCCTGCCACCAGGGAGACTTGAACTCGCAATCTTAGTGTTGACAGAAAACGTGATCAATAATAGACAAACTACCTTAACCATTCGGCCACCGAGGCCCAATCGAAGTTTTTAAAAAGTCCCAAACATAGATGGTACCAAAACGATATGCCTAAAACATCTGCACTAAGAGACAACAACTATGTAGAATATAGTACACATATACTGACAGACAACAAATACGCTACTAAGAAATTATGCTTCTGAGAGACAGAATAAGACATCTGAAGCAGAAAAACAAGTCAGAAGAACTGGGAAACAAAACAGGCAAGCATATACAACTTTATTCATGAAAAAGTCTGATAAAACGTCACAATTGAGGGGAATTTACTATTGATCACGTGGTTTGTCAACACTACGATTGCAGGTTTAAGTCTCACTGCGAGCAGGGTTTAATCTACTCCAATCTTAATTGACTAGTCTGCCTAAGGTAAAGGGTTTTCTTCTTGTACTCTCCCAGTAAAAACTGAAAAATATCTGAAAAATTGCTAAAAGTGTCGTTAAATACCACTAAAACAAACAAACAAAACCAATAACAATTTATCAGTTTTATTACATTATTTATTTATAAGTTATTTTCAATATTGGTCATTAATAATGAATGCCAACGCCTTTGAAACTTTTATATAACATACAGAAACACAACCTTAATCGTCAATAATTCTCAAATTATACCTTTGATTCTGCTGCTTCGTATCTGATTTGCGTCAGAAGCAAAAGCTTAACCTGATTAGAAGTTGTGCGTAGACAAAGACGTGAACTTGAAGGTAGGCGAAAGTGTTAATAATTCACTAGATATCAAGGGACGTTTTTATCACTATTCGGAACTCATTACGATATATTCCATATTAGTTTGTCTCCAGAGAATATTTTAAACAGCATTTACAACATTTAAACAACGACAGTGGTTGATAATATTACACAAACATTTATCCAACATAAACGTCAAAGAATTGTAAATTTATAAAATCAAAAACAATCGATGACGCCCACATAGAACAAATACAGAAGACACAACAGATATATGAAAAGTAATTATAAAATAAACTGCAGAATTTAGACTTCAATGTCCCTTCTAAAACCATTCAAGGTTTTGGGTATATTGGAACATAGGGTATGTTGGACTATTTTATCCACGTGTTACTTCAAAGTTTAGGAGATAAATAGATCATTTACAGTGTGTTTTCAGAAAAAGGTACCCCCGCAATAACATAGCTGGTGCCTAAGTAATACATGAAATTTGTTATACAGTAGCGGTTTGTTAAGTGGCTATCACTAGTCCTGAGAGATCATTATCGCTGCATTGTAATCGTTTTTATACAAAATACATGTACTCGCAAATCAATGCAAGGCCCTGTCAACCTAATATGCCACTAATCAATGCAAGGCCATGTCAACCTGCTATGCCACTAATCAATGCAAGGCCCTGTCAACCTGCTATGCCACTAATCAATGCAAGACCATGTCAACCTGCTATGCCACTAATCAATGCAAGGCCCTGTCAACCTGCTGTGCCACTAATCAATGCAAGGCCCTGTCAACCTGCTATGCCACTAATCAATGCAAGGCCCTGTCAACCTGCAATGCCACTAATCAATGCAAGGCCCTGTCAACCTGCTATGCCACTAATCAATGCAAGGCCCTGTCAACCTGCTATGCCACTAATCAATGCAAGGCCCTGTCAACCTGCTATGCCACTAATCAATGCAAGGCCCTGTCAACCTGCTATGCCACTAATCAATGCAAGGCCCTGTCAACCTGCAATGCCACTAATCAATGCAAGGCCCTGTCAAACTGCTATGCCACTAATCAATGCAAGGCCCTGTCAACCTGCTATGCCACTAATCAATGCAAGGCCCTGTCAACCTGCTATGCCACTAATCAATGCAAGGCCCTGTTAACCTGCTATGCCACTAATCAATGCAAGGCCCTGTCAACCTGCTATGCTACTAATAGTTCTTTCCATTGTATTCATTTTTCCGCTTGTTAAGTTTTTGTCACAAAAAACATCGTTTCTAAGAGCAAAATTAAAAAAAATATTATTTCGTATCAAATGCATATTATGATAAGCTTTTATAAATTCAGTAAATAAATAACACTGGACGTATCCAATTTGATTTCAATTATTACGTTGTAAATTACATTTACGTCCACCGAAGCAGAAGAAAATTTCAATCCCTAATCTTAGCCCAATAATAATTCGCCCTAGGTTTCCGACTCTAAACTCGCACTCCGTTTCTCCAAGATATACATGTTCAATTGTCCAGTGCATTTGTCCGGAACGTCATTTGATAAACTGTCCTACACGTATTTGTTATACAGTAAGCTGCGCATTAGGGCGTCAACGTGCTCAATCAAAGCGTTTATTGTTTTCTAACTTACGTTCGCTCTTATCGTTTTAAGATAGGTGGCAATGATGTGCGCACATATTTAGCTGTATCTGTTTACTTCTGTGAGCATTAAGTGTACGAGTGGGTGGATGTTTTGATGTATTTATCTTGATTTTAATCCTTGCTGAGGTTACTTATGTGCATGAGTGTTGGTGTACTATATGTTCTTTGGCGAGTTATATTCGGATTGTCTGAACATATTTATTTGCTTACATGTCAGCAAGGGGATTGGTCACAAGTTATAACAACACGAGTTAAGTCATCTCCAACATAAAATAATCAGAAGAAAAAACATAATGGCGACAAAGTATATTATACATAAAAACAAAACCAAATAACAATAACTACAAACTAAATAGAAATACACAGTATAAGATGTGCTGTTACCACGTGGCTGTAACTGTGTAATGTGATTATATGTTGAACGGTTTGTTCGTTTTATGAAGGAATGAAAACAAAAATGAAGGTACACGTATTCTGTTAATTGGATTCTATTGGGTACAGAGAAGTTACTTAAGTTTAGTATTCTATTATCTGGGATATATGGTGTACTACATATAATCAATTATATCATGATAGTCACCCAATGTACAATCAAATGCTGCAATGTTTGATTAAAACAGCGATTATAAACACTACACATACTCTATAGGACACAAATACATCTGGTCTTTTTGTATAATAGGATGTTTGAAAATTGCTCCTTTGACTTGATTTTTATGTAAAACAAAATAGAAATAAGCTAACTTTGTCCGATACAAAGGATTCGAAATGAGCGAATAAATGTCCATGCTATTTAAATTTTTCTGCTAGTTGTTTTCGAATCAGTACCGAGAAAATTATTACGTTATTTAAGACCAGGTTTTTCTAAAATGTTGTGGCGTTAAATAAAGGATCCCTAAAACGATACGGGTGTGCCGTAACATTATAAGAATCACCGACAAGTTGAAAGCGTTTAACTTATATTCAGAACGATAGAAAACTTAGTGACTACTTTAATAAAAGTAATTTATTATGAACTTTCTGTTAATTTCGCGACCTTTTAAACTGACAGAATGTTTGCCAAACTACCAGAGAGCATTATTTCAGCTATACTCGGTTGGGGGGGTGGGGTGGGGGGGGGGGAGGGATTTCAGACCTTTGTAGCATTTTATACTTTTGTAGCAGCTACAATGAGCCCTCTATTTTTTTGGAATCTACTAAATGAGTCTTTATCGTGGAAGAAGCGTGGGACTCTTTTAAAATCGTCATCTACTGGCTTTCCGTGTAATGACCTGATAGCCACCAACAAGAGAGTCTCTCCTATCTGCCAACAGAGAACGTTCAAGGCAGCTCTCTGGAACCATAACAAGAGAGTCTCTCCTATCTGCCAACAGAGAACGTTCATGGCAGCTCTCTGGGACCATAATTTTACTCACATGAACAAATAATTTATTCCGTGATAGATATATTTCAACTTAGCTGTTCTTGCCGCTTTAAACCTCTTTATGCCTATAGCGAAGATACAACGAAAATAAAGTATTGACCCGCACCTATGGCCATCTACATAGACAAACATGAATTAAATCATCGCTCTGTGCATTCTACTGTATACAATATGACAGATCATTTCATCATCGCAAAGAACGACTTTGTGGTCCGGGAAGACATGGCACTTATGAGGATGAGGTATTTGCAAGATTGTTTTTAACAAAATGGAAATAAACAAAACACTTACCAAGATATACTCTATGTGAAGGGGGATAAAGTTTAAATGAACACGTTTAAAGTAGGACGATGCCTTCAATAACAAAACTGTCAAAAAATTACAAGTGCGCAGCTGTATATTGCACGGTTCTGATTGGAATATCATTAAATAATCATAGCAGGGCTTACAACTAAGAAACAGACATCACAATTCATCCATGTATTAAAGAAACAGACACAGAAGGACACGAGTCAAACATATATAAAATTTATCGTCTTATGTAGGTGTGGAATCCCGTGTAATAACTGAGAAGACTGATCAAAATAATTTTTATGTAAAGTCTTTTAAAATATATATTCTTTCTTTTTAAATGTAAATTATTGATTAATTAATTTCCAGTGCATACTAAGGCCCTACGTCATAGCTTTACTCAAAGTTGATATGTTTAAGAAACATCATAACATAAGCTCGACTGAGATTTTAAATGGACTCTTTAGAAAAAGGTCTATAAATGTCTTTTTAATAAGCTAAAATAAATAAAGATGAAATACAAAGATTTAATAAAACATAAATTCATAGAAAATGAACACGGAAATCTCTCTAAAGCAGGAAACGGATGTAATACGATAAATTAATGGAAATCCCAAAGATTTAAGTCCTTATTATCTGTTAATTATTTAACACTGTCACAGTATTATGTTACTGACATGTCATATTTAATTAAAAATATGCAATTCATAACAATAATTGTCTTTATAAATTTTTGTGGCGAAATTATACATCCTTAATATTTGATCATATTCAGTGGTTTCGGTTTTATATCGATATGTAGGATGTTCAATAATTAAACATCACTCCAATTTCTAATGTTTAAATGTTAATTTCTGTTGCTAAGAGGGGAACTGATTTCATTAATGAACGTAAACTTATCAACAACTGAAATAAATTAAACATCTGATTGATCTATATTATGAAAGAGATATTATGAAATTATGTTAGAAATGAATATATTTTAATGAAATATTACTGCCATATTTTCACCAGTACGTAGTGGGGGAAGGTAACACAGTATAACGAAAGTTTTGTTTGTTTTTTATTGTTTGTTTGAATGATGTTTAACTCCACTTTCAGGATTTTTTCAGCTATATCATGGGCGTACAAAGTATCCGGAGGAAACCCCGGACCTTCAGTAGGTAAGTATAACGAAAGTGAAGTTGAACCTATCAAAACAAAAACGAAATACACATCACTATAAACAGTGACATTTAATAAAATAACCATTTGATAAAACATCAATGCTTATTTCAAACACATAATTGGCAATCACATAGACTAATTAATCACCTCATGCAGATTTGTTTGTAACTATATAAATCTTATTATTAAAGGACTCTTATAAAAGCGAAAAATACCCAAAACAAATCAAGTCTTTCAGTGGCACATTTATTGGTCAATAATAGGAAATTTAGTGACTTTTTACATCATTTATATCCTACGAGTTTTAAATTTAAGATACAATCTACCGTTTAGTTTACGGTTCCTCACTTGGATATTTTTCCTTAAATTGTCAACAATAAAGGAAATAAGTCCAAAACAGCGTATATCTAATATACTTCAACTTCAAACGTATCTTCTTGCCATGTCTCGAACTCGGAATGCTGCTATATAAGACTAGTAGGTGGCGTATAAGATTATATGTCCGTAGCACTTTGTGTCCCTCCTGGTTTGTACAAGAAATTCATTTAGTTTTTCCTGTTCACTGGGGTGACGCATTATGAATGTTTGCAACTAATTATTGATGGTTTTAGTTTGTCCTTCGGATATTGAGTCATTGTGTGGGTTAAATTGTTCTTAGTTTCTAATTTATAACCGATATTGTTTATACGTAATTTGCCTAAAAACCGATATAAATGTTTATTAAAGGGACTGATGTAGAAATTCCTTTACCATCAAGTAGTTTAAAATGGAACTATGGCTTTTAAAAACAGTAAACCTATCCAACACGTTAAGCTGACCAACTTAACCATAGATTGTGATATATACCGCCATAAACAAAAATATAATTCTCTGAAAATTCTAGGAATAAGTGATTATCAAAGGTAACACACATCTGAGGTAGTATATAAATCCAAGTGTCATTTATTATGACAAATTTATGTATTGGTAAATATAACACATTACACAAATGATGGATAAAACCTCAGGTCATAGTATTTAGTCATGAAGAGAACTCCTGTATACTAATGGTACTGCCTCAAGCAAACCTGTCAACATAAAATCAAGTAGAAACATAAATTATGCTAAAACAATAAAACGTATAACCAAAATGTGTTCAATCTTTTCTTTGTGTGTCAAGTTAATTTCATAAAATATATGAAATAAATTATAACACTTAAACTTTAACATATTAAATATTAGAACAAGAAAAAAGTTAAAACAAAAAGTAAAATATTGTGTGTTATAAATTTTAATAATAAAATTCAGCTCAGCATAAACAGATACAAGTAATAGGACAAACACCATTAACAACAGGCGGTGATATGACATAAGAATATAAAGAAGGGCACATGCAAGTAAACAACATATAGTGATATTGGAAAATACAACACCAAGAAAGGTAAAAGCCAGCAAACAACGGATAATGATAGGGCACTACAACAAAAAGAAAGGCAAACGCCAGTCACCGCCAGGCATTGATATGACACCACAAGAAGGGCAAAAGCCAGTAAACAACAGACAGATACAGAATAACAAAACACCAAGTAGGGTAAACGCTTGTAAACAACAAGAACATAAAGAGGGGAAAAACGCCAGTAAACAACAGTTAGTGATAGGACACCACAACATCAAGAAGGTCAAACAGAAGTAAACAACAGGCAGCGATCTGACACAAGAACATAAAGAAGGTCAAGCGCAAGTAAACAACAGGCAGCGATCTGACACAAGAACATAAAGAAGGGCAGACGCAAGTAAACAACAGGCAGCGATCTGACACAAGACCATAAAGAAGGGCAGACGCAAGTAAACAACAGGCAGCGATCTGACACAAGAACATAAAGAAGGGAATACGCAAGTAAACAACAGGCAGCGATCTGACACAAGAACATAAAGAAGGTCAAACGCAAGTAAACAACAGGCAGCGATCTGACACAAGAACATAAAGAAGGTCAAACGCAAGTAAACAAAAGGCAGCGATGTGACACAAGAACATAAAGAAGGGCAGCCGCAAGTAAACAACAGGCAGCGATGTGACACAAGAACATAAAGAAGGGCAGACGCAAGTAAACAACAGGCAGCGATGTGACACAAGACCATAAAGAAGGGCAGACGCAAGTAAACAACAGGCAGCGATGTGACACAATAACATAAAGAAGGGCAGACGCAAGTAAACAACAGGCAGCGATGTGACACAAGACCATAAAGAAGGGCAGACGCAAGTAAACAACAGGCAGCGATCTGACACAAGACCATAAAGAAGGGCAGACGCAAGTAAACAACAAACAGCGTTATGACACCGCAACATCAAGAAGGGTAAAACGCCATTAAACAACAGACAAAGATAAGAAACAGAAGTGAGTAAACCGAACCCAATAAAATTGACAATTGGAAAGTTAAAGTCACCACGTTTGTCGTAGAGCAGGTCTAAGTAAGGGGCCAACCTGTGTGTATTGGTGGTGTCCTAAGTTTCAAGCTCGCTTGGATACATTGAATGCAATTAGTAACCAAAGTTAGTAATAAATTAGTAAACATCATCAATATAGAGGAATGTGAAATTAAAGGTCTGGGCCAGTGTCTTTTCTTTCTTATTCAGCAGGCCATATAAGAACTCAGCCTCATGAGAGCACAAAACAGGTCGGCAATGATACGAGCACAATTAGTACCCATTGGAATATCAACAGTTTGTTGAAAAACATGTCATAAAAACACGACAAATATGTTGTCGACAAGAAAATCTAACATGCGACAAATAAAGTCTTCAGTATATTTATAATTTGTTTTAGATTCATTGATGACCTGGTATAAAGTCTTCAGTATATTTATAATTTGTTTTAGATTCATTGATGACCTGGTATAAAGTCTTCAGTATATTTATAATTTGTTTTAGATTCATTGATGACCTGGTATAAAGTCTTCAGTATATTTATAATTTGTTTTAAATTCATTGATGACCTGGTTAATAACCAGGTATTTCATTCCGTTTTTCTTTAAAAAACAGTGTGTAATAAGATCTGTAAGCTTGATGTTAAGCTACATATGAGGGATGGCCGTATAGAGTATCGAAAAATCAAAGGTTTTAATGTTGTTATATTGGGTAAGAGATCCAGACCTTAAGATGTCTATCAAATATTATAATCTTTTATAATCTTCAATATCTTGGATCCAAATTTCATTTATGCCACTCCTAGAGTAGCAATTGTCACTGTATTTTTGAAGCCCGGTTTTTATAGCTGGTAAAATAGTGGTACGGAATTTTTATAGAGGCGTGATTTTCAAGAATTCTCATTTGAAAGCGTCGTGAATGTGTAAGTAGGATTGCCAGTGAACTTTCCACGCCTTCAAATTATTTATAAACCACTTTATGTTATGTTTATTGCAGATAAAAATACTGTTGTTATTATCATAATCTGCTGGCACTCATAGACCTTCTTATACAATAATTATTCTTTGAATCAATGACCTCAAGGTTTTTACTCACGCGGATAAGGTATCAACCTCCTGTTCTTCTTGTTTTGCCAATTTAATGGCATAGTCTGCTGTTGAATCCATCAATACTTTTAAAGTTGTAATTCCAGATGATGGATTTAAGTTCACGGTATTTCTGTCATCTGGACAAAATATTACGGATGCTTTAATTGTCAGCAATGTTTAGGTTTTCAGTTATGACGTCACCTGAAGGACTGTATATAGGAATTAGAAATTGTGGCAAGAGCAGCCAGGAAGTTTAGCTTTGACGTCATTGATCAAAAGATCCTGCAAAACACGTTGGTAATTGAATTGAAGATTTTGGGTGCAATAACGGTAGTATAGGTACAAGGTATAATAAGAACGGATTTGGTTTTCAAGTATGGTGGCATATTGGAAGTGAGACTTGTGGTGCAATATATAAGCAAGATTGATAGCAAGCGAAAAGTAAAGAAAGAAAGGAATGAGGTTCTGGTTCTTTGTGTGTGTTAACTTGTTTGAGTAATCTGTGTTTTCTAATTTCTAAAAGAAATGCTACTAATCAATACATAGCGGACGAATGGTCTGATACAGGAGAGTGGAGACATTCCTTGGAAAGAGAATTGCTACTAATCAATACATAGCGGACGAATGGTCTGATACAGGAGAGTGGAGACATTCCTTGGAAAGAGAATTGCTACTAATCAATACATAGCGGACGAATGGTCTGATACAGGAGAGTGGAGACATTCCTTGGAAAGAGAATTGCTACTAATCAATACATAGCGGACGAATGGTCTGATACAGGAGAGTGGAGACATTCCTTGGAAAGAGAATTGCTACTAATCAATACATAGCGGACGAATGGTCTGATACAGGAGAGTGGAGACATTCCTTGGAAAGAGAATTGCTACTAATCAATACATAGCGGACGAATGGTCTGATACAGGAGAGTGGAGACATTCCTTGGAAAGAGAATTGCTACTAATCAATACATAGCGGACGAATGGTCTGATACAGGAGAGTGGAGACATTCCTTGGAAAGAGAATTGCTACTAATCAATACATAGCGGACGAATGGTCTGATACAGGAGAGTGGAGACATTCCTTGGAAAGAGAATTGCTACTAATCAATACATAGCGGACGAATGGTCTGATACAGGAGAGTGGAGACATTCCTTGGAAAGAGAATTGCTACTAAGAGTGGAATAGTGCGAATGTGATGAAGTTCTAAACAAAAGTCAGTATGCCATTTAAAGATAAACCATGTAACAGAGAAGTTTGTAGTGACGATGACAATGACTACGATGTTGACTGTGGTTATAATTGAAAAGACCCATCACATTATCACTGCTGCAAGAAGGACTAAAAGGTTACCTATATACATGTACTTTTTTTTCATTGCACCCATACAGTATTGCAGTGCCTTATTTTCTGATCCAGTATTTTTCTTTTTGTGTACGAAGTAGTGTACTTTATTGAGGATTGTTAGAATGATGGCAGAATTTTTTCAATAATGCGATCATTCATGGACAGAATACACCGCGATGGATATTAATAGGGCACAACACTCAAGAAGGGCAAACGCCAGTAAACAACAGTCAGTACAGGACGCAAGAAGTCAAAGAATGGCAAACGCAGCAACGACAATTCTCAGCAAGTGTATGCTTTACCTACTTCATATATGACCATTGATATTATGGTGGCTATGCTTCAAAATACGACTTAACAGTGGTATCCACTAGAATTTGGGAATACAAGTATAACAGTCATGGGAAGGAGGAACGTGGTTTTTTCAGCCTGTGTTTTTAGTAAATGTTTACCTCTTTTTTATGTGACAGGAAATTGAGTTAAATATTGCATAACGTGTTTCGGGCTGTGCACTTGTCATTTTTTAGAGATAATCTTTTATCTGATAAGACAGAAATTAAAATTGGCAATAAGGAAAAGAAAACCACAATTTTTGGTCATTTCCTTGTATTTAAGATGTGCTTTTTTGTTTTATTATTTATTTTTTTTAGTTTAGATTTGATTACAATTGTCCGCTTTATAAATTAAATGTAAAAATCTACTTTTGTTCCTATCATATATTACATAAAAATCACTTAATAGTTCGCGTGGGTAGTGGCAACACCTAAGGAAATAAAAGTTAAAAGGGACTTTTATAGTAAATGGAATACAGAATCATTTCCGCATGCCGTACAGTCACGTGGGTCGTAATATATCAGACTAAAATTAATGAATGACGTAAATACAATTCAATAAAATATGCTGGGGTATACCTTGTAATCGTTGTTATGTAATTAAAGAGTTATCGTCCAGTTTGATTATATTTTAGTTTTTAAAAATCGAGCAACATACACATTGTATGTAACAGTACAGTTTGGTTTGAAAAACATCGCAGTAGTTATTACTACAGCTTTGTAACAGTACAGTTTGGTTTGAAAAACATCGCAGTAGTTATTACTACAGCTTTGTAACAGTACAGTTTGGTTTGAAAAACATCGCAGTAGTTATTTCTACAGCTTTGTAACAGTACAGTTTGGTTTGAAAAACATCGCAGTAGTTATTTCTACAGCTTTGTAACAGTACAGTTTGGTTTGAAAAACATCGCAGTAGTTATTTCTACAGCTTTGTAACAGTACAGTTTGAAAAACATCGCAGTAGTTATTTCTACAGCTTTGTAACAGTACAGTTTGGTTTGAAAAACATCGCAGTAGTTATTTCTACAGCTTTGTAACAGTACAGTTTGAAAAACATCGCAGTAGTTATTTCTACAGCTTTGTAACAGTACAGTTTGAAAAACATCGCAGTAGTTATTACTACAGCTTTGTAACAGTACAGTTTGGTTTGAAAAACATCGCAGTAGTTATTTCTACAGCTTTGTAACAGTACAGTTTGGTTTGAAAAACACCGCAGTAGTTATTTCTACAGCTTTGTAACAGTACAGTTTGGTTTGAAAAACATCGCAGTAGTTATTTCTACAGCTTTGTAACAGTACAGTTTGGTTTGAAAAACATCGCAGTAGTTATTTCTACAGCTTTGTAACAGTACAGTTTGAAAAACATCGCAGTAGTTATTTCTACAGCTTTGTAACAGTACAGTTTGGTTTGAAAAACATCGCAGTAGTTATTTCTACAGCTTTGTAACAGTACAGTTTGAAAAACATCGCAGTAGTTATTTCTACAGCTTTGTAACAGTACAGTTTGAAAAACATCGCAGTAGTTATTTCTACAGCTTTGTAACAGTACAGTTTGAAAAACATCGCAGTAGTTATTACTACAGCTTTGTAACAGTACAGTTTGAAAAACATCGCAGTAGTTATTACTACAGCTTTGTAACAGTACAGTTTGAAAAACATCGCAGTAGTTATTACTACAGCTTTGTGAGTTGACTACATTCATACATGAACCTATAAATCCATATTAAATCGATTATTCAATTCAGAACTAGTTAATCTTCGCGATACCTGAATACCCATTAAAACGTAATAGTGCATTAGATATTTTTGTAATAATTTACGCGTTATAGCAAATGGAAATTAAAATTAAACTGTTTTCTGATGCCTGTCAAAAATTGAAGTAGCTTAAATCCATGACCAATTTAAAATCTATTTCCGGTCTGGTTAGACAAGAACAAGTTAATAAAGTATTTCAGGTCCAGTTAGAGCAGACATGTTTATAAAGTATTTCAGGTCCGGTTAGACCAGAGCATGTTTATAAAGTATTTCGGTTCAGTTAGACCAGAGCAAGTTTATAAAGTATTTCCTGTCTGGTTAGACCAGAGCATGATTATATAGAATTCGGTCCGGTTAGACCAGAGCATGTTTATAAAGTATTTCAGGTCCGGCTAGACCAGAGCATGTTTATAAAGTATTTCGGTCCAGTTAGACCAGAGCATGTTTATAACGTATTTCAGGTCCGGTTAGACCAGAGCATGTTTATAAAGTATTTCGGTCCAGTTAGACCAGAGCATGTTTATAAAGTATTTCCTGTCTGGTTAGACCAGAGCATGTTTATAAAGTATTTCCTGTCTGGTTAGACCAGAGCATGTTTATAAAGTATTTCCTGTCTGGTTAGACCAGAGCATGTTTATAAAGTATTTCCTGTCTGGTTAGACCAGATCATGTTTATAAAGTATTTCAGGTCCGGCTAGACCAGAGCATGTTTATAAAGTATTTCGGTCCAGTTAGACCAGAGCATGTTTATAAAGTATTTCCTGTCTGCTTAGACCAGAGTATTTCCTGTCTGCTTAGACCAGAGCATGATTATATAGATATCGGTCCGGTTAGACCAGAGCATGTTTATAAAGTATTTCCTGTCTGGTTAGACCAGAGCATGTTTATAAAGTATTTCCTGTCTGGTTAGACCAGAGCATGTTTATAAAGTATTTCAGGTCCGGTTAGACCAGAGCATGTTTATAAAGTATTTCCTGTCTGGTTAGACCAGAGCATGTTTATAACGTATTTCAGGTCCGGTTAAATCAGAGCATGTTTATAAAGTATTTCGGTCCAGTTAGACCAGAGCATGTTTATAAAGTATTTCCTGTCTGGTTAGACCAGAGCATGATTATATAGAATTCGGTCCGGTTAGACCAGAGCATGTTTATAAAGTATTTCCTGTCTGGTTAGAACAGAGCATGTTTATAAAGTATTTCAGGTCTGGTAAGACCAGAGCATGTTTATATAGTATTTCAGGTCCTGTTAGACCAGAGCATGTTTATAAAGTATTTCCTGTCTGCTTAGACCAGAGCATGATTATATAGAATTCGGTCCGGTTAGACCAGAGCATGTTTATAAAGTATTTCCTGTCTGGTTAGACCAGAGCATGTTTATATAGTATTTCAGGTCCGGTTAGACCAGAACTTGTTTATAAAGTATTTCGGTCCAGTTAGACCAGAACAGGTTTATAAAGTGTTTCCAGTCTGGTCAGACCAGAACCAGATTTATATAGTATTCTGGTCAGAGTGGCTTATAATGTATTTCGGGTCTGTTACACTAATATTAGTTATTTTGTTTACCGTTCTACCTAAATCAAAATTCACGGGTCGTTTTTGTGGGAAAAGTACTATAATACAAAGTTGTTCTGTTTAAATATTAAGACCGTTATATATTATCGGTCGTAGTTCTTAGTTGAGGCATATGTCCAACCTTAAACTACAATTGAGATTTTAGGTAGTGACCGTGTCTACCTTCGGTCCAGTTAGACCAGAGCATGTTTATAACGTATTTCAGGTCCGGTTAGACCAGAGCATGTTTATAAAGTATTTCGGTCCAGTTAGACCAGAGCATGTTTATAAAGTATTTCCTGTCTGGTTAGACCAGAGCATGTTTATAAAGTATTTCCTGTCTGGTTAGACCAGAGCATGTTTATAAAGTATTTCCTGTCTGGTTAGACCAGAGCATGTTTATAAAGTATTTCCTGTCTGGTTAGACCAGATCATGTTTATAAAGTATTTCAGGTCCGGCTAGACCAGAGCATGTTTATAAAGTATTTCGGTCCAGTTAGACCAGAGCATGTTTATAAAGTATTTCCTGTCTGCTTAGACCAGAGTATTTCCTGTCTGCTTAGACCAGAGCATGATTATATAGATATCGGTCCGGTTAGACCAGAGCATGTTTATAAAGTATTTCCTGTCTGGTTAGACCAGAGCATGTTTATAAAGTATTTCCTGTCTGGTTAGACCAGAGCATGTTTATAAAGTATTTCAGGTCCGGTTAGACCAGAGCATGTTTATAAAGTATTTCCTGTCTGGTTAGACCAGAGCATGTTTATAACGTATTTCAGGTCCGGTTAAATCAGAGCATGTTTATAAAGTATTTCGGTCCAGTTAGACCAGAGCATGTTTATAAAGTATTTCCTGTCTGGTTAGACCAGAGCATGATTATATAGAATTCGGTCCGGTTAGACCAGAGCATGTTTATAAAGTATTTCCTGTCTGGTTAGAACAGAGCATGTTTATAAAGTATTTCAGGTCTGGTAAGACCAGAGCATGTTTATATAGTATTTCAGGTCCTGTTAGACCAGAGCATGTTTATAAAGTATTTCCTGTCTGCTTAGACCAGAGCATGATTATATAGAATTCGGTCCGGTTAGACCAGAGCATGTTTATAAAGTATTTCCTGTCTGGTTAGACCAGAGCATGTTTATATAGTATTTCAGGTCCGGTTAGACCAGAACTTGTTTATAAAGTATTTCGGTCCAGTTAGACCAGAACAGGTTTATAAAGTGTTTCCAGTCTGGTCAGACCAGAACCAGATTTATATAGTATTCTGGTCAGAGTGGCTTATAATGTATTTCGGGTCTGTTACACTAATATTAGTTATTTTGTTTACCGTTCTACCTAAATCAAAATTCACGGGTCGTTTTTGTGGGAAAAGTACTATAATACAAAGTTGTTCTGTTTAAATATTAAGACCGTTATATATTATCGGTCGTAGTTCTTAGTTGAGGCATATGTCCAACCTTAAACTACAATTGAGATTTTAGGTAGTGACCGTGTCTACCTTTCAAAGAAACTGAACCTCTTTCTAAAACCCATAGGTGTTTTTCAGAGACATGTTAATTAAAGTTACCGTAAATAAAACCTAACCATAGCGTAAATTAACTAAAATTAAGATTTAATTCATTTTTTGATCAACTAATCAATTAACATGCAATTAACGGGCTTTATACGTGAAGAAAGCACTAATAATTTATTCCCGAAAAGAGATGAGTAATTAAACATAAAATAAATTTGTAAAGTTTCAAATGGATGAAGTACGAAACTTAAAAGATATAATACTTAATTTACACATCTTGGCCAGTGGCCGTGTTTGAAAAATCCTCCCAAGTCAGGGGTTCCGAGTCTAAGTTCGGTCCACCATCATGGAGCGCGTGTGGACTCAGAACCCCCGACTTGGGAGGATGTGTCGGAGCCGTGTTGTGTTTTTTATGACCTCTCATTTCTTGAAAACCGATTGTTGCAAAAAGTATAGAACGTGTAGAAAACATCAATTTACGATACTATAACAAACCTCTTTCTTCTAGAACTTTCTTGCTGAACAATTTACCATAGTATCTCTACAACAAAACATATGTACATGTAATTAAACATAACACCGCTTAGACACTGTGGCACTTATTCGCTACGGCCATAGACCATGCACTCGGCCAAAATTCATTATATAACAATATGGGTTAATTAATGGAAGACATGCGAGTACTAGCGCGTGACCAAGGAATTTTCGTGACATAAAATTATTAATCTGATAGTGATTCTGCTTTTTTGTATACATTTTACAGAATGACGAAGTTTATTGGTGACACATTTACTATATGTAATTAGATACAACCGCCTTAGTATTGCAACAGTTACGTATATATCCGTGAAGTGGGGTTCTGAAGCATCGAAATGTAGCTTTAATACACTAGAGGCTCTTTAGAGCATGTATCGCTCACCTGACTTACAAAAAAACTTTTTAAGACAAGACTTTTCTTGCAAATTTTGATATTAAATGCTAAGAGTTTATGTGAAGATGCTGTTTCTATGAATATTGCCATGTTGAATTTAAAATCAGCAGTAGGATTGTTTCTGAGAAGAAGCAGTTTTTTTCATAGGATAGTATGTTAAGTGATATTCCATGGTGGCAGCAATCTTGTATTTTGGATCGAAACAAAAAACTCAAAATTGGTAGAGAACCATACAATATCACATATCCAAGCGGTTTGTGAGAAAACGAATTTTGAAATCCAGTCAGAACACATTTGCAGCTCTGGCAGCCATGTTGAATTTCCTATCGGCTGGAAACATACTTAAAATAATAAGATTACTATCTAAGATTCACTTCTGCATTATTTGGTTAAATTGTGTGGAACTGAGTTTCAGAGAAGAAGCTGTTTGTATGGTTTTCCCATAGGGTCCTATGTTAAGCTGTCTTCCACCATGGCGGCCATCTTGGAATTTGGATCTAAGGTACATTGGTGCAATATTTCAAATCAATCTGCTAAGCGGTTTGTAAAAAGAAGATTTTTGAAATTTCAGCCAATCAGAACCCATTAGTGGCCCTGGAAGCCATGTTCAATTTGCAATTTGCTTAAAATACTCAAAATAACAAGATAAATGTCCATTAATCATTTCTTCATAATTTGGCTTCATTGTGTAGAACAGTTTCAGAGAAGAAGTTGTTTGTATGTTTTTCCTATAGGGTCCTATTTTTGTAGAGGACTATCTAAGGTACATTACTGCAATATTTCAAATCAATCTGCCAAGCAGTTTATGAGAAGAAGATTTTTGAATTTCAGCCAATCAGAACGCATTAATGGCCCTGGCAGCCATGTTTCATATTTGATCAGCACCAAAAACTCAAACTTTGTGAAGAACCACCTAATAAACATTCCTGCCAAGTTTGGTTCCAATTAGCCAAGTGGTTGTGGAGAAGAAGATTGAAATGTAAAACGGCCGACGACGACGACGGACGCAAAGTGATGAGAAAAGCTCACACTGACCCTTTAGGTCAGGTGAGCTAAAAATATATATCTACGCATCTAAAAATTTACTCAGATATGGTTAAAATTAGATTTTAATATTTTTCCATTTTTTTTCCCCAAAAAGCTTCTTACAAACTAGTTTAAAAAAATATATTCTAACAGTATTGTGTTAAATTTATACACACGATTTGACATGGCAGCCTTATTAGTCCAATCGCTACAAATGAAAGAAAAATTGTGAGGGACTTCCCATATTTCAATCCAAAAGAAAAATCTACGCGTTCTCGTAGTTTCGGAAAATCAATGCGTCTAACATCATATATCCGGTTAAAAATGTAGGAACTAAGTACACACTTTGTGGAAAAACGAGTAAGACTATAGATATTAACAACTCTATAGACGGTATTAAAATTAGACTCGATATTTATAATTAAACCGAGGATGTACAAGTTGTTTAACTAAACTTACTTGACCAGTATCGCATAAACATGTAACTATTGTATGTCCTGGTCCCATTAATTTGGCAGCCTTTACAGCCCCCACCACGTTAAGGCCAGATGAGGCACCAACAAAAAATCCTTCTTCATGTAGAAGACGGAACACCTAACGAAAGTAAACAATGAAAAACAAAATTTCATGTTGACTTCTATAACAATAAGTAACTTCGCAAAGCTATTTTATGTGACGACAGATATAATCATTTAAATTACAGTATAACTAATTGTAGCATAACGTTTGTTATGCCAACAATTTTTACTTTGAATGGTTCGCGTACAGCGCTTAGCTTTAATTGTAATCTTCATGCAGATATCCTCTACAACACCCAGTCGATTGCGTGAAATTTCAACTACCATTGCAAATTTTCAGAACAAAATGTGTTACAGATGGTATAAGAAAAATTTAACTTTTGTACTCCCATACACTTAAACAGGACCAGTAGGTCATAGACCACTCGAAAACGTTGTGTTCATGCATGGTTCATTCACTGGCTTATTGAACCCAACAATAAGTTTACACACATCAACTGAGACCATGCTAATTAAAAATCAACAACTAAAAAGAAAGGAATAGTATTTTAGGAAAAATAATTCTAAAATAAGAATTTTTTCATATCTTAGTGATCTTTAATGGTAGAAAAAAAACAAGCCGTGATAATACTGTTGTCATTTACACATTTATGTGGGCTCACCGTGGAAAATGCACAAACAGATACACGTATTTATTAATTAACTAATATAATATTCATGTAAATAACAGTTAAACTGTCGATATGATATATTTTGCTAAACTAGTTCAATACGGAATTAACGAGTGCAATATCGGTATTGGCCTGATTCGACCCGTATTGGCCCATTGGCCTAATCGATTTTGACTAGTTAATTGATAAAGATATCATTACGTGATGACTTCTGTATTGGCCTAGTAATTGGTCCATGGCTAGGTGTATAGTCCTTCGGCTGCGCCTCAGGCCAATCAGCAAGCCTTGGACCAATAACTAGGCCAATACAGAAATCATCACGTAATAGTATCATAGTATTTTAGAGCAATAACTAAACTAGAGGCTCCCAGGAGCTTGTATCGCTCACCTGAACCTGAAACCAAACAACCATTTTTTATCCAGATTTTCTTTCCTATAAGAAATTGCCCAACACTTCTGCAAAAGTAATTAATTTTGACCTTTTTTGGTAGAGGACATCCTAAAGATGATGTGTGCAATGTTTCAAAGCAGTCCTTTCATTGGTTAAAGAAGAGAAGATTTTTTAAAATCAATTTAAATTGATTAAGAAAATGTTCAAGGAGAATAATTCCTAAACGGTTCATCAGACAATCTTGGCCCTAAAGTCTTTTTTGTAGCCCTCATTGAGCAGAACAATTAAGCAATGCTAACCTTTTCTCTATAAGGAGTCATCATACAACTTCGACCCAATGGAGTGTTTCGTAGAGCTTTCGATGGCGATGAAGGCATGTCTCATCGGGTTTCCTTTATCTGCCAAAAACTGTATTTTTTTACCCCCCCCACCCTCAGTTCTATTCTTAGCCATGGAGGCCATGTTGGTTATTCTGTGGCCATGGTTTGGGCAAACTTGGTTGAGGACATTTGACGGATGATGTGTATAAAGTTTCAAAGCAGAACTTTCAGTGGTTTCAGAGGAGAAGATTTTAAAAATTCAATTAAAACCGATTAAAAAAACAGTTCAAGGGGAATAACTCTTAAACGGTTAATCAGACAATCTTGACCCCAAGCCATTTTTATAGCTGTCATAGAGCAGAACAATTAAGCAATGCTTACCTTTTCTCTAGTTCTAATAATTTTCAAGATTTTGAGGCAAAAATTGCAAAAACCATCAATTTCGACAATTAAAGGGCAATAACTCCTAGAAGGAGTCATCATACAACTTCGACCAAATGGAGTGTTTGGTAGAGCTTTCGATGCCGATAAAGGCATATCTCTTCGGTTTTCCTGTATCTGTTATACTTTTTGAACTATAAGCCAAAACTGTATTTTGACCCCCCCCCCCGTTCCAATTTTAGCCATGGCAGCCATGTTGGTTAATCTGCGGCCATGGTTTGTGCAAACTTGGTTGAGGACATTTGACAGATGATGTGTACAAAGATTCAAAGCAGTACTTTCAGTTGTTTCAGAGGAGAAGATTTCAAAAATCAATTAAAACCGATTAAAAAAAAACAGTTCCCGAAGAATAACTCTTAAACGGTTAATCAGAAAATCTTAACTCTAAGCTATTATTGAAGCTCTCATAGAGCAGAACAATTAAGCAATGCTAACTTTTTCTCTATTTCTAATAATTTTCAAGATTATGAGGCAAAAATCAACAATTTCGACAATTAAAGGGCAATAACTCCTACAAGGCTTTGACCCAATAGAGTGTTTTGTAGAGCTTTTGACGCTGAAGAAGGAACGTCTCTTTGGTTTTCCTGTATCTGTTATACTTTTTTAACTTTAAGCCAAAAACTGTATTTTGACCCCCCCCTGTTTATATTTTTAGCCATGGCGGCCATGTTGGTTGGTCTGAGGCCATGATTTGTGCAAACTTGGTAGAGGACATTTTACTGATGATGTGTGCAAAGTTTCAAAGCAATCCCTTTAGTGGTTTTGGAGGAGAAGATTTTTAAAGAAACGTTAACGACGACGACGGACGTCAAGTTCGGGTCAGGTGAGCTAAAAAGGTAATACTGTCGGATATTTTCAAGATAGATAGATCTCAACATGCTCATTATTCTGCATTTTGAATTGTGCAAACAACAGCTCTTGTTTTGTTGTTTACATGTTTCTTTTAGAATTTCTAGAAACACAAATCCGACTAATCCAATAGTTTATCAGATTTTTCTAAAAAAATTTCGGAAATTATAGCTTGTCAAGCAGCAATTTCTATTTCGATTAATCAAAAATGTATTTTAAAAAATCAAGGACAATAACTCTTACATGAGTTCACTAATGTTTCTAAACAAACAGGTGCAAATAGAGCTTGTTATGCTGATCGTTTTTGCAATTTACATGGTAGATTTACTACCTCTTATAGTTTTCAAGGTAAATGCTAAACACGGTCAAAAATATATAAAAAGTTCCATTTTTCAAGGGATAAGCCCCTATAAGATGACTATTATTTCAAAATTAAAATTATAAACTGCTTATCATGAGTTTTTAATAACAAATTCTAGACCAGTAACTCCTTCCTAAGTTTTCCAATATTTCTAAAAATTCAGGTTCAGGTAGAGCTTGTCGTGGTAATATATATATTTAATACGAGTTGTTCCACTATTCTTCTACGATTCCAAGTTAAATGCTAACACTTATAAACATAACATTTCCAGGACAGCAACCATTACATTTCCAGGACAGCAACCATTATATTTCCAGGACAGCAACTCTTACATAAAGTTCATAATTTGTTTTTCAAACAACGGTATAAATAGAGATTATCATGCTGATCGTGTTTGCAATTTACATAATTTAAATTTCTGCTTTAGTTTTCAAGATAATTGATAATATTTGAAGGTCACTACTCCTACAAGGGGTGACATATCAATGAACAAACAGGGCAACAGACTAACACAAACAAAAGGAAACCAGGTTAGACTTACACGAAATGTAAAGCGTCTGAAATTGTTTATTACATACAGCTTGTCATGCTAATGATATATGTAAAATACTTTGTTTACAATCTTCTACAGTTTCATAGATAAAAGGAAAAAACTGAACAATTGTTCAAAATAAAATGTAAAAAACCGAATAGTCAAAAAGAATTAAAAGCCACAGGATAGTGACAAAATGAAGACTGAGACAAGGACATAACAAAAATATATAATTAATTAGTTAACTGAAAGGCGGGGGTGGGGGTATTAAAACACGGAAGCAGTTTCATAGCCGACAATATGTTACAGACTCCCAAAAACTTCTGAATGTGTTTAGTCCATTAGTAAAGCAATTTGTTTACCTTGCTAGTTTTTCTCTAGATGTTATAGTTTAAAAAAAAAATAGCCACAACATTTGTTAGACCTATATGTTCTATTTTTAGCATAAGGGGCCATATTGGTTGGCGGAAAAATTGAAATAAGCTACGTATCAATTTCTCCTGTTGTAAACATCCAAGCCATAATATAGAAATCATATTGTTTACTATTTTGATAACTATTTTTAGTAGAGTTAGCCATGTGCAATAATTTAAAAAACGCAACACGTCTTTCCATGAATGTTTTGGGCCAAATCAATCTGGAGATTTCTTACAAATTGAGTGCAGTCCATATGACATACAAACGACCAACACAAAAGTTAACGTGGTTCAAAATTGAGGAAAGAAATGGAATTAGGAAAAGTACACCATTCACAGGAATCGATGCTGTATATTTATATTTTTTGTAAAGTAATCTAAAAAAAAAAGGCTTTTACAAATGTCAAGGACTGAAAAATATACATTTAATAATGTCCAAACATGTTTACACCAATGACTCAAATGTCGATGATCGACAAATAGCACAAAATATAATTAGCAATAATTGTCATACAAAATGTAGGCGATTTTAAGCTCGATATTTGTTAATAGACATATTTTCCAACAAAAACAGAAATTATTAATATTAGTTTGTAAACAAAAACGTAAACTGTTGTGCTTAACATAAATCTAAAAAATATATTAATTTATTATGCAAAATAATTTTGAAACATTATTAGAACAATGATAAGTACTTGCATACTCTGTTTTTTATGACTTTCTTAATTCAAATTCTATACAAATCTTCATGCAAAACAAAAAAAACTGTTATTGCAAGTATTGCAGTTGAAGTAACAGCTGGTGGAATTGATTGTTTGTTTGAATGATGTTTAACGCCATTTCCAGGATTTTTTTAGCTATATCATGGCGTCCAGTTCTTGTTGGGGAAGGAAGCCGGAGTACCCTGAGAAAACCCCTGATCTGCGGTTGGAAAACTGGCAATCCTTACCAATTAAGATTGGAGTCGAGTACACCCTGGCTACAGTGAGAATCGAACCCGCAATCTCAGTGTTGACAGACCACGTGATCAATAGTAGACGAAATACCTTAACCACTCGGCCACCGAGGCCCCAGGTGAAATTGAGAAATTGTTTTTAACATTTATGTTTCTTTCGCCCGACAAACTGCTAGTTATAACTGTTGATGTAACGAAAATTAAATAAGAAACATTTAAACAGATAAATGGCGGTTACATAGTATATTCTGAAATAAAAAAAGTCATGAGTCATAAGTCCAATTCATGTTTGGCCCCTACTTGGTATACAAAGGTTTTACATAATAACTTTGTTAATTATTTATCTGTTATGTCAAAAGAGATAATGAATTGTAACTACTGATTGACCATTCTTTTTGACAGCTTAATTATTCTGTGTAACTTTATGGATAGGTAATAACAGGGACAGTCTATACTAATTAGTATAGACCGCCCTGGTAATAAGGAGTCAACTGACGCTGACAGTATAATAACATGTCAAGCTATAGAATCCTAGAAGTCATACGACCTTACAAGATTTATTGAGTAAACCCAGTCGAAGCAAGCTGCGAGACAAGAGATCTACATTATCGATAAAGTTGCACTAATATTATAATCAAACAGTACACAAGCATTTAATCTAATACTATATAACAACAATGAAGAATAATTAAACAATACAATGTATGGCTAACAGGTATAGGTGATTCAAATAGATCGAAAAGCACGTGCCCTTTTTCTATAATACAACGTTATATGATAGGCACACTAAAATAAATTGTTCAAGTGTTTAACAAATATGGATAATTTATTCAAAAGTGGCGTATTGCAATATGTAATTAATCCATACGTAAAATTTTCTATGGAATGATATTTACAATAGTATCTTGGAATATATTTTTTTACGTGTTACCATAATACTCGGATCAATGCAAATAAATAAATAATGGAATTCGTCACCTATATTGTTACCCCCGCATAGTGTACAGATTCTATCTTCTCTCTTAATATCACAAGACATTTTACACCACACAATTAGTATTTAGCGCAATGTCTGTTATGGACACCAAAGCCTATATGATCGTGTTAGCCTTTTGTACTGAAAACTCACGTGATACATTTAAAGCATCTGTTCCCATATTGTACATATATGCTACACATGCAAACAACACATTTAACCTCTTATTATCAAACATTATTGATCGTGTGCTTAAACATGGGGAAAAAAGCTTACCCCTGTAACTATTGAACCCATTACGCAGTATTCTACCCAGTCATAACTTAAAAACACTTGTGGGAATACTAATGAATAAACCATTATTAGCAGAGAGAATATAACCTGCTAATAATATACAATTGTAAACGGTTGTGCCTCGGTTTTAAATCGTTGCCTTAGTAATATATAAAACAGGCTTACTGTCCATTTGTTGTCAGCTTGTTAAGTCGCTAAAAGCAACGTTTTGGCGACCTTGTTTTTACACCATTTCTTCTTATTATTCTTTCTTTCTTTTTCTAAATCATTGACTTGCCTGATACATTTCTCAGAATAAAATTATAATCTCGGCACGTAGATTGACATATTCAATAATGTTTAGATCCCATTTCGAAACCGTAACTACACCCACCAACAAAAGGTTTTTTTTGTTAAAGTATTTCAATTTCAAAGAAATTAGGTGAAGCTATAGATATTAGAGTGGAACAGTACTTTCAGAATTGTTCGGAAAATGCGCGTCAATTTTTCGACGTTGTCTGATTCATCTAAAAAAATAGATGTATATGTAGATTTCAGTGTCCTGACTGGAACGCTACAAAAGATTTTTTTTACCGCAAAATTGAGAATGGTGGCAAAACTGTTCAAAATTTACAAAGTTTAAAATTTAGTTTGTAGGTACATCATAGTGTCCGAAATGAAAAACTGAAAAACTGCCTTCGAATTTTTTTCCAATATCTAACGTTTTTAAGGCGAATTTGGATAACTTGTGTGTTGGCATCCCAACATATTATTTGTAATTTTTCTATGATGCCTTATAGTTAAGAATATTTCAGTGATTTACCGTTTCCACGGCATCAGTATCCTGAATGAGAAAAGCGTCATCAATAGGCGCGTCCTTCAAGTTGTTTGTAACGCGACCTTGACCTATTCCTTCTGTTATTGAGCTTCCTTCCGACCTCTCCAGTCTGCCATGTTTGTAGTAATTATACAACACACTTCCCTGCAAAAGATCAAATATCAGTCCACTTTAAAGCGTGGTCAAATCAGAATTAATAGAAATGATTTATACATTTATTTATGCATTTAAATTCCTTGATTTGTTTAATAGTTCAAGCTTCAAGCTATCATAAGTCATTCGTCTGACACGACGGTTAGTGTCAAATTAAACCTTATTCTTCCAATTCACGGGTTCCGGCTCCCTGTCCCCTTTTATTATTAGGAGTCGAAGGCTGACTGATAATTTTGACGCGAGAATGCAAACATCGTACAACCCAAATTCTTAGTATTCTATACTTGCTATATCTATATTGGATTTGGACAAGGTGCTGCAGTAATGCAATCGTCACATTCTTCGCGTTTCGCACTCATCATTTTATGTTTAAGTTAAATTTAGTGAATTGCATTTCCAGAGTCGGTGGTAGGGGTAAAATATTCTCTGGTACTCTCACGCGTGTAAGTCAAAATTCATTATGTATGAAACGTTAATTGTTATAAAGCCTCTCGTGTAACTTAAAAAACAGAGACTTGGAAAAAGCTTGAATTACCACGTCACTCTTTAACGACGTCTTTAGTATATTTATGAATAGTGGACCATGTCATCCTATCCCATCGTCTGCAGCACATTTATGAACAGTTTTGCTGCCTTTAATGGTTAATTGTCAAATATATTACTATGGTGACAAATGACGCAAGCACTATATAGATCAAACTGACGACCGACTTTTATATTAAATGAAGTGGTCTGAAAATCTGCCAGAACTGCAATAACTCTAAACTAGGATGTAGGTGGTCAAGTAACTGCAGCTCATAAAACACCCTTTGTAGAAACAATATAGTTAGTTTTATATCTAAAACACTAGTAAAGTATAACATATATTAATTGAGAATGATAGCTAATGACAAAGTTATTAAATATGACCTTTTTGTATGCATGATGAACAGTCGATAATTCTTGCATCTTTACAATTACGTAGTTAATTTGTTTTACACGTTAGATTATCCTCCTCCGCAGTTTTCAATAGGTATGTCATATTTCTCTTAGAAGTGCCGTTTCGTATGTCTATTTGTATAACTTTATTAAACTAAATCAGATACTCTTATAAAATTATAAACGTCTTGTAAACCAACTTAAAATACGGCCCACGAAGGCCACATTTAGGCCGAATTTTACTGCCGTTTATCGCCAAAAAACTCCAACAAAATTTTGAGGATAAAAATCTCCTGGTAGTATGCACAACTTAATATGGAGTACTTGCTACGTACCAAGTTTCGTAAAATTTGGTTCAGTAGTTTCAGAGTAGTTGAACGGAAACCATGATTTATAAGGAATTTTTTAAACATTCTAAGTTCAAAGGGTCATAACTCCAGCACTATTTTGAGGATAAGAATTTCCTGGTAATATGCACAACTAAATATTGTGTACTTGTTACATACAGTTTCGTAAAATTTGGTGAAGTAATTTAAGAAGGGTTGAGCGGAAATAATGATTTGTGAGGAACTTCTGGAAAAATTTTAAGTTCAAAGACCCATAACTCCCACCAATTTTGAGGATACAAATTTCCTGGTAATATGCACTACTACATATGGTGTACTTGTTATGTACCAAGTTTCGTAAATTTTGGTTCAGTTGTTTCAGAGGGGTTGAGCGGAAACTATGATTTATGAGGATTTTTTTTTAAACATTCTCAGTTCAAAGGGCCATAACTCCAGCACAATTTTGAGGATATGCATTTCCTGGTAATATGCACAGCTACATATTGTGTACTCGTTACATATCAAGTTTCGTAAAATGTGGTGAAGTAGTTTCAGAGGGGTTGAGCGGAAACAATGATCTGTGAGGAACTTCTGGAAAAATTCAAAGTTCAAAGACCCATAACTCCCACAAATTTTGAGGATACAAATTTCCTGCTAATATGCACTACTACATATGGTTTACTTGTTATGTACCAAGTTTCGTAAATTTTGGTTAACATGTTTCAGAGTAGTTGAGCGGAAACCATGATTTATGAGGAATTTTTTAAACATTTTAATTTTAAAGTGCCATAACTCCCACACAATTTTTAGGATAAGAATTTTCTGGTGATATGCTCAACTACATATGGTGTACTTGTTACATACCAAGTTTCGTAACATTTGGTTTAGTATTTTTAGAGGAGTTGAGCGGAATAACTTTGTGACGGACAGACGGACGGATCGGACAAAAACAATATGTCTCCCCACAAAGTGGGTGAGACATAACAAGTACAATTAAGAAACAAGCTATATGTTTTTGTAAAATCTCGGACGGACCGCACAAAAAAAAATATGTCTCCCCACAAAGTGGGGGAGACATAACAAGTACGATTCAGAAACAAGCTATATGTTTTTGTAAAATCTAACCTAAAGAGATTAGCTACATTAATTACCACAACAATACAACATGATCAATAATAGAAATAAAAATTAAAAAAATTAACATTACGTTTAATGAAAAGAGAATGTCTCTTTTATTTTGTATATAAAATGAACTGTACTTGTCGAGTTATATTTAATACCTAAAGAAAAAAAGAAACACTATTTAATAGTATTAGTAATGATGATGAATTTCCAACAGTCTTGTGTATAGTAGATAAAAATCAGTAAATGCAGATTTGATAGGATATGGAGTAAAACGTTTGCTCTGTAGTGTAACTACTTAGTTCGTCTGAGAGATGCAAAATCGGTTACATTTTAGAAACATTCATCATTTATGTATACATATAACATCTTCTGTAAATAACATCAAACATTTGGAGCAAACTAAAACAATTACATCCAACACACAATTACGAACAATTTAACATGCGGAAAATAATACGTTAAACATATTTGACGTCTACGACGTATGTCCACCTGTGTGGAATTTGATCAATTATATATACTGCGCATAATACAAAAAAGAAACAATATGCGCATTCTAATAAAAACTAGTTCCTATTTTATAGTTTACCTTAACGATTGATTTTAAATGATGTTTAACGCCACTTTCAGTCATTTTTAAGCTATATCTTGGCGTCCAGTTTTTATTGGGGAGAAACCGCCGACCTTCGGTAGGAAAACTGGCAGTCCTTGTCAATTAAGATTGGAGTCAAGTACACCCTGCAGCCGTAGGACTTGAACCCGCAACCTCGGCGTTGACAGACCACTTGATAAATAGTAAACAAACTGCCCTAAGCACTCGGCCACAGCGGCATTCCCTTAAAGATGGAAAACATTTATTGAAATTACCTGGGGAAATGTAAAATTTAATCAGTCTTGGTAAATGTGGTTACCACAGGTTAATACATGGACATATACCACTCATGTATTCGGGATATATGTTTGTTATGTCCTAAAACTCGTCAGCATATAGAATATTTTCTTTTTTTAATGGTTTGTCTCTTTTTTTAAATAAAGTTATTCACGTTCCTATTCGCTTCAGATCTAAATTGATGACATTAACTTGTGGTTTTCTTATACAGCCTTTCTTCTAGAAAATACAATTCTAATTAACCACACATACGATTGAGTGATATTCATCATTAAAACATTATAGAGAACACGTTCACCGACAACAAGTGTTAATGATGTAAATCAAATTTCATTTACATAATAAAATATTTACTCCTTAGATCATGAACGCATGGAAAGTGTAAGAGACATGTTCAGAATCTATGCTTGAGGACACAGATGGTTTGCAAGGATTGGTGGAGGCCAGGAACTACAGAGAAGTCTAACGCTACAGGAACTACAGAGAAGTCTAACACTACAGGAACTACAGAGGAGACTAACACTACAGGAACTACAGAGAAGTCTAACACTACAGGAACTACAGAGAAGTCTAACACTACAGGAACTACAGAGAAGACTAACACTACAGGAACTACAGAGAAGTCTAACACCACAGGAACTACAGAGAAGTCTAACACTACAGGAACTACAGAGAAGACTAACACTACAGGAACAACAGAGATGTCTAACACTACAGGAACTACAGAGAAGTCTAACACTACAGGAACTACAGAGAAGACGAACACTACAGGAACTACAGAGAAGTCTAACACTACAGGAACTACAGAGAAGTCTAACACTACAGGAACTACTGAGAAGACTAACACTACAGGAACTACAGAGAAGTCTAACACTACAAAACAAAATACCAGTCATTTTCTGGGCGCATTCAGAAGGGCGTGCTCCGGTTAATTTGCCAAATCATGGGCAACAGTAAAAACTGAATAAAAATTACGGATGTTTTTACATCTGACTAAAAATATAACAAAAGATTCCAGACCCCTCGCGGAATCAATGTATCCCCTACAATGAAAATCTGGACACGCCCATGGATATTATATAAATCTAATAATGACTTATGTTTCTTTTGAAAAATATAATGTTTTTATAACGTACTTAATATGAGAGTCGTTTGTCAAACGATTACTAGATAATAGGAATAAAGTAGAGTCCTTTGTCACTAGATAATCGGAACTGTTGTTGTCATACATAATAAGGTGTTTAATTGACTATGAACTTAATTCAATAAATAAACGTAAACAGGAAAACAAAATAATCCGATAACAAGATCTGATAAATCTCAGGTGACCATCCCTTAAAACTATATCTAATAAATCTCAATTGACCATCCCTCAAAACTAGATCTGATAAATCTCAGGTGGCAATCCCTTTAAACTAGATCTGATAAATCTCAGTTGGCCATCCCTTAAAACTAAATCTAATAAATCTCAGGTGACCATCCCTTAAAACTATATCTGATAAATCTCAATTGACCATCCCTCAAAACTAGATCTGATAAATCTCAGGTGGCAATCCCTTTAAACTAGATCTGATAAATCTCAGTTGGCCATCCCTTAAAACTAAATCTAATAAATCTCAGGTGACCATCCCTTAAAACTATATCTGATAAATCTCAATCGACCATCTCTCAAAACTAGATCTAATAAATCTCAGGTGGCAATCCCTTAAATCTAACATTATCTTAAGAGCAATCTAATTGTCTTAATAACAGTGTTACTTTATGATTTTTTCGTCACTTTTTTTTATTCATGATGAATATTTATTGATTTGTGAATTATATTTCTTCTAATTTAATTTTCTTTAAACCAGGAAACGAAATCATATTAATAATGCATATATATATTTTGTGTTAAACCTGTATTTCTGATGCTTTAGGATCCGCTTGATAGATATTTAACACTAAGACGTTGGATATTATATATTGTATTGTATTAAAAAATATGTTTAATGATGTTCGCTGGTCATGTTGAAAATAACAAGGTATCTAAATTTATATATTTGATAAATAGACCATAGTTAAAGGTACAAAATAAGCTTAAAAAATTCATAGGTTGCTGAACTCTTTTTCGAGATAATAAGCATCCAAAATTTGGCGGGAAAAAGCTTTCTCTTGACTTTTTTCATAGGTTTAGCATTGGATATGTTTTAGTGTAAAAACCTATGAAAAAATAACACGAAATTTATAAAACTTTGTAAAATAGCTTTAAATGACCCAATAAACCCTATTATAAAAAGAAAATAGGGGGTTGCTGGGCAAAAAAATTATCCCTATTTTAATGGTAAAATCTAGAAGATTCTGAAAATTTGACAGAAATCTCTCAAAAATTGACCAGCGATCATCCTTAAACCGAATAAAAACCGTCTTTGCGAATCGAGCCTTAGTCTACAACTTTACATGCATATGAGAACTATCACGGCATACAACCAGATCAACTTCAAATATACAAATGTATTCATATTCGTTACTGATCTTTATCTTATTATTTTGCTTGGTAATTTACAATATTTATATATGTGTGTATTGCTTTAGGCTTTCAGTTGTACAGATTACAAGAAAACATAAATAAAATAAACAAATGTCAACCTGTAATATTACGTTATGTCATGAAAAATAGGGTATGTTGTAACACTAGGTGAGAAATGTTTAATCATACGACTGAACATTTAGTGTCTACAATGTCCCAACTTTTTGTTGCCAACATTAACGCATCCCCTGTCCAAATGAAAGGGCTGTTCACCACCTATAGGGGGAGACACTGAGCGACTCCATAGGTCAAGCCCTACATCCAGGATCCAAATGAAAGGGCTATTCACCACCTATAGGGGGAGACACTGAGCGACTCCATAGGTCAAGCCCTACATCCAGGATCCAAATGAAAGGGCTGTTCACCACCTATAGGGGGAGACACTGAGCGACTCCATAGGTCAAGCCCTACATCCAGGATCCAAATGAAAGGGCTATTCACCACCTATAGGGGGAGACACTGAGCGACTCCATAGGTCAAGCCCTACATCCAGGATAAATGATTTAAATGTACATTAAATACATTGCTTACATTGTTCAACGTTTCAAGTTCCGTTACTTAACACCCGTTGTACACCTACTATAGATCAAATCAAAATGACATCAACTAAATGATATACAATCATTTTAAACAAAATTACAAAACAGTTGTAATGTAGCACTGCACGTTATATAAATAATGAAGTATCTGATTATTAAGATATACAAGACGGATAGTGTTGGTAACAAAATCTGTGTACACCTGTCTGATGACGAGTACACACAATGTATCGGGAAGTATACTGATTACATAAACAATAACTAAACTGTAACCCAACAAAACACCTGCTTTTTCGATTTAAGCTAAACGATTACAGGTGGAATCCCGGAGTTCTAGGCAGCTGTAATGGCTACAGAATTTTTTTTTAAGTGAGAAATGTTTCAGCTTATTATTTTAACTGTATTTTTACTGTCAATGTCTGACTTTATCTTGATATTGCTGACAAGGTTTTTATTTGGGCTTTTACAACACTGAGGAGCTATGTACTTACAACACTGAGGAGCTATGTACTTACAACACTGAGGAGCTATGTACTTACAACACTGAGGAGCTATGTACTTTTTGTAACCTCATTCAGTAGTATTTCATTTTTCTTTAGACCTCAAAACATTTTTTAAATCTAAAGTTGTTTACGGGGCGTAACTCTTACAAAATTTCTTACAAAACAAATCTGGGAAAATGAACACTAAGAAGACCAAAACAAAATGCAATCAGTATTCATTAGAAGGGTATGTTGCCATTTTTTCTATGTCATAAAGAGCATAAAAAGATCCGCATTTGTCTTCTAACATTAACCTAAAGCTAAGGGTTTAATTTCTCCCAAAGTCACAACAGAATGAAATCATCAGACACAGAGTTATTATGGGGCATAGCTCATACAACTATTGAAAGAATAGGACTCATTTCCAAACTCACTTGAGGTATAATTGAGGTAAAATATGTATAAATTCTTTGTAATTAGAATGATGAACAATTTGCAGATTGCTTACAATGAAGATATAGTTAAGCATTGTTCACCGTAACATATTACATGGTATATATCAAAGTGTTACATAGTGGTATTCCCGACTGAGATGATGATGGTTTTATTAAGAATACATGTAATTTAGTCCAGACGTACTAAATATATCTATATATATATATTACAACGACATTGTTTGGTTAATTCATTAGACACTTATATATATATATATATATATATATATATATATATATATATGTGTATATATATATATATTTAGTACGTCTGGGCAGACAAATTATTACAAACCTAGACTGATCAAGTATTTAGCACTGAACATAAGGTGACTTACATATGGAACTGTTTTGCTTACAATTTTTGGTTTAATTCCTATGATAAAAATCCAATTTTGATTAAATATCTAAAGAGGCTAATGTTTGATTTTCCTATTAAATAAGTTTTTATTGGCTATTTTTAGTTTTTCCTACTGTGTGAAATAAGAGAACAGTATTTTGTTATAAAAAGAACAAACATACATAACATATTTCACTACATACTAAAATTAATCGTTACTTAGCCATTAACCAACTACAACATGAACATAAAAAGCTAGAATAAATAACCAGGTCAATGTTACCTAGGAGAAAGAAGGTGGAGGAGTTATGATGCCACGATACATGTAAGGAAGGTAGAGGGGTTGCGATACCATGATACATATAACGAAGGTGGAGGGGTTATGATACCATGATACATGTAAGGAAGGTGGAGGGGTTATATTGCGTTGATACATGTAAGGAAGGTGGAGGGTTATGATACCATGATACATGTAAGGAAGGTGGAGGGGTTATGATGCCATGATACATGTAAGGAAGGTGGAGGTGTTATGATACCATGATACATGTAAGGAAGGTGGAGGGGTTATGATACCATGATACAAGTAAGGAAGGTGGAGGGGTTATGATACCTTCATACATGCAAGGAAGGTGGAGGGGTTATGATGCCATGATACATATAAGGAAGGTGGAGGGGTTATGATACCATGATACATGTAAGGAAGGTGGAGGGGTTATGATGCCATGATACATGTAAGGAAGGTGGAGGTGTTATGATACCATGATACATGTCAGGAAGGTGGAGGGGTTATGTCATGATACATGTAAGGAAGGTGGAGGGGTTATGATACCATGATACATGTCAGGAAGGTGGAGGGGTTATGATACCATGATACATGTCAGGAAGGTGGAGGGGTTATGATGTCATGATACATGTAAGGAAGGTGGAGGGGTTATGGTGCCATGATACATGTAAGGAAGGTGGAGGGGTTAGGGTGCAATGATATATGTAAGGAAGGTGGAGGGGTTATGATACCATGATACATGTAAGTAAGGTGGAGGGGTTATGATACCATGATACATGTCAGGAAGGTGGAGGGGTTATGATGTCATGATACATGTAAGGAAGGTGGAGGGGTTATGGTGCCATGATACATGTAAGGAAGGTGGAGGGGTTAGGGTGCAATGATATATGTAAGGAAGGTGGAGGGGTTATGATACCATGATACATGTAAGGAAGGTGGAGGGTTATGGTGCCATGATATATGTAAGGAAGGTGGAGGTGTTATGATACCATGATACATGTAAGGAAGGTGGAGGGGTTATGATGCCATGATACATGTAAGGAAGGTGGAGGGTTATGGTGCCATGATACATATAATGAAGGTGGAGGGGTTATGGTGCCATGATACATATAATTAAGGTGGAGGGGTTATGGTGCCATGATACATGTAAGGAAGGTGGAGGGGTTATGATACCATGATACATGTTAAGGAAGGTGGAGGGGTTATGATACCATGATACATGTAAGGAAGGTGGAGGGGTTATGATACCATGATACATGTAAGGAAGGTGGAGGGGTTATGATACCATGATACATGTAAGGAAGGTGGAGGGGTTATGGTACCATGATACATGTAAGGAAGGTGGAGGGGCTATGATACCATGATACATGTAAGGAAGGTGGAGGGGTTATGATACCATGATACATGTAAGGAAGGTGGAAGGGTTATGATGCGTTGATACATGTAAGGAAGGTGGAGGGGTTATGATACCATGATACATGTAAGGAAGGTGGAGGGGTTATGGTACCATGATACATGTAAGGAAGGTGGAGGGGTTATGATACCATGATACATGTAAGGAAGGTGGAGGGGTTATGATACCATGATACATATAAGGAAGGTGGAGGGGTTATGATGCATTGATACATGTACGGAAGGTGGAGGGGTTATGATGTCATGATACATGTATGGAAGGTGGAGGGGTTATGGTACCATGATACATGTAAGGAAGGTGGAGGGGTTATGATACCATGATACATGTAAGGAAGGTGGAGGGGTTATGATACCATGATACATGTAAGGAAGGTGGAGGGGTTATGGTGACATGAAACATGTAAGGAAGGTGGAGGGGTTATGGTACCATGATACATGTAAGGAAGGTGGAGGGGTTATGATGGGTTGATACATGTAAGGAAGGTGGAGGGGTTATGATGTCATGATACATGTAAGGAAGGTGGAGGGGTTATGGTACCATGATACATGTAAGGAAGGTGGAGGGGTTATGATACCATGATACATGTAAGGAAGGTGGAGGGGTTATGATGTCATGATACATGTAAGGAAGGTGGAGGGGTTATGATGTCATGATACATGTAAGGAAGGTGGAGGGGTTATGGTACCATGATACATGTAAGGAAGGTGGAGGGGTTATGATACCATGATACATGTAAGGAAGGTGGAGGGGTTATGATACCATGATACATGTAAGGAAGGTGGAGGGGTTATGGTACCATGATACATGTAAGGAAGGTGGAGGGGTTATGATACCATGATACATGTAAGGAAGGTGGAGGGGTTATGATACCATGATACATGTAAGGAAGGTGGAGGGGTTATGATACCATACATTTTGAACACTTAAGTACAGATCAATTGTTTTCTCAAAAAAGATTCTAAGTAATTGTCAACTGACATAGAAAGGTAGCACAACTATCATGTATTGAGACAACTGTCATGTATTGACACAAACAAAACCTGTTTTTAGGCTGGACTGGTCAATTTGATGGTGAAATAGCATTTTACTGGGATAATTTGAGAACCTTGAGATAAATATTCTTTACAATAACATGAAGAGATGTTTTGTCCTGACAGATCATCAGTGTTTGACAATAAGGATATACCTCTTATTCAGATACCATTATCTGTATTGAGATATATAGCCAGGGTACCTGCTCAATTTTTAATTATGAAAAAACATAGGTTTTTTTAAAATGCATCTGTTATGCTATTCTAAGATTAATATTTAAAATTAATAATGATTATTTTTATATTATAATTGTATCACTTATTTATGAAGTTTCTAATATTGATAAATTAAACAGAAAATTTACCATTATTGATACCTTATCCAAGTTAACAAAAATCTTTAGATAACAATTCCCCGGAGAAATCGATCAGATTAATAAGGGACCTTTTACTGCATTCCTCATTAATAACATGAGAAACTTACTGTTCATCATTTATTTATTGAAATGAAATTAATAAACATTTTGTAATGAACTCTTTTATTTCTCTGTCTGTGACCCAAATACCTAGACTCCCCACAATTACATCTGTTTGCTGTCAGAGAGTTAGACATCTCTATAATAATATCATCCACTTATGTGCCCAGGGAACAGTATAGATCAGTAAAGGAAATGTTTACAATAAATATGTAACCATCTAATAAACTCATAGGCTTATTTATTTTTTTAGATTTTTTTTGGAAATTTTATTGTTTGGCATTTCTTTGTTTTATGTCACTGATCAATGTAGTATTGATTTATATATCGAACAAACTAATAAAAATTAAATCTTTCACTTGCTCCCCCCCTTTTTGCTACTGTCTCCTACCTGTTTCGTGGCATGTCATACAAGGATTTTGCCATGGCACTGACTTGCCTATGGAGGGCAACTCAAATATTGTAGGTCGACCTAAATGTTAAAATAAGTACAGCCCTGCAAGTCTGGTCAAACTTATAGCTTATAATTTGGAGCAAAAATATTGTAGGTAGACCTAAATGTTAAAATAAGTACAGCCCTGCAAGTCTGGTCAAACTAATAGCTTATAATTTGGAGCAAAAATATTGTAGGTTGACCTAAATGTTAAAATAAGTACAGCCCTGCAAGTCTGGTCAAACTTATAGCTTATAATTTGGAGCAAAAATATTGTAGGTCGACCTAAATGTTAAAATAAGTACAGCCCTGCAAGTCTGGTCAAACTTATAGCTTATAATTTGGAGCAAAAATATTGTAGGTAGACCTAAATGTTAAAATAAGTACAGCCCTGCAAGTCTGGTCAAACTTATAGCTTATAATTTGGAGCGAAAATATTGTAGGTAGACCTAAATGTTAAAATAAGTACAGCCCTGCAAGTCCTGTAAAACTTATAGCTTATAATTTGGAGCAAAAATATTGTAGGTAGACCTAAATGTTAAAATAAGTACAGCCCTGCAAGTCTGGTCAAAATAATAGCTTATAATTTGGAGCAAAAATATTGTAGGTTGACCTAAATGTTAAAATAAGTACAGCCCTGCAAGTCTGGTCAAACTTATAGCTTATAATTTGGAGCAAAAATATTGTAGGTAGACCTAAATGTTAAAATAAGTACATGTAACATTACAGCCATTAGAAGTCTAATCAAGCCAAGGCACTGTTTACTTATAATGGACAATGGAAATATTGTAGGTTGACCTAAAGATTGAAATGAGCACTTTAAAGCCATGAAAATTGCATGTCAGGTATATGTGCAATGGAGGGGGGGGGGGGGAAATCATTCTGTCTAAAGTTGTATCCCTCTTCACAAGTACTAATTACATGAAACTGAGACACATACAACTACCTATAAAGGACTACTGAAATATTGTAGATTGAATTAAATGTTTTAAATATATACTTATATGGAGAATTGCAGGTATTATCAAACCGAGGCACAGATTGCAAATGATGGACAACAGAAATATTGTCTATTGACATAACTATTGGCAGACTTTAAAGGTACAAGTCAAGTTAAGACCTATATAATGGACCAGTGATGTTGGTCATAAACACATGTTGTTTACAATAAACAATTACATTAAATAATTTATTTGGTGTAATCTTTACATTTTTACAGGTTATTGTATTAAACCCCTTGTATTGGAATTAAACTTCCATGGGTACGACATAACATGTACATGTATCTTGTTCTGGATACAGCTTAATACTGCTGATGGACATTAAAGTCTGCCATTCAATCATCCATCATGTGTCATAACTTTTTAAGGCAGGTTATATGTCTTGTAGTTGAGCCAATAAATATCAATCAATTGAGGTAAAATAATGTGTTATTTGTGGACTATTACCCATTCTATTCAAGCATTTCAGTATTAAACTAAATTTAATAAACCTTCCTCCCCCTTATCCTTTTCAGTTGAAATAGAAGTTTTACTCAAGTTCAATTTTATAGAGCAGAACACTTTTATCATTTCATTGAAAAATATCTCATAAATTACATGTATTCATGGGTGTTTAAAGATCATTTAATTTAAAATTATCGTTTTGAAATACAGCCAGTATTAATTAATCATATAATAAACATATTTATCCCCTTTACCACCTTAAAACAGAAATTTCAAACTCTAAAGTGAAAGCAGTCAAGGAATGGAATATCTTAAAAGTTGATTGATTATACTATAGCTAAACTACTTCAATGCATTGAATAGGGATTTTTATCACATGATGTGAAGCGGTGGTTGAACACAAAATGTCTTATGTTAAAATAACCAATCAATTTACTTGTGGCAAATCAGCCTAATAATCAATCAATGGACTTGTGGCAAGTCTGCATAATAACTAATCAATCGACTTGTGATAAGTCTACACAATAACCAATCAATTGACTTGTGGCAAGTCTGCCTAATAACCAATCAATTTACAGATAATGAAAGAATCCTAAAGTGATGGCACACTGTTACATCCTGCAAGAATTTTTAAATACTTTTAAAATTATTTGCTCAGTTAAAATAACATTTATTATAAAATAATGGGTTTTGTACAAATTTACACAACACATTCATCAGTTAACACTAAATGTGATTTCTCGAGGAAATACTGTTGGTAAATTTTGAACTGGTACCATGGATTAGTGCAAACTTTTGAATATTTGTCTATCAACCATGCAATTATTTTGTAATAAACGAGCCCCACCTGTTGTAAGATGACAGAAATAACATAAGTAATCAATAGAATCGGAGAAAGTAGCTGCTGTAAAAAAGGCTGTATCATTTTGTAGAGCTTAATAAAAAATGGTATCATATTCCAATATAGTTAATAATGTGTAATATGGCATTATTTTATCAATGAAATATGATATGATGTGTGAAAAAGGAGCATATTGGCCATTAGGTTGGTATTATACTAAGATGTCAGTTAATACAAAGTGTATTAACCTCAGTTCATTATCATACTACATATGGTCTTGTTATTTATTAAGACCTTCCAAATGTTTTTGTGTTGTTTGTATACATCAGGTATAAATAAAAAGTTGACCATTAACGGCTATATTTAGACATTAAAAATCTGTTATTCTTCATATTGTCATTTAGTTTTTCAGGTAAAAACCCTAAAAGGTCATTGCAAGGACACTGATATAAAGTTTTCCACTAATGTTGTTTATTTGCCAGGTGATCAATATTTTCAGCCATGACAAAAGAACAGGGATTTCCAATGTTTATGTTGTAGCAGACCAACATTAGAGCACTGGGTACCAGCAAACTTTTATCAGTTTATAACCAGACCAGGGAGAATGATCTCCCTTTATTATGCCCAGCATACTTCCAATTATGTAACGACTTTACATTTAAGATGCGCAGACACTATATAAGATGTACATTTTATTTTTATACATTGCTAAATGGGGCCAGCCCTGAGATTAGAGACCAGTAGGTACAAGAAAATGCATCGAATAACTAAAACGTAAACACTGTAACAAGTGATGTCACTTTGAACTTACATATGTCTTGGCTGTAAGGTCAGAAATCACATTGTAACAGCAAAAACATTAAAACTAGAGGTTCCCATGAGCCTGTATTGCTCACCTGACTTTAAAAGATAAAGATAAGGTTTTCAGATAAAATATTGCTTGATTAATATCAATAGCTTTTTGTTTTGCTGTTTACATTATCTCTTTATTCAAGTTCATAAGATTATAGCAAAAAATAAAACAACCAACAACAGGTATAAAAACTCAGTTAAAGTTGAAGAAAAAATAAAAAATCTTGACAATTTACACATTAAACTTAGCATCAGGAATTTTTCAACTACAAAATGCCACTCAAGCTATTCTAAAGCTTAAATTACAACCAAGAACTAGGACTACAAACAATGGTATTTTAGATTGATACAGCAGTTTGTAGACCTTATGAAGATTATTATTGCAGTTTATTTACAGTTTCACTCTAATTTTTCACAGTTTAAGTTTAATGATTCATAGGTCCCTGTCCTTTTAAATATTTTTGCTGTTTACTATTTTACTCTAGGTATTATAGATTTTAATTTCTAGGGCAAAAACTTATAATTTTGACTAAAATGGTCATTAAAGGTCAAAACACCATCTAATGATTTTAGGCTAATTTTATTGATTTGTAGAGCTTCTATTAATCAAAAATTAAAGGCAATAACTCCTATAAAGATTGGTCACCCAATTTTGGAATAACTAAGTGGTTTGTATGCATTCTCTTGCTGGTAAATGTTGCAATTTACAATATTACAATCAAGCTCTCATAGTTTTCAAGTAATATTGTAAAAACTTACAAGTTTGTCAAAAATTGTAAATTAGGGGCAATAAATCCTACAAGTCATTACAAAATTCTGGAATAATTGCCAAATTTTTAGAGCCTGAAATGGACATTAACATATCTTGCAAGATCAACAATGCCTGAAATTTCAAGATTTCTTGAGTTAGAGTCTATAAAAACTGAAAAAATCCTCCACACCTCCCAATTATAACAGTTGCATAATTCTGTAATGAAAAATAAAAAAATTACTAAAAACAACAGGAAGCTGGCATCTTACAAAATAAACAATTCCCTACAATTTCAAGAAAATTGATAAAAGATATTTGAATTCTAGTCTAAAAACCTAAAAATCCCCCCTTTTTCAAGAACAAAGTCCCATAACTCTATAATGATAATCAGAATTTTATCAAAATACAAAGAAGCTTGCATCTATCAAAAGAACAAATTCCCTAAACTTTCAAGAAAATTGATATAAGCCTTTGTGAGTTATAGTCTGAACCCCCCTTTTTTCCCATGAACAAAGTCCCATAACTCTTCAATAGTACATCAGAATTTCACCAAAATGAAAGAATGATTGCTTCTATCCATATAAATAATTTTTCAAACTTTCAAGAAAATGAAAGCATTTTTGAGATATAGTCTGAAAACTAAAAAATCCCACCTTTTGTCACATACAATGTCTTATAATTCTATAATGATAAATGAGAAACTTACCAAAAAGTTTACACATCATGAGGCTAACAAAATTACAGTGCGACACTTGGACAACCCACATAAGGTAGGACAGACAGACGAATGGACTGACATAAGTATACCATAATACGTCCATAAAGACAGGTGAATAAAATTGGCCAAATGGTTTGAGAGGAAAAGATTTAAAAAAATAGTCAATAATGGATGACTGATGAAAGATGAAGTAGTGACCTTTGGTCCAGGTAAGATATAAAGAAAGTTGGCAAATAAGATAAAAATTCAGTCCTTGCTTACTGATATATGTACATTAAATTATATAGGCCTTGTCCTTTAGGTTAATTTAGTAATTTACAGTTTTACAGGTGTTATAACACAAACACTGATTATTTGTCCAAATTCCTCATTTAGGGGCAATAACTCTAATAAAGAGTCATCTAACAATTTTGGACTAAGCAATGATTTGTCCTGCCTTGTTTTTGATCATTTGTGCAATTTACAGTTTTACTCTAGCTAATATTATGGCATTTAATTTACAAGGGAAAAATATAAATTTCACCCAAAATTTTTATTATTAACAGCAATAACTCCTATAACTATAAGGAGTCTTCTGACATTTTTAGACCAATAACGAGAATTGTAGAACTTGTGTTGCTGATCATATCTGCAATTAACAGTTTCACTCTAGCTATAATAGATTTTAGGTTACAGGACAAAAATGGAAAATTTCATAAAAAATCATTATTAAAGGCAATAACTCCTATAAAGAGTGATCTGACAATTTTGAACCAACTAAGTGTTATGTAGGCATTGTCTTGCTGGTCATTGAAGCATTTACAATTTCAATCTAGCTCTTATAGTTTAAAAGTTATAACGATTTTTTGTCAAAGATAGTCATTAAAGAGCAATAAATCCTACAGGAAGCCATTACACAACTTTATACTAATTAAAACTATTGTAGACCTTTAATGTGCTAAATAATTGGAAGTAATGGTTTTCTCTAAAGCTATTATAATTTTTGAAATATTGACCAAAAATGTAAGTTGATACCTTAGTTCTGTTTTTAGTAACAGCAGCCAGAAAATCAATACCCTGGGTACAAATTTGAAACTAGGAACCCTGAGGATGATTGTGGCCAAGTTAGAAAAAAATTGGCAAAGTGGTTTCAGAGGAGATTTTTGAAAAAATTTACAACGAACAACGGACAACAGACAACATACACCAAGTGATGGCAAAAGCTTGCATGGACCATTAGTCCAGGTGAGCTAAAATTGGATTGGACCAGCAATTCAAAGCAAAAAGGCCTTACAGCCATCTTATTGAAAAAAAAAATGGATCAGATCTGCAATCCACAGCACAAAGACAATATGCAGATAAAACATGAACTCCTATAAAACCGGGTGCTGTGGGAGGGTAGCCATTTCCTGCATCCTTATCAACACAATTTGGGTTTTATTTTATAAGGACATTTAGGTCACTAACATTAAAACAACATATATATTCATGTATTAAATACCATTTATAACTTTTTTTTTCTGTTTAATTTCCTATGCAATCTTTGTACTACATTAAAAACAGTGACTTGGCTGATGTCATTGATTTACGATCATATACATCCCAAGCACATGCAAGAGAAGACAAGCCGACTCTCCTAATTTGCCCAAGGTAATGGTCTTAAGATAAGACAGAAATAATGTCTCTAAATATTAACAACCTATAGCAGTTTATGTAAAACATGTTTTTATGGCAGTTTATAAAGAAAGCACAATAGAAACGATGGTGATGACATACAGAATAGAATAGAATATGATCTATATAATATCTTTAATTAAATTAAATAATCTGATAGAGACCAGTTAATACAGAAAGTACAAACTTATGTCATACCAAAGTTGTGTATCTCCTACAATCTTATATTGCTCTGAATGTTGACTTCTAAAACTTTAAACTTTTCACACCAAAGATCTGAAACATATTCTTCTAATATTACAGCCTTGAAAGGTCAGCAATGAAGAACTTCTCTAGTGTCATCGAGAGGATATGGACATTATTTTAGTGGAAAGATGATGGGAGTGGCCAGGACAGAGGCAACACCTCCCACACACTGGATACCTGATGGTGAACACAAGACATCATGGTGGATAGTGGGAAGATGGAAGTGGCCTGGACATGTCGTCTGGAGAGACAACACCTCCACACACTGGACACCTGATGGTGAACACAAGACATCATGGTGGACAGTGGGAAGATGGAAGTGGCCAGAACATGTCGTCTGAAGAGGCAATACCTCTCACACACTGGACACATGAAGGTGAACACAAGACATCTTGGTGGATGGTGGGAAGATGGAAGTGGCCAGGACATGTCGTCTGAAGAGGCAACACCTCCCACACACTGGACACATGAAGGTGAACACAAGACATCTTGGTGGATGGTGGGAAGATGGAAGTGGCCAGGACATGTCACCAGAAGAAACACCTCCCACCCACTCGACACCTGAAGGTGACCGCAAGACAACACAGTACTATGACCGATTCTTGAACAATACAATTTATAAACATCTTTACATAAAGAATTGTTAATAATCTATTCTTAATCAACAAGAGGGTAAGCCTACAGTATATATACTGCTAACAACAGAATTTAAAACAATAACCTGTAATAGTACAACTCCTCTTGTGGGAGGTTTTGTACTGCTACTATCAACCTCTTTATTACAGGATATATGTAAACATCCTTTATTATATTATAATGCTGAAAATATGAAAACATCTCAAATGGGAAACTTAATCTGCAAAATTATGGCCTACAATAAAAAATCTTATTAGCCAAGACAAAAACAAGAAATAATTCTGCACTGGCTTGTGTTTTAATTTTAATCTCAAGGCAACTAAATTACTTTTCATTGATTTTTAGTATGGAACTCGGTAACAATTTTGTTTACAAAATATGATACACATATTAAGAATATTATAAAAACAACTAAAATAGAATTTATTATATGAGAAATCACCGAACTGGTTGCATAATGATGTTGGATATCCAACCTACCTGAGGGTCTGCTAAAAACCTACCTGGGGGTCTGCTAAAAACCTAAATGGGGGTCTGCTAAAATCCTACCCGTGGGTCTGCTAAAATCCTACCTGAGGGTCTGCTAAAGACCTACCTGGGGGTCTGCTAAAGCCTACCTGAGGGTCTGCTAAGAACCTACCTGAGGGTCTGTTAAAAACCTACCTAAGGGTCTGCTAAAAAACTACCTGAGGGTCTGCTAAAAACCTACCTGAGGGTCTGCTAAGAAGACTTGTACTTTAGGATTCTTCCCTTTGAGATATATTCCCACACCTTCAAAAGATAATACAGAACAATTTATATAATGTTATTTATATGCTGAAACTACATAATATTGTATCTTTTAAATGTTGAAAACATTTACATAGAAAAATCTGAAAGAAAACTGTTTCATTCTTATACAATATTGATTAAATATATTTACAATACCACAAGTGTTGTAAAGGACTCCTTAGAACAATTTCTTATTAATTTAGTAATTGATAACACAGTCAAGTGATTCTTTTACAGACAACACATATCAAGTTAAGGACATTCAGTAACAAGTTCTAAGGGCTTTAGGGGAAATATGATTTGTTTGATCACACTTGAGAGTAACATTACTCTGGAAAAATACAGCTTTTTATTTAATTTGACATACAACTATTTCAACATGTTACTAATAACACCAAATAAAAACAGACAAAAAGTGCTTATAACAACACCAAAGAACTAGACAAAAATAACTTTATAACAACACAAATAACCAGACAAAAAGATCTTTATAACAACACCAAATAACCAGACAAAAAGAACTTTATAACAAGACAAAAGAACCAGACAAAACAACTTTATAACAACACTAAATAAACGGACAAAGAGAGTATTATTACAACATTAAATAACCAGACAAAAAGATCTTTATAACAACACAAAAGAACCAGACAAAACAACTTTATAACAACATTATAAATAACTGGACAAAAAGAGCATTATTACAACACAAAATAACCAGACAAAAAGATCTTTATAACAACACCAAATAACCAGACAAAAAAACTGTATAACAACACTATAAATAACCAGACAAAAAGAGCATTATTACAACACAAAATAACCAGACAAAAAGATCTTTATAACAACACCAAATAACCAGACAAAAAAACTGTATAACAACACTATAAATAACCAGACAAAAAGAGCATTATTACAACACAAAATAACCAGACAAAAAGATCTTTATAACAACACCAAATATCCAGACAAAAAGATCTTTATAACAACACCAAAGAACTGGACAAAAAGAGCATTATTACAACATTAAATAACCAGACAAAAAGATCTTTATAACAACACAAAATAACCAGACAAAAAGATCTTTATAACAACACCAAATAACCAGACAAAAAACTTTATAACAACACCAAATAACCAGACAAAAAGAACTTTATAACAAGACAAAAGAACCAGACAAAACAACTTTATAACAACACTAAATAAACGGACAAAGAGAGTATTATTACAACATTAAATAACCAGAGAAAAAGATCTTTATAACAAGACGAAAGAACCAGACAAAAAACCTTTATAACAAGACAAAAAAGATCTTCATAACAACACCAAAGAACCAGACAAAAACCTTTATAACAAGACAAAAAGATCTTCATAACAACACCAAAGAACCAGACAAAAACCTTTATAACAAGACAAAAAGATCTTTATAACAACACCAAAGAACCAGACAAAAACCTTTATAACAAGACAAAAAGATCTTCATAACAACACCAAAGAACCAGACAAAAAACCTTTATAACAAGACAAAAAGATCTTCATAACAACACCAAAGAACCAGACAAAAAACCTTCATAACAAGACAAAAAGATCTTTATAACAACACCAAAGAACCAGACAAAAAACCTTTATAACAAGACGAAAGAACCAGACAAAAAACCTTTATAACAACACTAAATAAACGGACAAAAAAACTTTATAACAAGACAAAAAGATCTTTATAACAACACCAAAGAACCAGACAAAAACCTTTATAACAAGACAAAAAGATCTTCATAACAACACCAAAGAACCAGACAAAAAACCTTTATAACGAGACAAAAAGATCTTCATAACAACACCAAAGAACCAGACAAAAAACCTTTATAACAAGACAAAAAGATCTTTATAACAACACCAAAGAACCAGACAAAAAACCTTTATAACGACACCAAAGAACCAGACAAAAACCTTTATAACAAGACAAAAAGATCTTCATAACAACACCAAAGAACCAGACAAAAAACCTTTATAACAAGACAAAAAGATCTTTATAACAACACCAAATAACCAGACAAAAAACCTTTATAACAAGACAAAAAGATCTTTATAACAACACCAAAGAACCAGACAAAAAGATCTTTATAAAAACACTAAATAAACGGACAAAAAAACTTTATAACAAGACAAAAAGATCTTTATAACAACACCAAAGAACCAGACAAAAAAACTTTATAACCAGACAAAAAGATCTTTATAACAACACCAAAGAACCAGACAAAAAACCTTTATAACAAGACGAAAGAACCAGACAAAAAACCTTTATAACAAGACAAAAAGATCTTTATAACAACACCAAAGAACCAGACAAAAAACCTTTATAACAAGACGAAAGAACCAGACAAAAAACCTTTATAACAAGACAAAAAGATCTTTATAACAACACCAAAGAACCAGACAAAAAACCTTTATAACAAGACAAAAAGATCTTCATAACAACACCAAAGAACCAGACAAAAAACCTTTATAACAAGACAAAAAGATCTTCATAACAACACCAAAGAACCAGACAAAAAACCTTTATAACAAGACAAAAAGATCTTCATAACAACACCAAAGAACCAGACAAAAAACCTTTATAACAAGACAAAAAGATCTTTATAACAACCCCAAATAACCAGACAAAAAACCTTTATAACAAGACGAAAGAACCAGACAAAAAACCTTTATAACAAGACAAAAAGATCTTTATAACAACACCAAAGAACCAGACAAAAAACCTTTATAACAAGACAAAAAGATCTTCATAACAACACCAAAGAACCAGACAAAAAACCTTTATAACAAGACAAAAAGATCTTTATAACAACACCAAATAACCAGACAAAAAACCTTTATAACAAGACGAAAGAACCAGACAAAAAACCTTTATAACAAGACAAAAAGATCTTCATAACAACACCAAAGAACCAGACAAAAAACCTTTATAACAAGACAAAAAGATCTTCATAACAACACCAAAGAACCAGACAAAAAACCTTTATAACAAGACAAAAAGATCTTTATAACAACACCAAAGAACCAGACAAAAAACCTTTATAACAAGACAAAAAGATCTTCATAACAACACCAAAGAACCAGACAAAAACCTTTATAACAAGACAAAAAGATCTTCATAACAACACCAAAGAACCAGACAAAAAACCTTTATAACAAGACAAAAAGATCTTTATAACAACACCAAAGAACCAGACAAAAACCTTTATAACAAGACGAAAGAACCAGACAAAAAACCTTTATAACAAGACTAAAAGATCTTCATAACAACACCAAATAACCAGACAAAAAACCTTTATAACAAGACAAAAAGATCTTCATAACAACACCAAATAACCAGACAAAAAGATCTTTATAACAAGACAAAAAGATCTTTATAACAACACCAAAGAACCAGACAAAAAACCTTTATAACAAGACAAAAAGATCTTTATAACAACACCAAAGAACCAGACAAAAAAACTTTATAACAACACTAAATAAACGGACAAAAAAACTTTATAACAACACTAAATAAACGGACAAAAAAACTTTATAACAACACCAAAGAACTGGACAAAAAGAGCATTATTACAACATTAAATAACCAGACAAAAAGATCTTTATAACAACACAAAATAACCAGACAAAAAGATCTTTATAACAACACCAAATAACCAGACAAAAAGAACTTTATAACAAGACAAAAGAACCAGACAAAAAAACTTTATAACAAGACAAAAAGATCTTCATAACAACACCAAAGAACCAGACAAAAAACCTTTATAACAAGACAAAAAGATCTTCATAACAACACTAAAGAACCAGACAAAAAGAACTTTATAACAAGACGAAAGAACCAGACAAAAAGAACTTTATAACAAGACGAAAGAACCAGACAAAAAACCTTTATAACAAGACAAAAAGATCTTCATAACAACACCAAAGAACCAGACAAAAAACCTTTATAACAAGACAAAAAGATCTTCATAACAACACCAAAGAACCAGACAAAAAACCTTTATAACAAGACAAAAAGATCTTTATAACAACACCAAATAACCAGACAAAAAACCTTTATAACAAGACGAAAGAACCAGACAAAAAACCTTTATAACAAGACAAAAAGATCTTTATAACAACACCAAAGAACCAGACAAAAAACCTTTATAACAAGACAAAAAGATCTTTATAACAACACCAAAGAACCAGACAAAAAACCTTTATAACAAGACAAAAAGATCTTTATAACAACACCAAAGAACCAGACAAAAAACCTTTATAACAAGACAAAAAGATCTTCATAACAACACCAAAGAACCAGACAAAAAACCTTTATAACAAGACAAAAAGATCTTCATAACAACACCAAAGACCCAGACAAAAAACCTTTATAACCAGACAAAAAGATCTTTATAACAACACCAAATAACCAGACAAAAAACCTTTATAACAAGACGAAAGAACCAGACAAAAAACCTTTATAACAAGACAAAAAGATCTTTATAACAACACCAAAGAACCAGACAAAAAACCTTTATAACAAGACAAAAAGATCTTCATAACAACACCAAAGAACCAGACAAAAAACCTTTATAACAAGACAAAAAGATCTTTATAACAACACCAAATAACCAGACAAAAAACCTTTATAACAAGACGAAAGAACCAGACAAAAAACCTTTATAACAAGACAAAAAGATCTTCATAACAACACCAAAGAACCAGACAAAAAACCTTTATAACAAGACAAAAAGATCTTTATAACAACACCAAATAACCAGACAAAAAACCTTCATAACAAGACAAAAAGATCTTTATAACAACACCAAAGAACCAGACAAAAAAACTTTATAACAACACTAAATAAACGGACAAAAAAACTTTATAACAACACTAAATAAACGGACAAAAAACTTTATAACAACACCAAAGAACTGGACAAAAAGAGCATTATTACAACATTAAATAACCAGACAAAAAGATCTTTATAACAACACAAAATAACCAGACAAAAAGATCTTTATAACAACACCAAAGAACCAGACAAAAAACCTTTATAACAAGACGAAAGAACCAGACAAAAAACCTTTATAACAAGACAAAAAGATCTTCATAACAACACCAAAGAACCAGACAAAAAGAACTTTATAACAACACCAAAGAACTGGACAAAAAGAACTTTATTACAACAGTAAATAACAAAACAAAAAGAGCATTATTACAACATTAAATAACCAGACAATAAGAACTTATAACAACACCAAATAACCGGACAAAAAGAGCTTTATAACAACTCCAAATAATGAGACAAAGAAAACTTAATACCAAAGAACAAGACAAAAAAAATATAACAATACCGTAGAACCAGAGAAAAATAAATATAATAACACCTTAGAACCAGACAAACATAATATGAGAGAAAAGATTGTTATGTCTCCTTCCAAAGTCACTTGGTGAAATTATGTTGACAAACTGACAGAGTTACCAAGTAAATACTAGGACTATAAAACAGACTCTGGAGAGCTATCTTAATCATCTGAAGTGACAAAACGTCATGGCAGAACAATAATGGTGTAGTCACTTTTCTCATGGGTAATCTTCAAATATGGTTGCAATTGTATCAAATTTGAAAGCAGAAAAATCCATATATATATATATATATATATATATATATATATATATATATATATATATATATATATATATATATATATATATAAAATGTTAAACATTCTCTTAACATTTTAAATAATAATCTGACAGATACATTTCTGAAGAGATTATTGTCATCATATATTTCTACATTTTCTACACGATTTCCATCCAAAAATGTGGCAAAAATTCAACTGCCTTTACAGGACTAACATTATGCAATACTCAAGCTGTAATAGAAAACAAACAGAATCTTTTAACACAATTTTTAAACAAGATATAGTTTTGAAAACAATCATGAAACAATTCTATATTTGCTACTGGTGTAATCATTAATGGCATAAAATATTCTCAGAGTTTTTCTCATTTTTTAAGTTGTTTTATCAATGATATACTAAAAACAGCAATATTCAATGACATTTCTAAAACAAGTAGATATTGGTAATCTAAGTGTCATCAGAGAAAGTTTATTCCAAGAAAAGATAAGGCAGTTTACAGCCAGTCTTGGCTATAATGTTGCAACAACAACGTAATGAAGCAGTGCCCTGGGAGACATAAGCTTGTAACAAAATTCAGACTTAAGGCAGTACATGTATTAGGACCTTGCATTTATACCCTGTATTTATGTCAAACAGAAGAATTATGTCGTTAAATGGTAACTCCTTAGCGTGTGTTATTGAAGCATAAACTGAAACATGATGAGAAAACTATGAATTTTATATCAGGAGTTTAGCTTTGTACGTGACAAACCTTGCCTGATCTTTTTTGTGATTCTTTCATGAAAACCATTTCAATTTAAAAAAAAAATAAAGTAGTCAATGTGTGTCATTGAAAGATGTTCCTGTTTTTAAATTAAGTTTTTAGGAGAAGAATGAAAGCACAGTGTACAAAAAACAAAAAAATACCAAAGATTAATGTATGTGGATCACTGTCCATTAACGATATGCACCTACATGTATACCAAAGATTAATGTACGCAGATCACTGTCTATTGACGATATGCACCTACATGTATACCAAAGATTAATGTATGTGGATCACTGTCAATTGACGATATGCACCTACATGTATACCAAAGATTAATGTATGTGGATCATTGTCCATTGATGATATGCACCTACATGTATACCAAAGATTAATGTATGTGGATCACTGTCCATTGACAATATAAACCTACATGTATACCAAAGATTAATGTATGTGGATCACTGTCCATTGACAAGATGCACCTACATGTATACCAAAGATTAATGTATGTGGATCACTGTCCATTGACAAGATGCACCTACATGTATACCAAAGATTAATGCATGTGGATCACTGTCCATTGATGATATGCACCTACATGTATATTAAAGATTAATGTATGTGGATCAGTGTCCATTACAGATATGCACCTACATGTATACCAAAGATTAATGTATGTGGATCACTGACCATTGACGATATTCACCTACATGTATACCAAAGATTAATGTATGTGGATCACTGTCCATTGACGAGATGCACCTACATGTATACCAAAGATTAATGTATGTGGATCACTGTCCATTGACGATATGCACCTACATGTATACCAAAGATTAATGTATGCAGATCACTGTCCATTGACAAGATGCACCTACATGTATACCAAAGATTAATGTATGTGGATCACTGTCCATTGACGATATGCACCTACATGTATACCAAAGATTAATGTATGTGGATCATTGTCCATTGACGATATGCACCTACATGTATACCAAAGATTAATGTATGCAGATCACTGTCCATTGACAAGATGCACCTACATGTATACCAAACATTAATGTATGTGGATCACTGTCCATTGACGATATGCACCTACATGTATACCAAAGATTAATGTATGTGGATAACTGTCCATTGACGATATGCACCTACATGTATACCAAAGATTAATGTATGCAGATCACTGTCCATTGACGATATGCACCTACATGTATACCAAAGATTAATGTATGTGGATCACTGTCCATTGACGATATGCACCTACATGTATACCAAACATTAATGTATGCAGATCACTGTCCATTAACGATATGCACCTACATGTATACCAAAGATTAATGTATGTGGATAACTGTCCATTGACGATATGCACCTACATGTATACCAAAGATTAATGTATGCAGATCACTGTCCATTGACGATATGCACCTACATGTATACCAAAGATTAACGTATGTGGATCACTGTCCATTGACGATATTCACCTACATGTATACCAAAGATTAATGTATGTGGATCACTGTCCATTGACGATATGCACCTACATGTATACCAAAGATTAATGTATGTGGATCACTGTCCATTGACGATATGCACCTACATATATACCAAAGATTAATGTATGTGGATCACTGTCCATTGACAAGATGCGCCTACATGTATACCAAAGATTAATGTATGCGGATCACTGTCCATTGACGATATGCACCTACATGTATACCAAAGATTAATGTATGTGGATCACTGTCCATTGACGATATGCACCTACATGTATACCAAAGATTAATGTATGTGGATCACTGTCCATTGACGATATGCACCTACAAATATACATGTATACCAAAGATTAATGTATGTGGATCACTGTCCATTGACGATATGCACCTACATGTATACCAAAGATTAATGTATGTGGATAACTGTCCATTGACGATATGCACCTACATGTATACCAAAGATTAATGTATGCAGATCACTGTCCATTGACGATATGCACCTACATGTATACCAAAGATTAATGTATGTGGATCACTGTCCATTGACGATATGCACCTACATGTATACCAAACATTAATGTATGCAGATCACTGTCCATTAACGATATGCACCTACATTTATACCAAAGATTAATGTATGTGGATAACTGTCCATTGACGATATGCACCTACATGTATACCAAAGATTAATGTATGCAGATCACTGTCCATTGACGATATGCACCTACATGTATACCAAAGATTAACGTATGTGGATCACTGTCCATTGACGATATTCACCTACATGTATACCAAAGATTAATGTATGCAGATCACTGTCCATTGACAAGATGCACCTACATGTATACCAAAGATTAATGTATGTGGATCACTGTCCATTGACGATATGCACCTACATGTATACCAAAGATTAATGTATGTGGATAACTGTCCATTGACGATATGCACCTACATGTATACCAAAGATTAATGTATGTGGATCACTGTCCATTGACGATATGCACCTACATGTATACCAAAGATTAATGTATGTGGATCACTGTCCATTGACGATATGCACCTACATGTATACCAAACATTAATGTATGCAGATCACTGTCCATTAACGATATGCACCTACATGTATACCAAAGATTAATGTATGTAGATAACTGTCCATTGACGATATGCACCTACATGTATACCAAAGATTAATGTATGCAGATCACTGTCCATTGACGATATGCACCTACATGTATACCAAAGATTAACGTATGTGGATCACTGTCCATTGACGATATTCACCTACATGTATACCAAAGATTAATGTATGTGGATCACTGTCCATTGACGATATGCACCTACATGTATACCAAAGATTAATGTATGTGGATCACTGTCCATTGACGATATGCACCTACATATATACCAAAGATTAATGTATGTGGATCACTGTCCATTGACAAGATGCGCCTACATGTATACCAAAGATTAATGTATGCGGATCACTGTCCATTGACGATATGCACCTACATGTATACCAAAGATTAATGTATGTGGATCACTGTCCATTGACGATATGCACCTACATGTATACCAAAGATTAATGTATGTGGATCACTGTCCATTGACGATATGCACCTACAAATATACATGTATACCAAAGATTAATGTATGTGGATCACTGTCCATTGACGATATGCACCTACATGTATACCAAAGATTAATGTATGTGGATAACTGTCCATTGACGATATGCACCTACATGTATACCAAAGATTAATGTATGCAGATCACTGTCCATTGACGATATGCACCTACATGTATACCAAAGATTAATGTATGTGGATCACTGTCCATTGACGATATGCACCTACATGTATACCAAACATTAATGTATGCAGATCACTGTCCATTAACGATATGCACCTACATTTATACCAAAGATTAATGTATGTGGATAACTGTCCATTGACGATATGCACCTACATGTATACCAAAGATTAATGTATGCAGATCACTGTCCATTGACGATATGCACCTACATGTATACCAAAGATTAACATATGTGGATCACTGTCCATTGACGATATTCACCTACATGTATACCAAAGATTAATGTATGTGGATCACTGTCCATTGACGATATGCACCTACATGTATACCAAAGATTAATGTATGTGGATCACTGTCCATTGACGATATGCACCTACATATATACCAAAGATTAATGTATGTGGATCACTGTCCATTGACAAGATGCGCCTACATGTATACCAAAGATTAATGTATGCGGATTACTGTCCATTGACGATATGCACCTACATGTATACCAAAGATTAATGTATGCAGATCACTGTCCATTGACGATATGCACCTACATGTATACCAAAGATTAATGTATGCAGATCACTGTCCATTGACGATATGCACCTACATGTATACCAAAGATTAATGTATGCAGATCACTGTCCATTGACAAGATGCACCTACATGTATACCAAAGATTAATGTATGTGGATCATTGTCCATTGACAAGATGCACCTACATGTATACCAAAGATTAATGTATGTGGATCACTGTTCATTGACAAGAGGCACCTACATGTATACCAAAGATTAATGTATGTGGATCATTGTCCATTGACGATATGCACCTACATGTATACCAAAGATTAATGTATGTGGATCACTGTCCATTGACAAGAGGCACCTACATGTATAACAAAGATTAATGTATGTGGATCATTGTCCATTGACAAGATGCACCTACATGTATACCAAAGATTAATGTACCTATGTGGATCATTGTCCATTGACGATATGCACCTACATGTATACCAAAGATTAATGTATGTGGATCACTGTCCATTGACAAGAGGCACCTACATGTATAACAAAGATTAATGTGTGGATCATTGTCCATTGACAAGATGCACCTACATGTATACCAAAGATTAATGTATGTGGATCATTGTCCATTGAAAAGATGCACCTACATGTATACCAAAGATTAATGTATGCAGATCACTGTCCATTGACGATATGCACCTACATGTATACCAAAGATTAATGTATGTGGATCACTGTCCATTGACAAGATGCACCTACATGTATACCAAAGATTAATGTATGCAGATCACTGTCCATTGACAAGATGCACCTACATGTATAACAAAGATTAATGTACGTGGATCACTGTCCATTGACGATATGCACCTACATGTATACCAAAGATTAATGTATGCAGATCACTGTCCATTGACAAGATGCACCTACATGTATACCAAAGATTAATGTATGCAGATCACTGTCCATTGAAGAGTTCTAGTCAGTATTGGTTACAAGATTACACTCATGTGAGTGATCTACAATTACTGAGTAAATACACATCCTTCTATTTTTATTTACTTTTCAAAAACCAGCATATTTACTGAAATTGCTTTAATATTAACAGTGTTTAAATTTAACCAAGAATACATTGTAATCCTTTGTACAATTAATAAATGTAAACTTGATTCACAAAAAAAGAAATCTTTCAATTGACATAAATACTTGTTTATTTTTAACAATAGTAGAAAAAAATATATTTTAAGTATGGTTAAGTATATAGGAACATCTAATTACATCAGACACTAAAACAGAATAAAGAAGATTTAATATAGACATATGATTATAGAACCTCTCCTTCAGATTCATAGAAAACAATAGATTAACAGAGCTCAGATGTTATGTAGCAAATCATATATTTCTAGCCACAAAGTTTTAACAAATGGGTATTCTTGAATTAGAAGCAGAATAGTTTCCTTGTTTTGTTTCACAGTGTACATAAATAAGATCTTTTAACATTCATCTATAGACAAGTAATTGATTAAGTAAGGGGATCTGACTTTGTTTTCTATTTCTGTACCAAAACCAAGATACACTGACACAAATATTATACAGAAAGAGGGCATATTTGATTAAAACGTTGAATACAAGTAAATTGTATATAAATTTATGTTTTAGGTGAAAAAAATATGATAATATCTGACAACAGAATCACACACTAACTACTGTATTTGTACTCACAGTATACAGTTATTATAAATTATTATAATTGTTAAAAGTTTCATGAATAAGAGTTATTTCCCAGGTATAAATTAAACCTCTTATAGTTTTCTCTTTTTTTTATTAACCAAAATGATAATAGCAAGAAACTAGATATGGCACAAAAACAATAGAAGTTAAGGTAGTTTGTCTACTATTGATCACATGATCTGTCAACACTGAGATTGTGGGTTTAAGTCTCACTGCCAGCAGTGTGCCCTTTACTCCAACCTTTTAGCTGACAAGGATTGCCAGTTTTTTCACCGAAAGTCAGGGGTTTTCTCTGGGTACTCTGGCTTTCTCCCCAATAAAAACTGAGTCCATAATATAGCTGAAAAATTGCTGCAAGTGGCATTAAACAACAAACAAACAAAAACAATATGATGTTCATAGCAGACAAAATTCGTAATTTTTAACGAGACAAAGTAATTATGTATTTGTATAATATTAGTAAACATCCTTGGATTACAATATCAAGGAATCCTTCTGAACAAAATGTGTGAAAAGTTGAGGGAAAACTACAGCTTTAGACTAACACACATGACACAAAACAAACCAAAAAAGAGGCAAATCCAATGAAAAAACATGCACAAAATGAGTAAGCAATGCCTGCCTTTAAACAAACAACAGACAAGCTATTCTTTGTAATGTCCAGGGAAAAGTCAAAACCATGATAAGGGAAAATTTATTTGAGAGACATATTTTCCATAGTGATTAATTGTCATGGTGAGAGCCATAGAATTTCTCACTGGATATCATCAATTTTATTACATCAAAACCATGTTTACGTATTGTAATAGTCAACAGAATAGTTCAGTCTAGGAAATTATACAAATGATAAACTTTACTTCCTAAAGTGTCTCCTGTTGGTGAACCAAAGGCCCGTAAAAATCCTTACCTTCTAATGTGCCTCCTGTCCCCTGTACTCCAGGCCCGTAACATACCTTACTTCCTAATGTGCCTCCTGTTCCTGTACCCCAGGCCAGTAACAAACCTTACCTCCTAATGTGCCTCCTGTACCCTGTACCCCAGGCTCATAACAAACCTTACCTCCTAATGTGCCTCCTGTTCCTGTATCACAGGCACGTAACAAACCTTACCTCCTAATGTGCCTCCTGTCCCCTGTACCACAGGCCCGTAACATACCTTACCTCCTAATGTGCCTCCTGTTCCTGTACCCCAGGCCAGTAACAAACCTTACCTCCTAATGTGCCTCCTGTACCCTGTACCCCAGGCTCATAACAAACCTTACATCCTAATGTGCCTCCTGTTCCTGTATCCCAGGCCCACAACAAACCTTACCTCCTAATGTGCCTCCTGTCCCCTGTACCTCAGGCCCGTAACAAACCTTACTTCCTAATGTGCCTCCTGTTCCTGTACCCCAGGCTCATAACAAACCTCACCTCCTAATGTGCCTCCTGTCCCCTGTACCTCAGGAACACAACAAACCTTACTTCCTAATGTGCCTCCTTTCCCCTGTACCCCACGCTCATAACAACCCTTACCTCCTAATGTGCCTCCTGTCCCCTGTACCTCAGGAACATAACAAACCTTACCTCCTAATGTGCCTCCTGTCCCCTGTACCTCAGGAACACAACAAACCTTACTTCCTAATGTGCCTCCTTTCCCCTGTACCCCACGCTCATAACAACCCTTACCTCCTAATGTGCCTCCTGTCCCCTGTACCCCAGGCCCATAACAAACCTTACCTCCTAATGTGCCTCCTGTCCCCTGTACCTCAGGAACACAACAAACCTTACTTCCTAATGTGCCTCCTTTCCCCTGTACCCCACGCTCATAACAACCCTTACCTCCTAATGTGCCTCCTGTCCCCTGTACCTCAGGAACATAACAAACCTCACCTCCTAATGTGCCTCCTGTCCCCTGTACCCCAGGCCCGTAACAAACCTTACTTCCTAATGTGCCTCCTGTTCCTGTACCCCAGACCTGTTACAAACCTTACCTCCTAATGTGCCTCCTGTCCCCTGTACCCCAGGCTCATAACAAACCTTACCTCCTAATGTGCCTCCTGTCCCCTGTACCTCAGGAACATAACAAACCTCACCTCCTAATGTGCCTCCTGTCCCCTGTACCCCAGGCCTGTAACAAACCTTACCTCCTAATGTGCCTCCTGTCCCCTGTACTACAGGCCCGTAACAAACCTTACCTCCTAATGTGCCTCCTGTCCCCTGTACCACAGGCCCGTAACAAACCTTACCTCCTAATGTGCCTCCTGTCGCCTGTACTACAGGCCTGTTACAAACCTTACCTCCTAATGTGCCTCCTGTCCCCTGTACCACAGGCCTGTTACAAACCTTACCTCCTAATGTGCCTCCTGTCCCCTGTACCTCAGGCTTGTAACAAACCTTACCTCCTAATGTGCTTCCTGTCCCCTGTATCACAGGCACGTAACAAACATTCCCTCCTAATGTGCCTCCTGTCCCCTGTATCCCAGGCCCGTAACAAACCTTACCTCCTAATGTGCCTCCTGTCCCCTGTATCCAAGGCCCATAACAAACCTTACCTTCTAATGTGCCTCCTGTCCCCTGTATCCCAGGCCCACAACAAACCATACCTCCTAATGTGCCTCCTGTCCCCTGTACCCCAGGCTCATAACAAACCTTACCTCCTAATGTGCCTCCTGTCCCCTGTACCTCAGGAACATAACAAACCTTACCTCCTAATGTGCCTCCTGTCCCCTGTACCCCAGGCCCGTAACATACCTTACTTCCTAATGTGCTTCCTGTCCCCTGTACCCCAGGCCCTTAACAAACCATACCTCCTAATGTGCCTCCTGTCCCCTGTACCCCAGGCTCATAACAAACCTTACCTCCTAATGTGCCTCCTGTCCCCTGTACCTCAGGAACATAACAAACCTTACCTCCTAATGTGCCTCCTGTCCCCTGTACCACAGGCCTGTTACAAACCTTACCTCCTAATGTGCCTCCTGTCCCCTGTACCTCAGGCCTGTAACAAACCTTACCTCCTAATGTGCTTCCTGTCCCCTGTATCACAGGCACGTAACAAACATTCCCTCCTAATGTGCCTCCTGTCCCCTGTATCCCAGGCCCATAACAAACCTTACCTCCTAATGTGCCTCCTGTCCCCTGTATCCAAGGCCCATAACAAACCTTACCTTCTAATGTGCCTCCTGTCCCCTGTATCCCAGGCCCATAACAAACCATACCTCCTAATGTGCCTCCTGTTCCTGTACCCCAGGCTCATTACAAACCTCACCTCCTAATGTGCTTCCTGTCCCCTGTACCCCAGGCCCGTAACAAACCTTACCTCCTAATGTGCCTCCTGTCCCCTGTACCTCAGGCCCGTAACAAACCTTACCTCCTAATGTGCTTCCTGTCCCCTGTACCCCAGGCTCATAACAAACCTTACCTCCTAATGTGCTTCCTGTCCCCTGTACCTCAGGGCCGTAACAAACCTTACCTCCTAATGTGCTTCCTGTCACCTGTACCCCAGGCCCATAACAAACCTTACCTCCTAATGTGCCTCCTGTCCCCTGTAACCCAGGCCTGTAACAAACCTTACCTCCTAATGTGCCTCCTGTCCCCTGTATCACAGGCACGTAACAAACCTTACCTCCTAATGTGCCTCCTGTCCCCTGTATCACAGGCACGTAACAAACCTTACCTCCTAATGTGCCTCCTGTTCCTGTACCCCAGGCTCATAACAAACCTTACCTCCTAATGTGCCTTCTGTCCCCTGTACCTCAGGCCCGTAACAAACCTTACCTCCTAATGTGCTTCCTGTCCCCTGTACCCCAGGCCCGTAACAAACCTTACCTCCTAATGCGCCTCCTGTACCCTGTACCCCAGGCCAGTAAGAAACCTTACCTCCTAATGTGCCTCCTGTCCCCTGTACCCCAGGCCCACAACAAACCTTACCTCCTAATGTGCCTCCTGTCCCCTGTACCCCAGGCTTGTAACAAACCTTACCTCCTAATGTGCCTCCTGTCCCCTGTAACCCAGGCTTGTAACAAACCTTACCTCCTAATGTGCCTCCTGTCCCCTGTACCTCAGGCCCGTAACAAACCTTACCTCCTAATGTGCCTCCTGTCCCCTGTACCACAGGCCTGTTACAAACCTTACCTTCTAATGTGCCTCCTGTTCCTGTACCCCAGGCTCATAACAAACCTTACCTCCTAATGTGCCTCCTGTCCCCTGTACCCCAGACCCGTAACAAACCTTACCTCCTAATGTGCCTCCTGTCCCGTGTACCCCAGGAACATAACAAACCTTACCTCCTAATGTGCCTCCTGTTCCCTGTACCCCAGGCCCACAACAAACCTTACCTCCTAATGTGCCTCCTGTTCCTGTATCCCAGGCCCACAACAAACCTTACCTCCTAATGTGCCTCCTGTCCCCTGGATCCCAGGCCCATAACAAACCTTTCCTCCTAATGTGCCTCCTGTCCCTGTACCCCAGGCTCATAACAAACCTTACCTCCTAATGTGCCTCCTGTCCCCTGTACCCCAGGCTCATAACAAACCTTACCTCCTAATGTGCCTCCTGTCCCTGTACCCCAGGCTCATAACAAACCTTACCTCCTAATGTGCCTCCTGTCCCATGTACCCCAGGCTCATAACAAACCTTACCTCCTAATGTGCCTCCTGTTCCTGTACCAAAAACCACTGCATTTACTTTGCCACCTGTTAAATATAGAAAAATCGTAAATACACACATAGGTTTTATATAAGGAAAATCTGTGCAAATTCACCAATGTCTAAACATTCATCCAAATATGAAGCTTTACCTGATAACATTATATTAATGATATTGAAATTTCATGGACTATAATTTTTTCAGTGTGAATATAACGTTTTCTCTCACATGGGAATATTTTGTCACAAAGTAGTGTTGTTTACTATACATACTTGTTTGCATCATTGTTTTTATATCATATTTGTCTACCTGTTTCCTGCCAGATTTCAGGATTTATATCATATTTGTCTTTACCTGTTTTCTGCTAGATTTCAGGATTTATATAATATTTGTCTTTACCTGTTTCCTGCTAGATTTCAGGATTTATATAATATTTGTCTTTACCTCTTTCCTGCTAGATTTCAGGATTTATATAATATTTGTCTTTACCTGTTTTTGCCAGATTTCAGGATTTATATAATATTTGTCTTTACCTGTTTCCTGCCAGATTTCAGGATTTATATCATATTTGTCTTTACCTGTTTTCTGCTAGATTTCAGGATTTATATAATATTTGTCTTTACCTGTTTCCTGCTAGATTTCAGGATTTATATAATATTTGTCTTTACCTCTTTCCTGCTAGATTTCAGGATTTATATAATATTTGTCTTTACCTGTTTTTGCCAGATTTCAGGATTTATATAATATTTGTCTTTACCTCTTTCCTGCTAGATTTCAGGATTTATATAATATTTGTCTTTACCTGTTTCCTGCTAGATTTCAGGATTTATATAATATTTGTCTTTACATGTTTCCTGCCAGATTTCGGGATTTATATAATATTTGTCTTTACCTCTTTCCTGCTAGATTTCAGGATTTATATCATATTTGTCTTTACCTGTTTCCTGCCAGATTTCAGGATTTATATAATATTTGTCTTTACCTGTTTCCTGCTAGATTTCAGGATTTATATAATATTTGTCTTTACCTCTTTCCTGCTAGATTTCAGGATTTATATAATATTTGTCTTTACCTGTTTCCTGCCAGATTTCGGGATTTATATAATATTTGTCTTTACCTGTTTCCTGCCAGATTTCAGGATTTATATAATATTTGTCTTTACCTGTTTCCTGCCAGATTTCGGGATTTATATAATATTTGTCTTTACCTGTTTCCTGCCAGATTTCGGGATTTATATAATATTTGTCTTTACCTGTTTCCTGCCAGATTTCAGGATTTATATAATATTTGTCTTTACCTGTTTCCTGCTAGATTTCAGGATTTATATAATATTTGTCTTTACCTGTTTCCTGCCAGATTTCGGGACCAGTTGTTTCTATATGTGCCTGCCTGTTTGCTGTGTTATCAAACTGGTTTGTCCAAACTGCATTTTCTATGCTATCAGCAAATCGCTTGGCCTGCAAACAAAAAATTCCTGATACTACTACTGAGTACTTGGATGTTAAGATTCTAATCTTAAATGTCTTTTTTAATAAATACTAAAAATTAACTCTCAAAATTAATATTCTTAATGACATAACTTATTGTCTTACAGAATTCAATTTACATAAACTTTAACCCAACAACATTTATGAAAATAGTCTTGTCATTTCAATTCTTTTTTATACACAATAGCAATATAGTTTTCAATTTTATGTTATATATGATTCAGACAATTATTCTAAAAGTTTTTAATATAAAACACAATGTTTACTTATACAAATCCATATATAGATACTTTAACATCAAACACTTTTCTTTGAAATAAGTTCAAAAATACAAATCTATATATATACATCTAAGACTTTTCTTTGAAATAAGTTTACTGATACAAATCTATAAGCAGATTCTTTAACAACCAACACTTTTTCTTAGACAAATCTAAATATAGATAGTTGCACTGAGAGATCTCTCCTATATAAAATTTTTTGCAAGTTACCTGTACACCCAAATATATAAAATAATAAAAGATTTCTGTTAAAAATACAATGTGATTTTCATCATTACTTTTACTACAGTGAAAGTGAAGCTACCTTGGGAGCAGGTGCTTGGGGGTCAGTCATTCTGTCAACAATACATGGTTGGTTAAGAGAGTAGATTGTACTGTAAATGATATATATGACAGAACAGATGACACAAACTAAAATAACATTGTATCATATCTCTTCAAGACTTAAATTCTGTACTGTAGTAATTTAAAACAATGTTTATTTGTTTTCGTTGTATCATGAGGTCAGGGGTTTATATCATAGTTCCGATAATAAAATTCCACACAATGTAAAAACCATTGTAAAGATATACCTTCCCAAAATTAGGATACTGGACAGGTTCCCAGGGGTCAACACAAAGAGCTCTGCAAGGAGGTGATATGAGGAGCTTTCAGGCTATTTATATTTAAAGTCAGACTGTGTTTGGAGAGTGCTGCCCATCATGCATGATAAAAACCCCTATTGTAGTTTTTTTATATAAAAGGAGTCTGTGCATTGTAGCTGCTATAAAAGATAAAAATTTTCTGCCCCTACCCAATACTTCATCCTGGTGGCAGTAAAGGTTTTAGGCCTTACCGCAATACAACTTACCCAAGTGATTAATTGTTTGTTAACTTGTTCTCCTGAATGTAGCTGCAATATTGCAAGCCATTAAACAACCAATCAATCAATCAACCAACCATGCAAAAGGGACATAACTGTCATAATTCCTGAATTTACCAAAAAAATCGAAGAATGTGTCCATGGGACACAGATGCCCCCGCTAAATGAAGTCCCAAACAGGAAGTAGTTGTCCGACAGGTCTGAAAGTTGCTTAGGATGTACAACTTGTGATACTGAACCACCATGCGAAATTTGAAATTGTTCTCATGTAGGGTTTCTGAGAAAAGCTTGACGGAAATACCTTTGGACATACGTACATCCGTACTTACGGACAGACAGATGGAAATTAGTAAAGCTTAATGCACCCCGACATAATGCGGGGGCATAAAAAAAAAAAAACAAAAATAGAATAGCTAGTTGTTTACATAATCTTTGACAGCACAGTATACAGTTATTGACTGGGTCATCAGTCAACGGCTGATCATTTGGACCAAAGATCTGAACTGTTGCCCAAACTGAAGGTGGAACTCTCAGGTATAAATTTTTTTTATAAACGATAGTTTGCAGATGCCGATCTCTAGCAAATGAAAATCATCCAACCTTGCCAACAGCTTGGAGCCGTCAACAGTAGATTGCTGCACTGATTCTAGCATTATTAAAAAAAAAAACCATCAAAATAATAGCAAAAAATCACCTGAACATTTATATATAGAGACAATAAAATGAAATATAACAATTATCATTATTAATTTACTAGAACAAATAATCATACCCTCGCTTTTTTTTGTTTGTTTGTTTGTTTGGTTGTTTGTTTGGTTTTTTTTGTTTGGTTTTTTTTTTATCTGACAAATCACAAAACTAACTTCGGATTAAAACGGCAGTAAAATTTGGCCTATTAATTTACCTGATGATTGTAATTGTTGGGGTCTGTCCATGGTACCACAGGGATTTGCCGGACATCAGCTCCAAGCAATTTCAACATTTCTATTTTTTCCTACAACAATTATCCAAATAAAATAGAGACCACTATGCATTTCTTATCCTAATCAAAGGTAGACAATCCCTTCAATCATCAAAATTGTCATAAAAATAACAGTGATTATCTCCCATTAAAGTTACATTAACAAAACTGGCATGTGTCATTCTGATGTACCCATATTCTTCCAATCCTGATGCCATATACAGGTCAGGTTATGATAATTAAACCTAATGATTCTTCTCTTTAGTATAAAATTGAGAACAGACATATGTTTACCGGTAGCTTTCATTTGCTTGAAATTTTCAGGTACATATCATTCAAAACAAATAATTTTTTTTAGCTTATATGATCTTCAAAAGGACTTTTTGCTTGATTAACTAATTATTAGTTTCAAACAGTAGAAAAGAACTTTTAAAGCATATTTCCTTTGCAACTCCATTTTACAGTCTTGGAAAATGGTAAAAGCTTTGAAAATAAAATCATTTAAATTTCCATAAAACAAAGCTAAAAATTAAAGTCAATGCTAGCTGATTATATTCACAGCTTTATGCAGGGTAAATAAAGATATATCAGACTAGATGATATACAAAGAACTACGTTTCCTTAACAATGTCAGTTAATGCTTGATTCAGCATTGCATAAGGAAACTGAAATCTTGACTGGTTCCCTGAATAAAATTCACAAAACTTTTGGATAATTTTTCAACCAGATATGCAATTATTTTGTCCAAAATAGCACAGCCTTTTGTCACTTGAATTTGAAAATGATTTAAAATTTTGCTGACAATAATACACATTCAATTTGTTAAGTCAAATTCATCCTCGAACTGAAATGGAGAATGTCATTTTCTAAAAAAACACAGCACTATTAGTCTAGCAAGCATGAATGGGTCAAATTTGTAGGGGGGGGGGGGGCACTCCCAATTTGTATGGGGTCACTCCCAATTTGTATGGGGGTTCACTAATTTGTATGGGGGGGGGGGTCACTCCCAATTTCTATGGGGGGTCACTCCCAATTATCACTACTCAAACATATGCAGCAGGGGACAAAATAACAGGAGCACAACATGTAACAACAAAAGTGACGTCAAAATCTCACTGTTAACAATTATATACAGATAAAATAATCATTTTCTCTTTATACATGTACACATATAGAAGAAAACACATTTTTAACCTCAATTTTAATGTGTTCATAAATATCAGTCCAGCCACTACAAATGAAACATATGTCAGAGTATGTACATGAGTAATGAAAGAAAGTTCTCCCAAAAGACTTTTAATTGTACATATGTGTGAATACCTTTGATTGATTATTTGGCATGTAGATCACACATTTGTATCCCATGGCCAAGCACATATGTGCTAATCCTATGCCTGTATTACCAGCTGTACCTTCTACTACTGTACCACCAGGCTTAAGTTGTCCTAAAACATATTGTAAATATTTGTCCATTTTTCATGTTTTTATAACTAAAAAGACTTTTATGTAAATATTTTAAAACTAAATCTCAGCCAAAGACTTATCATAATTTACAGAAATAAAACTGAAGAGATTTCTATTCCTTCAGTAAAATCAAATGTGTTTCCTGTCTGTAATGGTGAAATAGGATTTCAATAGATAAGAAATACATCAAAATCTCTGCAACCATTGGAACATAACCAGAAATGTGCCCTGCTGTTTTTCTACATAAACTGTGCTGACCACCTTAACTGATGCTAATGAGCATATAACAACATAACAAAATTTCTTCTAGTTCTACATAATGATTAAACTACTTTAAAAAATGTTAACACCGTATTTTTTGTTTGGGTATGTATACATTATTAACTAGTAATGCTAGTTATCTCCCTTTAAAAACTAGGTTACAACATCTGCTGATAATGGTTTGTTCTATTTCATTAACTATTAAAGATAATCTATTGAATTGACTTATATAAAGTCATTTAGCTGACATTACTGCACACAAAAAAGAAGAAAGTTCCACTTGGAGACCATGTTCTTATTCATGTTTCATCTTTATAGTATGATCTTTAATAGTGATCTAACCTACCTTTTTCCTCGGCATCTTTAATCAGAAACAATGCAGCTCTGTCCTTGACAGATCCTCCACCATTACAAAACTCAGCCTTTGCTAAAATTTCACAACCTAAATAAAAACAATTTGTATATATATCAACATCTTCACATAATATTCAAATATAAGTTTCCTACATAAACAATAAGATTATATCTGCCATTAATCTTTTTGTATATCCTGTATTTTAATTCTGTTTACTATTTTTATATCAAGGATTTCTATTTTTATTAACAAAAACAAAATCTTAAACAAATACTTTTGTACTTTACTGGTAAAAATAACAACTCATTTGTTATAAATAGTATTTAAATAATTTTTTTTCTATATTAAGTACATTTTTTATGTTTATAAAAGCTCAGGAAATACCTGAATTGATTTAAATAATAAAAAAAACATCAACAACTTTGTTTACAATTTCAAAGTGAATGATCAGATTAGTCTAGCTAGGAATATCTCCCATACAATACAAAACATTTCCAATGTCAAGGAGAAAAAAATTAAGCACCTTAATTTTACAATTGTTAAGTTATCAACTCATTCTTATTACATGACTGGAATAATCACGATCTCAGGTAAATAAAATATACAAAGAAACTGGTACTGAAGTACAGTCATGAATAAAAACACTGGGTAGGTTGGGGGATAATAGATTTTTTTTCTATTTCTAACATTGTTAATACAATTTTTGTGTAAAAACATGCTAAGATAATTTAACTTTTCAAACTTTTAGATCTTATGAAATTTTCAGGATAGAGTCAGAAAACCAACACATTTTTTTGATATCATATATGTATATATTTATCACCAGATGAGTCAAAAATCTGTTAAATGGAACCCATATGTCACATCAACAAATGAACTAGATTTCAAAATTGATGTAAAAGTTCCCTTTTTAGTCCCATATTTTATTAATTACTTTAAAAAGTTCATTTCAATCTCACACTACATATATACAATGTAATGTAAACACTAAGCTGGTCTGTTAAAATATGTATAGTACCATTTTATTCATATATTTACCTGTTTCTTTGCTTACTTTGTTCAACTTAACTAGAGGTGTCCTGTAATAAACAAGAATTTAGAATCAACTGCATTGATACACAGAAATTGTTTGTCCCTACATATAGCTGAAATACTGACAGATGGATGTAAGGCAACATTCAATCATCCAACAAATTTTACTAAGTGTAGATTATACAAGTACTTGTGTTTAGTGATTTTTATAGTACCATACAGTTAAAGTATATCCATATAGTTTGAATCTCAGTAGCTAAAAGACAGAAAAATATGTTGACATATAAACTATTATTATTCAAAGAATAAATTCTATTAAACATAGGTTATTAAATTTCTTTTACTACATAGTAAAATTTATGGCCTTTTAACCACTTATTTCTCAACAGCCTACAAATTTTAAAAAAAATTTAAAAAAAAACCTGACAATTATCAGAATCTAATTTATTTAAGAACATTAAGATTCAGAAATCTTTGTTTGTTTGAAGTTTAAAGTCTTTTTCAGATATTCTTTAGCTATATTGTGGTTTCCAGTTTGTTTTATTAGGGAAAGAAGATGGAAAAACCCTGACCTTTGGTAGGAAACTGACAAAACCTTGTAAATTGAGATTGGAGCTTACCACACCCTACCCCCTGTCCTCAGTGTTGACAGGAGTGTAATCAACTGTAAATGGCTACATGAATCCACATTATCCACTCTGCCACCAAGGCCAAAGATAATGAAACTTTATTTAATACAACAAAATTCCATAAATATCTAAACACAGTTGTACAAACAAACATTATAACCCAATTATATTTTATTCTATGAAAATTGAATAAAGTTGCCAGTATAAAGTACAACTTTAAAACAAGAAGATCCTAGAAGCCACTAATCGCTAGACATTTGCCTTAGTATATTTAATATGATTTAGATAGCTTCAGCAATAGTTGATACCTGTTTGGTGTTACTAAAAATACAGTCAGGATGAAGTATAATGTGCTTCTATTTCTTTGCCATGTTAACAAACTTTTTATGGACCTTGACAAGAATCTTATGAGAAGCATAAATTAACCACTTACTTTTCTGTAGCACTCTCCACTACTTACATTTCTGAAACACTTTCCACTACTTACCTTTCTGAAACACACTCCATTACTTTCACTTCTGGAGCACCCTACACTGCTAACCTTTTAGAAGCAACCTCCACTGCTTATACTTCTTGAGAACCCTCCACTGCTTACCCTTCAGGAACACACTCCACTACTTACCCTTCAGGAGCACCCTCCAAAACTTACTCTTCAGGAGCACCCTCAAAAACTTACCCTTCTGGAGCACCCTCCACTGCTAACCTTTCCATAGCACCCAAACTGGTTACCTGTCTACAGCACCATCCACTGCTTACCCTTTAATAGACCCTCCACTGGGTACCTTTCCAAAAAACCCTCCTCTTCTTACCTTTCTAGAACACCCTCCACTGCTACCCTTCCATAACACCCCCACTGCTTACCATCTAGAGCACCATCCACTGCTTACCCTACTGCAACACATTCCACTTCTTACCCTTCTTGGGCACCCTCCACTCTTTACCATATTAGAGTGCCCCCTCCTGCTGACCCTTCAGTAGCACCCTCCACTGCTTACCCTTCAGAAGCAACCCCCACTGCTTACCCTTACATAGCATGCTCCACTGCTTAACCTTTGGAAACACCCTCCACTGCTAACCCTTCAACAGCACCCTCTGCTACTTATACTTCTTGAGCACCCTCCACTGCTTACCCTTCTTGAGCATCCTCCACTGATTATCCTTCCATAGCAGCCTCCACTGCTTACCATTCCATAGCATGCCCCACTGCTTACCGTTCAGGAGAACCCTCCACTGCTTACCCTTCTACTGCACTCTCCACTACTTTTACTTCTTGAGCACCCTCCACTGCTTACCCTTCTACAGCACCCTCTACTACTTATACTTCTTGAGCACTCTCCACTGCTTACCCTTCTACAGCACCCTCCACTACTTATAGTTCTTGAGCACCCACCACTGCTTACCTTCTTGAGCACCCTCCACTGCTTACCCTTCCATAGCACTCTCCACTGCTTACCCTTCTGTAGCACCCTCCACTTCTTACCCTTCTTGAGCACACTCCACTGCTTACCCTTAAGGAACACACTCCACTGCTTATCCATCTATAGCACCTCCACTACTTACCATTCAGGAGAACCTTCCACTACTTTCCATCCTGGCGCACCCTTCACTGCTTACCCTTCTAGAGCACCCTCGTTTTTAGTAGGTTTTCAGTGACTCTTCTGTAGTTTTCTGTATTTGTGATCCATGTTATTTGTCATTTTATTATTTTTATAACATATGAATGAATGAATCTTTCAATGGATACATATTTCCATATTTATTGACAGTTTTGTTATCATATCTTGGTATTACAATGTCCTTAAAATAGTAGCATACCTTCCGACCATTCCAACAAATCCATTTCTAATTGCTTCCTAAAAAAATAATATTCAAACCCATAAACAATAATCCATAATTATGTTTGTATTTTACTGTTTTTATTGGTATCATTACAATAAAAGTTGTTAATCCTACATGTACTAGTATTACTTTAGGTCTGTCCAGACTCAACAATCAGATCACTAGAAACATGCATTCCCACCCCCACCACCCATTCCCCACATTTCAGCATAAATCCTTTGAGGTATATTTCAATTTGTGAATCTAGAATAGCAAAATTTGATATTTTATTATAACTCCACGCTTGATATAGTGCATCTTATGATTTTTACTCAAGCACCGTGCTTTAGCAGCTTTTATAGTTTTAGAAACCGCCATACATGCTCTTTTTAGATCAGAAAGTAACATTTTAGACTAACAACATATGAAGATTTTAGTGCTTTTATGACTAGTGCCTGATATTTTACGTAGTGCTGCTTCTTGACTTTTAGTGCCTTTAGTGCTTTTACAATAAGTAGTGATTTTAAACTGAGTTTAATAACTTTGCATATAATAACTTATATGTGGAAGCCTAACTGTATATATCCGACCAAAATATACACTGTACATAAACGTTCACCTGACTCCGTCAACTACACTGTATTTGTATTCTCACTGTGACTATATGCACCATACACATGAAATTATGTGCACTACGTATATCTATCCAGAGGATAGAGTGGGCCGACTAACAGCGGTAGTTACCTGAACAAGACTAATAGGTTCTTTCATACGTTTTTGGGAAAGACCGGTTGATCTTTCATGAGTGATAGAAACGAGCCAAAAGACATAAAAATTTCAATCACGAGTGAAAGTTCACACAGACTTTCCCAAAAACGTATGAAAGTACCTATTTCTTCCGTAAACCAACAACTTTCACATCGTTATAACATATAGACTCTCGACGTCCGATCAGAACGTCGGAAACAAGAATGTCATAGAAGAACTTTGTAATGCTTCCATAACAACGTCCTTGCTTTGATTGGATGACGCAGCAAGTACAGATGTGTGCGCGTGTGTGAGCTCATCTGTACCAGAAATCTGCCATTTACGGAAGAAAAGACTATTGACCCATTTCCAGTTTTACATGATTTATCTCCCCTTTTACTTCCTGTTAAAAAAACTACGGCTATCATTACTAAAAGACTATGATATTGAAATAAAGATTTTGGATTGTTTTTATTTTAATATTGTTTGTCTATGCCAATTAAATTTTTCATCTAATTAACCTTATAAGTAGATGTTACTATAGCCATAAGCAACAGGTGAGTTTGAATACAACACGGATGTCACTGGTAACCTTGTTTATTTAAGCTATAAAACAGCTGGGGTTCTACCTCCAATTAACATCAGGTAAATAGGATAATGAACATAGATTAATGAATTAACGATCATGTTTACACAGCAGGCGGTTTTAATATCCTTCCTCACTCAGATATTGACACCTGTCATTCAACTGAAGCGTGAAAATTTATCAAAGACAATTGTCCATTTCAAAAGGTTTCAACAGGACAAAACTGCGGCTATAGCTATAGCCGCAGTTTTTAGTACCGGAAATGGACACTAGGTGGCGTTTTTTAAATTGGAAAGTCGTCAATTACTGTTTCTGCTCACTGGTAACATTAATATATGTTTCTATTGTAATTAGATATATAGGATTGGTGTTCATTTCATTATGTCAATTATTTTATGCCAAATTATTGCACTTGTTTCTGTAAAAAAAATACTCTATTAATTTCTGTCTGTAATTGTTTAATGAAACAAGTGCATGTGAACTTAACATTACTTCTGCTGAAGGGGTCATTGTCGACCTGGGTACTATATCAGCGTACCCAGGGTACTTAAAATTTGAGAAATGGTACCCAGGGTACTGTCGCTTAACATAAACGTACCCAGACCAATATTGTTGAACCAATTTCCATATTTTTCAACAGTGTTCATAAACATGAACATAATCAAAACAAACTTAACTGTAAATTGTAACAAAACGCCATTCTTCTATTTATAATTGTTGACCAAATACGCGAAAGAAATGAACATAATCTCGCGATACTTACCACACCGGGTATGTTTATGTTAAGCGACAGTACCCAGGGTACCATTTCTCAAATTTTAAGTACCCTGGGTACGCTGATATAGTACCCAGGTCGACAATGACCCCTTCAGCATTACTTCTGTACTTTTAAATCCAAGAGCAAATTCCTTTTTTTTTAAGATATAAAATGTAAAATCTCTGACATTCATTTTATTCTAACCAGCTGGTCATACTTACTTGGGAATATTGTGATAGGTTGCTGCATTTCAAGACAAATGTTTTTGCTTTTCTAATAAGCATTCCCAATATTAAATGTCAAGAAATAGGACACTTTTAAAAGTGAAAGTAGACTGGTAAAAGAGGTAACCAGTTTTCACATTACGGGAAATAACTCTATTATCCAACATGGATGCGCCCATGAAAACAAAATTTCGAAAATGAACAAACTTGCGCTTATGGTTTTATTATTATGTAATAATATTAAACACCATAATCTGTTAGATCCGGTCTTGTCAAAAGTTCAATCAGAGAAGGTAGAGAGAATAAGGTATTGCATTAATGTAGTGTAACTGCAGAAAGTCCGGTGACACATTTAAATACGAGTCGACTACAGGGATTTTCCTACCTTTTTTCAAATGGGGCCTGGGCCCCTGTTAATTGGGAAAATTACGACGTAAATTCCACAATTGGGAAAAGTCTTAAATATGAATAAAGTAAAAACATTGCTTTTAAACATCAATGTTTTTAACGAAAGTGTTTCTTGTAATGTAATTAGTCATGAATGACAAGATGGAATCTATAAGCGTGACCTGAAAACTGACAAATTCAAATCAGGCCCCAGTGCCATAAAACATACTTGAGTAAAAATATTTTGCTCAGCATGAGAATTTACTCAACTACCATGACAACAAGGGAAAATGAAAGATTGGAAAGGATGAAATTGAGAATAAAAAAATTCTCAGCAAAGAAAATGTTTATGGCGCCGGGCCCTGTTTTCATAAATATTTTGGAAAAAGTTATCAAAATTTACATATGTAGCCAACTGTGCTGACATCATACTCAAAGAGAAAAATTTCCATGAATCTTGGTGGAATTAAATAGAAACTGAGTTGCAAACATCAGATTTTACTTGCACTCTCGTTTGTTCTGGGGTCTAAATAAATGACTGGATAAGAACTAAATCAGATATACAAAACTCTAAAAAAATGTGCATTGCGTTGGCATTTTAGTTTACCCTGATTCGTATGCTAATCAGCATTCAACCGAACCTTCGCTCTTTTCATAAATGACAAGGGTCGGTAGCGAAGGTTTGGTTGAATGCCGATAATGGATGGGTCTAGAGGTGCAAGAAAACTCATGATTTTCTATTCACAAAGGCTCTGGTCAATATTTAATTTCGTAAAAACAAAATTTCCGTTAATGCAGGGTCACGCTTCATTCCAAATGTATTCTTCCGACTTATTCTTTTCTAGACAAAGCTATTTGAACAAAAAAAAAAACAGCCCATATTACTGGACATCGTAAAAATAAAGTAATTTGTCTTATTTGCGGCATACAATTATCTTTCATATTATTGAACAAAGTTCCGCGACTTACTAAATCTCAGGTTTTTTTATATCATACCGGAATCTGCGTTTGTGGTATAAAACAAGCAAGGTCTAATATAAAACTGGTTGCCGTTATGACTAAAGATACCGGGAACAGTAATTATAAACCAATGTTTGCGAAGTAATCAGATTTTGATTTTGTTTGTAATATTTCGGCTTAGCGTGATTGAATTTATTTTTAGAAACCGGATTACAAAACCTCCTGAATTGGGAATTTTCACTTTCATAATTGGGAAAAAATATGGGTTTTTGCCGTTGGGAATGTGGCCGAATATCGCCCCCAAAATAAAGGCAGGAAAATCCCTGGACTACTATCCTTTACTAAAGTAGTCGGCTACAATATCTACACATATTGTCTATTTGATACTTTATTTGATCTAAATCTTTATATTGTTTGTTTGTTTGATGGTATTTAATGCCACTTTCAGCAATTTTTCAGCTATATTGTGGCGTCCAGTTTTTATTAGGGGAGGAAGCCGGAGTACCCGGAGAAAACCCCCGACCTGCGGTAGGAAAACTGGCAATCCTTGTCAATTAAGATTGGAGTCGAGTACACCCTGCCTGCAGTGAGAATCGAACCCGGAATCTCAGTGTTGACAGACCACGTGATCAATAGAAGACGAACTATCTTGACGTATTTATAATTACAAATATCAAGAAAATAAAAATTACCATGCATATAAGAAGGTGTGAGATGTTCAGGTAGTTTGAGCAGACTCTGCTTTTACCGGTAGCTCGAATATTCGAACAACCCCTGCTTCACTATTGACATCCATCATTATGTATATATCTATTATACGAAATAACAGTCATAGCTAACATAAAACACATTAAAAAGCAACAAACACTCAAAACATTAACCAACATGAACTCCACCTCTGAAGGTGTGATATCAGATGTTCTGGTAGGGTGAGCAGATGCTGCTTCACTATTGACATTGTCTTACTTAAGCTCATAATTGGTGCAATGTCATAAAACAGATTAGAGATTGCAAACTACTTAAAGGTAATAGTATCCATCTGTTTTACAAACATCTAATTAATTTATGAATTAACAATTCACACTGGTGACCAACACATTACGTCAGTAATGACCTTGAATGTGGGTCTGTTTTACCTAAAACATGTTTGCCCCCAGTACTCGTTCACCCTATTACCTGTTCCCTCTAGGTTTGTTTGCTCGTATGTTTGGTATATATATTTATTTAATATGTTTTATATGGTCAGTTGTTTTGCAGTTCCAGTTGGTCTTTGGGAATGTCTGCAGGTCTGTATAAGTTCAAGATCGTCTTCAAAAAGTGTGTAGTTGTCATCTCTGAATTCCTGTAGCTGTCCCAGGTGGTCTGTATCTCTGTCTCTAGTGTGGTGTATTGTCTGTCTAGGTCTTCTGGTCTTATGCTGATGTCTACTATCTGGGCCTCCTTGTTCAGTGCTGGAACTAATACATAAAATGGTACGTGTTTTGCTGCGTAGTTTAGGCGGTTATGCCATCCTACAAAAAAAAGGATAATGTAGAAACACATTAAATACAATTTATATAAGAAAGTAATGAACATTTACTATTAATATACATGTACTAGTAGTACTAAACTAATTGCTTTTATAAATTTCTCTGTCCAAGGTTATTATTTTTAATTATTAAAATCATTTTATTAACGACCAAAAAACCCAAATTAGTAAGTGATTTTATAATTAATTGAAGCCATTTTTAATCATTAAACATAACTTCATATACAACAATTGTTATTATAATGTAGGGCGAACGGACCCATATCCAGGGTGAATGGACTCGAGGCAAACAGACCTAGGGCAAACGGACCCGACAAAAGTGACCTTAAATGTACTGTCCCAATCTAGAATATTTTGTGAGCTTTGATATATACTCCATAAAGTGTTGATGCCGAAGTATTACTGCAACAAAATGAGAAAGTAATGAGAATCTGAAGTCATTTTGTTTTCATACAATAGAGTTTAACTCGCTTTTGTTGTAGATTTCAATTTACACATGAATATCTAATTATAAAGCATACTTTTAACTTTTTATTGATACTTAAGCTCATTAGGTAATGTTAAAATCATTTGTGTAAAAAAATTTTAGGTGAGTATTCTTCTTTTTCATACTCTTATTTTATGTTCAGTTTTTAAACATATGATGATCTTCAGATTTATGAATTTGGACAGTCTAGATTCATTGAGCTCATAATTTTTTTTAAGAAATTACATGTATAATCAAAATTATTTTATGTTTAAGTGTTCTAGAAACACCCATAAAAACTTCTGCTTTATAATTATCCTGTTTATCTACTTAACTAGCTAATGAAAATTTTAATAAACATTTGGATGTGCATGTATATATGTTCAAAACAAATCTTTGTTTACATATTAAATATTTGTATTTCAAAAAGCATTTCTTTTTCTAAATTTTTATTAGGAAATGTATTCTTGATATACACATACGTACTTCTATTAATTTGAAGAGTTTACATTTCTTTCTTGATATTCTAATATGGAAGATACAACATTAGGTAAAATACATATTATACCCCCACACGTAAGAGACGTGCTATATTGAAATCATCTTGTCTGTCCATCCGTCCGTCTGGTGTAAACTTTTGTAACAGATTTCTTGGCTTCTACTAAAGGGATTGATTTCAGATTTGGCTCACAGCTTTAGCATGACAAGTTGTACCGTGCCTTCCTTTTCCAGGTCAGTCATTTATCTACTTCCTGTTTTCTGAGCCAAAAATGGTCAAGTGGGGGTATATACTTAGCACAACTTAGTGCTGGTCCATATTTCTCTGTCTGTCAAATTGCAACAATGCATTAATGCCTATTGACACTTGTGTAAAACCCCTGAAAGGTTATTTGCAAAAATATAAAATTTTTAGTTATTTATGTCCATTTGGGAAATATTTCTTGATATAAAGATGGGCAACATTAACATTCCTACTAAACAAAATAGTACAAAAAGTATCTGAAGCACTGGAATCAAAATATGTAATAAATCACTCTGATTTGCCTCTAATGATTTCTCCATTAGCTTTTCTAATGGTGAAAATAACGGAGTGTAGGTGGAGATAAAATTTCATCAGATTGGTTTTCGGTGGCCAAGTGGTCTACTATTGATCACGTAGTCTGTCAACACTGAGGTTGCGGGTTTGAGTCTCACTGCGAGCAGGATTTACTCGACTCCAATCTTAATTGACAAGGATTGCCAGTTTTCTTACCAAGGTCAGTGCTTCTCTCTAGCTACCCCCCTAATAAAAACTGGATGCCATGAAATAGCTAAAAAATTGTTGAAAGTGACGTTAAAAAAAATCATTAAAACTAACAAACTAAACTCTTGTGATGTGTTATTAAACATGACTTCCTTCTTTATTCCTAGATGTGGTTATGAGTTGGACACACTGTGGACAGCTGAGCTAGCTCATTCACCGTTTGCAGCAACACCACTGATAGCCGATGTGGACGGTAATGGTCACTTTGAGATTATTGCAGCTCCATTTAGTGAAAGTTTAACAGTCCTGCATGGTCACAATGGTCAAATATTACACCATTCAACATGGCCAGCAGTAAACTTGGAAAATTCTGTCCATGCTAGTGCCATTCAGGTAAGCAAGTACATCTTGGTTTCCTTGAAACCTGGCAATATTAATCTCTTTGGGCTCAAGTTGTAAACAATTTACAGATTTATGATGTCTTCACTAATGTAGATTCCTAAAGTGTTGTCTAGACCTGTATAATTTTGTCCACACAGGAAAGGAAATTTCATTCTTCATTGCATCCAGCAAAAATATAAAATGTGGACATATGTAAATGTATCTTACATGTACATGGAATATAAAAGTGACTAATTTTTTTGCTTTTTAGTGTTAATTGAGATACTAAATTTTAATTAAAGATTGTTTTTTTTTATAGTACGACATAAACCATGATGGTATGTTGGATATTATGTTTACTTTGTCCTCTGGAGAACTCAGATTTTATGCACCAGATGGAACATGGATGAAAAATGACACATACCAGGTACAGTTTTATGGTTTATATTCATCTCTTCAAAGTCAGTATAAATATACACAACATTATATGTGTAAATAACCACATTCTAATTCTCAATAAAGTATATGCACCTTACTTGGAGTTTGACAAACAAACTGTGACAACATTTGCCTGGACAAAAGAAAACAGGAAACAGAACTTGTACACAGTAATTGTTTTACTGTATGTATATTTTTTTTTACCAGAGTATTCCTTTTTAATACCAGGGAATTAATATCAAAACATAAAGATACCAAAATATCCTAAAATACAGATACCATAGGCATAACATCCTGACACAAATATACTGTAATTCATAATACAAAGATACCAAAATATCCTTAAATACAGATACCATAGGCATAACATCCTGACACAAAGTTACCATAAATCAGAATACAAAGATACCAAAATATCGTAAAATACAGATACCATAGGCACAACATCCTGACATAAAGTTACTATAAATCATAATACAAAGATACCAAAATATCCTTAAATACAGATACCATAGGCATAACATCCTGACACAAAGTTACTATAAATCATAATACAAAGATACCAAAATATCGTAAAATGCAGATACCATAGGCATAACATCCTGACATGAAGTTACTATAAATCATAATACAAAGATACCAAAATATCCTAAAATGCAGATACCATAGGCATAACATCCTGACACAAAGTTACCATAAATCATAATACAAAGATACCAAAATATCCTAAAATGCAGATACCATAGGCATAACATCCTGACACAAAGTTACCATAAATCATAATACAAAGATACCAAAATATCCTAAAATGCAGATACCATAGGCATAACATCCTGACACAAAGTTACTATAAATCATAATACAAAGATACCAAAATATCCTAAAATACAGATACCATAGGCATAACATCCTGACACAAAGTTACTATAAATCATAATACAAAGATACCAAAATATCCTAAAATACAGATACCATAGGCATAACATCCTGACATAAAGTTACTATAAATCATAATACAAAGATACCAAAATATCCTAAAATACAGATACCATAGGCATAACATCCTGACATAAAGTTACTATCAATCATAATACAAAGATACCAAAATATCCTAAAATACAGATACCATAGGCATAACATCCTGATACAAAGTTACTATAAATCATAATACAAAGATACCAAAATATCCTAAAATACAGATACCATAGGCATAACATCCTGACATAAAGTTACTATAAATCATAATACAAAGATACCAAAATATCCTAAAATACAGATACCATAGGCATAACATCCTGACATGAAGTTACTATAAATCAGAATACAAAGATACCAAAATATTCTAAAATACAGATACCATAGGCATAACATCCTGACACAAAGTTACTATAAATCATAATACAAAGATACCAAAATATCCTAAAATACAGATACCATAGGCATAACATCCTGACATAAAGTTACTATAAATCATAATACAAAGATACCAAAATATCCTAAAATACAGATACCATAGGCATAACATCCTGACATATAGTTACTATAAATCATAATACAAAGATACCAAAATATCCTAAAATACAGATACCATAGGCATAACATCCTGACACAAAGTTACCATAAATCATAATACAAAGATACCAAAATATCGTAAAATACAGATACCATAGGCACAACATCCTGACATAAAGTTACTATAAATCATAATACAAAGATACCAAAATATCCTAAAATACAGATACCATAGGCATAACATCCTGACACAAAGTTACTATAAATCATAATACAAAGATACCAAAATATCCTAAAATACAGATACCATAGGCATAACATCCTGACATAAAGTTACTATAAATCATAATACAAAGATACCAAAATATCCTAAAATACAGATACCATAGGCATAACATCCTGACATAAAGTTACTATCAATCATAATACAAAGATACCAAAATATCCTAAAATACAGATACCATAGGCATAACATCCTGATACAAAGTTACTATAAATCATAATACAAAGATACCAAAATATCCTAAAATACAGATACCATAGGCATAACATCCTGACATAAAGTTACTATAAATCATAATACAAAGATACCAAAATATCCTAAAATACAGATACCATAGGCATAACATCCTGACATGAAGTTACTATAAATCAGAATACAAAGATACCAAAATATTCTAAAATACAGATACCATAGGCATAACATCCTGACACAAAGTTACTATAAATCATAATACAAAGATACCAAAATATCCTAAAATACAGATACCATAGGCATAACATCCTGACATAAAGTTACTATAAATCATAATACAAAGATACCAAAATATCCTAAAATACAGATACCATAGGCATAACATCCTGACATATAGTTACTATAAATCATAATACAAAGATACCAAAATATCCTAAAATACAGATACCATAGGCATAACATCCTGACACAAAGTTACCATAAATCATAATACAAAGATACCAAAATATCGTAAAATACAGATACCATAGGCACAACATCCTGACATAAAGTTACTATAAATCATAATACAAAGATACCAAAATATCCTAAAATACAGATACCATAGGCATAACATCCTGACACAAAGTTACTATAAATCATAATACAAAGATACCAAAATATCCTAAGATACAGATACCATAGGCATAACATCCTGACACAAAGTTACTATAAATCATAATACAAAGATACCAAAATATCGTAAAATACAGATACCATAGGCATAACATCCTGACATAAAGTTACTATAAATCAGAATACAAAGATACCAAAATATCCTAAAATGCAGATACCATAGGCATAACATCCTGACACAAAGTTACTATAAATCAGAGTACAAAGATACCAAAATATCCTAAGATACCGATACCATAGGCATAACATCCTGACACAAATATACTATAAATCAGAATACAAAGATACCAAAATATCCTAAAATACAGATACCATAGGCATAACATCCTGACACAAAGTTACCATAAATCATAATACAAAGATACCAAAATATCGTAAAATACAGATACCATAGGCATAACATCCTGACACAAAGTTACTATAAATCATAATACAAAGATACCAAAATATCCTAAAATGCAGATACCATAGGCATAACATCCTGACACAAAGTTACTATAAATCAGAGTACAAAGATACCAAAATATCCTAAGATACCGATACCATAGGCATAACATCCTGACACAAATATACTATAAATCAGAATACAAAGATACCAAAATATCGTAAAATACAGATACCATAGGCATAACATCCTGACACAAAGTTACCATAAATCATAATACAAAGATACCAAAATATCGTAAAATACAGATACCATAGGCATAACATCCTGACATAAAGTTACTATAAATCATAATACAAAGATACCAAAATATCCTAAAATACAGATACCATAGGCATAACATCCTGACATAAAGTTACTATCAATCATAATACAAAGATACCAAAATATCCTAAAATACAGATACCATAGGCATAACATCCTGATACAAAGTTACTATAAATCATAATACAAAGATACCAAAATATCCTAAAATACAGATACCATAGGCATAACATCCTGACATAAAGTTACTATCAATCATAATACAAAGATACCAAAATATCCTAAAATACAGATACCATAGGCATAACATCCTGACATAAAGTTACTATAAATCATAATACAAAGATACCAAAATATCCTAAAATACAGATACCATAGGCATAACATCCTGACATAAAGTTACTATAAATCATAATACAAAGATACCAAAATATCCTAAAATGCAGATACCATAGGCATAACATCCTGACACAAAGTTACCATAAATCATAATACAAAGATACCAAAATATCGTAAAATACAGATACCATAGGCACAACCTCCTGACATAAAGTTACTATAAATCATAATACAAAGATACCAAAATATCCTAAAATACAGATACCATAGGCATAACATCCTGACACAAAGTTACTATAAATCATAATACAAAGATACCAAAATATCCTAAGATACAGATACCATAGGCATAACATCCTGACACAAAGTTACTATAAATCATAATACAAAGATACCAAAATATCGTAAAATACAGATACCATAGGCATAACATCCTGACATAAAGTTACTATAAATCAGAATACAAAGATACCAAAATATCCTAAAATGCAGATACCATAGGCATAACATCCTGACACAAAGTTACTATAAATCAGAGTACAAAGATACCAAAATATCCTAAGATACCGATACCATAGGCATAACATCCTGACACAAATATACTATAAATCAGAATACAAAGATACCAAAATATCCTAAAATACAGATACCATAGGCATAACATCCTGACACAAAGTTACCATAAATCATAATACAAAGATACCAAAATATCGTAAAATACAGATACCATAAGCATAACATCCTGACACAAAGTTACTATAAATCATAATACAAAGATACCAAAATATCCTAAAATGCAGATACCATAGGCATAACATCCTGACACAAAGTTACTATAAATCAGAGTACAAAGATACCAAAATATCCTAAGATACCGATACCATAGGCATAACATCCTGACACAAATATACTATAAATCAGAATACAAAGATACCAAAATATCGTAAAATACAGATACCATAGGCATAACATCCTGACACAAAGTTACCATAAATCATAATACAAAGATACCAAAATATCGTAAAATACAGATACCATAGGCACAACATCCTGACATAAAGTTACTATAAATCATAATACAAAGATACCAAAATATCCTAAAATGCAGATACCATAGGCATAACATCCTGACACAAAGTTACTATAAATCAGAATACAAAGATACCAAAATATCCTAAGATACAGATACCATAGGCATAACATCCTGACATAAAGTTACTATAAATCATAATACAAAGATACCAAAATATCCTACAATACAGATACCATAGGCACAACATCCTGACATAAAGTTACTATAAATCATAATACAAAGATACCAAAATATCCTAAAATACAGATACCATAGGCATAACATCCTGACACAAAGTTACTATAAATCATAATACAAAGATACCAAAATATCCTAAAATGCAGATACCATAGGCATAACATCCTGACATAAAGTTACTATAAATCATAATACAAAGATACCAAAATATCCTAAAATACAGATACCATAGGCACAACATCCTGACATAAAGTTACTATAAATCATAATACAAAGATACCAAAATATCCTAAAATGCAGATACCATAGGCATAACATCCTGACACAAAGTTACTATAAATCAGAGTACAAAGATACCAAAATATCCTAAAATACAGATACCATAGGCATAACATCCTGACACAAAGTTACTATAAATCATAATACAAAGATACCAAAATATCCTAAAATACAGATACCATAGGCATAACATCCTGACACAAAGTTACTATAAATCAGAATACAAAGATACCAAAATATCCTAAAATACAGATACCATAGGCGTAACATCCTGACACAAAGTTACCATAAATCATAATACAAAGATACCAAAATATCCTAAAATACAGATACCATAGGCATAACATCCTGACATAAAGTTACTATAAATCATAATACAAAGATACCAAAACGCTACATAATCTAAAGATACCATTACACCATAATGCAAAGATAATATAAAACTCAAAGATACTATTAAACCCAAACACAAAAATACCATAATATAATAATGCAAAGATACCACAACATCCTAATACAAAGATACTAAAACAGCATAAAACAAAGACACAATATAACATATAGATACCATACCAAAACACCAAAGTACAATGATACCATAACATCCAAATACAGATACCATAACACCATAAAACAGATACCACAACACCATAACTTAAAGACACCAATACACTATAACAGAAAATTACACAAAGATACCATAAAACCATAACACACAGATACCATAATTCAAAATACAAACATATAATAACACTATAGTACACCATAGATACCATAACACCATAAAACAAAAGATATCATATACTAAGGTACTAAATAATATTAATACATGTACAAAGATACTTTAACACCACATACAAAAAAAAGATACTATAACATCATAACACAGATGCCATGACACCATAAAACAAAGATACTATAACATCATAACACAGATGCCATGACACCATAAAACAAAGATACTATGACATCATAACACAGATGCCATGACACCATAAAACAAAGATACTATAACATCATAACACAGATGCAATGACACCATAAAACAAAGATACTATAACATCATAACACAGATGCCATGACACCATAACACAAAGATACTATAACATCCTAACACAGATGCCATGACACCATAACACAAAGATACTATAACATCCTAACACCAATATAAAATAATACCATAAAACAAAGAATGCCATTAACACAAAGATACTATAACATCATAACAACAGATACCAAGAGCTGGTACCAGTATGAACTCATACTGACTCTTCATTCTATTGAAGATAGACCCAGTGTATGTCTCTAAGATGCTGGTACATGTACCAGTGTATGAACTCATACTGACTGTTCCAACCATTGTAGATAGACCCAGTGTATGTATCCAAGAGCTGGTACCAGTATGAACTCATACTGACTGTTCATTCTATTGTAGATAGACCCAGTGTATGTATCCAGGAGCTGGTACCAGTATGAACTCATACTGACTGTTCCAACCATTGTAGATAGACCCAGTGTATGTATCCAAGAGCTGGTACCAGTATGAACTCACACTGACTGTTCATTCTATTGTAGATACACCCAGTGTATGTCTCCAAGAGCTGGTACCAGTATGAACTCATACTTACTGTTCCAACCATTGTATATAGACCCAGTGTATGTCTCCAAGAGCTGGTACCAGTTTGAACTAATACTTACTGTTCATTCTATTGTAGATAGACCCAGTGTATGTATCCAAGAGCAGGTACCAGTATGAACTCATACTGACTGTTCCAACCATTGTAGATAGACCCAGTGTACTAGTATGTCTCCAAGAGCTGGTACCAGTATGAACTCATACTGACTCTTCATTCTATTGTAGATAGACCCAGTGTATGTCTCTAAGATGCTGGTACATGTACCAGTGTATGAACTAATACTGACTGTTCCAACCATTGTATTTCTCCAAGAGCTGGTACCAGTATGAACTCATACTGACTGTTCATTCTATTGTAGATAGACCCAGTGTATGTCTCCAAGACACTGGTACCAGTATGAACTCATATTGACTGTTCATTCTATTGTAGATAGACCCAGTGTATGTCTCCAAGAGCTGGTACCAGTATGAACTTATACTGACTGTTCATTCTATTGTAGATAGACCCAGCGTATGTCTCCAAGACACTGGTATCAGTATGAACTCATACTGACCGTTCATTCTATTGTAGATAGACCCAGTGTATGTCTCCAAGAGCTGGTACCAGTTTGAACTCATACTTACTGTTCATTCTATTGTAGATAGACCCAGTGTATGTATCCAAGAGCAGGTACCAGTATGAATTCATACTGACTGTTCCAACCATTGTAGATAGACCCAGTGTACTAGTATGTCTCCAAGAGCTGGTACCAGTATGAACTCATACTGACTCTTCATTCTATTGTAGATAGACCCAGTGTATGTCTCTAAGATGCTGGTACATGTACCATTGTATGAACTAATACTGACTGTTCCAACCATTGTATGTCTCCAAGAGCTGGTACCAGTATGAACTCATACTGACTGTTCATTCTATTGTAGATAGACCCAGTGTATGTATCCAGGAGCTGGTACCAGTATGAACTCATACTTACTGTTCCAACCATTGTATGTCTCCAAGACACTGGTACCAGTATGAACTCATATTGACTGTTCATTCTATTGTAGATAGACCCAGTGTATGTCTCCAAGAGCTGGTACCAGTATGAACTCATACTGACTGTTCATTCTATTGTAGATAGACCCAGTGTATGTATCCAAGAGCTGGTACCAGTATGAACTCATACTTACTGTTCATTCTATTGTAGATAGACCCAGTGTATGTCTCCAAGACACTGGTATCAGTATGAACTCATACTGACTGTTCATTCTATTGTAGATAGACCAGTGTATGTCTTTAAGAGCTGGTAACAGTATGAACTCATACTTACTGTTCATTCTATTGTAGATAGACCCAGTGTATGTCTCCAAGACACTGGTATCAGTATGAACTCATACTGACTGTTCATTCTATTGTAGATAGACCAGTGTATGTCTTTAAGAGCTGGTAACAGTATGAACTTATATTGACTATTCACTCTATTGTAGATAGACCCAGTGTATGTCTTTAAGAGCTGGTGCCAGTATGAACTTATACTGACTATTCACTCTATTGTAGATAGACCCAGTGTATGTATCCAAGAGCTGGTACCAGTATGAACTCATACTGACTGTTCATTCTATTGTAGATAGACCCAGTGTATGTATCCAAGAGCTGGTACCAGTATGAACTCATACTGACTGTTCATTCTTTTGTAGATAGAACCAGTGTATGTATCCAAGAGCTGGTACCAGTATGAACTCATACTGACTGTTCCAACCATTGATAAATATGCATTTGTTGACAGACCAACAGCAGATCAGGTTAGTCACTTTTTGGTTGTTACCATAATTTGTAAATCCCTTTAAAACCTTGTTTAAACCTTTAATTCTTTAAAATTGCAAAATTGTGTTTATTTGGCACAAGATTTTTATGCAATTTTGTTTCTAAGATGTGGCATAGCAAACAAGGGGAGCAAGTGAAGGATTTAATTTTAATTAGATTGGTTCTCCTGAAGAATTCTCTACTAGTTCAACAATAAATGATATTTAGTTTGTAAACGATTGTCTTGTAGTGTTATGTTTGTGTCACCATCAGCCTTATAAGGATTACTATCCATTGTCCTGTAGTGTTATGTTTGTGTCACCAGCAGCCTTATAAGGATTACTATCCATTGTCTTGTAGTGTTATGTTTGTGTCACTAGCAGCCTTATAAGGATTACTATCCATTGTCCTGTAGTGTTATGTTTGTGTCACCAGCAGCCTTATAAGGATTACTATCCATTGTCCTGTAGTGTTATGTTTGTGTCACCATCAGCCTTATAAGGATTACTATCCATTGTCCTGTAGTGTTATGTTTGTGTCACCAGCAGCCTTATAAGGATTACTATCCATTGTCCTGTAGTGTTATGTTTGTGTCACCAGCAGCCTTATAAGGATTACTATCCATTGTCCTGTAGTGTTATGTTTGTGTCACCATCAGCCTTATAAGGATTACTATCCATTGTCCTGTAGTGTTATGTTTGTGTCACCATCAGCCTTATAAGGATTACTATCCATTGTCCTGTAGTGTTATGTTTGTGTCACCATCAGCCTTATAAGGATTACTTTCCATTGTCCTGTAGTGTTATGTTTGTGTCACCATCAGCCTTATAAGGATTACTATCCATTGTCCTGTAGTGTTATGTTTGTGTCACCAGCAGCCTTATAAGGATTACTATCCATTGTCCTGTAGTGTTATGTTTGTGTCACCAGCAGCCTTATAAGGATTACTATCCATTGTCTTGTAGTGTTATGTTTGTGTCACCATCAGCCTAATAAGGATTACTATCCATTGTCCTGTAGTGTTATGTTTGTGTCACCATCAGCCTTATAAGGATTACTATCCATTGTCCTGTAGTGTTATGTTTGTGTCACCATCAGCCTTATAAGGATTACTATCCATTGTCCTGTAGTGTTATGTTTGTGTCACCATCAGCCTTATAAGGATTACTATCCATTGTCCTGTAGTGTTATGTTTGTGTCACCATCAGCCTTATAAGGATTACTATCCATTGTCCTGTAGTGCCCTTATAAGGATTACTATCCATTGTCCTGTAGTGCCCTTATAAGGATTACTATCCATTGTCCTGTAGTGTTATGTTTGTGTCACCATCAGCCTTATAAGGATTACTATCCATTGTCCTGTAGTGTTATGTTTGTGTCACCAGCAGCCTTATAAGGATTACTATCCATTGTCTTGTAGTGTTATGTTTGTGTCACCAGCAGCCTTATAAGGATTACTATCCATTGTCCTGTAGTGTTATGTTTGTGTCACCAGCAGCCTTATAAGGATTACTATCCATGGTCTTGTAGTGTTATGTTTGTGTCACCAGCAGCCTTATAAGGATTACTATCCATTGTCATGTAGTGTTATGTTTGTATCACCAGCAGCCTTATAAGGATTACTATCCATTGTCCTGTAGTGTTATGTTTGTGTCACCATCAGCCTTATAAGGATTACTATCCATTGTCCTGTAGTGTTATGTTTGTGTCACCAGCAGCCTTATAAGGATTACTATCCATTGTCCTGTAGTGCCCTTATAAGGATTACTATCCATTGTCCTGTAGTGCCCTTATAAGGATTACTATCCATTGTCCTGTAGTGTTATGTTTGTGTCACCATCAGCCTTATAAGGATTACTATCCATTGTCCTGTAGTGTTATGTTTGTGTCACCAGCAGCCTTATAAGGATTACTATCCATTGTCCTGAAGTGTTATGTTTGTGTCACCATCAGCCTTATAAGGATTACTATCCATTGTCCTGTAGTGTTATGTTTGTGTCACCAGCAGCCTTATAAGGATTACTATCCATTGTCTGGTAGTGTTATGTTTGTGTCACCAGCAGCCTTATAAGGATTACTATCCATTGTCCTGTAGTGTTATGTTTGTGTCACCATCAGCCTTATAAGGATTACTATCCATTTTCTTGTAGTGTTATGTTTGTGTCTCCATCAGCCTTATAAGGATTACTATCCATTGTTTTGTAGTGTTATGTTTGTGTCACCATCAGCCTTATAAGGATTACTATCCATTTTCTTGTAGTGTTATGTTTGTGTCACCAGCAGCCTTATAAGGATTACTATCCATTGTCCTGTAGTGTTATGTTTGTGTCACCAGCAGCCTTATAAGGATTACTTTCCATTGTCCTGTAGTGTTATGTTTGTGTCACCATCAGCCTTATAAGGATTACTATCCATTGTCCTGTAGTGTTATGTTTGTGTCACCAGCAGCCTTATAAGGATTACTATCCATTGTCCTGTAGTGTTATGTTTGTGTCACCATCAGCCTTATAAGGATTACTATCCATTGTCTTGTAGTGTTATGTTTGTGTCACCATCAGCCTTATAAGGATTACTATCCATTGTCCTGTAGTGTTATGTTTGTGTCACCAGCAGCCTTATAAGGATTACTATCCATTGTCTTGTAGTGTTATGTTTGTGTCACCATCAGCCTTATAAGGATTACTATCCATTGTCCTGTAGTGTTATGTTTGTGTCACCAGCAGCCTTATAAGGATTACTATCCATTGTCTTGTAGTGTTATGTTTGTGTCACCAGCAGCCTTATAAGGATTACTATCCATTGTCCTGTAGTGTTATGTTTGTGTCACCAGCAGCCTTATAAGGATTACTATCCATGGTCTTGTAGTGTTATGTTTGTGTCACCAGCAGCCTTATAAGGATTACTATCCATTGTCATGTAGTGTTATGTTTGTATCACCAGCAGCCTTATAAGGATTACTATCCATTGTCCTGTAGTGTTATGTTTGTGTCACCATCAGCCTTATAAGGATTACTATCCATTGTCCTGTAGTGTTATGTTTGTGTCACCAGCAGCCTTATAAGGATTACTATCCATTGTCCTGTAGTGTTATGTTTGTGTCACCAGCAGCCTTATAAGGATTACTATCCATTGTCCTGTAGTGTTATGTTTGTGTCACCAGCAGCCTTATAAGGATTACTATCCATTGTCCTGTAGTGTTATGTTTGTGTCACCAGCAGCCTTATAAGGATTACTATCCATTGTCCTGTAGTGTTATGTTTGTGTCACCAGCAGCCTTATAAGGATTACTTTCCATTGTCCTGTAGTGTTATGTTTGTGTCACCATCAGCTTTATAAGGATTACTATCCATTGTCCTGTAGTGTTATATTTGTGTCACCATCAGCCTAATAAGGATTACTATCCATTGTCCTGTAGTGTTATGTTTGTGTCACCAGCAGCCTTATAAGGATTACTATCCATTGTCCTGTAGTGTTATGTTTGTGTCACCAGCAGCCTTATAAGGATTACTATCCATTGTCCTGTAGTGTTATGTTTGTGTCACCAGCAGCCTTATAAGGATTACTATCCATGGTCTTGTAGTGTTATGTTTGTGTCACCAGCATCCTTATAAGGATTACTATCCATTGTCTTTTAGTGTTATGTTTGTGTCACCAGCAGCCTTATAAGGATTACTATCCATTGTCATGTAGTGTTATGTTTGTGTCACCAGCAGCCTTATAAGGATTACTATCCATTGTCCTGTAGTGTTATGTTTGTGTCACCATCAGCCTTATAAGGATTACTATCCATTGTCCTGTAGTGTTATGTTTGTGTCACCAGCAGCCTTATAAGGATTACTATCCATTGTCCTGTAGTGTTATGTTTGTGTCACCATCAGCCTTATAAGGATTACTATCCATTGTCCTGTAGTGTTATGTTTGTGTCACCATCAGCCTTATAAGGATTACTATCCATTGTCCTGTAGTGTTATGTTTGTGTCACCATCAGCCTTATAAGGATTACTATCCATTGTCCTGTAGTGTTATGTTTGTGTCACCAGCAGCCTTATAAGGATTACTATCCATTGTCCTGTAGTGTTATGTTTGTGTCACCATCAGCCTTATAAGGATTACTATCCATTGTCTTGTAGTGTTATGTTTGTGTCACCAGCAGCCTTATAAGGATTACTATCCATTGTCCTGTAGTGTTATGTTTGTGTCACCATCAGCCTTATAAGGATTACTATCCATTGTCCTGTAGTGTTATGTTTGTGTCACCATCAGCTTTATAAGGATTACTATCCATTGTCCTGTAGTGTTATATTTGTGTCACCATCAGCCTAATAAGGATTACTATCCATTGTCCTGTAGTGTTATGTTTGTGTCACCATCAGCCTTATAAGGATTACTATCCATTGTCCTGTAGTGTTATGTTTGTGTCACCAGCAGCCTTATAAGGATTACTATCCATTGTCCTGTAGTGTTATGTTTGTGTCACCATCAGCCTTATAAGGATTACTATCCATTGTCCTGTAGTGTTATGTTTGTGTCACCAGCAGCCTTATAAGGATTACTATCCATTGTCCTGTAGTGTTATGTTTGTGTCACCATCAGCCTTATAAGGATTACTATCCATTGTCCTGTAGTGTTATGTTTTTGTCACCATCAGCCTAATAAGGATTACTATCCATTTTCTTGTAGTGTTATGTTTGTGTCACCAGCAGCCTTATAAGGATTACTATCCATTGTCCTGTAGTGTTATGTTTGTGTCACCAGCAGCCTTATAAGGATTACTTTCCATTGTCCTGTAGTGTTATATTTGTGTCACCAGCAGCCTTATAAGGATTACTATCCATTGTCCTGTAGTGTTATGTTTGTGTCACCATCAGCCTAATAAAGATTACTATCCATTGTCCTGTAGTGTTATATTTGTGTCACCAGCAGCCTTATAAGGATTACTATCCATTGTCCTGTAGTGTTATGTTTGTGTCACCAGCAGCCTTATAAGGATTACTATCCATTGTCCTGTAGTGTTATGTTTGTGTCACTATCAGCCTTATAAGGATTACTATCCATTGTCCTGTAGTGTTATGTTTGTGTCACCATCAGCCTTATAAGGATTACTATCCATTGTCCTGTAGTGTTATGTTTGTGTCACCAGCAGCCTTATAAGGATTACTATCCATTGTCCTGTAGTGTTATGTTTGTGTCACCATCAGCCTTATAAGGATTACTATCCATTGTCCTGTAGTGTTATGTTTGTGTCACCATCAGCCTTATAAGGATTACTATCCATTGTCCTGTAGTGTTATGTTTGTGTCACCATGAGCCTTATAAGGATTACTATCCATTGTCATGTAGTGTTATGTTTGTGTCACCATCAGCCTTATAAGGATTACTATCCATTGTCCTGTAGTGTTATGTTTGTGTCACCATCAGCCTTATAAGGATTACTATCCATTGTCCTGTAGTGTTATGTTTGTGTCACCATCAGCCTTATAAGGATTACTATCCATTGTCCTGTAGTGTTATGTTTGTGTCACCATCAGCCTTATAAGGATTACTATCCATTGTCCTGTAGTGTTATGTTTGTGTCACCATCAGCCTTATAAGGATTACTTTCCATTGTCCTGTAGTGTTATGTTTGTGTCACCATCAGCCTTATAAGGGTCATAAACTAGTGATGTGTAAAGCTAATTGAAAACAAATAGCCTTTATTGTGTAATGATAAAAATCTGCAAAAGAAAGGTAACTTATTTTATGGAATAAAACCAAACAAGAACAATCTATAATTGTGAACTCCTTTTGTGCATCAGCTGTTTTTCTAAGGACATGTGCTTTCTGAAGTAATGACTCAGAATTCCTCTGTTGTGTACAATTTGTCAGCTGAGTAGCCAAATTTGAAATCTTTCAATGTTTTAATTTTTATGCAGTTGCCATGGTGATTTATCTGCTGATACATTTATACATAAGACAGCATTTACTAGTATGTTCCAATTTGATGTAAGGGGGTCAATGGGGCCAGTTTCACAGTACTAATGTGTGAGTTTTTTTGAAATGGGATTTTGTTGTTATATTCCTCTTTAAATTGCTGTCAGAAGCATGCATGTCAGCAGATTCTTTTTATCTTAATGGTTAAAATGATTATTTATGTGAATTATTTCTTGATTGAGAGTTCTCAGTATGTTAGCAGATTTCACTGTCTTTTGTGAGTCAATGTATTTGAGGTAAACAAGCAGCCCTCCTGTTACATCCACATTGACAGAGTGACAAAGCCACACTTATTTGACTTAATTACACTGACTATGACATTAATTCACTGCTGACTTTGCTGCAGTTCTGAGAATACTAAGCCTAGTGTATTTGTTTTGTTTCTGGTGGTATTCTATCAGCAGGTGACAAAACTAACATGTCAGTTAAAGTTTCAGCATGTTGTACCTGTTGATGCCCATGTGCTTTCTATAGTTTCAGCATGTTGTACCTGTTGATGCCCATGTGCTGTCTACACTTTCAGCATGTTGTACCTGTTGATGCCCATGTGCTTTCTATAGTTTCAGCATGTTGTACCTGTTGATGCCCATGTGCTTTCTATAGTTTCCACATGTTGTACCTGTTGATGCCCATGTGCTGTCTACACTTTCATCATGTTGTACCTGTTGATGCCCATGTGCTTTCTATAGTTTCAGCATGTTGTACCTGTTGATGCCCATGTGCTGTCTACACTTTCAGCATGTTGTACCTGTTGATGCCCATGTGCTTTCTATAGTTTCAGCATGTTGTACCTGTTGATGCCCATGTGCTGTCTACACTTTCAGCATGTTGTACCTGTTGATGCCCATGTGCTTTCTATAGTTTCAGCATGTTGTACCTGTTGCTGCCCATGTGCTTTCTATAGTTTCAGCATGTTGTACCTGTTGATGCCCATGTGCTGTCTACACTTTCAGCATGTTGTACCTGTTGATGCCCATGTGCTTTCTATAGTTTCAGCATGTTGTACCTGTTGATGCCCATGTGCTTTCTATAATTTCAGCATGTTGTACCTGTTGATGCCCATGTGCTTTCTATAGTTTCAGTGTGTTGTACCTGTTGATGCCCATGTGCTGTCTACACTTTCAGCATGTTGTACCTGTTGATGCCCATGTGCTGTCTACACTTTCAGCATGTTGTACCTGTTGATGCCCATGTGCTGTCTACACTTTCAGCATGTTGTACCTGTTGATGCCCATGTGCTTTCTATAGTTTCAGCATGTTGTACCTGTTGATGCCCATGTGCTTTCTATAGTTTCAGCATGTTGTACCTGTTGGTACCCATGTGCTGTCTACACTTTCAGCATGTTGTACCTGTTGATGCCCATGTGCTGTCTACACTTTCAGCATGTTGTACCTGTTGATGCCCATGTGCTTTCTATAGTTTCAGCATGTTGTACCTGTTTATGCCCATGTGCTTTCTTTAGTTTCAGCATGTTGTACCTGTTGATGCCCATGTGCTGTCTACACTTTCAGCATGTTGTACCTGTTGATGCCCATGTGCTTTCTATAGTTTCAGCATGTTGTACCTGTTGATGCCCATGTGCTGTCTACACTTTCAGCATGTTGTACCTGTTGATGCCCATGTGCTTTCTATAGTTTCAGCATGTTGTACCTGTTGATGCCCATGTTCTTTCTATAGTTTCAGCATGTTGTACCTGTTGATGCCCATGTTCTTTCTATAGTTTCAGCATGTTGTACCTGTTGATGCCCATGTGCTTTCTATAGTTTCAGCATGTTGTACCTGTTGATGCCCATGTGCTTTCTATAGTTTCAGCATGTTGTACCTGTTGATGCCCATGTTCTTTCTATAGTTTCAGCATGTTGTACCTGTTGATGCCCATGTTCTTTCTATAGTTTCAGCATGTTGTACCTGTTGATGCCCATGTGCTTTCTATAGTTTCAGCATGTTGTACCTGTTGATGCCCATGTGCTTTCTATAGTTTCAGCATGTTGTACCTGTTGATGCCCATGTGCTTTCTATAGTTTCAGCATGTTGTACCTGTTGATGCCCATGTGCTGTCTACACTTTCAGCATGTTGTACCTGTTGATGCCGATGTGCTTTCTATAGTTTCAGCATGTTGTACCTGTTGATGCCCATGTGCTGTCTACACTTTCAGCATGTTGTACCTGTTGATGCCCATGTGCTTTCTATAGTTTCAGCATGTTGTACCTGTTGATGCCCATGTGCTTTCTATAGTTTCAGCATGTTGTACCTGTTGATGCCCATGTGCTTTCTATAGTTTCAGCATGTTGTACCTGTTGATGCCCATGTGCTTTCTATAGTTTCAGCATGTTGTACCTGTTGATGCCCATGTGCTTTCTATAGTTTCAGCATGTTGTACCTGTTGATGCCCATGTGCTTTCTATAGTTTCAGCATGTTGTACCTGTTGATGCCCATGTGCTGTCTACACTTTCAGCATGTTGTACCTGTTGATGCCGATGTGCTTTCTATAGTTTCAGCATGTTGTACCTGTTGATGCCCATGTGCTGTCTACACTTTCAGCATGTTGTACCTGTTGATGCCCATGTGCTTTCTATAGTTTCAGCATGTTGTACCTGTTGATGCCCATGTGCTTTCTATAGTTTCAGCATGTTGTACCTGTTGATGCCCATGTGCTTTCTATAGTTTCAGCATGTTGTACCTGTTGATGCCCATGTGCTTTCTATAGTTTCAGCATGTTGTACCTGTTGATGCCCATGTGCTTTCTATAGTTTCAGCATGTTGTACCTGTTGATGCCCATGTGCTGTCTACACTTTCAGCATGTTGTACCTGTTGATGCCCATGTGCTGTCTACACTTTCAGCATGTTGTACCTGTTGATGCCCATGTGCTTTCTATAGTTTCAGCATGTTGTACCTGTTGATGCCCATGTGCTTTCTATAGTTTCAGCATTTTGTACCTGTTGACGCCCATGTGCTTTCTATAGTTTCAGCATGTTGTACCTGTTGATGCCCATGTGCTGTCTACACTTTCAGCATGTTGTACCTGTTGATGCCCATGTGCTTTCTATAGTTTCAGCATGTTGTACCTGTTGATGCCCATGTGCTTTCTATAGTTTCAGCATGTTGTACCTGTTGATGCCCATGTGCTTTCTATAGTTTCAGCATGTTGTACCTGTTGATGCCCATGTGCTTTCTATAGTTTCAGCATGTTGTACCTGTTGATGCCCATGTGCTTTCTATAGTTTCAGCATGTTGTACCTGTTGATGCCCATGTGCTTTCTATAGTTTCCACATGTTGTACCTGTTGATGCCCATGTGCTGTCTACACTTTCAGCATGTTGTACCTGTTGATGCCCATGTGCTTTCTATAGTTTCCACATGTTGTACCTGTTGATGCCCATGTGCTGTCTACACTTTCAGCATGTTGTACCTGTTGATGCCCATGTGCTTTCTATAGTTTCAGCATGTTGTACCTGTTGATGCCCATGTGCTTTCTATAGTTTCAGCATGTTGTACCTGTTGATGCCCATGTGCTTTCTATAGTTTCCACATGTTGTACCTGTTGATGCCCATGTGCTGTCTACACTTTCAGCATGTTGTACCTGTTGATGCCCATGTGCTTTCTATAGTTTCCACATGTTGTACCTGTTGATGCCCATGTGCTGTCTACACTTTCAGCATGTTGTACCTAATGATGCCCGTGTGCTTTCTATAGTTTCAGCATGTTGTACCTGTTGATGCCCATGTGCTGTCTACACCTGTGTTAGTTGATCTGAACAATGACAAACGAGTAGAAGAACTAGTGGTAGCTGTGTCTTATTTCTTTGAAGAAGATGATTTCCGGTAATCTTGTTGAGCAAGGAAAACTTATTTAAGATTAGAAATAAAATTGAGTACAGTGTATCCTTTGATAAGTGGTTTAGTTGATAATTATGGATCTATCAAGAGAGATCTGTTTAGTGTTGTTTGGTGAGTATAGTGCTAGAGCCAGCTGGCGAGGACACTTCTCCACACACACTAGGATAACTGTTCCCTTGGGAAAAGTCCATTATTTTTGTGTACATAACACAATATTGAAGGTACACTAACTGAAACTTTAATTAAACACTGTAAATGTCATTTTCCAAAACCTGTTGTGGCATATGCTGGCCATATTTAACTGGTAATGACATCAGATAATCAGAAACATGTCATGTGACAAAATTTAAAGGGACATAATTATTGCTGAATTAATAATAAAAAAGCACAGGAATTATCAGTCTTTAGTATAGTACTCACATGAAATCTTAGAGAACTGGTTTATTGCCCAGTGCTAAGTATTGTCTCCCATTGCTGAGATAAAGCCCGTTCTGTTAAAAATAAGTCAAGGCAAATTATCCAATGTAAAACATTTATATAGATGTGCTATGTTTAAATTTTACTTACTTGACAAGATTTTGAAAATTTCATGCAAGTTGAAAGTGTAATATAGATTATTTGGATTTTAAAAGTAGTTAGTACATGTACTGGTAAATAATAATTTCAGCCTATATCACACATTGTCTTAAGAAATAAGATCATATTTTTTTTTACTGAGTTTCGATATCACTTTCAGTTTCATCTATATCATGGCATCCAGTTTTTATTTGGAGAGGAAGCTGGAGTAATATTATGTTATATAAAGGCAAATATACATACACAAACCTTTATGAGATTGTTATGATTGTAGAAACAAAGGCAGTGGAAAACAAGACAAATTAAATGGTTTAGAGTATAGTGATATTGGGAAATTCTTATTATCTGGGATTACTGTAGTCAATCTGACCAGTCTACAGCCAATCTGGACAAAAGTACTGGACCTAACACAGGTGTGGTATTGTATAATGTATAATCACTCTACCAGGGTGTATTAACTAAAATATTTTGTATTTTGACAAAAATTAAAAGTAATGCTTATTCATAAAACAATGTAGGAAAGGAGACTGTATTGTAACAATTTTTGTATGGAATGTAAGACTTTACCTTTAATCTCCAGACAAAGAATAATTCAATTGAAGTTAAATTAATAGACTTTAAAAGATTTAAATATATCTTTATTTTGGAACAAACATATTTACTCATACATTACCTTTGGGGGTTGGTAGAGAGAAAAGTATACAACATTGTATGTAGGAGAATTTTAACCAATAACTAATATTTGCACAGATAACAGCCGAGTTCCCAGCTTATAACTTGTTTACACCAACGGTTGTGGACATTGATGGTGATTTCAGTGAAATGGAGATTGTACTGGGAACTTCTGCTGGCAACTTGTTTATCTTAGATCACATGGGTACTGTTAAAAATGGATGGCCCAAGTCCTCAGGATCAATTCATGGACAGGTATTTATCAGTTTGTGGCAATTAGCTGGTTAAATGTAAATTGAAGACCAATTTCACATGGCTGTGTTATAAAGCTTCATCATAACTGAATAGTTGATAGCTGCTGCTATGGTTCAATTGTTGGGGAAATGTGTCATGAAGAAAATCTTCTATAAACTGTTGGAATTATAGCTTACAATTTATAGATTAAGTTGAATAACCAAATGTTTCTTAATTAAAACAAATCAGTGTACGAGTAGGTAGCACTAAGCTTATGTGGACTGAACATAGTTATCAAACTATAGACATGGAGAATGGTACTTATTATGTTTCTGGTAAGCATGCACTCTTACAAGGTAGAACATGGCTGGGTCACTTCTGGTAAGCATGCACTCTTACAAGGTAGAACAAGGCTGGGTCACTTCTGGTAAGCATGCACCCTTACAAGGTAGAACAAGGCTGGGTCACTTCTGGTAAGCATGCACTCTTACAAGGTAGAACAAGGCAGGGTCACTTCTGGTAAGCATGCACTCTTACAAGGTAGAACATGGCTGGGTCACTTCTGGTAAGCATGCACTCTTACAAGGTAGAACAAGGCTGGGTCACTTCTGGTAAGCATGCACTCTTACAAGGTAGAACATGGCTGGGTCACTTCTGGTAAGCATGCACTCTTACAAGGTAGAACAAGGCTGGGTCACTTCTGGTAAGCATGCACTCTTACAAGGTAGAACATGGCTGGGTCACTTCTGGTAAGCATGCACTCTTACAAGGTAGAACAAGGCTGGGTCACTTCTGGTAAGCATGCACCCTTACAAGGTAGAACAAGGCTGGGTCACTTCTGGTAAGCATGCACTCTTACAAGGTAGAACAAGGCAGGGTCACTTCTGGTAAGCATGCACTCTTACAAGGTAGAACAAGGCAGGGTCACTTCTGGTAAGCATGCACTCTTACAAGGTAGAACATGGCTGGGTCACTTCTGGTAAGCATGCACTCTTACAAGGTAGAACATGGCTGGGTCACTTCTGGTAAGCATGCACTCTTACAAGGTAGAACAAGGCTGGGTCACTTCTGGTAAGCATGCACTCTTACAAGGTAGAACAAGGCAGGGTCACTTCTGGTAAGCATGCACTCTTACAAGGTAGAACAAGGCAGGGTCACTTCTGGTAAGCATGCACTCTTACAAGGTAGAACATGGCTGGGTCACTTCTGGTAAGCATGCACTCTTACAAGGTAGAACATGGCTGGGTCACTTCTGGTAAGCATGCACTCTTACAAGGTAGAACAAGGCAGGGTCACTTCTGGTAAGCATGCACTCTTTCAAGGTAGAACAAAGCTGGGTCACTTCTGGTAAGCATGCACTCTTACAAGGTAGAACATGGCTGGGTCAATTCTGAGTATGAATGGGTTGACACATATCTGTAGGCAGTTACCTCTGTGTTCTGGCACTATAAAATCATGCCAAAGTAGACATTTAAAGTATGTTTTGACCATGATATAGCAGAACATTCTCATATTGTTTTAATACAATTCTCTCCCTATTATTTCAGTCTGAAATAATCATTCTGAAAGACAGTTATTATCTTTTGCACAGTTTTGTAAATATATTTTTGCTGGTTTTTTACATAAAAAGTGATAAATTTTCTTATTTCAGATAACGGTTGCAGACCTGGATGGTGATGAGAAGTTAGATATTATTTCCATAGATACCAGTGGTGATGTTGCATGCTACAATACAGATGGGAAGACATTGTGGGAGGTACAGATTACAGCGACCTCTACTGCTGGCAGTCGTCTGTATGATGTTAATAAGGATAATATTCTAGATGTCATAATAGCCACTAATCATGGGTAAGAGTATTTTATAATTATATACAGTCAAACTTATCCTAGCGACCCCAGCCCTCCATATAAATATCTGACCTTATTATATACAGTCAAACTTATCTTATCGACCCCAGCCCTCCATATAAATATCCGACCATATTATATACAGTCAAACTTATCTTAGCGACCCCAGCCCTCCATATAAATATCCGACCATATTAATTCCTTGCAGCATTTCCTTAATCATTCGACCTTGATATAATGCCCCCCTGTCTTATGAAAAGGAGAATTTTAGACCATTGTCTCAGATCAAGCTTCTTTGGTATGTAAAACTTAAGTTGGAAACAATAATTTTTACCAGTCATTAATGTTACCTTCTATTTATTGCCATTCGGGTCAAAAATAGGGATGTTTCTTTCTAGTCATTATCATGTTAATTGTGTTACACATCATGTTATGTACAAAGGGGAAGAATCAATATTAACTGGTATAAGCTGGTTCTCAACTGACTTGAACATTTTGCATAGAACATATTGTTATAATGCACAAGGATACCAGTAAAATTGGTACACAGGAAAATACCTTTAATAGCCATTTAATCTGTTTACATGCATTAATACAATCATCACAATAACTGGAATTCAAAACGGGAACATTCATGATTGCTGTTCATATTTTGTTTTGTTGTATATATTTATTTATTATTGAAATAAAATAAAGTTATTTAATATTTTCTACATTATTAAATGAAACAATACAGTTATACAGTTCACACTTTAACTAGACTGGCAACTGTGCAATAAAGTGTAAATTTTTGCAGTCTACAATATTAATTAGTGAAATTTTAACCTCGTTGTCTCGAAGTTAATTTTGCTCTCAATATTATATGTCAAAACTACAAAATTCATTTGTATGGTTATTTAATTAGCATATGTTTATTTTACACTTTATCTACACACAGTTGAACAGTAAACAAGATCATTGATTGGCAATTACAATTTGAATTGTTAATTTAATAAAACGAATCGATAATTCAAGCACTGTACATGCATTATAATGATTAATAATTGATGATCTGCTCATTACTTTTCAAATTATTTTTTCATGTTTAATTAAAAATGATAATTGTTTTAAGATTTCTTCCAATCTTATCAATGATTTATTTAGGTTTTTTCGTTTCTTTTAAGACATTATGTTATTTTAGTTGACTTGTGTTGTTGTTTTCAGTTATGTAACAACCTGTATTGTTTATTTAGGGTTTTAGACCTGTATATTTTTCCACGATTTCGTAATAAAGTTTATAAATTTGATTACCATATATATTAATCATTGTCCTTTTATTTGAATGAACATACAGCAAAAATATTTGAAATATCTCACGCTACATATACAAACCAATATACATGAAATAAATATCCCTAGATTTGTTTAACCATCACATAATGAAGATGACATCACACTTTAAACTCTGTTGACTGAAACTTTTTATAACTTTATATATTTTTATGCCCCATAAACTTTGACTTATCAAGGTTTGATTGTATAAATCTTAATATAGAGGACAATTCAGTAATGTAAGTGGGGCCTCGGTGACAGAGTGGTAAAGGTAGTTCGTCTACTAATCATGTGGTCTGTAAACACTGAGATTACGGGTTTGAGTCTCATTGTGGGCAGAGTGTACTCGACTCCAATCTTCATCGACAAGGATTGCCAGTTTTCCTACCGAAGGTCAGGGCTTCCTCCCCCAATAAAAACTGGACGCCATGATATAGCTGAAAAATTGCTGAAAGTGGCGTTAAAAAACACTAAAACAAACAGGTAATGTAAGTGATAGAGATTTGTATTCTAAATTTAGTAAAGAGTTTTTGTAGAAGTTAATAAAACACCTGTCCATCTTACTACATTGAGAATATACAAACAGCATGTTTAAATAGTATAAATGTAGCAAGATTAATAGCTGGTTTTAATCATACTGTGAAAAGATTGATTTATTGTTTTTTCCCTTCATTTCAGTGACATTTATGCATTAAATGGTGCTAATGGTAATGTTTTACCAAACTGGCCGTTAACACTGGGAAAGAGGATATTTTCAAATGTCCTGATAACAAAGATATCAACGAAACATTCCACACCTGATCTGGTATCCATTAATATTGATATTTAAGTTAAATAGTAATGCACCAACATATACCAGTAACATTAGAACAACAAAGGAGATATGCTTAAATAAAGTTAAACCGGACATATTTATGAATCTATGACCAATAAAATTACATGTTCTACATATAAGATATGTGTTTCTGATCAAACAAATTTTCCCATCTCTGTCAATCCATCAAACATGAAAATTAAGAAAATGCTGTTTAACACATGACCCCATGTCATTTTCACCTTAGAGCAGAATAACTTTTATTGGAGATGTTAACTTTAGGTTTTGCTGACCCTAGCATTGCTATTTTGCAGTATTCCTTTGATTATAAAATCCAAAAGTAGAACTTAAATTGTATTTGCTTTGTTGCATGATAGTTCTATTTAAAGACATTATTCATTACACAATATCCTGATTATGATAAGTTATATGCAGTTTAGGATTTTTTGTTTGATGTAATTGATATTTTACAGGATTTTCAACCAGAGATTAAACTCTTTATGAACACACCCTATTACTGGCTATTGGTACAACAGATGTTTTTCAATCTGCTGAAATGATAGCTGGTTATATGATGTGATAGTTTATTGAGCAAATTCTGGAGAAGGTCAAATTCTCCCACTGTTCAATCGCCCCCTTCAATAATGCCCACACTTTCACCATAATGGCTCCACTGTAAAATCACCTCCTGCAAAAAGACCCAATCTTTATCAAACACAGAATAAACAGAATTTTTTTTAATACTATTTAGAGATTTTTGTAAGGAGGAGTATTTTGCTCATGGTGGGGGTGTTTTTGACGGGGCAATTGTTCTGTGGGGTAATTTGACTTTAATCCAAAAATTTTATGAGATTGGTTAATGGATAATATTAGAAGCAGTTTTATATTCCTAAAGGAAAAGAGGTGTATTATTTTAGGATTGTAATTTTAATTAGTTACATGAGTACATTTTACTCAAGGACCTTATAAATAGCAAATATGTCAAATTGAATCAGAAAAACTTTTCAGAGGAATAATAGCATTGCAGAACATGCATGTAAAATGTTTTTTCTTTGTAAGCATACTATTTGGGGTTTGTTTTGAGTGATTAGAAGAAAATTAAAGAATAAACAGGTTACTACATTTTTTTCTGTCTATTTGCAGATAGTTTTAACAGATGATGGATACTTGCACATCATGTCAGTTGATCTCAAATGTAAGGCAAAGTTTCCTCTAGGGGAGACAACTGCTGTTCAATTATTGTCTGCTGACCTTGTTGACAGTTCAGAAGGCCTAGAAATATTAGTGGCTACTAATGATGGGACACTGTTGTGCTTAGGGAATTCAGAGGGATTAAATGAAAGATTTATTGATGAAGACAAAAACAAAGAAAAATCTAAGTACAGCCTGAAAAGTGAAACAAAAAGTCCAAATGATTTCATATTTGGGGAGTTAAAGGTATGTTTACTGTAATATTTTACTTATTACTTTCAATGTCTTCGAAGTATGAATATGATTTCTCATTGATGATCAACACAATCATTCATTGCTAATGGTCACCTTTTATTTTTAGTTATATTATTGACAGCTTTATTTTCATGGCATTGTTTTGCCAATAGATTATTACTGTTACAAAAAATCTGAAGAAGTTGTTGTTAAAAGTAATGATCATTACTTTATTTAATATTTTTCCAAAAGGCACAGCACTGACAGTTATAAAAAAATTTGTGACTGAAAGTATGTAACCTGTATTTTAACTTCTCCTCTGATACTGGAACAATTGAGTCCAATTACCCTGCCTTTAAGTGCAGATGTATTTCATTACTTAAATTAGAAACTGCATTATTTTCATCACATGCATCCCTGTTGATGATGACAACAATTTTTTCCACTTTTTGTGTGTGTATTCACTCCTTTAGAGTAAACAGCCAATCTAATTAGAATATAATGTTTGAAAATTCAGTTATATATACAACATGAAAATATGTCTGGGTGAGACTGATGTCCCTGCTTGGCTCATATTGGTCAATATCCCACTTTTTAGCTCACCTGAAGCAAAGGGTTAGTGTGAGCTATTCTCATCACTTGGTGTCCATTGTTGTCATCAGCCGTAAACTTTTCACATTTCAATCCTCTTCTCCAAAACCAATTGGCCAATTGGAAATAAACTTGGCAGGAATGTTTATTGGGTTGTTCTCAAGAAAATTTGAGTTTTTGGTGCTGATCAAGTATTAAACTTGGCAGCCTGGACCATTAATGCAATCTGATTAGCTGAATTTCAAAAATCTTCTCACAAACCACTTGGCAGATTGATTTGATATATTGCAGAAATGTACTTTAGATGTTTCTCTACAAAGTTTGAGTTTTTTGTGCCCATCCTTCTTCTCTGAAACTGTTCTGAACAATTAAACCAAATGATGCAGAAGTGAAGATGGGATCGTTATCTTATTATTTTGAGTTTTTTGAGCTGATAGGAAATTGAATGGCTGCCAGTTCTGCAAATGTGCTCTGATTGGCTGAAATTTCAGAATTCCTTCCCTCACAACAGCTTGGCAGAAGGAGTTGTTATATTGTAGAAATATACCTCATTTGGTCCTCTTTTAATTTTCAGTTTTTTGCTTTCGATCCAAAACACAAGATGGCTGCCACACGGAACATTGCTTAACATAGACAGTTTTTTTTTTAGAAACCTATGGGAAAAACCTACAAACAGCTTCCTCTCCGAGACTATTCCACATATTTAAACCAAACTATGCAAAAATAAAGCTTGGAAAGTTATTTTAAGTTTTTAAAATGCATTTTGATTAGTGGAAATTTCAAAATTCATTTACCGGCAAACCACTTGGCAGATTGATTTTTAATAGTGCAGAAATGTACCTTAGATGGTCCTCTACAAAGTTTGAGCTTTTGGGGCTGATTCAAAATCCAACATGGTCACCACTATGGAACAAAGGACTGTATTGGAATAACCTCTAGTCTAAGTTCACTCAAACATGAAATATTTTGAACAGCCCTACAGCATTTTACCAGTTAAGTGATCTCATCATGTTGTAACTGGGGACCAACATGATTGAAGATGTGAAGTCATCTTCATAAAAAAATGTTTCAACACAAATGGAAACCTGAGATAGAAACAACCAACGAACAGACCTAAGATCTTTCCTTGGAGACATAAAAAGTAAGTGCAGTGCCATTTTCACATGCATAATACCCAGCAGAAGACACCTGATAGTAAGGTAACCACACATATAGTAACAATTTTACTTCTTTTATCTTGGTGAAGAGTGTTCATGGAGGGAGATTTTAAAGGGCCCAGTAAGTTATTTAGATTATTTTGTTTCAGGTAAATCTGTATATCACAGTTTACAGTAAATCAGAAGGCGAGGTGACTGGATCAGAATTCTATCTGGAATATGATATCAGTGATTTATCAAAGAATCCAGGACCTTATGAGATCAGGGTACAGAAATGTTATATAATGTTGATACAATTACTAGTATATGGGACAAAAATATAAAACCCTGTGTCATAATCTCTTTATTATACATTTTATATGGGACGACACATGTGTGCCCTATCAATGCATGTTACTATACATGTACCGGTACTCCCGTTTTTCTGTTTGTGTTTTTATTTTTCATTGCATCAACAAACATTTCAGTATCCTATACTGATACTGCAAAATAGCTTACAGCCATTGTATGAATACCATCAGATGATATTTTGGTGACGTCATCTAAAGTAATTATTGTGATGCTCAAAAAGTGCAACGAGGCCTTGTTATGCATTTCAAGTATCTGTCCAGCATGAATGGCCTTGATAAGCATGTGAGGTCCTCCAAGAAAATATGACTAGCACACTTCTGCCGGTTTCACCTGGACAAAATTATCAGTATTAAAGCTAAATGTATGAAAACCATTGTATATTATTGATAAATTGCTTGAAGTTTAAAATTCAGTATAAAACTTTTGGTCATATGCTGTTTATATTGTGACTTAGTCCTATCTCATTCTGATCAGAGAGTCTTTTTCTTATTCTTAAATTTATTTTCTGTGGTGCTTACTGGTATATGTATATTATGAAAATGCAGGTCAAAAATTTTGAATAAGTCCATATATATGTTAAAATAAATTGGTCTTTGAATTTTGTTTTCCACACAAATTATGTTTGTGACTTAAAGTAAAACAAAATGTGAAACAGAATGATGTTTTTGATTGCTGCTTAATTTTTACAATTCTGGAATCGATCAAACCAATGAAATATTTACAGGAATACATGAAGTTTGTATCCTGTAAATCTAAACTGGAAATGTTATCAAGCAAAACTAAACTTGCGAACTACAGTTATAAACTGTGAAAATGTCATCAAGCAAAACTAAACTTACGAACTACAGTTATAAACTGTGAAAATGTCATCAAGCAAAACTAAACTTACGAACTACAGTTATAAACGTGAAAATGTCATCAAGCAAAACTAAACTTACGAACTACAGTTATAAACTGTGAAAATGTCATCAAGCAAAACTAAACTTACGAACTACAGTTATAAAACTGGAAAAATTTTCAAGCAAAAACTAAACTTAGGAACTACAGTAATAAAACTAATGTTTGTAGGTCTAAACCAGTTAATTTGGTTTGCCTAATTGCTATCCTATTTAAGGTTGAAAGGTACTGGTACTTTCTGTCATTTTGTTCTTGTGTAAAGATGAATTCATTATGGTAATTTAAAAAAAAAAATCTTTTACAGGTATATTTTGGATTTATTATGTTATACAACACCAGTCACGCTGCACCAGGTTTATACAGTATAAAAGTTCCAGCTTTTGACTTACCAAGTCATGGCCATATTATTGTTATATTAAGAAATAAACATGGCTTTATTGTTACAGATTCATATTCTGTTAGGTAATTATTGTATTCTTGTTCTACTTGTGGTAAAAAGCTAAATAATTATTATTACCAGTTAAAATGGTTTATAACATTAAAAACATTTGTAATATTTTGAAGTACCAGATTAATTTAGTTGAAATTTGTTTGAATGCTGTTTAACGTCACTTTCAGCGATTTTTCAGGTATATCATAGCATCCAGTTTTTATTGTGGGAAGATGCTGGTGTAACTTTTGAAAACTTCAGTACGAAAATTAGCAATCAAGATTGGAGTGCACCCTGCCCGCAGTGACTCGAACGGGCAATCTCAGTGTTGACAGACCACGTGATCAATAGTAGCCGATCTACCTTAACCACTGGAGCCACCGATACTATATAAAGTGGTTGTACAAAAGTATTGTTGGATATCACTAAAATGCTAGGTTTATAATAGATGGTCTGCAAGCCCGACATGTCATTATGTAAATAAACCACTGGAGCCACCGATACTATATAAAGTGGTTGTACAATAGTATTGTTGGATATCACTAAAATGCTAGGTTTATAATAAATGGTCTGCAAGCCCGACATGTCATTATGGAAATAAGGGACTGCATAATAAGAGGGAATACGGCCAGATATTAATGTTTATATAAATGGGGAAATTGTGAATAGTTTGGTTCACATTCCATTTATATAAAAGTATTTAGATTATTTAAGGCTATTGTGGGTTAGAAGGGGAATTTTTTAGACATGGGTTATGTGTCGTCAGGAGTCGATTTTAGATGTGCTTCTGTTTTTAACTGTCATTCTGCCCTCCGGCCATATACTTTAAAAAAAATAGTCGAATTTAAATTGCATATAAGTTGATGTATAAATATGTGTAAATTCTGTCTTTTCAGATTCAACCGATTAATAATGGAGGATCTGCAATGGTTATTAGTGACACCATTTATTGCTATGCTTATTATTGTATTAGTGTTACATGGATTTCCTATGAAAGACTTATTACCATATACACACCAATCAAAAACAAGATAGCAGAGGCTAATTTATAGGATTTATATACTATAACATACAGAGACCAACATGACATACCCTAGATCTTGTTTGAGACAAACGCTGTAAAATTTCTCATTTGTACTTCTCTAAGAATGATAACAATGGTGCAGTATTTCTTGTACAAAAGGTTGTGACCTCATTATTATAATATCAAGAATACAAGACTGTTGTGGCCAAAGTCATAGTCAGAAACATGTAGAAAACTAAGAGCATCACCTTTATCTTAATTTTCTGAACTTTTGAGTGTACTACATTTATTTATGAATTATTTTTTACCTGGAGTGAGTAAGCATCAGTGTGTGACATGACTGTCATAATTTTAATTTGTCTTATTATAATATTTACAGTGAAGATCTGTATATTTCATTGTGGCTGTTAGTACAATAAAAAATTTTAAAAGTGCCTTAAAAGTTTAGAAATAATACAATTTTGCAAACAGTCAATACATGTTTCACTGTATTTTCTGTTTGGTTGTTTTTTTTGTACATAAAAATTGATTGTTGTACAATCGAACAGTTCATTATCAAATTTGAATGATAGACATAATTAACATTTTATGTGTCATCTGTACAGACAAGTTGACACATAAGGGATCACTATCCATATTCTAATGTCTTTGTCATGTGTTGTCATTTGTCATCACATTGTCTGTTTTATCTTCAATTTCTCCTCAGCTACTGAAAGCATTCAAGCAGATTTGTATGAACAGACTGTGCTCCTTTATTTGGTTATTTAAGAACAACTATGTTCCAATCTGTGATAAATAAATAAGAGAATTTGTACTTTTACCCCCATCTTCGGTTCAGCCTTTATAAATTGATTTTAATTTTTGTTAATCTTTTTCACAGTGTTTGTTTTTATTAAAAATGGGTAGTTAGTCGCGACTTGTTTAAAATAATAGAGTATGTATTCCCTACCTGCGGTAAACAAGATTTATCTCCCATTTGCAGAGTTATCTGTTCTTTACAGCAGGTACTTTATAGTACCTACTGTGGGTAAAAAGTAGTTTTTCTTCAATATTTTTTTATTCACATATAGCAAAGCATCCGGTAAAATTTATTATGATTTGCAAACAAATTTTGCAGTTTTTTTTTAGCTGTACTGGAAGAGTCAGTCCACAGACATTATTTAAAAAAAATAAAAACGTGATTTTCCCCCATCTGTTCAATACTAGATACCTGCTGTTATGAAAGACAACTCTTGAAAATGGGAAGTAACTCTGTATTCCGAAAATAGGGAATAATTGATAGGAAATGTTTACTCATATACATGTAATTTGAGCTGTATAAATTCCGAGGTTGATAAGAAAAGTAAAAGACATCACAAGTTAACTTATATTGTTTATTTATTAGACACAGCCTTTGATGAACAAAGTTTATACATACATACACAACAATAAGAAATAAATAAATAACCTCTATTTACAGATTGTGCTAAAACTAAGGTTCCAGACCTAAATGTAAAATAATTACAAAAATTACTTGGAAAGTGATTTAAACAGTAGCTCCTAAAGATCAAAATGATAGTATTCTATCAGAAAAGATGTATAATCTTAGACAGCATACTGGTTTAAGATTGTTGCAAATACAGTCTTGTACTGAAGGTCGGGGGTTTTCTCTGGGTACTCCAGCTTCTTCCCTAATAAAAACTGGACTCCACGGTATAGCTGAAAAATAGCTGGAAGTGGAGTAATACAATTCAACCAACCAACTAACCATATATAGTCATTCCCAGTTGAATTTTCATTTGAACAACAAATCTTATCATACCCACAGCTTCCAAAAATATGATTATTTGCTTGTTTCCCTGAACATCCTTAACAGCAAACAAAGTTTAAAGATTATTATACATTAAATTCCAACAAATATAAATAAAATACAAACATCTCCAACAAATATAAATAAAATACAAACATCTCCAGTTCTTGAAATGCAATTAAAATACAGCATAGAGAAAATGGAATTAAGGGCTGAAATTTTGTGTTTTACAAAACAAAAGAAAGTTTAATCCATCTATGTAGACATGTTTATTTTTAAAAAATAATGTGTATGAATTACTGCACTGTTATTTGCACACTTAAAGAAGGTTTACAATCTCTGACATTTCATCATGTATATAATACATTTTACCTGACAGAAAAAATGTTGGCCAGTCACTAATATTTTGTTGAGACTGTTGTGCTAGAGATTTTGTTGGACAAATTTTTCCGACTATTCAGGAAGAACTGATTTGATATTTTTATAGTCTTGCTGAAAGTTCGACATTAAACAAAAAAACTAGATAAAGCAAATAACTAACAACTACAGGTAGAACAACATTCCCAAAAACTTAAAATGTTGAAAATAAAAGTAAAATAACATGTAAAATACAATTTAAAAAAAATTCAGAAAAAGCAACAACTATTAAATACATTGTAACATGTAAAATGCAGCAATGTTTGTAAAAGTAGAATTACATTAACAAGAGCACAATGATATAAATATGGCTAAAACTACTACGTCTAAAATGTTATATTCTACTGGTATTGCAGCAAATCTTTGTCACCAAATAAAACAGTAGAGAAAAATGTCACTCTCTAAGGACCTCGCCATAAATTTTCAGCACTACCACAGCAACCAGAGAGTGATGTGATATGGGTAAAGATGTCTGTTCAGACCTTCCAAACTAGTAAAATACTTTTTGTTGACATTGTGACAATGAGACAGGTGTTTTGTCATCTGTGATAATATCCGATATTTTCAGTGTAAGATACATTCTTTTTCATTCAGTTTAGGAGATGTTTTTCTCGAAGGTGAAAGTCTGTGTAGCATTATGTTTTCTATATTCCATTTCTTACACCATTTTGTATTTTATCTGCAGGCAACAATTGACTTTACCACATCTTGTACCAAATGTTTAACATCTGTCCAACTCGACCTGAAATATTTCTCCCCAGCTATCACTGTCCATTTTACACATAGGTTTAGGTGGTAATTCCCTGTAATGTGATGGATTGCTGTAATGTCCTTTCTTCCATTTCTTCTTTGTTTCATTTGTTTTGTAGTTCATCTTAAAAATTTCCTATTAAAAGAGAAAGGATACATGTATACCCAGTATATCAGGTGTAACCATTCTGATTGTTGTTATAGCGGACCACATGAAACCTTTCCTGAGTATGAGCTGGTGTTGGTCAGGGTATTTAAACTTTTGGAAGATGAACTGTCCCATTATTTGAATAAAATACCTATTGTTCTCTCTGCAGTTTATTCAGTGGGTACTTTAAATCTGACAAGGAAAAGTCAATCACTTATTGATTAATTTTCCTATGCCAAAAAGTAAACTCCCCAATGGTGAAAATACATGAAACTTCACTGATTGTAGGGGTGAATTGTTGTGCAATGCTAAACTATATTATATGCCATATTTATCATGTAGGACAAAAATGTCTATTGCTGACCTTTTTCAAAATTTTGCAATCTATTTTGCTATGTTTTCATATACTAGCAACATGTTTTAATGTCCAAAAAAAAATTTTTGTTGTCCAATTCCAATTTATTTCTATTTCTATTTTAAATAAACATATTTTTTATTCAAACCAATTATGTTATTGAAATTTGTATATTTGTTTATATCTATATGTATCATATTTCAATAATATTGTCTTTCCTTGTACCAAAGTAGACTTACCACTCAGTATACATACAAAAATAAAACATGAGGGTTGTTGGTAATGCTTGTAATGCTCACAATTTTGGAGCACATGGTTTCAACCCCAGAATTTTTGTCTCTAAATTAAGTTTTGTTTGTCCTACAGAGTGTGATTCCTTACCCAATAGTAGGGTTACATGCTATGTTTCTTTTTTTATTCTGTGTTTGATGTAATTAATTTTATGTGTCATTATGTGAGGAACTGCCCCCGTAGATTTGAGAAAAAATCTGAAAATGACGATAACTTTTTTTAATTCTTTTTTTCAGACATTAAATTCTAAATTGTAAAATTAGTAACAATAACTGAAAATTGACACTCAACAATGAGATAATTTTAATGAATATATCCACAGTGTTTAAAAATGTTCTCTGATTTTTCATGAGTTATTCCATCTAACACAGCATCACAAATTGCAGTTCTCGTGTGATCAAATGTGAAAACGCTGTTTGATCTCAATATCTCTTTCAATATGTGAAAGCAGTATTTACATGTATTAAGTTGTGGGTGGTATGGTGGTTGATATATCAGGGTAACTCCTGGTCTTAGCAAATAAGGTAAGTTAGTATTTATTATATGTGAGTGATGGAAGGCATAGTTATCCATAATAATTGTGTCACCAGATACAAACAGAGGTTGCTGTCCTTGTGCTAGTCTATCATTGTTGATATCAATAGCCTCAGCAAAAAAATTTAAAAGCTCCAAACTATTAGATGGACCATCAATAACATTAAAATAGTCTACACCAAATCTTGAATGTAACAGATTAACTGTATAATTAGCATATGAAGCATATCTTTGTAATTCAATGCTCTAGAACCTTTGACTGAACTGCCATAATCCCTATTCCCAGTAGTCTTTATAACACCACTTTCATAAAAGAAATGTAAGGAACTTGGGTTTTTAATGCTTATAAATTCTACAAATTCATCAAATCGCAGATGGATATCATCTTTTTGAGTTTCTACAGGTAAAGTGACAAATTTTTTGTATGAATACTGGCTTATACTGCATATACTATTCAATTAAAATGCGGTTTTCTTCGGAATTCATTGACATCAAATTGTTACAATAATTATTTGGTTACCATTAATAATAATACAATTAAGTTTAGGCATATATATTTTCATAAGGGGTTTAGTTTTTTCCATATGAAAATTAATCAATCAATGATTGACTTCTCCTTGTCAGATTTAAAGTACCCACTGAATAAACTGCTGAGAGAACAATAGGTATTGTATTCAAACAATGGGACAGTTCATCTTCCAAAAGTTTAAATACCCTGACCAACACCAGCTTATACTCAGGAAAGGTTTCATGTGGTCTGCTATAATAACTTTTTATGAGACAATATTTACTCTTTAATGATAAAAACAAAAATGTTTTAAAATTTCTTTTATGCTTATACCATGGGATTAATATTAAGTTAACTATGCATTCTGTTTAAAAAATTATGCCAAAGAAGTATGCCTTTTGCAAACATTAAAGTTCATCTTAAATCATGTTCTTGTTTTGCTACCAGTTACCGGTAAGTCGTAGTATAACGAGAACAGGACCAGACATGGTTCATCTGTTACTGTACTTAAAGCTTGGGATATTTTCGCTTTAAAGTCTTATTGAAGAAAATGACATGATATTGCTATGATATTGTTAATATGATTTTAAAATCCTATTCAAGTAACACGATTATATCATGTGTTCTAATTATTTGTATAGTTTGTTTGTTTGTCTGGTGTTTAATGCCACTTTCAGCAATTTTTCAGCTATATCATGGTGTCCAGTTGTATCGTTTGAAATAATACTATGCCAGTTGTTAAGATCTAAAAACAAGAAATAAACATAGCTGAAATAATTTCTTCCTGTCTCAATTCCTATTTTGTGATGCTACTATGTAATTGCAGTGTTTACCTTCTATACATATATACCTCTAATACCAGTCTATTTAATTACAATGTAGTACTATATCTCTGTAGATGTACTTACCTGCCATGATCTTCCCAATTCTCTGTCAATTTTAATTAGTCTTCTACTTTCATGTAATGAAGCACAAAGATCTTTCCACAAAACCTCAGACTGACAGATCAAAACCTTCCATCTTTTACAAACCAATGCTGACTGATTAAGTGATTCCACATTTAAATATGAAAATATATGCAGGAGAATCTCGTTTGGTATTTCTTGAATGGTGATGTTGCTACACATCAGAAATATTGATATATGCCTGTAAGAAATGTGTCAAAATTTATTTAAAGAAATTTAGATGAAAGATTTTCATGAAAGACATTTGTCCCCTAAAGAAGTGCCTTCCACAACAAAATTAAAAGGCAGAGAAGTTGAATGTCCTTACATGGATATAGATGATTTAAAAAAGAAAGTTGCTCCTCTTTTTCAATTTGGGGAAAAATAAATTGCAAACCAACATTTCATAATAATGATTTTGTGTAAGTTTGGTTTAGCCATCCCATGTTTCAGTTAAAACTGACTATTATTACCAGAAATATTCTTATAATGCAAAATAATGCAGCTGATGCACATAAGGTGTTTCTCATTTAGAAGCTGGCAAAGTTCTGGTATCCATCAATATTTAGTCGATAGGTTTATCTGTATCAATTATGGAGGCTTCTTACCATGGAGAAGTCATAGCAGGAGACTTCATACCATTTACATTTCTTACCATGGAGAAGTCCTACCACATATATACAACACACTTTTTATCAAGTGCAATTATTATCCTGAATATTGTCAGGAATAAAGTTGTTTTGTGTAATATTTTTATTAATTGTGTACAAAACCTGTTCATTACAAAGCCATCATAAAAAATAAATATTATTGGCTGCAACAACCACAATAATATCATTTGATGCCGATTAGTCGATTCCCAAATTGCCAACAATCAAAAGTATCAAAACTATATGTTATTAATGATTTTTTTTTTAGAAAACATAATGTTGTGTCAGAGAAGTTGTTTGTTAATAGATTTATTTCATGGAATAAGTTTCATGAAGATCTTTGTATTGTTTCGTAAATAATAAAACAAAACAATAGACCTTTAATTTGACATAAAACACTAGATTTATAACAAAGCAACTATTAGAGTTTTAAAATTAAAAGTTAATAATAAAGAGATCTATTGTGATTCGGCTTGCATTTTACTCCAGTTAATCTTTGAATTCAGAACATCAGCCTGTGTTGCGAAAACAAGAAAATGTTGTGTTTTCAGTTACACAAATTTAATAAATTTTTGTATTAACTATCCGTAACCAATTTTAATTGTTATATTGCCGAACAATAATAATTGCAATTTAAAATAAATATAATGACCCGATTATAAATTAACATACATTCAACCTTTTTTCTAATAAGTTGTAAGTTATTCCTCAAATAAACAAATATTTTAGCATAAATTTGTTTTATTCGGCAAATTGGGAGTCGGCAATTTGGCATGGAATCGATACGGGGTTCAAGTCAAATTGGCACCTACTACAAGAAAAGTCAATTTGGCATCTCGGAAGAGTCAAATCTGCATCAACTTCGGCACCTGTTAAATTATTTCTTCTGGCAATGAAATGCTTTAAAAGCCAAATTTTAATCTTGAAATAATAATTTAAAATAAAGTAATTTCTTATTATTTATGTTGATTGGAGATTCTTTTACAACTATAATTATCTTTGATAGTCGCATATATTACTGTTATAATAGAGAGTGATAATTAGATATTTAAATTAATTTATATTTGTATAATTATATCGTTTGTTGTTGTATTAATGACTCTGAAAGTGTAATGTCTTTATCCTAATTGATTTTTAAATTAAGATTAAAAGGCCCAAACACAAGAGGTTTAATAAGTGAGAAATTTGAGAAAAATGGAAAATAATAAAAGGTATATCATCAATAACTACCCTTTTGAAAACACTTTTTGTGTTTCCAGATGCACTTGACTTTCAAATACAAAAATAAATAACGTCTACTTATCTTTGATGAAAAATTGGAGTTCCTTACTTCCGATTCATATATAATTTTATAAAGTTATATAATACGTGCTAATATTATTATTTCTTATTAATATGATATAAATAACTTGATTACCTAGTGACTTGTTCGTTGATTCATAGTGCTGGTAGCATTTAATATATTGTTAAAATGGTTTTTTTCTTCAGGATATGAAATAAACATTGTTTTCTTTAAATCGTCTTTTTAACTGACTACTATAATATTTACTGAGAAAATAAATAGCTGATACAGGTGCCGATTTGACTATACCAGGTGCCGTTTTGACCTGGTGCCGATTTGACCAAGTGCCGATCTGTACGAAGTCTCCAACAACACGGTACGGTTAATAGTTTGAAATGAGGGGGCGTGGCACTGAGAGAATATATATTACTTATTTTCATTAAATGGTCACATCTAGTAGGGTTAAATATTCACACTTACTAAAATCTAACAGTCTAACACAGACTTATGAGTTGGATCAGCTTAGGTCAGTTTGCATGGACTTGAAACTATGTCAACATAACAACTGACGCTCGCGTGTATTTGTTTTGACAGAATCCGGAAGTGGTAAAGGGAGACTACTGGCTTAAAAAAAAAGATGTCTGCGCCCATGTCAAACCGGCTTCCAACGAAAGAAACTTTCAATTCATTAATTAGATCACATATAATACTTTCATTCTGTCTTATTTTGACAATAGTTTTAAGTATCACAAATGAGTCTGTCTTCAGTCTGATAAAATACAAACTGACACTCACAAAGCTATTTATTTTTATTATTGCTGCATTTAATTTAATTTTGTACAGATTAATTTTGCCATATGAATGCAGTTCACAGAAGCAGTTTGGAATATTTGCGAAAGTAAGAGTTATTTAAAAGAAATATAAATTTTAAAGAATATAAATTTCTATACATAATATGTTATGTGTTACACAAAATAAACACAACTGTTAAATGTTGAAAAAAACGGTATCTGGTCACTACTTCTTCCAATACAGTGCAGTCCTCTTCCGAGCATTATCCCCATTACCCATGGGGGACGTGACAACAAAATTGCAGGTATATTGGTGCTAAAGTGCAGGTTAAAAACATAAGTACCGCTTATGAAGCTCTGAGGTTCAGCACCAACTGTTTGAAGACGTCTAGGGAGGTAGTGTGGTATCAGATCACTTCAGTACCTGGTCACTTTGGTACTCGGTACAAGTCAGTTCCATACTTAATTCTGGTCATTTCGGTATCTGTTAATTATAGATACTTAACTTTGAAGTAAAAAAAGGATTGTTACTATGTCTTTTGTCAATAAAACAAGAAAATGAGTTGTGTATCAGGGCTCACCACACTGGGCGAAGTGGGCGACAAAGGCGCCCTACTAGGACCTGAAGTCGACCTAAGGCGCCTCAAAAGCGAAGTCGGTGTCGCCCCGTCATTTCCCTCAAGTCGCCCGATGGTTCACATAAGATACTTGTAAATCTGGTCCAAATACTTCACCCTGACTACCAATTTATCAGTAAATGTGTAATTCCAATAAAAAACGGCAAACAATATGCGTATTTAACATATTTTCAAACGATTTACGTCTTTCAAATGTATTACGCGCCATTTGTTTATTTACCGGATGTGACTAATTACCGGAAGGGAACCACGAAGAAAAGTTATGTACAACCGCCCATAATGAAAAATCGTAATATTTTTGATAAACAAACACTTTTAATTGGTTTTTAACTTCAGTTCTTTCAAAGAGTATTTTACTTTAACAATTTTCTTTGATAAGTATTTGAGCTTCACTTGAAAGAATAAAGATGTATAGTAATTATTGACATCATGCTAAGTTCTGTAGATGGGTGTCCCATGAAGCAATATAGATCAGTACAACTTTGATTAATGATAAAGGTATGTGCTGTTTGATATTGCATACCATGAATAATAAAGAAAAAGAAAGAAAAAAAAACTGAATCTAAGTGTGTTATGGTTTTAAAACACAAGAGAAATAATCCTGGAAATTGATGTAAATAATGAAAAATGTATGTAACTACTGCGAATATAATTATTTGTACGGTCCCCCTGACTTCTCCCTAGTGTCTCCTGAAGTCTCACTATCAGGGCCTGACTTCTCCCTGTTTGGCTGCCAGGGAGAAGTCACTTCTCCCTACTTTTTTAGAGTGTGGTGACCCCTGTGTATACAGACAAATTAATAACTTAATTTGTTTTTATTATAATTAATATTTACTGTTTTGACTGTTGATAATAATAATTAATGAAATATATGTAATGATCCTATGTTTTAATGATTGGTTTTGTTTGTATTCAAAGTTAATCAACATACTGTTACTAATTTTCTTAAATCATCAGTCTCTTTTGTTGCAACTCCAAAGGAAAAAATCTTGACCTGCAATCTGAAATTAATTTTAGAAATATTGTAAAAATATATGCCACGCTAAGAAGAAGCATAAATAATTTGATAACCTAAATCCCAATTTAAACCACCCATTTAATGAAGGAGGTTTTGTGTATAAAGTGTAAAAGCAACGTCTGTTCTAGATAAGAAGCAGCACAGCAACTGTGACGGAAGCATTTCTGGAGCTGACTAGACAAGCTGTATCATATGACAGTAGAAAATGTACATCTAAGATCATGCCAAACTGAGACTTCTATCTCCCCTGTGTCCTGTGTCATATTTTATTTAATTAAATATACATAGACAAAATGATACATGTATGAAATTTAAACAACACGATAAATAATATGAACAATACATTTTACAATTTATGAATATATCTTCTCCATACCTCCTCTTTGTCAAGCATCATATTTTATTTCATTTTCCATTCTTAGTATTAATATTTCCTAAATACACAAATTTTAAACAATATAATACAAGAAGTAAACCTTATAATATCCAATTTAAGCAATACTATTGACAAATATAAGTATATCTTTTGGTACCAAAGTGACTAACACCTAGTTCCAAACTGTCCAGTACCAAGTACCAAAGTGACTAGCATTAGAAAAAACTTTAAAATGATGTGTACACTTTAGCATGAACCATCATTGCTAGCCTGACCATATATACTTAGTATTTATTAGTAATTTGTTTATTACCAAGAATTGCCTGTATAGTGTCAGGAGTATCGGTTCACAGTTAACCGGTTAACAACATTTCTGTTAGGAATGTTTTGTATTAGTGCTGACACAGATCCAAATTTAAAGACTTTAATGTACCAGAGATTGGCACATTATCTGGATGAATTGAACCAACAGCAACTTCAAATAACTAAAGTGAAATCAAATAAGAGTTTGAAATTTTAACCCTTTTGTATATCTTGGTAAATATTTATCTTTGTTTTTGTAACATTTTAACATTTTATTTACACATTCTTATCTCAACACCTACAAGTACATGTATCATATAACTGAGAATTTTAAATAAAATTTGTAGTTATTTCATAGCCCTCAAAACATTAAATAAGATAGGGGAGATAATAAATTGTTTTATAAATAGGGAAATTCTGATATGGTGTTAATTGTTTCATCATATCATTGAATTAGCGGTCACTTTAGCCACATCAAATAATTAACAACTCTACAGGTAAAACATTATTTTTCCAAATATTTGTATAATTTTATTGCATATTCATATGATTATGTATTTTGGGTAATGTCATTTGTAAAAATTCAAAACACTTTATATTTACAGGTTCGTGCTGTATTAAAGAATGGATTCCTGCTGTTTTGCTCATCATTATTTTTTCATGTTATCGCTGTGTTATTTGGTGCACCATTTCTGGAGTGAGTACACACAGATAATAAAGGTCTAATTGCAAGACACACATGATACAGGTCTATCAGTAATACACACAAAATATTTATAGGATAATTAATTGGGCAGAGTGAATATCCAAAATATGATCACGAGTGCCGCATAACGCATCTGATTAAACGAGTGCGCGGAACTTGTTCCGCGCACGAGTTTAATCTGATGCTTTATGCGGCACGAGTGATCATATTTTGGATATTCACGATGCCCAATTGATTATCCTATTTATTATATAGATCAAAACTGTTTTCGTAAAATTTTCATGCTTAATCCTAAATTTTATGAACGGTGGATGAATATCTGTATAGTACAAAACCATTGTGACGTTTTGGCGGGAAAAAACCCGAGAGTGAAAATAAACGATAATTTTCACATGTGATTTACCGTGATTTATGTCACCCGGAAAATTCGATATTTCATCTCTATCTATATAATAATGCTCTAAACTGCACACAATATTAGAGTTATAGACTAAACTTAATTTACTGTTTTCAGAATCATCTGAAAATGTTTACAGGTCATGTGATCTATTGAATGTTGAATATGTTATTGTACCCCATTTGTTATTAGGGTTTATTCAAATCAAATATAGATGTTATCCTTGTTTGATTTACATGCTGCTTTTCTTCAGAGCATACATACATGTACAGCTTTAATTAAATAAAGCAAAGCAGAGAAGTTAAGAGTAATGTGTCCCAAACAGATGATAAATGACTTGAGACAGGTATTTAATGTGCTTGCAGTGTAGAAATCTGTAAGTCAGAAATCTTCCTTTTACTATTAAAAAACTGGAAACTTGGATATTTGGCATAAAACCACATAACGAATTGTAAAATATATGATTTGTTATTAGATCCACAGCAGAAACCTTCCATTTTGGGATGATTATGTCAGCGACTGTCACATTACCAGTATTGTGTGTGTTTGGTACAAATACATCATGTTGGATAAGAGTGTTTGCACAAAATAGGTACATTATAATTGTAAATATCTTTGAAAATGAGTTAATTATAGGTTTCACCATGAATTGTATATCTCAAGTCATTTAATTTCAACAAAATAATAAACCAGCTCATGGCTATATAAATAACAAGAGATGATATCAAGTGATATACAATTCTCAGGATTTATGAAACCTATTTCTCTTATGATGAAACGAAAAATGTAATGTTGCAAGGTAGCTGCAGCTGGCTAATTTTGTAGAGCGAAAATGGGGCATTATTGAAACACTGAATAATTCCAGGCTATAACATTATAACGAAGCATAACATTAAAAAAGAGAAAATATAGAATGAAAACCTTTTTTAAAATTCGAAATAACATAATAAACGACATGGTTCCTATATAAGATTAGAAAATTTTAAAAGCAGATATTCATCAGGAACGCTTTTTTACTCCCTGTATTTTAATATCAGGAATTGACATCACAATGTATTTTAATATCAGGAACTGACATCATAATGTATTTTTCATATCTCTTGTTTGTATCATTTCATTACCCATTGTATAAAACATTTCCCAAGTTCATGACTCAATGTTGAGGCTTTCAAAATGCTGAACAACAACCATTATATAATAAACTTGCAGTATGCCAACATAGATGATGAATTTCAAATTTTTCTATTTTTCCTTTTATATGCATAATTATAAAATTATAAAAAATACAACTTATCTGAAGAAATAAAGGAAGATTATTCAACCAATGAAATTTTTTAAGACTTGACAGTGAAAATTAACATTCGCTAAAATTCTGGAAAATAAGAAGTTGATAAATGCATATTCTTTTACAATTTTTATAATATACTGTAATTTAATTAAAATGGACAAATTTAACATTTTGACCAATATAATCCAAGTTAAAATGACCTCAAAAGTAATAATTTTGTAGGCTTTATTTGAGCTTAGCTGGTATATGATCTTTTTTTTCGGCAAAAATCATGATACAATTTTTTTTAAATTTTGGGAAATACAAAAATTGTGACCCCCAATCAACATTAATTAAATCTTTGCCAATTTTGCTGCTGATGAAAAAAACAATGAGAAAATAATTTACTTAAATATAATAATTTAAATAATTTCACCCACACTAAATATATTGATTATTTATGTGAAACATGTAAAATATACATGAATAAAATAAGTAGAATATGAAGTACATATAAGCTAACTAAGGCTGGTATATAATGAGATAGACCTTTAGAATGTAACATTAAGTTTTAAAAAAAACCAAGAATTAGGGTATAACTGTATTGCATTGGAAGGGTTGTAATGGAACCAAGTAAATCAATATATAACTAAACACAATAGAAGTGTGCAGGGCCAAAGGATTTTGATTTTTATGAAATATTCTTTAAACTTCATGTAGTTGGGACATGCAGACAAGATATCAAAGATAGGGTACATTTCTTGTCTGGCTATCTTCTTCTTCATCTTAAGCTAGTATTTATATTTGGTAGGATATATTAACAAATAATCTAGGTGTGCAGCGCCACCTTTTGTGATTTATTCTTAAAACTACAGATTGTTGGAATCGGTCAGTTTGCAGGCAAGATAGCTGAGACAGGGGTACATGTCTTGTCAGGATATCTTTTCATTTTAACAGCTGCAGCATTTATATTAAGGGGGAAGTTTGTACACTTATTGAAAGTTTGCAGGACCAGAGGATTTTAATTTCTTAAAATTTCTGCCTTTTGCAAAACACCCGTCATGTCACTGGTGAGGCCCGGACTTAATTATTATTAATTATTAATTACATACTTTACTTTCTAAAATTAACATTTCCACTAACATGTCAACCTTTAATTCTCAGCTGCAGAAGCATACTTTTCATCTAGTGTTGCAGATTGTAGCCAATCAGATTTCACAATGCACAAAAATTAATATGAATGTCACATTAACTGTATTGCATTGGAAAGATTCCATGTTAAACCTGAGTAACATATATATAATGTAGAATTTTCTAAACTAAAGTATGTTCTTTTTTTTTTTTGCAGTCCAGAACTTGGTGCAGAATCTGTTGTATATTTCAGTACAATCTGTAGTATATTTGGTGCTTGGTTGGGAGCATTTCCTATACCTTTAGATTGGGACAGACCATGGCAGGTACTACATCTGTTTTCAAAAGAATAAATTCTTATTATAATTAATTAATAAAGAAGAAACCAAGTCATAAAACTATAGAAAAAAATCCAATAAAAATAAGACAAACCTGTAGCTGATAGAAAACCCTCATGCAACAACACTCAAAACATACAACAAAATAATGTTTGCTACTTGTTACACAAAGAAATGAAGTTCTTACCAGTACCATTACTATAATAGGAACACAACTTGGTATGGAATTAATTAATGAGTAAAATCTATGTCTGTCAAGAAATGCAGTGGCTGCAAAAATCTCAAGATGACCAAACTACTAGAAATAATATTTTTTCTTTAAAGGATAAGGTTTGGTAGTTTTTCTGCATCAGGTCTGGATTCTACCAATAAAAGCTGGACACTATGATATGGGTAAAAACTTTTAGAAAATGGCCCTGAATCCCATATCAAACAAACAATTACAAATCATGTTTGAAATCATATTTAACACAACTGCTTTTTTATATTTTACTATTACTTTAATAAAGGGAGAAAATATCTTTAAAGTCATAAATAGTTATCAAGATTTTCTGTTTCTTTTTTTTCAGGAGTGGCCAATAACTTGTGTACTTGGATCATTGTTAGGATATTGTACAGGTGTAATTATAGGAACAGTTTATTTATATGGTAATTGTCAAAAGATTAAAAAATCACAAAAACTTACTTGACTAACAGTGGAAGAAAGCAACTTGTATAAAGCAATAATGCTGCTACTGCTGAAGGGATGGACCAAAAAGGTATAAAGATTGATCATTCCAATGTAAACTGACAGACCAGAAGAAGGATTATGATCAATATCTGATGTAATGAGAACAACTATAGTTAAAAGAATATAATCATTTTTGAGATTAAGACATTTTGTGAAGTATTTTATGATAAAATCTAGCTGATTGTAAATGCAGAAAACATAACATTAAATTTTTACACAACTTCATTGTCTAGTTTTAGGGTTGCTTTACCTGATTTATATGTCAAGAATTGGATGAACCTCTCCATTCTTCTATTTCAAGAAATAGGATATCTGTGTAGCTTTGCCTAAATAAAAATGTACCTAGGACTTGAAGGACATGATGATCTGCTTTTTTTCCTGAGCAGTATTTAACTATAGTTTTACAGTTGTTTCATTTGCTTATAATATCATTTATATTGTATACATTTTTTTTATTGAAATGTATATTGATTTGAATGCTTATACACAGAACTATATTTAGCTTTTTGAGTTTTTGCATTTGTTGGCAGTCATATTTAATGTACGACTTCCTACCTCATCATTACATTTTGAAAAAACTGGGTATTCTGGGTAAAAATCTGTAATTGACATATAATGCAAGATAAATATTTTATTTGTAGAATGGCTGATTCAAATTTTTGCCATGCATCACCAAGTAAATTCACTTCGTGGCATTTGTCATAATGCAGACACGGATGGACTTTGTACGTTTTTAAGTGTTATTCAGATTTTGTTAATAATTGTATGTTTAACTCAGTTAACAAAGGTGAGCTATTCTCTTCACTTGAGTTTATTTTCATTTTGCTGGCTGTAAACCTTTCACATTTCAGTTTTTTCTGCAAAACAACTGAGTTTCTGGTTTAAAATAAGCCCTTCTTGCTGGATAATAACTATTTTTTAACGTTTCAATTAATTAAATTAATTTTAACTTATCTGACTGACTGAAAGTCACGGTGAGTTCTTGTAATCAAGTTGCTTTCGTCATGGGTCAATATATTGATCATGACCACCAGACAATCAGACCAATCGTGGCATAAATGGTCTTTAGGTCCCATTAAAAATTGTTGGCAAAACATGAATTGCAGTCTCCATAAAAATAGTACTTGTTCAATCTAACCCTGCTCTGAATGGGACCAGTATATAAGAAATTATCCCCACACTTTTTCGATTGTTATGCCCCGTGACGATATGTCGTGGGGGATTAAGTTTTACTCATGTCCGTCCGTCCGACCATACGTACGTACGAGTTTCCGTCAAGCTTTTCTTAGAAACTGTACATGAGAACAATTTGAAATTTGGCAGGGTGGTTCAGTATCACAACTTGGACACATTCTTCGGTTTTTAGAGAAGCCGCAACAGTAACAGTAAACAGCAAGACAATCTCTGCCTATCAATCGTGCAGTGTTTTATCTGACATCCACACACTGCGAAGACAGCTCGAAGAAGATTGTCTTAAAGTAGGCTGCTATGGAGTTTCTGATTTCGCACTCCAGATGCCATTTATAAGTAGATTTAAATACAATTAATCAGATATTGCAGTCTATTGAAAAACGGTACTTTTAATACAAATTATGTCCAAAGTACAATTGACAGTTTTAAGAACGATAAATTACAAAACTGTCTATAAATATCAAGTTGGCACCAAACCATAACTTCTTCCGTTTAATATAAAATTAAATTTAAACTGTTGTCTGGTGAAAAGGACAAGTTAATATAATATTGTACATTTCTCCATAACTATATAGAATATGTTTATGCAAATATATGCATTTTTTAAACAATAAGAAGTGCTTCCAAAACTGCAACCAGCGCAGGCAAAACATAATTTGGACGCCACATTTAAAAATAATAAGCTGGATATATATTTCACGAATAGAAGCATGTTGTGTAAATAGAAGAGTCTAAATAGATTCCTGGCAAGCAAAGTAGTGTTCATAAGTTACTTTTGATTCGTGTATGTAGGATTTCGTTTCAAACAATTTTTGTGGTTATTAAAACTTGGATCAAGGAAGTCGTTCATTAAAAAAAAATATAATTTGAGGTTAAATATTGTTGTTATTCCATGTGGTTTCCTCGCACTGTAAACCAATGTAGAGCAATATTTATCCGTCTTGACAATATTTTACATTTTAAATCATGGGACCATACTGGGAGGGTTCCCAGTGCTCTACCCACAGAAATCTCGCTTTCCCAGGTGGCGGAAACGGTTTGTGTTTCAATGTATAAGTATTGTTTTTGGTTTTTTGTTTGAATGGTGTTTTAACGCCACTTTCAGCAATTTTTTCAGCTATTTCATGGCGTCCAGTTTTTATTGGTGGAGGAAGCCGGAGTACCCGGAGAGAACCCCCGGCCTGCGGTAGGAAAACTGGCAATCCTTGTCAATTAAGATTGGAGTCGAGTACACCCTGCCTGCAGTGAGAATCGAACCCACAATCTCAGTGTTGACAAACCACGTGATCAATAGAAGACGAACTACCACGACCACTCGGCTACCGAGGCCCCTGTATAAGTATTGCTCGGAATTTATATTAATAAAGGCATGTGCAACTTCGTACTCCGAGTAAGTTAGCATTTAGTATTTTAATATCTATGATTCGCTATTAATAAATATAAATTTCGATGTATAAGTATTGCTCGGAATTTATATTTATTAATAGCGAATCATAGATATTAAAATACTAAATGCTAACGTACTCGGAGTACGAAGTTGCACATGCCTTTATTGTCTTTTTAGCTTTTTTGTATACATCTCTTGATTTCTGTTGCCATTTACTTGTATTTAAATTTTGTTATATACATGTAGTGTCCCCTACTGGCATCTCCGAAGGGGATTATGTTTGTACTCTGTCCGTCAGTACGTCAGTCACATACATGTTTACCGAACTTTTTTCTAAACCGTTGCACATATTAAGCTGATATTTGTGCAAGTGTAAACCATCATGAGTTTAATTTTGTTTCGGTCCAATGGTTTTGATGAAGTTGTTGCATTGGACTCAGTTTTCCAGATTTTTTTATAAACGAGTGGAAGTACTGAATTTATATTAGGTATGTGTGTCAACCATCATGAGTTATAGATCAAGTCTGAATTTGTTTTCGATGATTTTCGACGAAGTTATGGCTCGGAATTAATATCATAAATAGCATAAAGTAACAGTTTTCTTTAAAAAGCAAGGAGATATAGAGCCAATATTTGGTATGATTGTTAGCCCTGATGAGTCACAGATCAAGTTAGAATGTAGTTGTTTGCAGTCCAATTAGTTTTGAGAAGTTATGTCCCATGGACTCGGAAATTTACTTAAATTTTTAGTTTTCCGGATTTTTTTCTAAACATTTGGAGATACTGCGCTTACAAAAGTGTAAGTTTAATCCATCATGATTGAAGTTTTAATTCTGTTCTAGTCTGATGATTTTTGCAGAAAATAGCGGATCTTGAAATTGCCGGTAGCGGACTAAGTAGTGCAAATGCAATATTACCGACACTTGTTTGTGTCGTTTTCTAAAAATCTGAAAAATTATGTAGGGGATTTATGCGAGTTTGCAACGATTCAACAATTGTAATGATTACTGAATCTATATTTTATTTTTATTATTATAGTCAAAATCAAGCAATCGGGATGTTGACGTCTGGACGTACTTGCAGAAACAAAATCTTTATGGATGCACTACTAACAACTAACCTTTATTTTTCTAAACATTCCTTGAACAACAAAATGTCAATGTTTTAGATTGGCCGGCTGTATCCCCCGATCAGTCGCCTATAAAACATTTATGGGACGAACTGAATAGTAGATTAATTCGTTTACAATATCCGCCGGTTACGTTCCCTAATGGCCCAACAACTAGTGTTTTTGCGATCTGTCGTTTTCAAGAAATGTAATAATTTCACCTTAGACTTAATTAAACTGGGTACCATTTATTTGTGTTTGCTATAGTTTATATGTTTATTCAAACACAAACACTCGTTCAAGTCTTGTTTGCAACAAAAATGTAATATCCAAATATAATAAGTTTTATAGAAGTGTTTATTATTTCTACTATGATCTACCATGGCTCCCTTGGTGTCTTCATCCATGCATGTCGTGGTGTCGTTATTGTTAGATCAACCATGGAATCGTGAACCTTTGGAGAACTAGAGCTAAATAAAAAATAAAATAAATGACCATTAGCAGAATAAGTAAGATTCGCAGTAGAAACGTGTATAATAAATCGATGGTGATAAATTCGTGAAATTGTAGTGTAGAGAAGAAAATAATTGTATCAATTTTATAAATAAAGTGAAATGACATTTCTGTGTCAATAATATTGATACCCTTTTGCGTAGGCAGTCGATATTCTCATTTCGCCAACTTTTAATTTCCCTTATGAAGTTTTGAAGACACAACGCCTCATTTGAAAAGCCCGTTTACATATTTACCATTAAAGAGGTAAGTACTATTTGATCGATTTCTACACAGATTAGATTCGCTGTCGGTTACAATGCCTTGGTTTTACATTAACAGTGTATTAATCTGTATGAGTATAGTTGACGCTGACTTTGCGAGTTTACAAGGATACAGTATGCAAAATAATGATGAATACTACATGTTACCGTTTCTTATTGTTGTACAAACAAAATAGAGCAGACACTGTTACAGCTACAAACAGGGCAACGAATAATACGGTCAAAACCCAAAGTAGTAAGCTTCTGTCATTACAACCTGGTCAAACAATATAGAAGATAATATTAGCGTAGATCTAAAGTATGTTAAGATTAAGACTTCAGTGCTATTTGTTTTCTTTCGGGAGGTGGGGGTTACCAAACTAGGATATAATGTAGGATTGAATTTTGTTTTGTAGTTAAGCAGAGGTACAAATAAACCTCCACAACAGCAACGGTTTATAAAGGAATTGTTTTAATGGAGTGGGTGTAAAAACCTTAGAAGTTTTAGTCAGGATGGGCATAACATTGGATATGTAACATTGTAAAAGAAGAAGGATTCTACTAAAACTATTAGTAAATATCAGAAAAATGTTCAAGGTATAATAAAAACATAAACAAAAATGTGATACGAATACTTTATTTGAAAAAATGGCATGAAATAGCAAACGCCAATGACAGGCAACAGTTAGTAAGCACCAACACAGAAAACAAAAGATGAGCAATCAAATTTGTCGTGAACTCAAGTACTGAAGAACTCTAAGCTGCTCACGCTCCAAATTAAAATCAGGTTTTTCGACAGGATATGAACATTCAGCATCGCAAGCATTACCTGTCATTTAAATATGCATAAATCCACAGTGGCCATGTGGATTGGGGATTCAATGGTTTGATCTATTGACAACACAAATTCTCAGAAACATTTTCATTTTATCTATTTACAATAAAAGTCTTATAAACTTTCGAAAATTGTTTGTTTGAAAATGAACACGGAATTGTTTTTTGTAGCTGTGCTATACAACTGAACAAATTTATAAGATAGACTTACCATCCTTTTCTGACCAGGTATCCCCACTTATATCAGGCATGCAGCGTTCACAAGAGTTAGCTGGATTCCAGTCACCTGCGCCATAGCATCGGGTATTTATCAAACATGTGTTTTTCTGTAACATTTAAACATGAATGTTTAATATTTGCTGTTTAAATGACAAATGTCGTTTATAAATAAGTAAATATAGTGTATGTTGTAAACATATTCCACGTCATTGCTAACTTTATTTGTATCTTCATTTTATATCATGTTTTTTAAATCAAAATCGCTGCCTATCGTAGTCCATGGTTACAAACTTACTATAAGACTGCAAGTACCAACTGAAGAACAATTCTGACAACGGCTGTCATATAAAATGACCATCAGATTTGATCCAAATGTTTTTCCATTGTTGCTCACGGCCAGTAAAATACCATTAGCCGAACCGGCGGGCAGAATTGCTAAACTTCTTCTATAACGATGATGAACATTTAATTCACAAATAACTTCTCCAAAATGCTTGAACTGTGCCCTTGTCGTTGTCTTTGTTGTAGATATATTGTATCCAGAATCGTGGACCTGAAGTGATAATACAATGACATTTAATCCTGCTATGGAAGATGACCAATAGTTTTTTATACATTGTGTAGATTTTATTTAATTTGAATCGTATAATATTGTGGAATTTAAACATTTACTAATTTGGATTATTTATTTACCAAGAGAATTTTATAGACCGTATACCTCCACCTTTTTACCTTTTTGCATTGGTGTATACAATCGATTGTCTCTTGCGTAGTGATTTTTTCATAGTTCAAATATGAAGAGTAAACCAAAGCGCTTTTACTAAGCATATGTAATTTTATGCATTGTAATTTACTTAATGATTGATTGTCTTACTAGAGTGTCCTGTTGGTGACATGTAAGTGATGGAGAGTTGACAAAATTATCACCATACACAACGACAGAGTGACAGTTATACTTCGATTTATCACACAGTCCTCCATTTGGTAAATATAATAAATCCGGGGCTTTATTGACGTCAACAGAACAATCTGATCCAGTAAATCCTTGATTACACTTGCAAACGGAATCAATGCAACTCCCTCGGTCATTACAGTCATTCAGACAAATTTCCCCTACAAGACATAAAATGTCATATAATAACGATAACGACAACAACGTTACAATATACTTACGTTATAAAGTGAAGTTCGTCAAACAAACCGGAAAAATAGTCTGTATACTAAACAGAAAATTTAGTACATTATTTTAATGTCTTAAAAACTATTAAGCACTAACCTGTAAATTGAGGAGGGTATTTTTTCGTGCTTCCAGTTTTGTATTCCCAAGAGGAAACGTCCCTTTGAACCTCTGTAAGGCATTGTTCCTGGAAAGCTCGTACTGTTGATGTTGCCCACATATTACTGTCACTTAGCTACAACATCATTTAATATAAACAGTTGTTTCTTTATTTAATCGCCTGAATATAGCTGAAATATTGCTGCTCGGGCGTTAAACACCATTAATCAATCAATAAATCTTTATTTAAAATATTTCAAATAAAAAATAAACAAAGTATCTTAAGAGATACTATTAGGCAGCTAGAACTGCTGAACCTTCGTTTTATTGGGGTTCACAACTATATTTTAGTGGGGTCGTATAGACTTTTTTAAGCACCACTAATGAGTTTTGATAAGACAAAACGCGCGTCTGTCGTTGTAAATTTTACAACTTTTATCTGTTGATGACATTTTATTAGATCACGTATTGGTCATGTGAAATTGATTTACTATTTTCAGATAATGTTTGATATTATCTGCTTCCAACAGATTGAAAATATGTGAGCGTTAACAAAACATTATTTTGGTGTTTTATTTGCCTTATTACGGTATACAAAGAAGGCAGTTGTATTGATGGTGTCCATTTGGTTAATTGCTGCATCTGAATTATTTGTGTATATCCCTTCCAATGATCTTGTTTTTAAAATGTCTCTAATTAAGTCTACCAAGTACAATATTAAAAAACACTTACTAATATATCTTGAACACACATATTAACCGTACTGTTTAGCAAACTTATTGGTCTACCATCTTTTGCACTAACAGATAATACTGTTTGTTCACACTGTTTAGCGTAAGACCTTCTCATCAGTATTCCTGTACAAATGGTCTCGGCAGCAAGTCTAGTTATACCGCTTGGTGTAGGAAATGAGAGGGCCTACATTTCAAATAAGTTTTTTGAATAGGAATATTAAGCTCTTTGCGGTAATGAAAGCACATTTTTACGTTAAAAAGCTGACAATGAAAACAAAATCAATATTGCATCTTGGTATTGTTAAATATGTTCGTGGTTTGTATTCTTCTTTTAAGCAAACTGATGTATAACTATTAAACATTCATGTTGACTAATTTTTTACATTATGATATGATATTTGATAAAGTTGTAGTCAGACTTAATTTTTTCATAATGATAATGTTATAAAGTATTGAAAAACCAACCTTCTGAACAAATGTTTTGTCATAAACAAAAATTTCATTGTCAGTGTCTTCAAAAGGAAATTCATATGACGTGGTGTCACGACGGCGACGACGGTGTTTCTTATCTCCCAAGATTTGATTGGTTATATCTGTTGCTGTCGATAAGCCAATTGACCCACTGCCACAATTTTCGACATCTTTGTCAAATCCACATGATGCTTGTACTTTTCTGTCTGCTCCAAAAGGATCAAGCGAGCATTCACAGAACTTTATATTTTGCGATGCAGACTGAGTTGGTGTTGCTAGTTTGTTTGTATATCCAGGCGGCAAGCCATTGTAAAAGGAATCTTTATCATCAACCCTGATGTGAAATGTATTAATGATTAGAATTCTGTTTGTTAAAAGTTCGTAAGATATATGTGTATTACTGAATACATTAACGCCAATTAAAATATCTAGAACATGTTTTGGTGGGCAATTAGCCGTAGACTGAAAACTAGTATTTTATAAATTCAACGTTCTGTATATTCCATGTTAATATTAATGGAATAAGTTGTTTTTACAATTTTCATTAAAACTAGGCACGTTTAAGATATAAGCACATAACATTTAAGTATAACAATACCTCCACGACAAAGAAAAACCATGTGGTTCTTGGCCTTCATCGTGTCCTTGACCTGTGTATATATTGCCGTTCGGCAATGTCAATTCATCATCATGTCTTCCATTTAAGGTTCCACAAAGTCCTTCAGTCATACCATAGTCACTTGGTGATGCTTGCACAAAGGCATTTAAGAAAGTTCCAAACCCATATTGTTCTATAGTCGCCTTTACAATAGTTCCTGATGGCAAGTGGATCTGAAAGAAAGATATACAGAATAAATTAGTTTACTAAGAAAATATGGTAATACATGTCAAGGAATAATATTTTAATCAAATTTGTTACTATTTGTCAATAGCATATGCTACCCTTGTATGTATCTCTACATCAGAACTTGTATTATATATCATAATTAAAATATACAATTTACTTAGTACTGTATAAAATTACCTTGTGTGAGTAAAGTTTCTTTTTTTACACTAAGAGCAACATGTCGAAACAGACAACGATTCGATTTTACAAAAATATGTTGTAATAAACTTGGTCATATTCGATCATCAAAACAAACCTCAAAGTGTCTTCCGTCGTTCATGGAGAATACCCTGGTACCTGAAGTAAGCTGTCCATTTATGTAACCCTTAATTCTAAGCGGTATGTTTGTGATAGTTTTGAACTGACCCCAAACATTGACAGTTTTTTTCATAGAGCAATAATCAATTATAATAACGTCATCCTCAGATCTAACAGCTAAGGCACAGTTACAGGAAGCTTGACCATTACATCTGACATAAAATACTCTGACCTGTCGAAACGTAAAATTCATATTAAAATAAGAAAATGTATATGCAATATCCTTATGAGGGCATTGATATTATAACGTCTTAATTCCGGAATGCAATATAACAAATTGTGTTGAACAGTTATGATCCAAAATTTAAAACACATGACACCTCCACATTTCTTAAAATGTTGATGCCAGTTGCAAATCAATGTAATTTTTATAAGAATATTAGCTACATTTTTTTCAGAATTTTTGTTACCAGTTTCTGTTTAAATTTTGTCTAAAGGTTTTAATTTTATAACATAAACATTACATGTATTTTTATTATATTAATGTACTCTTATTCTGCATACTTCATATGGCATAGTCTTGTGTCTGTACAAAACAAATTCCCCTTCAAAGTAATGGTTATAGTGGCTGCAATAAAAATAAATTATTTAAACTAGTCAAAAAATATCATGGTTTAATTAATAAGGTATTAAAATATCCTTTATATTTTTCGGTAACAATTGTTCGTCATTTTTCTGCATATGAATAATATGACTTAATTTTAGTATAGTCGTGCATACTGTAACAATCATTCAGTAGTAAGAATCCAGTAATTTACATATACTTTCCCAAGATGCAACACGCCATTCAGTTACGGATTTCTCAATGTTTTTCGTGTATTAAACTTAATTAAACATGAAGTAACGAATGTCAACGCACAGCCGGTTATTAAAAAAATCAATAAATTTCATCACGTATCAATTATTGATCGATCTTAAACACGAAACCTATAAAAGAATAGTGACACTGTTGAAAGATATCAAGATTTACCTCGGCGGATTATACATTGACACCAAAGTGCCAAAAGTGATTCACTCCCGGTCTTCTACATTACTAGTAAGGGACAAAATTCGCACCCTCTCCAAAAAAAACCGCGAGGGTACGATTATACGTTCTATGTTATTTTGTGTAAGATCTGTTGCCGTTTGCTGTAACAAATGTATTTTTGTGTTTATCTGATATTACTTGTGAGCCTTAACATTTACATACAAGCCATCAAATGTGGTAAAATGAGGATCATTCACAGATGCACAGAATCCAGTTTTATCTTCGTCCTTGGCGGTAACCTGCAGAGCAAACTTACTATTAAGCATACATGTGATAAGTATGAGTTAAATTCAGTTGAACAATCTATGGGATATTCGGCAGTAAATTCTTATAAAAGGCAATAAATCCCTTGGAGATTGGATTATGATGCAATATTGAACTGATTCGGCCTTAATATACAAAATCGGAGATAACTAGTACAATGGAGTATTCAATAAACAATAAGTCAATGACAGACAAAACCATGGTAAAACGAGTGTCAACAAACAAAAACTGAGTTACTCGAACAACAGGACAATCAAAGGTAATTAATGTCATAGATTTTCCATAAACGTCAACTAGTCATGATGGAGACCGTAAAATTCTCTTAGTTTTGACATCAATCTTGCCAAAGTAAACCCTTATTTAAGTTTAAGTAGTTGTTCTGTAAGAAGACACCCTCTACGAAGGAAATCTGGATATGATACACAGGCCCTCGAGTACCCGATCAATTAGGAGTTGAATACTCCACATACAAGTGCTACTGGAATCTTGCACACAAACATTGCAATTTACAATTGCATGATTGAAACGTCCCCTTTGTCGTAAAGTTTGGTTCTTATTTTGTTTAATTGTCAATTTCTAGCTGTCAGTCGATAAATGAGGCAGAGGTAGCTGTCTCTCTGGTGTCCTTAATTTCAAGTTCTAAGGGGTAGATGTGATGAACATAGTCAAAGAATTATTTCGGATTATTCAATGAAAGCACATCATCTAGCGGAACTTGAAATTGAAGGAATGTGCTTACTTTTTGTCCTAGTTATGAAGCCCTTCATACGTATATAGGAACACTTCAGCAAAAATGTAGCATTGTTAGTACCAATGGAATCCCTATGATCTGTTGAAAAACACTTACTCCAAACACGATAAACATGTTATTAATCAGTAAGTCAAGCGTTCTGATGATTCCAGTAACAGAGAACTTTTTGTTAGACTATGAGTGGTCCTTAACTATATATGATTTGTCAAGAACGTTAAAGCAGATATGTGTAACTAGGTTTGTCATTCTTTTTTAATGAAGCAAAGTTTAATCTAATCAATTCTTTTATCTTATTATTTGGAATAGCAGTATAAAGAGTTGAACAGATAGACATCCTAAAGCTATTGCATGAAAAGAGTGATCTAGACTGCAAGTTCACAAATAGATCTTCGGAATTTCCAGTATTCACTTCTAATTCACATCGCCTATGGTGTATCTTAAGTATGTTTATAGAATACATGCTAGATATTCTATAGACAAAGTCTACAATTAAAAATATGTATGTAGAACTAAAGGAGTGAGATCGGGTGCGTCGAAAAGGTAAGCATCTCATGCAACACCCTTGGTTCAAAATCCCCAAAACGCTTGCCCTGAAGAAACTTTCGATAAAATAAAGGATGCTCTAGCGTATTGTATGTTTATCAAGTTTATCACATATACACCATTAGCCGAGGTAGCTAGTACAATGTTGCTTTGAAATGAAAAAAAAATCATTTTGTCATAAAACTTGGAGTGAAGACCATTGTTGTATTTTGACGAAGTAAAATAAAATCAGGGTATGCAACAGATCTGTTGTATTGTTTGTCTCATTTATTCTAATTTCACCTTTTTACCTTTTTATAAATCAGTTACAAAACACAATGTGAATGGCAAAACGTTTGCTTGTTTTTTTGTTTTGTTTTTTTTTTTTTTTTGAAACCGTGAAATCATTTATTTATGTGGAAACACTGTCAGCGATAAAATCTCTTAAATAGTGTGTAGGCAAAATATATAAAACGTTACCTTGATAGGTGGAGGTTTATGGTTATTATAAAGTGTCTGTTTACAAGCTGAAATCGGTAACAACTCTATCTGTCGATGTCTATCGCCATCGTACTTCATGTCAATCTTCGCCTTAATTGGAATTTTAAATGTCATGTTCCAGTTTTCTGGACTAATTTCTATACTGCAGGGCTGTTGAGCTTCCTGTTTGATCACTACTTGTTCTATTTCTTTTCCGTTGGCACACCTGGGTGGAGCATGGTCCTGGTATTTTGGTACACCCATGCTTAGAACTAATTTACATTCACACTTGCTGGTGCTCTGTACTCCGTAATCATAATCATAGTCCCATGGTGGTATTGTGGATTGATTGTCTTCACAAACGAATGGAGTGGTCAACTTTATTTCAGCATATTTTGCCGATTGACCTTCGGTTACAACAACAGAAGGAGTTGTTACCTAAAGCAATTGAAAGCCAGGTAAAATATTGATTTACGAGTCAAATTTAAATGCAAAAACATAATAATTTAAAGCCACTGTTTGGTAGCAGCTTCATTGTCTACTGAAGTTCGTAGTACCAAAATTATACAATTAATGTAAATAAAACCAATAAAAATCAGTATTAGTTTTTATCAGAAAATATAAAGTAAAAATTACTAGAACCTGTATTCCAACATAATGGCCATTGCTCACAAGTTGTGGTGTAACAATTGGGTTTCCGGTTATTTTTCCTCTTACCCGACACGTTATCTGCAAGGCAAAAAGTAAACGAGATGAGAAAAAACAACGTATAAGTACACGTAAGTCGTTCTAATAAAACAATCATGTCATGACAAAACTAAAGACCTCAATTTTTATGCTATTTATTTTTGTCGCTTTTTCCTGTTGTTCATTTCCAGATGAAATATTTATAGTAACCAAAGTATACTAATTGAAAGTTACTACCGTTTTGCCAGCGTGCCCTTTGAGATATTTCCAATCAAGATTCGCTGTGTATGGAGTGAAGTCTATCTGCTGATGTGTTAGCAGTTCGTTGTCAGCATACCAGTCTACCAACAAGGCTAGTTTATCGTTTTCTTTAACAGGTATGTCACATTTAAAGTACAAGTCGTTTTGTGTCGGGTTATAGACGACACTTAATAATGGAGCGCTACTAAGAGTAGGAGCGCTTTCTGAAAAGAATATTTTGTTAATATGTTAAAAAAGTAGTCAGTCAAACATATAATGCATAGTAAACGTAGTTGATAATATCGAAATAACAAAAGATACAATTTTTCAGAATAATAAAAAGTGTCACAATCAATACTACCAAATTAAATCAATCGCATGCTTGATTTAGAATTACTTTATGTTTACTGCGTTGTAAACAGTAAATCGAACACATTAAATATGGAGTAGGCATTGCCAAAATGCGACCACAGACAATAAGTGCCTCTACATTCCAGTGGTCACATGACGTCTTTCTTTGTAATAATGACGTCACATGAAATGTCATATGATTGTCAGTTTTTAAAGATCGATTTAGCGATTGCAAAAAATAGTATGGCATTTTTGTTGTTATTTTAAAATATAACTTTATGTTTTATCGATTTCAACTTTTTTTTTAACTCATTCTTTAAAATTAATTTAATGCGCTTCTTCGTTCACTTTGTAACAGTTTTTGACGATATCAACTTCCTGACGAAAAAAAATCAATATCAGCATTAAACAGATTTTGATCACGTGATTTCTTTTTTATAAATACTGAATGGAAATTCAACATTATGGCCTCCATGTGCTGTCACAATTAAAAGTTTAATTCAAAATATCTTGATAGTATTTCATGACGTGTTTTAAAGTAGATTATTACTGACTTGTGCATCCGGACGTATAGCCATTCGTTGAACTTTGACCTTGTGGACACTGTAATTCAGAACCTACAAATCATCAATATATTATCGAAATCATTTAAGCAGTGGATAAATGTAATCGCAATAAAAATTTATATCCAGTGAAAATCCTTGCTAAACTAATAGCTTAAAGTTCAAGGATATCATATAAATACCAGTAAGAGGAAACATCTTAATCGTAAACGTAAATCATGCATCCAAACCAATCAATATCAATATTGATCTAGAGTTGAAACAAAAGATTTGTTCTAAATTGATATTGTTAACCAATAATCATTCTTATTGAAGATTTATAAAAAAATTGCATATTTATTGCATAACCATATACCACCTGTTTATTAAAACATTTAATTAAATTTAATTTTAATTTAATTAATTAAAATGTCATAAAATAATTTAATAAAATTTTATTTAAATATCAATGGAAACCAATAAACGAAAAAAGTGTAATTGTCTGCTCTGTTAAAATTCTAAAGGCTCCATACGTCATGAACCACTAAATATTATCTCAAAGAACAGGGCAATAAAGAAGAAGAGATGTGTGTCCCGATTTTATCTATAGGTCGTGTCCCGATTTTATCTATAGGTCGTGTCCCGATTTTATCTATAGGTCGTGCTGACATATTACTACCAGTTTAAGCGTTTTATTGTTAACATTAACAGTACTTGCTTTTATCTTTTAAAAATAAAGTATCGGGTTATGAACCCAAACACAGCACGTGCAGTATTTATTGTATAAAAATCCGTTCAGTTTATGTTGGATTCGTACTCGTCATAAAGAAAAAGGAGGGCTTGCCATTTCAATATATGAAGCAATATACGGGTAGCGCTTATAAAAACCCGAGATAGTAAGTATGAATAAATTACGCACATTTTGTTAACATGAGCCAGGGATATGAACAGTCTTTATTTGTTAGTTATTAGATGACCTGACCTACAGCTATGCATCAATTACCTGGAATAGCGTCATCGGACATCTTTGTGCCAAATACTGTTAAATCGGATCAGAACTGATACAGCTTCACATGGTATTAATGCATGGATATTAGACTTAGAAACGAAGATTGGTTCAATGGTGGTTCTATATTTATGCATGAATGCATACGAGTTTCAGATATAGAGAAAAACGTTTCACGCAACTGTGTGGTAGAACATTTTGGCAAATTCACCGGTTCAGGTGTTTCGATGCAGATATGCATATCATAAACCAATGGTTTCAGTTGCTTCACATTGTAATTGCTTTGTTCTATTATTCTAATATTTTGTAAACATTACAACACCACGCGCTAATGTCGACTTTTTGTGATTCAAAATGTACACGTTTTACCCATGCCGTTCTTAAGTAAAAATAACGTTGATCACTTATAAATAAGATCGGCGAGTGCGCACGTCTGCAAAGGTTTCAGAACAAAGCAAATAATACCACGTGCATTTGATTCAATCAACTAGTGGTGGACGGAACAGACATTGAAGCAAACACTCATTTAAATATGAACAGGTACACTGTTGTCTGGTTATTTGTTTGTATGCCAAATATCATCTTGAATTTGTCAGGTATTTATTTAATTGCATTTTTGCAATTTTTGACAATTCTTAGTTTCACATATATTGTGCTGTTTCGTGAAATAGAGTATACATGGAACATACCTGCACAATAGCCTGAATGATTAGATTTATAGGTAGGTTGTAAGTAATACAACAAAAACTTGTCACATTGTTTTACGCGAACTGGGTAGGACGTGTTACAACAGTTTGTTCCAGTAGAAACACATCCATTTAAGGTTACAATACCATCTTTTCTCTTAGGGTATGAACCTGGAATTAAACATTGTGTTCATTTTATGTTGGAATCGCTTTGAGAAATGATTATGATGAATTTATTTAGTCAATATTTTTGGAATAAAACATTCAAAAATTTAAATTTTTTCTACTAGGTATTTTGTGTAAATGTATGCGTTCCATGAATGGTTTAACAGTAAATTTTTAATTGCACAATACCAACGTTTACAAAATGAGTTGTCTTAACCGTCCACTTACTGAAGTACTGAAAATGTTATTTATTAAAAAAAATATTTTAAATCAATTAACCTTTTTTTCCCAAAAAATGTGATCAATGGATCTGTCGTTACCTGAAGGTTTGCGATGTTAAACTTTTTAAAAACTTTGTTCTCTTTTTTCATCAAATACTGTACCTTGCAACCAAATGGGAAAATCTGTGCCACATTTGTTAGTAAATGTTTGGTCACAGCCTAGGGGCATCTCTTCTCCTGCTGGACTGACAAATCTAAACCAGCCCTCGGGCAATCCTGAATCATCACGTCCTAAAGTTGACGTATATTTAATACTTCTGTCCGGATCGTCGACTTCCCTAAAGTTTCCATGAGTACACGGATCTGTGTCTGTAGTTAGAAAAGGGGGATAACATTACGATCCAATACAAGATTAATAAAGTAATTTTATCTTTTTTAATGATTCGTCAAAAATGCCGAAAATGTCGTAAAAGAATAAAACATCAATTTGCAATAAATTTGTTTTTACAATATCAGTTATATAGCTGTTTTATTATTAATATTTGATATACATGTATTCTATATTGATGCTGTCAATAGTAAATGCTCACGTCTGGTTAAAAATAAATAACTAAAATAAATGTAAAAAAGAAATAAAGTGAAACAAACGTATAAAAATATTGTTCATGCATTATATAATATACTTGTTGAATTATTTTAATTAAAACTGTAATTTAAACTAACTGTATTGACATCTCGGTCCATGAAATTGTTCACGGCATCTGCATGTGTTTGGTCCAATACAGTCACCATGATTACTACAGTCTCCACCACATATTGCTGAAGATAATTATTTATTATGAAACAATGAATGAAGTTAATAACAAAATACGGAACACCTTACAAACTGTAAGACATTAATTAAAAAAATAATTAAAAATATAGTAACTATAGCAATGATCCTGACTGGGTACAGTCATTTCAAAAGAAATGGTGGGTTTAAGTAGGTTTTATGGCATGCCAAACATCCCGCTTCCATTACTGTAGTATGCGAGTTGGTTTGTTGATTAAAATGGATGGGTATCATACACAACTAGTCAGCAATAAGTGTATGAACAATTATCGTAGCACACTCACTGTACACTGAATTCAAAATTGGGAAAACTATCGGCAACTATATTTTCGAACGAATATTTTTCGACAAGGAAGTGTTATCTATAGTAAAACTTATTAGAGGCGCGGACGAGTCCTTTTTTCTTGTTACCTTGGTTTATCCCAAAGAAATTTGTGACATTTGCAAAAATAAGTATTCTCGCTGCAAGCTCCTGCACACCCAATCTTTTGAGTAATATAGACACCGTATGCAGGAAAAGAAGGAATATTGCTGCATAATTACGGAAAATTTATAATTTTGAAATTAAAATCGTCTCGTTTGTCGTAAATTCTTGTGCTTAGATGACCGTTGGTGTCATATTTGAAGTGTAAGTCTAAAAATGATGTAGATGAAGCTGTTTCTGGGGTTTCCAGTTCTGAAGAACATATAAACGGAAGCCACCCAACAAACTGAAATGACATCATCAATATATCTATATGTAAGATTAAAGGACCTAACTTCTGCTATCTTCTTGTCTTTAATAAGAAATTCATAAAAATACCGGAAAAAATCGGCAAGGAATGGGGCACAGTTTGTACCCATTAGAATTCCGACTGTCTGCTTAAAACACGCCCTCTAAAAGTTACAAATAATTCTAAGTATAGTATTTTGTCGAGTTTGGTCATTTTTGTACTATTTGCATTATACGAAAGATCATGTACTTTATTTTAATCGCTAAATGTTGTTTCATATGAGGAGCTCTGTTGATTATTGGGTGATTCGTTTTGTCAACATTTAATTACACTTACAAATGATTTAAAAACTGCAAAAAACTACTTGTTATATAAGTTTATATCGGTAGATTTAAAAACCTGAAGTGCCCAACAACTGTTAAAATTTCCATATCTACGGATAATAAACGTGTCTAACGAATTAACCCACAGTTTAAGTCTGAAATGATGACTTTTTATGTAGTTTGATACCACAATAATGGCTAACGTTAATGAAACGCTTAATTTTCATGGAAAGTTTAGTTGAAATTTAAGAAAATGAGGGGTTTTTTTTAAACAAAAAGTTGGGTACTACCTTTGGTAGAACCCTTCAGTTCACGACAAATAATAGTTTTTATTTTGGTTGGATTCAACTAGATGTTAACATATCATTTTTGCTCCGAAGCAGAGATGTCATAAATGGTGTGACGTCTATGTAGGCCACTTGCATATGTTTTGTTTACTTTACTGTTGTACATGAAATATATTTGGATCTCAATTTTCCTTATGCGACGTTAACCAATTCACCTGTTACACTATGAAATGCACCTTTACATAAATTTAGCGTGAAACTAACGATAAGTAACACCTGGGTATATGAACACGCAACACCCGGGTATATGGGCTTTGTAAAGACGTCTGATTGACCAATCATAATAGGAATTATACTGACACGGGAATAATATTAGTTATATACGTTCATATCCGTAGAACTGCTAAAATGCCTCAAATATAGGGTTACTGAAGGTATCAAAATCTACTTATAATGGTATGACGTCATTGTATGTCAAACTTCATATCTTTTGTTTCTTTTTTTTGTCCAAGATTTCTTTGTTCCGCATATGAAGCAAACCAAGTACCATTTCTAATGTAAACACATCTTTTGTACTACTGTGCAACTAACGGTTAGCAACGTCCTGATTTATGGGTTTGTAAAGACTTGTAACTGAGCAATCGAATTCTACAAATTATACTGGTTCGGGGGATACTTAACATTCTCAACGCTTTTTATTCATTAACATATTGCACATTGCTGTTAACAATTACTTTGTTGATCCAGCAGTAACCAAACTTTCCTTCTATAGTTATTTATTAGAATACAGTTCAATCAAACAAAACAATTGAGCATTAGTATGATGTTTGCAGTAAGATATTCGAAATAAAAACAAAACAGGCATTATCCAATATAGAATTTTGTATTCCGCCTCATTTTAAATTTTATATTATTTTCGCATGAGGAATATTCATCTTCGAAAAAATCTAAGCAGTTCATATTTTGGTAAATTATGGAAATATTCCGTACGGAAACCCTATATGGTAAGCATAATACAGTTCGGATTCGAATTTCATCTTGTATAGAAAAAAAACCTGTTTTATTACAATAAACAATTATAAACTATCATATTTTGTGTCATAAATAGTTCGATACTCTTACAAGAAAAAAGACTTGCAATACTACCCTCGTTGCCTTCAGAGTTGCGTGCCTGCTTAAAAATGCATCTTGTGTACTAGTAGAAATTGATTTGGGAGTAAACCTCGGTCATTTTGTTTTCGTTCAATACTTCAAATCAAAATTATACATACCAGTTTGACAGCTTTTCCCTCCCCAACCAGGAACACACAAACAGAGGTCATTCGGAAGGCATGTTCCACCATTTAAACAACCACCAATGCAGCGTTCTGTGTTAAAAAGCAACCCTAGATGATTATGCTATTGTGGCATGGATATCTTGTTATCGATTATGTTAGGTTTAACAGAAAATGCATTAAATAAACAATATATTCTATGATTGAATAATTTGCTTTAATGTATCAATTACTTTCGTTTAATCGTATGACACTCGCAAAAAATGCGACTGCTGGATTGTTTTCTTTAAATTTTAAACTGTATGAAAACATCAAAAATATAGATACATTAACACAAATATATCAGCGGTATTGCAGACATTTCATAATACAATTTCTTTGAACTTGTAATTAACGTCAATGTAAAAAAATTCACTTTTTTGGTAAGCATTTTTGGATTAGTGGCAGGTGCATAAATAATAGATTGAAAAGGGATTGCTTAAATCTTAGATGAAGATTAAATGAACTTAATCTAAAGATTTTGTAGATTTCAATAATACTAGTATATTATTATTTTTTATTTCCAATGCTCGAGGAGAAAGGCAATAGACAGAAAAAGCCGCAACATATAACATAATACGCACCATCATATATATATCTATATAACATCCCTTCCAACCTCCCACCGCAAGAGAAAAATAAGAAATGATTTAAACACACATACAAATGTTTGTACATTGTATATTACCTAGTTTAACAATACAGTTACTGAAATCACGATACATACCTTTAGCTTCAAACAAAATGGTTATCTCATCTGCGGATTCGCCTGAAATATTACAGATAACTTTATTCCCTTTTTGCGGCAAAGACAAAGAACAGGTTTTTCTGACAGAAAAATTGTGAACATCTAAGCATAAAATATAACTGATAGAATTGTTAGAAGAATGCATAACTGTTTCATTCGATAATTCTAAAGTTTACACAAATGTATCTATTATTCAGCTCTGTGAAGTGTATTCTCAACATTTAATATGCCACTCAGCAACACATTTGGGCCAACCTTTTTTTGAACTATTATTTCTTGCATTGTTTAAATAGGTTTGTTTATTAACTCTACAGTTTACTGTATCCTGCTAACCTGACTTCCAGTTGACATACCCAGTAGAACTTGGACTAAATAAAATATTTGGAATTGGGTATGAATGTGACCATGGGCAACCATCGCCTTCTGCCACAACAAGCCACCCAAAGTCATTGTCACATCCACCATAGTTGTAGTTGATAAAGAAAGTTCTTTCATTAGAAGTCCTTGATAACAGAATAACAGCCATGTAATAATATTTAGTTATCATCTTTTTTAAATAAGGAAGAACTCGTGTTTGTTAAGAATTAATAAAGCATTAACTTTACAAGTATTGAATTGTGTATTTAATACAACCGGTATATTTAAAAAATTAAACTTACTAAGCGAAACTTATTAAAATTTTTAAGAACTTATTTTGTTTTATTTATATCTTGATAGCTACCAAACAGTAGAAGCTTTTATATAATCAAGAGGTTTGTGGTGAACATGTACAACTAAACAATAGCGAAGTTTCATAACTGCTATTATTATTTATCTTTTACTGCTGGAAATTAATACTTATAGATTATTACATGGCGTTTTCCATATCGGCCCTGGTATCAGCCCGAGACGCCCATATCAAGCCCGAGAGCATGCTCGAGGGCTGATATGGGTCGAGGGCTGATAACAGGGCCGATATGGAAAATGACATGCCATAATCTGTTTATCACATATTTAAAAACCACTAGCCATCCTTTTATCCGAAAATAAAGGAGATGAAATCAGATTAATATTATAAAAAAAAGGTAATAAAACGCAAAAAAATATTCAAAGCTCTAAACAGTTCAATATAATAGGTTTATTTAGAAGAAAGAAGGTATTATAATCACAGATGTGCCACTAAGTAAAAATTTATTTTTTTCTTTAGGTATTTTCATATTTCATACTATGAACAAATGTGGACGTGTGTTCTGCAATGACAGCAGCAAACCTATCATCCGTCGTCATATTGTAAGTTAAAGTTGTCATCCGTCATTTTGTTAGTTGACATTCGAGCGGAAGTGCATAATTAAAGCGGAAGCTAAAAACCGATATCAGCCACGGGGGCTAATATCGATATTAGACCCGAGGGCTGATATCGGTCCATCACTTCCGGTCATATCAAATATGCAGAAATGTTCAAATTACTACCAAATATGTGATAAAAGAATATATAAACAAATTGATATTTTGTGTTTCTTACTCTCTAATTGTGATATAGTTGAAAGTATAATTCTGCTTCAAGTCCCTGTAGGAGCTCTCCAAAAGACGAGATTCTGACATCCACGATATCTTGTCAGCTTGAGTTGCATTGAATATGAAGAAAGCTCTTTCATTTCCACCTTTGTGGACTGCAAGTTTAATCTGCAAGTAAATTGCTACCAATAACGTGCAGAATTTAATTACGAATAGTGCTAATTGTTTTCAGAAATATTCTTTGAAAGCTTTGAAAGATTAGAAGGAAAATATTTACACCATGGTGAATTATATTTTTTCAATACCACGAAATTTGGACTGCCCTTTATTCATGGTATGGACCAGATATATTGATACAGATCGAGCTGAAGGCAGATTACATATTAAGTTTCCGGGTCTTTAAGATGGCCCGTGGGATATTTGAATGTTGTGGTGTTCCCATCGTTGTGTTTTTTTATTATATTAAGTAGCAGTTTCAACACTTTGTCCAGCTTCACGTTGTACATTATTGACTGAAATGTCATCTAATTACAAACGTAATAATCATCATGACACTGTCTTTACTCGACGAATGTTAGTCATCGGTTCTAGTTTATTTAAGCGGTTCTATTTTCTGTTATTGATCGTAAATACTAGTCTAAGCTCCCGATTAATATTCTCAATACCGTAAGCGGATTTCCGTTGCAAATAGGATATACTGATGCATGATCACCATTGCTTTTCAACTGTTTGGCTAGATTAAAGTTGATGATTTTGACTGTTCCTAGACAATTGTCTTTTATTTTAAATAAATTGACACTTCTGTCCCGTAACAATATGCACCCGGTTAGCATTCTGTCAAAATTTCACCCTATGTTTCATTGCATACAAGTACAAACGCTGAGCCGCAAACTCATACGGTCTAAAATCTACTTTCAGTCAAAGAAAGTACATGTTATTAATTGCTTAAATGTCAATATTTTTATGTTCAATTAAACCAATTAAACTTTCTTCTCAAGTTTCTTTCAATATTCAGCTTTCCAAAAATAGTAAATTTATTTGGTATCATGTGTAAATGAAAAATAATTCACCATGGGATCAGGTTATACGAGAATATTCGACCGATTGCTCTATAAATATCATGTGTTCAGAGTTTAACCAATCACATTTTAGGATATACAATGTATTGCCGATATACAATAAACTGCATATCAGCCCGAAGGTTCTTGTGAATCAAAGGATGAAGCAATAGATAGTTTTGTACTTAACTCAATATTGCGTAACAAATATTTTCAGGAAAAAACTTTTTTTCATTAATTTTTTAATTTTTTAAAAAGAGATTTTGATAAATCAGAAGGACTATATTTAGTACCATATTTTAATCGAAAAGCTTTTATGATGCTGAGAATAAATTGTACCTTATCTATATGGTAGTCATCCCACCTTTCAACCATCTCTGATTTATAATGCATATTAGATCCAGATCCGACGGTTTGTGCCTGTATGTTATCGGTATTGGCAGTATTAGGTGACATCCAGAGATCACGAATATTGTTCGTCCCTCCTAGTCGGCCACTAGCACCCCGGAAAACTAATTGCCATGTTGCAACACTGTATTGATGACAGAAAGCTGAAATATATATCAACGTGTATCTATGATCTAGAAAGTATCAACAAAAGATCAATAAACACGAATATGCAAAACCATGAAGTACCGACCTTTTCTAAAGATCATAGATTGGCGTTGTACTTTCATTAAAACTCCATCGTGTTTATGGCTGTGTTATTCGACTGACCAATCGTTCATTTAAATATATCAATCCGCAAAACAACATATACTCTTTCAAAGACTGTTTATTAGTTTGAGTTCTAACAATTATAAATCACTCCAATTTCTTCAGATGGCAGTGGTCTTTGAATATTGAACATTAACCAAAGTAACATGGAGGATCATATTACTACTCATGCAATGCAGTAACCGAAACATTCCTCTGATACCAAAGATGGCTAGATACATTTAAACAAATATTCAAAAGAGTTAATAACCATTACAAAAACGCAAAACAAAATAATAAACAGTTGATTATTTTCATTTAATAAGCTAAAACTATTCTAAACTAACTAAATACTGAATAGTAAAAACATTTCAATATTTACTATAAAATTTGTATTCATGTAGTGTTTTATATTAATTTTTTTAATTTTTCCAACAAACAAAAATATAACATAATATGAACGCATACAAATAAACTAAAAGGATTACCGTACTTCTTATTTTTTTTTCAAAGTAACACACAATTTGCTTAAAACAAACCTTGTAAAATGAAAAATTTCAGCAGATAATGGTACTTCATGTTTAAACATATTAAGAATTATTGTAAGATCGATCTATTTTATACTTGATGTTAATCTATGCCCAGACAAGAGTAAATCTTCGTGTACACTTACAGCTGATGACAGTATATACAACACAAATGATAGTTTCTATAAGTAATGACATAAATTGATTGATTTTGTTTCAAGTAATTTATGTAAATACAACCGATAACACTTCAAAACATTTTAAAAGCAGTTTACGTCAAAATGTATCAAAGTAGATCCATGACCAAGGAATTATATGACGTTCTTTTTGAAATGCCCAAATAAAGTCCTTGGAATAGATTATATATTATATTATGATTCTTAGTGTTATCTTTAGACGAACCAATTAGCCCTAAATATATATGAAAAGATAATATATACCCTCTGGTAGTCAGATTTCTAATATTTTGTCAACATAACAACACAATTTGATAGAGTTGTGTTGTTCTGATTCTCTTGTTATTCTCTTGTTTAAAGTAGATTTTAAATTATATTGTTATTCCTCATACTTATTCATCAATATTCTTTCTCTGATTGTGCACTGTGGTTTATATAAAAATATTTTGACAATGATTTCTGAATAAATACTTTCGTTCTGCTGCTTTGAAATTGATTAATGAACCACCTAACTCCTTGGTGTTGTTTATTTCTAAAACTAATTTATGAATGATTTGGGAGATTTATGACAGTTAATTAAAAAAAATAACGAGTGCCAAAATAAATGTAAATGCAGTCATATTTTACATCAAACTCATTGTGGGTGAGTTAGCAGATGCCATTTGTCTAGTTGGTTTGTTGTGAACCAGTAAAAGTAAATGTCCAGAACCGTTAAGTGTTTTACATTTAGAAACAATTTCGCCGATTAGTTGTGTTCAAATCAAACTATCACACAGAGGAAAGAAATCGGAATAACAAACGTTTTCCCTGTTTTAAAGAAAACAAAATATTGAAAAGATCACATGACTTGCAATACCTTTTTCTGTTATGTTTGTTTGTTTGATGGTGTTTGACGCCAATTTCAGCAATTTTTCAGCTATATCATGGCGTCCAATTTTTATTGTGGGAGGAAGCCGAAGTACCCAGAGAAAACCCCCGACCTGCGGTAGGAAAACTGGCAATCATTGTCAATTAAGATTGGAGTCGAGTACACCCTTCCTGCAGCGAGAATCGAACCCGCAATCTCAGTGTTGACAGACCACGTGATCAATAGTAGACGAACTACCTTGACCACTCGACCACCGAGGCCCCGTACCCTTTTCTGAGTAATCTAAACCCTCAGACGTAACCAACAATAAGGCCAAGTGTTCTCTCTTGATTATCTACAGGATTTATAATTTGATTGAGCTGAACACATTCATGGAGTAATATTATAAAATGAGAAGTAAAAACATATCCCCAATATAGATATTATTATAACAACAATGTTATGGAATGCACAGAACCTTGTTATTGTTTGTATTTACAAGAAATATACGTTACCAACGCTAAAAAAATTAATATAGTAATGCAAAAACTATTGTCTAATTAATTTTCATACAGTTGTCTAAAAAACACAAAGGTTTTTTGAAAACTTAATAAAATGAAAAATGTCAGCGATTTATGAGTTTAAAAGTCAAGATATGTTCGATGTATCATATACTTAATATTAATCCGGGCAGAAGCAATTCAACGTCTTCATATACACTTAACAATAATAAGAATGCAAAAGGATTTATAGTTTTTTAACTGTTGACATAAATTGATGTGTTTTATCTGTGTAAATAAAACAAGGCAACGGTTAGAAAACATTTATGTCACAGCATTTCAAAACCTATGAATTATGTAATGTTATGGAATGCAAAACTTAATTTCGTTGACAGGAAATATATTTTTCTATAATGTTTGCGTTATATTCAAACCGCTTGACCTGTGTGGAAAAAATAAATAAAATTTATGCTTCACTATAATACCTAATATACTCGTCCTTTACTATAATACCAGATATAATAGTCCTTCACTATAATACCCTGTATATTTGTACTTCACTATAATACTTGGTTTTCGTTCACTATAATACCTGGTATTCGTTCACTATAATACCTGTAATTCCTTCACTGTAATACCTAGTATACTCGTCCTTCACTATAATACCTGGTTTTCGTTCACTATAATACCTGTTATTCTTTCACTATAATACCTAGTATACTCGTCCTTCACTGTAATACTTGGTATACTCGTCCTTCACTATAATACCTGGTATTAGTTCACTATAATACCCAGTATACTCGTCCTTCACTATAATACTCGGTATACTCGTCCTTCACTATAATACCTGGTATTCGTTCACTATAATACCCAGTATACTCGTCCTTCACTATAATACCCGGTATACTCGTCCTTCACTATAATACCCTGTATATTTGTACTTTACTATAATACCTAGTATACTCGTCCTTCACTATAATACCTGGTATTCGTTCACTATAATACCTGTTATTCCTTCACTATAATACCTAGTATACTCGTCCTTCACTATAATACCTGGTATTCGTTCACTATAATACCTGTTATTCCTTCACTGTAATACCTAGTATACTCGTCCTTCACTATAATACCTGGTATTCGTTCACTATAATACCTGTTATTCCTTCACTATAATACCTAGTATACTCGTCCTTCACTATAATACCTGGTTTTCGTTCACTATAATACCTGTTATTCCTTCACTATAATACCTAGTATACTCGTCCTTCACTATAATACCTGGTATTCGTTCACTATAATACCTGGTATTCGTTCACTATAATACCTGTTATTCCTTCACTGTAATACCTAGTATACTCGTCCTTCACTATAATACCTGGTATTCGTTCACTATAATACCTGTTATTCCTTCACTATAATACCTAGTATACTCGTCCTTCACTATAATACCTGGTATTCGTTCACTATAATACCTGTTATTCCTTCACTGTAATACCTAGTATACTCGTCCTTCACTATAATACCTGGTATTCGTTCACTATAATACCTGTTATTCCTTCACTATAATACCTAGTATACTCGTCCTTCACTATAATACCTGGTATTCGTTCACTATAATACCTGTTATTCCTTCACTGTAATTCCTAGTATACTCGTCCTTCACTATAATACCTGGTATTCGTTCACTATAATACCTGTAATTCCTTCACTGTAATACCTAGTATACTCGTCCTTCACTATAATACCTGGTATTCGTTCACTATAATACCTGTTATTCCTTCACTGTAATACCTAGTATACTCGTCCTTCACTATAATACCTGGTATTCGTTCACTATAATACCTGTTATTCGTTCACTGTAATACCTAGTATACTCGTCCTTCACTATAATACCTGGTATTCGTTCACTATAATACCTGTTATTCCTTCACTATAATACCTGGTATTCGTTCACTATAATACCTGGTATACTCGTCCTTCACTGTAATACTTGGTATACTCGTCCTTCACTATAATATACAATAACTGCACTTGAACGAAATCAATATGAGGTTATATGGAGCAGGGTAGAATAATATTGAACTAGGCGATTAAATTAGATTGATGAAGTGGTCAACATTTTACATAACATGGATGTAGTGGTCTATACTTGTCGGGTTTTCAATCCCAAAACGGGACATGAAATCGCTGAAAATTGCTGAGTGGAGATCACATTGGTAATAGACAATTTTTGTGTTAACAATAAAAATCAGAACATGTTATCCAGCGATCACTGATACTCCCGTTTTAGTTTTTTAATGAAAAACGGAATTCCTAACCCGTTGGCTGCGAGTTACTGTCAAGATATGTTTTTTTTTGTAAAAAATGAAAACGGTTTTTTACGACTGTAACCTTGACCTTTGTCAGAACTTCGTCAACATCAATAAGCTGTTTACCCAACTGATAAGTAAAAATATCTTAAAGTTTTATGGAAATCAGATTCAATCTTTTTTTTCCGTTGTGATCCGGAAACGTTTTTTTGTGAAAATATCTATTTGTTGTTTGGCGACTGTGACCTTGAAATTTGACTGAACTTCCTGAAAATCAATAGGCTTTTCATTCACCTTTGATAGACAGGTAGAAATAATGACAACGTGCGTGTCATGTCACATGAGAAAACTTCAAATCTTAAACATGTTATACTCCATGGTCCAAATTTGTTCGGCAACACGACAATGTGACAAATGACGTGATGACCAATTTGAACTATCAGGTTGAGAACTGTTTATCACGATTATCATTGCTTGTTAGAAAATTAATCATTTCGATTTTCAAATATAAGTTGGGTTCGGACGTCACTGAAGAGTCTTGATTAGACGAAACGCGCGTCTGGCGTAGTAAATTTTATCAACCTTGGTATCTTTGATGACCTTTTATTTGAAAGAAAATTAAGGATTCAAACATACAGTGTCGTTGGATGGCCGGACAAAAATTAAGTAAATTCCGCTTGTAGGAGAATTTATGTAATATTGATAGAAAATACTGCGAGTGAAGTTCTATTCTGTCAACTATGAAGGCATGACCACAAAAAAAAACGTTTGTATATTATTGGCCACGGTAATTCTGGTGTCTGATTATGCAGGATTGTCAATGCCAATGACGTTATTAAAAGATGTATTAAATGCGTCTTGTATTCATACACACTGCATAAATTATGTGTAGGTACAACACTACCTGTATCACTTAGAGACAGTCATTTGTATCGCTACAAGACGCGTGTGATGCAAAATGTATGCAACTGTCTAGGCGTGATACGGGTAGTTGTACCTAAATTTAAGTAGCATAACACAGCAGACAAAAATAAATGTTTAAATTTAATGTTTAACGAAGCATTTTAACATACAAGTATGAAGTCATTCCATTTATTATGATGTAAAAAAAAGTATAGCTCCGATCAACGTACATCTTGAAGTAGAACGAATAATCGTACCCTCGCTTTTTTTGGCGAGGGTAGGAATTTAGTCCCATTACTCGTAATGTAGCAGAGCGGGAGTGAATCACTCCCGGCACTTTGATGTCCAAAAGAAGTTGCATATACAATCAGACGTGGTCGATCTTGATATCTTTCGACAGTGTCACCATTTTTTCATCGGTTTCGTGTTTAAAAACGATCATTATTGATACGTAATGATAGTTATTGCCGTTTTTAATAACCCACTGTGCTTTGTGTATTAATTGGCATTCGTGTCTCTTTTTAATTACGTTTACTATACGAAAAACATTGAGAAACCGGAAAATGAATTTCCAGTTGCAGCTTGGGTAATACATATGTAAATTACTGGATTCTTACTACGGAATGGTTGTTATAGTATGCAAATTAGTACGTTTATAACAAAATTAGGTCACATTATCCATGTACGGAAAAATTATCAACATAGCATTTTCCACGTGCATCTTCCAACCAAGACGAAAAAAGAAATTTCTTCAATAAAGATCGTTTCCCGTTAGTTTTGCAATGTCGAAAGCTTTAATAACGTAAAGAAGATGAATATTATGTCTGAATTTTGTATAAATAGACCGAAGTTAGAATTTATTATATGCTACATTACGAGCAATAGGACTGAATTCTGACGTAACGGCAGTAAAATTCGGCCTAAGCTTGTAGTTATTTAAGAAATATACTTTATTGTCGTTTTAACATGGGTGGGTATTGTATTCTTGAATATTTTTCCACGAGCGATGGCGAGTGGTAAAATCAATATGGGAAAAATATTCACGAAGGTATTGATTGATTGATTGGATATGTTGCTTTACGTCCATCGAGCAGTATTTTAGCTATACTCAGGACGATAATAAGTTAACAAACTATAAATCAGTTGGCAAAGGGTATGGGACAAGATGAACCCAATTTCGACTGGAAAAGTATAAAGTATTGGTTAGGGGCGGAGAATTTAGACTTTTGTGACGGCTACAATAAGCCTGGTACTCTTTTTTCGAAGTGTACATAAGGAGTCTTTATCGTGTAAGGAGAGTGGCACTCTCCAAACACGTCATCCAATGCGGTCTGCAGCCAGGCTTTCCGGATTAAGACCTGACAACATGCCAACGAGAGGGCCTCCCTTATGCGCCATCCGTGGGCGAGCTGGGCTAATCTGTGTGTCGAGCACTGGGAACCCTCCCAGTATGATCCCAGTTCACGAAGATAATGCCCACCCATGTTAAAATGACAATAAAGTATGGTTTCCATGAATTATTTCGATTATGATTATGACCAATACTGTAATCTGTACAGTGAAACAAAATATAAATGTGCGCTAGTGTATGGATGTTCCACGTAGATCTCGCGTGTCATATCGACGATACAAGGTTTTGTATCACCATCAGATTTCGACAAAATAACAAGTTAATTTGGATGAACAATGCAGAACACTGAACTAGCTATTAGACATGGAAACACGATTATTTTTAATGTGTGGCTCAATTGTTGTCTCAAATGATTGGTGATGATGAATATTTTGATTTTCGTTTTATAATATCTTGTATTCTTGTGTAAATCGCCATTCCTATTCGTGACGTCTCACCAAATCATGAGTAACAATATAACTCTCAATAACAAAACAGAATATGCTGACCGTTCGTACCAATGATATCATTCCACTGTTCATATATGATACGTATGAAAGATAATAAACGTTCTGACTACCAATTGAAAAACAAATCACTTTTAGTAAAGAAATCTACATGTATATATGTTTGGTATACTTCCAACCTCGTGGCTAAACATACACCCAAGGTTTAGATAAAGACATTCTTAAATGTGTAGAGCAAGACATCATAACTTATCAAAAACATGGCGACATTATAATTTGCGGTGATTTTAATGCCAGAGTCGCAAAAGATCTGGACTATATACCACTTTATACCTATTTTCAAAAATTGCCCAATTAACTTTGAGGCAAACCTCAGATAATAGTATTGATTGCGGAGGAAAAGATCATTTAGACTTGTGTATTTCTAATAAAATCAGAATTCTAAATGGTCGCACACTTGGAGATATGTTTGGCGACTGTACATACTTTACTCCAAAGGAAGCAATTATAGTTTAACTATGGCATCATTTATTCAAGTTTCCAAAAGATAAAACGGTAAAAAAAATCACTATTACAAATTATAAAAAGAATACAAAAAACTAAGGCTAATCAAAAATTAAATTGGAGGTTGCAAAACAATTTAAAAGCAAAATGACCCAAGTTCTACTGTTGAGCCATCTTGGATTTCTCACTTCGATAACTTCAATGAACTAAATCTCAAAAGATGTCTTCTTCTTAAAATATAACAAGTTACCAGGACTGGATACCTTATCAAATAACATGCTTAAAAGTGGTCAAAATGTTCTTTTCTCCACCTATTTAATGCTTGTCTGACAAATGGAATATACCCAAAACAGTGGGCTGAAGGATATATTGTTCCTATATTTAAATAAAATGATATTTCAAACCCAAATAGTTATAGAGGTATTGAAGTAATAAGTGTCATTGGTAAATTATTCAATAGCATCTTAAACAGTACCTTTGGATACCTTTTTAACAAATAAAATTATTCGTGAGTGTCAGATTGGATTAACTCGAGAGGCGAGAACCACAGATCATATGTTTATATTGAAATGCATTATTGATGAATATTCACTATTTTCGGAATACAGAGTTACTTCCCATATTCAAGAGTTGTCTTTCTTAACAGCAGGTATCGGGTATTGAACAGATGGGAAAAAAAAATCATGTTTTTTATTTTTTCTAAATAACTTCTGTGAACTGAGTGTTCCAGTACAACTAAATTACACTGCAGAATTAGTTGTCACAACATAATACATTTTACCAGATGCTTTGCTATATGTGAATAAAAAAATGTTGCAGATAAACAACTTTTTACACACAGCATGTACTATAAAATACCTGCTGTAAAGAACAGATAACTCTACAAATGGGAGATAATATCTGGGTATACACCACCGAAATGATAGCAATCTTCAAAGCACTAAAATGGATAGTGGACTCTGACTATCCATATCAAAAGGTAGTTATACTTACTGATTAACTGAGTGCCATCCAATCATTTGATAACAACCAATCGAGTAGACCGGATATTTTAGAGGCTATACAAAAGCTACATGTAGCATTTAAAATAAGAAATAAACAAATCGACTTAATAATAGAATGGATACCAGCCCACGTAGGTATCTTAGGAAATGAGCTATCAGATAAACTTGCAAAAGCAGCTATAAAACAAGAAAACACAAATATAAACATAGCCTATAGTACATCTGAATTCTACGCGATCGTCAAAAATATATTTAAAAAGAAATGGCAAGATATTTGGGATACACATCGAAATTCATGGTACTACCGACTTAATCCATCAATTAATTCAAAGCCATTTTTCTATCTAGGAAATCGAAACCATGCAAAAACTTTAACTAGGCTCAGACTTGGTACCACCCTTCTACCGGGCCAAATGGGGCAACACATCAAAAATATATCGCCGCTCTGCAGTGTATTTAACACCAAGGAAGACATCGAACATGTCATTCTGCACTGTGTAGCCCATAACAACGCCAGAATAAAACTTAACACAGCGCTGTCTAAATTTTTCATCAATGCCATCGATATCAAGATCTTGTTAGACCCTCCTAAAGAATTTAAAAACCAAGTATATAAAGAGCTCATCGATTTTATTACGGAAATTGTCTATCACAAATGTATATAACTATCCCTTTCGTTTCTTGTATACCGCAAGTAGGGAATTGCCATAACAAGGATGGTAGAGTGTATGCCTGCTTTGTTGACTTCCAGAAATCTGTTGACAAAGTTATCAAACAGGTATGAAAATCAAATTTTTAAAAAAGGAGAAGGTAGACTTTGTTTACAACATAATAAAAAATATGTACGAAGTAAGATGATCCTCTACCAAAATTAAAAACAACATCCCAGATTTTTTTCCTATTAAACAAGCCGTTTAACACGGCGATAATCTAAGCCCCAACCTTTTTAGATCTTTATAAATGATTTACCGAACTATATGAAAGATTCTCTAGACCCAGTTATTATCAATAATAATCCAATTAACTGCTTGATGTATGCTGATGACATTATTCTCTTATCAACTACACAAAAGTTCCTTCAACATAAACTCAATTTACTAGATAAATATATGTAAATGGTGTTTAGATCTCAACACACACACACAAAACAAATGTTTTGGTTTTCAACAAGGCAGACAGGCACTTGTGTCATTGAACAGGAGTTGTAGTGTGTGCAACAGTACAAATATATTGATGTCAATTTTCTGTCTCTTTCTCTTATGCTCAAATGGAACTGTATAAAAAGGCCCTAAAAGCATTTTACAAATTACAATACGACTTCTACTCTATGAACCCCAAGCTTAAAGGTTTGCATGTATTTGACCATACAATTAAAACCAATTCTGCTGTATGGGTGTGAGATCTCGGGCACATTTTAATAATAATAATAATAATAAGTTTATTAATGCAAGTTTATACCCCGAAGGGTTGAAAGCATACAAACAAATATAATACTAAAAGGTCACAACACATATAGACAGCATGTAAATTATATAAAGAATATAACAATACCATCAAAATTACTGTCAGTGGTGAATCATGCAATTGAAGTTTCCATTTTTCTTAGTATAAGTGACTTTTTAATAAATGGAGCAACGTATTGCAAATGATCCGATAGTGACAATATTTCAAAAAGTTTATTATTTTCGTTTGATTCATTATCTATTTGAAAAGTATAATTATTTTGTTTCTTAAATTCTTCTCTTATGGAGTTGTATTTTGTACATCTAAATAAAAAGTGTTTTTCGTCTTCTAATTCATTTAAATTACAGTGTTGACAGATTCTGTTTTCTCTTTTTATTTTTTTATATCTTCCTCTCTCAATTTCTAAAATATGGTCACTTATTCGCATTTTGCAAATATTTTTCCTATTTTCAAAATTAGATTTTTTTTATAAAATTGTTTATTTCATATTAAATTTTACTGTATAAAAATTTTTTGCTGTTATCTGTACAGGTTTTTAATTTATTGAAGAAAGTATTTTCATATTTATGTTTTAATTTTTGTTTAATATTATTAAGTTTGGATTTATCTTTTATATAGTTTATGTTTTTTAACTGTTTTATGTCTATTTCATTTGATTCACATGTTTCATATAAATATGAATACCATGAATATGTTCCAGTTTCATGAAGATCTTTAGATAAAATGAATGCATCTTCTAGTAAAGTATTGCTAGTATGACTTAGAAGTCTTACTAGATATTTGATGGATTGTGTCTTGATATGTGTATCAAGTGGATATTGAGCTAGTTCAGCTCTAGCTGCTATATTTACAGACTTTTACTAAGACCCAAAACGAATTTACAGAATTTTAAGTTTGTTTTCTCAATAAAACTACTATCAGTCAATGATATTATATCAAAGTTTGGATTCTCTTTGTTTCTTTTTGATGATTTAATTATTTTTTCATAAAAATCCATGTACCAAATTTCAGAGTTATAAGTTAAAATTGGTCTAACTAAAGAATCAAAGAGTTTTTTGTATACATTCAAGGGTACATTTGATAGTTGATTAAGATATTTAAACATTGAAAACATAACTTTGTTTCCTTTTTTTGATAGTTCTAGATGTGAGGAATGAAATTTACCCGAAGTTTCAATTATATTTCCTAAATATTTGTATTTTAATACTTTTTCTAATTGTTCTCCTTCAAGGAAAAATTGTATATCAGCGAAATTCACGAATGTGGACTAAATCCCACGTGGTAAGATAGATTTTATTTTAATAAGGTTGTAATATGTAATTTGAATTGTTAAAGTGTGCAATGTTATTATATTTTAATATTTGAACAGTAAAAATAAATAAATAAATAAATAAATAAATAAATAAATAAATAAATAAATAAATAAATAAATAAATAAATAAATGAATAAATAAATAAATAAATAAATAAATAAATAAATAAATAAATAAATAAATAAATAAATAAATAAATAAATAAATAAATAAATAAATAAATAAATAAATAGACGTTAAAGAATATTTGCTGACTGATTAGTTTTCGAATAATGCCAATTACAAAAACTAATTCTATAATTCTATTTTAAGTATTTCTATATTAAGAATTGCAAACAGTGCATTTGATTGGATAAAATATATTCATACATTCCTATTTGTAGTTCCTTGTAAAGACCAAAATCCGGTCAAGTATGTCGTAACTTGTATGGTGAAATAGTTAAATTTAATTAACCATAATTTATCACAACAATGACACACACACACACACACACAAACTGAACGACTAACAATTTTTTAATAGGTTAATGTTCCAATGTTGTATTCTCCCAAAGTCGTGTAAATTCTATAAATATACCAAGGTGCTTCCCATAGAAATGTCATTTCACAACGCGTGGCAACCTAAAGGCTGGGTGCGTATTCCCATAGTGCTTTAGAAGTATAAATGCGTCGTAACACCAACGTTTTGTCATCCTGACATCGTTATTTGAAATATAAAGACCATAATGATAAAAATTAAGACTTTTTCAAGCACTATAATAATTGAAATTTTCCGATACCATATAATAACGGGTAAAACCGTCATAAATAAAAAGGACTAGGCTACAAAATGTTACATGTATACTACCCAACACTGTGGTCTCGAGATAATATAAGACCGTGGCTTCAAACAACTGAAAACTTTGGAACGATCAAGATGGAGAACACTGGTGGTCTATTAGAAGCCACACTGCTGGCCTTGGAAACAGGAGAACTAACACCTCTAGTGAAAGAAGAGCTGAAATATACAATCCAGTCAAGAAGACTTGCAAACGGTCAAGAAGAATTGGGGGTTGAATTCAGTGACCCGAAGCCATATGAGGTAAGATGATTCAGATTTTTTATTATTTATTTTATTTTATATTTTCTCTATGACAGTGAAATACAAAGCAAAGACGAAAAAAGAGCCATGGGCCATACAAACACTGTGAGGTGAGTCAAGTCAAGAGCCATGGGCCATACAAACACTGTGAGGTGAGTCAAGTATATAACTTATAATATATACTTTAACCACAAAAATCTTTATCACTTAAAATATGTTAATTTGCTTATTTGCAGCTCCGAGAGGATGAAATAGAGAAAATTGTCAGGAGAAAGGAACAAAATAAGTTTGCAGCTAGACGTTTTCGCCAACGTCGCAGGATCAGAGGGCAATTTTTGCAAAAGGTTGGTGTACCTCATCAATATTCTTTTCTCTGAAAACTTATAAACTGTTGCTTAAAGAGTGTGCCAGAAAAACGTTGTTATTGACCCATTTTAATATATTTTATGTCTTGTCATCACTCTTAGTTTGATACATACAGGTATTTGTTTTGTTTTACAGAAAATCAAGGAACTAGAGTCTGACAACACAAGAAAAATTACCGAGATCAGTCGTCTAAGACGGGAAATGGAAGAACTTAAATCAATGTTTCAGAAACATTTAATGGTGTGTCCATCACAAACCGGCTGAGAACTAGAATTCAAACTCGGGATCGCATTGCCAATTGCCGTTGAGCGAAATATGCATTATTTCTGTATGATGAACAAGATTGGACTAGTGGGTTAATTTCTGTTTTATTTCGATTCAAACAGTACTACGGTGATGCTGTATTATCGACACGCGTATTACGTTCTGTGTTATGCCAAAAGTGGTACTTGAAACTGGAGTGAGCTTAAAAGTAGATCGTTCAATACAAATTCGGTGTTACGTTCAGTATAGCAATGTAATAGCTAAACTTTTATATTACTGTGATCGTAGAATTATACATATCTTAGTCTTTTTTTAGATTAAATTGTATTTTTAGTGTATACTTCCATGATTGTTTATTACCATTGTGTTGACATATATGTACCCATATGAAGTTGAATCTCATAGATGTGATACTACTTACAGGTTGATAATTGTTTCAAAGGTCGATTAACTGTAAACAGTTAAGTTATCCCAGTTTCATAAAACATCTCTGATTTATGGATTTCCTGAACTTGTCCCCAGCTCCAAAATTGACCAAACAGATTGCTTGAAACTTTATATTTGTTTTGTTTGTTTGTTGGAATGATGTTTAACGTGTCGTCATCAAATTTTCAGCTATATCATGGAGTCGTTTTTATTGGGGGAGGAAGCCGGAGTACCCGGAGAAAACCCCCGACCAGCGGTAGGAAAACTGGCAATCCTTGTCAATTAGGATTGGAGTCAAGTACACATTGCCCGCAGTGAGACTCGAACCCACAACCGCAGTGTTAAACGACCACGTGATCAATAGTAGACGAACTATCTTAACCACTCGGCAACCGAAGCCCAGACTTCATATTTGAGGACAAAACTGTTATATGAAACCGATGCCTGCTAGGACAAAATAATAAACGGATTTGCCTGTTAGTACAATGTTGAAAATTTTCAGGAAAATGAATTCATTTAATGAAGTAGCTTTCATTCTGTCAAGCATGTGGTTGATTGATTGATTGATTGATTGATTGATTGATCGACGTCCAGCGATCAACATTTCAGCTACATTCAGGACGTAATCAAAACCAACTGCGATAGGGAAAAATGTTGAATGCCACAGAGAAAGTATGGAGTATTGTGTCAAAATTAAACGTATACGTTTACTTTTTCCTTAAAAATATCTTGATTTGATTTTGTATCGTGGTGACGAATTCCATTGATGCAAGCCAGATAGGAAAAAAAGAGTAATAGGTTCTTTCATACGTTTTGGGGAAAGACTGGTTTTTACCCAAAGCGACGAAAGTACCTATTGCTTCCGTTAACCAACAACTTTCATATCGCTATATCCTATAGACTCTCCATTGTGGATGACGCAGCAAGTACAGATGTGTGCGCGTGAGCTCATCTGTACTGGGTCATCTGTACCAGAAATCGGCCATTTACGGAAAAAGAGATTTTCTGGCTGTTTCGATTTGAATTTTTAACTATCTGTTTGATAAGATTTTCTTGTTTAGCTTTCCGAGGTCAGGCTTTACATATTATTACCTACCAACGAGAGGGCCTCCGCTATCCGCCATCTGGTGACACGCTATACAGCTCTCGGATTCGATCACTTTCATGTATGAAGCCTGCCCGGATTGTTTGGAATACTAATTTTATTAGCGTAGGTAATTCTACATGTGTGTGAATACGCAACGTTCAATAACTTTACCCAGAACGCTAATGATAGAAACTGGACGTTTGGTTTTTACTACAAGTATTTTGTTTTAACACTGAGCAAACCTTTCCCCCTTTGCTATTCAGAAAGTAAAATGCAATGGTCTAGGGAGTTATTGAACAATTAACATAAAAGGAATTTCAAATTGATGCACCCTCTCTTTTAAACATTGGTTTTGAAGTACTTAAACTATTTAAGTAATCAGTAATTTTGATGTCCAGAAGTCTGGAATCGACACGTCCATTGATAGCAGGGAAGTGTTATAATAGAATAGTAACGTCGCGATTTACAAATTAAATATTAAAAATAAAAATATAGCTGAAAAATACTTGTTTGTTTTATTATATAAGTCGTTTGCATTACTAATATAGTTTGTGTATTCATTTCTAACATGACGAAAGCTTAGGCAGTCTTTTTTTATATTTTTATCGTTTAGCTGTACTATGTAGCCTGTGTTTCTGTCTATAAAATAATTCAATTAATAGCACTCGTTATTACTCGTTTTTGTCCTTTAATATGATTGGTTTATTTGCCATTTCTAATGTTAATTCATCTCTGAACTACGTTTTCATCTAAAATTAACGAGTTCGAGGTACGTCTACACGAGTTTAAATCTTTTACATAAATAGTAATGATCAAGTCAATCACAGAGGAACTGCATTCCGCAAAATAGGTCGGTTCGTCGGTGATTTGATGTAAGCTATATGCTTTAAAAATATTTAGGATTTTAATATTTGTGGAATTTAGCTGATTGTCGGTAAAATAAAGAACCCTGCCTAATATCTGGTTGAATGTAGAATAGAGCCATTTGGTCCATTTGTGCATCGTTTATAGTATTTATACTTAGATCTTTATCAAATACAAGTATTCTATGAGGTGATGGAATATATAAGAAATTTTTTTGGATGTAACGTTATTTTTTATTGGTAAACAGGTATCGTTAATTTTTCGATCACCAGATCTAATGTAGTACGTTCAATTAAATTTAAAAAGGATGAAAAATGAAATTATTTTTAAATAGGTGAAATTATAAGGCATAAAAGATTTATTTAAATAACTCAGCGGTCTTCATTAGTTTGTGAGCGAGTTGGTTCATACAATGATAACAGCTTTTAACACATTTACAATCTGAAACTAGACTGCACAGGTACATATTGATGGATAAACATAACATACGCTGCACTAGTTCAAACATTTTTACACTTTAGTAAAAATCTGATATAGTTTTATGACTACGGGAAATTTTTACCAAACAATATTCTTTTAGTTTATTGGTTGTAACTCTTACACAAAGTTAAACAAAGATCAAGTTAATTTAATTCAATTATTAAAATCAAGACTAGCAAACAAGAAGTACAGTCACTTTGAGTTTTTCCTTCTCTTTGCATTTGTTGTCAGTCGTTGTTCGCTGTATTGCCCCCGGTGTGTGCTGATTAATATTTCCTTTAAACACTCTGGCTACATGTATCTGGGTATGAATCCGGGAATTAGAGGGTAATTGTTTTGTATTTTTTAAAATGGCCGACGTTTGTCTGGCTATGCTGCACGTCGCTGAGTAAAATCAATTGTGATATTGATCAGGATTTTGAGAGGTTCGAGCTTTCTATTGTATTTTTCTTCAAACTGTGTTAATATGTTTGTCTTGTACACTTTAGATCTTTTAACTGAAGAGTGAGCCTTTCCAATCATAATTTTGTTCTCGTAGTTTGCAAAACTTGAACTGCGATCTCACGACAAAGTTTGCATGTTCACTCTAAATGAGTCACTACCTATACGCAAATTCATAATCACTCTTGTCCGGTGTCGTATTAAATTTTGCTACCATGACAATCAAGCTGCTTTTTAATGTTCGGAATACTTATTCGGTAAAACATCGATGTGTTCCGAAAGATCGTTATATGAAAATCTGCTACCCAATAATAACGTGTTTGGATTATCGCCCTTCCACCAAGTTACAATAACAAAACCAATGCAAAAATATGAAATTTTCACGAGAGGGTTGGAGTTGGGGTACGGTAATATGGATGTGCAGCGCAAAAGGGTCTCTTTTTCCCCTTCCAAATTACATGAAAAGGTTGCTCTTTTCATTGAATAACATATATATTTGAGTAGTTGTAAATTATCTAAATATACCCAATTCCCCTTATTTTCATCTAAAGCTGAGGTTAACCGCGGTGACTAAGCAAATAAAAGTGCTCTATTAACATCACTTGATTACATTTAATGTCTTTATGTCGTTACATAAACCAATAAAACATTTTCATGCAATGATAACAAATGGTTGTTAATGTGTATAGGAATGCCCACAGATGTTATAATTAGTTGCAATTCTGTGCCATTGTGAAGACGATTGAGGAAATAAACACTAGGAGAACAAGTTCTAACAGACAGGAAACACAAATACATATTATTCTTTATATGTCATTTTAATTTTTATTGCTTTTGTTTTATAAACATTTTGATAGTAAATGGACTTTTTTCAAAGTGGAGGTACAGTAAAATACAATTAAATATAAGAATATTTTTTGTTTAAAAATTCTATATACGATGTAAGTCACCATTGTATAAATAACGCAACCGTTTGTTAAAGTGTTATTACAAAACCTTTTCTTTTTTTAAACCTTCAATAACTCATAAAACTTTTACATTGTGTGAAAAGATAGATAGAGAATGTATTGCCGCTGTGGCGTAACCAACTCTCATATTTCGTTACAGATGTGTATGTTAGTTAAATACTAATGGCCACAAAGTGATGGCGCTGTAACTCCAAAACTAGGGAAAATTTATGATCTCCTATTTGTGCATGTAATAACTTAGGAATTGACAAGGATTGCCAGTTTTACTACCGCAGGTCGGGAGTTATCTCTACTCCGGCTTTATCCCGATAAAACCTGGACGCTGAGCTGAAAATGGCGTTAAACACCATTGAAACAAACAAACAAACATGAACACGTAGGTTCGCGTTCTGGCCTAAATTATTATGAGATGGTATGGCCGAACCTTATAATTGACAAGGATTTGCCTCTTTATTGTGGATTTTTTTAACTCGGAACTATGATATAGCTGTACAATTTCTGCAAGCGACGTTAAACCCCATTACACCAACCAAAACCTTATTAACAAAAAAGTCTTTGCTATTATAAAAATCAAGCGCGTAAATATATTGATGTTTGTTTGTGTTTAACGCCAATTTCAGCAATTTTTCAGCTATATCGTGGCGTCCAGTTTTTATTGTCCAGTTACACTGTAATAGTAACCCCCTCCCCATATCTTGCCAGATGATAAGATTGTCATATATCAACTGGAAGAAATGAAAATTAACGTATCTAAACATGTGATTTACATCGGACGTTTGCAATCCAGATTATTATTTTAATCATCCAAATCCATTTTTACAAGTTAAATGTTGCCATTAAAATGATCTGAAAGAGAAAAGGACCAAATTACCTTTAATTTTGAATTTTTATCCTGGGGTCAAAACTTGAGCTTTGAAATGGCCCATAAAATATTTTTTTTCATTATTATTTATCCGATATTGGTAAAACTGTTCTCCCTGGGGCTATACTGTGATGGTTCCCAGTGTCCGAGCTACAGCGCATCTTCGTTAGAGGAAAGAAAGTTGTGAGGTATATAATACGACAAGTATTATCTTTCCTAAAAAGCTAGCCGTCTCAAAGCTTTATTTTTCTTTGTGGACAAAAATACGTACTGTTTTTTTAATGTTAAATGGCAATATGTATTGTTATTATTTACATCACTTCAGTATAAGTACACGATGTTTAGATATCCAAATCAGGCAACCGTAAAATATAGGTTAGAGACAGCAGTTTACTAAGCATCTCTAGATGCATCATACGTGGTAAGATATTTTAAGTTAACATTGTCAGTAAGCAAGAAAAGAAGCAGGAAATGAATTAAAATTTGTCTTGTAACCGGAATCATTTGTCCATAAAATACAAATCAAAAGCAGTATCCAAGAAATCATTGTTAGTATCCTAGATACATTATATTCACAAAAATAGTTGATATAGACCTGTTCGCGAAAATGTTACGTTTCGGAAATTTCCGTTTACGTTTTATATACATTTTATGACAAACATACACAAATCAATGCCACTTTCCTTTTAAAAAAAGTTTGATTTCAATCTAATTAAAATAAAATTTTCACTTGACCCCCTTTTGCTATTGTGGTCGTGAAAATAGCAAAAGGGGGAGCCAAGTGAAGATATAATTTTAATTATATTGGTTTGATTCCCATAATCTTGCATATTTTCCCCCTTTTTCATTCATCGTAAGATTCGTGATTTCTCGGCTTTTCTCGAGTGGCATGAACGGCGGTCTGCCCATTATGATTGCTACCGCCCCCGTAAAAATGAAGGGTTTTCATCCCTAACTTAGCTCTGCTTACTAGTATTTGTTGGCCAATCGGGTAGCTATCTCCCAAATTAAGCAGCCAATCAAGACACATCATTGTTTATCTGTTATCCTTGAAGTACAGCTTGTCATGTTATATATTATATTATAAACTAATAAACTATCTATATTAAACCATTGCTGTGACAGTCTTAAAAAAACATTATAACATTTCCCTATTGTCCAACACTTAGAATTCCCATGTCGCCCATCATTGTTAATCACTTTTCTATCTTTCTTTACCTATAATTATCAAAAGTGACAATCTGGAAGACACCCTAATGAAATTTATAGTCTGAACAAAGATTGTTTGTTTGTTTGATTGGGGTTTAACGCCACTTTCAGCAATTATCATGGCGTCCAGTTTTTATTGGGAGAAAAAGTCGGAGTTCTCGTAGAAAACTCCCGACCTGCAGTAGGAAAACTGGCAATCCTTGTCAATTAAGATTGGAGTCGAGTACACCCTGCCAGCAGTGAGACTCGAACCCGCAGCCTCAGTGTTGACAGACCACGTGATCAATAGTAAACGAACTACCTTATCCACTCGGCCAACGAGGCCCCCTGAACAAAGACAAAAAATCTCAGTACATTCGGAACGAACGTATGTACGGTTGTCCTACGAAAACAATGCTTTATATTTGTTAAAGAAGCCGAACTAAACACTGGTATTGTTAAATAAAGAAATTCAATCTTCTTATGGTTTTGTCCAATCTAATTAGAATTCGTCGTCTCATGGTTTCTTTACTTATTTTCGACGCGATGTATCAGGAAAACTTGAGAGATGAGGGATCGAATTTTAATTTAACAGATTGTTTTGCTCATAGAGCGGTTTGGGTCATAACCTTGACTCTATTGTGACTAAAATGTAGCAATGTATGTAATATTAACAATGTTCAGTTGTTAATAATAAGTATTTTAGTTGTAAAAAGGGTGTTAATAGACCCGGTGATCAATAGTAGACGAACTAATTAACCACTCGTCTAACAAGCCATCCATATCCGATCTGTATTGGATAAATTTATTTGCTAAAAGTTTGATCTGGGCTGAGTACACATCATGTATAAGAAAATGAACAGTGCGTTTGGTGTTTGACATTTTCGCTATGTTTGATATAAAAATGAAATATCTTTGGGTATCAATATTTTGGAGATTTGGAATACTGCTTCGATCTCACTGGCCGATTCTGAAGAATCTTTTCAGATAACAAGTTATCGCGAAACTTTAAAAATGAAATATTTCTTACTTTTTCCACTGCCTTTTTGGAAAAATGAGAAGCAAAAAGAGCAAAAATAACAAAAGTGAGAGGAATTTGGAAAGCAAGCGTCATATTGGAAAAAGTAAACCTTAATAATAATAATAATAATAATAATAATAATAATAATAATAATAATAATAATAATAATAATAATAATAATAATAATAATAATAATAATAATAATAATAATAAATATAGGTTCAATCGTTCTACCGAACGATTAATAGGCTTTCCACTCTACGCAGCCAGAAAGAACCTATCTGTATTTAATGACATTAAATTCTGCTTCTAAACATTATTTGTAATTTGTCTTTAAAAATTAACAAATTTGAAAGCAAAACTGTTTATATATTATTTAAAATAGGAAAGGTCAAATTGTAGAGCATAATGACCTTGACCTGACCTTCTTTATATGTAAATGGAATCTATTTCACACTATGAACAAATGAAAGAAAAAACATTCAAATAAGTTTTGAAATAAAAAAGGTCATAAAATATGACGTTCAGAGACTTTAATGACATTGACCACTGACCTTTTGATCTCTGCATATATTGTACATCAATAACTAATCATTTATTAGGATAAACCACTTCATATACACGGAAAATGAAAAATTAAAAAAAAAATGTATTGACCTTGACCCTTAACAAGGTGACCTTGACCATGATGAAGGTCAAAAATGATCAACAGTGAAGATCTTATGTCAATATCTCTTGTAGTTAATGAGATATGGCTACTTATAATAAATTCCAAAAATCAGATGACCTTGACCTTTGACCTTGTATGTGTCTGCAATGTCAAGGTCATAAGGGTTTTTGGTGAAGACCCCATACCTCTACTATCAATAGTTAATGAGTTATGAATGAAAAATTAATAATCAATGTTTCGAATGGGAGATAACTCCTATAAAATGAAGTCAAATCCTTTCCCTTCAAATGTAACAAAGTTGCGCCTTTATTAGGCCAATATTTTACCCATTATAAGTTATTGCCTATCTTTTACTGTTTCAAAGATATAGCAATAACAAGACAATTTGAAAGTTTAGAACGTTACCTTGATCTTTGACCTTGTGTCCATTTTGAAGGTCGAGGTCATAAGGGTCTTTGGTGAAGACCCCATGCCTCTGCTGTCAATAGTTAATGAGTTATGAATGGAAAACTAATAATCAATGTTTCTAATGGGAGATAACTCCTATAAAACGAAGTCAAATCCTTTCCCTTCAAATGTGACAAAGTTGCGCCTTTATTAGGCCAACATTTTACCCATTATAAGTTATTGCCTATCTTTTACCCGTTTCAAAGATTTAGAAGGTGCATGATGTGCGATTGGTCAAAAAGCTTTTATTTTTACCGGGAGGAAATTAAAACATTACAAGTTGACAGGTTATGACTTTCCATTAAATAGTTTTTATTATTGTTTTGTATTATTTACCTCTGCATTAACATCTGAATACTAAAAGTTTAATATTCTCTGCATGTTGTGGAACGCATTGCTAGTAAACATATATCTCCATTTATATATTCAATTCCAGTTAATATAGCACTAAAGGTAAAATACTCAATATTATTTTCATTGTTTAATTTAAAAACATAATTAACCACCAAATTTCATCAAACATATTGTTTTAGATGTGTTTTTATAGTAAATTTATTATTTGTAATACAAATATAGAAAAGTCTCGCAGGTGCATTTGTAAATTTGTTCATTTAACTGAAAAACAAGGGAAGTAACTTTTAATTTTGTTAAAGTCAGAAATAGTTTAACAAATAAATTTGAGTTATCTCTCTTTTTATGGTTTTAAAGTAAATTTATGATAAGTATTTGTTTATTGTTCTGTATTATTTGCTAGAGATTGGCATTCTAAGAGAGACAACTTCTATAAACTGTTGATAAAACATGTCGCGACATGTCTTAATTTACTCGCAATTATTTAAAAAATGCCTCTACTATAAATGATTAATAAGTTATATACGAAAAACTAATAATCAGTTGTCTTAATGGAAGATAACTAATATAAAATGAAGTCAAATCCTTTCCCTTCAAATGTGACAAAGTTGCGCCTTTATTAGACCAACATTTTACCCATTATAAGTTATTGCCTATCTTTTACCGTTTCAAAGATATAGCGATGTCAAGATAATGTAAAAATTTAGAACGTGACCTTGACCTTTGACCTTGTGTCCATTTTCAAGGTCAAGGTCAATGATGACCAATGGTCAAGTTACAAGTAAATATCTGTTATAGTTACTGAGATATCGCAATTGACATAATATTGTTTTGTTCCAGGGGAGATAACTCTTTCAAAAGCTCAATTTAAAAAAGTGACGATTCAAGATCTTAATAAGATCTAGCTTTTGTCAAGAGACCTTTATTTTCGTATCTGTTATGGTTAAGGAGGAGATCTGTACACAACACGAGGTCAAAATTTAGAATGTGACCTTGACCTTTGACCTTGTGATTTTTTTCAAGGTCAAGGTCAATGATGACCAACTGTGAAATATCTAGTCTCTATCACCTCTGGTTCATGAGTTACATTGGTACAAAATGTACTTGCAATAAATAAGGGGAAATAACTCCTGCAAGGAGTCGTCAAAATACTTTGCGCGATATGTAACAAATTGTCGCGATCAATAGCTGACCATTTTGCAAAAACTTTCATTGCAAAATCTTTTACGGTTTCAAAGTTTATCTGTACACAAGCTTTTTTGTGACAGGGGAGATAACTCCGTAAAGTAAAAGTGTTCGGTGTGACAGGGTTAACTGCGAAAGCGTAATGTCTCATACATTCATAGTACAAAATGTCTTTACGACATGTCGCGAAACAAAATTTATAATGGGAAAAAACAGTTGGCGGAAAAAAAATAAGAATAATAAATATAGGTTCAATCGTTCTAAAGAACGATTAATAGGCTTTCCACTTCAAAAGAAGACCTTAAATAAATGACCTTGAAACCAAAAAGCTAAGAAACATACGTAATTTGTCTATAGCAATTAATAAGAACAAAAATTATTAAAAAACTATTTAGATATCTTTAAAAATAAGAAAGGTCATTAAATAGGACGTAAGAAAACTTGAATGACCTTGACAACTGATCTTTTAATCTACGTAAATATTACTTATAGGCAATAGCATTAAAAGAAGAAGCCATTCAAAATACATAGTACCATGAAAAACATTTATAAAGGACTTTGACCCTGACTTTTACAGCATGACCTTGACCATGCTGAAGGTCAACAGTGATCAACATTGAAGATTTTATGCCAATATCTCTTAAAGTCATTAAGATATGACTACTTATAATATATACAAAAAATTAGAAAATGACCTTGACCTTTGACCTTGTATTTGTTTTCAAGGTCAAGGGTCCTAATGATCCATAGTGAAGACCCCATGCCTCTATTATCAATAGTTGATAAGTAATTAATGAAAAACTAATTATCAATGGTTGTAATGGGGGATAACTCCTATAAGATGAAGCCGGATCCTTTCCCTCTAAATAGAAAAAAGTTGCGCCTTTATGAGACCAACATTTTATCCATTATAACTTATAGCCTATCTTTTACCGTTTCAAAGTAATAGCGATGACAAGACAATGCCAAAATTTCAAACGTGACCTTGACCTTTGACCTTGTGTCCATTTTCAAGGTCAAGGTCAATGATGACCAATGATATAAGGTTTCATATATATATCTGTTATAGTTACTGAGATATGGTGATATAATGCAATTCACAATACATTTTATTGGTCTAGGGGAGATAACTCTTATAAAAATGTCAAATAAAAAAAGTGACGATTCAAGATCTCAATATGATACACATTTTGGTAAAGGTTTCAGTTCTCTATCTATTATAGTAAAGGAGGAGATCTGCACACAACCAAGGGTCAAAAATTAGAACATGACCTTGACCTTTGACCTTGTGACCTTTTTCAAGGTCAAGGTCAATGATGACCAACTGTGAAATATCTAGTCTATATCACCTCTGGTTCATGAGTTACAATGGTACAAATTTTACTTCCAATAAATAAGGGGAAATAACTCCTACAAGGAGTCGTCAAAATACTTCGGGCGATATGTAACAAATTGTCGCAATCCATAGCTGACCATTTTGCAACAACTTTTATTGCGACATCTTTTACGGTTTCATAGTTTATCTGCACACAAGCTTTTCTGTAACAGGGGAGATAACTCCGTAAAGAACAAGTGTTCGGTGTGACAGGGTCAACTGCGAAAGCGTAATGTCTTATACATCCATAGTACAAAATGTCTTTACGACATGTCGCGAAACAAAATTTATAATGGGAAAAGAAAACTTGGCGGAAAAAAATAAGAATAATAAATATAAGTTCATTGGTTCTACCGAACAAATGAGAGGCTTTCCACTTATCGCAAAAATGACCTTGACATTGACTTTGGTTTATGGAAATTGACTTTTCTTTTCAAAATAACACACGAAAGAAAAACCATTCGGCTATCTTTCGAAATAAAAAAGGTAAAAAATAGGACGTTAATTGACATAAATGTTCTTGATCAGCAAGTTTTTGATATTTGCATACTTAATGCTTTAAAAACAAAGCATTTATTAAGATTTACCATTTAATTTACACGAAAAAGCAGAATTTCCGAAAAATATGTTTTGACCTTGACTTCTGTCAATATGACCTTGACCATGCTGAGGGTCAATAAAGGACAAACAGTGCAGATCCTATGTCAATATGTCGTATAATTATAAAGAAATGACTATTTATCATAAATACCAAAATTTATAAGATGACCTTCACCTTTGACCTTGTTTCTATTTTCAAGGTCAAGGGTCATACTGGTCTATAGTGAAGACCCAATGCCTCTACTATCAATAGTGGATAAGTAATTAATGAAAACCTAATTATCAGTGGTAGTAATGGGGGATAACTTCTATAAGATGAAGTCGGATCCTTTCCCTCCAAATGTAAAAAAGTTGCGCCTTAATGAGACCAACATTTTATCCATTATAACTTATAGCTTATCTTTCACCGTTTCAATGCAATAGCGATGACAAGACAATGTCAAAATTTCAAACGTGACCTTGACCTTTGACCTTGTGTCCATTTTCAAGGTCAAGGTCAATGATGACCATTGATATAAGGTTTCATATAAATATCTGTTATAGTAACTGAGATATGGTGATATAATGTAATTCACAATATATTTTATTGGTCTAGGGGAGATAACTCTCATAAAAATGTCAAATAAAAAAAGTGACGATTCAAGATCTTAATATGATACACATTTTGGTAAAGGTTTCAGTTCTCTATCTATTAAAGTAAAGGAGGAGATCTGCACACAACAAAGGGTCAAAAATTAGAACATGACCTTGACCTTTGACCTTGTGACCTTTTTCAAGGTCAAGGTCAATGATGACCAACTGTGAAATATCTAGTCTCTATCACCTCTGGTTCATGAGTAAACAATGCTACAAAATGTACTTCCAATAAATAAGGGGAAATAACTCCTGCAAGGAGTCGTCAAAATACTTTGCGCGATATGTAACAAATTGTCGCGATCAATAGCTGACCATTTTGCAAAAAGTTTTATTGCGAAATCTTTTACGGTTTCATAGTTTATCTGCACACAAGCTTTTCTGTAACAGGGGAGATAACTCCATAAAGAACAAGTGTTCGGTGAGCCAGGGTTAACTGCGAAAGCGTAATGTCTCATACATCCATAGTACAAAATGTCTTTACGACATGTCGCGAAACAAAATTTATAATGGGAAAAGAAAACTTGGCGGAAAAAAAAGAATAATAATAAATATAGGTTCAATCGTTCTAAAGAACGATTAATAGGCTTTCCACTTCAAAAGAAGACCTTAAATAAATGACCTTGAAACCTAAAAGCTAAGAAACATACGTAATTTGTCAATAGCAATTATTAAGAACAAAAATTATTAAAAAACTATTTAGATATCTTTAAAAATAAGAAAGGTCATTAAATAGGACGTAAGAAAACTTGAATGACCTTGACAACTGATCTTTTAATCTACGTAAATATTACTTATAGGCAAAAGCATTAAAAGAATAAGCCATTCAAAATACATAGTACCATGAAAAACATTTATAAAGGACTTTGACCTTGACTTTTACAGCATGACCTTGACCATGCTGAAGGTCAACAGTGATCAACATTGAAGATTTTATGCCAATATCTCTGAAAGTCATTAAGATATGACTATTTATAATATACACAAAAAATTAGAAAATGACCTTGACCTTTGACCTTGTATTTGTTTTCAAGGGTCCTAATGATCCATTGTGAAGACCCCATGCCTCTACTATCAATAGTTGATAAGAAATTAATGAAAAACTAATTATCAATGGTTGTAATGGGGGATAACTCCTATAAGATGAAGCCGGATCCTTTCCCTTTAAATATAAAAAAGTTGCGCCTTTATGAGAGCAACATTTTATCCATTATAACTTATAGCCTATCTTTTACCGTTTCAAAGTAATAGCGATGACAAGACAATGCCAAAATTTCAAACGTGACCTTGACCTTTGACCTTGTGTCCATTTTCAAGGTCAAGGTCAATGATGACCAATGATATAAGGTTTCATATATATATCTGTTATAGTTACTGAGATATAGTGATATAATGTAATTCTTAATACATTTTATTGGTCTAGGGGAGATAACTCTTTTAAAAATGTCAAATAAAAAAAGTGACGATTCAAGATCTCAATATGATACACATTTTGGTAAAGGTTTCAGTTCTCTATCTATTATAGTAAAGGAGGAGATCTGCACACAACCAAGGCTCAAAAATTAGAACATGACCTTGACCTTTGACCTTGTGACCTTTTTCAAGGTCAAGGTCAATGATGACCAACTGTGAAATATCTAGTCTATATCACCTCTGGTTCATGAGTTACAATGGTACAAATTGTACTTCCAATAAATAAGGGGAAATAACTCCTACAAGGAGTCGTCAAAATACTTTGCGCGATATGTAACAAATTGTCGCAATCCATAGCTGACCATTTTGCAACAACTTTTATTGCGAAATCTTTTACGGTTTCATAGTTTATCTGCACACAAGCTTTTCTGTAACAGGGGAGATAACTCCGTAAAGAACAAGTGTTCGGTGAGCCAGGGTTAACTGCGAAAGCGTAATGTCTCATACATCCATAGTACAAAATGTCTTTACGACATGTCGCGAAACAAAATTTATAATGGGAAAAGAAAACTTGGCGGAAAAAAAAGAATAATAATAATAATAAACAGACAAATAACAGGAAGGCTTTCCACTCGGAAAGTGGAAAGCCTTAATAAACAGACAAATAACAGGAAGGCTTTCCACTCGGAAAGTGGAAAGCCTTAATAATAAGAAACAGAAGAATAACAAGAAGGCTTTCCACTCGGAAAGTGGAAAGCCTTAATAATAAGAAACAGACTAATAACAGTAAGTCTTTCCACTGGAAAGTGGAAAGCCTTAATAATAGTAAGAACAATAATAATAATAATATTCACATCAATATTCTTGATCTAGTTCTAAAAATGCATGTCGTAAAATATAGCAAGAATACACATCTTCTTAGTAGGTGAACATATTTTTATGAAACCCCTTCATGGAATGTCTCCGTTTAAGAATGGCATTAAAAATGTAGTTTATATCCACTTAAAATTTATCCTTAACAATAATTGTTCCTAAGTATATATGAATTAAAGTATATTATTTCATTTATGATTACTTTAATGTGACAATTTTAATGTTAGATCAATTGTTGCTCTATTCAAATTAAGACGGCAGGTATAGACAGATTAACTTGGACATATATTAGTATGATTATATATTGAAAACTAAAACAAATGTAACTTAATTAAATCTATTAATGAAGGCGAAGTATCCTCTAGAGGTAGCTTCACTAGATGTGTAAGAATTTATCTACATGTTTATAACAGTAAACAAATAAAATTGACATTATTAGTTTCAGTGTGCAACAGCATAAAAGTAAATAATGCAGATAACATTCAGATAAAATCTTGACCATCTTCAAGATATTGTATATGACCGCCTTCAGATTTCATCACTGTTGGAAAATTTGCTAGAACTACATGTATATCTATATGAGTCGTCAAAGAGGTACCTAGAGTCCAGTGAAATCTTGAACTTCTGGTAGATAGAATTCGCCACGTTAAGAAATTAGAATAAAGTACCATTATATTTCATACATGTACCGGTATGTTAAACCGAACAGTCCATTTGAAAACTATAGTAACTATGGACTTACTTATTACATTAAAGTGATACAGAGTAGAATCACTAAAATGGAACAACATGAATTAAGCCACATACCATTTGAAAAATGGGGTTTGGGGGGGGGGGGGGGTGACATGGCCCTTTTTATATGTAGTAAAATTCATGTGAATAAATTTTCCCGACAAGCTATTTAGGCTGATGTCGGAGAACGAAAAACTCACCCTGACTTATGACAGTTATGTAAGCTTAAATTACGTTGTTTCTCTTACAAAGTTGTTTTAGGTGCTAGTTAAAAGTAATTCGAAGAAAAGATGGAGATTGTTTTCCTTGAAAACAAACATTTTATAAACATTTGTATTAATTTCTACACATAATTTATCAGCATTTTCTTAAAAAAGATGGTATAGGTTCTAATTAATTTATAGTTTGTCCCAATCTTAACCTAACAACAGATAACTTTTGATCATTTTAGTATTTTTCTCCCAGCCCCTTTTCTTCTAATCATTTTTAAAAATATGGCATATATATTGATGCGATCACTATGTTGGATGCAGGATGGAAATTTGCTTCGGATATTTTTTAGATCCGCCGCGAACGTTAAGTGTTAATATCAAATTCAAATTTTTTAATTGGATAAAGCATAGTCATATTTACAATATTGCGTAATCTAATACACAACAGATAGTACGTTTATCGACATAAAAGTATACTGGTATGTATTCAATAATTATAATGAAATAATCAATTGTGAAAATATATAAAGTTTCTGTATAGTATGACAATGTACACTAAGTGGCATTTTGCTATACAATATGATGAGAATTATTTTTGAATAATTATACAAATATATTTTTTCTAAAGATGTAAATTTCTTAGTGTATAAGATTCTTTTAAATATGAACAAATATTCTTTAGTTCTTGTATTGTATTTGGCTTAAGGAGACGATTGATGGGTGTGACTTTTTACACAAACTATACTCAAACACACATTAAACTAACATGTTTTTGAATTTCTATTATGTCTTAGCATTTTATATACTATATTTTTGATGGAAAATGTTATACAAGTGAATTTATCATTACAATTTTCGCCGTTAAAATCGATCTTATGAAGCCCCTTATGATCGTGAAAAATGTATTACCCAAACTCTCATTAAAATGACAATAAAAAAACTTGACCCCTTGATATAGCTGTTAAATTGATGAAAGTGAAAGCGTTGAACGCTATTTAAACAAGCAAACTAATACGAGGTCATGTCATTGCATTATTATTGCCTACCATGTATCATTAGATTAATATTGTATACCATATATCTGAGGTAACTGTTTTTAGAAATTTTATTGTTCTTGCAAAACTGTATATGTTCATGAACATAAAAAATCGAGGGTCTCTCCTCCGATTGGTTTGAGTGTAGTGTTCACATTAGTTTTGAAATCTAATACCATATATACTGTGATGAATTTTGTCATCAGCCATGTTTTATTTTCATATCTAGTCATTTTCATTGTATTTCATTCAGTAAGGTTAAGTGTTATCATTTACTTTTCACTTCATGTCATTTTACACTATTTCATCAGAGTTATTTTGTTATTCTAAGTTTAGGCATCTCTTGCTGTTTTATGTGTGAGAAATAGGTCATGTTCATGTTTATTTAGGTCAAGGTATTTACACTAGTGCCCTACTGCTGGTGCCCTAGTGCTCCTGGTATTATAACCTTTACTCCTAACTCCTGGTAGTATGGTTGTACTCCTTGTATTATATCTATAGCTCCTACTATTATATGTAAACTCCTTGTATTATATCTTTGGCTCCTTATTGTTGCATCAGATTCTCACGCAATCATTTATATTTATTGCATCAGATTTGTTAGGGTATATAAGCAGAGATTTTGTTAACTCTGCATCTTTAGAATCTTTAGGTTTTCTCTAGATCAGTCTTTGGATTATTGTTTCGGCGTTATGGATTACTCTAAATTCTAAAACATACCGTTTCGGGGGATTATTGAATATTGTACTGTGTATTGATTTTGTACTGTAACTTTTGGATTTATCTCAATAACATTTATCAACCTGACATTGTGTTTTATTCTTGTGAAAGCAAGTTGTTTAACTACACAGGATCCACATATTTAGTTTATGTGACCAAGAACTTTCCAAACGCTACTGAAAGGTCTTGTTAAAAAGAGAGAAGAGTCATCACTTAGTGTTCGTCAAATTATACTTGTTGCAACAAACAGACAAGCGAACAATTGATTGTTTGATCGGTTTTAGTGGTTTGATTGGACTATTGGATTATCTCGTCCTGTCGTCCCCCCTCCCCCTCTCCTTTTTTTTTCGTCACATTGGTGGCAGCGGTGGGATTGCTGTGTGACTTGACAATTTTGCTGATCAGTTTGATATTTGTTATGGATACGCCAAGGATTACAAGGATGAATCCTACACAAGGAAAAAGCCCCCAGGAGGTAAGAAGTAGACTTTTTACGCATGATTCTGGTATTGGTGGATCACCGTTACCTTGGGCCTCTACTGGAATTCGGACGGGAAGAAGCCAGATGCGATCTCAGTGTCCAAATGGTGGATCAACCCTAGCGACGAACAACGTAGACGAGCGTGCCTTTCCTATGAGGGATGGTGGATCTGACGGAGTACCAGAGGGAAATGGTTGGAGTAGGTTTTGGTCTTGGTGGATGAGTTCCCTGCTAGTGATTTGTAGCTGTGTTGCGCTTGCGTGGGTAAACTTTCCAGAAAACAGAGCTGTACAGATGTCACAAGAGTATGCTATGAAAGGTCTTTTGATGCTATTAGCGGTGATGTGCAGCCCGATCCTAGCTAAGATCTTATGGATGACTTGCAGGAACAGAAACAGTGGGAGAAGGAACAGTCAAGTACGCCCGCACGGAGAGATGTTCGATAGGAGCCCTGATGGAGATGATGAAGTCATGGACGGAGACATACGCCCGTATCCCGACTGGAACCCGCAATATTCTGGAAGCAGACCTCACGTAATGGATGGTGATTCCTTAAGCCCTAATTACTGGTGCAAATCGGGATCACCGACCGAACCAGGTATTTTAAATAATACACGGACCACACCCGGAGGAGATGTAAGGAATCCGGATAGACTACAATGTAGCCAGGAACAAAACCATCATTTTGTGCCCGTGGTAAGAACCGAGCCCGACCAAGCCCGAACTGACCCGGCTGTCGCACCCAAACAGGGACATGTACAGGAGTATCCGGTCAGGAGGACATTTAGTGGTGGAAATGCTGATGTATGGAATGAGTTTTTGCAGTATTTTGAGAATTTAGCGGAGTTAAACTCATGGGGACCAGAGAAGTCCAGAAGAGTGTTGCTTAGTACCCTTAGAGGACAAGCCGAGACGTTCGCCTATGGTATGCCACTGGTAATACAGAGAGACTATGCCAGATTGAAGCAGAAGATAGAGGATAGATTCGGGCATACGGCGATGAAGGAGAAGTATATAGCTGAAGCTAGATTGAGAAGAAGACAGCCAGCGGAATCTCTACGTGATTTTGGCCAGGCTTTAGAGGATTTATATAGAAGAGCCTACCCGGAGAATCCAGATATTGTTGAGGAGAATGCAGTAAAAGCATTTCTAGATAAATGTGGGCAGTCTGAAGACTTTCGCTTAGCCGTTAAGAGGACCAGGCCCAAGACATTGCAAGAGGCGGTGATAAGTGCAATGCAGGAGGAATGTTTGCGGGTAGGAGAAAGAGAATTGAACAAGGATCACCCGACGCACAGAGGGGTCCATGAACTTGCGGATGGGTTAAATAGGATGAATATGGTAGATAGAGCCGACGAATCCCCAAGCGCAGGTTCGGATGGCTACAGAAATTGGAGTTACGGTGCACCGAACCATCCGCAGAGTTACGGAAGATTTACACCATGCCAACCCAACAGAGGATTTGGACGTGGCAGAGGAAATGATTTTGCCCGAAGAAGGGGTCGATCGGAGACCAACAGCCCGCCTGATGTAACTGTTGGAAGCTCCGCCAAGAAGGAGTTAAACTAGGACGGACCGGGGACGAGGACCAGTCACCGGTCGTGTCTAGAAGGCCTGAAAGAAGAGGTAGTATTCGAGTAATGAAGCTCCATAGGAAATGGAAACGACGTAAAAAGAATGAAGTAGGAGAAAAGGAGAGCTCTAGTAGCGAGGAATTGAAAGGAGACGTTGAAGACGGAGTTGATGTCCGTAGCTCCGATAGAGAGGAGCCAATGGTTAAAGTAGACGGAGTTTCGTCAATGATCGTAAGAGGACAGATAGAGGGAGTCCCAGTAGAATGGAAGATAGACACCGGTGCCAAGAGTACCTTTATAACCATAGAGACTTACAATATGATGTTTGAGAGACCAGTGTTAGCTCCCATGGATAGTAACTATGTAACAGCTAACGGAGAAAGGTTGAAATGCCTAGGACGAGCCTTAATGCACATAACGTTTGGAGAACACGTGTTTGAACATGAAGTAAATGTTGGTGGAGTGAGGAACAACTTAATTGGAGAAGATTTTATTACCACTTACAGATGTAACTGGGACCATGATGAGGCTTGTTTTGTAATAAAAGGCAGTCGGGTACCGTTGGAAGGACCCGATCGGAGTACCCGGGCAAGTAGAGTGATTGCCCTGGAAACGATAGTAGTACCATCGGGACATGAGGCTGTGGTGAAGTCAGGGCTTACGCACCGGAAAAGTAACCACAGTAACTCTAGTTCAGTAGGAGTACTCACGCCAGAACGCCCTTTTCTGGAGCGTCACGGCCTTGCATTAGCAAAAACGCTGGTAGATACAGCGAATGCTATTGTTTACGCTAGGGTATATAACCCTGGACCAAATGATGTAACGGTGTATAAGCATACACACATGGCGATATTCACGCCAGTACAAAGGATTGGACCAGTGATAGACTTAGAAGAGCAGGCCGGAGCAACAGGAGTTGGTGAAGTGACAACGGAGAGTAAAAGGATGGATATGCCCGACCATGTTAAGGCTGTTTACCAGAAAGGATGTGAACACTTAAATGATGAGCAACGAGAAGACTTCAGAAAATTTATAATAGCTAACCAATCCTGTTTTGCCCGACCGGGTGAAGTTGGACGGACCACCATGGCAACACACAAGATAAAGCTTAAAGATGAAAGGCCGATCCGTGAACCACCAAGAAGAATACCAATCTATAAGAGGCAAGCTTTAGAAGACGAAGTTAGGAAATTGGAAGATAGGGGTTTGATAGAAAAGTCCAGCAGCCCTTGGTCCTCCCAGACCGTAATGGTACAGAAGAAAGATGGTAGTTGGAGAATGTGTGTGGACTACCGGAAGTTGAACGATAAGACCATTAAAGATGCATACCCTTTAGCTAGGATAGACGAGAACCTCGATACCTTGGAAGGAGCTGAATGGTACTCTTCCTTGGATCTCGATATGGCTTACCACCAGGTTCCGATGGACCCAGACGACAAGGAGAAAACGGCGTTCGCAACGCCAAGGGGAGGACTGTACCAGTTTACAACAATGCCGTTTGGACTATGCAATGCGGCGAGCACATTCCAACGACTTATTGAAAGAACATTAGCTGGACTGCAGTGGAAAGTAGCTGTTGTGTACTTAGATGACATCGTGGTATTTGGAAAGACATTTGAAAGTCACATAACCAATTTGAAGAAGGTATTTGATGAATTATCAACAGCTGGACTGAAATTGAAACCTAAAAAGTGTCATCTAATGCAGAAGGAAATATCATTCCTCGGGCACATCGTGTCTAAGGAAGGAGTCCGGACGGACCCAGACAAGATTTCGGCAATAAAAGAAATGCAGAGACCAAAAACTGTTACCCAAGTACGTAGTTTCTTAGGACTAGCATCGTATTATCGTAAATTCATTCAAGGCTTTTCAAAGATCGCAAAGCCATTATTTGATCTAACCAAGAAGGACAAGAAGTTCCAATGGAACCAGGACTGTGAAAATAGCTTCACGGAGCTGAAAGCCCGACTGATGTCCGCCCCTATTTTAGTTTTTCCACAAGTTGACGGAAGTAATTTTATATTGGATACCGACGCCAGCGCTTACGCCATTGGTGCCGTGCTTTCGCAAGTCCAAGACGGGAAGGAACGAGTGATAGCCTACGGAAGTAGATGTCTGGACAAGCCCGAACGAAATTATTGTGTTACACGACGAGAGATGTTGGCGGTGGTCTACTTTACGAGGTATTTCAAGCATTACCTTTTAGGGCGGAAGTTTCTGTTACGAACGGACCACGGATCGTTAACCTGGTTGCAGAAATTTAGAGAACCGGATGGTCAGATACACCGCTGGATTCAACAGCTCAGCCAATTCCATATGGAGATTGAACATCGCCCGGGTAACAAGCACGGGAACGCAGACGCGATGTCCAGGTTGGTGACACCCGCCGGAGAGATTTGCAAGCAGTGTACCATGCCATGGGACTATCAGTACATGGGACCAACAAAATCTGAAGTTAAGGAGATGAAAGAAGGCAATGTTGACATTTTATCAGATGAATCTGACACGGAGTCAGAAGTTCCCGACCAGACGGAGTTGCCCGCCTTTGACCTGCCCGGACAAGATGAAGATGATGCTCCGGGAGGGGCAAGTCCTGTGAGAAGGGGGTGGAAGCCCAACAGACCGAAGCCAGCCCGACAGAAAGCAAGACCAGAGGCGGAGCTAGATAATTTGAATTTTATTCGCGAGCAACAGGAAGCAGACGATATTCTTAGAAAAATTTTGAAATTTAAACTTGACGGTCGTGAAAAACCAACATGGGAAGAAATATGTCAGGAGAGTAAAGACTTTAAATCGTACATTGCCAGGTGGGAGCAACTTGAAATTAAAAACAACGTACTATGTCTGTTATGGCAAGATGACATCGACAAAATGAAATGGAAGATATGTCTACCCGGACCATTAATCGACGACGCTCTTTGGTATTTACATGATGCAAAAACAGCCGGACATCAAGGTATAAAAAAGACTTTAGAAAAAGCCAAGATCTCTCCATTTTATTGGCAAGGAATGAGGAAGACCATTAAGAACTATGTAAAAAGATGTGATATTTGCGGTGAACGTAAAAATCCAGCATACAAGAAACGGCATCCTTTGAAGACCTATGTAGTCGGAGCACCTTTCGAACGGATCGCCACAGACATTGCTGGCCCGTTCCCATTGACGGAGCGAGGGAATAAGTACATCCTGGAAGTTGCGGATTATTTTTCAAAATTAACGGAGCTCTACCCTATAGAAGATATACAGGCGGAGACGGTTGCGGATACAATATTTAGAGGCTGGATTAAACGATATGGATGTCCGATTCAACTCCACTCCGATCAAGGTAGACAGTACGAGAGCCTTCTATTTCAAGAACTTTGCAAAATTTTAGAAATCAAAAAGACACGGACCACTCCATTGCATCCCAGGTCAGACGGGATGGTAGAAAGGATGAACAAGACGGTAAACGACATGCTTTCGAAATACATTAGACCACACCAAAAAGATTGGGACCAATATCTTGATTACCTGACATTTATCTATAACTCAACCCCACATCAAAGTACGGGAACCACACCACATCGTTTAGTTTATGGAGAGGAGATGCGTATGCCATTAGATCTGGTCACTGAAAAATTACGAAGAGACGACCCTTCCGATGAAAATACTCTATCAACCGAGTATGCATCTCAGCTAGAAGAAAATCTGAGAAGAGCTCAAAAATTCGCCCGAGAAAATTTGGGTTTAGAAGCAAAACGACAAAAATCAGTTTATGACCGGAGTGTACGGAGTAAACACTACGAAGTCGGAGATTTGGTCTGGAGAAATCAAAAACGGAACATACCAGGAAAGAAAGCGAAGATAGCAAGGCACTGGACAGGGCCATGGGTCATCATAAACAAGCTAAGTGACATTATTTTTGTCATTAAATTTTCCAAAAATTCCAATCCAGTTACTGTACACGGAGATAACTTGAAGCTGTACACGGGCAGTAAAAAGGTCAACTGGTTTGTGACACCTGCGACAGAAACAGGAAATGCTGATCAAGCGGATTTTCCTATTTTGACAGATTACGCAATAAATCATGACATTTCACCCGAAGTCGACCGTGAGAAAGATGCTGAATTGACCCAAGCTCCACCCTTAGACCCAGAAGAAGGGAAACATCATCCAATGAGAATCCAGAAATCTGCCCGTCTGATGAAGATTGTCATCCGGAGTCAGATGCCCGTGTACGTTCCCCAGTTAGAGAAGACAATGTTATGCGCAGCAATAATGCGCAGAAGAAGTAGAAAAGTACCCAGCAAGTTCAAAGACTTTGTGTTAAATTGTGTAGCTGAAACAGTATATGAAAAAAAGATGTCAGGTTGCGATTGTCCAGGCTGCGGAAAACATTTTGTCAACAGGAGGAATATGGAGAGACACTATAACTCAGAACATAGTTCCATAGTGAGAGTTGTTACTTGCCCCATCGGCGAATGCAACAGGTTTTTCTACCGACGAGAATACCTGAGGGTCCACCTTAGATGCACCCACGGACATCAGGAGTGTGAGGCAAGGGAAATGTCCACGTCTACTCCCTTCATGACGATGAGTAGGGCAATGCTAGATCCAGTTAGGGGAGTAGTAAGACGCACGGATTTCAGTGGTATCCATGTACCCGAGTCGGAAACAAGATCATCGCAAGAGGGACAACCCAGGAATCCGGGGCAAAGGAAGGTCAATGCAGAACAAGGAAGGATTAGGGTGACAGTGGATGTAGGAACGAGTGGGGTCAGGCCAGACCCAGAGACTGTGGCAATCGAGGAAGTAGATATCCAAACTCCAAGACCGAGTGACAATGAACAATGTGATTCTAGTAATGAAGTCAAATCAGATGAACCAGAGGATAAACAACCACAACCAGGTCCTAGCAGGCGTTGTGATATCGAAATGATTTCTATTACTCTTATTAAGAAGACAACGGTTGATAAAAATGGCCAGGGAAATGTGGTAAGGGAGCATAGATGGCAGGCCAGTCACCATATTGATACTAGGAACTTTGACTGGGAGCGCTTTATCACTGGGGTCGCAAACGAAACCTTTGAGCACTTACAGAGAATGCGTAAGCCTGAGCCAACGGTGAGAGTGGTTGAGGAGGCTGAAGATGTTGAGGATAATGAAGAGGCTGCCACAGATGAGTCTGATATGGATTCTTGACTTTTTTTTTTTTTTGTTTATAAGAAACTGATAGTAGGCTAACTGTCATGTACATAATTTTGTTTTACTTTTGATGTTTGTAGTCCTGTTTATGGTACTTGCATTTTTTTTTATATATCACATATGTGTTACAGTCCTGCCTGCGTCTGGCACTGACACGTGTAGTTTTGTTAATACTTATGCATGTTTAGCATACTGCTTGATGTGTCCTTTTCTGGTACACATCTCATTTTTTTTTTTAATATATATATCATTTAAGTATAGAGTTTGTTTTGTATAGGATTTTAAGTATAATACTTTTATACAGATAATCAGTGCCTAATGTTTTCATATGATTCTATTTTTTTTTTTTTTTTTTTTTTTGTGCCATAACGTGTTCGAGTGTTTAACCATTTTTGTTTAAGTGCCATTTTGTTTTACTTTCAATTTTACAAATGTAAGGTGCATAATATTTTATTGTTAACTAGTCCGTGCCATGATTTTAAGTATTTTATTAAGATACCTCATGTGTTCAGGGTATGTAAATATTTTTTATTTGTTACATTTTTGTAAGGTTGATATCTGATTTTGTGTAACATTTTATAAACCGTCCGTTTTATATGTGTTAATTGTTTTAACACACTTCAGGTATTTTTACATTTTGATATGTAAATTTTTTATGGTTACGGGTAACATTTTTATTGAACAGTGGAAGTTCCAAGTTAAGTGGGGGGCTGTGTGATGAATTTTGTCATCAGCCATGTTTTATTTTCATATCTAGTCATTTTCATTGTATTTCATTCAGTAAGGTTAAGTGTTATCATTTACTTTTCACTTCATGTCATTTTACACTATTTCATCAGAGTTATTTTGTTATTCTAAGTTTAGGCATCTCTTGCTGTTTTATGTGTGAGAAATAGGTCATGTTCATGTTTATTTAGGTCAAGGTATTTACACTAGTGCCCTACTGCTGGTGCCCTAGTGCTCCTGGTATTATAACCTTTACTCCTAACTCCTGGTAGTATGATTGTACTCCTTGTATTATATCTATAGCTCCTACTATTATATGTAAACTCCTTGTATTATATCTTTGGCTCCTTATTGTTGCATCAGATTCTCACGCAATCATTTATATTTATTGCATCAGATTTGTTAGGGTATATAAGCAGAGATTTTGTTAACTCTGCATCTTTAGAATCTTTAGGTTTTCTCTAGATCAGTCTTTGGATTATTGTTTCGGCGTTATGGATTACTCTAAATTCTAAAACATACCGTTTCGGGGGATTATTGAATATTGTACTGTGTATTGATTTTGTACTGTAACTTTTGGATTTATCTCAATAACATTTATCAACCTGACATTGTGTTTTATTCTTGTGAAAGCAAGTTGTTTAACTACACAGGATCCACATATTTAGTTTATGTGACCAAGAACTTTCCAAACGCTACTGAAAGGTCTTGTTAAAAAGAGAGAAGAGTCATCACTTAGTGTTCGTCAAATTATACTTGTTGCAACAAACAGACAAGCGAACAATTGATTGTTTGATCGGTTTTAGTGGTTTGATTGGACTATTGGATTATCTCGTCCTGTCGTCCCCCCTCCCCCTCTCCTTTTTTTTTTCGTCACAATACCTATTTTTTCTGTGACTATGTACTTTGTAGTTAATCAGAAATAAATGAAGGTAATAACAAAAGGCCGAATAAAAGAAACTCAAAAAAGACAATCCACAAATCAAACAATTTCCGAAACAGGGGCCACATATCTTCCTAAGTCAGAATTCATCTCTGCCACACAAGAAATTGAGACATGCCCATATTAATTGATATAAAATATGATTAAACAAAACAAGCTGATAGACCAATTTCACAAGCTAAATAGTCTGTCATTCTTATTTAATACACGTATAAAGTTAACTAAACTGATTTAAATTATAAACATAGATAATCGTTTTCGTGGCTGCCGAAAAATTTAAATGTTAAAACTTAATGGTTTGACGACAAACCTTTACGAAAGACAAAACTACTCAGATGAAGATGAACAATATAACGTTCTACGATAAAATTCCACATTCTCGCCAATTCAAAATTGAAAGCCACCCGTCAAATTTAAGGATAACCGCACAAGATATAATCATTTTAAAAGCGTCAAATCAAGCAACATTTTCGCTAAACCGCGAGAGTATATTAAGATAGAGAAGAGTATTATTGAGGAAATACTTTGTAAACCTGGGCGATGACCCATTTTATTGCGAAATGGTCTGATTTTAAGGGCAAAACGGTTATTATAGTCAATGATGAAAAGTCGCCGTTTCAATGGAAGACCCCCCCCCCCCGAAGAATTAGACAAATAATTTTGATTTTTTTTCGTTGCAAATAAAAATCCTCATAGGAGGACCACCAGTTTAACAAACTGTTTAAATCAATATCCCAATAAAATGGAATTTCTTTATATCGTTGCCCAAAACTACGTTTTGGCGACATATTGTTTTTGCAACGTTTCTTCTGATATTATTCCGCTTTCCACTTTTCTGCCTTTCCAAAACAAAAATTCTCAGAGACGCCTTAATAGAACCAATCGCTCCTTTGAAACATCTGAATATAAAATGTTATGTACTTCAACACTTTTTGAATCATTTTTTTTTTCATTTTTGTAGTGTGTAAAACGTAATAGTTTTATACATCTTTAATATGATCTACAGGGTAAAGTTGCTTTTTTCAAGGAGAATAGTTCTTGTTCCCCCGTAATACAATACAGAGATATAAGGTATCTTATTTTCATGGGTCATCTTTCTAATTCCTCTTTTGTACAATGTATAGATGTAAGGCATCATCACAAGTCAGGGTTTCTGTGTCCACGAAACCCTGACAAACTTAGCGAGGAAATTCCTGGGCTATAAGTTACTATTTTGATTGGCTACATCATACCTTGATGTAGCCAATCAAAAGCCCGCTTTCATTCACGACTTGGTTAGGGGATATCCCGATGTCGATTGTAAATAAACCAAACGGATGTGTTGCATAGACCATGTGTAAATCAGTGTATTTTGTACAGTAATGTTAAAAGTTTGTTCTTACCGCGTTATTTATTAGTTGCGTTACGTTTAATGAGTAAGAATGACTACTGCCAAACACTTTCTTCTTTCAAGCAATTTCATTGGTTGCTATTTTGAAGGATTTGCGTCATAAAGTCTTCTAGCCCGGAAATATCCCTGTTACCAGCGTTTCGTGGACACATGTGGACACAGAAACCCTGACTTGTGAGGATGAGATGTAAGGTAGCTGATTGTTCATGGGTAATAGTTTTATTCATGTTTAATATAATCTACAGGGTAAAGTTGCTTTGTTCAAGGAGTATAGTTCTTGTTCCCCAATAATACAATACAAAGATATATAAGGTATCTTATTTTCATGGATCATCTTTCTGATTCCTCTTTTGAACAATGCATAGATGTAAGGTAGCTGATTTTTCATGGGTAATAGTTTTATGTTTAATAAAAAATACAAAACAGCAATTTCAGGTATCTTATCTTCATGGGACATTCTGCTGATTCCTCTGTTATTCAATGCAAAGATGTAAGGTAGCTGATTTTTCATGGGTAATAATTTTATTATCTTTAATATAATCTACAGGGTAGCTTGCTTTTTCAAGGATTATATTTCTTATTCATCTGTCATACAGTACAGAAATTTCAGGTATCTTATTTTCATGGGTCATATTTCTGATTGCTATGTTGCACAATGTATAGATGTAAGGTAGCTGGTATTTCATTGGTAATAGTTTTATTTAGCTTAAATATAATCTACCGGGTAGCTTGCTTTTTCAAGGATTATATTTCGTATTCCTCTATCATACAATATAGAAATTTCAGGTATCTTATTTTCATGGGTCATCTTTCTGATTCCTCTTTTGTACAATGTATAGATGTAAGGTAGCAGATTTTTCATAGGTAATAGTTTTATACATGTTTAATATAATCTACAGGGTAAGGTTGCTTTTTTTCAAGGAGTATAGTTCTTGGTCCCCCTTAATACAATATTGAGATATAAGGTATCTTATTTTCATGGGTCATCTTTCTGATTCCTCTTTTGTACAATATATAGATGTAAGGTAGCTGATTGTTCATGGGTAATAGTTTTATGTTTAATATAATCTATAGGGGAAGGTTGCTTTTTAAAGGATAATAGTTTTATACTTCTGTCATACAATACATTGATATAAGGTATCTTATTTTCCTGGGTCATCTTTCTGATTCCTCTTTTGTACAATGTATAGATTTAAGGCAGCTGATATTTCATGGGTAATAGTTTTATACATCTTAATTATATAATCTACAGGGTAAGCTTGCTTTTTTCAACGATTTTAATTTTTATTCCTTTATCATACAATACAGAAATTTCAGGTATCTTATTTTCATGGGACATACTGCTGATTCCTCTGTTATACAATGTAAATATGTAAGGTAGCTGAGCTGATTTTTTATGGGTAATAATTTTATTTATCTTTAATATATAATCTACAGGGTAGCTTGCTTCTTCAAGGATTATATTTCCTATTCCTCTATCAAACAGTACAGAAATTTTAGGTATCTTATTTCCATGTGTCATTTTGTACATTTTAATTTACTGAAATTTGTGTTGTTCTCATCTAAACTTCTGCATTGTTGACCTGTTTATTTGTTTTTTACCTTAAAGGTTATTTACCGGTGACCAATAGAGTTGTTTCCCTTTTGTTTTATTTCCCCGGGAACAATAGGGTTGTTTCATTTTCTTTCATTCCATTAACAGGTTAACACTTTTTAATTTTTCTCAAAAAAGATAACAGTAGATTTAAAATAATGATAACAGATAACAGCAATTTACATGAGGAAACAGAAAACAGCGACTTCAAAAATCGAAAAAAACAGATAACACTGCAATTTACATGAGAAAACAGAAACAAGCGAGTTTCTCTTAGGACTTATTCAAACTTCAGAATTATGGTATTGATGGAAATTTATTACACTGGTTTAAAAACAATCTTTCAGGGAGGGAACAAAGAGTGGTTTTAAGCGGTGGTAGTTGTGACTGGACATCTATTAATGCAGGTGTTCCTCAGGGTTCCATTTTGGGGCCTTTATTGTTTCTTTTATTTATTAATGATATTGTAGAAGATGTTAATGCTTGTGTTAAGCTATTTGCAGACGACACTAGCATTTATATAATAGTAGATAGTCCCAAAGTCGCTGCTGACATATTAAATAGGGATCTAGCTAAAATTAATAGCTGGTCAGAAAAGTGGTTAGTACAATTTAACCCACATAAAACTGAAATGCTAACTATATCTCGTAAATCAATCAAGCCAATTCATCCACCTATTGTTATGGACGGGCTCAATATTCAAGAAGTCGCTTCACACAAACACTTAGGCATTTATTTTTCAAGTAATGGTTCTTGGCATGACCACATTAATTACATTGTTAAAAAAGCTTATAATAGAGTTAATTTCCTTCGTAGGGTAAGATTTGTCCTTGACAGTTATGTCCTGGAGAGAATTTACTTTTCTTATATTAGACCAATTCTGGAATATGGCGATGTGGTATGGCATACCTATACACAATACTTCGTTAACAAGTTAGAGAGTGTCCAGATAGACGCTATGCGCATTGTTACGGGAGGGACAAAATTGACGTCGTTAGAAAAACTTTATCGAGAAACGGGTTGGGAAAAACTTTCGGCTAGGAGAGCAAAACATCGACTTATTCAATTATATAAGATTATAAACAAGGAATCCCCAAATTATTCATGGGAACTTGTTTTTTGTTCAATTGGTGATCGACATAGTCATTTTACTCGCCAAGTCGAAAATATTGTTAATCTTCGTACAAGAACGAACTTCTACACTGAATATTTTCTGCCTGCGACCATTAACATGTGGAATAATTTGCTATTAGATGTAAGAAGGTCTACCTCGTTAAGTATATTTAAAAATAAATTGGTGATTCGTAGCAAAGAAACCCCAAAATACTATTACGTCGGAACTCGAAAAGGGCAGATTCTACATGCAAGGCTTCGTATGAACAGTAGTTCACTAAATGAACACCTGTTTCTGCGAAACCTTGTGGATTCTCCAAAATGTACATGTGGTCATGTCGAATCAACCTATCATTTTCTTTTTGAAGTACGATCAGCTTTTTTATAGTACCATACATACTCATAATTTAAACCAACCTGTCGACGTTAACTTATTATTGTATGGGTCAGATCTTCTAACATTAGATGAAAATATTAATGTCTTTAATCGTGTTCAAAAATATATTGTTCAAAGCTAATGCTTTTTTTTTACTGCATTTCACTATTCCATCATTTCCATTGTCACATTGACTGTTTCTTTTATTGATTACACTTCCTGGCAACATTTGCATGTCCTTTTTCTTTTTCTATTTCCATTAATTCTCTAAGCATGCTTATAGTTTTGATATTACATTTTGTCGGAATTGTAAGGAGACGGATTAACAAAAGCTTACATGCTTATTTCCGAATCCTGTATGTTATTCTTTGTATGATGTATTTTGTACATATTATTGAAATTTATATTAATAAATATGTTTTAACTAACAAACGAGTTAAAAAATCGAAAAAAACCAGACAACGCCAGTATCTCATCGAAGGGCAATAGTGTTCTGATTATTAACAGTAAACAGTGTTTTCATTTTCGTTATAACAGTTTACAACAATCTCAATTTTTAAGAAAACAGATAACAGCTAATGGTTGAAAAACAGGTACCAGTTACTTTATTTACAGACGTGTAAAAATGACCAAAACACGTTAACAGAAAGATCTTCCCCCATACTATCGACACTGATCATCTATTAATATCAACACTAAAAATCCGAATTTTACCACGAAAAAGGAAGCGCATATCTATCAAATTAAAAATTCCCCAAAGATTCAAGAAAATTTGATGAAAACCGAAAGTTTTTGAGCAAGATTATGAAAACAACCCCACCCCCTTTTCATGCACCAAGTCCAAAATATTAAAGATGACCAACAAGTATACAGACTATGACACTAATACAATAAACAAACATGTGCCGTTTGTAAAAAAAATCTGTGCATCTTATTTGCAAGATACGAAGGATGGACATTTGTATACCATAATACGCACGCATGGGAGTGTCTGTCATAGACAGGCGTATAAAAATGAAAATGAAAAATGTTTAATTCCATTTTAAACTACATTTACGTAAAATTTAGGTGAAGCTATCATTTAAAATTTTGGTTTTTAATTTCTATGATCAATTAAAATTAATTAGTTGCTAAATTTATCTTTTGTAATTACGCGATAATTGGGAGATAGTCGAAAACATACCTGAAGACACAATTCCAACAATCATTTCACTCGCAAATTTTTTCAGAGCAAATCTACGGACTGTAGAATAAACGTTTGGTAAATTATTTAGTAACAGAACCCAGTTTATGCCGTTATGGCTTTGTAGATAGTAGTTTATTTAAATAAGTATTTTAATAGCTCACGCCTATCTAACTCCACCTTACGGTATAAGGGAGATAAATCTAATTAATTTATGCCATACGGTAGCTTGTTCACATGGGTAGTCAATTTTTAATAGCTCCGCGGTATTAAAATTTACTACCGTAGCTAATTTTCATAGGTAGCTCGATATTAATACAACACCTTTGCATGGTTGCGACCATTATCAACAGTAAGAAAATGCCAAGAGCAAATCAAGTGGTTACATAGCTTTAACTGCTTGCAGGTACATTATTACATGCTCTTAATTCATTGCATTGCAAGAAATATACAAGAATAACTGCAATTAATAATATATTAATAATGTACAGCATGCTCTCATGACAAAATAGTATTTAATACAAATTTGGATTCTTTGCTGTTTTACCAGTTAAGTAAATTAGATTTTTCAACAATAATAAATGACAAACAAATTTGATGTGCCACTTGCTACCCTTCCTCACATGTCATGGGTTCTGAGTCTGAGAACCCCTGACTTGTGAGGATGGTTGCTACCAAAAACCATAAATGTTGATAAATTGATCATTCGTTTGTTTCTTAATTCTATATTTATAAAACATGCACAGAATATTTATCTAATATGATGTATTTGTAAACCGGATGTGATTATGTTATGTTTTGTAATTAGATATTATTTTTGTTCTAAAGTAATACACATGGTAGCGAGATGTTGTTGTTATGATATTGCCTTTACTACAAATAATATGTTGGCAACGGGTGAACAACGTCTGAAACGTTAACATTTAGTCGATCTGCAATAGAAATCGTTGCGTTAGTGGTCCAGACAGCACCATAAGCGCTTAACACCCAACTGCATCCACGTGTTGAAACACTGAATCAGCAAATATCTCCGAAAGCTTCAAAAAGACTTTTCGTCTTCCATCCCAGTTAAATGTTAAGGAAAGCAATGTTTCTAAAAAATTTTAAGAAATGGAAATGACCGCTTCTTCTGCATAAGATAAAGATGATGAGATCCAAGTTGCTATTATTTTGAATTGTGCTGGGCCCCACATTGTTGACATTCACGATCAATGTGTATGGGCAGAACGAGGTGATGAAAATATACAACAAAACTCTTTGAAAAAGTTGAAGCATATTGTAACTAAAGAAATAATAAAGTTTTCGAGTCCCATAGATTTTGGATGGTACTATATACGGAGTCATTTGGCAGTTTTCTCACTGAACTGAGAGACAGAGCAAACTCGTGCAATTTTCAGAATAAGGAGAAAATGATGAGAGACAAAATAATGTTCACGGTGAAAGGAAAATTACAAGAACAAAATTTAAAAAAAATAATTAAAATCTGTAGAGCCTATGAACAGTCTAACAAACATATAAAAAATAAGAGAAAATGAAACATCAACTCAAACTGTAAACAAAGTCAAAGTTGAGAAACCGACCAGGAAAACTCAAACAAGCCAACAAATGCACCAGTCAAAAAGGAAACAAAATTAAAAAAAAACAGCAATAAATATGACAAAGAATGTAATTTAATTTCTGTGGCTATAAATATAAAAGAAAGAAAAATGTCCAGCCTGGGGCAAAACATGTGATACATGCAAAGGCAGGACCATTCAGTGAAATCTAGTATGTCCTCCCAGGATGATTCTGATCAGAAAGATTGTTTGTTGAATGCAAGCAATGCAGTTGGTGACTCTGAAAATATAACAGCCGTACTGAATGTAAACGAAAGAGATGTAAGATTTCAACTAGACATTTCAGCAGACGTAAATAAACATGTTCGCAAGGTGAAGGTCAAGCCTACATCTGTTACACTCAGAATATGGAACAAACATGGAATGAATCCAATCGGAAAGGTTAATCTCCGAGTGAAAAATCAGAAAATGGCGATGAAAGAACAAAATTTAAAAAAAATAATTAAAATCTGTAGAGCCTATGAACAGTCTAACAAACATATAAAAAATAAGAGAAAATGAAACATCAACTCAAACTGTAAACAAAGTCAAAGTTGAGAAACCGACCAGGAAAACTCAAACAAGCCAACAAATGCACCAGTCAAAAAGGAAACAAAATTTAAAAAAAACAGCAATAAATATGACAAAGAATGTAATTTAATTTCTGTGGCTATAAATATAAAAGAAAGAAAAATGTCCAGCCTGGGGCAAAACATGTGATACATGCAAAGGCAGGACCATTCAGTGAAATCTAGTATGTCCTCCCAGGATGATTCTGATCAGAAAGATTGTTTGTTGAATGCAAGCAATGCAGTTGGTGACTCTGAAAATATAACAGCCGTACTGAATGTAAACGAAAGAGATGTAAGATTTCAACTAGACATTTCAGCAGACGTAAATAAACATGTTCGCAAGGTGAAGGTCAAGCCTACATCTGTTACACTCAGAATATGGAACAAACATGGAATGAATCCAATCGGAAAGGTTAATCTCCGAGTGAAAAATCAGAAAATGGCGATGAAACACTTACAAAATTCATTGTCGTACAGAACGGACATAGGAATTAAAACGAGTCAAGAGATGGGTTTCTTAAGCATAAACAAAAGTAAATTTAAAGTAAATTTATTGCTAATGTTGAAAAACAAATTGTGATCTAACGGAAGCAACTCATTCAAGTCATTGAAGAAGTTGAAGCTTAAATTTTGCCGTATAGAAAATTGCCACTTTCTCTGCAAGATGATGTGAAAAACGACAAATTAGTAAAGCGTCAAGTTTTGATTCCGGTGACGGAACCAACAAAGTGGGTTAGCCAAATGGTTGTCATGAGAAAACCGAACGGTTAACTAAAAAGTTAGCAAATGCAAGAATCTTTAGCAAATTAGATGTTCGTGAGGCCTACTGGCATGTGCTATTAAATGAACAATCAAGTGAACTTACAACTATGACCACACCTTTTGGTCGCTATAGATGGGCCAGGCTTTCGTTTGGTTTGAAAATATCCAGTGACATAGTTAAGAGAAAGCTATCAGAAGCTCTAGGTGATCTAGAAGGCGTATTTACTATCGCAGATGATATCATTATCGCCTGATGTGGAAAATCCGACCAAGAAGCAAAATGCCATGAAGAACGCAAACTTGAGAACGTATTTAAGAGATGAAGTGAAAGAAACATCGTTCTAAATGAAGACAGGAAAGAAGTTGGACTGACGGAAATAACTTTTCATGGTCATCTTATTACTCGTGATGGAACTCGTGCTGACTATGCTAAAATAAAAGTGACAAATGACATGCCGATGTACCTACTGTAAAAAGATTGTGCGGTATGGTAAAATACATGTCGTGCGAATGTTATAGATCCGATTCGTATACTAACACGCAAAAACGAACGATGGAATTGGTCCGCTGAATGCTAACTGAAGCACCAATATATGCTTATTTTTATGTCAAAAAGGATGTTGTACTACAAGTTGACACTAGTAAATGTGTTCTAGGCGCCGTTTTTCTACAAGACGGAAAACCAGTTTTGCGTCTAGAGCCCTGAATCCAGCCGAGCGAAACTGGGCCCAAATTGAAAAAAGGCGCTTTATTTATGTTATACGTCTTGATAGATTCGACAAGTATACATATGGAAGCATGGTGATTATACAAAACGACCAAAAGCCATTAGCATCAATACTAAGCTACTAAGTCGTGCGCCAAAGAGACTACAGGGCATTATGATGAGGCTATTCCAATACGAATTTAGATTTGCGAAGAGAGCGAATGTTGTAATCGCAGATACACTTTGAACATATGAAAGGACATGACTGGGTATTATACAAATTCCACGAAAAAACGTGCTTATGTCGTACAAAGTCAAGAAGGTGTTGAATATAGACGAAATCGTGCACACATCAGACCAACTTAAATAAATGTCCAAGTGCGTGATATATCACCTGATCGCCGAAAAATGGACATTGATGACAATATTAAGCGTCACATGTCGTACCAAATAAACAATCTGTTCAGAATGAATCCTCGAAGTCCGACAATAAAATAATTATAACTGATGAACCAGCAGTAAAACAGCAAAATATTCCCACCAGACCAAAGCGTGATAGGCGAGCACCGGCTTATTTGAAAGATGTTTTCCGATAATTTTTAATTTTGATTTAAAGACATTGGAGTCAATGTTATGTCTAGTCAACCTATTTTAGTTATATAATTGCTATCAGTTACAGTAATCGATTTAATAAAATTTAATCTGATAATTAAATTTTGTTAATTTACTATTTTATTGTTTGTCTTAAAAGAAACGATTTCAGCTTCTAAAGAAAATGGATAATGATAAATTGATAATTCATTTGTTTATTAATTCCTATATTTATAAAACAATCACATGGTTAATTATCTATTTGATGCATTTGCAAACCGGATGCAATCATGTTATGTTTTGTAATTATATATGTTTTTTGTTCTAAAGTTATACACACGGTAGCGAGATGTTGCTATGATATCGCTTTCACCAACAAAGAATAAGATACAAATAACAATAACTTCTCCTGCTTTTCATCGCACACTTTTCCGAAAAGTATACTTGTATATATTTACATAAGATATAAAACTAGCTGGATACAAAACAGGTTGGATGCCACATATAACAATAACTATACAAAGTTGATCTAGCCATTACCGATATCCCCGCTTAAATTTTGCATAACTTTTAAAAAATAATTTCTAATTTTTTGTCGACTGGTGACTTTGACCATTGATAAAAGTCCTCCAGCAGCAATAGGCTTCTTACTTACTTGCTATGTAATAATATTATTAAGTTTCATTTAAACCAAATGCACACTTTTTGGGGTTTGTGTCCGGAAACGTTTTTTTCTGTACACATTTATAACATGTTCAATTTCCCCCAAAATTGATAGGCTTTTGATCCATTTAATATGAAAAAAAGTCATCAAAGATACCAAAGTTCATAGAATTTACTACGCCAGAAGCGCGTTTCGTCTATTCAGGACTCATCAGTGGCGCTCGGACCAAAGCAATATTTAAAATCCAAATGAATAAGATGTTGTATAGCTTTTATGAAAAAAAAATCCAAACTATATTCGAAAGTTTCATTGAAATCAAATGCAAACTTATTACGCTATTGTTCGGAAACATCTTTTTTGTAAACAATTTCTGAAGTTTGTGGACTATGACTTTGAAATTTAACAGAATTTCCCCAAAAAATCGATAGGCTTCCTACCAAACTGACTTAACAATATCCCAAACATTCATTCAAATCAGATGCAAGCTTTTTGAATTATCATCCGGAAAATAAATTTGGACCTACGGACATAAGGACTACTATATACCAGCGACTCTGTAGAACGGGGGTATAATTAGCTAAAATTCAATAGAATAAAGTCCATGCAGAATGCATATTCTAAGGTTTTGAAATGGGGAAAACATTTTTTTCCATATGATTAAAACATTAACACCTTATGGCTTAATCAGGTTTTGTCTGACTTTAACTGATCACTGAGACCGCATATTTAATTGTATCGTTCGGTTTAATTAATTTCTGTTTTCGTGTTTAAGAGTTTTGTTCGTGTTGTATATATTTGTTTGAATCCAGATTTATAACCGTCCATTGACCTTCGTCTCTCGTTGTTTTGTAGGTTTCCTTGGAATTGTGTATCTATCAAAATATTACCTAGATTGTTTGATGATACATTGCGCCGGTTCTGACAGAGTGTTTAACACAAATATATTATATAATATATCAACATTAATGACTAATTTTGTGTTATGTGTAATGATGCTCAGTTGTAGTTTACTTATAATTAATAAGATTTCATAAATAAAATACCGAACATTAACTCCTACGTAAACGTTGCACAAGTGAAAAGCTAGATCTCTGTGTTTGTATACTTCTCAGCTTTCTGCTGCAATCTCCTCAAAGTTTGTAATTTCTTTTTTGTCAAGTTTTCGAATTGGCTTAGAATCTATTTGTGCTGTATGTATGCTAATGGTGATTTAACATTTACAAAGACTACTGAATACTAATTTCAAAGATTAACAGATTTAAATTTACTCAACGAAGTTCGAGGTTGGAATTTACGGACAGCATTATCGAATCCTCAGATTCTACATTGTTTTCCGTATATTGAGACTGTACAAATATAGTTTGCATTATAAAATTTAATTTCCATACATTATCGTTTTCATATAGACAAGTGTTTAATACCAGGTATTAGTCTAAAAATATCTTTCTAGAATTTTTAATCCATGCATGTCGTGGTGTCTTGATTGTTAGCTCGAACATGGAATCGTTAACTTTTTGAGAACTAGAATAAAATAAAATACTGCTAAATTAGCATGAAGTAGAAAGAAAATTCACTGTAGAAATATGGATAATACATAATTTAACTTGAAGGGTTGATAAAAAAACATTTTTCATAAAAACAATAAGTTACATGCGTGTTTCGACGTTATGGCTTTATATACACGTCTGTGAATGGACAAGTTTGCTCTCTTTCACCGCATTTGTTTTATACCAAGAAGTAGAAGCTTGCTTTACCAGCCAGCGTACATTAAGTAAGAAGTATTACATTGATATGGAGAATGAATTTTCAGCCGATTTTAAAAACAAACCATTGTTTTTACGTAACAGTGATATTATCCAAAATACAGTAGACATCGATTTGATACAATATACCAAAACGGCTAATCATAAAACGATAAAATATTATGAATACTTCATAAAAAGATAAAATATTATGAATACTTCATAAAAAGATAAAATATTATGAATACTTCATAAAAAGATAAAATATTATGAATACTTCATAAAAAGATAAAATATTATTAATACTTCCTGTTACTTACCGCTTCCTTTTGTGGTACAAGTAGAACTGAGCAGACACCGATACAGCTACAAACAGGGTCACAAATGATATGGTCAAAAGCCAAGCTAGTAAGGTTCTATCGATACAACCTGGCCGAACAATATAAACAAAATCAGTTCATTTAAAGCATGCTAAAAATTAAAGAACCTTAATGAGCAAGCATACCCAACGCGTTTGTAGCATATATAACTCCAACAAAAAATATCCGATTATAACTTCTTATCGATATTCATAACTACATATGGTGTCCTTCAATTCTATCAAGTTTTATAATCAGAGAAGCTCTTACGAGTTGCTTCATTCATACATATATATTTTAGAAAATTTTAAGTTCAAAGGCATAATCTTACAACTTACAAGCAATTCCGATCATAACTTTCTGTGGAAATGCACAACTACATATGCTGTCCTTCATTCTTACCAAGTTACAGCGCATACAAGAATAGGACTGACGGACTGATTGACGTACCGCACTGGTAAAAAATAATACACCCTCCGTCCAGTTTTTATTGGGGGAGGAAAATGAAGTACCCAAACAGAACCCCCGACCTTCGGTAGGAAAACTGGCTATCCTTGTCAATTAAGATTGGAGTAGAGTACAACCTGTGAGCCGCAACCTCAGTGTTGACAGACCAAGCGGTCAATAGTAGACGAACTACCTTAACCACTCAGCCACCGAGGCCCCCATATTGTTTTGAATCATGAAACTATTCAAATATAATACCCAAATGGAGGTAAACACTAGTCCGCAGATGTATGATATTAGTACTCCAGCAAGATATTTCAAACTCAAGTACATGATCAAAATATTCAAAATGGTAAAAAAAAAATCTGAATTAGTATCAGTAGACAGTAGACAAAATCAGTTAATAAAACATATGTAGTTAGACTATAGAATTCATATTATTTTCATATTATTTTATCACTATCAGACACTGTATAAGATAGACTTACCATCCTTTTCTGACCATGTATCTCCACTTATATCTGGAATGCAATGTTGACAAGAGTTAGCAGGATTCAAATCACCTCCTCCATAGCATCGGGTGTCTATCAAGCATGTGTTTTGCTGTAAACATATAAGCATGGATATAGTATATTTGCTTTACAATCGACTGACGTCAAAAATATGATTTAATAAGTTGTATGTATTTATTACTGTAAAAATGTAAGCTGGTCTATTTTAGGTCATTGCAAACGACGTTTTCTCTATATCTATATATGATATTTATTTTAAATGTCAAAGAAAAATCCTCTTTATTACTGTTGGCCATTCTTTTCTAAAATGAAAATGTTTACAAACTTACAATCAGACGACAGGTACCAATTGCAGAACAATTCTGACAACGACTGTCATATACAATGACCATCAACTTTGATCCGATTGTTATCCCGTTGTTGCTCACTGCCAGTAAAATACCAACAGATGAACCAGCAGGCGGTTTTGTCGAATTATCTATACTTCTTCTATGACGATGTTGAAAGTTTAGTTCACAAATAATTTCACCGAAATGCTTGAAATTTGCCTTTGTCGTCGTCTTTGTTGTAGATACATTATATCCAGAATCGTGAACCTGAATTATGTGTTAAGCCATAAAAAATAAAATAGAATAAATGGTGTCTACTATGGAGGAGTACAAATAGTTAATGCTATCATTTAAAAGTATGGACTTTATTTAAATAATATAAAAGCATAGAACTTGTTATAAGAGTATACTAACTAATAAGTGCGGATTATGTTTCTAGAATTATTGTATAAATTCGATTGATTGGATGTTTGCAGTAAGACCAGCGTGCAATATTCAGCTATATTCAGGATGGAAACAAGTTAACAAACAATATATCAATTCAGTAAAGACGAACGAAAGGGTAAACTATTTTGCAACTGGAAAAGTACGGAGTAAAGTAACTGGCGGAAAGCTTAGCTTTTTGTATCTACAAAATGCGTCTTTATCGTGCAAGGAGCTTGGCACACCCCAATCACCTTAAACGCTTTGGTCAGTGGTTAAGCTTTCCTATTACGACCTGATACCCCCACCCCAACGAGAGGGCATCACCTATCCAAGAATTTTTTATTAAGGTGTTTTTCATTTGGTGGGGTGAATATGTAGAAAAGGGCGAGTTTTCAAATAAATGTATCTTAATTCTACGCATTTTTATTCCCTTTGGAATACATTTACAATTGTCTTACTAGAGTTTCCTGTTGGTGACAAGTAAGTGATGGAGAGTTGACAAAGTCATTACCATACACAATGACAGAGTTACAGTTAAACTTCGATTTATCACACAGTCCTCCATTTGGTAAATATAATAAATCTGGAGCTTTATTTGCGTCAACAGAACAATCTGATCCAATGAATCCTTGTTTACAGTGGCAAACTGAATCGATGCAACTCCCTCGGTCATTACAGTCATGCAGACATATTTGCTCTACAAGACATACAATTATTTAAATTTGTTACATATTAAATAGAATATATATATAATTACATTATTTCAATTTTTCATAAGCGATTGAACACATACCAGTGAACTGAGGAGAATATTGTTTTGTACTTCCAGGTTTATACTGCCAAGAGGAAATGTCTCGTTGAGCCTCTGTAAGACATTGTTCCTGGAAAGCTTGAACAGTCGATGTTGCCCACATATTACTGTCGCTAAGCTGAAACATAATAATTATATATAATGAGTAATTAACTTCGTCTATTCTTTGTCCTTTTATTGGGTTCGGGCTACTCACGTTTTGTTTTGTTTTTTTTGTGGGAGGGAGGTGTTTTGTTTTGAATATATTGGTCTTCATTTGGATTTGTAATTGTCATTCGTCATTTGACTTTTTGCTCTCGTTGTTCGGCTGATTTTATTCCATTGCCCCCTTTTCTAATAAAACCGATAATTTATGACTTTGGTATGGGTAAGACAAGATACGTTTACCAAGCCACTATTTCTATCATCTGACATAACTCATCAACGTATTATAACTTTGGTACCAGGACGGTATCCCATGTGGAGCATGCAACTTTATACACAAGACCACTTTAGCACAATAATAGTTAATTAATGTTTTAATATAATGTAGGCAGCATTTTCACAAGGCTATGCATTCGTTGTGTACCTAATTTATTCGGAAAGTGTCGATTTGTTTAGTATTCATTGTTATTACTACTTATTCATACACTCTTAGGTAGATCTCTTTCTTTAAGTCTACTAATCCAATTGTTAAAACACTTACCAATATATCCTGAACACACATATTTACAGTACTGTTTAGCAAACTTTTTGGTCTACCATATTTAGTGCTAACTGACATTACAGCCTGTTCACATTGTTCAGCATCAGCTTTCTTCTTCAATATGTCTCTACAGAATGTCTCAGCATCAATCCTAGATTTCCCGCTTGGTGTTGGAAATGAGAAAGCCTATATTACAAATGCGTTCTTTAAATATGGGATTTTAAACTCCTGCAACTTGCTCTGTTTATGGTAATATATCCATCATTGACTTATCAAATGTCGTATATACGGTAGAAGTAAAAAGCATATGTGGGTGGTATTGTATATTGTGTTTTGTTTATGTTCTTTCGTTCCAGCAAAAATAAATAAAATTGCATACATCAAGTTCTTTAAATTGCATAACTATGTTTCAGTTTAACGTCTTTTTATGGCTAGCCAATAACATGAGGGAAATTCTCCAAAGTGACAGCTAACCTATTACTTGAACACTCATGTGGACTAGTTTTTTTAAATTCATATATAACTTCATTGTTATTTGATATTTAATGAAACTGTAATCAAAATTAATTCTTTAGTAATGATAATAATGTAAAATATGGCCAAACATACTTTCTGAACAAATGCGTTATCATAAACAAACATATTGTTATCTGAGTCTTCATAGGGAGTTTCATATGACGTGGCGTCACGACGACGACGACGACGACGGTAATGTTTGTTCCACACAATCAGATTGGTTATATCTGTTGTTTTTAATGAATCCACGGACCCACCGCCACACGTTTCAATATCTTCGTTAGATCCACATGATGCTTGTAATGTTCTATTTTCACCAAATGGATCTACGGTACACTCGCAAAACTGAATATCTCGCGATGTAGAATTTGTTGGTGTTTCTTGATTGTTTGTATAGTTAGTTATATATCGTGGCGGCACTCCATTGTAAAAGGAATCATCATCAACAACTCTGAAATGTAGTTAATTCTTGATTGGATTTCTTTTAAATATAAATTTCTGTCTATGACTTTATACAATATTAGCGAAAAAAAAACGTAGATTGATTGTTTGATTGGTTAAATTTCGGCCAGCAAGCAAGTACTTGCAGCCTTTGTTATGACAAAAACAAGATAACTAAAACAATAAATTAACAGGAAAACAATTTTGACTACAAATGGAAAGTATAAAGCATGGGGTAGGTGAGTTAAATGTAGCCTTTTTTATCGGGTACAATGAGCCTAATATCTTTCGAAATCTACAAAAGGTTCTATATTATGCACTCTCCAAACACTGTACCCACTACAATCCACGGTAAGGTTCCCGAATTAGGATAAAACAGTAGATTGAAAACTTCGAGGCGATTTTTAAAAATGTGTGATTAAATTAGAATTAATCTTCTGTATATTCCATCTGAAACTTTACTTCCTTACTAGTGCTAGTAAGTGTGTGCAGCTTTTAAATTTAAGAACAAAAGCATTTAAGGATGACAATACCTCCAAGATGTAGAAAAACCATTAGGTTCTTGACGTTCACCGTTTCCTTGACCTGTATATATTTTGCCATTTGGTAATGTTAATTCATCATCATGTCTTCCATTAAGGGTTCCACAAAGTCCTTCAGTCATGCCATAGTCAGCTGGATATGCTTGTATAAAGGCGTTTAAGAAAGTTCCAAAGTCGTATTGTTCTACAGTCGTCTTTACAATAGTTCCTGTTGGCAGGTGGATCTGGATTAGAATGTAAATGAACTAAACTACAGTACAGATGCTGTGGTTATAATTTGACTTAGAGAAACCTTGCAAGCAATGTCTAGCAATAATAATAAAATCGAATAATTTATGTCTAAGGTATTCACGATGTTATCTCTAAATTAGAACTTACTATTTACATCACAATCAAGATATTCCGACACAGAAAGAAAATATTTTAACTAACTAGTATATAATAAACTTGTTTAGATAAATTTCTCTATTCGTTTATTGAAGTGTCTAATATTAAAATATCAGATTTTTCAATAAATGCATCAACCGATGTTCTAGCATTTCATCATCATAGCAAACCTCAAATTGTCTTCCGTCGTTCTGGGAGAATACCCTGGTATCTGAAGTCCGCTGTCCATTTCTGTAACCCTTAATTCTAAGCGGTATGTTTGTGATAGTTTTGAACTGACCCCAAACATTGACAGTTTTTTTCTTAGAGCAATAATCAATTACAATAACGTCATCCTCAGATCTAACAGCTAAGGCACAATTACAGGAAGCATGAACATAACATCTGACATAAAATACTCTGACCTGTCGACAAGTAAAATATGAGAAAGAATTTGTTATCTATAACAAACTTAACTAACTTATGTAATATTTATATGAGGGTGTTGAAACTATAATACCGTTTAATTTCTTTTAATGAAATACAGCTTAATCTGTTGGACATTTCATGACATAATATATAAGACCAAGTGATAATGCAAAAAATAATTACATACTCTGAAGAATATTATATACATTATTAAATAATGAAGAACAAGTTATTGCTTTTACTACTAGTTTATATTCCAATGTGCTCTAAATTATTTCTATTTTATAACAAACTATTAAATTGAGTTTTTCCTGTGTGTATATATATTGTGCATACTTCATATGGCATGGTCTTGTGTCTGTACAGCACAAATTCTCCGTCATAATAATGGTCATAGTGACTACAAAAACAGACTGTCATGCAAATTAATCAAAACAATGTAAATGATATGTTTGCATAGGTTTTATTTGTGTAATATATATGTTAAGATCATATCACATTGTTTAGTTGACATTCAATAGAGATCAAAATCATGCCAGATGACAATGACGAGTTAATCGTTTCTTTCATTTTAAGATCAAGAGTTTTTGAGAAGTGTCCCATTTTGTAAAATGTAGAGTTGTGATCAGAAATGTAGCTAATTGCAAATGCTAAGGAACATATGCATAAACTTTCACCCCTCACAACTATAACAAAGTGTTTGTAAAATACAAGCTGGCTTAGTATTTTCGTTATTCCTTTTGTCTTTTCATTACATTTTGTACAAAACGTAGTTTGTTTGTTCTGATTATATTGCTTGATCTTTTATTTAATTATATTACTTAAACTGGTACATACAAGCCATCAAATGTGGTAAAATGGGGATCATTTATTGATGCACAGAACCCAGTTTTATCTCTGTCCAATGCGGTAACCTACAAAAACAACTTTCTCGTCAGCATGACTTTAACTAGTATAAGTTTGTTTGTTTGTTTGTTTGTTTGATGGTGTTTAACGCCAATTTCAGCAATTTTTCAGCTATATCATGGCGTCCAGTTTTTATTGGGGGAGGAAGCCGGAGTACCCGGAGAAAACCCCCGACCTGCGGTAGGAAAACTGGCAATCCTTGTCAATAACTATTATAAGTTATTTGCAGTCCAACAAACTATTGCACACTGCACTAACATTCGGTCTTATAATATTTCATTTAATCTATGTGAAATGAATTAAAATGCAACACCGAATCTGCCTCGACATCAGGCCAAATTATTAATAATACAGGCAGGATAAAACAAAGCAAATGTCTATGATCGAACAATTTATAACAATTTTGACTCCATTAGCGAGTGACATCATCTCAGCTGATTCAAAAGGATAAGCGACCCCAATCTCCACGCAAAGGATTCAACCACAATCATCCCTTTCATATCATTGGTTAACGCCATGAGAGGTATCAGATGTGAATAATTAGACTATATAAAAATCAATTATTTTTCACAAACATCATTCTTTGTTTGCAAACGTCATAGGCAGACTGCACATCTTTGTTGTGATTGAAGCATCCCTTGTTTTGTACAATATAGGATTAAACGCTTATTTTCGGTAATTCATCGATGTATGAACGAGGTCGACTCACTCACAAACAAATGGCCGTTTATTGATAAGTTTGTGAGTGAGTCGACCTCGTTCATACATCGATGAATTACCGAAAATAAGCGTTTAATCCTTATAATTCTTCCAAAATTGTTTTTATATATTTACATTCTTTTTCCAAATGAAAATTTTATTATAAGTGTGTGTGGCGTAGGAATATACACAACAAACTGAAGACGACGACGTGGTCGGTTTGAAGGGAATAACTGGCATTAAAAACAGATACATTTTACGATTTGCCGAGAAGATTATTAATAAAAACAAAAGAAGACTCAACAAACAACAATATTCCGTACACTAATGTTCCTCATTGTACCCGCGGTTTATATTAACATCATATGTGACGTCATATCTGGTTCAACGCAACGTAAACCTAGCTAGACGATCTTTCTTAAATACGAACAGGAACAACAATAGAGTTGTCACAGAGTTGGTGACAAATCTGTGCATCTTGCTCATTTCGTTAATTTGTTTTGACTAAGAAAAACGAATGTAGTTTTACCGTTAGGGATATTGTGTGTATTTGAAATTACAAGAAACGCAATTTTAAAGTATCGTTTATATATGCCTTCACACTAGCATTTCGTCCACATTCCAATTCAGCTATCTCTGTCATTTAGCAATGTGTACAATGAATCCAAAACGAAGTGTACTGTTAAAATATTTTCTTGTATGTATTTCTCTGTTAAACAAATGATTTCACAGCTGTTTCAATTAAATAGCTTTCCGTTTAAGCGATACGTCACTCAAGGTATTTGAATTGCCATAATTCGAGTGTACTGGCTTAATTTATTGTCTGAGGCGTACACGACACATGGCCGCCATATTTGTAGCCTTTTAGCAAGAAAAAAGTAGTTCCCCAAAAGTCGTTCATCAAAGTATGAACGGAACTGGGTAGTACTGGTTTAAGGGCTTTTGACCAAATAAAAAATGACTATAAACGTAAACGAATGTAAGATAATAATTATATATTTGTAAATCCGTTAATGTCAACGAAAAGTGACTATTGACTAAACATATCTACACCAAGTTGTGATATGGAAAATTTGTAATGATCAACCAACTTGAAAACGGAACGGGACGACAACTCTAAATCTGCATTTAATATGCTTGTTCTAGCATCTTATCTGTAAACATCCCTCTGTCTAGAAAATCTCTTTAAGATGAATTTAGTGTATTGTATCCGGTTGCAACATATATTACATAACCCGGGCAGCTAGAATATTGCCCATTAGGTATTGATTAAGTTTTCACCAAATTTGAAATAATTCAAAGATAAAATATTGCAAATTTGAAAATTTTGGCAACACGTGTGTGTTTGTTGTCATTTCGTTTATGTAAATTATGCTTAGCTGCATTAAATCTTTTTCAATGAGCATGTCAATATACAATTTTACTGTCTTAAATATCGTTCTAACAGTTTCTCCTGGCATCTCAGTATAGCTGTAATTTGGGCTGTGAAATATTGATTGCGCATTGACAATTCCAAACTCTCTTTAATGGTGTAGGCATATAATATAGATTTAAACATTACCTGGATAGATGGAGGTCTGTGGTTATTATAAAGTGTCTGTTTACATGATGAAATAGGTAATAACTTTATTAGTCGATGTCTATCTCCGTCGTACTTCATATCGATCTTTGCCTTAATTGGAATTTTAAATGTCTTGTTCCAGTTTTCTGGAGTTATTTCTATAATGCAAAGCTGTTGGGGTTCTTGTGTTATAACCACTTGTTCGATTTCTTTGCGGTTTCCACATCTTGGCGGAGCATGATCCTGGTACTTTGGTACTCCCATGCTCAATACCAACTTACATTCGCAATTAGTTGTACTCTGTGCTCCGTAGTCATAATCAAAGTCCCATGGAGGTATAATGGGCGGAGTTTCTTCACACACGAACGGAGTTGTCAATTTAATTTCTGCGTACTGTTGTGCCGCACCTTCTGTTACAACAACAGAAGGAGTTGTTAACTAAAACATTTGAAAGACAAGTAGAAGTTTGACTACAGACACCAGCACAAGCGCATATACGAGCAAACATTAAATGGAATCAATAATTTAGTCGCTCGACTCCAACATTAATTAAGTATTGCGAGCTTTCTTGCTGTTCATGTCATATTAAATTACATGTTAAACTGTGTACTTTGGATTTTTCCCTCCAAAAAGGTTTGAAAATAGTCTTTAATCTGATTGAAACCAGCGCAATTGCTGCCAAATTGTCATTTAAAGCTTTAAGATTTCCATGTAGTGCGAATTAAAAATTAATGTAATACAATTAAAATATCCGAAAAATTACCTCTACTCCAACATAATGGCTATTGCTAACAAGTTGTGGTGTAACAATTGGGTTTCCTGTTATTTTCCCTCTAACACGACATGTTATCTGTAAGACAGAATGGAATATATGCTAGTCGCTTCAAGAAGAATACTTCTATTTATAAATAAGAGATTAACCCGCAACAAACTTCAACTATATATACAGTCCGCCATAAGTTAAGCATCACCTACTTTTCCTGATATAATGTTTTTTCAATAACATAAACAAATGAGAAACTGTCTAATTTGTATGAAAATGTATATATTATTAGGAAATTTGAACCTGTAAAATTCTTTATTTAAATCCTCAAATTGTAAAATTAAATTCTTGTGGTCTAATAATGATCACAAAAATAGGTCAAAAACAACAAACAATAGGTGATTTTAAGTTTTAGTTTGACACAAAGTTTTCATTGTTTACAAAAGTTCTGAGGTGAAAGAGTAACAAATGGACTGTCGTTTGGCGTATTTTTCATCAATATCAGTATAACCTCCACGCTTCCGGTGTAAATGTTAAACACGCCGCCTCATTCCAGCAATTAAACGACTAAGTCTGTACTGTGAAATCTCTGCCATTCTTCCACAAGTGCGACTTCTAATTCTCCAACATTTTGGCATCTTGCATTGGGTTCCGTTGATTGACTTTTCGCCCGATAAAGTCCCACACATGCTCAATCGGATTCATTTCCGCTGACATGGCTGGCCAAGGAAGTGTGTCAATGGCTTCTGTTTCAATAAAGTCCCTCACAACACGGGCTCGATGGGGTCGAGCGTGGTTGTCAAAATGTGGCCTAACGTGACCATTCAATGTACCGTTGAGAATCTGTAAAGGAAGCTGGCAGTTATGTGAAAAGCATCCCCATACGGTAACGCCGCCACCACCGAATGCAGTTGTTCATACAATATGGTTTCTATCCAAAGCTGTATTCCTTTGCCGCCAAACACGTATGCGACCGTCAAAAGGCTTCAACAGAAAATGGCTTTCATCTGACCAATGAATACGTCTCCAGCTTCTTATATTCCAGTGACGATGATGTCTTGCCCACTCCATTTGTGCCTGGCGGTGCCTTCTTGTCAGTTCTGGTCGTTTCAAAGACCTGCGGGCACGTAATCGAGATCTGTGAAGCCTCTGAATAACTGTTCGGTCACTGATTTTACCACCAGTAGGCCACATTCCTCGTAACTGGCCTGCTGTTGAAAAGGGGGGTGCAATCTGGCTTGACGAGCATGGTAGCGGTCCTCTCTAGGGGTTTTTTACGGGGTCTCCCAGATCTTAGGCGGTCCTCGATTGGCCCTGTTTGTCTATGCCTCGCAACAAGTCTGCTAATAACAGAGTTGTTCCCCCAAAATTGGCTGCTATTAGGCGGTTACTCATTCCAGTATTTTTCATTCCAATTGCTTGCCAGCGTTCGGCGATACTTAATTTTCGTCTTACCATGTTCAAAAGTCTTCAAAAGATATAACTAACCACAATATCCACGTGCAATCGGACAAGGCTATTTCATTCAAAGTCAGTCTGTTAATTAGAAGCGGGACAAGTTTTTGAAACCGGTTTTTACACTTTAAAACTCTAATTATTGACAACTGACCTGCATGTTATATAAAGGTATTGTTTGAAAGCATTGCATAAATTCATCAGATGCTGTATGAATCGTTTTGTAATAATATTATTAAAGAAAATATCTAGGTGATGCTTAACTTTTGGCGGACTGTATATATTAACTAAAAGACAGAACATTACATCATCATAAAATCAACGAAAAGCAAAAAGTCAATAAGATAACCATATTAAAAATACCGTTTTTCCAGCGTGTTCCTTAAGATATTTCCAATCAAGAATCGCTGTGTATGGAGTGAAGTCTATCTGCTGATGTTTGAGCAGTTCATGATCAGCATACCAGTCTACTAACAGGGCTAGTTTATCGTTTTCTTTTACAGGTATGTCACATTTAAAATGCAAGTCGTTTTGTGTCGGGTTGTAGACGACACTGAATAATGGAGCGCTACTAAGAGTTGGTGCATTTTCTGAAATGAAGACATAATTTTATTCTGTTAAAACAAATAAATCAGTTAACATTCGTAATAGGGACAAGGTGTCCCAGTGGTTAACGTAGTTAGTCATGCACTATTGATCCATAACATGTCGATACTAGGCATACGAGATCAAGCCTTACAGCTGGTAGGGTGTGCTCGACCACAAGATTAATTGACATCAAGTATTCTGGCTTCCCCCGGCAATAAAAGGTATATAGCTGATAAATACACGAAACAGTATATTTACACAAACACAATAAACAATGCATAATGAATTTCTTGTTTGATTATTGTATCGACATCAAAAACATGTTATTTATTAATATTTACCAGACAATTAGTAATTCCTACTAAAAAACAATCACATGCAAATATACAAACTAAACAGTGAAGAGCAAAATAAAATAAATTAATATACAAATACCGAATTGAAACTGGACAATACTGCTTTTACACAATTCATTTTTAAAAATTCAAAATATCTTGTTATCTTAAGAGCAATATAAAAAATCATGCCGTTAAATAGTGGAAGTACTAACCTGTACATCCGGGTGTATATCCATTCGTCGAACTTTGACCTTGAGGACACTCTATTTCAGAACCTTCACAAAAAAAATAAGTTAGTTACTTTTTTGTTACAGATATTTCTATTTAGACACATTATTAAAAATATAATGACTGAAACACTTTATTGTAAATATAATTCCCCAGTCACCTGCATGTAGATTGTTCTAAAACATACAAACAATGTACTGTCATTTAATGAGGCAAATGTTCGTGAAAACCCTATATACAATAAGTCCGTTTTACTTAAACGTAAGTCTCAGTTAAAGAAATTGCTTCAAATTGATTTCTGCAAGAAATAATGCTATCGTAAATATTTGTGTGTATATTAAGGTACATCATATTTTCCTTGTGTGACTTACCCCATTTATCCTAACAACAGGATACTTTTCTGACAAATGTAGAAATTGTATCGACATCACATATTTCATGTTTTACAGTGATAGTTCGCATTACAATGAGTACTAATTAGATTAGCGAATAGCGCAACTATTAACTTCTTATGAATCAAAATGTAATTGTGTTACCCTGGCTATCAAGATAATTAAATTTATATTCGGTTGTCTATTAGAAATTAGATGGACAAGCGTTCAAACACCCCCTCCCACCCAAACATACTACCGCATTTGTCAAAAACTGCTGCACTTCTGCAAAGGTGGGAAAGAATATAATATGTATTTGATTCAATCAGTGTTGTGCTACGACTAGTGGTAAACAGATATTGAAGCGAACGCTCACCAAATGCCAAATTTAGTATGTTCTGTGTAATTTATTTCATGCATAAATTTGAAGATTTCCAATTTATGACGTTAATGTAAATTTTTACATGTATATGTTGTGTTTTTGTATTACATCATATGATTATGTAGTAGTTACCTGCACAATAACCTGAATGTCTGGACATATAAGTAGGTTGTAAGTAATACAACAAAAACTGGTCACATTGTTTTACTCGTACTGGGTAGGACGTATTACAGCAGTTTGTTCCAGTAGAAACACAACCATTTAAGGTTACAATACCATCTTTTCTCTTAGGGTAAGACCCTTACAAATAATAAATGCATATTGTTTATACGCTCTATTGGAACGACATAGAGAGAAATCATTGGTGAATTCATTGTAGTCAAAAATGTATGGAATGTTGCAATGTTACACAGTCAGTAAGGTTCCATTTATATAACAAATTTTATTTTATAAACTTAAGTAAGGTATAATGATGTATTCTTCCGGAATTCATTCATATCCAGCCCTTCAAAGCAAAGACTCATGGGAGAATTTCCCATGATTCCTCCTTCTTCCGCTCGGCTTTCATAACGAAAGTCAAGTTTTATATTCGAAAATTTTAATCCATTGGCATCGTTCAAAAAATTAATGCTTCTTCGGTTTAAACCGATTTATTTTGGCACGAAGTGCACAAATCATTCACTTTTAGTAATAAAATGAATGAACAAGGGACAGAAATCCAAGGAAAAGGCAATTCGTCTGCAACAAAACCCTATGGCCAAGATGGCAAGAAATGTCTTCAAGTATATAAAATTCCTAAGAAGACTCGAGAATCAAAATACATTTATAGAGATTCTTCTGAAGACGATTCAGGCACAGACCCATATGAAATATCCTCGGACGAGGAAAAGTCAGAGTCTGAAGACGGGGAAATACACTTGTCAGACTATGAACAAGGAAAAGGTCACAAAAGTGAAATGAGTTCAGAAGTAGATGATGACTCAGATCAGGAAAGATTTGATCCTACGGACAAAAAGTCAGAGCTTGTAATGACTGGTAGTAGGGCACGGTATGTTAAGAAGTATTTTTCAACTTACGTCAATGATGACTGTATCAAGGACAAAGTTTTGGCAGACGCACCCGTGCCCCTGAACAGCTCACTGACTCCACCCTTTGTCGACGATTTTGTCGAAGACTTGATTGGCAGTCGTAAGACAATGAAATTCATGAGGTTGCATGACAATAGTCTTAAATACATCCAGAAAAAGGTCAGTCATATAATGGGGCCTCTATACAAGGTTTGGCAAGAGATTGACGGGGCAAATCACGGAAAAGAGACATCAGAGATGTCAATAACTGAAGTTCTCAATCTCATTGAGAGAACCGTGCTGTTGGTTGGCCAGGTTAACGTAGCCTGTTTATTCGAAAGAAGACTAAATTTCATGGCCAAAATTTTGAAAGGAATGAAATTTGCAAAAGAAACTCTTTCACGCAATAAAGAACTGTTAAATGACTCAGGGGATGCGCTGTTTGGAGACGCTTTTTATAATGTGCTTGAGCACCAGACGAGTTTTGCCGGCAGGGGCAGAGGAAAGAGCTCGTCAGATTCCTTTGCACATAAATCAGGAACCAAGTACGGAAAGCCTGGTCTCAAAAAGAGAAGGTATGTATGCCTTAAAATCTCAAAATTTTTCAATGGTTCAAGAACAGTTGAACATAGTAAAAAAAAACATAGGCCAAAACATTCACAACGTAGTTCAAGAGATACAGTTCAAACAAATAGAACAAGGCCACATCCCCCTAGGGGGTCGACTTCAGTATTTCACAGAAAACTGGGTGAAAATAACAAAAGATCAGAAAATTCTAGAGAGTGTCAAGTCATACACAATAGAATTTCAAGAAAAACCCATCCAAACACAAATAAAACTTACACATTTCTCAAGAAAGGAAAAAATAAGCATATCACAAAAAATAGAAAAAATGCTAAAAAAGGGGCGATAGAAGAGGTAAAATGCCCAGACCCAGACCAATGTGTAAGCAACTTATTTATAAAACCCAAGAAAGATGGTGGTGTAAGACCAATTTTGAACCTAAAAAGTCTGAACAATTCGGTAAAGTACCAACACTTCAAAATGGAAGGTTTCCAGACAGTGAAACACCTAATAAAAAGGGGGGACTGGATGTGCAAGATAGATCTGAGAGAAGCCTACTCATGCTTGCCGATTTTAGAGCAACATCGCAAATATCTCCGGTTTCAACACGGTCAGAAAGTGTACCAATATCGGACACTTCCTTTCGGCCTGGGGTCAGGTCCCAGGATCTTCACAAAGGTAATGAAGCCAATAATAGCCCTTATGAGACGAATCGGCATTCGGCTATTCATTTACCTGAACGATATACTGTTGTTAAATCAATCAAAGGAGGGGCTAGTCACAGATCAAAACACTCTGATATGGACCCTCCACAGTCTGGGGTGGATACTAAACTGGACGAAATCCATAACAGTTCCATCTCAAACGATGGAATTTCTGGGAATGACAATAGATTCATTAGAAATGATAATCTCGCTTCCAGTGTCGAAATGCAAGGGCATAATCGAGAAATGCCAGAGGGTTCTCGAATCAGATCAAATATCAATTCACGACCTGGCAAGTTTAATAGGAACTTTAAACTCAACCGTAGAAGCGGTAATTCCAGCAACGCTCTACATAAGGGAGTTACAAATGTACAAAACAAAAAGTCTATTAGAAACGCCCAATTGTCAGGCTCTTGTCAGTCTCCCATTAGAATGCAAGAGCGAAATTCGATGATGGGTTCAACATCTCGAAAACTGGAACGGAAAGCATTTGATTTCTCCAAGTCCAGACATAATAATAGAAAGCGACGCCTCGTTACAGGGCTGGGGGGCAGTAGACGTGTGAAACAAGTCAATATGGGCGGTCCCTGGGACGTAAGCGAACAAGCCCAGCATATAAATATTTTAGAGCTAAAAGCGGCGAAGTTCGGATTAATGTCACTAACGAAAAACAAAAAGAACGTATATGTTCATATGAAAATGGACAATGTGACAGCGATTGCTCACATAAACCGAATGGGCGGGACACGTTCGACTCAACTATTACATGTGAGCCGACAAATATGGGAGAACTGTCTCCTGAAACGAATTACATTAACCGCAGAGTACATTCCGGGGGTCCTGAACATACAAGCGGACTGGGAATCCCGCCACACAGAGAGCTCAAACAATTGGATGCTCAACAAAGCAGTTTTCCGTCAAATAGACAAAATCTTCGGCCCGATAGATATAGATCTCTTTGCCGACCGGCTGAACGCGCAGATAAACCAATACGTAAGCTGGCGACCAGACCCGTACGCAATGTGGACGGACGCGTTCGAAATGAGTTGGATAAACGGATTTCCGTATGCGTTTCCCCCGTTTTGCCTGATTGCTCGTTGCCTAGCGAAAGTGAACAAAGAGCAGGCAACAATAGTCATAATAACTCCGTCATGGCAAACCCAGGCATTTTATCAGATGCTACTGCAAATGTCAATAGAGAAACCGATACTGTTGCCTCCGATGCAGGACCTTCTGCTGAGCCCTCAAATGGAAACCCATCCACTTATAGAGAGCAAAACGCTCAAATTGGTGGCATGGAAGGTTTCAGGGCAGATAGAGAAGCAGCTGGACTTTCAAAGGAAGCTTCCGAGTTGCTTGTTCACTCATGGAGACAAGGAACTAGGACAGCTTACAACAGCTGCTGGAGACACTGGGATAGCTGGTGTGGTGAACGGGGTATTGATCCCTTTCAGGCCTCTGTGGAACATATAGCGAATTTTCTTTCTCACTTGTTCCAATCAGGCTATGAGTACAGCACGATTAACTCATATAGATCGGCTATTTCGGCATATCATGCTGAGATAGATAGTAAAAAGATAGGACAGCATCCTCTTATTAAGCGCATACTTGCTGGGGTCTTTATTGAACGTACCCCTATGCCTAGGTACTCTAAGACATGGGACGTGGACATCGTCCTTAAGTATCTACTCTCTCTAGGCTTAAATAAAGAATTGACACTCAAAATGTTAACACTGAAGCTCGCCATGCTCCTTGCCCTTACTTCTGCCGGTAGGTCATCTGAGATACAAAAACTAGATATTGAACACATGCAAGTGCAAGGGAATGAAATAGTTTTTACTATTGTCAAACTGACTAAAACCAGAAAAGTTGGTTCCCTACCAGATAAAATCAAATTTAAGGCATTTGCTGATAACGAATCTCTAGATGTTGTAAAATGCATATTGGACTATATAGACAAAACATCGGGCATAAGGGACAATGGTTCAAACCAACTTCTAATCAGCTTTATTAAACCTCACAAACCAGTAAAGTCATGTACCATTGCAAACTGGCTGAAAACAGTTTTGACAAACGCAGGGATTGACACAGAAACATTCAAACCCCACTCGACACGGGGCGCAAGTACATCGAAGGCGAATAAATTTGGTTTGTCAATTGAACAAATTATGAATATTGCAAGTTGGCGCACGAAGTGTGTGTTCGAAAGATTCTATCAGAGAACGATAGATGATGATGCAAACAAATTCCAGAATACTGTTTTAAGTATGTGATACAAACAGAAAAAAAAAATAATTATAACAATAAAATAAAATAAAAATCTATAAATCAAATGAGAAAAAAAACTAATAAATTAAATGAAAAAAAAGCAAACAAACAAACAAAAAAAACAACCAAACCCCCCCCAAAATGCATAAATGAATATATTATATTGTATATATGTACAAATGTATATATATATCAGATTTATTTGTATACCAAATTTTATATGTACATGTATATCAAATAGTATCTTATACATACATCGATGATGCATAGGTACAACTTTAAACATACATCATTATACCTTACTTAACTTTATAAAATAAAATTGGAAATTTTATAAGTGCGCGAAGCGCACGCAATGAAATTGTAATTTTATGAATAAACTTAAGTATGGTATACAAACTCCCTCCCTCCCATCCCGTTTTATATGATACTTTTTTGATACACATTTTGGAGGGAGTAGAATTTTAAAAAACTTTTCTTTATATAGTTTGATTTCATCTTTTACAGTTACATCAAGACAACTCAGAAATAAACATGGCTAATTAGAAAGGAAACAAACTGTGGACTATGTTTCCAGAACCAGTTAAGAACTTTTTTCAGTTACTTCTTTGGAGGAAATGAGGAACATTTCTATTAATAAAGTTTTCATATTTTTTTTTATACATTTGTTTTCCCTTAAAAAAAAATAGGGGGAGGAAAAAGGAAAGCAAGAGATTTGGAGTATATGTATCATGCAACAAAAAAAAAAAGAAATGTTTCAGAATATTGTAATATTCTGACGACCTTAAAGGATAATTTTCGAATTATTACTTTCATTATTCAGCCTCGTTAAGAAGGAGGAATCATGGGAAATTCTCCCATGAGTCTTTGCTTTGAAGGGCTGGATATGAATGAATTCCGGAAGAATACATCATTATACCTTACTTAAGTTTATTCATAAAATTCGCGCACTTATAAAATTTCCAATTAATGCATTAATTTTTTTATTAAATATCTGCGTTATATTTATAAATGTCTGATTTTCAAATAGAACAAACCTAAGCATTTGGCATTCTCAGAATAACTTGAGTACTTGAATTTTTCATTGTAAAGCTTAAGCTTTACTGATAAAAAATAGCATAAAAAGAAACAGAAAAAATCTTAACACGGCACATTTATTTTTAAAATATTAAAGTATTGTACAGAATAACGAAAATTTATTATAAAATATGCTTATTACTCCAATTATCTTTTGGTATTTTTAATTAATTTCGTGCACTCAAAAGTTATTCTTAGTTTCTTTAGATATGTTTATCGACTAATATATACCTTGCAACCAAATCGGAAAATTTGTGCCACATTTGTTAACAAATGTACTATCACAACTAAGAGGCATCTCTTCCCCTGCTGGACTGACAAATCTAAACCACCCCTCTTGCAATCTCGAATCATCACGTCCTAAAATTGACATATATTTAATGCTTCTCTCTGGATCGTCAACTTCCCTAAAGTATCCATAAGTACATGGATCTGTGTCTGCAATGGAACATGGAGACTACTGGTTCTATATAGTACGATGCATAAACAAAATGACTACAATTTCACACAATACATAATTCGCTGACAATAACGCGATATAGATCGAAACTAAAGCAAATTCTGTAAGCAAAATGCCTGATATGTCTCTGGTTGTTTGTTTTGGTTGTACTATTTTATATCGTCTCTACATCTATTTTTCTTAAAATTCGTAAAGGTAAATGCCAACTACAGATAATTGTTTTACAACCCATAATTTAAATAATAGTAAACTACTACAAATCAAACCAGTAAAGATACACATTAGTTTCCTACTTTACATGCATTTCCGAATTAACGTGTTGATTTCTGTTTCCAAGTGATTAAGGTAGTAAATCATTTTTTATTATTACCTATTATAATAAATATAGGTTTTCGAATATGGAGTAGGCATTGCCAAAATGCGAGCACAGGAAATATAGTACCTTTATTATTTATATATAATGTGCATTTCATAATTGACGTTTCTTCCTAACACCCTAAATTGGCCTGTACTTTCCAGTGGTCATCTGACGTCTTTCGTTGTAATGGTGATGTCATATGGAATGTGTTATAATTGTCAGTTTTTACAGATCGATTTAGAGATTGCAAAATATAGTATAAAATTTTTGTTGTTATTTTTAACATTTATTTTTTATCGATGTCAACTTTATTTTTAAGTCCTTATTTAAAATTAATTTTAGTGCCCTTCCTCGTTCGATGTGTTACAGTTTTTTGACCAAGACTAAGACTAGTTTATTTGAATATCATATAACAAAAATGTCTTCCACAAAACGATGAACACATATTACATCTATAAAACAATAAAGTTTAGTAAAGATAGATATTTATATAATTGAAATTTAAATTCAGTTTAGAAAAAAATGTTTCTCTTTGTGTTTTAAATTTTTTGAAAAATAGTAAAAAATGTTTTTCGTCTTCGTTGCAGATAGAGCACAATCTTAAATTCTCTGAATTTTTGGTCTGTTATATCTACCTTTCTCTATCTGTAATATGTGTGAACTAATTCTAAGTTTGGTTAGATGTTTGACTAGGTTTAGGTAGGTTTAAGTTTAAATATGGTTGTAATTTAAATTCTGAGATACAGTTTATATAAGTATAGAGTTTCGAGTCAGACTCTGGTCTTCTCAAGACATTCAGTTGTTCTTTAATGGATTTATTGTAGTAATCAGTTATAAGTTTAGGTATTTCTTTGTCTGAAATCTTATTGATGTCCAATTTCATCTTTTTAGCTGCAATTGATAAAAATGAATACCATGATTTAGTACCATCAAGAGACCTTAATCCACTTCAAACGCTTCCCTCACTAGTCTATTAGGTGGAAGTTGATTCAATCTAAAATAATATTTAAAAGTAAAAAGTGTAATAAAATTTAAGATTGGAAGCCTTCCTAGTTCATACCTTGATGCAAAATTTGATGATTTTTTTGTGAACTCCTAGTATGTATTTACAAAAGCGATTATGGATTTTTTCGAAGGCAGATTGTCGTTTTTAAGGTCCTTTTGGGTGAAATATGAGATCCAAATGTCAGATTGCTCTGATATGCACACCAAATAGTTTTAACTTTAAAATTGTATCAGCAAGATCAAAATCAAGAGTTTTGGATTTTAAACTAAATATTGTTTTTAATCCATTGTTTGACATTAAGTCTGCAGCATGGCTGAGATTTCCGTTATATGATAATAACACACTAAGATATTTGTATTTTTCTACTATGTCTAATTTTTGTTCATTAAGTGTGAAATCATAATTTGAAGGCTTCTTTTTGCCTTTACTAAACAGGATAATTTTAGAACAATATAATGATAGTTTATTAAAGCAGATTGTTGACCTTTTTCTGATTGTGAAAAAAGAATCAAGTCATCTGCATCAAGTAGGCAATTTAATTTTGTAGTATGAAGAGTAACTAGATCTGTCTCTGAAAAATCGAAAATATCGGGACGATCATTTGTGTATATATTAAATAATAAGGGGCTTAGTCCCTCTCCTTGCCTTACTCCTCGTCTTGTAAAGGTTGCCCCCAATTTTTAAATCACTAAGTTTTTTTAATAAGCCATAATGCCAAACTGAGTCAAATGCTTTTGAAAAATTAACAAAGCAAGCAAAAAGGGGGGATTTTAATTTATAAGATATTTATCAATTATGGTCTTGATTGTAAAAATATGATGAGTGGTTCTATAGTTTGGTCTAAATCCTGCTTGAAATTTATTGTATAAATCTTTATTCTCCATGTATTTATGGATTCTGTTCTGTATAAGAGATGTCAATAGTTTACCCAGACAACTAGTTAAACTTAAACATCTGTAATTATCACAATTACTTTTGTATAAAAAAGATATACATGAAATATTCCAGGTATCTGGAAAAACACCACATGAAAAGATTCTGTTAAACAGATTAACTATAGGTAGTAACAAAATATTTTTACCAAACACAATAAATTCATTACTTATCAATTCTAACCCTGGTTGTTTGTTTTTCTTCAGTTTTTTAATGCCTTCATTAGGTTCTTTACAAGTAAATGCATAGTCTTAGTCTGTATTTTTTAGATTTTCATTTTCTACTTCTGAAAGTTCTATATCTGGGTTTTTTTCTCTATAAAGTTCTTTCAAAAGAGAAGTCCATTCAGAGAGATGGATAGGATTATCATTATTGGAGAACCCTATGTTAAGTTTATCTATAGTTTTCCAAAAAGCTTTGGGGTCATTATCGTGTTTGTTTTTCTTCAGTTTTTTAAAGCCGCCTTCTTTAAGTTCTTTACAAGTAAATGCATAGTCTAAGTCTGTATTTTTTAGCTTTTCATTTTCTACTTCTGAAAGTTCTATATCTAGGTTTTTTCCTCTTTAAAGTTTTTCAAAAGAGAAGTCCATTCAGAGATATGGATAGGATTATCATTATTGGAGAACCCTATGTTAAGTTTATCTATAGTTTTCCAAAAAGCTTTGGGGTCATTATCGTGTAGCGAGTTTAGTTTATCAACAATGGACTTATAATAATTGTGTTCAGTTCCTTTTAATAACTTTTTATATTATTGCTTTAATCTATGAAAGAATGATCGCAAATGGAAATTGTTTGGATTTCATTGTAATTTTTTCCCAAGATTATTAAGTTCTCTTCACAAAGTGACAATTACCATTATACCATTTTTTAAAAATTTCCTCTTCTTCTTTTTCTTCTTAAAAAATTGTTTAAAATTAAATGGACTGTTTGCTGCATTTAAAATAATATTAGTTAAGTTGCTTCTTAAAAAGTTAATATCTGCTGAGGGGTCATTAACTTTCAGGGAAAATTCATCAATCAGATTCATGGAACCTTTCAATGATGAAATACAAATAGGTTTCGAACTATTTTTAAGATTAAATTTACCTACTAAAATATTACTTTCATCTTCCAAATTTGACATAATTACAATTCAATCCTGCCCATATAATACTATGATCTGACAACTCATTTGGTGGACAGACATGCATAAAAGAAAAATTGACAAATAACTCTTCAGAAATAATAAAATGATCTACAGTACTACTTCCTGTACAACTGTAACAAGTGTTGAACCCCGGTAAATCACCATCTATTCTTCCATTCAAAATTCTTAATCTGGATTCTATGCATAATTCAATTAAACTTTTTCCTTGATAGTTTACTTCTGTATCAATATTATTTCACTGTGGAATACTAGTATCAAAAGTATACGGGTCTGGTAAAAGATCTAGAGCTCTACCATCTCATTCTATAAAGTCATGAAGGGATGCAACTCTACTATTAAAATCATCCATTAAGATAATTTTACCATTTTGTGAAAATTTATTACTAGAAGATAATAGGTTTTCGAATATGCTATCATTTTTGCATAGTTCAGAGTGTTTCGTGGTTTAATGTAGGCACAACATATTTAGGTATCAAATGATGTGTCAAAAAATTCTTTTATCTAGTTTAATCTAAATGAAGTTTTTTGACCTACAAACTGTAGTGATGGCTTTTGATAATTGTCTACGAAAGTATAAAATAATTTCACCTGATGGTCTACCTCGTTTACCTTTTTACTTTACTGCTATGTCATGAATATGATCATAATCAGGAATAGAAATGGGGAATTCACTGTTAGTCCAACATTCAAGAATCCCAAAAATATCAAATTAATTTACATCTAACATTTTCTGACAAGAATAACCATTTATGTTCCAACATCCTAGTTGTAACATTGTAATACTTTCAATAAAACATACATATCAAGTACATTGTACATTCAAGTTGAATTTTCTATTTTCAAGGAACATTGAGTTTTAATGAAAATAAAAATAAAATATAAAATTTAAAAAAAATCAAAGATATTTTTTAGTATTTATGTATTTGAGTATTATAATATGAGCCAGAGAGTTGACTCGTTTTTTAAAAACATGATCATGTTGATATGTTAAATGATAATGATATAAATTGAAACCATAAGTATGTTTTTCAGAGACCAAACATTCGCATTATAATGTTTCTTTCTATGAGACTTAACTGACATGATGGTTATGGTGATACTGGCATTCTGGGCCTTGGTATTCCCGATATTGACTGTAGTTGTGGTGTTCATATTCTGAATATGGTTTGAGGCCTAATTGGTCATTCGAGTTTTCTTTGATCATCTTAGCCAACTCAATTGTTCCTTCGGTTGAAAAGTGGATTTCGTCATAGAACAGATAGTTGTTTCGGCCATTGGTTCGGTTGTTTTTCATAATCCGTAAATTTGGTATGGATTGTGTTAGTAATTTTTTATTGACTTCATTTACTTTATTGTTAAAATAATATTGATCAACTCTGTGAAATAGTGGTGATAAGTACACAGTGCTGTCTTTAAATTTGGTGGTAATCATTTCAGCTACTCCTGATAACACTTGGTGTGTTGCTGATACATTTTTTCCCGAGGAGATGTCGTTGCTGCCTACCATCACAATGAAGTTTTTACATGTGGTGTTGAGATTTTCAAAGTATTTTATAGATCCATGAATACTGTTGTCACCTTGCCCAAGTAAATGGACTTTAATTCTCTTGTTCTTATATAGTTATTTTTGTAGAAAGGGTGTTAAGATGAGAATCTCCTACAATAATTAGATCTAAATCATTTTTATCCGACTTTGTGTGTTGTCAGGTTTTTTTGGAAAGGCTGTTTTTTGTATTATTCTGGTTTAACTGTCTTCTTGTATTGTCCTTTTGGTTGTTAGTTTTGATATTTGTGTCATCTTGTAGTACAGAATATCTACAATATTTGTTGATGGTTATTTCTTGATGTCATTGCACTTTTGTTTTCTATCGTTTAGTTCTCTTCTTAACATTTAAATTGGTTTGTCCTTCAAGTTTGTTAGACTGTTTATTTCCGATCTGAAACGGTCTTGCTGTTGTTTTAATTCATTTGAACTTGACATTAGTGCGCATTTCAAGTCTATGTTTTCTTTTTCAGTGTTTCGATTTCACTCCATTTTTTTGGTTAGCTCTTCTTTTAGTTTATCAATCTTTAGTTTATCTTTTTCTGAGTGTTCACTTCTTTGTTGGTTTGTCTTCGATTCTAGTTTACTTTGAGCTAACTCTAGTGCTTCCACTCGGTTTCTTAGGATTTCTATTGATTTCACTGAGATTTCTAGTTTTTCAATTCTTGAATTGTTAGTTATGTTTTCACAAAACTGATTTTGTATTTTTTGTACAGTAACTGTTAAGTTTGTTATTGATAGGGACCATGAATTGGTTTTGTCTTCAAAGTTTTTCTCTATCGATGCACGAGTTTTTCTAAATCTCTGTCTTGGTGTTGATCTTTTGCTTGAATCCATTTCATCCAGTTTAATAATGGTTTGTTCGATTTCGCTAATGGAGCTGGTGATTGAGTAGTTATCTGTGTACAAGTCTATTTCTTTTAGGTTGGTCTGCGAGATATAATTTGTTTCGGAAACTGGTTCTTGGTTTTCTTGAATTATTGGCGAATTATTTTCAGGGACATCTTTTGTTTTTGTTTGGATTTCATTGTTATTACTACATGTATCCACAAAGGATTTTATCGTCTGAAATTCATTTTGCCCGAAGAGAGTGTAAGAGTTACCCTGTATGGAGATGGTGCGGGAAGTGAGGTAAACGGTTATGATAAATATCTTGACAGTTTTTGGTTTGCCTTTCATTTCAATTGTAATCATGATCTCAGGCTCTATTTTCTTTGAGCTAAAGCGCTTATCGTCCCAACGGACATAAAAGTTTTGGTTTTTCCCAATGCCTTCCCAATATCTTAACGTTAGAGCTTTCAACCATAATGGCAGTCTTTCTTTGCTTGCTTTAAAGCTGTTCATTCTTGCGCCTTCCTTGTATTGGCCGGAATATGCTCGTTCGTTTCTGGTTCTTCGAAGGGAGGTAATTTCAATTGTTCCGTGTATGCAACACAGTCAAAACTGGTGTCTTCAATTGTAAAATTCATATTTGGCAGCTCCATAGCTAGATTGATTATATTTTAGTTCAAGTTTTAGCAGGTATCGTCACTTTTCTTTACCAGTTTATAGCATTTTTGCGCGGAACAAAATTTTACTGGAAGTCGCCATTTTACCGGAAGTTTTTTCTTGAAGATATCAACCGGACGATCTATTGCCTATTGATTTTTTTACCTCACTTTTGATTGGACAAATAACAACATGAATATTTATGAAACGATCTCTGCGTCATGTCATTAAATCCCCTCGCCTTTCTTTAAAACGCATCGAAGACCAAGTCTTAATGCAGAAAATATGCACTTGTTAGAATTAACATCTTCTCAAGAGCATTTACTTAAGTCACAAACAGTAATAATGGTGATGATACCACAGTCAAAACAGTAGCTACCGAGAACTGAATGATAGACGTGTAAATATTCAGAATAACGTGGTATTTCAAAATGTTAACAATCTACATATTCATTACCATTAATCTCTAATTCAAAATGTTCTATTTTGACTTTCGTTTTTGTTTTGAAAAATCTAAAATGTTTTCACTTGACAATTAACTTTTAATTTCTTCACCATGTTCACTATTGATTAAAAATAAACTGTTAATTTATCACATTGTGGTAATTTTTATCATTTGTTGCATTAATAAATACAGTTAAATTTAATTGTTTCTTTTTAGTATATATTGTTGCTGTGAACGGGTATTAGGTAATAAAACCGTTATTGAATGTGTAACCAGGCAATAGATCAGAATATTTCCCTCAAGGTATCCAGATCAGCTGAATGTTCTTTTGCCCTCAGCCGTTGGCTTCGGACAATAGAACATTAAGCTGATTTGGATACCTTGGGGAAAATATTCTGATCTATTGCCTGGTTACACATTAAATAACTGCATAATGATCACCGGCGTGTCAAACCTATGGTTGCGAGTTTTAGTTCGACTTTTGCAGTGTATGGTGGAATCGAGCTTTGATTGTCAAGCAGAGCTTTTTTGCCAAAGGTTAAGTTTTTTTACTGGGTACTCTAACTCTTTCAATAATTGCTGAAAATAGGATATAAACTCATTCAAACAAACCATGTTAATTTTTGTCATTAAAATCCCAATTTGAACTTACTGTATTGACATCGGGGTCCGTGAAATTCTCTGTGACATTTGCATGTGTTTGGTCCAATACAGTCACCATGGTTGTTGCAATTTTCACTACATATTGCTAAAGACAACAATTAAAACACAATGAATTCTGGATTCTAAGTTTTTACGTTTTTTCTGATGATTATTTTTACCAATATCACTGTAAGAACTAAATAATGATAATAAAAAGATTAAAAATATTTAATCCATCATTTCAATCGCCTTGTGCGCTAATAGATATGAAATATACATACCTGTTTCACATCTTCTGCCTCCCCAACCAGGAACGCACCCACATAGGTCATTCGGAAGGCAAATTCCACCATTTAAACAACCACCATCGCAGCGTGCTATGTGGACAAAAACATCTCCATTAAAAGACTTTTTTTGACAGACATGTCTTGTTGAATATATACAATACATTTTTTTCAAATACCAAATATACAGTTTAAAATCAACCTTTATTGCATGAATTTCTTTTATTCAGCCGTAGGATTCTTCTTAAAAATTTGACTACTCTTTCGTTTCTTACTTTTAAAAAAAACAATAAAACAAACATAAACTAAACGAAATATGGACACAAAAGCAATATACTAATGTGGACATTTTGGTACGTTCGCGATGGATATTTATGTTAATCACTGACGTAAATTTGTCCTGCAATCATTCCATTGGTTGTACCATTGGGGTATTCGAATAAAGGTTTTTGCTGTATTCGACTTGTATACGAATATAGGCTCAAAGTAACAATACTCCACAATAGCCACACACAATTAATATTTATTTTTATGGAGCTATGTGTGAAAGTTATTAACAGTAAATTCTTAATTAATAATTTCTAAATCTAAAATTCAAATTATGTCCAATGTTGAACAATGCACATTGTTTTGATTAGTGCATGAGGCATCAAAACACTGTTTAAAAAGGGGTTTTCGAGGATTTTTTAACAAGAAGAATAGTTCTGTTTATCACAAATTAACAAAAAGGCATACGATAAATGTTTAAAATGCAGGGTTGGCAACCATTACATATGACGGTTGATATCATGCAAGAAGGATGTTGAAAAATGAAAACTCCTGTCACGTTTTCACAATTGTTAAACAATGATACATTTTTTTGAAGGAAGTACTTCTGTGTGCCTATTAGTTTGGTTTAAATACAAGTAACAAAGGTCTAAAAGTTCATATATTTAAGTGTCACAAAACAATTTATGAACAAACAGGCACACAAACGATATATAGGGTAAAAAAGTTCATTAGCTTCGGCGGAATATAATAAACACCTACATGTACAACAACCCCCGCCACACATTAACGCTTATACACAAACACAACAAAGGTATGCTTGTCAAACAGTTAAATGATTATACTAACCTCTAGCATCGAATGAAATAGTGATCTCGTCTGCGGGTTCCGCTGGAAAATTTAATAAAATTGTATTTACAGCAGCGAAAGTGACAAAACAGAGATTTCCTACATCTAAGCATGAAAAATATTCGATGATATCTTTCTTTGAAAAGCATCCATGTTATATAACATATAAACAATGGGATACGTAAACTTAACTTGCGCCACATCTCAGGTCATGGAAGTTTATAAACATCGTTTAATAAAACATTAGGCAACAGTCTTTTTCTAAATATGAAACATTTAACAGCTTAATGTCTTGTGTTTCGTTAGTGTTATTGTTTGAGCAAATTTTAATGTAAAAGTTTACTGTATCCTGCTAACCTGCTTTCCAGTTAACATAATTTGCAGAACTTGGACTAAATAAAATATTGGGATTTGGGTATGACTGTGACCATGCGCAATCGTCACCTTCTGCAACAACAAGCCATCCATGGTCATTGTCACATCCACCGTAGTCGTAGTTGATAAAGAATGCTCTTTTATCCCAATCGCTTTATGACACAATAACCATGTAAAAAAATATATTAGCATCTTTGTATATTTTATTGACGAAAATGTGCTTTTGAAGTTTTGAAACATGCAATTTATTTTAACCGATATGTGAATATATATTAATATGAATCATATTTAATAGAATATATTTTGTCTTGTAAATTTCACCAAAGTTTAAAAAAACCGGTTAACTTTTTGTTTGTGTTTCTTACGTGTGTATCAACTGAAATCTGATATTTGTGTCTTCTAATCATAACTCGTTTTAGTCAGGGCAACCTTTATGTTCATAAATGTAAGTTTTATCTGATTTATTGTAATTACTAGCTTTCATATAACATGTTCTATTATTTATTGTTCAACTGCTGCTAGTAAAGTTTGGGGATTGTTTGGGGTTGTTTGAATGGTGTTTCACGCAAGCAATGTTTCCTATTGTATTGGTCAACTGCTGCTAGTAATGTTTTTTGTTTTTGTTTTTTTTTTGTTTGAATGGTGTTTCACGCCAGCAGTGTTTCCTACGTTTTGATCAACTGCTGCCATCAATGTTTGCATTTGTTAATGGTGTTTCACGCCAGCAATGTTTTAGCTATATCATTGCGTCCAGGTTTTGTAGGAGAGAAAGCCAGAGTACCCGGAGAAAAAGCCTGACCTTCGGTAGGAAATCTGGCAATCTTTGTCAAATAAGATTGGAGTCGAGTGCAACCTGCCCGTAGTGAGACGACTTCTGTGTTGACAGGCGCGTGATCAATAGTGGACTAACTGCCTTAACTTAGCAATGCAGGTTGTTTAACTGCTGCTAGTAATGTAGGGATTTAAAAAACCATCAAAATTATTTTGTGTTACGTACTTTCTAATTATGAACTTGTTGAATGTATAACTTTTGTAGTTTCTGTAGGAACTTTCCAATAGACGAGATTCCGTCATCCAAGAATCTTTATCAGCTTCAGTTGCATTAAATATGAAGTAAGCTCTTTCATATCCATCTTTGTGGACTGCAAGTTTAATCTGAAAGCAAAAAATGCTTGACATAATGTGCCGTGTTTTGATACAGATAGGTCTCACCGGTTACAAGTGGTCACAAAAAATGCATACTGGTTGTTGAGGTGTATAATAGGGAAACTAGTCTTGTATACAAAATGTTTTTGACATTTAATGAGATACGGTATAATTTAACTAAATATTTTGTAAGAAAACAATCATTGTGAATGGAAAAAGGCTGGTCTAAAAAGGACATATTATGCTATACAAATGTCCATACTTTAACCCGTCCTTCTCTCTTTGTGTGTCTATCTGTAAGTCTGTCGTCCAGCTGTCACACTCTCTTAAAAATGCCTTTACAGATTTTACAAATATGCAAGACAGAAATTATTCAAACTTAATGAAGTCTCCTCCAGTACACAGTATGTTATTGACGGAGCATGCATACATGATAATACAATACCAATTGTATTATATTTGAAAGATATATACATTAAGACGTAAACAAATTTTAATGACAAAGAATAAAAAGGGAATAGAAACAAAGATAAGATATGCTGTAATTTTGTGATTTGTCAGATTATCGGTTTATTTATACAAAATTCAAACATATATTCATCTCTTTTTTACGTTAATAAAGCTTTAGACATTGCAAAACTAACGGGAAACAATCTTCATTGCACGTGGAAAATGCTATGTTGATCATTTTTTCATATATGGATAATGTGACCTTATTTTATTATAAACGTGCCAATTTGCATACTGTAACAACCATTCAGTAGTACGAATCCAGAAATTTAAATATGTTTTACCCAAGATGCAACACGCCATTCAGTTTCGGGTTTCATAACGTTTTTCAAGTAGTAAACATAACTAAAAAGAGACACGAATGTCAATTAATACACAACGCATAGCGGGTTAATAAAACGGCAAGAACTATTGTCAGGTATCAATTATGATCGTTTTAATCACGAAACCGATAAAAAAATGGTGACACTGTCGAAAGATATCAAGATCGAACACGTCTGATTCTATATGCCACTTCTTTTAGACAACAAAGTGCCGGTAGTGATTCACTCCCGCACTGCTACATTACGAGTAATGGGACTAAAGTCGTACTCTAGCCAAAAAGCGAGGGTACGATTATTCGCTCTAAGATGTGATGATTACCGTGATTTAAAATTCTTGTGAGTAACGATTTAAACAAGGTACAACCTTTTTGACTCTTTTATATACTCAAATACATGCTTAAGAACTGTTCGTTTTGTTCATTAGATAATAACAAATTAATAAATGTAAGACATTCTAGATTTACTGGACTGTACATTGGCAGTCACTGAGTGTTTTCAAATAATCTGTTTCTGATGAACGTATATGCATATAGAATTATGAATCTTTGCAACGTATAGCAAATGTCCTTATCTTCGGAAGGGCGTATCATACGGACCCGGCGAAGCTGTTTATTTTAATCCTGCATTGAATAAAAAAAACAGTTTGCTAAATCTATATAACCTTATTATCATTTTTTTTCATAAATATAATACAATGTACCCTATCAATGAAGTAGTCATCCCACTTTTCAACCATCTCTGCTTTGTAATGCATACTAGACCCAGATCCGACGGTTTTTGCCCGTATATCATTGGTATTTGCAGTATTGGGTGATATCCAAAGATGGTAAATATTGTTCGTTCCCCCTAGCTTTCCACATGCACCACGGAAAACCAATTGCCATGACCCAAGACAGAATTGATGAGAAAAAGCTAATATATATATATATATATATATATATATATATATATATATATATATAGTCTAAACCAATACCTTTTACCTAGTAGCTGTCATCCTCCTCATGTGACAAAGAGCATTCCTTATAGTCAAGCTCTTAGACTCCGACGAATCTGTTCCACCGATGATTCGTTTAAAAGGAGACTAGGTAAATTAAAAGGACACCTTAGAAGAAGAGGGTACAGGAATAATAACATCAAAAAGAATTTTCAAAAAGCACAGCAGACATCGAGGAGTACCCTTCTTCAATATAAAGAAAAAACGAAATGCAATAGAGTTCCCTGCGTACTAACTTACCACCCTTGTTTGAAAAACACAATTAGCACCATTCGTGAACATTGGAAAACGATTGAAAAAAATCCCAGATTGTCTAGAATCTTTCCAGAGCCCCCCATGGTTGCGTTTAAACAACCCAACAGTCTCCGCAACTTATTGGTACGAGCAGAGATTGCAAAGCCCAGCACTGCCGCTGGCAGAAGTCAGTCTTGTGGTGACAAACGCTGCAAATGTTGCAAACATATGGAACCCTTGTCCACATTTAACAGCAAAGTCACAGGTAAACAGTACAAAATATTCACTACTGTTAACTGCAAAAGCTCGAATGTCATTTACATTCTTGAGTGCCCCATCTGTGGCTTACAATATGTCGGCGAGTCCAAACAGCCATTCCACAAACGACTGAATGGTCACAGAAGTGACTTAACTAAGAAACAGTTTCTGCCCGTAAGCCAACACTTCAGACTGCCCGACCACACTCCAAAAGATTTTGATCGAATAAAAATTCTTATTATCGAGCAGAACTGCAAGTGGCGAGACTCTGAACGGGAAGCTCGAGAGAGATTCTGGATCAAAGAGCTCTGCTCTGTACACCCCAATGGAATAAACAAAAAACAATAAATATCATTCAAAATATAAATAAAAAATTCATGAATATCAAGACGTTAAAGATAAGATGGTTTATACAATTGTACAGTACTCCCTTATGTAATGACTGATAGATGTGAGTCGAGAAAGTTCAAGATCAATAAAATCAGATCCGACCACATCACCACCGGATGCTGATGTACCTATATCCAAATTTTATCGTTTATTATAGATTGATATTGACACTGAAGAAGGCCATCAGTTGGTCGAAAATTTTGTCATATTTATTAATATAACTATTTTATAGTAGAAACATCTTTATATTTGTATCGTTGCATAATTCTCTAGACTTATATATATATATATATATATATATATATATATATATATATATATATATATATATATATATATATATATATATATATATATATATCTGATCGAGAACTGAACTTAAAATATGAAATTGATAAACTAATTTATGTACACGGCTAAACAAAATTCGATACCTACCATAGATTAAAGACGAAAAATAACGATGTGCTTAAATGCAGACTATAGATACATGTCCAGTTAGCAGTAATTTTAAATATATAAATCGGTCACAAAAACAAGACGCTGTCAATATCTATTGCAGGAATCGTTATAAGTTGTTGTTTCGAACATTTTGTTTCAGAAAAACACAAATATAATACGATGTCAAAGCATTTAACAATACACTAAACGAATTACTGTATTTCCAAGATTCAAAAATTATTTCAGGGAACCCTCTGGCACAATGGGCATCAAGAACAACAATCAAACATAGATTGATATATGTAACAATACAGGTTACGAACGCACATACACACACAAAACAAACGAGCTCGAAATGTAAAAAAACATGGTGAATAGAGGTATACTATTATATTAATATAAATTAGTTAAACATTTTACTTATTTCCCTAAAACAGTGACACTTCTGTCTTAAATAATGAGAAGTTACCAGCCATTGTAATAAAACTACTATTTTGTAAATAATATGGTGGAATAAAGTTTGTACATCTAGCCTGTCTGAATCTTGGTTGTTACAAATATAAATGAATGACATTTACATGTATCGCCAATATCACTCATTATAGGATTAAACGCCTTTTTTGTCGATAATTTATCGATGTATAGATGAGGTCGACTTACTCATAAACGGATATATTTGTAAGGGAGTTGACCTCGTTCATACTTTGAATTACCGAAAATATGCGTTCAATCCTTATAATTCTTCCAAAAATATTTATCATTTTCCCATATAAAATTCCATTATAAGTGTGTTACATAAAAATAGTATAGTGCGTAGTTTTGTGTCTCTTACAAAAATGCAAGATGCTGTGTCACCAACATATATGAAAATATCCCGCCCCTTTCCGTAAATGAAGATATAGCATTATATGACGTCATCGGAAATTGTCGATGTCGCCAACCACAAGATTACGATCAAATGAGTCATGAGGATGTGAGTCATTTCGGATGGTTGTTGATAAACAATCTAATCTTTTTGCTCCTGTATATAAACAGTAAATATGTAAATATGGGTGTGACCTATGAGGCGAGCGATATCCCTTTAATATTGATTCTAGGGAAGTTTTCTACAGAAAAAAATGTTTTTATTTTACTGTGATGCATGATTGTTGAATAAATCATCAGCAAATGTTTTATGTTATGTGCACCCCTACCTTTTGAGGCCAAGAGACAAAATAATCCAAAACTATTAGCTTGAAAAGTTATGTTTACATTCAATTAAAATATTTAAAAAATCCATAATTTCCTCCAAAACATCTTTTGCATAATAAAACAACTCCAACCTTCCCTAGGTCCTCGGTAGCCGACTGGTGAAGGTGGTTCGTCTACTATTAATCACATGGCCTGTCAATCATGATATTGCTGGTTCAAGTCTCACTGCGGGCAGGGTGTGCTTGACTCCAATCTTAATTGACAAAGACTGCTTGTTTTTCTACCATATGTCAGTTTTTTTCCAGGTACTGCAGCTTCCTCCCCAATTTAAACAGGACGCCATGATACAGCTGAAAAATTGCTGAGTGGCGATAAACATTTAAACAAAAAAATCAACCATAATTGTAAATTATAGATCATTTTATTTCTTGAATGCCATGAAGAGAGAAGCAAGTAAGAGACTGCTGTCACTATAGGGGATAGTACTAATGTTACCCCTGTAAATTTTCTGGAACATTGAGTTTGAAAATTAGACTTTAAGTATAGACAGTTCTCAACTGTTATTTTAGTTGACAATGATTGCCAGGTTTCCTACCATTGGCCAGGTACTCCAGCATCCTCCCCGAATAAAACCTGTACGATATACGATAGTTGAAAATTTGCTGAAAGTGGCGTTTAACAACATTTAAATAAACACATATAAATTTTCTGGTCCAAAGTTAAGTTAGAGATAAATAGTATCTATTAACACAAGTGGAAAGGCAAGACAAGAAAATCTCAAACCCAAGGGCACAGATATCCAGACCTGTACATCCCCAGGCTCTGCCGAGGAATATCACACACAGATATCTTTGCCGGCAAGGTTTGCGAATTTCTTGAATCTTTCACGCGGGTGTCTGCGATTTTCCCGTCTTGCCTTACCACCGGTGTTTGATTCAATATCTCATTAATTCGTTTAAAAGGTCCGGTTCTATTCTGTTGGAAGATGGCAACAAATTGAGTTATCTAACCTGAACGTAATCTCCAGTGTACACATGTTGCGTCACAGTGTTTGTTTTTTTATGTTTACCGCTATCATAATGGGGTCATGGAAGCTCAGATATGTTGTTTCATGTTAATATTTAAAAAAACATAGCAAACTAACACAACAAAAGCAAATATTTTTTATTCTTTTATTGCCGAACCGACAATTGACGTCACAATACATTTTTACGGGAAAAGGAGCGTGAAATTCTTATCTCACCCAGAGAAAACGATATCTCAACCGGCTGAAAATAAGTACCAAGCTATCTCATTAGTGAGAAATAAAGGATCTAACACCGGTGGGAGGGCAGAACGGAAAAATCTCAGACACCCCAGTGAAAAAGATTTCTTGTGAAGAGGCGAGTTGGAGACCAAATGAAATCGTTCACGCGTGTGTCTGAGATTTTTTCCGTCTTGCCCTCCCAACGTTGTTTGATTCTATTTCTCACTAATTCTTTTAAAAAAATCCGGTGCTGTTGTTGGAAGATGTAAACAATCAGAGTTATCTACCCTGAACGTGACAAATAATAATAATAATAATAAACTGGATAAATATTAATAACTTTTTTTTTAAGTAAAATGTAAATGTTCGTTAATTGCTGACATTAATATAAGAGAACACCTTCAGTTCTCTCTGCCTGATTTTGTATATATTATATAATTGAATGTATTGTATTATAATTTGACGATGTTACCTACTCTCCAACAGGAAGCAAATAAGATATATATATTGTCTAAATTTTTGACAAGAAACACCGTCATTTGTATCGTTGCATAATCTTCTAGACTTGTATATTATTTTTTGTTTATGCTGTATCGTCATGTTTGTCGATCCGATACTTAATAAGCTTTACTGGTGGGTAGACTCTTTAGACGTTTATATAATATTTTGAACTACCTGTATTGTGTTTTTACACAGTGGACTTATATCATTCCATCACCGAACTAAAAAATACTTGAAGCATTTAGAGTTAAACGCCACTGATGAGTCTTAAGTAGACGAAACGCGCGTCTGGCGTAAGGAATTTGTCACCTTGGTAATTTTGATTACATCTTGTTGGAATATTTGAGGAAAGCCAAGTAAAAGCACGGCACGTCCGCGACTGGCGGACTTGAAAAGCAACTATTTTGGGTTAAGTTGCAAATGAGAAAGTTTAAGATTAAAATGTTATGACTTGTTTACGTCATTTATTTATATTGACATTCAATGACTAAGGCCATTCGTTGGTCAGTCTTTGTCTAAATTTTTGACAAGAAACACCGTCATTTGTATCGTTGCATAATCTTCTAGACTTGTATGTATATATATATATATATATATATATATATATATATATATATATATATATATATATATATACGTCTACAAATTAAGCCCAACACTGTTTGAATTAGATTTTTAACACTGTCAAATTTTTGCTTTCCCTCAGCGGGATTCGAACTCACACCGTTGTGACACTGTGGCACCAATTCGCCTGCACTATGTCCAGCGGTCTAGGCCCCGCGGCCAAATCCGCTATATAAAAAATATAGCTTCATTAACCGGGGTGAATCGTAGACATAGACATACTACATGTGTACTAGCGTGTGACGATGGAATTTTCGCAACCAATACGTATTAATCTGACAGTAATCTAATTCAGCATTTTTTTATCATATTGTGGCACTAATGGGGTAATTGGACCTCAGATATGTTGCTTTAGTTAAATATTTAAAGAGGTCCAGTAAACCAACACAACTAAAGCAAAAATAGATACCACGCTGCCTCATTAGTGAGTAAGAGAAATCTCACCAACAGGAGTCACGAGATATTTCTATGCCTCGGGTGAGAAAGTGATGTACATATAAGTATGTTTTTAGATTAGTAGCTTTCTACTTATCAATCACCAGCTGATATAAAGATATGTACCTACTAAATAAATCATTTAGATTTTTTCCCCATATTTTCAAGTTTACAGTGTAACTTCAATGGTGATATGTACAGAGTAAACCGGTGTGTGTAGATCATCAATCACAAAGACAAAAAAGTATTAAAATGAAATCCTCACTTTAAAAAAACAGCAAGAACTCAATTTTTGGAGACATTTGACTTACAATCCAAAGAAAGACAAAAGTTTTGAAATAAACAAATAATGTTTTTGTTTATTGTGCTTGAAGCAAAAATATCCTTGAAAAAAATAGACCAATAAAAAGAGAGCTAGACTCAAAATTGATATGGTTTTTATTATTCAAATTCATTGAATGCTTTTCAATTTTTTTATCTGTTTGAACTTTTTTAAGGGACAATTTAGTTATATCATGAACACACGAAACATTTGAAGGTGTAAAATTGATTGGACTAATATAACTGTACATAGATTGCCAAAGACAAGTTTATTCAATGAAGTATATCAATTTTATGACTTTTCACTAAGATGTGTGCCTTGTCCACAATAGTGCAGAGCAAAAGATCGTCAGACATACTGTATAATTATACAGTTGTATAATTTGCGATGTGAAATCTAGAAAACATTCATCGAACATAAAATCGACTTTGATCCAAAGAAAGACAACAGTTTTAAGTATAAAAATCCCAATTTGCATTTGCGAGGTATTTTTAACAGACAAATTAAAACAATATAAATTCAGTCTTCAAAATTAGCACTGTACTGATGGAGCACAGCTGATAAATATCCCAGTTATGGTAACTTTCTGAAAGTTTAAGTCCTTTTCTCTGCCACAGGGCCAAAAAAGTGGCCCTATTATTTTGCTTTCAATTTGCCAAAGGGCCAATACATTGGCCATAAAGTCTTAATCAAAATTATGCAAATGAGCCGAAACAATAACCATACTTCTATGGTTACGTTATTGATGGTTAATAATATAAATATATCATGAAAGGTAAAACAACAAAATAGTCATAACTGACATGTATTCTGTGACGTCATGTTACGGTGACTTCAATTTACATGACGTCACGCCGATGTACGTTTCGTGTACTCATAGCGTATGTAATGTCGGGCATCTGATTCGAGTTTTTCCACCAGAAGAGAGGGATGTTAGATCGTTGATAAGTAATCCTGGACCACGCAATATATCTCCATGCGGTGCTAAACCCTGTAGTGTAATTCATGTTAATGTTCACTCTGAATCTGATGTAAAAATCGTTATTGAAACAAACAGGTGAAAGAAAATTATTTAAAAATCATGTAACGGTTTGAACTTCTTTATCCCCGGGATCTCCCAATCTTCAATCGCCTTCATCTCGTAATGTATCTATCAATTTGTTGAAAGTATAATATACACGCACCCAAGTGTCGTGTGTCCATTCTCGTCCATCGCTAGTTGAACAAAGGTACGAAAAACCTTCACTTATAATTCTATAGTCGGGGCGCGGCTACTGTATCTTTGTAAACCTGCATCTTCTGACATAATTCAAGACATCCGTCTTTTAAATAAAATCATATAATTGGCACTTTCAAAGCGGCACAAAAATTGCAGTATTTTATAATTGGCTCTCACAAAAAAAACCAACGGGACAAAACATAATTTAAAGAACTATAATGTATCTCGTAAAAGCAGATATTAATGGTGTCAGAGTCAGAAGCCCGGTGTTTAAGTTGTCTTCCTGAGTATGTCTCGTAAAAGCAGACACTGTCGAGTATTTTTTAGAAATTACAACAAATCAGGCTTATGTCGATTTCTTCGTTTTATTTGTTTGGGACCTATATTTCACATGAAATAAGAAAAAAAATGTTTTCACGTGGGATATCAGTGTATTCCAGACATATTCGCTTGTTATAGTATAAGTTATTATATTCTATCACGGTAAGGAAATCACTTCAGAAATAATCCCCCAACTCTAAATTAAAAATTCATATAGTTTAGGGCATAATATTGAGCAATACATACAGTTAGTTAATTCATATTTAATCAAATAATGGGAACAACGATTTTTTGCAATATAACTCACATAAATTTGCAAGTTGTTAGACATGCAGAAAAGTTCCCAAAATATCAACTATTTAAAGAAGATTCATAATTTCATATATTAGAAGTCCTAACTAAGATACAAAAAGTCATATTTTAACACAGAAATTTCGAGGTCGCATGTTTATCGGAAGCAAGTGGTTATGCCTACCAATAAAAAATAATTGACAAGACACAATTTACATTCTAGATTTGCCTTTATTTGTAATCTGGTCTACATTTTGTTGTGTCTATAAATAAAATAAAAATACGACAGGCACAGAACAAATTTCTTGATGTAGATAAAAAGTTATTGATGATTTAAAAAGATGTTTACATAATTTTTTGTTCCTATTTGAAACTGCAACGTTCCACTTTTTGTTCACGTACGTTCTCATGTGAAAAATGGCACAAAACAGAAAAAAAACAACAGAAAATACGAAAAAGCTCTACGCATAGAAAAAGTTATTTAAGTTTAAAACGTTTGCTGACGGTTTCAATGGGAAATAGGACAATTCTACTTTTTTCAAAAGTAGAAATAATCCCAAGTTCCCATGTGAAAAATGAAATTCCCATGGGAAATTACAAAATTTTCCAAGGAAGCAATCGTCGTTTTCATGGCACATTATTACAGCCTGTTGTCTGTTTTTGTTTACATACAAATTTGGTTCATGCACCTATTATATTAAGGCATGTCGGATTTGTCAAATCTAAATTAGTAAATTTGTTTCAGAAGATGTATTAACCAAATAAGCGAGAGTCATAAAGGGTGTACTTTGCTCCACTAATTTCTGAATCTCAGATTTTATTTACAAGTATTTGTTAACAATAATACAACCATAATAATTTTAATAGTATTAAATATTCGATATGACATTGAACGAAAGTTGGGGGACACAGATTTTCGGTCCGTTTGTTCGTTCGTTCGTCCATCCCATCTCGGGTTTAACTTGCGTTTAAGTTTTAAAAAAAAATTATGAATATTACTTCACATCTTTATGAACCTTGGTATATAGTTACAACAAGATAAGATCTTTTCACTGGTGAAATTCTGCAGGACTGTGTCAAATATTTCCCGCTTGAATGAACTTGAGAAAACAGGTGTCACACTTGGCCCACCGTGACGGCAATAGAACTATTAGAAGATCCCAGTCATTTCCTGTAAATTGGTTAAACCAAAAGAATGTAAAGTCTGTTCGAATCGTTGTAGGGGCTGTCCGTTGTGTCGGGAAGGGTTTCATCCATTTGTGTGCAAAGAAGCATTACTGTCAAATGCGTGATCAGTAAAGTCGTGCTCATGTCTAATCATTTACTTTTAATACACAAGAAATAAATTATTTTTCTTTCAAACTGTTTGTACAGAATAATTTTAATTTAAAAAAATCCCACACACGCTTAAAAACAAAAAAAACTTTTGGTTTTCAAATACAGTTTGTATTTGTTTTTTAATTACGTATTTGAACATTCTGTCGATTTTTGTCAGCGTTCCAAGTTTGTTTGATGGTGTTTAACGCCATTTTCAGCAATTTTTAGATAATCATGGCGTCCAGTTTTTATTGGGGAGGAAGCTGGAGTACCCGGAGAAAACCCCCGACCTGCGGTAGGAAAACTGGCAATCCTTGTCAATTAAGAATGGAGTCCAGTACACCCTGCCTGCAGTGAGAATCGAACCCGCAATCTCAGTGTTGACAGACCGCGTGATCAATAGTAGACGAACTACCTTAACCACTCGGCCACAGAGGCCCCAAGAACAATTTGTTCATTATGTATTGTGTTCGGGCACAACAGCACAAGTAGTTTATTATGAATTGAAATAAGAAGGAATATATTTATTTTAAAGTCTAAATGTGGTAGCAATACAGGGTAGAAATTCTGCACATAAACTGACATTCCATATTAAGTTACGTCATGTTCATAACTTGTCAATGGATTTTTCACTAAAATTTGAAGCTAGCGATCAATTTTTTTTTCCAAGCGTATTTTTCTAAACAAAAACGAGAATTCAATGGGTAACTCGACGGGTGTCTAATTAGAGGCAGGCACTGCTTACTCGTCATGCTCGTCCGGAGTACCAGTGCACCCATGGTTTTTATTGGGTTTGGGTTACTCTCTATTTATTTGAGTTTTTGGTTTTTATGTTGCGTTTGTCTATTTTCAGATTTGTAACTGTCTCTTGACTTTGGCTCTTGTTGTTCGGTCGGTTTTCTTTGCTATTTTTCTTAGTAGTTCAAAATATTAAAGCAGCGAGTAAAAAGTGTCTGTGATTTTTTTCCAGAAATGTTTATCTCGGTTTTTACTCTAAAAACGAATTAAGAAAAATATCATGTGTGAAATAAACTTTCAATTCACAAAATCATTAAACATAAAGTATGAATTGAATTTCATGAGAATCTTTGTTGTTGTTGTTGTTGTTGTTGAATATTAAGTCTAACGTTTTGGGTTCGAGCGGTTCCGAAGATGTAATTTATTTGTAGTTGCCTTACAGATTGCACTTGAGTAAAGTCGACGTCCGTAGCGCTTTGTAATTTTATAGCCTTCGAGGATTTCTGTTCTTTAGGAAACACGTATTTTAACTTCCGATTCTTCTCGTCACATTTTCATTGGAAATTTATAAATTCTGTCAGAATGGGAACACCAGTGTCTGATTTGTTTAATTGAAAGTAGAACGACTTCTATACTATTTTATTCCTATACCAATGATTTTCTCAATACTTTATTTTTTCTTTTTTTTTCCCGCGCTAAAATAAAGCACTGCCATTTCCTATATAAGCAATAACGTTTATGACGTCAAGACTTTCTCTCATTGTTAACGTCACAATATCATTCAACATAACAATTGACAAAGCAAAACGACTCTGGCGTTTTGTGTGCACCAGTCTAATAAATGCCATGGCAGTAAAAGGATACATTGTCTTGTAAATTTTCGTGTAGATTAATGATTTTCTAGCATAACAGAGCAAAAAACAGCTGATTCATGATCAGTTAAATTTTTCCTTTACACTGCAATTGGTTTAAAACAGTAAAAAATAAAAATAAAAACCTCAACATAAAGATTGATCACTAGCTACTAATTCATTTCATGTTTTTTCTCTTTCAGTCCTCACTTATTCATTTGCCTTAATTACAGTAATTTAGAATGATATTGTTTAATTTGATATCAATTTTATGAAGTTAAAACTACTACTTTCTAATAATTTTGTTTAAACAATATGCAGCACACTGTCACAATTTTAAGATTCTTTTTGAATAACTTTGTTGGGCCTTAAAAGAGCCAATTTGACACATTGTTCATATTTGTCTCTTATAAGCCGCTAACGTCAAACTTTGGCATATTGTCCAATCCAACAATCAGTTTCAGTATTTGTATTCCCAATTTTATATATGCATTTGTTCTGCAAGCAAGTGAATATAATTCCAGGATTGACAATTCTGTGTTTTGCTTCTAAAATATACAGTTAAAATTAAACAATAACATCATAACATTATTATTAAAATGTACAACCTGCACAAGAGCTATTTCTTAAACAAACACATTTTTTCCTTTTTATTATATTAAAAACATAATAATGTGTGGAAATTATCAAGGTACTTTACTTGTGTAAACAGGGCCACGGATACTAAAAGTAAAAATAGTAGTTGTCTGTTTAAAACAAGCTAACTGACAGGAGCTACATGCTGACTATAGTAGACTAGTAAGACTAATAATTACTTTTTTCAATCTAATTAAAATAATTCTTTCACTTGTTCTCCTTTTTTTATTAGTCGCTGCGTTGTAATCTTTCACTTACTTCCCCCTTTTTGTTATTGGTCGGTATAACGCGGCGACCATTAACAAAAAGAGGGTCCAACGTGAAAGATTTAATATTATTTTAGATTGTCACTTGGTTTGATTGTGGTTGTTTTAATTCAGTTAAATGCTGAGATAGGGATACGGACTGGCAAAGCGTTCTTTTCCCAGCGACAGCGACTAGAAATGATCGGAAATTGGCTTTCATTGCAACGTCAAAATGTGCAGTCTGTTTAAATTCAGTTGGAAACGTGTGTACAAATTGTGCAATGATAATGTAAGAAATTTACACATACCAATTAACAAAATTGGGTTTTATGATCCAGGATCGGCAGACGAACTTGCACGGCAGACACTCACAATTATGGCAGCAAATATCAGACTCAATCTCCACGCAAAGGATTCTGGTTATACTACGTCAACCACAATCACCTTTGCCTTACCATTGGTTGACATTGTGAGAGATATCTCTCATGGCGGATAAGTAAGTGCAACGTAAAACTGTATTAAAAGTGTTTAAATAGACTATATACTGTATTATTTTACAAATATTATTCTTTGTTTAAACACGTTACAGGTAGCACAGTAGTAAATGTTTTGGCTATAGTCGAAAACACTAACATTACTGTGATTTGCATACCTTTCTAACATTGATCAGCTTTTACCTGGATTAGGAAATTAATAAACTTTCATTTACCATTTAAAACATATATGCCATATATATCCGTGACTAATTCCTTTTTTCGCTAGTTAGAACATTTTGAGACGCTCCCACTTTTACATGCAATTTCTAATGCAGTGAATGTAAAAATACTACATTGTTTAAAAAATTACCAAAATTTCATCTTGCAAGATCTGAGAAAAATTTTACCACTTTTTAAAACTTAATTTATTCAGGAGCTTACAGCTAAAAAATTGTACACATCTAACCACTATTTACCAAATCAGAACACAACGAAGTATTCAGTACTGTACTAATGTAGGGTACACAATCTGGTAACTTGTTACTGGTACACATTTACAACTGTTATGCCTACAAGCAGGCGACAAATGTAGTCCCGCAGTAAATGTGGATTGACGTGTGGCAAAGTAATATCTGGGAACCAGTTATGTTCTCTGTGCCGGAGAGTGCCCAGACTAAGCGGACGAAAAATAATTCACGCGAACTATCGTTGCACTTTTTTGTAGAACATAAAAATACGTTGGTTAAAGAATAATGTTTTATAAATATAATATTTTAAAAAAACATATTACGTATTATTTTCTTCTCTTGTCCAGTTTTGCATTTATTTTACGTATTTGCGATGCAAAGGTAACTAGAAATCGAGTCAAACCAAAGGAAGTGCTCGGAAACTAGGTTCAAAATATTTTTAAAAATTAAATTATAAAATAAAAAAACATTTGACGTTGTGTTGAGTTATTTTCTGTTATTTAAAAACCTAGAAACTGTTTTGTTGCACACTTATTCTACAACGCAGATTTTGGCGATTTTGTGTAGAAATTTGAGATTAAATAAAAAAACGTCTGGTTGAGAAATTATTTTAAATAAATTCTATAGTCTAAAGTATACCTCTACCATTGAGAGAGCTATCACTCCCTCTTAAAACATAAGTAGTTTAATATCCTCGACCTCAGATTACCTCCTTTATGATAAATCTTTCACGAGCAGCTGTTCGATTTATATTATTGATTCTCAAATTATAATTGTAGTTTTCATTGATATATTTATTTTTCTGTTGTCATTTACAATATTCCCGCTTTTAAATTTTACTTTATCATTCACGCTGTATATAAACAGATAAAAGCAAATAGTGTCAAGTTTATTTTACGCGGTGGTATTTTTGTTCATAATTTTTTAAGTAGAGATTAATTCTTCATCCTATGCCAACATTTAAAAAACTTCTATTCAAGGAATGCCAACATTCAGAATACGATAGATGTTTTTATAGTAATTAAACTATTAAGTATGGGTAAATCACAGGAAAAATGATTGTACTACTTAAAGGGAATCCTTAATTATTATTAAATGTCAATTACACAAAGTGAACAATTTTCACTAGAAATTTTAATTACTCAAAGTGAACACTTTTCACTAGAAATTTGTATAAATTCTGCTGATTATTAAGGATTTTATTAGTTGTCCAAAGTATGGCTAATGCACTGTTAGACATTTAGTGTGTTACAAACAGACTAGGTAACCAGACTCTAGTCCACAATGGTAAAGGTTCGGAGTGTTTGTTTGTTTGTTCGATGGTGTTTAACGCCACTTTCAGCAATTTTTCAGCTATATCATGGCGTCCAGTTTTTATTGGAGCAGGAAGCCGGAGTACCCGGAGAAAACTTCCGACCTGCGGTAGGAAAACTGGCAATCCTTGTCAATTAAGATTGGAGTCGAGTACACCCTGCCTGTAGTGAGAATCGAACCCGCAATCTCAGTGTTGACAGACCACGTGGTCAATAGTAGGCGAACTACCTTGACCACTCGGCCACCGAGGCCCCCTAGGTTCGGAGTGAAGACATAACGAAACGAGCGAACAAATTGGATATATTGTACCGCTACTATAAATACTATGAACAACATTCTAACTAAACTACAGATTAAACATAACCATGACAAAGACAGTGTTCAGCTAAATGGTCATAAAGTTATATAGACTATTCGCAAACGCTGCAGAGAAGAGACTGCTCCAGTTCCCACTATTTACTATTTACACACAGAAAGAGAAAGTACGTAAAAATCAAACAGAGACTGGGTGACCAGAAACAGCTAAACAATCAAATATACTAAATATTTCTAGTTTTCAAACATTTGAAACTCAGTTTATTTTAGTTAGCGATGCATTCGTTTTTATGACCAAACATATCTGATTCTGACAACATCACCGGAAAAGTTTGTTTAATCCTTTTCTAACAACAGTTTCAACACATTTTCGTTTGTGATGTTTTAAATCTTTATTTAAATCTATTTCTTCCCACACCTCATGCATTTTGGTTTGCTTAATTGACAAGGATTGCCAGTTTTCCTACCGCAGGTCGGGGGTTCTCTCCGGGTACTCCGGCTTCCTCCCCCAATAAAAACTGGACGCCATGAAATAGCTGAAAAATTGCTGAAAGTGGCGTTAAAACACCATTCAAACAAACAAACAAAATGCATTTTGGTTTGACTCATGTATATCTCACAATTGTATTAATTCACAAACAATATGTAAGTGGTATTAACATATCTAGGCCCATAATCCTTTCTTTATTGCAGAGTTGCAACATCCGTGTTATACATGAATTGTTACCCTGTGTACTTATCTTTACTTGAAACCTTTTTTGACAACTTAATCTTCAAACCACCGTGTAGTATGTGTTTGTTCAATATTAATCCGTTATGAAAACTTAATCTTAATTTATTTTACAAATATTGAAAGGATAAAAATTTTAAATATATTACAGTTGCAACGCATTTTTGTTTGTGACGTTTTAAATATTTTTAATAATCTATTTCTTCCCACACCTCGTGCATTCATATGTTTGGTTTGGCTCATGCATATCTCACAATTGTATCAATTCACAAACAATATGTAAGTGGTATTAACATATCTAGGCCCATAATCCTTTCTTTATTGCATCCGTGTTATACATGAATTGTTACCCTGTGGACTTTACTTAAGACCTTTCTTGACAACGTAATTCACAACCACCGTGTAGTATGTTTTGTTCCAAATTAATCCTTTTTGACAACTAAATCTGTTTTTCAATTTATTTTTACGAATACTGTAAGGATAAAAATATAGTCTTACATATTAGACTTTTTCTTTTTGTTTCAGTTGTACTTTGTACATTAAATTATTTATCTCCCCTCTTATTGTCCTTATCCTTATAATAAATACATTTTTCTTGTTGTCATGTTGTCCTTATATGTACACATTATAGTCCTTATCTTACGTAATCGACTTCTTCTGGTTTCTTAGTTGTACTTCTTTCTACATAAAATAAAATTATCTCCCCGTTGTTGCCCTTATCCTACAAAATAACCAGCCTGATTGTTTTCATGTTTTCCTTATTTGTAATTGACGTAAATTATCTCCCCTGTTATAGTTAATATTCTACATAATAAGTAGATTATTTTTGTTTTATGTTGTCCTTATTCTTCGCCGAAGTGAATTTTCTCCCCTGTTATAGCCCCTTTATTACATAATAAATAGACTTTTGTATGCGTATTTCTAACCACGCCTCATGCATTCATATTTTTGGTTTTGCTCATGTATATTATGTCGATTTTAAATGCTCAGTAGAGCTTATCTGGTAGTGTTTAAAAAAAAAGCTATCTAGCTTTCTTGTCTGTCTTCTCGTGTCTTGGACTATAACAAGGGAGATAATTCATTTAATGTAGAAAGAAGTACAACTTTAAAAAAAAGAAGTCTATTATGTAAGGTAAAGACTTTAGTTGGTACAAATAAAGAAAACATGACAACAAGCAAAGTCTTTTATTATTTATGAATAATCATGTTATAATCAGGATAAATGGCATGTCCTTAAATCGTTTTCAGAGGAGGTAACCTCTGTGAAATAATTATACAAGTCATCGAGTGCGACATTTATTTAAGAATTTCTCGTGTTTGTATACTTCCTGAGTATATTCCAATATATTCTTATATCACTTCAAATTTTCTATGAAATTAAGAATAAGCTTTATAAAGCTCAGTTTTATTTATAGTCACGTCTTGCTCTATTAATGTTTTGACGATTATGAGTAGTTTTATTCAACTTGTATGACTTTCTTGCGTCATGGAAAACACTTCAACTTGTCTTACAGTTGTATTTAGATCAAGGCATTTGGTTATTTCTGTAATGCACTTTAATGTTTACGCCAGTAGGCTTTATACCAAAAACATCTTTAGCGTTTTCATCAAATAATTTAATAATATCATAGATAAATTTGTTAACATCCTCATGGCTCAACATTTTGCCGTAAAAACAATTAATCTGCGCTGTCAATTAAAACTTTACATCGATCATTAGATGAAAATGTATCAATATAAGTATTGATACTCCATCTTCTAGCTTGCAATCTATTAGTTTTTTTTTTATTCTAATTAGTTAGTTTAGTTTAAACATATTTTATTTGCTCAAATATGCAAAAAGGATAAGACACAAGTTAATCAAACTTATGAAGTCTTCTCCAGTATACAGTATGTTACAAAAATACTGATAGAGCAGCGTACATTGTAATACAATACAAATTATATTATGTTTGTTGGAGACATATCAAAATTTTGTATGACAAATATTAAAGGAAAAATAGAGAGAAGACGGAAATTAAATTTAAAAAAAAATGATGTGATAGATGTGATGGACGTGATGATGAGTGTGGTTTCAAATCCTTGTGAGTAAATGATCAAACTATCGGGAACCTTTCTGACCTTTTGATATACTCAAATACATGCTTAATGACTTGTTCATTCTGATCATTAGACAATTGCGAATTACCAGATGTAAGAAGTTCTAGATTTACTGGACAATAGATTGGCAGCTAATGAAGGTGTTCGAATAATCTATTTCTAATATTAGCATATTTCGAACATTCAAAGAAGTAATGATTTGAATCTTCGCGGTCGGATCCAAAGCGACAAGATGGATCAGATATAATATTTGCCTTGTATTGGTCATAATTCACTATTGATGCTGAACATCTTAATTGGGTTAAAACAATGTTAAGTTTTCGATGACCATATTCATTGTGCTTTGGAACTCTTCTTTGTGGGTTCAAGTTCTTTAGTTCAGATTTAAACTTAAAAGTAGAGTTAACATTGCAGATTGATAGATCTAAACGGTTCCACTGTCGTATAGTTGATGGTATGAATGATTCTTCAGTCAGGGATAGTCTACAGAACGGAGTCATAATATTGTTACCATTACGCAAGGGATACACTGTCGTGCTTTGTATTGTAGGGGGGATTAAGTTGCAGAGATATGCTGGGGCCGAGTCGTGCTGTATATTATAGAACATTTGTAACTTCCTGCGTTTCCTGTGCTCATCCAAAGACTCCCACCCAATTTCAGTATAAATATTTATTGTTTTGGTAAAAATTGGTAGGCCCGTAACAATTCGAGCAGCCTCAAGCTGTAATTGTTCAAGTTTGTTGCAGTACCCCACCCCCATGTTATCCCAAACCTCACAGGCATATTCAAAAAGTGGTCTTTTAAAGACTAAATATAATTTTTCTAAGTTTTTTCGGGAAAGTTTATATTTCAACTTCCTGAGTACGTTCAGGTGCTTTGAAACACTACATATAATATTATCAATGTGTGTATTCCACTTAGCATCACTGCTGAAGGTAACCCCTAGATGTTTATGGAGTTTAGTAACTGGTATATTGATGTCATTTAGTGTAAACCTCATATCTGGTGGCATTATATTTGAAAATAACATGATTTAAGTTTTTTCGGGATTAAATGCCATTAACCATTTTTGTGACCATAGGTTCAGCTCTTTCAAATCGTGATCTATAACAGCCTGAATCTGCGAAGGATAACGACTGGAATAGCTAAACGACGTGTCATCAGCAAACAAATATACAAAGGGAAACAAGTTTTTCAGCTATATCATTGATATATATAATAAATAATAAAGGGCCTAACACCGACCCTTGCGGAACACCAGCATACACATTACAAAGCTCGGATGACGATTGTTTGATTACTACTCTCTGTTGCCTATTATTCAAGTAGCTTTTAAACCATTGTAATAGATTTCCATTTACTCCATACGATTTGTATTCTAATGTGCAGTGATACTTCTTCTGTTATAAAAGTGTTTAGAGAAATATGAAGTTGTTTGAGTACATCTGATACATGTGGCGAAAAATTCATAATTTCAAAACCAAACTATTAAAAAATTAATATGAAGATACTGAAAAATAATTAATCAAGGACACATCTTGACATTGTGGCCTCTGTGGCCGAATGTTTAAGGTAGTTCGTCTACTATTTATCACGTAGTCTGTCAACGCTGATGTTGCGGGTTCAAGTCCCGCTGCAGGCAGGGTGAACTCGACTCCCCTCTTAATTGATAAGGATTGCCAGTTTGCCTATCGTTTTTGGTGGGTACTCTGGCTTCCTCCCCAAATAAAAAAAACTTGACGCCAAGATAAAGCTGAAAAAGTGGCGTCAAACATCATTCAAACGAACAAAACAAACACATCTTGACATATACATTCACCAATATGTTTATCTTTATCCAGTCTACCATTTACAATAAAATAACATATGACCGTATTTATTTGACCTACCAGTACATGTACTACTTCTTAATATCAGAGAACCCGCTTTAAGTTGTTCGTAGCTGTTCATGAAGTTCACTTAATCAATTTCACCTAATTATTCAAATACGTCTAACAAAGATTTTTCAGTCTCGGTATAATCTTGTAATTTTCATGTTTTTCCATTAAAATCTCTTATTATCACACTTAAATCACCATGTTCAATTAATTGAACCATTTCTAACTCAATTTCGTTGAGAGCATCTAATAACGAGTATTTATTGTTTTCAGAAGGGAAATAGAAACAACCTAGCAAAGGTCGTTTTGTTTGTTGTCAAAACACTACTTTTACCAATTGATCTTATTCAGAATTTGTCTCTGAAAGTAAGTGAAAATGAGAAATACAATTGCTAAATATGGTTGCAATCCAGCGTAACTCCTATAAAGAAAGATACTACACAATCTCTACGACAAACTTGCATTTGTACTCAACTGATTAGAGAAACAGGTATTGCAACCATATTTAGCAATTGTAATATATCTAAAGCCACTGGGAAGTGATAAATTATCAAAGTTATCAATTTTTGTTTCTTAAAAATAAATGTATCATAGTCTTGAAAATTTCTAAAATTCTGGGTCTCTTAATGTTAAACGTAAACCACAAACATTTAAACAACATATATTTAAAGTTTGTATGTTAACATTTTGACATTTTCCTTTCAAATTAACGTCATTATGCCTTCTGTCCTTCAGAGCTTGTTCTATTTTAAGCTCATTTCATATTGTTTTTATGCTAAATCATTACTTTTGGAGGCATTTAAAGCAAATCAAATGAATTTTTTTATATAGTCATATAATAATAAATCTTAACCTGTTTCCAGCTAATTTGGAACGAGCCGTATGAATTGCAGCATCTAAATTCTTTTGTAGTTAAACGTGGAGGCTTTTAGTCGCGTCTTGGTTTCAATCTGTTTACTTGGTGAAGTTGCACGTTTTCCGCGTCTAGAAAGTCGAGTCCTATTATAAACGTTCATTATTTTCTTTTACTTCTGTACATGTTTTATAAGAAAACAAACGTTATAAGAATTAAAAATGTCAACAGAAGTTCATGTTACGAATTCAAATGTTAACATTATATCAATAATTTGCTTTTAGATAGATGCAGTATATACTTGATGTAAATCTGTTCTCGGACAGAGTAAATCTTAGTGTTAGGATATTAAAAAGATATGATTATAATTATTACATGAACAATCTGAGTCAATAATAAGCAATTGATAATTTTTTTCAATTAGATAATATTAGATAAACAAATATGTATCAGCGTCAATATATGCAAAACAAGAACATTTCTTGATTTAAAGAACATATTTTTATGAAGGCTAAGGAATGCAAAGCATCTTTTATTTTTTAAATCTTTTATCATTTATTATTTATAGAATTCTTTGTTTTCGACAAACACAAATGTAATACAAAGTCAACGCATTTAACAATAAACTAAAAGGATTACTGTGCTCCTTATAATGCTTTATTTAAAAACATAATTGAATAAGAAAACTAACCTTGTAAAATGTAAAATTTCAACAAACAATGGAAGTTCATTCTGATGAATTCAAACACAAACAATTTAAGAAAACTGTTTTAGATCGATCTTTTATATACGTCTTGTTTATCTATATAACAATTTAAGAATTTGTTTTAGACCGATCTATTATATACGTCTTGTTTATCTATCCCCCAACAAGATCATCTCTTTGTGTACAGTTCTATATAATTAAAATATAAAAAAAAATTGGTAGTGCGATTATCACTTTATTGATTATGTTTTCAAGTCATTTATTTAAATAAATCCCGATAGCACTTCAAAACATTTTTATGAAACGTTTATATAAAAATGTTTAAAGAGGAGACATGTAGGTCTATGGCCAAGAAAGATATAACGTTCATTTTGAATGCACAGATAAAGGTCATAAGGCAGATATGTTCCGATTTAAAGTTGGCTATAGATTAATCCTACAAATAGATTTTGTTTGTTTTTGTTTGTTTGATGGTGTTTAACGCCACTTTCAGCAATTTTTCAGCTATATCATGGCGTCTAGTTTTTATTGGGGGAGGAAGCCGGAGTACCCGGAGAAAACCCCCAACCTGCAATAGGAAAACTGGCAATCCTTGTCAATTAAGATTGGAGTCGAGTGCACCCTGCCCGCAGTGAATCTCGAATCTGCAACCTCAGTGTTAACAAAACACGTGATCAATAGTAGATGAACTACCTGAACCACTCAGCCACCAAGACCCCCATATTGTTTTCAATCATGAAACTATTCATATATTACATGTTATACTCCAATGGAGGATAACACTAGTCTACAAATACGAAAATAATGATATTAGTACTCCAGCAAGATATTTCAAAACTCAAGGATATGATCAAAGTATTTAAAATGGTCAAACGAAGGTGAAAATGTCTAAAAACACATGTCGTTCGAATAAATCTGAATTACTATCGGTAGACAGTAGACAAAATCAGTAAACAAAACATATGTAGTTAGAATATAGAATTTATATTATTTTATCACAAGCAGACACTGTATAACATAAACTTACCATTCTTTTCTGACCATGTATCTCCACTTATATCCGGAATGCAACGTTGACAAGAGTTAGCAGGATTCAAATCACCTCCGCCATAACATCGGGTATCTATCAAGCATGTGTTTTGCTGTAAACATATAAGCATGGATATAGTATATTTGCTTTACAATCGACTGACGTCAAAAATATTATTTAATAAGTTGTATGTATTTATTACTGTAAAAATGCAAGTTGGTATAAAGTCTATTTTACGTTATTGCGAAAGATGTTTCTTCTATATCTTAATGTGATATTTATTTTAAATTTCAAATAAATATCCTCTATATTACTGTGGCCATTCTATTCCAAAATGAAAATGTTTACATACTTACAATCAGACGACAAGTACCAACTGCAGAACAATTCTGACAACGACTATCATATACAATGACCATCAACTTTGATCCGATTGTTATCCCGTTGTTGCTCACGGCCAGTAAAATACCAACAGATGAACCAGGAGGCGGTTTTGTTGAATTATCTATACTTCTTCTATGACGATGTTGAAAGTTTAGTTCACAAATAATTTCACCGAAATGCTTGAAATTTGCCTTTGTCGTCGTCTTTGTTGTAGATACATTATATCCAGAATCGTGGACCTGAATTATGTGTTAAGCCATATAAAATAAAATAGAACAAATGGTGTCTACTATAGAGGAGTACAAATAGTTAATGTTATTATTTAAAAGTATGGACTTTATTTTAATAATATAAAAGCATTGAACTTGTAATAAGAGTATACGAGCTAATAGTGCGGATTATGTTTCTAAAATTATTGTATAAATAAGATTAATTGGATGTTCGCTTTAAGACAAGCGAGCAGTATTCAGTATCTTCAGGATGGGAACAAGTTAACAAACTGTATATCAATTCAGTAATGATGAACGATCGGTTAACTATTTTGCAACTGGAAAAGTACGGAGTAAGGGAGCTGGCGGAAAGTTAAGCCTTTTGTACGACATCTACAAAATGGGTCTTTATCGTGCAAGGAGCTGGTCAGCGGTCAAGCTTTCCGTATGACGACCTGATACCCCCACCCGACCTATCCGATAATTATTTATTACGGTCTTTTCCATATGGTGGTGTGAATATGCGTTAGAAAAAGAAACGGGTGAGTTTTCAAATAATGTACCTTAATTCTACGCATTGTTATTTACTTTGGAATATATTTACAGTTGTCTTACTAGAGTTTCCTGTTGGTGACAAGTAAGTAAAGGAGAGTTGACAAAGTCATCTCCATACACAACGAGAAAGTTACAGTTAAACTTCGATTTATCACAAAGTCCTCCATTTGGTAAATACAATAAATCTGGAGCTTTATTGGCGTCAACAGAACAATCTGATCCAATGAATCCTTCTTTACAGTGGCAAACTGAATCGATGCAACTCCCTCGGTCATTACAGTCATGCAGACATATTTGCTCTACAAGACATTCAATTATTTAAATTTGTTACATATTAAATAGAATATATATAATAAGATTATTTCAATTTTGCATAAGCGATTGAACACATACCAGTGAACTGAGGCGGATATTGTTTTGTGCTTCCAGGTTTATACTGCCAAGAGGAAATGTCTCGTTGAGCCTCTGTAAGACATTGTTCCTGGAAAGCTTGAACAGTCGATGTTGCCCACATATTACTGTCGCTAAGCTGAAACATAATAATTATATATAATTAATAATTAACCTCGTCTGTTCTTTGTCCTGTTATTGGGTTCATGTTACTCACCTTTTGTTTCTTTTTCTTAGCGGGAGGGAGGTTTTTTGTTTTTGTATATATTTGTCTTCATCCAGATTTATAATCGTCATTCGTCATTTGACGTTTTGCTCTCGTTGTTCCGCTGAACTCATTCCATTGCTCCTTTTTCTAATAAAACCGATAGTTTATGACTTTGGTATGGGTAAGACAAGATACGTTTACCAAGCAACTATGAATGTTACGATGTCTTATGAATGTTACGATGTCCTATGAATGTTACGATGTCTTATCATCTTAAATAACTCATCAACGTATTATAACTGTAGTACCAAGACGTGTGGAGCATGCGACTTAATACACAAGAGCACTTAAGCACAATTATAGTAAATTAATGTTTTAATATAATATAGGCAGCATTTTCACAAGGCTATGCATTAGTTGTGTACTTAATTTATTTTACTTAATTTATTCGGAAAGTGTCGATTTGTTTAGTATTAATTAGTATTACTACTTATTCATACACTCTCTTGTGTAGATCACTTTCTTTAAGTCTACAAATCTAATTATTAAAACACTTACCAATATATCCTGAACACACATATTAACAGTACTGTTTAGCAAACTTATTGGTTTACCATACTTAGTGCTAACTGACATTACAGCCTGTTCACATTGTTTGACATAGGCTTTATTCATCAATATTTCTCTACATAATGTCTCAGCATCAATCATAGATTTCCCGCTTGGTGTTGGAAATGAGAGAGCCTATATTGCAAATGCGTTCTTTAAATATGTTATTTTAAACTCTTGCAACATGCTCTGTTTATAGTAATATAACCATCATCAAGTAAACAGCATATGTGTGTGGTAATGTTTAGGTGTGATTGTGTTTTGTTTATGTTTGCTCTTCTATCGTTTCAGCAAAATAAAACTGTATACAACAAGTTCTTTAAATTGCGTAACTATGTGTCAGTTTAAAGCCGCTTTATGGTCTTCGTGTATGCGGCTAGCCAATAACAAGAGGTAAATTTACCAAAATGACAGCTAACCTATTACATGAACACTCATGTGTGCTAATTTTTTAAATTGATATTTAACATTATTGTTATTTGATATTTGATAAAACTGTGTCAACACTAATTCTTTAGTATGATAATGTTGTAAAATATGGCCAAACATACCCTCTGAACAAATGTGTTGTCATAAACGAACATATTGTTATCTGCGTCTTCAAATGGAGTTTCATATGACGTGGCGTCACGACGACGACGACGACGGTACTGTTTGTTCCCCAAAATCAGATTGGTTATATCTGTTGCTTTTAATGAACCCACGGACCCACCGCCACACGTTTCAACATCTTCGTTAGGTCCACATGATGCTAGTACTGTTCTATTTTCACCAAATGGATCTACGGCACACTCGCAAAACTGAATATATTGCGATGTAGAATTTGTTGGTGTTTCTTGTTTGTTTGTATAGTTAGTTATATATCGTGGCGGCAATCCATTGTAAAATGAATCATCATCATCAACTCTGAAATGTGGTTAATTCTTGATTAGATTTCGTTTAAATATAAATTTCTGTCTATGACTTTATACAATATTAGCGAACAAAATATGTTTGATTGTTTGATTGGTTGAATGTTTGCTTGACGGCCAGCAAGCAAGTACTTGCAACCTTTTTCAGGACGAAAACAATAAATTTACAGGAACACAATTTTAACTACAAATGAAAAGTATAAGGCATTGGGTATGTACGTTAAATGTAGCCCTTTTATCGGGTACAATGAGCCAAATATCTTTCGAAATCTATAAAAGGGTCTATATTATGCACTCTCCAAACACTTTCCCAAATAAGGATAAAATGTGTGAAATTAAAATTAACCTTTTGTATATTTCATCTGAAACTTTACTTTCTGACTAGTTCTAGTAAGTGTGTGCAGCTTTTAAATTTAAGAACAAAAGCATTAAAGGATGACAATACCTCCAAGATGTAGAAAAACCATGAGGTTCTTGACGTTCTCCGTTTCCTTGACCTGTGTATATATTGCCGTTTGGTAATGTTAATTCATCATCATGTCTTCCATTAAAGATTCCACAAAGTCCTTCAGTCATGCCATAGTCAGCTGGAGATGCTTGTATAAAGGCGTTTAAGAAAGTTCCAAAGTCGTATTGTTCTACAGTCGTCTTTACAATAGTTCCTGTTGGCAGGTGGATCTGGATTAGAATGTAAATGAACTAAACTACACTACAGATGCTGTTGTTATAATTTGACTTTTAGAAACCTTGCAAGCAATGTCAAGGTCAAGCAATAATAATAAAGTCGAATAATTTATGTCTAAGGTATTCATGATCTTATCTTAAATCACAACTTACTATTAACATCACAAACAAGATATTCCGACACAGAAAGAAAATATTTTAACTAACTGGTATATAATCAACTTGTTTAAGTAAATTTCTCTATTCGTTTACTCTATGCCTTATATTAAAATATCAATTTTTTCAATAGACACATTAACTGATGTTCTAGCATATTTTATCATTATAGCAAACCTCAAATTGTCTTCCGTCGTTCTTGGAGAATACCCTGGTACCTGTAGTAAGCTGTCCATTTATGTAACCCTTAATTCTAAGCGGTAAGTTTGTGATATTTTTGAACTGACCCCAAACATTGACAGTTTTTTTCTTAGAGCAATAATCAATTACAATAACGTCATCCTCAGATCTAACAGCTAAGGCACAGTTACAGGAAGCATGAACATAACATCTGAGGTAAAATACTCTGACCTGTCCACAAGTAAAATATGAGAAAGAATTTGTTATCTTTCTAAGTTATGTTATATTTATATGGGGTGTTGAAATTATAATACCGTTTAATTTTTTTTAATGAAATACAACTTAATTTGTTGGTTAGTTCATGACATAATATTTAAGACCAATTGATAATGCAAAAAATAATTTTATATTCTGAAGAATATTATATACATTATTCAAAAAGTGAAGAACAAGTTATCCCTTTTACTACTAGTTTATATTCTAATGTGCTGTAAATTGTTTCTATTTTACAACAAACTATTATATTAAGATTTTTCTATATATATTGGGTATACTTCATATGGCATGGTCTTGTGTCTGTACAGCACAAATTCCCCTTCATAGTAATGGTTATAGTGGCTACAACATCATAAACTGTTATGTAAATTAATCAAAAGAATGTAAATGATATGTTTGCATAGGTATATATGTGTAATGCGCATGTTAAGATCGTATCACATTGTTCGGTTTACATTTGACATTTAATAGAGATCCAAAGTATGACATATGACCACGACGACATAATCTTTTCTTGTATTTTACGATCAAGAATTGACTTACATTTCAAAAGGAGGTGTGTCATTTTGTAATGTAGAGTTATTACCAAAAATTTCTAATTTTGAATTTCTAAGGTCGACATCTGCATTAACTTTTAATCCTCTAAAGCACACCAATTTTGAACTCATAATTATGTAAATTTCAAGCTGACTTAGTTTTTCGTCATTTCTATAGCCTTTTTTTAATTTTGTATAAAACGTATTTTGTTTGCTGTAATTATATTTTGTTTGTTTGATCTTAATTAATTTTATTACTTAAACTGATACATACAAGCCATCAAATGTGGTAAAATGTGGATCATTTATTGATGCACAGAACCCGGTTTTATCTCTGTCCAATGCAGTAACCTGCAAACAAAACTTTCCCTTCATCATGTCTTCAACAAATATAAGTTAGTTGCAGTCCAACAAACTATTGCACACTCTTCAGTAAAATTCGGTCTTACAATATTTCAGTTAATCTATGTGCAAACGAATTATAATGCAACACCAAAACTGCTCCGGCATTAGCCTAAATTATTAGAATAATAGAAGGATATAACAAAGGTAATCGAACAATTTATGACTGGGAAACAAGAATATTCCATTAACGAGTGACTTCAGCGGATTCAAAATGATAAACATCTCCAATCTCCACGCAAAGAATTCAACCACAATCAACGTTGTCATACCATTGGTTAACGCCATGAGAGATATCTCTTATGGCGGAAAAGCTTCAAGTTCAAACGCAGTAAGTTTTATGTAAACCTGTATCAAATGTGAATAAATAGACTATATAAAAATAAATAAATGATATCTCGTGTATTTTTACAAACATCATTCTTTGTTTACAAACGTCATGGGCAGACTACAAATGTAGTACCGCAGTAAATAGCGGATGACCTGTTATATTTTTTTGGCCGGTGATTGAAGCATCCCCTGTTTTGTGAAAATATTTGTAAATCCGTTAATGTCAATAAAAAGTAACTATTGACTAAACAAATCTTCACCAAATTGTGATATGGAAAATTGGGGATGATCAACCAAATTGAAAACGCAACTGGACGACGACTCTAAATCTTGATATGCTTGTTTAGCATCTCATCTGTAAGCATCACCCTCTTGTATAGAAAATCTCTTTAAGATGAATTTAATGTATTATATCCGGTTTCAACATATATAACATAACCTGGGCATCTAGAGTATTGCCGATTTGGTATTGATTAAGTTTTCACCAAATTTGAATTTATTCAAAGACAAAAAAATTGTCTTTTTTTTATATAAATGGGAAATTTTGCAACACGTGTATTTTTGTTGTCATTTAGTATATGTAAATTATGCTTAGGTGCATTAAACCTACAATGTAATGTCTAAACATTAATACCGTTAGGCTGTTAAAAATCGCTGCAATACAATGGAGATCACCTTTTTCAATGATCACGTCAATATACAATTTTACCGTCTAAAATATCGTTTTAACTTTTTCTGGTAGCATGTCACAGTATAACTGTATTTGGGGCTATGAAATCAAATATTGACAGCACATCCAAACTCTCTTTAATGGTGTAGGTATATAATATACAGTTAAACATTACCTTGATAGATGGAGGTTTGTGGTTATTATAAAGTGTCTGTTTGCATGATGAAATAGGTAATAACTTTATCAGTCGATGTCTATCTCCATCGTACTTCATATCGATCTTGGCCTTAATTGGAATTTCAAATGTCTTGTTCCAGTTTTCTGGAGTTATTTCTATACTGCAAATCTGTTGGGGTTCTTGCGTTATAACCACTTGTTCGATTTCTTTGCGGTTTCCACATCTTGGCGGAGCATGATCCTGGTACTTTGGTACTCCCATGCTCAATACCAACTTACATGCGCAATTAGTTGTACTCTGTGCTCCGTAGTCATAATCAAAGTCCCATGGAGGTATAGTGGGCGGAGTTTCTTCACACACGAACGGAGTTGTCAATTTAATTTCTGTATACTGTTGTGCCAGACCTTCTGTTACAACAACAGATGGAGTTGTTAACTAAAACATTTGAAAGACAAGTAGAAGTTTGACTACAGACACCAGCACAAGCGAATATACGAGCAAATATTAAATGGAAGTATTATTTAGTCGCTATTAAATTACACGTTAAACTGTGTACTTTGGATTTTTCCCTCCAAAATTATTTGAAAACATAGTCTTTAATGTGATTTAAACCAACACAATTGCTGCCCAGTTGTCATTTAAAGCTTAAGATTTCCAAGAAGTGCAAAAAATAAACTAATGTAATACAATTTAAAATATCTGAGGAATTAAAAATTACCTCTACTCCAACATAATGGCCATTGCTCACAAGTTGTGGTGTAACAATTGGGTTTCCTGTTATTTTCCCCCTAACGCGACATGTTATCTGTAAGACAGAAAGGAATATATGCTAGTCGCTTCAAGAAAAAATACTTATATATATATATAACCCGCAACAAACTTCAAATATATATATAAACTAAAAGACAACATTAAATCATCATAAAATCAACAAGAAACCCAATTAAAAATACCGTTTTTCCAGCGTGTTCCTTAAGATATTTCCAATCAAGAATCGCTGAGTATGGAGTGAAGTCTATCTGCTGATGTTTGAGCAGTTCATGGTCAGCATACCAGTCTACTAACAGGGCTACTTCATCGTTTTCTTTTACAGGTATGTCACATTTAAAATGCAAGTCGTTTTGTGTCGGGTTGTAGATGACACTTAAAAACGGAGCGCTACTAAGAGTTGGTGCATTTTCTGAAATGAAGACATCATTTTATTATATTAAAACAAACAAATCAGTTAATATTCGTATCAGGGGCAAGGTGTCCCAGTGGTTGACGTAGTTAGTCACTATCGATCCATAACATGTCGATACTGGGGACACGAGATCAAGCCTTGCAGCTGGTAGGGTGTGCTCGACCACAAGATTAATGGACATCAAGTATTCCGGCTTCCCCGGCAATAAAAGCTATATAGCTGAAAAATACACGAAACAGTATATTTACACAAACACAAAAAACAATGCATAATGAATTTCTTGTTTGATTATTGTATCGACAACACATCAAAAACATGTTATTTATTAATATTTACCAGACAAATAGTAATTACTACTAAAACCAATCACATGCAAATATACAAATTAAACAGTGAAGAGCAAAATAAAATATATTAATATACAAATACCGAATTTAAACTGGACAAAACTGCTTTGAGAAAATTCATATTTAAAAATTCAAAATATCTTGTTATCTTAAGTGCAATATAAAAAAAATCATGCCGTTAAATAGTGGAAGTACTAACCTGTACATCCGGGTGTATATCCATTCGTCGAACTTTGACCTTGAGGACACTCTATTTCAGAACCTTCACAAATAAAATAAGTTAGTTCCTTTTTTGTTACAGATATTTCTGTAAAATACACATTATTAAAAATATAACGACTCAAACACTTTATTGTAAATATAATTCCCCCAGTCACCTGCATGTAGATTGTTTTAAAATATAATACAATGTACTGTCATTTAATAAGGCAAATGTTCGTGAAAACCCTGTATACACTCAGTCCGCTTTACTTAAACGTAAGTCTCAGTTAAACAAATTGCTTCAATATGGTTTCTGCAAGAAATTTTGATATCGTAAATATTTGTGTGTATATTAAGGTACATCATATTTTCCTTGTGTGACTTACCCTATTTATCCGTACAACAGGATACTTTTCTGGCAAATGTGGAAATTGTATCGACATCATATTTGGTATGTTTTACAGTGACAGTTCGCATTACAATGAGTATTAATTAGATTAGCGATTAGTGTAACTGTTAACTTTCTGATCTATCAAAATGTAATTGTGTTACCCTGGCTATCCAGATCATTAAATTTATATTCAGTTGGTCTTTTAGAAATTAGATGGACAACTGTTCAAGCGTTCAAACACCCCTCCCACCCACACATACCACCGCATTTGTCAAAAACTACTGCACTTCAGCAAATGTGACAAAGAATATAATATGCATTTGATTCAATCAGTGTTGTGCTACGACTAGTGGTAAACAGATATTAAAGCGAACGCTCACCATCGCCATGCCAAATTTAGTATGGTATGTGTAATTTATTTCATGCATAAATTTGATGATTTCCAATTTATGACGTTAATGTTAATTTTTACATGTATATGATTACGTAATAGTTACCTGCACAATAACCTGAATGTCTGGACTTATAAGTAGGTTGCAAGTAATACAACAAAAACTTGTCACATTGTTTTACTCGTACTGGGTAGGACGTATTACAGCAGTTTGTTCCAGTAGAAACACAAGCATTTAAGGTTACAATACCATCTTTTCTCTTAGGGTAAGACCCTTACAAATAATAAATGCATATTGTTTATACGCTCTATTGGAACGACATAGAGAAATCATTGGTGAATTCATTGTAGTCAAAAATGTATGGAATGTTGCAATGTCACACAGTCAGTAAGGTTCCATTTATATAACAAATTGATACATTAGATTTTTTTATTAAATAACTGCGTTATATTTAAAAATGTCCGATTTTCAAATAGAACAAAACCAAGCATTTGGCATCCTGAGGATAACTTGTGTACTAATTTTTTCATTGTAAAGCTTCAGTTTTTCTAATTAAAAAATAGCATATATAGAAACAGAAAAAATCTTAACACGGCACATTAATTTTAAAAATATTAAAGAATTGTACAGAATAACGAAAATTTATTATTAAAATATGTTTATTACTTCAATTAACTAATAAATACTGTTTTGTTTTGTTTTGTTTTTTTATTATATTTCTTGCACTCAAAGGTTGTACTTAGTTTCTTTAGTTATATTTTATCGATTAATATATACCTTGCAACCAAATCGGAAAATTTGTGCCACATCTGTTTACAAATGTTCGGTCACAACTAAGAGGCATCTCTTCCCCTGCTGGACTGACAAATCTAAACCACCCCTCTTGCAATCCCGAATCATCGCGTCCTAAAGTTGACAGATATTTAATGCTTCTCTCTTTATCGTCAACTTCCCTGAAGTATCCATAAGTACACGGATCTGTGTCTGCAATAGAATGTGGAGACTACTGGGTCTATATAGTACGATGCATAAACAAAATGACTACAATTTCACACAATACATAATTCGCTGACAATAACGCGATATAGATCGAAACTAAAGCAAATTATGTAAGCAAAATGCCTGATATGTCTCTGGTTGTTTGTTTTGGTTGTACTATTTTATATCTTCTCTACATCTATTGTTCTTGAAATTCGTAAAGGTAAAAGCCACCTACAGATAATTTTTTATAAACCATAATTTAAATCATAGTAACAGATGCAAATGAAACCAGTAACGATACACATTAGTATTTTTCGTACGTTACATGCATTTCAGAATTTACGTGTTGATTTCTGTTTCCAAGTGATTAAGGTAGTAAATCATTTTTTATTATTACCTAATATAATAAATAAAGGTTTTCTAATATGGAGTAGGCATTGACAAAATGCGAGCACAGACATTATAGTCCTTTATTAAGGTCTTTCCCACTTCCAGTGGGAAGACCTTCTTGCTTTTGCTTTGATTATTATTTTTTTTATTTTTTTTTCCGCCAACTTTCAAACCCAAACAGTTTAAAAAGTACGCGACATATCATTTTGGTCTTTCGCGACAAGTTTTGGACACTGAAAGTCTATTCGGAATTCACCCTGTGAAATCGAAACATTTTTCTTTACAGAGTTATCTGCCCAAACCCCGAAAACCTTGTTATCGCGTAATCTCTGGAACTATAACAGATACAAGAAAACTAAAAAGTGACAAATGTTAAGGAACTTTTGGGACAACTTTATGACATATTTTGGCTAAAATTTCTGACTAGCCAAGGCGAGCGGTATACCTTGAATGTTTCAAGGACTCAGCTTATCACAAAAACTCACAAACCGTAAGTCGAAATCACAAAAGGTCTTCACCGTTTATCGTCCTGTGACATGTCCTTAAAGAAAATTTCAAAGTCAAAGTTCAGAAGTGACCTCGACCTTAGGCCTCCAATCTTGTTATCATTACAACTCAAAAACTATAAAAGATAGAAGAAGACAATAAATGGGAAAAATACTCCTCTCATCAAGGCCTTCATTTGATACATTTGGTCCGAAACTATACGATGAACCGTTTTCGAGTTCGGGCTCTTGGCTCATTTCAGTTAATCAGTTTTTGGCATACAACTTAAAAACCGTTACAGATAATATAGTAAATATGTAGGTTTAACATGATCATCAAGTAAAGGCCTTCAATTTTAGCCCAAATTTAAAGGTCACAGGTCAAGGTCATACCATAGCAACCAGGTCACCATTACAAAAAGTCCTTAGCAACCATATATTTTTTAAATCAGGATGATGTACTTTATTGAAATATGTCATTTTACAACCGGAAGTGCCATTTTGTCCTTAGTAACGGCCACGAAAGTCCTTGACAACCATGTATTTCTTTACTCAGGACCACAGAAATAGTCAATTCCGCTTAAAAAATGGTTCAGTAACTTATGTAGTCAAGTTCACAACAAGAGATGAAGAAAAATTAATTTCATAAAGGTATCTGGGAAAGACCTTTCTAATTGTTCTTGAACAATTAGCCCTATCTTTTTTTTTATTTTTTTTTCCGCCAACTTTCAAACCCAAACAGTTTAAAAAGTACGCGACATATCATTTTGGTCTTTCGCGACAAGTTTTGGACACTGAAAGTCTATTCGGAATTCACCCTGTGAAATCGAAACATTTTTCTTTACAGAGTTATCTGCCCAAACCCCGAAAACCTTGTTATCGCGTAATCTCTGGAACTATAACAGATACAAGAAAACTAAAAAGTGACAAATGTTAAGGAACTTTTGGGACAACTTTATGACATATTTTGGCTAAAAATTTCTGACTAGCGAAGGCGAGCGGTATACCTTGAATGTTTCAAGGACTCAGCTTATCACAAAAACTCACAAACCGTAAGTCGAAATCACAAAAGGTCTTCACCATTTATCGTCCTGTGACATGTCCTTAAAGAAAATCTCAAAGTCAAAGTTCAGAAGTGACCTCGACCTTAGGCCTCCAATCTTGTTATCATTACAACTCAAAAACTATAAAAGATAGAAGAAGACAATAAATGGGAAAAATACTCCTCTCATCAAGGCCTTCATTTGATACATTTGGTCCGAAACTGTACGATGAACCGTTTTCGAGTTCGGGCTCTTGGCTCATTTCAGTTAATCAGTTTTTGGCATACAACTTGAAAACCGTAAGAGATAATATAGTAAACATATAGGTTTAACATGATCATCAAGTAAAGGCCTTCAATTTTAGCCCAAATTTAAAGGTCACAGGTCAAGGTCATACCATAGCAACCAGGTCACCATTACAACAAGTCCTTAGCAACTATATATTTTTTAAATCAGGATGATGTACTTTATTGAAATATGTCATTTTACAACCGGAAGTGCCATTTTGTCCTTAGCAACGGCCACGAAAGTCCTTGACAACCATGTATTTCTTTACTCAGGACCACATAAATAGTCAATTCCGCTTAAAAAATGGTTCAGTAACTTATGTAGTCAAGTTCACAACAAGAGATGAAGAAAAATTAATTTCATAAAGGTATCTGGGAAAGACCTTTCTAATTGTTCTTGAACAATTAGCCCTATCTTTATTTATATATAATGTGCATTTCATAATTGACGTTACTTCCGAACAACCTAAATGTGCCTCTACTTTCCAGTGGTCACGTGACGTCTTCTTTGTAATGATGACGTCACGTGGAATGTCTTATGACTGTCAGTTTTTACAGATCGATTTAGAGATTGCAAAAATAGTATGAAATTTGTGTTGCTATTTTTAAATATATAATTTATTTTTTATCGATGTCAATTTATTTTTAAGTCATTCTTTAAAATTAATTTTAGTGCCCTTCTTCATTCACTTTGTTACAGTTTTTTTACGATATCAACTTCCGGACGAAAAAAACTCAATATCAGCATTAAGTAGATTTTGATCACGTGATTTTATTGTGATCACGTGATACGTTATTGCCGTAGAGCTCACCGCTCTTCGCTGACAATTTTATTTTTTGCCCGATTGCGATCTATTGCCCATTGACTTTTTGAACCCACTTTTGATTGGACGAATAAAAACTTGAATATTTATTAGATGATCTGCATCATTTGCATATTAAATCCACTCGCCTTTCTTCAAAACGCATTGAAGACTAAGTCTTAACGCAGAAAATATGGACTTTTTAGAATTAACATCTTCTCAAGAGCATTTACTTAAGTCGCAAACAGTTATAACAGCGACTACACGAGAACTGTCTGATAGACGTGTAAACATTCCGAATAACATGCTATTTCACAATGTTGAGAAGCTACATATTCATTACAATTAATGTCTTATTCAAAATGTTATATTCTGACTTTTTGTTTTGAAAAAAATCTAAAGTGTTTTCACTTGACAATTAACTTTTAATTTCTTCACCATGTTCACTGTTGACTAAAACAAACTGTTAATTTATCACATTGTGGTAATTTTTATCATTTGTTGCATTTATTAATACAGTTGAAGTATTTCTTTTTAGTATATATTGATGCTGTGAACGAATATTAGGTAATAAAACATTGAATGTGTAACCAGACAATAGATCAGAAATATTTTCCATTCGGTATCCAGATCAGCTGAATGTTCAGCCGGTGGCTTCGGGCAATAAAACATTAAGCTGGTCTGCATACCTTGGGGAAAATATTTTGATCTATTGCCTTTTTATACATTAAATAACTGCATAATAATCACCGGCGTGTCAACCCTTGGGTTGCGAGTTCTATTTTGACTTTTGCAGTGTATGGTGGAATCGAACTTTGATTGTCAAGCAGAGCTTTTTTGCCAAAAGTCATTTTTTTCACTGGGTACTCTAACTCTTTTGGTAATTGCTAAAAATAGCATATGAACTCATTCAAACAAACCATGTTATTTTTTTTTCATTCAAATCCCAATGTGAACTTACTGTATTGACATCGGGGTCCGTGAAAATCTCCGTAACATTTGCATGTGTTTGGTCCAATACAGTCACCATGGTTATTGCAGTTTTCACTACATATTGCTGAAGATAACAATTAAAAAAACAATGAATTATGGATTCTAAAAAATGTGGGTTTTACGTTATTTTCTGATGATTATTTTTACCAATATCACTGTAAGAACTAAATAATGATAATTAAAAATGTTAGGCAAATTTCTGCATAATAGTTAAGCCTTTTATTATAGAAAAAAATTCTTCTTGACACACTGTCTCTTTGATGCACATATAAAGTATTTTTGTCAATTTGTTGTTATTATGTAAGTTGCTAACAGTCATGGGTAAATCCCTTCTGTATGATGCATGTATATAATGATAAAAATAAATCATATTACCCATATTTTTAAACATAGTCCTTACAAAATAGAAAAAAATATATCGGGAACTGTGCACCATCTATATGGAGATACATACGATAGTTATAGATCTATACCTACACAAATTTTGCCTTATGTTTTACACGAAAATAAAGGTATCTGATGTAAAACTATTTACTATGTATAGACAGTTTTGTATCGCTGTATACTTTTCCCTCTTTTATGTCTACATGAATATAGAAGATCTAAGTTGATGTTTTTACTTTGTTTCTTACAACACAGAAAGCCAAAATTGTAATTAGTCTTAGAAAAATTGGACGAAACTGGTCATGTTGATAACTTATGTTTTAATAGCTTTCTTTTCTTTTTTCTTTGGAGGCTGCCTAAAAAAATATCAAGTTCATTATAGCTTTATGCTCATATGGTTGGTCAGGGTTTGCGGTAACCCATGCAAGACACTTGTAACCACATATCGCTATGGGGAGTATTAAGATATTATCATTTAACTGTCAAGGTCTAGGAAATATAAAAAAACTGATGTCTTTAATTACTTAAAAGAAAAGAAATATAATAGTGTATGCTTACAAGACACACACTTAAATGAGTCCCAAGAAAATAACAATAGAAAATCTATGGGGCTACAAATCTTATTTTAGTTCATTTTCTTCAAGTTCTAGGGGAGTTTCCATCTAATTTAGTAATAATTTTGAAGTTAAAGTACATCGTGGAAAAAAAAAGATTCAGGAGGAAATTATTTAATCTTAGATGTGACTATAGAAAATCACAGACTTACACTAGCCGTAATTTATGGCCCAAATAATGATGATCCTTCATTTTACGAAAGGCTTGTAGATCCTGTAGATAATTTTAATAATACTTTTGCATTTTTTGTGTGGAGATTTTAATCTAGTACTTAATCCAGACCTTGATTATTATAACTATTCACATATAAACAATGAAAAAGCAAGAGAAAAACTGTTAGAGATCCTAGATATAAGAAATATGACTGGAGGAAGAAGTCCCCTCTGAAACAATCAAGACTTGATTTTTTTCTAATAACTGATGACTTACTCCCACCCCTATATATAGAATCAAGTTATAGGTCTGACCACTCAATAATCACTCTTGAATTAGTATATAATGATTTCAAAAAGGTAAAGGATTATGGTAGTTCAATAACTCCCTACTGTAAGAGTATATAGATATAATTAAATCAAAAATTTTAGAAGTTAAAACTGTGTCCCCAAAACAAATAACATAGAGGTTACATTAATACCTATTTCAGAAATTACTTTTAACTTAAATGATCAATTGTTTTTAGAAACCCTTGTAATGGAAATAAGAGAAAAAACAATATCATCATATAGCAGTTACAAGAAAAAAAAGAAAAAAATAGAGAAGAATATTTAATAAATGAGATTAATAGCTCAGAAAGCAATCCTATAAATAATGAAATACTGAATACAATCGAGAATAAAAAGAAGGAATTAGAAAACTTAAGAGTAAAGAAACTTCAAGGTAACATGCTTAGGTCAAAAGTACAGTGGATTACTGAAGGAGAGAAGCCAAGTAAATTTTTCTGTAACTTAGAATAAAAAATTTCACAAATAAAATTATACAAAAAATTCAGAAAGAAAATGGAGAAATAATAAGTAAACAACCAGATAATTTAACAGAAGTTCAGTTCTATTATAAAAACCTATACTCTGAACCCATGAACCCCAATACTAGTTTTAATTTTGAAAATGAATTAAGAAACATCCCTGTCCAAAGGTTACCTGAAGATGAATCACACCAGTTAGAAGGTTTAATAACATATGAGGTAACTACCAAAACACTAAAACATATGAAAAATGCCCAGGATCATCAGGGTTTACTACTGAATTTTACAAGATATTCTGTAAAGATATAGGTCATTTTGTTATTCGATCTCTAAACTATGGTTTTGAAAATGGTCAGCTATCAATAACACAAAAGCAAGGTATAATAACATGTCTGCCAAAAGGTGATCAACCACGCCAATTTCTAAAAAACTGGAGACGAATAACATTACTAAATATTACCTATAAAATAGCCTCAGGCACAATAGCTAACCGTCTTAAAAGTGTTTTACCGAAATTAATAGATCCACACAAAACAGGTTTTATAATTGGTAGGTTTATGGGAGAGAATACACGTATACTATATGACATAATACAAGCAGCTGAAGAAAAAACTTGCCCGGTCTTCTCTTATTCATCGATTTTGAATAGGCTTTTGATTCAGTGTCATGGTATTTTTGCAAAAGTCCTAAAGTTTTTAATTTTGGCCCATCCATCCAAAAGTGGATAACTGTCTTTTATGAAAATATAACCTCATCAGTTAATCAAGGCGGCAACCTCTCAGAGTTTTTTACAATACAACGGGGCTGCCGCCAAGGGGACCCTTTATCTCCGTACCTCTTTTATTCTAAGAAATAATACTAAGATTAAAGGATTAAAAATAGTTAATACTGAAAATAAATTGTCGCAGTTTGCTGATGACACAGCAATAATCTTAGAAATGTCCTGAAGACACAATAAAAGAATTTAACAGATATGCAGAAATTTCAGGCCTTAAAATTAACTTTACAAAGACTCAATTAGTATGGATAGGAAGTATGAAATACAGTCAAGCTACTGTATCCCACAGTTGGAATTTATGTTGGAGAAAAACTACATTAAGATATCTTGGCCTTGATTTTAACACAGACCTAACAAAAATAAGAAAAACAAATTTCGAAAAAAAAATTACAGAAATAAAGTCCCTACTTCAACAGTGGGGCAAATGAAACCTAACCCCGATCGGCCGTATTACTGTAATTAAGACATTTGCACTCCCCAAGCTAGTACATTTGTTCAGTTCTTTACCAAATCCAGATGAAAAGTATATAAAAAAAATTAATGGAATTTTTTTCAACTTCGTATGGCAAAAACCTATAGGAAAGGTAAAACGAGAAGTTGTAGTTAAAGATTATTTAAGTGGGGGTTTAAAATGATAAATTTAAAAGCAAAAATAAGTGCACTGAAGGCTGCGTGGATCCGGAGAGTGCCACAGAACGATAAACTCCAAAACCATGTTTCCTCTTTAGGAATTGATTTTAACAGCTTGATAAACAATGGGACTGAATATATTGAAAACTGTGCAAGATGTAAAAATATATTTTGGAAAAATGTACTTTATGTCTGGGTAGAGACTCTCAAACAAAAAACAAACCTTAAGTGGTAACACTATCTAAAATCTCCTTTGTGGTATAATAATAATATTAAAATAAATGAACAAAGTGTATTTTATAAAAGTTGGTCTCAGCAAGGAGTCCATATAATTAATTACCTTTTAAATGAAAAAGGGGACATAACAACACTTGAAGGTTTTGGCAAATAATTTAGACTAGATATAAGGAACCAAGTATTAAAATTCAATGGGATTATTTGTAGTTTAAATAAGTACTCAAAACTTTTTACAAAGATGAATATAGCCCTTTAATTGTGCCGTATCCATATATTCCTTTGAATTTAGAAATATTTCTAAAAAGCAAAAAAGGGATTAAAGACATTTACATTGTTTTAAACTCAAACTCATTAGAACCAACCTGTAAAAACAAAATCTTGACCATGTTTGATATAAGAGAGTCAGAAATCAAACAAGTATACAAACTCCCATTCACTATAACCAAAAATTCAAAGCTTCAGTTGTTTCAATACAAAATAAATCACCTTATTTTAACAACTAATTCCTACCTGTATAAAATAAAACTGATAACCAACCCACAGTGTAACTTATGTTCAAAACACCCAGAAACTTTGACACACTTATTGTGGAAATGTGAAAAGGTCCAAGCACTACTAGAAAATCTAGAGACGAGGATGAACCACTGTGCAAATATAACCCTAAATAACAACAACAAAACCATTTCTCCTTGGTATGTACCAAAATAACCATGCAATACCTCAGAATTTACTTATTTTAACTATAAAGTACTACATTTATTCAAGTAGATGCCTTAACAGAAATATTACGTTATATGGAGTCAAGCAAGCTATAACAAATCTTTATGAAACAGAAAAGGCAGTAGCAGCCAAATGTGAAAAAAACAGAAAAATTCCAACAAACATGGCAGAGATGGCATATTCTTTTTGCATTGTAGTAATTCATTACCCTAAACCAAAGAGAGATAAATATAAAGTTATCATTTCTTCACTTTTCAAGTTTCTTCTGACGAGACAAAAAAGGAAACAGCATGTTAAGGGTTAGAAAAACAGAAAAATAACACCCACTTTTTGAATGATTTACATTAACTGTTTTTTGCTATATATATTTTTTTTCTTCAGGCTTTTTGCTGTTAATTTCTTTCTCTTTACTGTTAAAAATAACAAAAAACCCCTTCTTTGTTATACATATATACATGGGTTTGTGTGAGTGTGTGTGCACTACTGACTAAAAAATGACTGTAAATACCAGTTGCAGTCGTTTTTCGTCTGTCACTGACTGAGATTGACTGCAAATGACTGCAAAAATGTCTGTAAAAGACTGCAAACGTTGTGTCAGACAATAATTTGTACTGTGACAGTCATTTTATGCCTGTCACAGACATATTTTGTCCGTCACAGACATTTTTTCCGTTGGAGCAGTCATTTTATGTCTGTTACAACGGCGTATCCGTTGTATCAGTCAAAAATGTCTGTCTCAGTCATTTTTTCCGTTGACTCAGTCGAAAATCGTCTGTTACAACGGCGTTACCGTTGTATCAGTCAAAGACATTTTCTCCGTTGTATCAGACAAAATACGACTGTCACAACACCTGGTAATTATTATTGTTAATTTATTAACTGCCGTCGATTAATATTTTTTATTTCACTTGTTTTTTGAAAATTTTCGGAATTAGACAAAAAATATCTCTATTTGGAAATTGTACGTTCGCACAATTACGATAACAAATGTTTTTTAAATAGTAATGTAAAGATAAATGTATGTTTAAATAAATCTGTTTCTAAAAAATGAAGACAGCTGAAAATGTTAGCATTTGTTCTGTCCTTATTTATAATTATTTAACTGAATTTCTCAATTGTTTACTTACACATCTGGTGAAAATTAAAACCGCATTAAAGCCATAACAACGATTGCATTTGAAACATTTGTACAATAATGTTTTCTTAAACCACGGACAAAGTTAAAAAAATATATATAATAAAATCGCCAATTTCTTTAATTATGGTGGAAACTGTTAGTATTTTATTTAGTACGGATACATACATTAAATTGTGACATTTTAGTCGTTATATTTTTTCTGTCTTTCAATATTAAATATTAAATAAAACTAAAATAATGTTTTGTTTTCTAAGCGGCATCTACTGTTGTTTAAATGGATCTGGTAATTTAGTAAGGACTATAAAATTGTACATGTACAAATTAAAGAATGATACGTGTTGTTAATTAGGTTACAGGTAATCTCGCCTCGCCGCCTCGCTGATCAAAGATAATGTGTATAATACATTTTGCGACACCATCCGGTGTTTTTCCGCGACCTAGCAGAACAAGGGTTGATATTGTGTAATATAATAATGTAATAAATACATTTACAGTTATGGATGAATGGGTACTGTCTTCTAAAATACCTGTTCATGCCCCCCCCCCCCCGTGGTAAATTATGAACTTTGTACACATAAAACACTAATTGCAAAGGTGTATTTTTCTTATTGTCAACTTTGACAAGCAATAGAGATCATTAAAATTATTCCAAAGAAATGCCCCGGAAAGACCCGACGACCTGTATAATATATAGCATGCAACTGAATCTAGTGCGCCGTTTGCTTTTAGTCGTACAATATTCTGTCAATATTAAACTACACGGGGACTTTAGAATTACTAGCCGATCGAGTTTAATAAGAAATTATTACTTCAAAATAATTTAAAAATATATTTTTGAAAAAGTTGTACACGTTCTTGATACAATTATTTCTACTTGTAGTGGAGACCCTCTAGTTGTCGTGTTAGGGTTAGGGTTAGGTCATCATACGGAAAGCCTGACGGCTGATCGTAGTGGGTAACGTGTTTGAAGATTGCCACTCCCCTATCACGATAAAGCCCCTTTCGCACATTTGAAAAAAGAGTAGGCTCATTGTAGCCGCTACAAAAGGCTAAATTCTCCCCAACTACACAAAACTTCATACTTTTCCAGTGGCAGTCTAAATTGTGTTACTTGTGTCCCACCCCACCCCCTTTCATACCTTTTTGACTGATACGACGGTAACGCCGTTGTAACAGACTATTTTCGACTGAGTCAACGGGAAAAATGACTGCGACAGACATTTTTTTTTGACTGATACAACGGATACGCCGTTGTAACAGACATAAAATGACTGCTCCAACGGCAAAAAATGTCTGTGACGGACAAAATATGTCTGTGACAGGCATAAAATGACAGTCACTGTAAAAATTATTGTCTGACACAACGTTTGCAGTCTTTTACAGACAATTTTGCAGTCATTTGCAGTCAATCTCAGTCAGTGACAGACGAAAAACGACTGCAACTGGTATTTAGTCATCTTTTTAGCCAGTAGTGGTGTATGTGTGTGTGCATGTTGTGTAATGTGTGTGAATGTATAAACCATACTACCACCAGTTGTAATTCACTAAGTATTTGTATTTGTATTAACATGCAGTAGATTTGGAATTGTTGAAATGTTAATTCATGGTGTATAATCCATCTGTACTTGCACATATGTAACATAGACGTATACAAATATGAGTTATTATTTAATAACTCTTTTATGCGAGCGATTTTTGCAATTTATTGATCTAGATTTCACCTGGGATGCGTGCGCAGCATTGTTGTTGTTTAGTTGATGTATCAATTTTTATCGAGTAGCAGAGATTTTAAATTTTATCGATTTTTCAGTCAAGTGTTTTTGTTTACCAACTATTGCGTGAAGATAGTGATGGCGCAGCATTGTTGTTGTTCAGTTGATGTATCAATTTTTATCGAGTAGCAGAGATTTTAAATTTTATCGATTTTTCAGTCAAATGTTTTTGTTTACCAACTATTGCGTGAAGATAGTGATTTAAGACATCGTTTGATGAATTTTACTGGGATAATTTTTGTTTTAACGTTTTGTCAACAGTGGCAAGGCATGAGATGAGGTTTTTGGACGCACATGTTTGCATTGCATTGTGACATAATACATATAGTTTACGTTGTGCTATTATTGGAGAATGAATGAATAACTATCTGCTACAAGATAACTGCACAATGGATATTTAGAACATACTAGGAACTTTGGTGTTACGATATTTATTTGCTGCTTTTCAACATTTTCTTTTGACATTGTTAACGAAACTGCATTGTTCTAAAAATAGTAACTTGAACCTGTTGCTACTGACCGAACTGGTTGATGGGATATATTTACAAATTACAGTTCGGACAATTTCAATTGCATTGTGGGATTTGTTTACCTTCTGTTTTCGCATTCAGCTTAACCGTCCAAGGTAACGAAGTTTTACATAGACTATACGATAGTACTTTATAGTAATTATGAGAGCATTACTTTTAGGTAGTTCGCATGTTACCCATCTTAAGCGATATATTTTTAACAATAACGTTGATTTACAAGTGCATAATGCGCAGATCCAAATAAAAATGATTGGTGTCAATGGAGGAATGGTATCAACCATGTACCGTTATTTAATTGAGGTTTATGAATACAAACCAGATGTGGTTATTTTACAAATTGGTAGTAATGACCTTGGAAATGCTAACATCACGGTGGACAATGTAGCGCTTTCTATAAAAATATTAGTGGACAATCTTCAATTTATGTCCAAGTATAAAGAGAGTTATTATAGGTTTGGTCTTTCAAAGACAAAAAGTGTTGAAGAAGCGAGGATTGTCATTATTACAATATAACACTCGTGTTTATTTACTAAATAATAAATTAAGTTTGTTCAATGTGCATAACCCAAAAATCATTTTTTGGAAACATAGAGGATTACAATTTCCTTCGATTGTGGTAGTTGACAGACATGGTGTCCACTTAAATAATGAAGGGAATAGAAGATTCTTTAAAAGTCTGAGAGGAGCACTGATTACGTGTGCTAAGAGTTTATGGTATGCAATTCATTATGATTAATGTCATGCACATTGTATATTCAAGTACATGTATAGGTTATATAGCTGAGTCTCTTGGTTACACTGTATAAAATTATAGATGATAAAGCACTTTGCTAATGTCATGTATTTCAGTTTGAATTTTATACATGTAGCTCTTTGTTGCATATTCACTTTATAGCAGATAGCTTTTTTGCTACATAGGACACTTATTCAGTAACTATTTGCTTCACAGTATTTAATTTTATTTAAATATCTTTTTGCTACACCGTCTTTATATTTATATTATATAGCTCTTTGCTACACAGTCATGACAGTATTCAATTATAATTAAGTAGCTCTTTGCTACACATTATTCCATTATAGTTAAGTCCAAAATGTAGCCCATTATAATTAAGTACAAAATGTAGCTCTTTGCTACAAATTATTCAATTACAATTAAGTAGCTTTTTGCTACACATTATTCAATTACAATTAAGTAGCTCTTTGCTACACATTATTCAATTACAATTAAGTAGCTCTTTGCTACACATTATTCAATTACAATTCAGTAGCTCTTTGCTACACATTAGTCAATTACAATTCAGTAGTTCTTTGCTACACATTATTCAATTACAAAATGTAGCATTTTGCTACACATTATTCAATTACCAAAAAAGTAGCTCTTTGCTACACATTATTCAATTACAATTATGTAGCTCTTTGCTATTCAGTACTCAAGTACATGGTTATATATTCATGTCGTTCAGCTCTTTGATATAAATTCAAATATTATGACATACTTTTAACTCTTTGTTACATGCATGGCGTATTTCCGTTAATAAAAAAAAAATTGGTTTCACAAGGCAACAGGCCATTGATACAGTTTTGGGAGACCATTGCGTTTCTGCTAAGGTTAAGGCTTTGGGGGTCTGGACTGTATTTATTTGCATTTATTACACTTTTCAGTTATAATGTTGTAGATCACAGATGCACAATGCCAAAAGAGAAGAGATCCAAGAGAATACAAGCACGGCAGGACAAACTATCAAAACCAGACAATTTGAGTGCACGTGCCAACAGAAGCAAGGCTAATCAGCAGACAGTTGCCACTAACAATACAAATCAAGAAATAAATTCAGATTCGGTTGTGACCAGTGATGCACAGGACAATCATGCACACAGCATATTAAAACTACAACAATCTGTTTCACAGATACAAACACAATTAACTAGTGTGGTGGATGCACTAAAGGAACTGAAGGGTCAACCGACTCACTCACTTTCGTCCACACAGATTACACAGACACCTCTACTTGACAATTTCACTGAAAGCCAAACAAATGATACTCCTAGGGTTTTAATGGCAAATTTCTGTAAGCATTGGATATATCTGTTTTGGCTAAAAAGCAAGGGGACTGACATCTGATCATGATTTCAGTCATGTCAATATTGTTCCTAATTGTAATGACTCATTTATAGGTAATAATGTAAATAACATACATGTACCTGTAGCTAGCCCCAGGGTTTGTCAAGACTTAACATATCCTAACACTGTCAATAATTTTCAACCTGCTTTGCCATTAGGGGCAACGGTTAGTGATGAGTTGAAAGCAAAAATTTGGGCAAATGAATTTGTTAATTTTGATTTGTTGATTAATGTTGATGATGGTATTGACAATTCCATCCCTCTGTCATTAAAACGAGATGATAAAAATCGTCCAATCTTGACTTTTGCAGAAAATGTCTCCTCAAAGAAAATAAAAACTATAGATCAGTGGATTAGTGCATTCTCCATTTTTATGGATATATATTGCCAAAAATATAAGGATTCCATATCAGATTTGATTAAATATATGGACACTGTGAGGGATATTGCTAGGCGGGATGGCAGATGGTTGACTTATGATCGTAATTTTCGAAAAAGTAAATGTCAATTAAGAGTTAGTTGGGCAAATATGCACCAGGAGTTATGGTTAAAAGCTATGCATAAATCTCCTGAGCTAGATGATTTTAATAATTCTGTTAAACAACCCTTTCTTAAACAGAACTTGTTTAATAACAATAACATTTCAGGTGTTCCTGCAGGATATTATGTAAGATTTCACACAGAAGGTTATTGTCCATTACCCTGCAGATATACCCATAAGTGCTTTATTTGCAATAGGCTTCACCCAGTCACTAAATGTTTGTATGGAGGACATATGCAATTACAGAACACTGTTAGACCTCCCTTTCCATTTCGGGGTCCAGGACAGCAAATTAGGCCTAGGTTATCAAATCCTGTCCCCCAACATCATAATGGCCGACACCCAAGAAACCCTTTACGCTTCCCCAATTCAATCCCAGTTCCACGTAGATAGAAATAATACAAGTACATTTATAGAAGAACATCAGATTAAACAAGTGTGTAGTGAAGTTAACACACAATCATTGCCAACACCAATTAAGGCTCATGTTCTTAATGAATATTTATATCAATATGATGAGGTAGAAAGAGATTTTGTGGTGTCAGGTTTCATACATGGATTTTCAGTGTCTTGTTTTAAGGAAAATGGTACTAATGTATGTAAAAATCTGTTGTCTGCAGTGGCCCAACCAGAAATTATGACCGAAAAAATTTGCAAGGAAATTTTGGCAGGAAGATTCGCTGGCCCATTTTTAAAACCTCCTTTAAAAAATTTGGTTATTTCCCCATTAGGCTTATGCCCAAAGAAAGATCCTAATAAGTATAGGCTTATTCACCATTTATCTTATCCTAAAGGGGATTCAGTTAACGACTACATCCCAGAGGAATTTTGCTGTGTTCAATATACAAGAATAGTGGATGCGATTCGTGGAGTCAAACAATATCAGTCCCCTTGCTTTTTAGCCAAAACAGATATATCCAATGCTTACAGAAATTTGCCATTAAAATCCCAGGAGTATCATTTGTTTGGCTTTCAGTGGAATTCTTTATTCTATTATGACAAATGTTTACCAATGGGCTGTGCATCTTCTTGCCAAATATTTGAACGATTTAGCTCAGCATTACACTGGATTGGTCACAAGTCCATGGATCAGGGTATCATGTTCCATATCCTGGATGATTTTCTTATTATAGCCCAAACTAAAGAGGTATGTGCACAATATTTGAACAATTTTCTAAAAAATTGTGGCCTGATAGGGGTACCAATGGCACCCGACAAGACAGTAGGACCAGACAGTATCATTACATTTCTAGGTATTGAATTAGATACAATTAAGCAAGAAGCTCGTTTACCTGCTGATAAACTTTCAAAATGTGTGGGGCTTATTAATGAGTTTTAAAGTAAGAAGAAAGTAACTAAGAAAGAAATACAGTCATTGTGTGGTTTACTGAATTTTACATGTCAAGTGGTACTGCCAGGGCGTGCCTATTTAAGACGATTGTATGAGTTAACAATGAAACTTAAAAAACCCCATCACACAATTAAACTATCTAGAGGTTGTAAGGAAGATTTATTAATTTGGAGGACATTTTTAAGTAATTTTAATGGTAAATGTTTTTTCTTGGATGAAAGATATATGTCAAATGAGCGTTTACAGTTATTTACTGATGCATCTGGTAAAGGTTTTGGAGCAGTCTTCAAGAATTTATGGTTTTTTGGTGAATGGAATAAGCAGTGGGCCTCTCAAAATATTACGGTGCAGGAACTCTACCCTATTGTGTTAGCAGTGGAAACATGGGGAATGTGTATGCAAAACAAATCGATTTGTTTTCATACTGACAATGAGGCATTAGTTCATATTTTAAATAAAATGACTAGCAAGGACAAAAATATTATGTATCTAATCAGACGCCTTGTGTTGGTCGCCCTCAACTATAACATTTTATTTAGTTCCCAACATATTCAGGGTAAATTGAACATAGCTAGTGATGCTCTTTCCCGTTTACAGATAGACAAGTTTCTCCAGCTAGTACCAGAAGCAGAGCAAATTCCAGCATCGATTCCCCTTCTGCCAAAGTTGCCAGTTTAAATAACACTGTTACAGACTTATTACATTCCTCCCTAGCAGCATCCACAAGACGTTCATATGTACGCATATGGTCTAACTTCACAAAATTTTGTCAAGATTATTTGCAGGAACAGGATTCTGTATTACCTGTTTCCATTAATACTTTGTCTTTATATTTGGCTCATTTATATCAACAAGGGTATTCAGCATCTACAATTTCAACATACACATCTGGATTAAGCTATTACCATAAGCTTAATAATGTTGTGGATCCAAGCTCATCGTTCTTTATTTTGAAAATTATTCAGGGGATCAAAAAGAAGCAGAACAACTTTGACACTAGGCTACCTATTACTCAGTCCATTTTACATAGGTTAGTTACGGCATTACCATCAAATTGTTCCGACCCATATGATGTGATATTATATAAAGCTATGTTTTTATTTGCTTTTTATGGCTTTTTAAGAATTGGGGAAGTTACTCAACATTCTTATTCAACTAGAGGTCATTGTTTACAATTGGACAATATAAGACCATGTGAAAAAGATTTTCTGATCTGTTTTACATCATATAAACATTCTCAACCTGGAAGTTTATATAAATTGTTAATAACCAGACACAAGAATGTACTGTTTTGTCCAATACACAATCTAGTTCAGTATCTGCATCTGAGAGGCAATTATGAAGGTTCCCTGTTTTGCACTCGTTCTGGCACACCAGTTACCCGTTCACAATTCACACACATACTGAATATGACATTATTATTCATTGGTCTTTCTACAAAATCTTATAAGGGCCATTCTTTTCGGATAGGTGCCGCTTGTTGGGCATTTCAAAATGGGAAATCGGATTCACAGATCAGAATGTTAGGCAGGTGGAAGTCTAATGCATTTTTCAAGTATATACGCCCTTCTTTTACAGTTACTTAATATTTTTGTTACTTGTACAGTTGATTTAAGTATGTGCATTGGCTCAATTAGGCAAATAAGCTTTTATTGTTTTTGTTGCGATGAGCAGGAGCAATCGCAATTTGTTGTTACCTGTAAATTTTGTGATTATGTTTTGTTATCATGTGACAAGCAGGTGCAGTCACAAGGTTTTGCTGTACCATGTGTCAGACTTTAATGTACATATACTAGCTGTTGTATTATTGATGTACAATGCTTTTAGAACTTTGTTTTCTTACATTTATGTATTGATTTCAGTTGAACAATATATCACCTTTGTTGTGGACAGTTGTTTCCAAAATGCAAGTAAATATTTCCAGGTGGCGGGAATTGTACTATGACATAGCACAATTCAGTGGCAAATATTCGAACCCCACCTGTGCTTTTTATAGTTTTCTTAACACATTGTTAAATATAGTTGTGTGTTTGTATTTTTGTTTATCTTGTATATATGTTAAAACTAGTCAAATAAAAAATGGGCCACATAGGTGGCACAAAATTTTGCCAATCAGATTTTTTGATTTACTTTATTGCTTTATAGTCATGTTGAGAAATAATGTAAAAAGACAACAATTGTCATAGTACAAGGATTAAGAACATCACAGAACATATATTTTATGGATGTAAGCTGAGAATTTGAGTTTAGCAACTCTTAGGTTTTAAAGGGGAATGTGTGATATAAAGGGAGACAACTACCACTTTCTGATTTCAAAAAATAGTAGAGCATAAATAAAATAAATATAAATAAATCATCATTTCAATCGCCTAGTGCGCTAATAGATATAAAATTGGAAGGACACATAAGTTTTTGTTTTCTTTTAATACTTTTAAATTAAAAATATACATACCTGTTTCACATCTTCTGCCTCCCCAACCAGGAACACACCAACATAGGTCATTCGGAAGGCAAATTCCACCATTTAAACAACCACCATCACATCGTGCTTTGTTGAAAAAAAAACCATCTTGATTAAAATTCTATTGTGACATGCATGTCATGTATGATTATGTACAATACATTTGTTTCAAATACCAAATATACAGTTTAAAATCAACCTTTATTGCATGAATTTCTTTTATTTAGCCGTATGATGCACCTATTAGTTTTGACTACTCTGCCGTTTTTCTTAGTCAAACAAAAGTAATATACTAATGTGGACATTTTGTTACGTTCGCGATAGATATTTATGTTAATCACTGACGTATATTTGTCCTGCAATCATTCCATTGGATGTACAATTGGGGTAATCGAATGAATGTTTTTGCTGTATTCGACTTGTATACGAATATAAAAGTTACAAGACTCCACAATAGCCACATACAATTAATATTTATTTTTATGGAACCATGTGTGAAAGTTATTAACAGTAGATAGTTAACAATTAATAATATCTAAAATTCCAATTATGTCCAATGTTGAACAATGTACATTGTTTTGATAAGTGCCGGAGACATAAAAAAACCTGTTTCAAAAGGGGCTGTCGATGATGTTTTAACAAGAAAAATAGTTCTGTTTATCACAAATTAACAAAAAGTCATACGTTAAAGTTTAAAACGCAGGGTTGGCAGCCATTACAGATGAAGGTTGAGGTTGATATCATGTAAGACGGATTTTGAAAAATGAAAACAACTCATGTCACGTTTTCACAATTGTTAAACAATGATATACTTTTTTGAAGGAAGTACTTCTGTGTGCCTATTAGTTTGGGTTAAATAAAAGTAACAAATGTCTAAAAGTTCGCATATATTTAAGTGTCACAAGCCAATTAGAAATTATGAACAAACAGGCACACAAACGATATATAGGGTAAAAAATTTCATTAGCTTGGGCGGAATATAATAAACACCCACAACATCGCCACACATTAACGCTCATACACACAAAACACAACAAAGTTATGCTCGTCAAACAGTAGAGTTAAATGACTATACTAACCTCTAGCAACGAACGAAATAGTGATCTCGTCTGCGGGTTCCGCTGGAAAATTTAATAAAATTGTATTTACCGCAGCGAAAGGGACAAAACAGATTTCCTACATCTAAGCATGCGAAATAGTCGATGATATCTTTCTTTAAAAAGCATCAATGTTATATACCATATAAACAATGGTATACGTACACCTAACCTACACCACATCTCAGGTCATGGAAGTTTATAAACGCCGTTTCATAAAACATTAGGCAACGGTCTTTTTTTAATGTGAAACACTTAACAGCTTAACACCTTGTGTTTCGTTATTGTAATTGTTCAAGCAAATTTTAATGTAAAATTGTACTGTATCCTGCTAACCTGCTTTCCAGTTGACATAATTTGTAGAACTTGGACTAAATAAAATATTGGGATTTGGGTATGATTGTGACCATGCGCAAGGGTCACCTTCTGCAACAACAAGCCATCCGTAGTCTTTGTCACATCCACCGTAGTCGTAGTTGATAAAGAATGCTCTTTTATCCCAATCGCTTTATGACAGAATAACCATCATGTAAAAATATATAAGCATCTTTGTATATTTTAGTGAAGAAAATGTGCTTTTGAAGTTTAGAAACATGCAATTTATCTTAACCGATATGTGAATATATATATGAATTATATTAATTAGAATATGTTTTGTTATGTATATTTCACCAAAGTTTTAAAAAAAACTGTTAACTTTTTGTTTGTCTTGTTTACGTGTGTATAAACTGAAATCTGATTATTTTTGTCTTCTAATCATATAACTCTTTTTAGTGGCAACCTTCATGTTCATAAAAGTTTTATCTAATTTATTGTATTACTAGCTTTCATATAAAATGTTCTATTATGTATTGTTCAACTGCTGCTAGTAATGTTTGGGTTTTTTGTTTGTTTGAATGGTTTGAATGTTTGAATAAATTAGCAATGCAAGTTGTTTAACTGCTGCTAGTAATGTAAGAATTTAAAAAAAAACATCAAAATTATTTTGTGTTACGTACCTTCTTATTGTGAACAAGTTGAATTTATAACTTTTGTAGTTTCTGTAGGAACTTTCCAATAGCCGAGATTCCGTCATCCAAGATTCTTTATCAGCTTCAGTTGCATTAAATATGAAGAAAGCTTTTTCATATCCATCTTTGTGGACTGCAAGTTTAATCTGAAAGCAAAAATGCCTGACATAATGTGCCGTGTTTTGATACAAATAGTTCTCACCGGTTACAAGTAGTAAAAAAATGCATACTGGTTGTTGAGGTGTATAATAGGGAACCAGTATTGTATACAAAATGTTTTTGTCATTTATTGTTTGAGATACGGTATAATTTAACTTAATGTTTAATTAGAGAAAACAAACATTGTGAGGAGAAAAAAAGGCTAGTCTGAGAAGGACATATTATGGTATACAAATGGCCATACTTCCATCCGTCCTTCTCTCTTTGTGTGTCTGTCTATACGTCTGTCGTCCAGCTGTCGTACTTTCTTAAAAATCCCTTTACAGATTTTTCTTTAAAAATTACATTGTTGTTTAATATGTTAGAATCATGGTCCCATATACTTTTTGGTAAATTTCTGATTTTGCGCTGTGGGGTTATAGGACTTAGTTCATGAAAAAACGGGGATTTGTAGTTTTTAGACAAACTAAAAAAAAAGAGGTTCGTCAATTTCCGTGAAATTTTAGGGAATTGTTTATTTTGATAGATTTAAGCTTCTCCTTATTTTTGATAAAATTCTAATTGTTTGTTATACGGTTATGGGACGTTGCTCGTGCAAAGTGGGGATATTTTTAGTTTTCAGACTCTAATGTTCAATAGTGTTCTTATATTGGGGCATTGTTGATATTGACAGATGTGATTGATTTGTTATATTTAGTTTAAAACATATTTTATGTTCTCAAATATGCAAGACAGAAATTATTTAAACGTAATGAAGTCTTCTTCAGTACACAGTATGTTATTGACTGAGCAGGCATTCATGATAATAAAATTCCAATTATATTATATTTGAAAGATATATACATTAAGACGTAAACAAATTTAATGACAAAGAATAGAAAAGGAAAAGAAAGATAAGATGTGATAATGAATGTGATTTAAAATTCTTGTGAGGCACGATTTAAACAAGGTGCAACCGTTCTGACTCTTCCATATACTCAAATAAATGTTTCAGAACTTGTTCGTTCTGTTCATTAGATAATAACAAATTAATAAATGTAATAAATTCTAGATTTACTGGACTGTACATTGGCTGCCACTGAGTGTTTTATCTATTTCTGATTATTGTATACTTGGAGCATTCAAAGAAGTAGTGATTTGAATCGTCATGGTCAGATCCACAACGATAAGATGAGTCATATAAAATATTTTAACCTGTACAAGTCTTTATTCAATATTGGTGCTGAACAGCGCAATTAGGTAGAGACAATAATATTAGGACCCTACTCATAGTGCTTCTTAACTCTTATTTGTTGTTTCAAGTTACAGAAAATTTGTAATTTGCTACGCTTACTTCATCAGCCAAAGATTTCCAGCCAATTTCCGTATTAATATTCATTGAATTGGTAAAACTTGGTAGACGTAGACGATTCGAGCAGCACTAAGCTGTAATTGTTCATGTTTATTATAGTAGCCCAACCCAATGTCGTCCCTAACTTCACAAGTATATTTCCAAAAGTGTGTTTTATGACGACTTGTTCGACTTTGTAGATGTCTAAAACATAGTATACCCAAATTATAATAAAATTTTGGATTTACATGTGCCCATTTTGGTCCAATTGTGTCTATTAAGTGCATATAGAATTATGCATATGTACAACGTATATCAAATGTCCTTATCTTCATTCAAGGGCGGATCATGCGCACCCGGCGAAGCTGTTTATTTAAATCCTGTATTGAATGGTTTTTTTTTTGTTTGTTTTTTTAAACAGTTTGCTAAATCTATATAACCTTGTTAAGTATCATTTCACAGACTTTTATATAAATATAATACAATTTACCCTATCAATGAAGTAGTCATCCCACCTTTCAACCATCTCTGATTTATAATGCATATTAGACCCAGATCCCACGGTTTGTGCCTGTATGTTATCGGTATTGGCAGTCCTAGGTGACACCCAAAGGTCGTAAATATCGTTTGTTCCCCCTAGCTTTCCACTTGCACCACGAAACACCAATTGCCATGTTCCAACACTGTATTGATGACAAAACGCTGAAATATATAAATATCTTATCTTACAGATTTATGTACACGGCTAAACCAAATACAATAAAGTACCTACCCTAGATTAAAGACGAAAAAATACTGTTTTAAATAAGTATTCTAAAATTACAAAACTTAAATTTTGTAATAAAAATTCCGGACTTTGGTTCAAGATGCAAAAATTATAGCAGAGAAAAACTGACCCTTAAAGATACACTGATTTTATAACTCCATTTAAATATGGAAGCCAGTATACGTGCCACATAAAAGATAATGTATAACTTGTGCGCACAAGTTTCAAATCTTGTACGCAAGAGTTACAAACTTGATAGCACGAGTTTCAAATCTTTAGCGCATGAGTTTCAAATCTTGTGCATATGAGTTTCAAATCTTGTAAATAAGCAATTTTAGGTGATTTTACCATATGTTCTATTTTTAGTAACAATGACCATGTTTTATTGGACCGATTCAAAATGAGGATCGTTTATTGCCAACATGTCATATATCATTCCTGAAGTTTTAGTAAAATTGGTTCAGTTGTTTCAGAGGAGAAGATGTTTGAAATTATTCACGGACTATGACGGACGCACAGTAATGGCATAAACTCACATGGCCTTTAGCGGAATCATAGCGATTTAGAAATTGTGTGCACAAGATAGTAACTCGTGCGCACAAGATAGTATAAATCGTGCGCACAAGTTAGTTACTCGTGCGCACAAGATTTGAAACTCGTGCACTTAAGTTAGTAACTCGTGCGCACAAGTTATAATTTTTTTCCGTGGCACGTACGGGCTTCCAAAGGCTTCCACAGATAAATGTGGCGTAAAATCCTTAACTCAAAATTTAAAATAATGACAAATAAATTGAAAGATGCTAAAAAAAATATCATTCAAGGCAACATCTTGACACGTACAATTACCAATAAGTTTATCTTTACCCAGTCTACCATTTACAATATAAGAACATATGACCATATATATTTGGCCTACCAGTACATGTACTACTTCTAGATAGCGAGGCACCCGCTTTAACAATTTGTTCATAGTCGTACATGAAGTTCACTAAATCTATATCATCTAATAATTCAAATACATCTAACAAAGATTTTTCAGTCTCCACATAATATTGTAATTTTCCTGTTTTTGCATTGAAATCCCACATTAACCCAATACGATCGCCTTGTTCAACTGAAACATTTCTAACTCGTTAAACGCATCTAATGACGAATATTTGATGTTTTCAAAAGGGGGGGGGGGATAATAGATATAACATAGTCAAGGTCTTCTTTTTTGTTGTTGTTGTCAAAACAATATTATCTACTTTTACCCATTTAACATATTCAGAATTCGTCTCTGGAAATTCAATTAAATTTGACTTGAATTCGATTGCCATGACTCCAGATTTTCTAGTGAATTTTTGCTTCTGCGCAAAACAATACTATCTACTTTGATCCATTTAACTTATTCGGAATTCGTCTCTGGAAATTGCAATACTTCCAGATTTTCTAGTGAATTTTGCTTCTGTGCTTACATATATAACTAAAGCCACTGTCAATGGATAAATAAACAAAGGTATACATTTGTGTGTCTTGAAAATAATATATAATATTCTTGGAAAGTTTCTAAAAAATCTGAGTCTCTTAATATTGAAAGTTAACCACAAATATTTAGACAACGTGTATTTTAAGTAACATTTTGACATTTTTCCATTAAATATCATCACTAGGCGTTCTGTCCTTATTGGAACGAACTTTATTTCTTGGTTTAGCTTTGCATGAAGTGATCGTTTGAGAAGTCGTATGGCCTCCATTTATGAGAATTTTATCTTTCACAATATAAGCTCGTTTGGCTATTAAAACGGAGTTCTTGGAGCCGGTTGCTTACTTCTTGTGGAAACTGCTGATATATCTTAAAATAAAGCTTTTCCATCTAATTTGGTATCAGCCGTATTAATGCATCCTTACTGTAGACTTTTCCATAGTAGATGAAGGTTTTGGTCGCGTCTTGGTTTCAATAAGTGTACTTTGTGAAATTGTACGTTTTCCACGTCTAGAAAGTCATTTATACAGTCCCCTTTAAACATTATCTTCTTTTACTTATTTACATGTTTAATTAGAAAACTAACCTTGTAAAATGTAAAATGTTTATAAATTCAAATATAAATATTAATAATTTGATTTTAGATCGATGCTGTATATACTAGGTGTTAGTATGTGCTTAGACAAGAAGAAATCTTAGTGTTAGTATAATAAAAAGATATAATTTTTATTATTACATGAACAATCTTAGTCAATAATAAGCAATTAATGATTTTTTGTAATAAAATAAAATTAGAGAAAGAAATATGTAACTGTGTTATTTCTTTTGTTTAAAGAGTATATTATTATGATAAAAGGCAAGAAATGCATAGCATGTATTATTTTTTTATCTTTTATATTTTATATTTTTATAGTAGTCTTGGTTTCCGACAACACAAATATAATACAAATTCAACGCATTAAAGAATGAACTGACGTGATAACTTATAATGTTTTCTTTAAAAACACAATTGCATAAGAAAACTAACCTTGTAAAATGTAAAATTTCAACAAACAATAGAAGTTCATGTTTATGAATTCAAACGCCAACAATTTAAGAATTTGTTTTAGATCGATCTATTATATACGTCTTGTGTATCTATGCCCCAACAAAATCATATCTTTGTGTACAGTTACATTATAAAGAAAATATATATTTAACAAAATTGGTAGTGTATTAAAGCATCGAAATGTATTGATTGATTGTGTTTTCAAGTCATTTATATAAATGAATCTCGATAACATTTCAAAACATTTCAAGAACCGTTTATATAAAAATGTTTAACGAGGAGACATGTATCAAAGGAGGTCTGTGACCAAGAAAGATATAACTTTCATTTTGAATGCACGGATAAAGTTCATAGGGGCAGATAATATGTTTCGATTTAAGTTGGCTGTAGATTAGGTCTACATATCAAAATATATTTTGTAAACATACAACCAAAGAAATTATATCTACTGTATTTGTACCTGAAAATATTGTTCTACTTAACAAATTTATTCTCTTATAGTCTTCTTAATCTCTTTGCAGCAATACAAATTGCATACGTCAGTAATAAACTATATTATGATTTAATATAATCAATTTTATTTGTTATTGCTTTAATGATTTAGTTTATAGTGATATGTCTCTGATTTCAATGAGACATATTCGATAAATATTTTCCTTTACCTTGAACTTAATATATGACTTGGATTTAAAATTGTAATTCTGATAAAAGAAATTCAGTTGTTTAGACTTAGTAGAGGGATGCATGATAAACTTGGTTGCAGGTCGGTGATACAATTTCGTAAAGGTAATAGACGAGTGCTCTCAAGGATTTCGAATGAAGCCACCTATATAAGTCACCAAGTTAATTGTCGCATTGGTTCGGAAACTTATAAACTATAGACATTTAGAACTACCTTTCTGTACTAAAGCAACAGTTGCGTCATTATCACGTGGCCTCGGTGGTTGAGTGGTTAAGGTACATGTAGTTAGTCTAGTATTAATCAAGCGATCGTCGCCGGCCTCGGTGGCCGTGTGGTTAAGGTAGTTTGTCTACTATTGATCACGTGGTCTGTCAGTTCGAGTCTCAATTATGCAACGATACAAATGACGGTGTTTTTGTCAAAATTATTGACACAGACTGACCAACGAATGTCATTGAGTGTCAATATAAATAAATGAAGTAAACAAATCATAAAATATTGATCTTGAATTTTCTCAATATATATCTGAACTAAAATTTGTCTATTGCCTTTTACTTGGCTTTGTTCTAATATTTTAATAAAATGTTATCAAAATTACCAAGGTGACAAATTCATTACGCAAGACGCGCGTTTCGTCTATTCAAGACTCATTAGTGGCGTTTAACTCTAAATGTTTAAGGTTTTCTTCATGTGACATGATTGGGAGATGAAATTATGTAAGTCCACTGGATCGTGTAAATACACAATACAGGTAGTAAGGGTCTAAAGAAAGCTACCAACCAGAACCTTTATTAAGTATCGGATCGACAAACATGACGATACAGCATAAACAAAAAATAATATAAAAGTCTAGAAGATTATGCAACGATACAAATGACGGTGTTTTTGTTAAAATTATAGACACAGAATGACAAACGAATAACCTTAGTCATTGAGTGTCAATATAAATAAATGACGTAAACAAATAAAATATTTATCTTGAATTTTCTCAAATATATATCTGAACTTAAAATTTGTCTATATTGCCTTTACCATGCGCTGTCCGATCGTGAGCTGTCACTTGAAAATAGGATTACAAATTTAAAGGTTGAAATTAATATATTGTGTTCATAGTCTCATCACAATATGGTTAAATTGTCAGATTCATTAGTAATATCACTAAAATATTCATCAACAGTTTGACCTATAATTTTAAAGATTGGAATTTTAAAGTATTACAAGAAAAATGTACAAAAGGGAGAAATATGGGGGTGGGAGTGGGGTGGGGTGGGGATTGGGTTGATAGACTTAATATTGATTGATTGAATACATTTTATTTCAGTCCACAAGACACGTTTGGTTATTAACTATTTAATAACATTTTATCTGTTATTCAGCCATATAAATTTAACTTACAATTTTGATTAACATTAAATATCTTTCACTTGCTACCACTTTATCTATTGTATCTCTTTTACGGGGCGGTAACAGAAAATGAGGGATATAGCAATATAGTAATAATTTTAATACACTTTTAATGTCAATTAATAAATAAATTAAAGTCAGAAGACCAGCTCTATCTTTTTTCCTGGCACATGTTACTACAATTTAACGATCAAAATTTCATTCATTCTGCTTGGTCTATATTCTATTTTTAGTACTCTATTTTAAGAATTTTTAACGAAACGCATTTGATTGGATATCACATTTTCTTATATTATGATATTCCTAGTCGTTCAGTACAACATTCGGAAACGCATGTCGTAAGTTGTTAAATGTTAAATGTTCGAATATCTTAGGCATATATAACTTATGACAATAATGAAACTAAAAATCAAGATAAACAGTATAAATATGAATTAAATTTTGTCAATGTCGAACATTTTCTCCCAACCACGTAAATGTTTTATTGAACTACCCTTGAAGTGCTCGAACGTTGGGAGAAAATTTAAAAAAATCATTACAACAGAATTAACGGGACAGTTTTTAATACATATTTACACAGCTATTTCCTTTTAGGCAACACAAAAGTAAGATAAAGAAAAATAAAGAAATATTTCTTTAATTGTGTATATTTTATTAGTTGACTAATTTTCTCACAACGGATTCTATAAATATACCGAGGTGCTTCCGATAGTAAAGACATTTCACAACAAGTGGCAACCTGAAAGGACTATTGGGAATTCACGCAATTCTATAGTATATATAAATACACTCGTGACATTAACGTTTTATCATTCTGATTTCGTTATTTCAACTGTAAAGACTCGTAAGTGAAAAATAAAATATGTTTACAGTTCTCAATTACATCAATATTACTAATTTTATTGACATCTTCCAAAATACCAGTTTATAACCGTTTTCATTAATAAAAAGGACCAGGCTACAAAATGTTACATGTAGACTACCCAACACTGTGGTCTCAAGATTATATAAGACCGTGGCTTCAAACAACTTCTGAAAACTTTGAAACGATCAAGATGGAGAACACTGGTGGTCTATTAGAAGCCACACTGCTGGCCTTGGAAACAGGAGAACTAACACCTCTAGTGAAAGAAGAGCTGAAATATACAATCCAGTCAAGAAGACTTGCAAACGGTCAAGAAGAATTGGGGGTTGAATTCAGTGACCCAAAGCCATTAGAGGTAAGAATACAAAATCAATAAGATATAGCTATTAGATTTGGACAATTAAAATTCGACAATGAAATACGTATATAGATATATGCCAACTTAAAAAACATATATACATGATGTCAAAGACTCTTAAGATAGTAGATGATATAGATTCCCAACAATAAAGCAGAACATGAGTTATAAAATTACATTTCATTTATTAGAATACAAGCTCACAAAAGTTGCAAAGGTTTCAATCAAACGTGTAAGTCATGTAACAAACAATTCATGTATTAAGAATAGAAAGTTGGGTTACACTAACAGCATATAAAAACTTTAATAAAAACGCTTATACTTGTGTAATTTGCTTATTTGCAGCTCCGAGAGGATGAAATAGAGAAAATTGTCAGGAGAAAAGAACAAAATAAGCTTGCAGCTAGACGTTTCCGTCAACGTCGTAGGACCAGAGGACAATTTTTGCAAAAGGTTGGTGTAACTTGTCGCGCTTCTTTTGTTTGAAAACTGATATACAGTTGTTATTGCCCTAGTGTAGGACTTTATTTTATTTATGTCAATTATTCTTAGGCTGAATTTTACTGCCGTTATAATCCGATGTTAGTTTTGTGATTTGTCGGAGGGTACGATTATTCGTTCTAAATTAATCTGTTTGGTAAATCTAAAGTATTTATTGTAGTCATAGCTTTACGGCGTCTGTTTTGTTTTACAGAAAATTAAGGAATTAGAATCTGACAACACAAGGAAAATTGCCGAGATCAGTCGTCTAAGACAGGAAAAGGAAGAACTTAAATTAATGTTGCAGAACCATTTAATGGTGTGCCCATCGCAAATTCAAACTGGTTGAACAATAGAATTCAAACTCGGGATCCCACCGCCAATTGATTTAAGGAAAATAAACATCAGTCAATTCCTTGTTGTACGATGTACACGCGTGTGCTTACAGTTTTTATTAATTCAGTGTAATTAATTACATACAGTAGAACTATTGGCTGCTATATTATCGACACGTGTATAACGTTCAATCAGCGGCACGTACGGATGGAAGGAATTCATGTTTTAACACTGAATTTTATTTGCCATTTATATCATTTTAATGAGGTGATATTCAATATGTTGGTGCTTCGTTGGTTTAAGAAATATAATGGCTAATCGTATGTTTTTTCTGTGATCAGTTTACAAAAATAATCTAGTCATCTTGAGAATGAAATTTCATTTTTATTATTAGTTATTACATGTACTGGAAAGGAGGTGAATCTCTATATACTGTTATACACTATTTAAATATTTAATAAAAATTATATGAATGTTCATATTGAATAAATTATATAGTATGTTAGTTATTATTTATTTGTGTTTAATATAATTTAAAATTTGATGGAAATTTAAAGTCTAGCCGTATAATAACGAAGGAAGAACAAGAAATTAAGCAATATCACAGCACAGAGATTAGGCTGAATACTATTTGATCACCAGTTTATCATGCATTTTTATTGCTTTAGGAAGTAAACAAAGCATGATTTATTGTGTGACTTTTTTATTATTCATGATGTAAATTTGTGTATGCAAATACTGTACAACTTAATTGCACATTATTAACAGAAAAACCCAACCAGTACATCACACACTCCCAAATACACACTCCCAAATAAAACCCAATTAAAAAAATCTAGATCTGTGGGCACATGTCATAATACATCAATCGCGGTTATCAAATATTTTGGTACAAGTTTCACGTCCATGGCATACAAAGCTAGCATTGGAGCTTTAAAAGATGGAATAAAATCCCATACCTTTTTAAGAGCATATTCTTTATGAAACATGTGTTTTCTGTGTGTCAGTTCATAACTAGTTAAATTTTCTCGAAACTATCACATTGTAATATAAAATATTGACTTCCCCTTACTTAAGTAACAAACTCTCCCAACTAAAGTATTGAATTCTCCTTATTTCAGTAACAAACTCTCACAACTAAAGTATTGAATTCTCCTTATTTCAGTAACAAACTCTCCCAACTAAAGTATTGAATTCTCCTTATTTCAGTAACAAACTCTCACAACTAAAGTATTAAGTTCTCCTAACTTACGTAATAAACTCTCCCAACTATCATAAGCCAGCTTCAATGATCATGAGGCCTTCCGAATAAATTCTTTAATTTTGGGAGAATATGAACTGTTGTGCTAACAGTTAATGCTAAAAAGGCAAGATAATGACATCTCAAAACAAGCTCTCTCTCTTTGGCAACAAACAGTTATAAGAAGCAAAAAAAAAACTTCCTTCAAACTTTAATTGATTATAAATGCAATTAATAAAGGGGAGTCTAACAGTAATTATCAAAAACAGGACCATAAGTAGTCTTTATCTGAGAAAGCATGTTTGAATTATGTTCCAATAGAACTCTCTAGTAAATTATTTGATCCAATACTGATATACATTAGTGACATTTGGTACATGAATGAATATATTCAATAACAGAGCTATGTCTAATAATAGACCATTGATTTTATCTCTATATAGAAGATAAATCATCTATTGAACAGGTCAACTGTTTGCACACATATATTTGTTAGCCGGTACATAAAAATGTGCTAAATCTTGGTTTTGAATTATCTCTAAAACAATTTGATTTTTTTTTAAAGTCAACTATGGTTTTGCATTTATAGTTTTGTGTAAGAATCAAAAATATTTTTATTCGATGCGTAATGTTTCTAATACCTAGCCATAGAAGCTTTTTGGCGACCAGTACGAACACCTGACGTTACGTCACTGTTTTTTTTAATAAACGCATCTTTATAATCCACACAGTTATCGACCTTTAGGATATACTGAATTTCGGGGTTAGTAGAATTCGGGGAAGAAGTGGCATCAGAAGTAACATAAAAAATTGACGATCAATAGTTTTTAAATAGTTATTTTGCATCTTGAAAACGGTTTACTTTAGTTTGTGTTTGTTTTAAAGTAGTATAATTGTAGAACTGAAATTTATTTTTAAAAGGAGATGTCTATCGGTAATAGCGTAGTGATTATGCAGCAGACAAATTATTTATTTATTGTGCATTGTTGTTTATGTATGAATATGCTTTTTTGGGTAATTTATGAGGGTGAAAAAAATATGTAAATCGTGGCCACGAATTAGTAAATTGTGGTCACGAATTAGTATATCGTGGCCACGATTTATATTTATTCGTGGCCACGAATTAGTTAATCGTGGCCACGATTTATTAATTCGTGGCCACGATATACTAATTCGTGGCCACGATCAACTAATTCGTGGCCACGGATTACTAATTCGTGGCCACGATTTATATATTTTTTTCACCCTCATAAATTACCCGAATAAGCTTTCATATTAATGACAAGATTTGCTTTTTTATAAAAATAATACTGCCATTTCATAATAAGCCCATTTCAGTTATTAAAAAAATATTGGTTTCATTGAAAATTTATTGATCGAATATGCAATAGGGTTTCATTCACTGTCAAGGATGCACAACACTCAGGTTAATATATATTATGTACTTACTATTAATTGTAAGATATAATTAGAACTAAGGACTAGCTCCATCTGAAAATAATACTGACAGAAAAACATTTGGTTCTCTGACATAACTGTTTATTTTATTTTTATTGCTCTTTACGGTGTGTTGTGGATAGATATCAGTTCTATTTAAAACAATTCTTCTGCTGAGAGAAAGTGAATGATTCAACTGTATCTTCTCTTATTTGTGCTTTATATTCAAACCGCTTCATCGGTGTGGAAAAATAGTTGTCGTCATAGTTAAAATGTGGTTCTCAGCAGTTGATTGGTTAAAAATAATAACGTCATAATAAGAACTAATGACGTGATAAACAAAACACCTTCCATTTACCGCGTATTCAAGTCATGAAACGTAAATATGGAGTTCGAATAAGCTGTACTTCATTTCGCAAATTTACTATATTTTTAAATTAGAGCAGCATAATCTTACATTAGTACTTTTGGATTATAAAATTTCTCCAGTCTCGATAGTGAAATTATGGAAATTTAAGTCCTAGCCAAGGCTCGAACTTAAAATTCCATAATTTAACTATCTCGATTGCAGAAATCCGAGAATCCACTCGAACCAATGTAAAATCCTATATTTCCTTTACACTGAAAAATATATTTTTAGATACAGTAACAATAGGACATAATTCAATATCAATCAAGATTTCATAAACTGATTGGTCGATTTCGCCTGGTTCGGGGTGTTTTTTTTTTAATAAATCTCTCAATCTGAAAAGTTCCCTCGGTTAGATAGTGATCTGGCGACCGTTTCACTAAAGATCGTAAGTCGTAAACGTAGACGTAAGTGCACTCTTAAGAGTTACGACCGTTTCACTAATAATTAAAAGTTACGAGTTACGATAAAAGTTTATCGTAAAGTTACGAGTGGTTATAGGCACTCTTAACTCGTAAATCGTAAAACGTAATGAACGCGCACTTTGCAAAAATGGCCGCTTTGTTTGCCGTTTTGTATCAAGAGGAAAGAGGAATTAAAAGACAAAGAATATTTCGGGACCACACTAACCCGCTAGACTTTCTTTGCGATACTGAAGTAATAGAACGATACAGAATGCCAAGAGAACGGATTTATTCCCTATGTAATATACTACGGGTGGATATTGAGTACACATGTGAAAGAAGTCACCCGATTCCACCCATAATTAAAGTAAATATGCTTTACATTTCCTCTACTTTCACTTTCCTTATAGTAAATAATATTGTGATGACGTCATCAAGGGCGCGCTTAATTTAGATACATCGGTGCACCGTAAATAAATGTCTTTTGATTTGATTACAGTGTTCCAATTTTTCTGCTAATATTCATTAAAAAATTACACTTCATAGTAACACACAGTTGAACCTTTGTTAATAAATATATATTGTATGTAACAACAAACGTCAGATCAATGTCTGACACTTGCATTGCTGTTCACCAAAAACACAAACACCTAAAACATGTATTTAATTAATTTATTCAATTATTATTTGCGTGATTCTGTTGAAATTACCTACCATGCTTCCTGCAACTGTTAGCAATATTTTAATGACTAGTCGCGATAAACTAGTGGTTGCTGATTATGCTGATTATGCTAACTTACGTTGGACTGCTCGGCGCGCTTAATTTATCTTACATCGGTGCACTGTAAATAAATGTCTTGATTTTGATTACAGTGTTCCAAATTTTCTGCTATATAATAATCATTAAAAAATTTACAATCCATAGTAACACACAGTTGAACCTTTGTTAATAATTTACTGCATGTAACTACATACGTCAGATCATTGCTGCTCACCAAAAACACAAACACCTAAAACATGTATTTAATTAATTTATTCAATTTATTAATTGCATGATTCTGTGGCTCTGTTGACATTAACTCCTATGCTTCCTGCAACTGTTAGCGTTTTTTATTGACTAGTCGCGATAAACTAGTGATTGCTGATTACGCTAACTTATGTTCGACTGCTCGGCATATGATGCATAGCTTTGACTTTTAAAATGTCTTACAGACAGTAGACAGAACAATAATAAGTATTAATCCTTGTTAATTTACACCACATCGTAATGCTGCACCACAAATGAGTCCCGTGATATACATCTTGCTGCAACCGGTATATTAAAAATTTTACAAAAACAGTACGGCAATAAAACGTTTCACAACTTATTTCAGGTGTTAGTTACTCTTCGCTATCTTGGCAAAGGGTCATTCTTTTCTGAATGTGGGGACATTCATGGAATTTCCAAATCCAGTGTTTCCCGTGCCGTGGAAGATGTGACTACTTCCATTTGCAAAAGACTAAACAATATTATTTTCCCAACGAAAGTTGATGAACTTGTACATATGAAAAAGGCTTTTTTTTACATAGCTGGGTTCCCAAACGTAATTGGAGCTGTAGATGGGACCCTCATTCCAATTATTGCTCCTAGAAATGACGAGGCTAACTTTGTTTGCAGGAAAGGATTCCATGCTATTAATGTCCAGGCAGTTGTAGATGCATCTTTGAGGTACGCATTTGATTACAGCGTGTAAAAAGTGTTATTTCATCATAACTATTACAGTATTCTGTTTATTTCCTTGGCTTAATTTAGCCAATTTCCATGACGGCCGTCGGAACACAAAAAAGTATTGTTATGCCACCGATAATTAAAATATTTTTCTGTCAAATTTAGCAGCATTATATGCAGACGACAGCCTGTCATTTTTGAAACTCGTAGTTCAAAATGCGCTAGAATTGTCAAAGATTTTAAATTGGTCCATTCTTCAGACCCTCCTCCCATGTTTCAAATTGGATGATTTTTTATTCATACAATGATTTCGTGGATAAAACTTAAAATCTTGAAAAGTTTATAAAATAAAAATCGCGAGTTGTGAAATGCGTAATTAACGTTGGAAAAGGAAACTTTTAAATATTTAAAATTTCAATGTTATTAGCATGTGTATTTTTCCTGTTTAATGATTTTTTTTTACAACTTGGCTGCAGCCCCTTGCATTTCCGATTTATCGATGGGAGATATAAAGCCCGATAAATTATTTCAATACGTTAAATCATCGATCTTATTGTTACATTTATCAATATATAAAATCATTCACTTACAAACGTGACGTTTGGACTTTCATCAAGTTCGTTAGTTAAGGTCCAATTATTAATCCAACACATAAAACGGATATTTGCCAACACCAAGTTCCAAGTTCCAAGTACAATTGTGTGTCTAATAAAATGTTTAACCATTCGAAATTTGCAACAAACATTGACTGAAATTAAATGTGAGTGTCAAAAATTGTAAAATTGTAATTGTTACCGTTATATATTTAGATTCACAAACATCGTCTGTAAATGGCCTGGATCAGTCCATGATGCATTTATATTTAACAACTCATCAATATGCCAAGCCCTTGAGGAAAATGCAAGCGGATGGTTGCTTGGAGATTCTGGCTATCCCCTGAAACAGTTCCTGATGACACCCAAGTTAAACCCGTCAACATACGCAGAAGAAAAGTACAACTTGGCACATGCTAAAACCAGAGTCGTCGTAGAGCGTGCCTTTGGTGTTTGCAAATCTAGATTTCGGTAAATCTATCTTATTATTAATAGAGAATTAACATGAAAACGAATATTAAAAAAAGTGTGATTTTGTAACAGAATAAACGCGTCTATAAAATTAAGGCCAACACTGTTAGAATTATGTCTCCCCCCACCCCCCCCCCCCCACTTGTTTTTTGTCCTGTCCTTCACAAAGTTATTCCGCTCAACTCTACTGAAACTACTGAAGAGGTAAACATAGCAAATGTGTACTAGCACGTGACGATGGAATTTCGTAAGCAATAGGTATAAATCTGACAGTAAATTTTACTCGGCATTTTTGGATATATTATATAGGACTTTATTTGTCGGGCCTCGGTGGCCGAGTGGTTAAGGTAGTTCGTCTACTATTGATCACGTGGTCTGTCAACACTGAGATTGCGGGTTCGATTCTCACTGCAGGCAGGGTGTACTCGACTCCAATCTTAATTGACAAGGATTGCCAGTTTTCCTACCGCAGGTCGGGGGTTCTCTCCTGGTACTCCGGCTTCCTCCCCCAATAAAAACTGGACGCCATGATATAGGTAAAAATGGCTGAAAGTGGCGTTAAAACACCATTCAAACAAACAAACAGTTACTTGACATACAGTCACGGTTAGGAAATACTGCAGCGGCAGGGGACATTTGGCTACGTGTAGCAACTTGCCCATGTTTTTCTTGTGGTGTTCATGTGTATTGTATATTTTTGCAGTTGCATACATAAAACTGGTGGGTGTCTTCCTTTTACTCCAAGTAAATGCACAAAAGTTATCACAGCTGTTTTCACACTACACAACAGATGCATCGATGATAATTTGCCAATGCCCATATGTGACGATGACCAAGATGAAAATGTAGATGATATTGATTTTATCCAACTAGAATACAATGGAAATGGACAACACACAAGAGATAGGCTGATTCAACGATTTGCATAGTTATTTCTTCATATTTATTATATGTCATTGGTTATATTATTTAAACTTGTGTTGAATACACTTTTCCATAGCAATATTTTAATAGATAAAATGAACCAGTGTGATATTATGGAATGTAATGTGTGTATTGGTATGAAGGGTTATCGTTGTACACTGGAATGGAATCATTACCTTCATATTCATGTAAATAATTTACTAACACTCTCTATTGTGTTTTAAGTAAGTAAGTAAGTAAATAAGCAAGTAAGTATTTAAACTTTATTTAAAACAACACAAAGCTCTATATTCACATATTACACATTCAACACAATATGCAGAAGTTAAAAACATGCCACTAAAACATAGTTAAAGCAGTATGAAAGAAAGCTAATATATTAAAACTACACAGGACACATATATTTGCATTCCAGTTTACACACAATCTTAAACATGTTCCAGCATTTTAAAGAAAGCAGCATAAGTCATGCAGAATTATGAACATTAAAAAGCGTTAATATTCAGCTTAATAAAGCAACAAGCATGTGCATCATGTAGTATATTGTACTGATATTAAGCATATTAAAGCAGCTAAAGTATTAGAAATAATAAGTACTAAAAAAGAGATATAAAACTTGAAAGAATGTGATCATTGCTCTCTCATTGATTACCCAAACCCACTCTTTGAGGAAAACATCCCCCATGTCAATAACAAAGTCTATGTTTTTCTGTAGTAAACCTCAAATATCATTCAGATGAAAATTTTAAATTCCAGGTGCACAATGACACTATGTGACAAAGATTCTGTGTAAATTTAATCAAACTCCATCAATACCCACCCCCCTCTATATCTGTGCCATATATTAAAATTTAAAACTTAGAAGTTTAAGAAATAATATAATATATATTAGTTTGAGCAATTAAAAGACTAACTATTTGCAAGCAGAACAGAAGCATTTCCAATCATTCCAGGACTACTAAAGTTTTGAAATTTTAAGAAATGTGTTCAGTCCTAAAATGATCTGGTAGACTGTTCCATGTTAGGCTGCTGCATATTTGAAAGATTTCTTACCCTAGGTTGTTGTCTTTACTTTAAAAATTCGAGTATCTGAAAGAATGTTATCTTGCTGTAATGTTACAATACATATAAAGCACAATTAGAGGCAACATTGCAATACTTCATTTTCTATTTAAACATTATTTTCAAATAAATAAATTTTGCGAGAATACCGACTTTTGATTGGCTGGAAAATATTTTCTATCAGAGGATGGAAAACAAATTTGATCGTCATGGAGACAGGCACCATTTGACGTCATATATTACTCCACAGGAAACTAACAGTTTTTGTGTTGATCTCTTATTTCAAACATGTCAAGTTACATAAACAAAATTATTGAGTTTATTCTATTATTTGAATTTATTTATAAGTATTAACTACAAAAAATATTTTCTCCATCGAGGGATAACAAAATTTCCGTTGTGCACATGTAAAATATAATCCGCTACGCGGATTATACAATGTGCAAAACGGAAATTTTGTTATCCCTCGATGGATAAAATATTTTTTGCAGTTAATCCTTAATTGATAAATCTCTTTAAAATAATATTAAGGGGAAATATCTCTGAAAAAAAAACAATTACAGGTACATGTAAAAATATTATTTGAAAATTATTTAAGGAATATTATACAATTACTTTGATATAGGTCGCTATCAGGACTTATCAGCAAGAGAAAATGTAATATTCACCGAGCCGCTAGGTCCTTGTAATTTAATTTTAACTGTAAATCTTTAAAAAATTTTAATGGTAAAAAGCATTGATGATGTCATGGAACTATTTGAATTTTAACTGCATAATAATATGTCATAGGTCGCATAAGTTATATTGTATAATATGGGTTGTTCAATTTGAATAAACCAATCAGATTTCAGCTTATAAAGCAAAATAAATTATATAAATTTAATAACAGGGGATACGGCAAATGCAGGTGGTGATAGTGTTAAGTTTGTTTTTTTTAAGTTGACAAGTTCTTGCAATAGTTCTACTTTCTTTTTTTCAAGTTCAAGGCGTTCTTTCTTGATTGCTAATTTTTCCTCCTCTATATCCAACAGTCTCTTGGAATAATTTACTGTATCTGCATAAAAAATATCAGATATAATAGCAATATTTATTCAATGTGATATCTTCTTTTTTTGTATATTTACAAAGAATCATTCTTACTAGAAAACTGAAGGAACTAATCATGAAACTATACATCCATTTCTTAACTAGTTTAGGATTTCAAAATGAAAACTTTCATTTGAGATAGATGACAAAAGAATTGCATTTATATTGTTTCATCAAATTTAGCTCGGAGTGTAAATTGTGTTACAATGAATAAATGAAATGTATATTTTTCTAAAAGAAATACTCTACCTGAACTAATAATGGTCTTTGAGGGTTTCTTTATTTGTGAGCCTGCTATTAAATATAAATATGCATGCATCAAGTTCAAATTTTTTACTTGAATCAGCTATATACAAAACAAATACAAGTGATCATCTTACTACAGAATATTTATTATAATTGGGGAAAAAAAACTACTGAATCATCAAAATGATTGTTTATTGATTGAATATTTGCTTATTATTCAACCATTAATATTTCTGAGGGGCTCCAGTGGCATATTGATTGAGGTAGTAAGTCATCTTCTAATGTGTATGTCTAGTGCTAACAACGATTCTTACTGTGGGCATGGTGTGCTCAACTCCAATTTCAATAGGGAAATATTGCTCTTTTTACTATGTGAACTTGTGAAAAACAACAATTAAATGGGAAAGGGGGGCAAATCATTGGCAAGCTAATTTTTTACTGCAACTTAATAAGAATGCAGAGTTGGATAGGTGTAGAGAATTTAACACTTTGTATCTGTTGCTATATAAACATCCTTTTTTAAATCTAGAAAAGGGGGTTTTGTTGTTCAAGCTTGGCACTCGTCAAAACCCAATACCTACTATGCTGCAATGGAATACATTTATTTAAATAAAAAGAAAATGCAAATTTTCATTCATGTTCTTGAAATATTTAAATTAAGATAAAGAATGCACCAACCTGAAGCACATGGTTGATTGGAATTTACTTTAACCCTCTGCTCACTATTAAGGTTTGTTGGCAGCTTCCTTTTAAGTTCTTTAACTTGTCCAAAACCTGCAATTAAAATGAACCTACAGTAAACAAATCACTTTTAATAAGGATAAAATTTAAGATCAGCTATGCTGATGGGATAACGAACTATGAAAACAATATTCATTTATTGTCAGAAAATTAACTATTATTTATATATATAATTTTTTGTGGACAAGCATTAGAAACAGTCCAAGCATTCATCAACCCTTTCATGAAGTACAAATAAACTTTATATCTTTTGACTATGAATTAATATTGTTTTTATCATGCGACTCAAAAATACATTTGATACCAATGGAAAACATGAAAAAAGAGTGCACTTTTAGCTGATTTATGACTTGAAATTTTCTGATAGCCTGATGTTACAAACAAATATATTCAACAACATGTCGTTAACCCAATCAGAACACTAAATATCATAAGTAGTTACATGTAGGACAAGGGTACTAGGAGACTTCAGGCACTTACGAATAAAGCAAATATTTATTTGGCTATTTTTATTGTAAAGCACATGTAACGATTGCTGGATAAAATATGGTTAGCTGAAATTTTTTTTAAAATTTATCATTGCAATAAATTTAAACTTCTTAGTTTTACCTTTTTTATAATAGTCACAACTAACAGCTTTTAAATATATACTCCATGACAAACCATATAACACTCAATTACATAAATTATTTTGAGTGCTTCTTACCACTGCAAGAGGCCACTATAACAGGGCTGTTAACAGGACTGGGCAAGTCTGCAATGGAATCATCAGCCTGGGTAGAATTGTCTAAAATTAAAAATCGAGAGAGAGAGTGTATGTGAAGCAGTGTTATTAAATGCCAATTTTTTTTTTAAATATGAACATGAAAGAGAAAAATCACGATTTTGGGTAGGTATATCAATAAAGTTAAATATCATAGACTATATTAGTTGGCAAATCATATTCATATTAATCTTTCACCTGGTCCCTCTCTATCCATGTGGCAACAGTAGAAAGAGGGATAGAGTAAAAGATTTATTTTTTATTACATTGATAGTTAGCATTAGTTACCATTATGTGCCAAGCGAGACATTTTCTTCTTTCTTCATGTCAAAACATTCATTGTGTTATGTGCATGTCCTTTCTTAACTACATGTTATTTATTTAACCTCTTTTTGTCACAAGTAACAGACAATTACCAATATGAACATTATAGTAACATAGAATGCTTTGAATGTATACTTACCATCACATGTATCTAAACCTCCTGGTATACCGGACAACACATTGTCTGACAGTACTCCAATGACCTATAAAAGATGTACAATTTATAACAAAAATTTTTTTAAATGGCTTCCTGTAACTAATATAAAGACTATTTCAGAAACATTAAGATGCAAAGAATTCTGCTGAAATACTACTAACAGGTCTTTCAGTGTTGAATGTGCTTTACAAATTTTAATGAAAAACATATATAAATATGCAAAATTTTACATGTCAGAAGATTGATGTGTAAGCTATTATTGCCATGTGAACTCAATTTTTATTTATGAAAATCTTTAAATTTTAATTGAGTAAAAAAACAAAAAAATCTTGAAAAACCCTTGAAGTTTTGCTGTAGGTATTTCATACTTTTTCCTCCCAATTATTCAAACATACAGGTGCAGGTCCACCCCCTGTTTTCACAGCCTCTCTTTTTCTTGCCACTTCTTTTTTGCGTGTGTTACTTTGCACGTCCTGCCATTTTTTTTTCACATCTTTGACTGTTCTGACATCGACACTGCATGCATTTACACTGTACATTACAAGATAAAAAATTTTTGTAAGTGCTTACTAGTATATGCCTTATATCAACAATATCACTCATGCCTGAGTGATAGTATATTATCTGTGTGTTCTTATTAACCTTTATATGTAATGCTGTCATGATTTATTGCTATGCCTGCTATGACGGGTGGTAAATATATTTCTTGGTAATAACAGTGTAGTGTTTTTATACCATGTATTTTCTTATGCTTTAATTATAACATGTGCTTTAGCCAATGTTTTAAGTTCCTGCCTAGTTCTTTGGACTTTTTTATGCTTTGATCATTGAATGTTGGTATGCATATCTATACTGTTTTATGTGCATGTACATTTATGTATAAATTGTCTGCTTATATTTATAGTACTTAAAGAGCTGTCTAGACCTCATGTTTCTTTGTTAATATGTATATATGCCCACTCTAAAAAAATTACTTCAAATCAAATCAAATAAGCTTTATTTATAGTCGATTATGCAATAACATTTACAATAACATAAGCTCTGCTTACTTAATTACTTACTAAATATGATAAAAAATATATTGCACACTTTCTTCTTTAATCCTCACACTTTTTCCTTCCAAAAAGGTGATGAAAAATGTTTAAAATGAATAAAAATAAATTCAGTGTGTCGTGATAATATCGTATTTGAATTCGAGTAAAATTTTACAAAAGCTGAATGCAATTTACATTGTAAAAAAAATTTGACCCAACCACCCGTGCCAGATAGAACGATACAGCAATATTTTGGCTATTAATTAGTAATGTATTAGAAATGACTGAGGATTTCATATATTATATTTGTGCTCGTCGTGGTTAAGGAACAAATACTTAGCTGAGTAACAGGTGAAACATGGAACTGCACTGCATCTGATCCTGTAAATATTATATTAAACGTCAATATATAGAACATTATCAATCGGAAAACCTCGGATGATTCCGTTTTATTGCGTGTTGCATATTAAAAGGGGTACAACTCTAGTTAGTCAGCAAATTTTTATAACGTACAGTGTTGATCCTGTCGTCTGCAAGATAACATTTATAATAGGATATTTTATTCTGAATTTTGCTTACAAACAAACCTGTTGGTAATTTCCTGCCAGCATTTATTTTTTGTTGCTAATGTAAGTGACGGGGAAAACTTTCCCTTAATTATTTCCCAGTGGTCCGTTACCATTGTAACTAAAATGTCAAGTTCATCTGACGACCAATTTTGCCTTCGTGCCATGTTACGTTGCTACAGACGCATTACCTCCAACGTTAGAGAGTTCCATTCTTAGTCGTAAGTCGCAACACTTAAGACTTACGTTTACGACTTCTTTGGTGAAACAGTCGTATACGTGCACGTAGGAAAATCGTAAGTGTAATCGTAGACTTACGATTTACGATAACTTTAGTGAAACGGTCGCCTGAACTTACCTAGGACCAATACTATAGAAGACTAACTATTCATACTTTTTCTGTCAAAGAATTTCCTGTCCATTTGTACGTCCGATTTCCTAACTAAATTAGTTCGTTTGTTAGTTTTAATTTTTGTTTTGTTTTGTGTTGCTGTTTTTGTTTGTTGGGGTTGGAAACTTAATTGTTCTCGTCCTCCATATAGCCAAAATGAAGCTTGTTAGACGGTAAGTAACCATGTCTTTATGGTAGACCCTAATGGATTATTATATGTCTGTAGTTTTTGTTTCTCTGGCGTCGTTGTTACACTTCTATCCATAAATAGTTACATAATTGATGAGTATTAGCGATTTTTTTCTTCAATATATCGGATCTTTTTGAGTTAAAAATGGCTATTCAGAAAAAGGGATTTTGTCATATTTACTAATCTTCCATCCACAACGCTTTCAAACGAACACACATGCACAGTACCTCATGCTTGTTACATGATTATTCAATAACAATAGTATAAAATTGACAATTTGTTTATGTCTATATTTTAGAAGCCGGCGTTTTCCTTGGGAATCCCCAGTAGAATCTATAAATAAACGTTATTGCGTAATGTCAAGCAATTTAAATAGTGCCTTCAGTAAATGTCAATAATTAACATAAGCTCATTTGTTGTAACGAAATATTATATTTTGAACTTTATGTACATGTATGTAATAAGACGTTTATGAAAATAGTAATCAATGTACATGATCGTCATACTAAAAAGATTTCGTCAGAAAATATTTTTATTTATCACACACATGAAACGTTTAACTAAATTACAACAGAAAAATATTTTTCCTCTTAAATATTAAATTTGTTGTATCTATACTGGTGGCTGTGTATTGAAGAATTTCGGTAAGTATTTTTACAATTCTGTGTAACGGGCCTGTGAAGTTTTTTTTTAGTACACCAATATTAATAAATTATTCGCTTTCATTGTATATTGCAATATATTTATATATTTGATTATTATTGAAATTAATTAATCGGCTCATTTATATTACTTTTGGTAGATTTCGAAAAGATTAGTTACATAGTAGCTGCTACAAAAGGCTAAATGTCAAATGTCAAGTAGTGAATATAATATAAATGATAGAAAATATAATAAATGGCCGATTTAAATTATATATGAATTTATTTACTTGGTGCTTTTTTTTATTTCAACATTTTCCTAACTATCTTGCCAGTCACATAAATACATTTTAATTATAATGAATTTCTTCGTGTATTACTTATATATGTGAAAAAAAGATTCTGTCAGGTCAAAATATCAAGAAAATATAAAAACAATTTCTGACTGTTTTTGTTTTCGTCATTATTGTCAGCCTACAAAACATGGTACGAAGCTTCGACAAACACATGTATAAATTAATTAAGTACACTGCGGTCTATATTTCAAAATTAATACAATTTATATGTTTTAAATAATTATCAGTAGCTTCATGATGTCGTTAAACATTACACAAAAATGTCATAGCCGTCGTAAGGGGTGTGCAATCGTAATCCCCTTATACAAAAACGATTATGTTACCGAGGATCGATATATGTATTGTTTTAACGTCAACTAGGCTGCAGACGTCAGTATCATTGGCTGCAAAGACATCAAACCTTTTTCAGAAAGTCCTCCAATATTTTTTCTTTTATACCTGGGAGGATGCCGCTCCCATACCTATCCCCACAACTCCCTTTGCAGAGAAATAATTACGGCTAAAATTGTAACATAATGAATTCATGGTAAATCATGCAAATAACGACATATGAACGATAATAACCGTAAACAATTGAAATATTTATATTTTCATTAGATTGTAATAGGACAATCCCAGGAGCCTATTTTTTATATAAATAATCAACATATATACATAACAGACAGACCAACAAACAGAATATTACATTATGGTGTCGCATCAATATTCAAAAGTATGTAACATAAACACATGTGCAATAAAAAAAAATATTGGGACAGCCAGTTACATTTGACATAATACTTACACGACTGTATTGAGAGCTATATATACATCATTTACAAATAACCTATAGATTAAAATATTAAAAACTATTAACGATAAAACACAGAATTTTAAAGTGCTGAATCAAATTGCTATTCATTGGATCTATTTTTAGAAAAATGTGTTTTCCTTGGAAATCACCTGTAGAAAGCCTATAAATAGGAAAACGTTGCGAATACGTTTATTTCATAACGTGAGGAAAGTTCAAATCTGCAACGATTGTGAGGCTCTTGATTGATAAAAAATAAGTAAGTTAACTGAATTTTAATTTTTTTATGTCAAAAATATATATTACATATTCAATACTGCAGTTAATTGGTTAGTACGAACATTATTTCTGAACTAGAGAAAATAAACAAATAAAAATGACATTAAACCGCATATTGAACTGACATTCCTATTCTTCGTTTCTAAACTTGATAATATGAAATAAAACAAATTAATATAGTAAATTTCTTATATGATTTCGTCAGAAAATGTATGTATCAAACAATATGGCCCATACATATAATTCTATATGATGGATTTTGGGGATGATTTTTGCTAATTAATCAATCAATCAATAAATCAAGTCAAAATTTACATCTATATTATATTTTATTCCAAAAGTAGTTAGTGCTTAGTATTTATCAATCATAAGTTAGTTGATCTATCGTGAATAATAACTTACGCTGTATGTAAGTCAGTTGGATATTTATAAATAAATGTGACGAAACAATTTATTAAAACTAGGTCACGGTTTAACTCAACGTTTTTTAATGGTTATCGCAGCCGCCACAGGGTGCAGTCGCCCTGTTTTATAACAAAAATATTATATTTGCAAGCGCGGATTAAGGAATTAGTGTTAAGGGGCGCGAAGGTTCTACGTTCATGCCAGAACCTTAGTCAGGAGCGGAACTCCAGGAAGCCCAGGATTAACCAAATTGTGATAATGAAAAGTAATATTTTATTACGTTTTTCCATCATATGGTACAATCACGAAAAAAATTCGTGAGCCCTTTACCGCGGGTAAAATGTTGTCTAAATGAACATACTATACACTGGTTTTATAAATTGTTCTCTTCGCAGGTTGTTGAAAATGATAGATACTACAAGTTCGTTGTACGATTTGGAGGAAGCATCATGTGAGCGAATTTTCAAAATGCCAGAAAACCGTTTGATTGACGCCACTCTGACGGCTTTAAAAACCGGAAATCTATCTCCATTGGTCAAAGAGGAACTGAAATATACAATACAATCTAGAAGATTGGCAACAGGAAAACAGGAACTAAAAGTCGACTTCCCTGTTCAACTTAAATACAATGTAAGTTTTATTGACTAGTCTTCATTGTTTTAATTTAAATATGTAAGGTCAGAGTAATACAAGGAAAATGATGCGGCAAAACAATGTGTAGGTATTTTGTATTACTACCTTTTATCACTACCTTGTAAAACTACAGTGTATTTCATCTAAAAAATATTGTAAAAGTGTGCATCAAGTCCTTGTTCCAAGTCAAAATCTAGACATCCTAAGGGGGGCTTTGTGAAATTAAACAATTATGCAATTTGTCTTATTTTAGAAAATGTACTTCTCCTATATCCCCCATTCCCAACCCGACTCCAAAATGTAACAAATTTAAGGTCCAATACAAACTGTCTTTCCTCCAGTTGATGTTGCCTTGGCCTTATGTGTGACTTGTCATTCAGTTCTAATTGTATTTTAGCTAACTGAAGAAGAGAAAGATAAGATAAAACGAAGAAGAGAACAAAATAGACTGGCTGCTCAAAGGTTTCGTGACAGACGAAAATTAGATGCAGATTTAATATGTAAGGTAGTGATCCGTTTCTTGTTTTATTCTGACGTGTCAATTTGCTTCAAATGTGTACCGTAAATGCATGTAGATTTTTTAAGCCTGTTTAATTGTTCCTCGATTACAGAATGTGTTTTATAATTATTTAGAATATAAACATATTTTGAACTAGTGCCAGAAGGGCATTTATAAAACGTTAATAATAATCTACAAATTAAAATAAACACATGTATGTCTAGTGTGAGATAGAAATGCAAAGCAATAAAAAAACATTTAAGCAAGCACATGAACACGTTAGGTATAAAGTGTAGTAAGAACGTAGAGACCAGATATTAGGGAGCATGCCGCCTTACACTGCATGTCTTTGAGTGCTTGATTTTCAAGAAGTCATAGTAGCCTCGGTTGAGCTTCCGGTCCATTTGACACCATATGGCCGTTAGTATCATTAACTATTTGATATAATATACGTTTAACCCATTAAGTGTGTAGACTAAGTATCTACAAATACACATAACCTGTATGTTAAAGGTTTTAACAAGAAATAAATTTTTAAGAAGCAATTGTACCTTCAAATCTTTTAATGCAAATGATAGAAGTAAACTCATTAATTGTACGTTGTATTTTGTTCCGGGCAATATTTTCGTATATGACCCTGAGCAAAATACAATGACAAGTAGGATTGGAAATATGTCAAGTATAATATTATCTTTTATGCTAATATAAGTTTTATTGCAATTGTTTATAGCACATAAAAACACTGGAAAACGAAAATATTGCAAAGAAAATTGAATTGGAGAGATTACAAGAGGAGAAATCCCAGCTACAGAGGATGCTGCAAGAACATTTGTTGGTTTGCCACCGTGTGTATAACCCTGATGTCATATAAAGGAAACAAAGGATAATCCACCAGAGAAACGAGCAATAGGATTAAACAAATCCATCTAAGGGGAAGTAATTGGCACGGACTGTGATCACCAATGTATTTATTCATATGCTCAAATATGAAAATGGAGAAATTTATATATTGTACCAAGTGCAATCGCATGTTAAACACGTGATGTTGAAATACCCCTATCTGGGATACATAACAAGGCGCAGGGTGTCTTTATAAAAAATACTAAGAATACAATCTGTTGATTCGTCATAGTATTACAATTGTAGTGTGGAGAAGTTCTTCTTCATTTGTGGAATTTTATTTATTTATTTGCCATGAGGAAGACATGAAGTCGTCTAGAATCAATAAAAATATATGTAGAAAGCAGTGTAAATGATAAAATGATACTGCACAGACTTGCATCTATTTTTGCACTGTATCAAATTGTAGTATATATATAATATATATAAATGCTCAGACGCTTTTTATCATTGTATACAACTTTAATATTTTTGTCAAAGAATACACATTTTGCATAAAATTGTATATTTATTATAGTGATATGTTTATTGAACGCATCCTATTGGGAATTTTTTCATTGGTAGATCACACATTTTTTGTTTTGGGTTTTAAATTTTGACCTCCAAAATAGAATTGCCCGTCAGTGATCGATGTGTAGTAGGATCTGTTGAGTAATTTAAAAAAAAGAAAACAGATTTCGGTATGGAAGAACCCTTGGTGGTGGGGTGTGGAGCGTATTGGTTTGTTTGTTTGAATGGTGTTTAACGTAATTTTAGTCATTTTTTCAGCTATTTCATGGCGTCCAGTTTTTATTGAAGGAGGAAGCCGGAGTATCAAAAAAACCCCCGACTTTCGTAAGAAATACTGGCAATTCTTGTCAATTAAGATTTGAGCCGAGAGCACCATGCCCTCAGTGAGCCTTGAACCCGCAACCTCAGTGTTGACAGACCACGTGATTAATAGTAGACGAACTAATTGTTTTGGTCCTTAATGATATGAGGTTTAATGAGTATGACATGGAATAAAGAAACTAACTCGTTAATCTTTCTCAATGCCAATCTAAATGACATTTTCACTTGCTGCTCATTTTATTATTGTAGCGGCGTCCACGCAAAAAAGAATGCTGCAAGTGAAGATTTAAATTTTAATTAGATTTCCACGCCACGACAATAACAAACGGAAAAGGGGGGGTGGCAAGTTACAAGATTTTATTTTATTTAGATTGGTTGGGAACAAATGATGATTTATTTCTTGTTTATTATAGTTAATTTGAAATATGAAAGTGAAACGTTTATAGAATGTATCACTGAACAATAATTTATCTACTCTCTATTTCGAAAGGTGAACTCGATACACTAAACTGTCAAAATCAAGAAATACTGGTCACATTTAATATAATCTGTTCGTTAAAGAAAATATAGTCGTAATTTATATAAATCTTCAGTGAAATATATATAAATTTGTTTAATTCGTGCAAAGGAAACGATATGCTCTTGGAGCTGTATCGGGACCCATATCGAGACCCATTCGTCATTTGATTTTGACCACAGTCTAACTAAAGAAGGCGAAGTTAAACCATAATACGAAAACGCAAAAATGTTACCTACATATAGGTATGGCGAAACATTTAAAAAAAACTAGGTCTTCGTTTCAATAATTAGCGGACCCACTCCTCATTTGATTTTGATAATAAAATAGTGATCTCATCTAAAATGACTAGCACGTCGGACTCGAACATAAAACGAACAACATGACTTGGTGGAGTTTTTAACGTCATACAACAACCTAATGACCTTGGTCATTTCTTATATACAGGTATGGCGTACCAGTTAAAAAAAACTAGGTCATCATTGCTATTTTTAGCGCGTACATTTATGTATTTATAGAAACGGAAATTCCCCTGGAAAACACCATGCGTCACATTTAATGTAATCTCTTCATTAAACAAAATATAGTCGTAATTTATATAAATGTTAAGTGTAATATATATTATAGGAATGCTTTTTATTTGGGAAAGCTGTATCGGGGCCCATTCGTCATTTGATTGTGACAATATAAACTGACAAGGACGGCGAACCTGAACAATAATACGAACGCAAAAATGTTACCAGTAAATACGTAACAGTAAAAAATGGTCTCAAACAATACGAAGGCAAAAATATTTCTTATATATAGGTATGACGTAACCGTTAAAAAATAGGTCATCATTGCTATATTTAGCGTGAATATCTATGTATTTATAGAAACGGAAATTCTCCTGGAAAACACCATGCGTATAAATATAGAACTGATGCAATTGTATGAAAATATCGATCCAATATACCGCTCATGCGTAAAAAAAACTGATAATTTGTTTGTTTTGTTTGTTTGAATGGCGTTTAACGCCACTTTCAGCAATTTTTCAGCTATATCATGGCGTCCTATTTTGGGGGTGGGAAGCAAAAGTAACCGGAGGAAACACCCAACCTGGTAGGAAAACTAGCAATCCTTGACAATTAAGATTAGAGTCGCAATCCCGGTGTTGAGAGACCACGTGATCAATAGTAGAAGAACAACCTTCACTACTCGGTCACCGAGGCTCCTAATTCAAGTTCGGGATTTTCGGCGATTATTTTGATCAGAGTCTGAAAATAAATGTCAAATAAATTCAAAATTAAGAAATCAATTTTAAATCAAAATCTTATTATAACTGGTAGACATTCAATAATTTTAAATCCGAATTTAGGATTGGTTAACATTAATTAGTGTTCATTAAATTGGACGTGTTGGCTTTGGACCTTCTTGAAAAAAGCTAAATGCTTGTATTTTTGGTGTACATCTATTCATTTTTATTTATTCATCGTTGGGTATCACTTACAAATGTGTATAGATGTATATGGGACCTTAATCGGAGACTAAAAATTGCGGATTTCAGTTTTCTAATCGTTTTACCGGAGAGCCATCGATTGACTTAATTATTATATTATAATTGATAGTAAGTGTGTAATGTACTTCAGAAATTTATATAGTTATTGTGTTCATTACTTTTGGTTAGTTAATAAATCTCGAATGTCTGTTTTTTTCAGATTTGGTTCCGTTTTGTTCCAATTTTTTTTTGTTACTTTTCTAAGCATGCGGTATATTTGTACATAGGAGGTACAAGTCTTAGCTTTTGCACAGTTTCCTCAAAATGATTAACAATGCACTAAAAATTGTTAGATAACTTTTTAGAAGAATTTTGCGCTGCAAGTCACCTATTCACTGCACAAGTAAAGTACCAAATTCAGTCTTATTAAGCCGTATTTGCACAAAATTAACATTTTACAAGGCGCATTTAAAGTTTTATGTCCGCCAATAAGGGACAGACCATTTAACTTGAAGGGGGGTCTTGGTTTTTTGTTTTGGTCAGAAAAAATATTTATTTTTTTAAGGCGTCTGCTTCCAAAATATTTTTTTCATCAAAAATCATTTTCAAAATTTTTTTTTAGGAAAAAATCAAGCCCCCCCCCCCCCTTGCAAATTAAATGGTCAATCCCTAAAAGTCGGGGACATATAGATTTTCTGTCCGTTCTTTTGTCCGTTCCACTTCAGGTGTACTTTTGCGTTTAAGCTTTTCATCTTCTTTAAAACTTGATAAACATTTACAACGTTCTGGCCAAAGAAGGGGTGTGCCAAATTTTTCAAGGTTGAGTAAAATAGAGTAGAGGGGGCGGGTTTTAAACCAATATGTGCCAAGCGGGACATCAGTGTAGCCGAGACGAGCTTTCTTGCTTTGTTATGCTGAAAGAAAAAAAAATATTAAAATGGCGGAGTTCAGCGGCCTGATGGGAATATATACGACTGCCAAATACATTTTTTCTTCTAATTAATCATAAAATAAAGGTTGGGATCGATCTTTGGTAATTTTCTATGTTTAATACGGGAGTCATTTCCTTTCATTGATGTTTCAAACATTTAAAAACCTTATGAATTATTTACGATAAATTTTGATATGTTGTTTATTATTTAAATTTATTTTGTTAATTGTCAAAATTAAAACTTAAACAATTGGAAGGTAGGAAAACAAAGTATTAAAGGAGAAACGGTAAATTTTGTCAATTGGAGTTATCACTCTGTTTGGATGTGTGTCTGTTCGTCCTTTTGCCCCGGTTCCATCCGACATTTTTTTTTAATTCTTTAATGTATTATGTTACTGGTACCTTCTAATGTCTTTTATTTAAGGAATACTTCAAATTTCTGAACAGGTTATACGATATAATATGGTTTGGGTCTGTTTACGCCTAATAAACCGGGAAGCGGTTTATGAATGGTGTAAACAGATCCAAACCATATTATATCGTATAACCTATCCAGAAATTTGAAATATTCCTGATAATTCAATTTTAACTATAAATCTTAACAATTTTTATGGTAAAAACGTCGATGACGTCATGGAACGTTTTAAATTTTAACGGCGTAAGAATAGGTCATAGGTCACGCAAGTTATTTCTTATAATATGGGTTGCTCGATTTGAATTGACCAATCAGATTTCAGCTTACAAAGCAAATTAAATTATTAATTGGTAAACGTTTAGAATTTTTTGTGTTTTTGCGGCTGGTATTTTTAACATTTCCAATAGGAAAAAAGAACTGTAAACAGGGAAAATGGTAAGCAATAAACGATCTGCGTGTACTTCGTGTCGGTAATTGAGTACAAGTGCATTACACATGTGTACATGTATACTCCACCAAAAGTAAAGGATCTCATGAGTTGTTTTCAAATATCACTGTAATATTTTTGGTTTTAATCGGTTTAATGTCTTAAGTACATGTACTTTGCGTTACTTACCTGTTGATCGATCTATTTAAAAGTACTCATGTACTCGTTCCTTTTTTCTTCCAAGTTAAAGGTGGTGAAACACAATTATTGTGTACTATACTTAAGCCATTTAGAACTTAGCCCTTTATGCCTCATAACATGGATTATCAGACCATGTGGTTCACTAAACTGAATCAACGGATTCGTTTACACAGAAAGGCGTCAGTGTCCACAAGAGAGGATCTTGTGTCTGGTGTGTAAGAATGTGTCAAGTAAATGAAAGAAAATGGTTGGTTTCAGGGATGTATAAATCTCCTTCAATGTCTGATAATGGATTTATCAATGACTTTACGAACACATACGATACAATATCTGATGTAAGTGACAGTCGATTTTTTAGGCGACCTAAAATAGGTTGTCAATACTAATTCTTATTTGTGATATATTTGATATTGAGAGTGTGGTAAAAGAGTCAACATGTTTCACAAAAGGTGATAAGCCACACTTAATGATGTTGTGCTAACGAACAATGCAAAACATTGTAAATTTTTAACAGAGGTATAAGTGATGTTAATATGGAGGTAGTACGAATGCCATGCATATACCAGCGATCATCAATTGATAAAGCGTTTGAATAATTTGAATATCTGTTAACTGTCATTGATAAACATATTCCACTCAAAAAGGAGACATTTGCAAAAACAAGCAAATTTTATGAAGAAACATCTTAGAAACGCCATATATGGAAAAATACAGATCAGAAATGTAGGTCAACGGTGTTAACAAAGTAAATACAGGCTCGATCAGAGAATTATATTTAGAAAGGTGTGTTGTGGCCCTAAAACAGAACGAATGTTTGCCCACAATTGATTGTTTGTTTGTTTGATGGTGTTTAACGCCACTTTCAGCAATTTTCCAGCTATATCATGGCGTCCAGTTTTTATTGGGGGAGGAAGCCGGAGTAGCCGGAGAAAACCCCCGACCTGCGGTAGGAAAACTGGCAATCCTTGTCAATTAAGATTGGAGTCGAGTACACCCTGCCTGCAGTGAGAATCGAACCCGCAATCTCAGTGTTGACAGACCACGTGATCAACAGTAGACGAACTACCTTGACCACTCGGCCACCGAGGCCCCTGCCCACAATTGAACCTTTTATAACTAACAAAGGCAGTTATTTTGATTACAATATGTAATAATGATAATATAATTAACCATCAAAGAACTGTTGCCGAAACCTTTAATAATGGTATATCTGTAAAAATAGTCAAACTTGTCATAAATAAATCTATAGAAAAGGCCACTTTTCCTAAAAAGCTGAAAGGGGCTTAAATATACCCCTTCATAAAAGAGCTCCCAACTAACTACAGGTATATAAGTATACTGCCAGGGGTGTCGAAACTCTTATCTAAACATATATAGCCATAAATGTACAACTTGTTCAGTATTTTAAAAAAATGTGTTCACCTACATCTCTTTGCATTCCATCCGGGTTATGGTTGCATCACATCCCTTATGCAAATATAGAAGATTGTAAAAAGGCAATAGATGATAATAAACATGTTGCTGCTGTGCTTATGGACATCTCTAAAACTACCACACAATTTGTTTTTTTTTAAATAAACGCATACAGCCTGTCTGATTCAGCATTAAAATTGATGACTGGCTTTTTGTCAGAACGAAAACAATGTGACAAAATTGAGGAAATGCTTGGAAAGATATATATAAAGGAGACTCACAAGGTTCCATTCTTGGAACTGTGATATATGTTTCTCAATGATATTTTTAATTTTGTTGATCAGAGTGTATTGTATAATTATGCAGAAGACAATACGTTGTCACACGCAGACGAAAACTAAAATAAGGCTGTGAAAAGTTTGGAAAGGAAAGTTTTTTTTTAACACATATAAATTGGTTTTCTCACAAAACCTCCTCAAAAACATTACTCTTAATTTTAATGGAACGTCTATAGTCAAACAACTGGCAGTGTCATTTGATTGCCAATTGAGATTTAATACATACATTTGTAAAAAAGCATATCAAAAATTATATTTTTTTAAAACGTATATAGGTAAAAATTTAAGAAAACAGAGTAAATCTACTATTTATTTTATAATGAGTAATTTTAACAATTTCCCAATAGTCTGGTATTTCTGTGGTAAAAATAACACATAAAAAACGGAAAAAAATCTAAGAAAGGGTACTTCGGTTTATTTATGATAACTATACCTACACATATAACTATTACAAAAGACTGGCTGACCTACTTTAAAAATAAGGAAATTTAGATGTATTGGCAACTGTAGTGCGTAGAATTTTACATGGAAAATGTCCATTATATTTGCAGGATCTATTTACGTAAAACAATACTAAGTGCAATTTTAGGTAAAATATGTTGAAAATTCCGCGGTTTTGAATTGTACTCATTTAAATATAAAAGGTCTAACTGTGGGGTGTATTATCACATGAAATAATGGTAGAATCTAGCCTCAATCACTTTCAAAGTTTTGTGAAAAAACGGAATGGCGACTTGTGCCCCTTTAAATCACATCCAGCTTTAAGTTTTTATATGTTATTAGTAACCATTTTATTTATGCTGTTACATGTAGTTCTTAATATTAGATGCATTTTTTTATTATTGCTTTTACTAGTGCCTGCTTGATTATTATGCGTGCTTTTTATGTTTTTATGCTTAGCTCATGTCTCTAGTAGTGCTACACAACTCTGTACTTTGATATGCTCTAATGTTTTCGTTTCTATTGTTAGTTAGGGTCATTTACTGCCTTGGTATTTGATAAGAAATGGTTAGGTATATGTCATTTGATTAGTGTTGTTTAATATAAGTCATGCCATTGTGCTGAATGAATGGCTGCATGTATATGTATTTTATTTGCTAATAGTCGGCCAAAAGCTCTTCAGAACTTATGTTTTCTATTATTCGACTGTCATTAAAAGTTTTATGATTATGCTTATGTTGTCGAGAGGTTCTGGAACTTCTTCGTCAAATTTACAGGTAATCTTGTTTAGTTTAAAATAAATTAAAGTGTACTAGAAGTTTGATGCGTTGCATTCTTAGTCTTCATTCATGATAAAGGTATAGTAGCGCCACCTCACGAGGGTTATGGCAGTCACCTCACGAGGGTTATAGCAGCCACCTCACGAGGGTTATAGCAGCCACCTCACGAGGGTTTTATGTCCAACAGTTAATGAAATGCTACAAACAATGATATTATTGAGGATTTGTTAACTGTGTAAGGCTAGTAATAACAAAACAAAATTCAGTACAGACATGTTGTGGTAAGCGTTCCCCCTTCTATGATGTGGTGTTTGTTTCTGTTTGTTAATGTAGTTCGTCTACTATTGATCACGTGGTCTGTCAACACTGAGATTGCGGGTTCGAGTCTCACTGCGGGCAGGGTGCACTCGACTTAAACCTTCATTCACAATGCCACTTTTCTTACTAAATGGAGGGGTGCCATGATATAGCTAAACAATTCCTGAAAGTGGCGTTCAACACCACTGAAACAAAAACAAACAATACATTTCTAATTGCAGCTGGTAATAGTTCTATTTATATGATGACGCAATTATTATTTATCTAAAAAAACATGTCAATAATAACTCACTAACTGATTTAAATATTTTTGTTTAGCGGTTCGGTGCCTTGTTTGATTTCACCATTGAGTTTGTTTCCTTTAATGATTGATCCCTGTTATTTATTTTTATTTTATTTATTTTTTTTTTTTTGCTATTGTGAGTCATCCTTGGTAAACAAAGTTTACTGTATAAAAGGATAAAATTGCATCCTTGTGTATATGTTATTATTTAAATCGTTTTTAATGGTGTTTTACGTCACGATCAAATTTTAACTTTTTGCTATATCAGGGCGTCCAGCTTTTTTCAGGGGGAAGAAGTCGATATACTTGGTCACAATCCCAACCTTATATGGAAAACTTACAATAATTGTAAATTAAATTGGTGTCGAGCGGTTCCTGTCCGAATTTAATTGAATAATTATCATAATTGACGAAATACAATCTTTGCTACAATTTGAACTTTGTGTGTATATATTTATTTAATACATTTATATTTCACAACTGCTCCCAGTGTAATATTAATATAAATATTATTCACAAAGGATAGTGGGATAAATCTGGTCCAAACTGCAAGTGCACATATAGACACGTGCACCGGTATACCTATTTCCCCGTGAAAGAATAGGTATGCAGCTCTTTTTTAAGAATAATCGGTCGGTAAATATTTTGTTTCTTGGCAATAAGCCTTTGGAAATATTAACAATAAATATATATGAATAGTGGGAGTCAATATGGGTTTTTCCAAATTCTTTACTCAAGGATTATAATGTAAAAAATCATAGCTTGTCGAAGGACCACGTGCATCTGCAGGAAAATCGGTAAGTAAGAAGATAAAATTTAAAAATGATTTCAAAATTAAACAATCAGTTTGGTAAAATAGTAAAATTCACGTGACCTCAAGTGAAAACGGGTTAAATTGAGATTTAAATCTTAATATTCGTTACGATCAATAAATGTTCCTTCAATCATATTCCTATACATTGTTGAAATGTACAGGAATTTGACCCTGGGGAAAAAATTGTGGCGAACGACGTAAGCGTCATTCCTCCCAAGTCAGGGGTTCTGAGTCCGTGTTCATTCCGGTAGGATGCGTGAGCGTTTATTAGCCACATTTCTCCCATAATGATATGCGGTCAGTAGAAGCCCATGGAGGCTCCGGTTTAATATGTCCATCAAACCTTAATGTCATCTGAACTCATTAACATAAAACTCAGGAAATATATATATTATGCAGAAAACATAACGGAAATTCAATTTTGCAACATCCATTATGATCGAAATTAGGAATATTGTTAGAATTATTAATCAATATCAAGATTATATTTTATAATGTCCTCAAATTGTATTTTATTTACCATTATATATTTCAAACATTTATTATGTTGGTATTTTAATAAAACTTTAAAGAAATTAAAATCAAGATCATTAAAAAAATTATTCATATATTAATAATGTAACTGTTACTGAATGTAGTGTTTTTTTATCTTTCATTTGTTACACAAAAGTTTCAGAACGTAATAAACAATACAAAGTGCCTATTAATTTAAAGTAATATATAGTTTTATATAGCGGATTTGGCCGAGGGGTCTAGACCGCTGGACATAGTGCAGGCGAATTGGTGCCACAGTGTCACAACGGTGTGAGTTCGAATCCCGCTGAGGGAAAGCAAAAATTTGACATTGTTAAAAATCTAATTCAAACAGTTGCTTTTCAAGTCCGCCAGCCGTGAACGTGCCGTGCTGTTACTTGGCTTTCCTCAAATATTCCAACAAGATGTAATCAAAATTACCAAGGTGACAAATTCCTTACGCCAGACGCGCGTTTCGTCTACTTAAGACTCATCAGTGGCGTTTAACTCTAAATGCTTCAAGTATTTTTTCATTCGGTGATGGAATGATATAAGTCCACCGGGATCGTGTAAAAACACAATACAGGTAGTTCAAAATATTATATAAACGTCTAAAGAGTCTACCAACCAGTAAAGCTTATTAAGTATCGGATCGACAAATGTTTATGCTGTATCGTCATGTTTGTCGATCCGATACTTAATAAGCTTTACTGGTTGGTAGACTCTTTTAACGTTTATATACAATAAATAGATGTGGGACAATGTTATAGTTAATTTATGCCATATTTCGTCCAAAATGATATGGAATCAAATTCCAGTGTTTAACGTACATATACTTAACATAAGATTTATATAATTTATCATGTTTGGTGCTGAACTGCATCCTGTTAAATTCTGCATTATACGAAACATTTTAAAAGTAGTACAGGAAAATTACATGATATTAATAAAAGTGAAAATTACTTCAATAAGAGAAAATATAAGCATTTCCCAACAAAAGTACATTTTTATAAATATAATTACAACATTTCATTCCGCGGCCACTAAGGATATTGGATAGAGACTTCAGTAACCATCGAGAGTTTGTTCTTCCTTTCATTCTGACTTATTATTATGATTGATTGATTGATTAATTGATTGATTGAAAATTCCTAAATATGTATATTGACCGTTGCATTTATGTTGTGTGTTTAGTTTCCGGGTTTTATTGTAATGGACTATGTGATGATGGAGCGAACGTGGCATTAGAACCCCTGACTTGGAAGGATGACGGTATAATAAATCGAAATAGTTCAAATAACACGTGCTCATTTCAATTTGTTAATTTTGCGAAAAAAATATGTTTAAGCTTAAACAAAATTGAATTTTTGTATACCTGCTGTATAGTATTAGATTTATGGTATTAATATTTCAGTTGCAGAATAAGAAGGAGTAAAGAATGATGGCAGGAAGCTGGGAGGGAGGAACGTGCGAATCACTGACCCTTCTACCTTTCATGCCATTCATTTTTTTTTCATTAGTTGCTTCTACCAGTGTAGGCTTCTGCTATGTAACAGTGTTCCAGGCACCCCGTTTGTTTAAAAAAATGCGTTTTACGCAACTTTAATCCGTTGTTATGCGGCTGTAACATGGTGTCCAGTTTTATTTATGAGAGGACTCCAAGTATAACTAGACGTGTTTATTAACTATTTTGTTTAATTTGCGCAATCATACAACCGATATGCATATTTAAGTATGTCATTGCTATTAGTTGCTAAGTAAACTCGTGGGTGATGGGTTTTCCCCAATGTGTATACACAGACAAATTGGTAATGTCCGTATACAGAAAAGTGGCTGCATTTATACGCCGAAAAAATTCAACTCGTGCGTGGTAAAAGGTTTTTAACTAGTTTTAATTTTTTTACCAGTTGTTATTAAGCAATATTATACAAAACATGAAATTCAGTTCCGCAGTAAATAGTTATTAACTAAAATCGTATAAGCGGAACGTACGCTACTGGTTGTATATTAAATTTAAACTGTGCATTAAAAAGGGAGTGTCAGGAAAAATGAACTATGTCAGCATTTTCTGTTCCTGTCATGAAACCTTGATATTGATTGGAATAATATTTTTAATAATTTATTTAAAAAGGGATAAAAATGTAAATGTTTCCTTATTTTTTTTTGTTTTTATCGCTTGTTCTTTTTTTTTCGTATTCCGATATCGTAAAATGTGAATGTCGCTATTGCTGAATTCTAAACTTGTTTTTTGAATTCGTACTGTTTTGCTGAATCAAAGTGGAGGGATAATTTGTATGTAAGATGTTACACTGCTAATAAACAATCACATATCAAGAATACGTAAAGGTCGTTTCATGAGGATTTACATTTTAAAATATTTCAACCATAAAAACTGAATTTCTTTACAATTTGTAGAAATAACAACTTTCCTGGCGACGATGTTCGACTTTTATACTTCTGAGACCAACCAATGTAATTTTGACCTTTATCCTGTCGACACCAACCAATGTAATGCTGACCATTGTCTTGGTGATACCAACCAAGACAGTGTGGACTTCGATACTGCTAAGATCAACCAATTTTGTAATGTTGACTTCTATACTTCTGAAACCACTCCATATTTGGGAGAACATTGTTGTGAACCTTTCCTGAGTTTAAACAATAATGAGTTGTTTCATGCCACTATGGTTGCCTTGGAAACTGGAAATATATCTCAACTAGCAAAAGAGGAACTGAAATATACAATACTATCGAGAAGGTTAGCAACTGGACAAGGTGAACTCAAGATCGATTTTCCGGAACCAGTACAGCATAAGGTAATTAAAAGAATTTTTTCAATCCATTCGTCACACCACTCTTCGTTAACACAATACTTATAATGTTAGCTAGACTTAAGTTTTTGAAGAAATAAAATTTTACTTGCGCTACAATTTAAAATAAAATGTATACATAATACAAATACATTCAATTAATTTTATTTGTGAACAGAGGCGAACGTATATGGACAGAACATACGTGTATATATAAATTTAAAAAAAATAAAATAAAAACTTTATCTTGAATATGTAATATGGTAGCTACAAGAAGCTTATCATTTATACTGTAGCTAACATACGAACCCCCCTTAAAAAGACAGCAAGTTCATGGACCATTTGTTGTATATACATCTAGTAATAATATATTTTAAAAATCTGCAATTGTTGGGAAAAGGAAGTGGATAAGAAGACTGGAACATCACCAATTCAATGTCCTTTAATCAGTGGCTTATCGTACACTTGCTGGCCAAGGTTCATACTGATGTTCCTCCCCTCCGAACTTCATAAGGAAAAACACAAACACAGTACGATATTGTTAATCATTGTATTAGAAAAAAAACCGTTTCCTTAATAAGTGCAACGTCGTAACTACGTAAGGCGAGTTTATGGAATGCCATAGCTGTCTTCTGTGGTGGAATTTTCAGTAGTCTTAACTTTATATTCAGTACTTCATTCTTCATATTGAGTGGATTTTACATTATGTTTAGTAAATATTTCATTATGTTCAGTAGTTTTTTCATTATGTTCAGTAGACAAACCATTATGTTCAGTAGATACACCATTATGTTCAGTAGATACATTTATTTCATTATGTTCAGTAGATATTTCATTATGTTCAGTAGATATTTCATTATGTTAAGTAGATGACAGCTATGGCGTTCCATACGAGTTAATTACAGTTGAATTATGATGTTGCTTCTGTATATTTCACTTTATCACCAAATTTGCCACCTCCCAACTATTGCCGTCCAAGACAGAGACCACAATGGATATTAACAAGCTACGCCACTGATTGCAATACATGTATATTGCTTAACTAAGGACCATACTGAGTGGGTTACCAGTGCTCGACCTTCAGAGTGTCCCGGTGCGTCCTAGATGAGTGTGTTACCAGTGCTCGACCTTCAGAGTGTCCCGGTTCGTCCTAGATGGGGAATAGGGGATGACCTTCGCGGACCATATTTGGTAAAGTGTTTAGAGAATACTACGCTCTTTGCACAATAAAGACCCCTTTATTTCGAAATTATTGATTTTAACCGCTACAAAAGGCTAAATTCTCAGTCCCTACCCAGTACTTCATTTTTTTTCCAGTGGCAGTCAAAATTTTGTTTCCGTTGGTCCATCCAATCCTCTTGATTTATAGTTTGTAAACTGTGCTTTAATGTTTATGCTGCAATTTCAATAGTAAAACGATTAACACCAATTCAAAAATGTACACATACAGTTTAAATATTAGTCAGATTTGTAGAAAAAATATGTAACTTGTCTGTTTATTTATTTTATTTAACGTTTGTCGTGAAAGCGTGTACACTTTCCAGTACACTTTATTAACCGACAGTGTAGCCCTAAAAAGTATATATCTGTTAATTTCTAGTTAATGTATAATTTTCAAACTTAGATACGCCCTCTGTATGAAAAATAAGTAGTACATTTAAAATTGACTGGCGTTTATATTCCATACAATGTCACTGTTAATACTGAAAAATTGTACTTGATCATCCCTATCATGTCATCAATGATACCACGGTTTAATTACGCCAGACGCGCGTTTCGCCTAATTTTATTACGCCAGATGCGCGACTCGCCTGATGTGCTTGGATCTCCTGTAAGTCATGTAAGTCCCGAAATCATTATAAAATAACTTTAATTCAGGACTTAGGATATGCGCGTGGCGGACACTTCATTAAAATGTTTTAAAATTCCACCGAGTTTGGTTTTTATACATTTTTTTAAAATGTATCTTTATTTCTTATGGTTTATAGCATTAACATGTTCTCACAACGTATAACATATGCAAGCGGAACCAATCTAAGCTAGGTTTTTTTTAATAAACATACATGGTTAGTAGATAATAAAATGGATCTTGCAGCCATTTTTGAAAACAAGACTAACGTAACCCAAATACCATTGACAGAATAATTACCTAATACGGTTTAAAAAAACAGATTTATGTTCCTTTTATTACGTGTTGCATCAAATGATTTGAATTTTAAGTCCATGAATTGGCTTTTCTGTGTCTTTTGTATTGATCATATAATCAAGTTCAGTCAAGGCTTCAATTTCATTGTAGCTAAAGCACTATTTAATTATTTTAACGTAGGTGTATGTATTAAAGGCTTTATAATAACTATAACTTTCCTCTCCTGCTATTGGGGAATAAATCAGGGGTATAGTACGAAAGCCCAGAAGGCTCATTCGAAATTCGAGAATCGAAATTCGAAATTCGAGATTCGAGATTCGAAATTCAATATAGTTATAACCAATCAGATTGCATGTGACATAATCGTCTACCAATCAGAATAGTTCTTATATATTCGAAATTCGAGATTCGAAATTCGAAATTCAATATAGTTTTAGCCAATCAGATTGCGTGTGACATAATATCTACCAATCAGAATTCCTTGGTTATATCGAAACTACATAAAATTTGGTTGAGTAGTTTTAGGGGAGTTAATGCGAAAACCATGATTATTGAGGATTACTGAAAATTCCTAAGTTCAAAGAGCCATAACTACCATATAAATTTAGGAAATCAACAATTCCTGATAATATGCACTACATATATGGTGTACTAGTTACATACCAAGTTTCATAAAATTTTGTATAGTACTGAGTAGTTTCAGAGAATTTGTGCTGACAAGATAATTAATGGGTATTTTCAGCACATTTCTAAGTTCAAAGGGCCAAAATAAGCCAGTGGCGGATCCAAAATTTCGAAAAGGGGGGCACTGACTGGCCAAGGGGGCCACTTTGGTCATGCTTCAATGATTTCCTATATATCCAACCAAATTTTTCCGTCAAAAGGGAGACCCCCTCTGGATCCACCCCTGATAGCCCCCCCCCCCCCCCCCAAAAAAAAAAAAAATTCCGTTGTACATGTACATTTTTGTTTCTTGATTTGTAAAATCAAGATGTTATTGTAAAATGAATTCATTTGATAAAATAACAAATAAAGCTTATAAATTTGACTTTTTTAACAAAACCATGTTGAACAAGTCATTCGTTGACAAATATGTCGACTGTTAAAACACCAAATAAACATAATAGCACGTGGCTACGTTTATACAAGAATTATTCTGATTGGTAGACGATTGTGTTACACACAATTTGATTGGTTATAACTATATTGAATTTCGAATTTCGAATCTCGAATTTCGAATTTCGAATCTCGAGTTTCGAATCTCGAATTTCGAATTTCGAATCTCGAATTTCGAGTTTCGAATCTTGAATCTCGAATTTCGAATATCGAATGAGCCTTCTGGGCTTTCGTAGTATAGATATTTGTTCCATAAAGGTTAATTTTACAGAAATGTCACTGAAAAAAATTGTGAGTTTGTAATGATGCGAATAAAAATACTATTCACACCCCGCTGTGATAAAAATAGTATTCTCACCCCGCTGTGAGATAAATTGTCAAAATTATCGTACTTAATGGAATATAAACTATTAGTTTATAAATATTCATTTTGACCACGAAATTCCTTATTTATATTGTCTAATTAAAAGTTGTGGTGTTAAATTAAAATTGTGTATTAGTAAATAAAAATAACACTCACAAAGTAGTTCAGGAACGAAACTTTAGTTGAAACTGAACTAAACATATTTTTCAGCTTACTGAAGAAGAGCAAACAAAGATAATAAAAAGACGAGAACAGAACAGACTTGCGGCTCAAAGATTTCGTCAAAAGAGACGACAGAAGATGAAAACGTTAAGTCGGGTAAATTAGGCTAATTATATTCATAACAGTACCTTAGTGTTGCGACTAAATATTATACGTATACTTTATTAGAAACTTTCTCATGAATCCTCGGTGAGTATAGCGATTCCTTTTCTAACTAAATACATTGAACTTTGTAAATCATTATACTCACTTATCTGGTTTCAAATATCAGTGGGATTAATAATTGAGAAATCAGAGAAAATACGAACTCGATCAAATTTACCAACACTCTCAATAATAATTCGATTTCAAAAATCAACAAATTCAAAATTAGTAAGATCTACAAAACGAAATAACCACTTCGGGTATAGAAATAACTTCATTTCTCAAGTAGAATAAACGACAAAAATCGAAATAGAAGATTTTTTTTATAAATAATACTCATAAAAATGTGTTGTAAAAATCTACAACTCTTTGAAAATAAAATTGAATGTAATAACAAAGTATCGAACACAAAGGAAACTATCAAAAAAGACAATCCAAAAATCAAAGTCCAAGAAACCGTCAAACTTAAGAACCAATAACCAAAAATATAGCAAATACAGCAATGGTCCTGACTTAGTACAAGTCTTTCAGAAGGAATGGTGGGTTAAACAAGATTTTATGGCATGACAAACCTCTCGCTTCCATTACTGTAGTATGCGAGTTGGTTTGTTGGTGAAAATGGATGGATATCATACCACTCGTCAGTATCCAATAATCATACATCGCAACACAATCACTGTGTAAAATTATCTGCAATCATATTAAAACAATAACAACGTGTATATTTAAACAGATTAAAGAACTTGAGGTGGATTTAAGTACCAAGATGGCTGAAATAGAGAAACTAAGACAAGAAAAGTCTGAACTACAGAAAACACTACATTATCATTTATCGACATGCCACAGTACGTGGAATGCTTGACAAAACATTTAAAACCATGAGAATGGATTTTTATGAAGACTGGATTCAGATAGTTCCTTGTTGCAATGTACATCGTTCTAGAATTGTGTGTTAACCGAAAAGCATATATCTGATTGTTAGTCCAAGCGTTGTGTATCGGGGATTTGATGTGATGGTCGACTATTTATATTATACAGTTACAATTTTAAAGTCATTACAATCATTTGATTTTCATGTTATGTTAGCAAATTGACAGTGCTTTATATTAAATACATCTGTCTAAGAGAAAATGTATTCTGATCCTGCAAGTTCAGCCTGTCACAAAACTATCTGACAAATAAAAGTTAAAGTATACCAGTACAGTAAATGATTAAAGTGTGTGAAATGATTATAGCCATCGAGTTACTGCAGCTGTGTGTGTGTGTGTGTGAAAAATTTTCTAACGTTGTTCTTTGCTAGGTATTTGTGGCATTTGTCGGATTTCATAACTTAAAAAAACTGGGGATAAAAGCTCTTTAACATCTTTATTATTTGTTTTTTTAATATATGTTTGGTCTGAGGGTGGCGGCTGAATGTTGAGTAGACGAAAGTGCATCTGGATTGGAATTCTGTAACCGATGATTTTCCAAAGCAAACTATAAACTGAAAAAGACCTAAATTGCATGTATTGCAATCAATTCTTATAACATAAATTGAGTTTGAAATATAATTATTAAATAATGATTGAATGACAGCTGCAATACTAAAGAAAAAATACTGCAATAAGTGACCTTAGCACTTGAGACGTTTAGGTTGTCTGTACATTATACATATTTTAGGTATTTTGTATCACTACAAATTTAAGCACTGATTCGACTTTTACATTGATGCTGAAGAGCTTGATCTTTGTCCTTATTGAAGAAAGGTTGGATTTCCATTTTAAATGCAGTCCTTGCCTTCCATAGCCTATAGCTCGATCTTCAGGCAGCGTTTTCAGTGATGGTCAGGATTCTCTAGTAGGCATCACTGTAAACAAAAAGTTCGCTGACAAGATCTATATATGTCACAACATGCAGATTGGTAAACCCAAACACATACAACTTCATAGTAAACATTTTCTTCTTTGTAAATCATATACATGGCAATTTCCACCACATGTTAATTAAATTTTATTCTGTCCATTAAACCAATTGTCAAGTAGTTGTAAAAAATATATGATGTTCAAATATAACGTTGTTAATTATATCGATCGGATATAATAGTCTAACCGTAAATGTCATGACATGAATTAAAACTAAAATGGGTCAAAGCGACATTTTATAAATGTTCTAGGATTTTTTTAGGATAAATTTTTGTTTTATTTAATTTGTTTAAAATTGATTAAATTAAATTTTTGTCTATGCAGTATTTTATCCTACAAGTACCCACGAATTTGAACACTAAATGCGCCAAAATTGAATTAATGATAAATAATGAGAATGGTCAATACTTTTTCTTCGTGGTTAACACTGTAAATATAACGAGTTACCTCCCTCTACACGTACATAAATCTTGTACTAAATCTTGAAAAAAGCCAACCTTTGTTATGGTTCCGTTTCATTTATGATATCGACATTAAATGAAATGCCAGTGAAGAACACCTTACTGATTTTTTAACTACTGCAAAAACTTATCTCACCATAAAATTTACTTTCTGTGGAAGCTTCTTTAGGACCTACACATTTTTTTAAATAATTAGTTATCATGAATTTAATTCGTTATAACGGATTTCATAATTCGCGATCACTGATTTTTAATTCGTTATAACGGATTCTAGAACTCGTGATCACGGATTATAATTTGTTTTGTCAGACTTATCTGACTTTGATGACATACGGGACAGTCAAAATTAGTTCTATAATATAAAACCTGCCATTTCACATTTATATTTATCATTTTTATCGGTCTTTTAACGTTTATTGTTATCATTCGAAATGCGCATTTCACTAAAAACATAAAATATCAATATCCGATAAAAAAAAAGTTGAAAATAAACATGAATGGGAGGTTTTATTAATGGAATTAAGTCAAAATATGCTTACGTTCGATAGATCTGTCTGGATCCACTAACGTTCTAGTTGTGCTAAAACCCGCAAAAGAAAATAATTATCAAATTAACAAATTGAAATCCATTACCACGAATTATGGATTCCGTAATAATGAATTAAAAAATCCGTGATCACGAATTCCGAAATTCGTTAAAACTAGTTTAAATCCGTGATCACGAATTCTTGAATTCGGTATAACGAATCAAAATCCGTGATCTCGAATTTCAGATTCGTTGCTGAATTACAATGATACGAATATAACAAACGGCAGAATCCTATAGTCGTCTCTTACCACCCTGACTTCAAACACATGTCACAAAGGTTGTAAGGAAATATTTGAACTTAATTTTTAACTTAAAAAAAATTGTTGTCTTGACCACCTATAATACCGTCGACCAGAGTATAAAAGAAATTATTGTAAACGCAAGAGTAACAACGAACCTGTCACTCTAAACATGGAGGCTACACGCCATGCAATCGTAGGAATTGTAAATGTTATCATTGTCAGCACAACTATAATAAAGAATCAAAATAAACTAAAATTGTTCTTTAAATCCATAAATTGCATTTACATACTGATCTGAGGAACTTGTAAGATCCAGTTTGTTGGAGGAACAATGCGAATTGGATACATCAATTAAAAACTCTAGAACCTAACCTGATGGATTGAACGAAATTAATCCAAAGGCACTAGTCTTCACAAATATTTACAGTCATACGGCATCCCAAATTGCTGTTAAGTGAACAACAAATATTTTCCAACTACATGTATTTGAAATTTTCATTTAGTCATCGACTGATTAAGTTCTTTAGAGCGAATTATTGCGTGTCTTATGTATTATTTGTATATAGTAGTCTTGTTTTTAATTATTTCATTAGACAAATATATCTTTCTGTTTATATATGCTTAACATTTGATTGTATTTCTATAATGGATCTTTGGACTGCACGTGGGTAGAGCAATTTTGACAACATAGTACATAGATAAATGTCTAATAAGTAATGTCTCTGAGAATACACACAGATTTTATTTTAAGTCGTCCAATCACGGGGATCGACCTCAAGTCAGGTATGATATTATTACGTGATGATTTCTGTATTGGCCTGAGGCGCAGACGAAGGACAATACAGCTGGCCAAGGACCAATAATTAGGCCAATACAGAAATCAGCACGTAATGATATCTTTATTAATTAACTAGTCCAAATCTCTCAGACCAATACAGGTTGGAATCAGGCCAATACAGGACGAACTAGGCCAATACAGGACGAATCAGGCCATAACCGATATTGGACTGGTTCAGCTAAATATATCATATTGGCAGTTTAACTGTTATTTTTAGCGAATATTATAGTAGTTAATTAATAACATCTAGCGCCGCTGCGCCTATTATGTGAAGACTGCAGCCAACTTTGATCAAAAGCGATCTGGCACACATATTTTTGAAAGTTATGCTATAAAGTCATTGTGTGTATCCTTATAAAATGTGCCAGGTGAGATCTTTTGGCATACTTTGCAAATTAACGGATTTTCATAGTCATACACCACTACAGAAATAATCATGACAATAAGTCACAAGTCAGACTTACTGCATTACCTAAAAGTATCTTTATAATGTATATTTTGCGCGCCAACGTACCCCCGTCCTGACGGCCATGTAGGAATAACATAATATGACACCTGTCAAAAGTCATGTCACAACTGAACTTTAAAATCTCAATGTATGGTATTCAAAAATATTTGATCAATTTAATACAAATTTAATTCTGAAATATTAGCCCCACCTACTTTTGAAATTTACCCAATCAAAAGAATGCTTATTGAGACGTTTGGGTAAAAGAATTTGAATACAACATCCGGGGGATATATGCATGTGTGAAACTGTCAACAAATGTTTTTACTCAAAATGTTATAGCTAATGGGAGTTGTGTGTTTTAAACATGTAGAAGTTCAAATGTATAAAGATGGCTTTTGTATCCACAAACAGAGTTGTTTACAGTAGACCGATAAAAAAAATTGACAGCGTCAAAGTTGATGACAAACCAACTTATGCCAACGAACCGCCCAAAAATTTGCCACACCAGTATCAGAATGGAAGTCCTTTCGACAAAGTAAATAAAGTTGGTGTACCTCGTCCATTGAACAGAGAGACTGAATCACACAGTAAACATCATCGTGGGAAGAGCAATTTTGACAACATCCGTTCTGAATGTTTACGAAGAAGTATTTGGTATGAAGATCCAGATTTTCCTGCCAAAGACTCCTCCATTTATTACAGCAGAACATTGCCATTTAAAATTGAATGGAAAAGACCATATGTAAGTTTGAGCCAGAGTAGTATATAAAATATAGAATCTTAAATTAAAAGTTCACAGCTACCAGATAGCGCATTAGGATTTGGTCCTATCCTAGTGTTTGGCCTCATTGAGCATGTTGAGCGAAATATACATGTAACTGAAAACAAGCAAAACTTCTGTTGCAAATGCATTTCGAAAATTTTTATTCTGACCATGCTGTTGTACATTTACACTAGTATTTTTTTCTGAACAGGTAGTGGCTGCGAGTGGTTTACTGACTAAGAGACTTTGATTCCAAAACTTTTGCACATTGCTTCATGTTCAACCGTAAATCTTTTTTACCAGAACTCTTGATTTCTTGGCTCTGGTGGTGGAAGCTGATATAATCACTGATCACAGTGCAGTCTAACATTGGACCTAAACAAAGTCAACAAACCTTAGTTAAATGCTTTTTTATTTTCAATAAGGATGTCTTTATGATTCTCCTATACAGTTAGAATCTAGCTGCAATCAATAAAAATACCTAAGAATAATATCATGTTAGTCATTCCTGTGTGTTTTTAACAAAGTGCTTAATCATGTTTAATTAATCATTAAACAGGAAACACAAAAATATATACAAATGTATATTCTTCAATGCAATTAAAATAGCTAAAGTATACATGTAATCATCTAGAATTAGTTTATACTGTCTGTGAACATGTATAACTTTATGTTTTCAAAATTTTAAATATTAAACTATCATTTGTAGAAAGATTATAAGAAAAATTCAAATTATTTGTTATTTAAAAATCATCTGTTTTTTGTTGTCACCGCAGGAACAAAGGAAAGCTCATCTCTTTATTTGTGGCTATTTATGTTTTGTTATAATTATATCATTAAAGAACAAAGTAAATACACAACAGGTGAGGTCTCTCCAATGTCTGCTTTTATTCAACCATAAACTGGGCTATCGTTCATCTATGCTAATTTAGGTTTCCGTACTAACATATAGTTTGTTCTTTTTTTAAGTTAATTGAATGGATTAAATACTGTAAACAATAACTTAATCAATAAGTTTAGTATAATTACACAAATTATTCTTGACCTTGACCAATACATTTTCTTTAATTTGACTATGTTGGCATTTATAAATTTGTAAAAAAATAACTGCAAACATGTCTCTTGTTACATGTGCCTGCAGGTACATGTATATATGTATGGATGTACATTTTTGTATTTTTCACCATGAAAATGATGATTAGACTAATTTAACACAGTTGATGGATAATTGCATATGATCAGTTCTTTGCATAGCTGACCTGTATCAGTGTATGCTGATGTTTCAATATTGTGAAGCGTGGGTATCTATATCATGTATATGGAACATTCTTCTGTTTTGTCATACTTGCCTGGTCGTCAAAATCCTTTTCTGAAAATATGTCAATGCTTAATTATCTGTTTTGTATTGATAATGCACACAAGTTTTTCGATGAAGCAATAATAATGGTACTAGTATGTCTACTAACTCCTACATGTAAATGTGGGCACAAGACAATAGAAATTAGAATCTATAAGAAATATGGGGTCACATAATTATACATCTGTCCAACTAACCAGGTATTTAATTTAGTGTGATGTCATGTAATTTCCCTATTACTGTTGCTGTTTAATAGGAAGTACATGTATTTATAGGTCCTCGCATGATCACATTTTTAGCAAGGACAGATGTCAGTTGTCACAAATTGTTGACAGTAAATCAGCCTAAATGTAAAAGAAGCATATTTCTACAATCTACTAGTATGTCATAAAAATGTTTGTTATGCAACTACTTGAACTTTTTATATATGAAATGAGTGAATTATGGACATATCACTGTTGTATTTGGTATTGTCTTAACATTGGATTTAGCAAACCAAATGACATGGTAAAATAAGTATTAGCAAATTGTTATTGCTTCATCACACAGATACTAAGTTTTAATGGAGCTCTGCCATAAAAATGTTATAAGCCAATGATAAATTACAGTATGACATTAGGGTCTATCATAGACCCTAATGTCATACTGTAATTTATTATCAAAAAAAAGACATTTAATCACCAAAATTCATAAAAAGAATAGTTTCCAATTATACCGGTTCTTATAAGCATAAAAGGGGCAGATAACCAGTGACATGACTTGCCGGAATCCACTTCAAAATGTGTTATTTGTATTGTATTTAAATGATTGATCATCGTTATTTGTTATTTTTCATGTTTTTTAACATTATTGTTTATTAGGAATAAAATAAAGCAGGTGTCATAAATTTTTATGAGCTTTGAAATTTGAATATATTATAGAGGTATTAAAATATTAAGGAGAAATAAGATTGCAACTGGATTGCATTTATTGAAGCAGACAGACATCAGAAATTAAAATAAAATTATTTATTATGTATTAAAATTCTACCTTACAGGTACATTCTGGATAGAGTTGAACTTTTTTAAAGTTCTTAGCCATGTTTTGGTAAACTAGTAATTATAACAAATTAAAATGACGATACTGGATAGCAATATTGTTAACTTTTGTTCTAAAATCATTACAAAATGGTCTAGTCTCTAGTTTTATCCAACATACCTGTGGATTGAAAATCTAAAATAACCAATCATTATCAAATTTTTATTTTGGTCTACATTAATGCAAAGATATAAATTTATACAATCTGATGCAATACAAATTAACACTCTAGTTCATGTGTGTATATTCTCATTAAAAAGGTAATAATTTGACCATACCAATATACCTGTTATCTGATAACATGTAATCTAGAGGATTAGTGAAATTAACAGAAATTCCACAAATTTTAAATGTTTAAAGGATATGTGCCTGTATTATCCTATATTAAGATTTTACAGGTTTACAGGTCAGACTAGAGTTATCCCTTCTTGATTCTGCTAATGGGTGCTTAATGGAAAGAGGACCATTATCTGTCAGGGTTGAATGGGTTTGTGGACTCCCTAACACACCTATATAACAGGTCTAAATTAGGTTGGGGAATCTTCCTTATCTATTTAGGGTGATAAATTAAATCGACCTGGATACAAATTGAAGATGAGACAATTTTCAGTAGTCCACTTTATTTAATATTGAACATTAATGTACAGTTTATTTTTTAAAAATATTCTAGCACTTTGTTTTCTGACAAGATTACTTAAATATGTAACAGTAAACTTATTTAAAGGACATATATATGCCACCATAACCTTGATTCTGACAACATAGATAAGTACAGACCATAACCTGTACAAACTACACACAACAATTCATCTTTGTTTACATATATCTTAAATCTAAGATCTTGTTATCTGATTTTGCAGATCAATTATATAGCTGGATGCAGTTATCAGGTTAAAATCAATGATGAATTCTTTAAATTTTTGAAGTCTCTGCAATATGAATTGTATTATTTGAAGAAATATATCTTTTTTTTATTACATTTGTGGCAACTGCATTTAAATAAGTAAAACATGCTTTAAATGATCAAAACTAATTCAGTAAATTGTAATATAGTATAAAACTCTAGTGTTAGTATTTATTTGATTTAAGCTTCCCAGTATTTAGGATTCCATCACTCAGAATAGCCATGTCCCTTTTGATGTCCTTTAACTTTTTAAAAATTTATATTGATTGTGCTCTCAGTCTTAAAAGAAATAATTGTAGAAAGTAAAAATATAATAAATAAAATTTTGCTGTTTAATGATTGAATTTTAAATTTCTTGATTGTTTTATGTAAAAATCCTTCTTATATTGTAATATTGCCCAATTAGTTTTATGATTGATTGTTGTTTAACGTCCATCAAGCAATTTTTCAGCTATGTTCAGGATGTTAGTTTTTTGAAGTGCATATATATTTATTTCCTATGGATCATGAGACAAACAAAGAAACTGTTCATTTCCTAAATATTGTTGATATAATGCTTACTGGGCATTAATTAACAACCAATCAGTCAGTTATTAGGGCCCCTCCACTAAGTGTCAGACCCCTATCAGTCTGTCCGAAATGGTAATTTCAGTGTGATGCATTATCACATACCATGATTATTGACCTTTCACCTCAAGGTCAGCGGGATCCACAGAGGTGGATAAAATCTGACTGATATCTAGCGAAATGTTAGTGTCTCTTATATAAGAACTGTACATATTATACAAATGCAGTATGCCCTACTTGTACATGTAATTATATATGCATGGTGGGCCTCAGTGGCAGATTCAAGTCTCACTGGGGCATGGTGTACTCAACTTCAATCCTACCAAAGGCCTGGTTTTTCTCCTGGTACTTCAGCTTCCTCCTCCAGGGCCTCTGTGGCTGCGTGGTTAAGGTGGTTTGTCTACTATTGATCACTTGGTCTGTCAACACTGAGATTGCGAATTCAATTCTCACTGTGGCAGGGTGTACTCTACTCCAATCTTAATTGACAAGGATTGCCAGTTTTCCTACTGCAGGTTGGGGTTTCTTCGACTACTCCGGCTTCCTCCCCCAATAAAAACTGGATGCATCAATATAGCTGAAAGTGGGGTTAAACACCATTCAAACAAACAAAACCAATTCTAATAATTTTGATCTAAGGTAAAAAAAAATTATTGTCAGTGGAAGAAAAAAGTTGACAAAATTACTTATTAATGATTCTTGGTATTAATATACATTGTACATGTTAAAAAAAGAAATTTTTTCAGTTTGATTTCATATAAAGGAATTATTGTTTTACAGGAAATCTCTGCGAACTATCGATTGAAGCCAAATTTTTTCGTGGACAACGCCTCAAGGTTTGATGTTAAACAAGGAGAACTAGGTAAGGAGATTACTACATTCCTTTATCAGTAATCTAAGGTATTTACAGGTATTCAATAGGTCAAGGTGAACAATCCAAACATTTAAAGAATCATTATTTAAAGAATTTCATACATGCTTTGCTGATTAGAAAGTAATATTGACAATATTTTATGATATTTATTTACAATGTCACTACAGTGTAAACTTTGTTGTATTTTAAATTTGTATGGAAGTAAGTTTATTTTTGATACTGCAAACCATTAAACCCATAGTCAATTTAATAAACTGTTCAGTAATGTACATTATTATGGTAGTTTTATTTATATGTAATATATGCCATAAAAAGATAATTGAAGTACAAAAAAATGTCATTTAAAATGATTACAATGCAAGTTACTACAATTCAAGTTGTCAGGGGTAACCTCCTTTTTGTATTTTTTGGCAACTGTATGAGAATTGTACATGTAGTTACCAACTGAACAAAGTTTGTTGTTTGCTTCCAACAGCTGTGTTATTTCTATAGGAAAACTTGTGTGTAAAGCTGTTGCTTATTGTAAAAAGACAAAAAAGGGTAAAATCTGATTTTACTTATAAGATTTGCTGCAAGTCCGATCGAAATTAAGGTCCCAAAATATTTTATTATAAAAGAATGCATTTGTTTATCCATATATGTTTTTACTATCAACCCTGGTACAAAGTTTCTCCAGGTGCATTCCCATGTTATCAATATATAAAATGTTTACGAGTAAACATAACTATTATGAAGGGACATGTAGCTAATCTGCAGCCCACAGTAGCTAATCTGCAGCCCACTACTCGTGGGAAATTATCAACCGAATTGGCTTAGTACTAATCAGAATATAATATTTTTATACACCCATCAAAGACGGGTCAAATTATGGGAACACCCATGGCCGGCTGCATCCATAGCAGTTGTTATCTGATCTTCATGAAACTTGGGGAAAATGTTTATGGGCATTCAAGTTCGAAAACCAGCCAAATCACTTCAGTCACTTCAGAGTTATCGTCCTTTATCTTATAAAAATGGCAAATCCACCTTGTCTGCTCTCCAACTCAAACTGTTTATGGACATCATTAATATCTCGGCCAATTTGAAAACCAGCCAAACCACTTCTCCCACTTCCGATTTATGTTTCTTTATTTATAAAAAAATGCCAAATTCGCCTTTTCCACTCTCTAACTCAAACAGTTGCTGGCCAATCTTCATGAAACATGTGGAAAATGTTTATGGGCATAATATCTGGGCCAAGTTCGAAAACCAGTCAAATCACTTCAGCCACTTAAGTGTTATGGGTCTTTATTTATTAAAAAAATGACAATTGTTCAATGGGCATATTTTGTAGCACTTTGGCACTTGTTTTATTTGTGATAAATGAAATTATAAATATAAGATTTAAATGGACAGTGGTTGAATGCAGACTCCCACCTTTTTAACATATCACCAAGTAAATAATTAGACAGAAAATGTAAAACACACATTATTAGCTCACCTGACCCAAAGCAAATTGCAAATTGAACATGGCTTTCAGGGCCACTAATTAGTTCTGATTGGCTGAAATTTCAAAAATCTTCTTTTTACAAACTGAATGCATACGGCAGATTAATTTGAAATATTGCAGAAATGTAGATTAGATGGTCCTCTACAAAGTTAGAGTTTTTTGTGCCGATCCAAAATCCAAGATGTCCACCACTATGAAACAAAACTTAACATAGGACCCTATGGGAAGACAATACAAACAGCTTCTTCTCCAAAACTGTTCCACACAATTAAACCAAATAATGCAGAAGTGAATCTTGGATAGTAATCTGATTATTTTAAGTTTTTTGAGCTGATAAGTAATTCAACATGGCTGCCAGAGCTGCAAATGTTTTCTGATTTGCTGAAATTTAAAATTTGTTTCCTCACAAACCGTTTGGCAGAAGGATATGTGATATTGTATGATCATCTACTAAGTTTGAGTTTTTTGGTTTTGTTCCAAAATACAAGATTGCTGCCACCATGAAACATCACTTTACATACTAACCTGTGAAAAAAACATAAAACGGCTTCTTCTCAGAAACTGTCCTTCAAATTGCTGCTGATTGGAAATTAAATTCAACATGGCAACAGTCATAGAAACACCATCTTTACATTATCAATTTATCATTTAATATCAAAATATGCAAGAAAAGTCATGTCTCTTAAAAAGTATTGTCTAAAGTCACGTGAGCCATACAGACTCTTAAGAGCCTCTAGTTTTAAATGAATTAAAATAAAATATATATATTTAAACAATTCCTTGGACCAGCAGTCAATAGGAGCCAGGACAACATCATTCAAAATAAAGCGGATAACCCGTATTTTCCTTTAATATGCCAACATAATCTGTAATATACATGTATAACAGGCCTGTACATATTTAAATGATGTTTAGGAGATTGTTGTGTTTTGTCAGATATTTCCTGTTACATGTACATACTTTGATGTTTTATAGGAGATTGCTGGGTTTTGTTACCTGTTACCTGTACATACTTTGATGTTTTATAGTAGATTGCTGGGTTTTGTCACCTATTACCTGTTACCTGTACATACTTTGATGTTTTATAGGAGATTGCTGGGTTTTGTCAGCTGTTACCTGTACATACTTTGATGTTTTATAGGAGATTGCTGGGTTTTGTCAGCTGTTACCTGTTACCTGTACATACTTTGATGTTTTATAGGAGATTACTGGGTTTTGTCACCTATTACCTGTTACCTGTACATACTTTGATGTTTTATAGGAGATTGCTGGGTTTTGTCACCTATTGCCTGTTACCTGTACATACTTTGATGTTTTATAGGAGATTGCTGGGTTTTGTCAGCTGTTACCTGTACATACTTTGATGTTTTATAGGAGATTGCTGGGTTTTGTCAGCTGTTACCTGTTACCTGTACATACTTTAATGTTTTATAGGAGATTGCTGGGTTTTGTCACCTATTACCTGTTACCTGTACATACTTTGATGTTTTATAGGAGATTGCTGGGTTTTGTCACCTATTGCCTGTTACCTGTACATACTTTGTTTTATAGGAGATTGCTGGGTTTTGTCAGCTATTGCCTGTTTAACCAGTCCAGATCATAGGGAACTTTTCAGACGAGTTGTACCTGCTGATCAAGGCTTCCAAGATGGATGGTATGCTGGAATCTTTAGGTTTAACTTCTGGCACTTTGGGAAATGGGTTGAAGTTGTGGTTGATGACAGACTTCCTACATACAGAGATCAGCTGGTGTTTATACATTCTAATCTGACCAACGAGTTCTGGGCAGCATTGCTGGAAAAAGCTTATGCTAAGTATGTTCAGTAGGTGTAATAACCCAGAGAAATTCAGTACTTCTGTACTCTAAGCTAGGCTTCCTCTTGTGCAATACAATATTATCCATAAAATGACAAAGGTCTGTCATACAAACAAGTTTTAATGCATATACATGTAATGTGACCATCAACAAATATTATTTAATAAAGCTACATTGTAACTGATTTTCTTTTGTAGAAATGGACAAATATTTGAAGAAACCTAATGTGTATAACTATTGTCGTTAATAATAATATTTAGAATAACAAATACAATGGATGTAGAAGTAATTTTTATACAATTTTGGTAATTATGATGGATGGATTGATTGTATGATTGTGTAAACCCCAGCAATCAGTATTTAAGCTGTATAGCAGACCAGAACAAATTTTAATTTACAAGCCTTTTGTAGCTGCTACAACAGGTCTACTATTTGTCAAAATCTACAAAAGGGGGTCTTTATTGTGCAAGGAACTTGGTACTCCCTACACAAGCTACACACTATAGTCCATGGTCAAGCTTTCTCTGTTATTACATGACAATTCTACTCTCCCCTATCTACAACCTGGGAATGTGCTGAGCAGCTCTGTGTTGCTTACTTTTGCATTTCATAAAACAAACACATATATTCAGTAGTTGTCTCATTTTAAAAATTGAGAAAATAATGATATAATAAGTGATTATTTCTGTTCTGCAATGGATAAATGTAAAACCTTTCCATATTTTACAGATTATATGGTTCATATGAAGCCTTAAAGTCAGGAAATGTTGGAGATGCTCTCACAGACTTTACAGGAGGTGTGTCGGAGTACTACATGTTACGAGGGAAGAGTGCAAACTACCCAAAGACCTTGGTCAACATTTTGTTCAAAGCTTTAGATAGACAATCATTAATAGGATGTGGTATAAATGTAAGGTACTTTACAGACATCATGAGTAATGTCTCAGTGTTGTAGGGAAATGTCCATAAATCATATGTTCTGTTCTATATAATGTACTGGTCATTACAAAACTATACCATTACTATTTTCTCTGCAGAACCACTAAAAACTAGCCTCGGAGTGAGGAATAATTGGTATAATTTAGAAAAGTGTGTTCCTATATTGTTGAAATAGTCTGATTGTTGTACTATAGGTCGTACTTAATAATCTGATTGTTGTACTATAGGTCCTACTAAATAGTCTGATTGTTGTACTATAGGTCCTACTGAATAGTCTGATTGTTGTACTATATGTCCTACTAAATAGTCTGATTGTTGTACTATAGTTCCTACTAAATAGTTGGATTGCTGTACTATAGGTCCTACTTAACAGTTTGATTGTTGTACTATAGGTCCTACTAAATAGTCTGATTGTTGTACTATAGGTCCTACTTAACAGTCTGATTGTTGTACTATAGGTCCTACTAAATTGTCTGATTGTTGTACTATAGGTCCTTCTGAATTGTCTGATTGTTGTACTATAAGTCCTACTAAATAGTCTGATTGTTGTACTATAGGTCCTACTTAACAGTTTGATTGTTGTACTATAGGTCCTACTAAACAGTCTGATTGTTGTACTATAGGTCCTACTAAATTGTCTGATTGTTGTACTATAGGTCCTACTAAATAGTCTGATTGTTGTACTATAGGTCCTACTAAACAGTCTGATTGTTGTACTATAGGTCCTACTTAACAGTTTGATTGTTGTACTATAGGTCCTACTAAACAGTCTGATTGTTGTACTATAGGTCCTACTAAATTGTCTGATTGTTGTACTACAGGTCCTACTGAACAGTCTGAATGTTGTACTATAGGTCCTACTAAATTGTCTGATTGTTGTACTATAGGTCCTACTAAATAGTCTGATTGTGTACTATATGTCCTACTAAATTGTCTGATTGTTGTACTATAGGTCCTTCTAAATAGTCTGATTGTTGTACTATAGGTCCTACTAAACAGTCTGATTGTTGTACTATAGGTCCAACTAAATTGTCTGATTGTTGTACTATAGGTCCTACTGAACAGTCTGATTGTTGTACTATAGGTCCTACTAAACAGTCTGATTGTTGTACTATAGGTCCTGCTAAAACTTTGGCATCATGTCAAAGAAGTACAAATTGACAATGGTTTCCAGTTGTCCTGCAGAAGGTCAGTGGTTCTAACTTAGTACACAGACATCCAGCCCACAGCAAAATAGATGTCTATAACACTTAACAAATTGCTAGATGTGGTAAAAACCACATTGGTACAATCAAAACAAACAAATACATTGACACAGAAAAACAAAGTTTTAGTTGCATGTTTCTGTAAAATTAATTTTGTAATTACAGCTGTCCCCTGATGGTAGATCACAGACTATGCCAGATGGATTAGTTACAGGACATGCTTATAGTGTAACTGATCTAAGGGAGGTAATTCTAATTTGTTTCCTTTTTTACATTTTTCATGAAAAAAAGGCATGTAAAATTCGGAAATTTTTGTGGGATATTTATTTTATATTTTATGCTTGTCTACCAAGATACAATAAAAAGTATGACAATTCCTAAGTTGTAAGTCAACATCAAAACATGATTGATGGTGTTTTATTCATCAATTTTTGAGCCTATTATCTTTTATTAAAAAAAATGGCACAAACTTAAAGTATGCATCATAAAAAAATATTGCCTAGTCAGTGCTGAAAACTCATTTTATGTAACCAGGGATTTTCCTGACTTTTTTTGGGAGCAATTTCAACCCAATTCATAACAGAAAAACACATATTGTTTTCCCCTATGGTATAGGTGAAAATTCCCAATTCAAAACTTTAAATTTTTTAACTTTTTCCAAAATCTGAATGAAAACTGTTTTGAATTTATCAGTATTGGGGTCAGGCTTATAGATTCTATCTTGTCATTGTTGACAGCTGAATCAATTAGTTGATCTTTTAAAGATCAACAGACCAAAAAAATTTTCATTATAAGGCCAGAGTTTTTTTATTACTTGGTTTACGCGGTCCGCCGGTCCTAATTCTGATGATTTCAAAATAAAAATAAAATAGTATCAAATGTTTTTTATTTTATATTTCGCACCCGGTTGTAACAAAAATTTCCAACGAAAATAAAATTTTGAAACTGCATTTCATTTCAATTGTTATTATAAGTGAAATGCGAAGATCCATCGTACAACTTGATATTTACATTGTTCCAAACTCCGTCGGAACTCCTCGGGTGACTAGTTTGGAGAGTATCGGAAACAGCCGAAAAACCGGAAGTATTAGATTTGTCTCCCATGAATGATGGCAACATGAATCGTGCTATTTTAAAGTATTGGTGTTCAATGGACTGGAAAATTAACGGTAAATAGTTAAATATGTAATTGTTCCTGCCCCTGACATTGTTGATATTCTAACGAAAAATCTTTAAATAAAATGGAAACTTCCAAACCATAAAGCGTAATTTATTAATAAAACATTTGATTGTGCAAAATATTTGAAGCGAACCATTTTTATATGTCAGATTTAATTCATAAATCAGGACTTAATAATTGGCAACAGGACTGGAATTGCTTCTGTAATATTCTATAAATATTTATATTTATAAAATCATAATAAAAATGTCTTTAAATTGAATACATGCACGAGTACACTGCTTTATTGCTATGCCCATATACATGTATGTCTTTTAAATTGTCTTGTAAATTTCATATGATTTTTTCTGTCTTTCCTTAATATCTTAATGGCTAGAAAAAAAATTAATAGCAAAATTGATCAGCTCATTAAGATCTATACATGCCCTTTTATTTACCATGCATACAATGTAGTTTTCTATTTTTATAGGAACACTGGTCGTGTGCGGCGCAATCCTGTTTTCTGGGCATAAATAATTATTACCAGAGAAGGAATAAATTGCAACAGCCAAATCGAAGTTAGTCAGGTATATTTTTATGACCCATCTATGAAAGTAGGGGGGCATATAGTGTTTGGGTTTATTTGTCCGTCCGTCCCAAATGTTGCAAGATGGGGCTTTGTATCTTTTGGACATATTCTTGTTTGTAAAAACAATTGAAAATTCTGTTGAAATGCCTGTACCAAGTCAGGACCATTGTGATCTTCAAATTCTCCAGAAAGTCTTTGCCTTGATGTGTTTTTTCTTCCTGGACCGATGAGATAAATCATCCCAGTTCAGAAGTTTGATTAATATTACCTTTATTTTATATTATTTAAACCTAGGTTCCTGGTTAGTGGGAGAAATATTTTTCCTTTGTCTTGTTTGATAGATCAATACATCAATCTGTTTACACTATATATATTTTAGACACTAATACCAAAGAATTTATATTTTGTTCCAAGTTGGGATCATTTCTAGTGCAAGTCTGTATTATAAACCTGATTTTTTCTCTCCACTTTTTGCTAGTTTGATAATGCTGTTTTATCCTCTGTCTTACTAAAGAAGTATTTTATTTGATAACAAATTGACTCTTGTTATATTCCAGGTGTAACCATGACGTTTGATCCTATCTGTATCCATTGTGGGGACTTAGATGTATCCACTAATGACTATATTAATAACTTAAGAGAGAACTCTGGGATAGTTCGCCCATTATGCAACACATTCTTCAATCTGACAAACCCATTGTAACGAGGAATGCTGTCAAGACAAAAAAGACCAGAAAATGAACTATGCTAAAATAAAAAAAATTCAACTATCTAGACCTTTTATTTTTATTTTTTTCATCGACTCCTCAGTTTCAGTTGTTTTATTTTTATTTTTATTTATTCCTTCCTACTCCATTTTTTCAATATTTGTCCCGTAAACCAAATAATAAAAAAACTCTGGCCTAATACACCATGTTAAAAAGCAATGTGTTAACTTTATTCATTAGACTTTTTTCCCAATTGAGGAATTTATGTTATACTTTTCCCAATTAACAGGTGTGCCAGGCCCCATTGAGAAAAGGTGGAAACATCCCAGGTGAAAAAAACATTTGCATAGCCAAAAATGATACATCTCCTACATGCCTTTGATATTTAAAGAAAACAAACAGAAAATATAGGTTCAATCGTTCTAAAGAACGATTAATAGGCTTTCCACTTCAAAAGAAGACCTTAAATAAATGACCTTGAAACCAAAAAGCTAAGAAACATACGTAATTTGTCTATAGCAATTAATAAGAACAAAATTATTAAAAAAACTATTTAGATATCTTTAAAAATAAGAAAGGTCGTAAGAAAACTTGAATGACCTTGACAACTGATCTTTTAATCTACGTAAATATTACTTATAGGCAATAGCACTAAAAGAATAAGGCATTCAAAATACATAGTACCATGAAAAACATTTATAAAGGACTTTGACCTTGACTTTTACAGCATGACCTTGACCATGCTGAAGGTCAACAGTGATCAACATTGAAGATTTTATGCCAATATCTCTTAAAGTCATTAAGATATGACTACTTATAATATATACAAAAAATTAGAAAATGACCTTGACCTTTGACCTTGTATTTTTTTTCAAGGTCAAGGGTCCTAATGAGCCATAGTGAAGACCCCATGCCTCTACTATCAATAGTTGATAAGTAATTAATGAAAAACTAATTATCAATGGTTGTAATGGGGGATAACTCCTATAAGATGAAGCCGGATCCTTTCCCTTTAAATAGAAAAAAGTTGCGCCTTTATGAGACCAACATTTTATCCATTATAACTTATAGCCTATCTTTTACCGTTTCAAAGTAATAGCGATGACAAGACAATGCTAAAATTTTAAACGTGACCTTGACCTTTGACCTTGTGTCCATTTTCAAGGTCAACGTCAATGATGACCAATGATATAAGGTTTCATATATATATCTGTTATAGTAACTGAGATATAGTGATATAATGCAATTCACAATACATTTTATTGGTCTAGGGGAGATAACTCTTATAAAAATGTCAAATAAAAAAAGTGACGATTCAAGATCTCAATATGATACACATTTTGGTAAAGGTTTCAGTTCTCTATCTATTATAGTAAAGGAGGAGATCTGCACACAACCAAGGGTCAAAAATTAGAACATGACCTTGACCTTTGACCTTGTGACCTTTTTCAAGGTCAAGGTCAATGATGACCAACTGTGAAATATCTAGTCTATATCACCTCTGGTTCATGAGTTACAATGGTACAAATTTTACTTCCAATAAATAAGGGGAAATAACTCCTACAAGGAGTCGTCAAAATACTTTGCGCGATATGTAACAAATTGTCGCAATCCATAGCTGACCATTTTGCAACAACTTTTATTGCGAAATCTTTTACGGTTTCATAGTTTATCTGCACACAAGCTTTTCTGTAACAGGGGAGATAACTCCGTAAAGAACAAGTGTTCGGTGTGACAGGGTCAACTGCGAAAGCGTAATGTCTTATACATCCATAGTACAAAATGTCTTTACGACATGTCGCGAAACAAAATTTATAATGGGAAAAGAAAACTTGGCGGAAAAAAATAAGAATAATAATAAATATAGGTTCAATCGTTCTACCGAACGATTAATAGGCTTTCCACTCTAAAAGAAGACCTTAAATAAATGACCTAGAAACTAAAAAGCTAAGAAACACACGTAACTAAAAAAGAATAAGGCATTCAAAATACATAGTACCATGAAAAACATTTAAAAAGGACTTTGACCTTGACTCTTACAGCATGACCTTGACCATGCTGAAGGTCAACAGTGATCAACATTGAAGATTTCATGCCAATATCTCTTGTAGTCATTGAGATATGACTACTTATAATATATACAAAAAAATAGAAATGACCTTGACCTTTGACCTTGTATTTGTTTTCAAGGTCAAGGGTCCTAATGATCTATAGTAAAGACTCCATGCCTCTACTATCAATAGTTGAAAAGCAATTAATGAAAAACTAATTATCAATGGTTGTAATGGGGCATAACTCCTATAAGATGAAGCCGGATCCTTACCCTCCAAATAGAAAAAAGTTGCGCCTTTATGAGACCAACATTTTATCCATTACAACTTATTGCCTATCTTTTACCGTTTCAAAGGAATAGCGATGACAAGACAATGCCAAAATTTCAAAAGTGACCTTGACCTTTGACCTTGAGTCCATTTTCAAGGTCAAGGTAAATGATGACTAATGATATAAGGTTTCATATAAATATCTATTATAGTTACTGAGATAAAGTGATATAATGCAACTCACAATATATTTTAGTGGTCTAGGGGAGATAACTCTTATAAAAATGTCAAATAAAAAAAGTGACGATTCAAGATCTTAATATGATACACATTTTGGTAAAGGTTTCAATTCTCTATCTATTATAGTAAAGGAGGAGATCTGTACACAACACAATGTCAAAAATTAGAATGTGACCTTGACCTTTGACCTTGTGACCTTTTTCAAGGTCAAGGTCAATGATGACCAACTGTGAAATATCTAGTATCTATCACCTCTCGTTCATGAGTTACTATGGTACAAATTGTACTTCCAATAAATAAAGGGAAATAACTCCAACAAGGAGTCGTCAAAATACTTTGCGCGATATGTAACAAATTGTCGCAATCAATAGCTGACCATTTTGCAACAACTTTTATTACAAAATCTTTTACGGTTTCAAAGTTTATCTGTACACAAGCTTTTTTGTGACAAGGGAAATAACTCCGTAAAGAAAAACTGTTCGGTGTGACAGGGTTAACTGCGAAAGCGTAATGTCTCATACATTCATAGTACAAAATGTCTTTACGACATGTCGCGAAACAAAATTTATAATAAGGAAAAAAAGTTGGCGGAAAAAAAATAAGAATAATAATAAATATAAGTTCATTGGTTCTACCGAACAAATGAGAGGCTTTCCACTTATTGCATAAATGACCTTGACATTGACTTTGGCTATATGGAAATTGAATCTTCTTTTCAAAATAAACAAAAGAAAGAAAAACCATTCGTATATCTTTTGAAATAAAAAAGGTAAAAAAATAGGACGTTAATTGAGATAAATAAGTGTTTGATTTTTGCATATTCAATGCTTTAAAAACAAATCATTTATTTGTATTTACCATTTTATATACACGAAAAAGCAGAATTTCCAAAAAATATTATTTGACCTTGACTGCTGTCGATATGACCTTGACCATGCTGAGGGTCAATAAAGGACCAACAGTGAAGATCCTTAGTCAATATGTCTTATAATTATGAAGAAATGCCTATTTATCATAAATACCCAAATTTATAAGATGACCTTGACCTTTTACCTTGTTTCTATTTTCAAGGTCAAGGGTCATAATGGTCTTTGGTGAAGTCCCCCCATGCCTCTACTATCAATAGTTAATAAGTTATCAATGAAAAAGTAAATATCTATGGTTGTAATGGGAGATAACTCCTATAAGATGAAGTCAAATCCTTTTCCTTTAAACAGAAAAAAGTTGCGCATTTATGAGGCCGACATTTTATCCGTTATAAGTTATAAGCTATCTTTTACCGTTTCAAAGAAATAGCGATGACAAGATAATGTCAAAATTTCAAACGTGACCTTGACCTTTGACCTTGTGTCCATTTTCAAGGTCAAGGTCAATGATGACTAATGATATAAGGTTTCATATAAATATCTGTCATAGTTACTGAGATAACGCTATATACACTATATTTAATTGATCCAGGGGAGATAACTCTTTCAAAAGTCAAATCATTTATAGTGACCTTTCAAGACCTTAATATGATACACATTTTGGTAAAAGATTTATTTCTGTATCTCTTATGGTTCAGGAGGAGAATCGCACACACCACAGTGTCAAAATTTAGAATGTGACCTTGACCTTTGACCTTGTGACCATTTTCAAGGTCAAGGTCAATGATGACCAACTGTGAAATATCTGGTCTCAGTCACCTCTGGTTCATGAGTTACTATGGTACAAAATGTACTTCCAATAAATAAGGGGAAATAACTCCTACAAAGAGTCGTCAAAATACTTTGCGCGATATGTAACAAATTGTCGCGATCAATAGCTGAGCATTTTGCAACAACTTTCATTGCGAAATCTTTTACGGTTTAAAAGTTTATCTGCACACAAGATTTTTATGACAGGGGAAATAACTCCGTAAAGAAAAAGTGTTTGGTGTGACAGGGTTAACTGCGAATGCGTAATGTCTCATACATTCATAGTACAAAATGTCTTTACGACATGTCGCGAAACAAAATTTATAATGGGATAACAAAACTTGGCGGAAGAATAATAAGAATAATAATAAATATAGGTTCAATCGTTCTAAAGAACGATTAATAGGCTTTCCACTTCAAAAGGAGACCTTAAATAAATGACCTTGAAGCCAAAAAGCTAAGAAACATACGTAATTTGTCTATACCAATTAATAAGAACAAAAATTATTAAAAAAACTATTTAGATATCTTTAAAAATAAGTAAGGTCATTAAATAGGACGTAAGAAAACTTGAATGACCTTGACAACTGATCTTTTAATCTACGTAAATATTACTTATAGGCAATAGCATTAAAAGAATAAGCCATTCAAAATACATAGTACCATGAAAAACATTTATAAAGGACTTTGACCTTGACTTTCACAGCATGACCTTGACCATGCTGAAGGTCAACAGTGATCAATATTGAAGATTTTATGCCAATATCTCTTAAAGTCATTAAGATATGACTACTTATAATATATACACAAAATTAGAAAATGACCTTGACCTTTGACCTTGTATTTGTTTTCAAGGTCAAGGGTCCTAATGATCCATAGTGAAGACCCCATGCCTCTACTATCAATAGTTGATAAGTAATTAATGAAAAACTAATTATCAATGGTTGTAATGGGGGATAACTCCTATAAGATGAAGCCGGATCCTTTCCCTTTAAATAGAAAAAAGTTGCGCCTTTATGAGACCAACATTTTATCCATTATAACTTATAGCCTATCTTTTACCGTTTCAAAGTAATAGCGATGACAAGACAATGCCAAAATTTCAAACGTGACCTTGACCTTTGACCTTGTGTCCATTTTCAAGGTCAAGGTCAATGATGACCATTGATATAAGGTTTCATATATATATCTGTTATAGTTACTGAGATATAGTGATATAATGCAATTCACAATACATTTTATTGGTCTAGGGGAGATAACTCTTATAAAAATGTCAAATAAAAAAAGTGACGATTCAAGATCTCAATATGATACACATTTTGGTAAAGGTTTCAGCTCTCTATCTATTATAGTAAAGGAGGAGATCTGCACACAACCAAGGGTCAAAAATTAGAACATGACCTTGACCTTTGACCTTGTGACCTTTTTCAAGGTCAAGGTCAATGATGACCAACTGTGAAATATCTAGTCTATATCACCTCTGGTTCATGAGTTACAATGGTACAAATTTTACTTCCAATAAATAAGGGGAAATAACTCCTACAAGGAGTCGTCAAAATACTTTGCGCGATATGTAACAAATTGTCGCAATCCATAGCTGACCATTTTGCAACAACTTTTATTGCGAAATCTTCTACGGTTTCATAGTTTATCTGCACACAAGCTTTTCTGTAACAGGGCAGATAACTCCGTAAAGAACAAGTGTTCGGTGTGCCAGGGTCAACTGCGAAAGCGTAATGTCTAATACATCCATAGTACAAAATGTCTTTATGACATGTCGCGAAACAAAATTTATAATGGGAAAAAAAAGTTGGCGGAAAAACAATAAGAATAATAATAATAATAATAATAAGAAACAGACTAATAACAATAAGTCTTTCCACTGGAAAGTGGAAAGCCTTAATAATAATAAGAAACAGACAAAATGCAATAAGTCTTTCCACTGGAAAGTGGAAAGCCTTAATAAGAAACAGACTAATAACAGTAAGTCTTTCCACTGGAAAGTGGAAAGCCTTAATAATTAAAGTTCCTTTCTTCCTTCGGAAGAAAAAATCATGTTTTCCACATCAAGCGACATTTTTTACACCGCAGCGTAAAAAAAAAAAATGTTTTTTTTTTCTATATAAAAGTACATAACTGCACAAAATATACGTGAAACGTAGCAGAAAACCATGCAAAAATGACTTGTCACATCCTAGTATCGAACTCAGGATGTCAGTATTGCCAGCTCAGCGCTCTATCCACTGCGCCACGGAAGCTTGTTGATGACATATCAAATTTTGACGTATATATACCTTCTATGTGTTTTCTACATTTAAAATACAAAGACATTTTATATTGTTTTCGTGTATTTACAAATGAAATAAATAAGAAAGACAGAAAATTCTTTGATTTTTATTTATGAAATACATATAGAACGCTTTGATTTGACTGGTTACTTCGTCCTTCGTCACGTGATATCGAGGTATAATATCGCGGACTTAGTATATTATATTCTTTTGGGGGGAGAGACTTTATACTACGCAGATGCATATTACATATGATCGCGATATACATAAAAATGTCATCAAGATCACGGCTCAGGAGGTCAACAATTATGCAGTTGTGATCAACGTTGGAATATTACGTTCAATGCATTGTAAAAGGCAACGGATTTTCACCAAAAGGAAGGAACAGACGACACATCGCGTGGACTTTATTGTGATTTCAAAATAAATGAAAGTACAAAACATGTTTGTTTCAGCTAGAACAACTCATGAAGACATAATTCAGATGTATATTTTAAGGATTTATCAATGCACAAACATTCAACCGCTGAAATCTAGGGGGTACCGATTGGGTCTCGACATTTGATTTTTTCTGCCGATTTTCGATTTTGTTGACATTTATGCACATCCGAGATACTTGGTTGGGGTAAAATCGACATTCTAAATCGATTGGCGCCATTTTCGAAAGGCTAGGATTTATGGTTTTTCTGAAAATCGCGATTTTTGCATAAAAAACCTATCTTCAACTTTCATGACCTGGAAATTTTTTTATCGTTCGTCAGAATGATTTCTACTGTAGCGACAATTCAAGGACATCGATCCCCGAACTAATTGGCGTCCATTTTGTTTCACCATTCTCTGTGGTCTAGGATGAAATCTGCACACTACATTCTTATGGGGTCCCTTAGAAACACCCCCCCCCCTTTATTTTTGCAGGCTGGCGGAATACCCTAAAATTCCCCATGTTTTTGCCCATGCCTGGCACCAAATTGTATTGCGACATGTAGCAAGCTAAAAATACAAAGCGAATCCAAAGGTACGAAAATTCACATGTCGCTGTACTGAAACACAGGTGACCTTGACCTTTGACCTTGTGACCTTGGGCAAGGTCAAGGTGAAAGTTGACCTTTTACCTATTACAAGTTATTGCCTATCTTTTACCGTTTCAAGGGAATAGCGATGGCGAGACAATGTCAAAATTTCAAACCTGACCTTGGCCTTTGACCTTGTGTCCATTTTCAAGGTCAAGGTCAATGATGACCAATGATATAAGGTTCCATGTATATATCTGTTATAGTTACTGAGATATAGTGATCTAATGTAACTCACAATGCATATTATTGGTCTAAGGGGAGACAACTCTTATAAAATGTCAAATAAAAAAAGTGACGATTCAAGATCTTAATATGATACACATTTTGGTAAAGGTTTCAGTTCTCTATCTATTATAGTAAAGGAGGAGATCTGCACACAACAAAGGGTAAAAAATTAGAACATGACCTTGACCTTTGACCTTGTGACCTTTTTCAAGGTCAAGGTCAATGATGACCAACTGTGAAATATCTAGTCTTTATCACCTCTGGTTCATGAGTTACTCTGGTCAAAAATGTACTTGCAATAAATAAGGGGAAGTAACTCCTATAAGAAGGTGAAAATTTCTTTAATGCGATATGTTATAAAGTGTCGCAATCCTTCGCTGAACATTTTGGAACAACTTTTATTGCGATATCTTTTACAGTTTCAAAGTTAATCTGCACACAAGCTTTTTTATGACAGGGGAAATAACTCCGTAAAGAAAAAGTGTTCGGTGTGACAGGGTCAACTGCGAAAGCGTAATGTCTCATACATTCATAGTACAAAATGTCTTTACGACATGTCGCGAAACAAAATTTATAATAAGGAAAAAAAGTTGGCGGAAAAAAAATAAGAATAATAATAATAATAAGAAACAGACTAATAACAGTAAGTCTTTCCACTGGAAAGTGGAAAGCCTTAATAATAAGAAACAGACTAATAACAGTAAGTCTTTCCACTGGAAAGTGGAAAGCCTTAAATATAGGTTCAATCGTTCTACCGAACGATTAATAGGCTTTCCACTTTAAAAGAAGACCTTAAATAAATGACCTTGAAACTAAAAAGCTAAGAAACATATGTAACTAAAAAAGAATAAGGCATTCAAAATACATAGTACCATGAAAAACATTTAAAAAGGACTTTGACCTTGACTCTTACAGCATGACCTTGACCATGCTGAAGGTCAACAGTGATCAACATCGAAGATTTCATGCCAATATCTCTTGTAGTCATTGAGATATGACTACTTATAATATATACAAAAAAATAGAAAATGACCTTGACCTTTGACCTTGAGTTTGTTTTCAAGGTCAAGGGTCCTAATGATCTATAGCAAAGACTCCATGCCTCTACTATCAATAGTTGATAAGCAATTAATGAAAAACTAATTATCAATGGTTGTAATGGGGCATAACTCCTATAAGATGAAGCCGGATCCTTACCCTCCAAATAGGAAAAAGTTGCGCCTTTATGAGGCCAACATTTTATCCATTACAACTTATTGCCTATCTTTTACCGTTTCAAAGGAATAGCGATGACAAGACAATGCCAAAATTTCAAACGTGACCTTGACCTTTGACCTTGAGTTTATTTTCAAGGTCAAGGTAAATGATGACTAATGATATAAGGTTTCATATAAATATCTATTATAGTTACTGAGATAAAGTGATATAATGCAACTCACAATATATTTTAGTGGTCTAGGGGAGATAACTCTTATAAAAATGTCAAATAAAAAAAGTGACGATTCAAGATCTTAATATGATACACATTTTGGTAAAGGTTTCAATTCTCTATCTATTATAGTAAAGGAGGAGATCTGTACACAACACAATGTCAAAAATTAGAATGTGACCTTGACCTTTGACCTTGTGACCTTTTTCAAGGTCAAGGTCAATGATGACCAACTGTGAAATATCTAGTCTATATCACCACTGGTTCATGAGTTACAATGGTACAAATTGTACTTCCAATAAATAAGGGGAAATAACTCCTACAAGGAGTCGTCAAAATACTTTGCGCGATATGTAACAAATTGTCGCAATCCATAGCTGACCATTTTGCAACAACTTTTATTGCGAAATCTTTTACGGTTTCATAGTTTATCTGCACACAAGCTTTTCTGTAACAGGGGAGATAACTCCGTAAAGAACAAGTGTTCGGTGTGACAGGGTCAACTGCGAAAGCGTAATGTCTGATACATCCATAGTACAAAATGTCTTTACGACATGTCGCGAAACAAAATTTATAATGGGAAAAAACAGTTGGCGGAAAAACAATAAGAATAATAATAATAATAATAATAATAATAATAAGAAACAGACTAATAACAATAAGTCTTTCCACTGGAAAGTGGAAAGCCTTAAATATAGGTTCAATCGTTCTAAAGAACGATTAATAGGCTTTCCACTTCAAAAGAAGACCTTAAATAAATGACCTTGAAACCAAAAAGCTAAGAAACATACGTAATTTGTCTATAGCAATTAATAAGAACAAAAATTATTAAAGAACTATTTAGATATCTTTAAAAATAAGAAAGGTCATTAAATAGGACGTAAGAAAACTGGAATGACCTTGACAACTGATCTTTTAATCTACGTAAATATTACTTATAGGCAATAGTATTAAAAGAATAAGCCATCCAAAATACATAGTACCATGAAAAACATTTATAAAGGACTTTGACCTTGACTTTTACAGCATGACCTTGACCATGCTGAAGGTCAACAGTGATCAACATTGAACATTTTATGCCAATATCTCTTAAAGTCATTGAGATATGACTTCTTATAATATATACAAAAAAATTAGAAAATGACCTTGACCTTTGACCTTGCATTTGTGATCAAGGTCAAGTGTCCCAATGGTCTATAGTGAAGACCCCATGCCTCTACTATCAATAGTTGATAAGCAATTAATGAAAAACTATTTATCAATGGTTGTAATGGGAGATAACTCCTATAAGATGAAGCCGGATCCTTTCCTTCCAAATAGAAAAAAGTTGCGCCTTTATGAGGCCAACATTTTTTCCATTTAAACTTATTGCCTATATTTTACCGTTTTAAAGGAATAGCGGTGACAAGACAATGCAAAAATTTCAAACGTGACCTTGTCCTTTGACCTTGAGTCCATTTTCAAGGTCAAGGTAAATGATGACTAATGATATAAGGTTTCACATAAATATCTGTTATAGTTACTGAGATAAAGTGATATAATGCAATTCACAATATATTTTAGTGGTCTAGGGGAGATAACTCTTATAAAAATGTCAAATAAAAAAAGTGACGATTCAAGATCTTAATATGATACACATTTTGGTAAAGGTTTCAGTTCTCTATCTATTATAGTAAAGGAGGAGATCTGTACACAACACAATATCAAAAATTAGAATGTAACCTTGACCTTTGACATTGTGACCTTTTTGAAGGTCAAGGTCAATGATGACCAAATGTGAAATATCTAGTCTCTATCATCTCTGGTTCATGAGTTACTATGGTAAAAAATGTACTTGCAATAAATAAGGGGAAATAACTCCTATAAGAAGGTGAAAATTTCTTTACTGCGATATGTTATAAAGTGTCGCAATCCTTCGCTGAACATTTTGGAACAACTTTTATTGCGATATCTTTTACAGTTTTAAAGTTAATCTGCACACAAGCTTTTTTATGACAGGGGAAATAACTCCGTAAAAAATAAGCGTTCGGTCTGCCAGGGTCAACTGCGAAAGCGTAATGTTTCATACATCCATAGTACAAAATATCTTTACGACATGTCGCGAAACAAAATTTATAATGGGAAAAGAAAACTTGGCGGAAAAAAAAGAATAATAAATAATATAGGTTCAATCGTTCTACCGAACGATTAATAGGCTTTCCACTTTAAAAGAAGACCTTAAATAAATGACCTTGAAACTAAAAAGCTAAGAAACATACGTAACTAAAAAAGAATAAGGCATTCAAAATACATAGTACCATGAAGAACATTTAAAAAGGACTTTGACCTTGACTCTTACAGCATGACATTGACCATGCTGAAGGTCAACAGTGATCAACATTGAAGATTTCATGCCAATATCTCTTGTAGTCATTGAGATATGACTACTTATAATATATACAAAAAAATAGAAAATGACCTTGACCTTTGACCTTGTATTTGTTTTCAAGGTCAAGGTTCCTAATGATCTATAATAAAGACTCCATGCCTCTACTATCAATAGTTGATAAGCAATTAATGGAAAACTAATCAATAGTTGTAATGGGGCATAACTCCTATAAGATGAAGCCGGATCCTTACCCTCCAAATAGGAAAAAGTTGCGCCTTTATGAGGCCAACATTTTATCCATTACAACTTATTGCCTATCTTTTACCGTTTCAAAGGAATAGCGATGACAAGACAATGCCAAAATTTCAAACGTGACCTTGACCTTTGACCTTGAGTCCATTTTCAAGGTCAAGGTAAATGATGACTAATGATATAAGGTTTCATATAAATATCTATTATAGTTACTGAGATAAAGTGATATAATGCAACTCACAATATATTTTAGTGGTCTAGGGGAGATAACTCTTATAAAAATGTCAAATAAAAAAAGTGACGATTCAAGATCTTAATATGATACACATTTTGGTAAAGGTTTCAATTCACTATCTATTATAGTAAAGGAGGAGATCTGTACACAACACAATGTCAAAAATTAGAATGTGACCTTGACCTTTGACCTTGTGACCTTTTTCAAGGTCAAGGTCAATGATGACCAACTGTGAAATATCTATTCTCTATCACCTCTGGTTCATGAGTTACTATGGTACAAATTGTACTTCCAATAAATAAAGGGAAATAACTCCAACAAGGAGTCGTCAAAATACTTTGCGCGATATGTAACAAATTGTCGCAATCAATAGCTGACCATTTTGCAACAACTTTTATTACAAAATCTTTTACGGTTTCATAGTTTATCTGTACACAAGCTTTTTTGTGACAAGGGAAATAACTCCGTAACGAAAAAGTGTTCGGTGTGACAGGGTTAACTGCGAAAGCGTAATGTCTCATACATTCATAGTACAAAATGTCTTTACGACATGTCGCGAAACAAAATTTATAATAAGGAAAAAAAGTTGGCGGAAAAAAAATAAGAATAAATATAGGTTCAATCGTTCTACCGAACGATTAATAGGCTTTCCACTTTAAAAGAAGACCTTAAATGAATGATCTTGCAACTAAAAAGCTAAGAAACATACGTAACTAAAAAAGAATAAGGCATTCAAAATACATAGTACCATGAAAAACATTTAAAAAGGACTTTGACCTTGACTCTTACAGCATGACCTTGACCATGCTGAAGGTCAACAGTGATCAACATTGAAGATTTCATGCCAATATCTCTTGTAGTCATTGAGATTTGACTACTTATAATATGTACAAAAAATAGAAAATGACCTTGACCTTTGACCTTGTATTTGTTTTCAAGGTCAAGGGTCCTAATGATCTATAGTAAAGACTCCATGCCTCTACTATCAATAGTTGATAAGCAATTAATGAAAAACTAATTATCAATGGTTGTAATGGGGCATAACTCCTATAAGATGAAGCGGGATCCTTACCCTCCAAATAGGAAAAAGTTGCCCCTTTATGAGACCAACATTTTATCCATTACAACTTATTGCCTATCTTTAACCGTTTCAAAGGAATAGCGATGACAAGACAATGCCAAAATTTCAAACGTGACCTTGACCTTTGACCTTGAGTCCATTTTCAAGGTCATGGTAAATGATGACTAATGATATAAGGTTTCATATAAATATCTATTATAGTTACTGAGATAAAGTGATATAATGCAACTCACAATATATTTTAGTGGTCTAGGGGAGATAACTCTTATGAAAATGTCAAATAAAAAAAGTGACGATTCAAGATCTTAATATGATACACATTTTGGTCAAGGTTTCAATTCTCTATCTATTATAGTAAAGGAGGAGATCTGTACACAACACAATGTCAAAAATTAGAATGTGACCTTGACCTTTGACCTTGTGACCTTTTTCAAGGTCAAGGTCAATGATGACCAACTGTGAAATATCTAGTCTCTATCACCTCTGGTTCATGAGTTACTATGGTACAAATTGTACTTCCAATAAATAAGGGGAAATAACTCCAACAAGGAGTCGTCAAAATACTTTGCGCGATATGTAACAAATTGTCGCAATCAATAGCTGACCATTTTGCAACAACATTTATTACAAAATCTTTTACGGTTTCAAAGTTTATCTGTACACAAGCTTATTTGTGACAAGGGAAATAACTCCGTAAAGAAAAAGTGTTCGATGTGACAGGGTCAACTGCGAAAGCGTAATGTCTCATACATTCATAGTACAAAATGTCTTTACGACATGTCGCGAAACAAAATTTATAATAAGGAAAAAAAGTTGGCGGAAAAAAAATAAGAATAAATATAGGTTCAATCGTTCTACCGAACGATTAATAGGCTTTCCACTTTAAAAGAAGACCTTAAATAAATGACCTTGAAACTAAAAAGCTAAGAAACATACGTAACTAAAAAAGAATAAGGCATTCAAAATACATAGTACCATGAAAAACATTTAAAAAGGACTTTGACCTTGACTCTTACAGAATGACCTTGACCATGCTGAAGGTCAACAGTGATCAACATTGAAGATTTCATGCCAATATCTCTTGTAGTCATTGAGATATGACTACTTATAATATATACAAAAAATAGAAAATGACCTTGACCTTTGACCTTGTATTTGTTTTCAAGGTCAAGGGTCCTCATGATCCATAGTAAAGACTCCATGCCTCTACTATCAATAGTTGATAAGCAATTAATGAAAAACTAATTATCAATGGTTGTAATGGGGCATAACTCCTATAAGATGAAGCCGGATCCTTACCCTCCAAATAGGAAAAAGTTGCGCCTTTATGAGACCAACATTTTATCCATTACAACTTATTGCCTATCTTTTACCGTTTCAAAGGAATAGCGATGACAAGACAATGCCAAAATTTAAAACGTGACCTTGACCTTTGACCTTGAGTCCATTTTCAAGGTCAAGGTTAATGATGACTATTGATATAAGGTTTCATATAAATATCTATTATAGTTACTGAGATAAAGTGATATAATGCAACTCACAACATATTTTAGTGGTCTAGGGGAGATAACTCTTATAAAAATGTCAAATAAAAAAGTGACGATTCAAGATCTTAATATGATACACATTTTGGTAAAGGTTTCAATTCTCTATCTATTATAGTAAAGGAGGAGATCTGTACACAACACAATGTCAAAAATTAGAATGTGACCTTGACCTTTGACCTTGTGACCTTTTTCAAGGTCAAGGTCAATGATGACCAACTGTGAAATATCTAGTCTCTATTACCTCTGGTTCATGAGTTACTATGGTACAAATTGTACTTCCAATAAATAAGGGGAAATAACTCCAACAAGGAGTCGTCAAAATACTTTGCGCGATATGTAACAAATTGTCGCAATCAATAGCTGACCATTTTGCAACAACATTTATTACAAAATCTTTTACGGTTTCAAAGTTAATCTGTACACAAGCTTTTTTGTGACAAGGGAAATAACTCCGTTAAGAAAAAGTGTTCGGTTTGACAGGGTCAACTGCGAAAGCGTAATGTCTCATACATTCATAGTACAAAATGTCTTTACGACATGTCGCGAAACAAAATTTATAATAAGGAAAAAAAGTTGGCGGAAAAAAAATAAGAATAATTAAAGTTCATTGGTTCTACCGAACAAATGATGGCTTTCCACTTATCGCAAAAATGACTCTGACATTGACTTTGGTTTTATGGAAATTGACATTTCTTTTCAAATTAAACTAAGGAAAGAAAAAACCATTCGGCTATCTTTCGAAATAAAAAAGGTAAAAAATTAGGACGTTAATTGACATAAATGCCCTTGACCAGCAAGTTTTTGATATTTGCATACTTAATGCTTTAAAAACAAAGCATTTATTAAGAATTACCATTTTATTTACACGAAAAAGCAGAAGTTCCGAAAAATATGTTTTGACCTTGACTTCTGTCAATATGACCTTGACCATGCTGAGGGTCAATAAAGGACAAACAGTGAAGATCTCATGTCAATATGTCGTATAATTATGAAGAAATGACTATTTATCATAAATACCAAAATTTATAAGATGACCTTGACCTTTGACCTTGTTTCTATTTTCAAGGTCAAGGGTCATACTGGTCTATAGTGAAGACCCAATGCCTCTACTATCAATAGTTGATAAGTAATTAATGAAAACCTAATTATCAGTGGTTGTAATGGGGGATAACTCCTATAAGATGAAGTTGGATCCTTTCCCTCCAAATGTAAAAAAGTTGCGCCTTAATGAGACCAACATTTTATCCATTATAACTTATAGCTTATCTTTTACCGTTTCAATGCAATTGCGATGACAAGACAATGTCAAAATTTCAAACGTGACCTTGACCTTTGACCTTGTGTCCATTTTCAAGGTCAAGGTCAATGATGACTAATGATATAAGGTTTCATATAAATATCTGTTATAGTAACTGAGATATAGTGATATAATGTAATTCACAATATATTTTATTGGTCTAGGGGAGATAACTCTTATAAAACTGTCAAATAAAAAAGTGACGATTCAAGATCTTAATATGATACACATTTTGGTAAAGGTTTCAGTTCTCTATCTATTATAGTAAAGGAGGAGATCTGCACACAACAAAGGGTCAAAAATTAGAACATGACCTTGACCTTTGACCTTGTGACCTTTTTCAAGGTCAAGGTCAATTATGACCAACTGTGAAATATCTAGTCTCTGTCATCTCTGGTTCATGAGTTACAATGGTACAAAATGTACTTCCAATAAATAAGGGGAAATAACTCCTACTAGGAGTCGTCAAAATACTTTGCGCGATATGTAATAAATTGTCGCGATCAATAGCTGAGCATTTTGCAACAACTTTCATTGCGAAATCTTTTAAAGTTTCAAAGTTTATCTGCACACAAGATTTTTATGACAGGGGAAATAACTCCGTAAAGAAAAAGTGTTCGGTGTGACAGGGTTAACTGCGAAAGCGTAATGTCTCATACATTCATAGTACAAAATGTCTTTACGACATGTCGCGAAACAAAATTTATAATGGGAAAAGAAAACTTGGCGGAAAAAAAAGAATAATAATAATAAACAGACAAATAACAGGAAGGCTTTCCACTCGGAAAGTGGAAAGCCTTAATAATAATAATAAGAAACAGACTAATAACAGTAAGTCTTTCCACTGGAAAGTGGAAAGCCTTAATAATAATAAATATAGGTTCAATCGTTCTAAAGAACGATTAATAGGTTTTCCACTTCAAAAGAAGACCTTAAATAAATGACCTTGAAACCAAAAAGCTAAGAAACATACGTAATTTGTCTATAGCAATTAATAAGAACAAAAATTATTAAAGAACTATTTAGATATCTTTAAAAATAAGAAAGGTAATTAAATAGGACGTAAGAAAACTTGAATGACCTTGACAACTGATCTTTTAATCTACGTAAATATTACTTATAGGCAATAGCATTAAAAGAATAAGCCATTCAAAATACATAGTACCATGAAAAACATTTATAAAGGACTTTGACCTTGACTTTTACAGCATGACCTTGACCATGCTGAAGGTCAACAGTGATCAACATTGAAGATTTTATGCCAATATCTCTTAAAGTCATTGAGATATGACTACTTATAATATATACAAAAAATTAGAAAATGACCTTGACCTTTGACCTTGTATTTGTGTTCAAGGTCAAGTGTCCCAATGGTCTATAGTGAAGACCCCATGCCTCTACTATCAATAGTTGATAAGCAATTAATGAAAAACTATTTATCAATGGTTGTAATGGGGGATAACTCCTATAAGATGAAGCCGGATCCTTTCCTTCTAAATAGAAAAAAGTTGCGCCTTTATGAGGCCAACATTTTTTCCATTTGAACTTATTGCCTATATTTTACCGTTTTAAAGGAATAGCGATGACAAGACAATGCAAAATTTTCAAACGTGACCTTGACCTTTGACCTTGAGTCCATTTTCAAGGTCAAGGTAAATGATGACTAATGATATAAGGTTTCATATAAATATCTGTTATAGTTACTGAGATAAAGTGATATAATGCAATTCACAATATATTTCAGTGGTCTAGGGGAGATAACTCTTATAAAAATGTCAAATAAAAAAAGTGACGATTCAAGATCTTAATATGATACACATTTTGGTACAGGTTTCAGTTCTCTATCTATTATAGTAAAGGAGGAGATCTGTACACAACGCAATATCAAAAATTAGAATGTAACCTTGACCTTTGACCTTGTGACCTTTTTCAAGGTCAAGGTCAATGATGACAAACTGTGAAATATCTAGTCTCTATCATCTCTGGTTCATGAGTTACTATGGTAAAAAATGTACTTGCAATAAATAAGGGGAAATAACTCCTATAAGAAGGTGAAAATTTCTTTAATGCGATATGTTATAAAGTGTCGCAATCCTTCGCTGAACATTTTGGAACAACTTTTATTGCGATATCTTTTACAGTTTCAAAGTGAATCTGCACACAAGCTTTTTTATGACAGGGGAAATAACTCCGTAGAGAATAAGTGTTCGGTCTGCCAGGGTCAACTGCGAAAGCGTAATGTTTCATACATCCATAGTACAAAATATCTTTACGACATGTCGCGAAACAAAATTTATAATGGGAAAAGAAAACTTGGCGGAAAAAAAAGAATAATAATAAACAGACGAATTACAAGAAGGTTTTCCACTGGAAAGTGGAAAACCTTAAATATAGGTTCAATCGTTCTACCGAACGATTAATAGGCTTTCCACTCTACGCAGCCAGAAAGAACCTATCTGTATTTAATGACATTGAATTCTGCTTCTAAACATTATTTGTAATTTGTCTTTAAAAATTAACAAATTTGAAAGCAAAACTGTTTATATATTATTTAAAATAGGAAAGGTCAAATTGTAGAGCATAATGACCTTGACCTGACCTTCTTTATATGTAAATGGAATCTATTTCACACTATGAACAAATGAAAGAAAACACATTCAAATAAGTTTTGAAATAAAAAAGGTCATGAAATATGACGTTCAGAGACTTTAATGACATTGACCACTGACCTTTTGATCTCTGCATATATTGTACATCAATAACTAAGCATTTATTAGGATAAACCACTTCATATACACGGAAAATGAAAAATTTAAAAAAAAATGTATTGACCTTGACCCTTAACAAGGTGACCTTGACCATGATGAAGGTCAAAAATGATCAACAGTGAAGATCTTATGTCAATATCTCTTGTAGTTAATGAGATATGGCTAATTATAATAAATTCCAAAAATCAGATGACCTTGACCTTTGACCTTGTATGTGTCTGCAATGTCAAGGTCATAAGGGTTTTTGGTGAAGACCCCATACCTCTACTATCAATAGTTAATGAGTTATGAATGAAAAATTAATAATCAATGTTTCGAATGGGAGATAACTCCTATAAAATGAAGTCAAATCCTTTCCCTTCAAATGTAACAAAGTTGCGCCTTTATTAGGCCAATATTTTACCCATTATAAGTTATTGCCTATCTTTTACTGTTTCAAAGATATAGCAATAACAAGACAATGTGAAAGTTTAGAACGTTACATTGATCTTTGACCTTGTGTCCATTTTGAAGGTCGAGGTCATAAGGGTCTTTGGTGAAGACCCCATGCCTCTGCTGTCAATAGTTAATGAGTTATGAATGGAAAACTAATAATCAATGTTTCTAATGGGAGATAACTCCTATAAAACGAAGTCAAATCCTTTCCCTTCAAATGTGACAAAGTTGCGCCTTTATTAGGCCAACATTTTACCCATTATAAGTTATTGCCTATCTTTTACCCGTTTCAAAGATTTAGAAGGTGCATGATGTGCGATTGGTTAAAAAGCTTTTATTTTTACCGGGAGGAAATTAAAACATTACAAGTTGACAGGTTATGACTTTGCATTAAATAGTTATTATTATTGTTTTGTATTATTTACCTCTGCATTAACATCTGAATACTAAAAGTTTAATATTCTCTGCATGTTGTGGAACGCATTGCTAGGAAAACATATATCTCCATTTATATATTCAATTCCAGTTAATATAGCACTAAAGGTAAAATACTCAATATTATTTTCATTGTTTAATTTAAAAACATAATTAACCACCAAATTTCATCAAACATATTGTTTTAGATGTGTTTTTATAGTAAATTTATTATTTGTAATACAAATATAGAAAAGTCTCGCAGGTGCATTTGTAAATTTGTTCATTTAACTGAAAAACAAGGGAAGTAACTTTTAATTTTGTTAAAGTCAGAAATAGTTTAACAAATAAATTTGAGTTATCTCTCTTTCTATGGTTTTTAAGTAAATTTATGATAAGTATTTGTTTATTGTTCTGTATTATTTGCTAGAGATTGGCATTCTAAGAGAGACAACTTCTATAAACTGTTGATAAAACATGTCGCGACATGTCTTAATTTACTCGCAATTATTTAAAAAATGCCTCTACTATAAATAATTAATAAGTTATATACGAAAAACTAATAATCAGTTGTCTTAATGGAAGATAACTCCTATAAAATGAAGTCAAATCCTTTCCCTTCAAATGTGACAAAGTTGCGCCTTTATTAGACCAACATTTTACCCATTATAAGTTATTGCCTATCTTTTACCGTTTCAAAGATATAGCGATGTCAAGATAATGTAAAAATTTAGAACGTGACCTTGACCTTTGACCTTGTGTCCATTTTCAAGGTCAAGGTCAATGATGACCAATGGTCAAGTTACAAGTAAATATCTGTTATAGTTACTGAGATATCGCAATTGACATAATATTGTTTTGTTCCAGGGGAGATAACTCTTTCAAAAGCTCAATTTAAAAAAGTGACGATTCAAGATCTTAATAAGATCTAGCTTTTGTCAAGAGACCTTTATTTTCGTATCTGTTATGGTTAAGGAGGAGATCTGTACACAACACGAGGTCAAAATTTAGAATGTGACCTTGACCTTTGACCTTGTGATTTTTTTCAAGGTCAAGGTCAATGATGACCAACTGTGAAATATCTAGTCTCTATCACCTCTGGTTCATGAGTTACATTGGTACAAAATGTACTTCCAATAAATAAGGGGAAATAACTCCTGCAAGGAGTCGTCAAAATACTTTGCGCGATATGTAACAAATTGTCGCGATCAATAGCTGACCATTTTGCAAAAACTTTCATTGCAAAATCTTTTACGGTTTCAAAGTTTATCTGTACACAAGCTTTTTTGTGACAGGGGAGATAACTCCGTAAAGTAAAAGTGTTCGGTGTGACAGGGTCAACTGCGAAAGCGTAATGTCTCATACATCCATAGTACAAAATGTCTTTACGACATGTCGCGAAACAAAATTTATAATGGGAAAAAACAGTTGGCGGAAAAAAAATAAGAATAATAATAATAAGAAACAGACTAATAACAGTAAGTCTTTCCACTGGAAAGTGGAAAGCCTTAATAAGAAACAGACTAATAACAGTAAGTCTTTCCACTGGAAAGTGGAAAGCCTTAATAAGTTCATTGGTTCTACCGAACAAATGAGAGGCTTTCCACTGATCGCAAAAATGACCTTGACATTGACTTTGGATTATGGAAATTGACTTTTCTTTTCAAAATAAACAATCGAAAGAAAAAACCATTCGGCTATCTTTCGAAATAAAAAAGGTCATAAAATAGGACGTTAATTGACATAAATGACCTTTACCAGCAAGTTTTTGATATTTGCATACTTAATGCTTTAAAAACAAAGCATTTATTAAGATTTACCATTTTATTTACACGAAAAAGCAGAATTTTCGAAAAATATGTTTTGACCTTGACTTCTGTCAATATGACCTTGACCATGCTGAGGGTCAATAAAGGACAAACAAACAGTGAAGATCCTATGTTAATATGTCGTATAATTATGAAGAAATGACTATTTATCATAAATACCAAAATTTATAAGATGACCTTGACCTTTGACCTTGTTCCTATTTTCAAGGTCAAGGGTCATACTGGTCTATAGTGAAGACCCCATGCCTCTACTATCAATAGTTGATGAGTAATTAATGAAAACCTAATTATCAATGGTTGTAATGGGGGATAACTCCTATAAGATGAAGTCGGATCCTTTCCCTTTAAATGTAAAAAAGTTGCGCCTTAATAAGACCAACATTTTATCCATTATAACTTATAGCCTATCTTTTACCGTTTAAATGCAATAGCGATGACAAGACAATGTCAAAATTTCAAACGTGACCTTGACCTTTGACCTTGTGTCCATTTTCAAGGTCAAGGTCAATGATGACTAATGATATAAGGTTTCATATAAATATCTGTTATAGTAACTGAGATATAGTGATATAATGTAATTCACAATATATTTTATTGGTCTAGGGGAGATAACTCTTGTAAAAATGTCAAATAAAAAAAGTGACGATTCAAGATCTTAATATGATACACATTTTGGTAAAGGTTTTAGTTCTCTATCTATTATAGTAAAGGAGGAGATCCGCACACAACAAAGGGTCAAAAATTAGAACATGACCTTGACCTTTGACCTTGTGACCTTTTTCAAGGTCAAGGTCAATGATGACCAACTGTGAAATATCTAGTCTCTGTCACCTCTGGTTCATGAGTTACAATGGTACAAAATGTACTTCCAATAAATAAGGGGAAATAACTCCAACAAGGAGTCGTCAAAATACTTTGCGCGATATGTAACAAATTGTCGCAATCAATAGCTGACCATTTTGCAACAACTTTTATTGCAAAATCTTTTACGGTTTCAAAGTTTGTCTGTACACAAGCTTTTTTATTTCAAGGGAAATAACTCCGTAAATAAAAAGTGTTCGGTGTGACAGGGTTAACTGCGAAAGCGTAATGTCTCGTACATCCATAGTACAAAATATCTTAACGACATGTCGCGAAAGAAAATTTATAATGGGAAAAGAAACTTGGCGGAAAAAAAAGAATAATAAATATAGGTTCAATCGTTCTACCGAACGATTAATAGGCTTTCCACTCTACGCAGCCAGAAAGAACCTATCTGTATTTAATGACATTGAATTCTGCTTCTAAACATTATTTGTAATTTGTCTTTAAAAATTAACAAATTTGAAAGCAAAACTGTTTATATATTATTTAAAATAGGAAAGGTCAAATTGTAGAGCATAATGACCTTGACCTGACCTTCTTTATATGTAAATGGAATCTATTTCACACTATGAACAAATGAAAGAAAAAACATTCAAATAAGTTTTGAAATAAAAAAGGTCATAAAATATGACGTTCAGAGACTTTAATGACATTGACCACTGACCTTTTGATCTCTGCATATATTGTACATCAATAACTAAGCATTTATTAGGATAAACCACTTCATATACACGGAAAATGAAAAATTAAAAAAAAAAATGTATTGACCTTGACCCTTAACAAGGTGACCTTGACCATGATGAAGGTCAAAAATAATCAACAGTGAAGATCTTATGTCAATATCTCTTGTAGTTAATGAGATATGGCTACTTATAATAAATTCCAAAAATCAGATGACCTTGACCTTTGACCTTGTATGTGTCTGCAATGTCAAGGTCATAAGGGTTTTTGGTGAAGACCCCATATCTCTGCTATCAATAGTTAATGAGTTATGAATGAAAAATTAATAATCAATGTTTCGAATGGGAGATAACTCCTATAAAATGAAGTCAAATCCTTTCCCTTCAAATGTAACAAAGTTGCGCCTTTATTAGGCCAATATTTTACCCATTATAAGTTATTGCCTATCTTTTACTGTTTCAAAGATATAGCAATAACAAGACAATGTGAAAGTTTAGAACGTTACCTTGATCTTTGACCTTGTGTCCATTTTGAAGGTCGAGGTCATAAGGGTCTTTGGTGAAGACCCCATGCCTCTGCTGTCAATAGTTCATGAGTTATGAATGGAAAACTAATAATCAATGTTTCTAATGGGAGATAACTCCTATAAAACGAAGTCAAATCCTTTCCCTTCAAATGTGACAAAGTTGCGCCTTTATTAGGCCAACATTTTACCCATTATAAGTTATTGCCTATCTTTTACCCGTTTCAAAGATTTAGAAGGTGCATGATGTGCGATTGGTAAAAAAAACTCTTATATTTACCGGGAGGAAATTAAAACATTACAAGTTGACAGGTTATGACTTTGCATTAAATAGTTTTTATTATTGTTTTGTATTATTTACCTCTGCATTAACATCTGAATACTAAAAGTTTAATATTCTCTGCATGTTGTGGAACGCATTGCTAGGAAAACATATATCTCCATTTATATATTCAATTCCAGTTAATATAGCACTAAAGGTAAAATACTCAATATTATTTTCATTGTTTAATTTAAAAACATAATTAACCACCAAATTTCATCAAACATATTGTTTTAGATGTGTTTTTATAGTAAATTTATTATTTGTAATACAAATATAGAAAAGTCTCGCAGGTGCATTTGTAAATTTGTTCATTTAACTGAAAAACAAGGGAAGTAACTTTTAATTTTGTTAAAGTCAGAAATAGTTTAACAAATAAATTTGAGTTATCTCTCTTTTTATGGTTTTAAAGTAAATTTATGATAAGTATTTGTTTATTGTTCTGTATTATTTGCTAGAGATTGGCATTCTAAGAGAGACAACTTCTATAAACTGTTGATAAAACATGTCGCGACATGTCTTAATTTACTCGCAATTATTTAAAAAATGCCTCTACTATAAATAATTAATAAGTTATATACGAAAAACTAATAATCAGTTGTCTTAATGGAAGATAACTCCTATAAAATGAAGTCAAATCCTTTCCCTTCAAATGTGACAAAGTTGCGCCTTTATTAGACCAACATTTTACCCATTATAAGTTATTGCCTATCTTTTACCGTTTCAAAGATATAGCGATGTCAAGATAATGTAAAAATTTAGAACGTGACCTTGACCTTTGACCTTGTGTCCATTTTCAAGGTCAAGGTCAATGATGACCAATGGTCAAGTTACAAGTAAATATCTGTTATAGTTACTGAGATATCGCAATTGACATAATATTGTTTTGTTCCAGGGGAGATAACTCTTTCAAAAGCTCAATTTAAAAAAGTGACGATTCAAGATCTTAATAAGATCTAGCTTTTGTCAAGAGACCTTTATTTTCGTATCTGTTATGGTTAAGGAGGAGATCTGTACACAACACGAGGTCAAAATTTAGAATGTGACCTTGACCTTTGACCTTGTGATTTTTTTCAAGGTCAAGGTCAATGATGACCAACTGTGAAATATCTAGTCTCTATCACCTCTGGTTCATGAGTTACATTGGTACAAAATGTACTTCCAATAAATAAGGGGAAATAACTCCTGCAAGGAGTCGTCAAAATACTTTGCGCGATATGTAACAAATTGTCGCGATCAATAGCTGACCATTTTGCAAAAACTTTCATTGCAAAATCTTTTACGGTTTCAAAGTTTATCTGTACACAAGCTTTTTTCTGACAGGGGAGATAACTCCGTAAAGTAAAAGTGTTCGGTGTGACAGGGTTAACTGCGAAAGCGTAATGTCTCATACATTCATAGTACAAAATGTCTTTACGACATGTCGCGAAACAAAATTTATAATGGGAAAAAACAGTTGGCGGAAAAAAAATAAGAATAATAATAATAAGAAACAGACTAATAACAGTAAGTCTTTCCACTGGAAAGTGGAAAGCCTTAATAATAATAATAAACAGACAAATAACAGGAAGGCTTTCCACTAGGAAAGTGGAAAGCCTTAATAAACAGACGAATTACAAGAAGGTTTTCCACTGGAAAGTGGAAAACCTTAATAATAAGAAACAGACTAATAACAGTAAGTCTTTCCACTGGAAAGTGGAAAGCCTTAATAAGAAACGGAAGAATAACAAGAAGGCTTTCCACTAGAAAGTGGAAAGCCTTAATTAGGTGGTGCTTTAAAACAAATATGAAAGAATACTATGTTTATCATGAAATCATTTTGTTCCCTTCTTTGGTGCAAACAGTCTAATAAGTAATAGTAACACATATATAGGCATAATTAAGTATGTTCTTTTTTCAGATATTATTAATGTCAGACAGTGGAGAAATTCCTATCACTTTAATCAGAATCAGGAATCCTTGGGGATACAAGATCAATTGGATGGGACGATGGGGAGAAAAGTATGTAAAGAAATGTATAGCAGACTTTTTTGTTTAATGATGAGAATTGGGTCTTTTTTTATTTTGCAAAATTTTGGAAAATTAAAAATAGTGGAAACTTGAGTGTGGTCACATACAGTTTAGACTTAAGTAACACATCATCTGACTATAATTGCCAAAAACTATTTATAAATACTTTAATGTGCTGTTTTGACCTAATTGCTAGTATGTTAACTATTGGAGTGTTGGACTTAGTTAGATTAGGACACATACAGCTAATCATACAATGGAGTTACAGCATTGTTTGGTCAACTACCAGTCATAAAGCTTCTTCTCATTTAAAAATGTCAACTATTGCTTTATTGACCTATAAAATGATTGGTCTACCACAAGCATTCAGTTTACGGGCCACTTGGAGGGAGACTTGGTTGAAGAACAGCCTTATTTTGATCTAACTCTATTTTGTTTATCTTCCAAAGTTAATTTGAAGGCACCCTGTCATTTTGAACGGACTCCCCATTTTCCATTTCAATTTTATTGTCAATTATTGAGTAAACAATCGTCATATTTTTGTCACAGCATTGTTTACATTGTTAACTTACCATATTTTGACACATTGGAATGATCAAAACAATCTAAGCTGGTTGCTGGCTGACTTTTACTACAAGAAAACTGGAGGTTAAAAATATTGGCTGATATCAGTTTAAAGTTGGTAAAAACCCCACAACTATCTACTGATCGGGTGCTTGGATTTTATATACACGTACTTTAAGGCAGTATTAAAACGTAAACTACACTTAAAAAAATTTAAATTTGATACATTGTTAATAAATAAAAAAGAAAAATATTTGGATTGTGATGTTTTATTACCGTATAAGTGGTTTTTTTCGCGTGGGGAAAAATTTAGCGTTTTTGTTAAAAACCTATGTGAGTTTCTTTTGGCGTAAAGTGATTTTCGTGGTCCGTAGTCATAATGAATAACACTATCATTTGTCTTAATATTTCACAAGTTTTTATTTTCGCGTCCCAACTTTTACCGCGAATATAGCGAAAATTAAATCACCGCGAAAAAAACCACTTATACGGTATATCTTTTCCCCTTTATTATGATTAGGCTACAATCACACAGTTGCTAATTATGCATAAATTATAGGAGTTTTATATTCAGTATTTAAATTTGTTTTTCTGTTTTAGTTCAAGAGAATGGAATAGTATTCCTAAAACTGAAAGAGAAAAAATGGGATTAATATTCAGGGATGAAGGAGAGTTTTGGTAAGGATAAAAAAAAGAAAACAAGAGCAAAACATTTAAATAACAATTGATATATTGATCAGTTTACAGTTTTGTTAATATTGCCAAAGATCAAGATGAGTTAAACCACCCATATTGAAACTGTTACAACAGTAATGCAGTTTAAACAAGAAATAACAGTTATTTGCATGATGTTAGTTCAGTCAACATACATTTATTAATGTGATGTAGAACATATAGGCATTTGTTTGCTCTTTTTAAATGTCTTACATTCAATGAGACTTAGTCAAAAGATGTTTAATTTAGATTAATTACTGAAGTACATGTATATACATATACAACTATTTTCAATTGTTTTACAGATTTAGTGGGGCCTCGGTGGCCGAGTGGTCAAGGTAGTTCGTCTACTATTGATCATGTGGTCTGTCAACACTGAGATTGCGGGTTCGATTCTCTCTGCAGGCAGGGTGTACTCAACTCCAATCTTAATTGACAAGGATTGCCAGTTTTCCTACCACAAGTCAGGGGTTTTCTCCCGGTACTCCGGCTTCCTCCCCCAATAAAAACTGGACGCCATTATATAGCTGAAAAATTGCTGAAAGTGGCATTAAACACCATCAAACAAACAATTTACAGATGTAGTGAGAATATTAAAAAAATGTAATTATGCCCCTGCGACGACATGTCGGGATGCATTAAGTTTTACTCATGTCCGTCCATCTGTCTGTCCTTCCATCCGTACGAAATTCCGTCAAGCTTTTCTCAGAAACTGTACATTAGAACAATTTGAAATTTAGCAGGCTGGTTCAGTATCACAAGTTGTATGTCCTAAGCGACTTTCAGACCTGTCGAACAACTAGTTCCTGTTTGGGACTTCATTTAGCGGGAGCATCTGTGTCCAATTAATAAATTTGTTACATTACATATAGGATGGAATTTGGAGATTTCCTGCAGAAGTATGATAGCTTAGAGATCTGTAACCTAACACCTGATGCTCCTGTAGAAATGCCAAAACAATGGCATACTGCCGAGTTCCATGAGAAGTGGACACGAGGCTTCAGTGCTGGTGGAAGACCATCAAATAGGGGTAATTCTCAAACAGTTTATGATCATGTAAACTTGCTAGTGCCAGAACAGTAACATTTATCACAATAACCAGTAAGTAGTCCCCTGCCTGGATTACCATAGGGCATTTAGGTTTTCTCTCCATCTGTTCATCATTCAGACTGTCGCACATGTTTTCCTGACCTTTTTGCTAAACATTTGCAGATATTGAATTGATATTTGGAATGCAAGTCAACCATCATACAAATCAATTAAAATGTTCTGGTCGGATGATTTTTGACAAAATTGTGATCCACTTTTTGAATCCCTTAAATTGATGGTGTTATATTTGCTGAATTGAACAAAAATATTTGCCATGTTGGGACTTTGTTTTTGTTTGAGTAAATCATTTTGATCGCTTGTTGATTGATTGATTGGATGTCTGCTTTACGTCCAGCGAGCAGTATTTCAGCTATATTCAGGACGGGAACAAGTTAGCAAACAATAAATCAACGGAAAATGGGGGTGGGATGGGTCACAGAGAATACAATTATGACTGCCACTGGAAAAGAATGGATTTTTGGGTAGGGGCGTAAAATTTAGCCTTTTGTAGCGGCTACAATGAGCCTACTCTTTTTTTAAATCTACAAAAGGAGTCTTTATCATGCAAGGAGCATGGCACCCTCCAAACTTGTTACCCACTATGGTCTGCAGTCAGGCTTTCCCTATTATGACCTGACAAACCCCCAATGAGAGGGTCTCCCCTACCCACCACCTGGGGACGTGCTGGGCTGCTCTATGGGTCGAGCACTGGGAACCCTCCCAGTATGGTCCCAGTTGATCCCTTGTTACTAATAATGAAGACACTTTTGAATCTAGAGAATCAGCACCATGGGATGGTGAGGTTGATTTTATGTTTCTAGAATATATTATATTACATTACATACAATAAATAACTATGCACTAGTTAATTAAATAAGTGTGTTTTGTTACATTGGTAAAAACTCTAACTATCTAGCCTACGGACATCTCTTGATTTTGCATAAAAAACTTCAATGTTGTACATTATCTTTAACCCTCAGTTTTCTGTGGCAAAAGTCCATAAAGTCACCATGTACAATATCAGAGTTTTTACAGATACTCATTGGGCCAACCCTCAGTTTTCTGTGGCACAAGTCCATAAAGTCACCATGTACAATATCAGAGTTTTTACAGATACTCATTGGGCCAACCCTCAGTTTTCTGTGGCACAAGTCCATAAAGTCACTGTGTACAATATCAGAGTTTTTACAGATACTCATTGGGCCAACCCTCAGTTTTCTGTGGCACAAGTCCATAAAGTCACCATGTACAATATCAGAGTTTTTACAGATACTCATTGGGCCAACCCTCAGTTTTCTGTGGCACAAGTCCATAATGTCACCATGTACAATATCAGAGTTTTTACAGATACTCATTGGGCCAACCCTCAGTTTTCTGTGGCACAAGTCCATAAAGTCACCATGTACAATATCAGAGTTTTTACAGATACTCATTGGGCCAACCCTCAGTTTTCTGTGGCACAAGTCCATAAAGTCACTGTGTACAATATCAGAGTTTTTACAGATACTCATTGGGCCAACCCTCAGTTTTCTGTGGCACAAGTCCATAATGTCACCATGTACAATATCAGAGTTTTTACAGATACTCATTGGGCCAACCAACAGTTTACTGTGACACAAGTCCATAATGTCACCATGTACAATATCAGAGTTTTTACAGATACTCATTGGGCCAACCTTCAGTTTTCTGTGGCACAAGTCCATAAAGTCACCATGTACAATATCAGAGTTTTTACATATACTCATTGGGCCAACCCTCAGTTTTCTGTGGCACAAGTCCATAATGTCACCATGTACAATATCAGAGTTTTTACAGATACTCATTGGGCCAACCCTCAGTTTTCTGTGACATTATCAGACAGAGATGAAGATGGTGATAATGTCTGTAGCCTTGTCATACAACTGATGCAAAAAGACAGCAGGAAGTTAAAACAGTTTGGGAAAAAAAACCAACATATAGGATTTTTTGTTTATCAAGTAAGTTTAGCGTTAATGACTCATGTTTCAGAAAGGAAAACTGTACTCTAAGTAAAACAGTTTGTTAAAATAAAATAAAAAATATGTTTTAGACAATATACATGTAGCAATATTCAATTCACACAAACATTTGCATAGATATTTATTCAATTTGTGAAAAGCTCTGATTTTTTTTTTTAATTTTTAAAAGATCAGTTTTCAGAGCCTAAACCCACTGAAAAAATTTGGTGCTTGCATTTTTGTATTATTCCATATTTTACCTTTTTATTATGAAAATACAGTAGAACAAATTTAGATATGATAACCTGTCCATGTTTTATACTATGCCTCTGTTGTTTACGTGTTACAAATCATCCTTTCCTTTTGCTATATGAATTTGACATAACAAGTCAGCCATTTTTGTTTCTAAAGGGATCTTGCATTGTTTACAAAAGTTCGTCGGCTTCTGCACTTGTAGTACATGCATAGTAGTTTTTACACTCTTTACTTTTCTGTCCTAAGAAAGAAGTCATTCTGCAAATAAGGGCTAATGTGCTTGACTTTTTTCGCTATAACTTAAAACATTCAAAATATAAGAAATAACTAATAAAACCACACCACTGCTATATCTGTGGTCGTATTTTCTTTTGGGCGACTGAATAAGTAATAAACATAGATGTTGCCTTTTTAGCTCCAGGACAGATTTCATAATGCCAGAGGCCTGTTTTGTCCTCTTTAAACCAGTCCAAACATTCTATCTCTATAATGTATTTTTGTTGGGTTTTCAGTACATGTAAATTCTTCAGCGTTTTTCTATTTAAAATTACTGTAAAAAGATCGATAGTTTGATGGTTAAGGGGCTTATATTTCTAATTGAGTCAACAACCTAAGCAATTCTCAGTATGAAATTTAAATGGGATGAAACAGGGTCAAATTTATATCTTTTCCTCCCATTTTCTTTGATCTTCATTTGGTTTTGACAATTCAAACCATGCTTCATTTGTTATTTTATCACAGGTTGAGAAACAAATTAACAGCTTATCTTGTGGTTTCCAAACATCTCATAGGCCCCTTGCTGAACCACATCCAAGCCTGGGCCTTTACGGCTGAGTTGTTAAGCAGTTTGTCAACTACTATTAATCATGTGCCTGTAACACAGAGGTTGTGCATTCGATCCTAAATGTGACAAGATATGCTTGACTCCAATCTTAATTGAAAGGTTTTCCTACATAAGGTTTGGGTTACTCTGGCATCCTCTCGTAATAAAAACTGGACACCAAGATATAGCTGAAAAATTGCTTAAGTGGCTTTTAACACCATTAAAACAAACCACAAACATACAAACAATCAAACCCAAGCATTTTTTACAACATTAATTGTAATAAAGCAGCAGCTTTTCTTGGCCTTTGGTCCCCCAATTAGTGACGGACACCTATAGTGATCAGTCTGTCTGTTTAACTGTTTGTGTGTCTGTCTGAAACTAATCGTGTCCGTGCAATAGCTTTTTTATCTTTTGATATTTGGTATGTGGGTAGATAATATCAAGGCGATGTGTGGCATACCATGGTTGATTATCTTTGACCTTGAACTCGAGTTCAGCTGGTCCCACAAAGATGGATGCCATCTCACTGGTATCTAATTGTGATAGCTAATAATTACAAGAATGCAATATTATTTTACTGATTATGAAAAGTGTATACATTTTAACATATATAAAAATATGTAAATGAACATACTCCATCTCATTTGCATAGGCAGTCAAAGCCAACTAATTATTGGTGTTGATGTTTAAGTAAGAAACATTCATTTGTTATTTCTGTGGACACCTGGACTAAGAAATACTTGAGTTTCTCCCCTTTTACCATAGTTTAAATGTCAGAATGATTTTACTAACAATCAACAATCTGCAACTTAAAAATGTTTGCATTTGGGCCTTTTAAGTACATGTTTTGTAATCTCTTTTTTATTCGTCATTATAGGACTGATTCGTACCATATGATATATGATATTTTATCTTTTTTGTAGAATTTGAAGAGCCATCCACTTCCTTTACAGAAGGAATTCTTTGACAATAATCAAAGTGTACAATCAAGTGGACTATTTATAGATTCTCGACAGATTATCAAGCGACTAACATTACCCAGGGGCAAATATGTAGTAATTCCCTGTACCTGGGATTGTAATGACGAGGCTGGATTCTACCTCAGATTCTTTTTTGAAAATCAAAACACAGCTGAGTATGTTTTAATTACTGTGTAAATAAAATTACAAATTGTTATATAAAATATTAGATTTTTTTGTGGATCAATAAAATAATATAAGAAATAGATTATTGTTAGTCCAATTGCAATAATCTATTTGGAATCTAATATGTCTAACAAATGTTTAAACATTTTGAAGCGGCTCTAAGATAATGCTTTCAATGGTAATATTGGTCTTTGAAACTAATAAAATAGACATCCGAAACAGCATGTTCAAACATATAAAATTGACGTAAAAATATACACTCATCATTTTATTGAATATACATACATTTTAATAAATTATGTTAAGAAATCTTAACAAAATTGCATTGTTCCAGTTTAAAATTTTAAGTTGAGTGTATATGACATTGGAATTCTAAGGCTGTATGATTATTATAAACCTAATGTGTTCTCAAAGCACAAGAAGGATGCTACTGTGGTTTCATTTTTATTCGTGGGGTACCAATTTTCATTGTTTTCGTGGGTGGGGACAAACCACGAAATTAACAATTCAACGAATAATGATCAATAATGACCTCCAGAAATCTATTATGACGGTAAGCCGACATGAGAACCTGCTATGGGACGGTTGTTACCTGGATAATGACGACGTTCAAGGTGCATCGTTATATTGATGTTTTCGATAGATATGACAATTTTGAATTACGAACAACTTTATTGTGTTTATGACAGAAATAAAATTGATAAAAAAACACATCGTTGTTATTTTTAATTGCGTAATCCCGTCAGTAATGAACGTACTTCCTGTTGTGCCTTTTCGTTGTAAAGTGTTGATGTATACACAAATATTAAAGTAACTTTCTTTATTGAAATGACAATTGATAAAGCAATCTATTTTCTAACACCTTTTTTATACTGATTTCTATCTTTAAAAAACACTAATTATGTCGTCAAGTTTATTGTCAAACAAACAAACTTAATCTTTGCCTCAGGGAATGTACGATGAATTGACAATGAACTGTTTATTTAGATTGTTTTCATAAAATGACATGTTTATAAATTATGTTTATGGATACTAATCAAATTCTTTTCTAACTTTATTACTTCATGTTCCTTTAAAAATAAAACGGTCAAAATGTCGCCGCTTTTCACTACAGTACCGTAAATGTCTATGAAATCCCGTGATCAGCATTACAAGAGCGAGAGCAATTATGTCTTGAAAATGACGTATTAGAAAGTGTACAGACTAACACTGTTTGTGAATACCGACGTAAGAAATTCCCCTATCTTTCATTTTTTATTATTTCGATTCTGCGAACCACGAATTTAAGAATCCAACGAAATGTCTTTTTCCTCCAACCACAAAAATTTATACCCACAAAGATAAATGAAACCACAGTATATTCGAATTTGATTTTGGATCCAACAATAATTTTGTTTTTCTCATAGACCTATATTTAATCTCAGAACCAAACCAAAATTAAATGTTAACAAACATGACACCCTAAGAAACTAAATGTCTAAATTTGTCTGCTTTATTGAGTTTGATGTTTGTGAGTAAACTGTTTCATTGCATGATGAGTTAAGAAAAAAATGCACACAAGATTATCAGTGGTTGTAATTATACCCACACTTTCCATAGGAGGTAAGGATATAATGTTTTTGGTCTGTGTGTTAGTGTTTTACTATGTATAAAGTAATAGACAGGGATAACACCTCTCAAAAATATGTGTGTGTGACTTGCTTTCACCACTGTCAAGCTAAACAATTAATTGAAAAAGATTTTTTTTAAAGAAATTAAAAATAGAATTTGTTCATTTTTTACTGTTTTTGAATAGCACCAATATTTTTTAAGTCTAATATTTTAGACATTTTAAAATGCTGGTATGTTTACATGTTGGCAACAATTAACCTTATTATAGACTTGGTAATAAAATTGAATGTGTTTCTTAGAGATGCAGATGAAATTCCAGAGAAACTGGATAAACCACTACCTCAACTTCCTCCAGACAAAGACAATGAAGAACAATTCAAGCGATTCTTTTATGCTGTGTCGGGGGAGGTAATACTTCATTTAGTAAAAAAATTATCCTCAAAGTGAAGAACAAGACTTTTTTAAAACATATTTGTGCATTTGCCATTTGCAATGAATTGCACTTAATCTTAAGAAAAAAAAACAAGATGATGTAGTTACAAAGAGTTGGTTTAATATTCCTTTCTCATATAAATTTTTCAAATCATTATCATGTTCTTACAAAATGTATAACGATTAGGTATAAATATAAATTGTGTTTTTATTTTGAGGGATTGATCTAAATGGTTTTTTTTTAAATTAGACACTATTTGTTTAATTGGTGGGCTGCCAAAAAATATTGCTGTCTATTCCCTACTTTTAACAAATTGTTGTGTACATTTTAGGATATGGAAGTTACACCATATGAACTACAGCAAACACTTAATGAAGCATTAAAAAGAGGTAAGATCATTAGATTTTTTTAACAAAATCACAAAATTTTGAAGAGTTATGATAACTTGTCCTACATTTGACATGAATACTTGATATTGAGGTTGCCAAATAAACATAATCAAAATTAAGCTAGTAACATGCTGCCATTTTCTGGTAACCTGACTGGTTGTTAGATTTTTTCAAATTTGTCTATTTGCATACTTTGTAAACATAATCCATAGTATATTCATACTGAATTTTTGAATGGATCAAAATAAAATATATAAGTGCCTGTTTCTGCAGTTATTAATGAAGTTTTAATTAGTTTTACAGTTTGGTTTCATTTGTGCAACTTCACAATGAATGAGGCATATTTTACTTAAACAATTAATTTCAATTTACATAAAACATGGAACACGGACACAAATTATGTTTACATGATGTCAGATATTTTATTCATAATAATTATATTATTGTTATTTTTGCAGACCCTATACATAGGAACATCAGTATACACACCTGTAAGAAGTTTGTTTCATTGTTAGATGTATCCTTAACTTATGATAAATGCTGCATAATGTAAAAGTTAGAAAAAATGTAGTTGATTCTTGTTTTAGGTGGGATACATTTTTATTTGTTAGAAATATGTTTACTTATTGCAACAATATTTGTGTCATTTAACATGTATACTTACGTTATGTACAATTGTCGTTTAAATTTTTGACAAAATTTGAGTTTAAGGGCATTTTTAAAATTGAAGTCAGAAAGGAAGTCTTCACATACAAATGTCTCGGTTAATAACCAGTTGTGTGAGCCTCTGATTGTTTCATTTCCTAACTGACACTAAAATGAATCAGTATTCTGCTTGCGTAAAGCAAAACATCAGTTTTTATTAACCAAAATTATAAGGGGTCAAATCTGATCTCATCTAAAGTTTATCTCTTTGAACACTGCAAATTTGTGAATAATGTCTTTGAAAATACTTGCATTTTTTTATGTAACTTTATCATATACTTATGACCGTAGGTAAGATAGCCATATGTTCCATACCAAGGCAAATTTTCATCTTCATTATGTGACAGGGTATCCATATTGAACCCAATGTGCCATTTGTGGACATTTTAAATATATGATAAAAAGAAAATACAAGATCTTGTCTTGTCCTAATATCATCCCTCTACCACTTCTCTGACTAATATTTGGGGTCTTGGGATGATACCATGTCAAATACAGAAAATGTCATGTATTATTCTATAATATCTCTATAAACATAAAAATGAATTTGTGACAAGAACCATTGATATTTGATGCCAGTATAATCCTTAACATACTGTTAGAATGAATCAGTTGGTAAGCTGGGGTATACAGAGTTTCTGTATTTGTGGAATTTACTGAAGACATGGAAGGTTTGTCCTTACATTAATCTATTTTCAACGTAATAATTATACTACAAAATGAATCATAATCACTTTAATTATGAAACCAGTAAAACTAATAATGTATGTATCATGCAATTTGACAGACAACACTGTTAGGAGACTAATAATAAATGAAGGCCAGCTGTATAGACTGAGCCTCCTGTTTAGTGTTATTGATTACTGTATCTATTCATGCATTTTCAATAAAATTATTTAAAAATATGAATAAATGAAGGCCATTATTGTATAACATGTATAAAGATTAATATATATGGTTAGATTTTTTTTTAAATTACAAGTATTTCTACAATTTGTTATACTAAAAAGGTCATTCAGTTTTAATAGGTTCTTATAAATAATAAAACACAAATCAAAAAGGGAGGTAAAGAATCAACATCAATTATTATTGGAAACAAAATGTTTTATTTTTAGGGAATTTGTATTTAAAAATGTGAACCTTTTTTCTTGAAAAACCTTCATGCTGAATATCTTGACTGTACGTAACATGATTAATTGTTAAGTTGTGTGTATCTGTATTGTTTTGTTAGATTCTAACAGATAGTTATATTTACAGAGAATTTACCACCAATATGATACAGACAATACTGGATCTTTTAGTTCGTTTGAGTTACCGAGGGCCCTGGCAGCTGCAGGTAAACATGTCGGACTGACTTTTTCTTTAAATTTTACATTATTCTGTAGATTAGGCTGTTTTCAGTAAAATTGTTTTTATCTAGAAATGAACAAAAAACATCTATATAAAAATAAAAGTCACCATACCTTGGCAGAGGTTTTTTGAGTGACAAATAAAAACTGCTTACTGCATATGGTTGAGCTTATGATCCTTTTGTAGATCCAAAAAGGTGCAAATTGAAATCAACAATTATTTTCCATATTTAATCAGCGTTTTGACATGCGTCTGTTTTTATACCACCCACAAATTTTCGTCTCTGTCAGGTATTATTCAGGGGAGATAATTGGACTTGAAGCAAAGTCCACACTTGTTTCAATTTGATAGGGCGATTTTCAATAGTACATTTTGACCTAAATTAGAATGGACTGGGAACTAGAAGCAGGCGATAGTTGTTTATTCGATATGTTTCGAGAAGTATCGTTCGTGGTTGAGGTGGGAAAAGTCTCATGGTTTGTCCCAATACCTTTGAACATAAAGAAAACAGACAACTTTTGTAAACAACATATAATCACTGTGGAAACAAAAATTGCTGACTTACAAGTTAAAATGACTGTAGCAAAAGCGCAGCATGATTTGTGACATGAAAACAACAGGTGCATGATAAAAAAAATATGGACAGTTTATTGTGGATAAATTTTTTTTAACTGAATTTCTGTAATGAAAAGGTGCAATATGGAATAAGAAAAAAATGCAATCAAAAAATCACACTCCATGGGGGTGTGACTTTTAGTTACATTTCCATCATTTTCTAAATCCCTTTGAACAACTTGGTATTTCTGTAGCATGATTCTTCATTAAATTATACCTATGTACTATAAATCGAGAATTTGTTATAACCAGGGTTCTCACACAACCTTAAAACTGAGAAATGACAGGAAATTTTGTTTGTTCTGATCACGGTGGGGAAAAGTCCGGGAATTTAATAAAAATCACAAAAAACTTGTAATTTTTTACATTGAAATGTGATTAGGATTGCATGTTAACCTTACCCATTATATAACGTTTTTGCTGTCTCATTGTTACTTTTAAAGGAGCAAGATAATTTGCAACTTAGATTTAATTCAGGATACATCTATAATGTAAAATAACTCGAGCACCTAAGTAACAGTTTTTCTTATAGATTGTTACATGGTAATTTCTATATTGGCTCTGGTATCAGCCACCAGACTCCCATATCAGCTGCTAGGGCTTAAGCCAGATGTCTGATATGGTTTGAGGGCTGATACCATGACCAATATGTCCTCATATTTACACTAAATATGTGTTACAATAATATTTAATTTTGGTTAATAAAGTCAAGCACACCTAATATTTTGACTCTTGCCAGAGAACATATTTAGTTATACATGTGTTTTGTTATGCATTAGTTGATATTCATTTCTTACACATTTATAGAACATACTATGCATAATTTTCAGGATTTAAACTGAACAACAGTACAAAGCAAGCATTAATATTCAAATACTCCAATGAGAAATCCTCGGTGGATTTTGATGGTTATCTGTCCTGCCTGTGTAAATTGACAAAAGCATTCAGTAAGTACCTAGTCTTTGTTAAAACATATCTATCTACATTGTACTGTGTTAATAGGAAACTCCATTTGTTTTGATCACCCACAGTTGTAGTATCTTTATTATTTGCAGATATTTGGAATTAAATTGTTGTAGAATTTGTGCTTAAAGCTTTAAGGTGAATTTGTTACAGCAAAACTAGTTTAGGTTTATGTTTCAAACTGGTTTCAATGAAGTTTTAAAAAATGGTTTTGGTTTAATTGATAAGTACCAAATAACTGGTTTTCGGTTTAGGTTTCAGGAATGAAAAAAGAAACATCTTTAGTTTATTTTGGAAGCAGAGCCTTTACAATTTTAAATTCAGAAAAACAAATTCTAATATTTGTTGCATATGCTTCTAGTTGAATGACTCGACAAAAATTTTTTTGTGTCTGTTTTCGAAATCCTTATATGTCAAAGAATTTGTTTGACAATTTTAATGTTTGTGAAAAACCCTGCAATGCCATGTTCTAGTAAGGTTTTATCTTGTTTCTTGTATTTTTCAAAAGTTTTGTTTGTTAAGCATCTCCACACTGCAACACATATGCAGCCATTTTATTTGGCCCAGCCACTTAGTGGAGGACATCCTATAGTGATTAGTCTGTCCATCCATCCATCCATCCATCCATCATGCCGGAGGTCATTCTGTCTGTCCAAAAATTGCGTGTCCGGGCTATAACTTGTTTATTTTTTGGGGTAGGCTTTTTATATTTTGGTATGTGGATAGATAATATCAAGGCGATGTGTCACTTAAAACGTAGTTGATAACCTTTGACTTCAATGTCGGCGGGGCCTAAAGAGATGGATACCTTCTATCTAGTTCCAACTAAAAACCTAAATCCCAAACCTCACCTGTATGTGGTTTGAATGGTTTGCAAAACCTTTCATTTTGCAACTATCAAACGGCAAACCAGTTTAGGTTCCAAACTAGTTTCAAACCTGTTGTCGTCAACAAATAGAAAGTTTAATCAATGGAAACTAATTTTGTGCTAATAAATATGCCATTAAATAATTCTTGTTATGGTTGGCTGTAATGCTGATCAGAATAGTTTGGTGATTGTTCAACAATCTTTACAATTGGTAGAATGGCTCTACTAATATTGAAAATGTGTATAAATTGATCAGCATCATTCTTTAACATGACATTGGAATCTTTTATTATTGAAATAACAGAATCTTTGTCGAAATATAAATTGCTGTAATTACTGTTTTCTTCATAATGGATTGACTTAAAATAAATCTAGAATTTTGATACTTATATAAGACTTCTAATAGGTAAATTTGAACCTAAAAGACTTTAACTTGACAACTTACAACAGAAATTACTTTTTTATTTTAGTGTTCAGAGTGAAAATTTATATGAATTGGTTGGTTTTTTATGCTCCCCAAAGGAAGAGCATGTAGTTGTCAATCTGCAGGTCATAGTTTGGTACAGTGTATACCTCAAAAACATTTGACTTGTTAACTTTAAACTTATAGGTCAGATAGATCTTGATGAAAAGAAGTGTACTGCAAAAGATTCTTATCTCAATCTGTATTAATTGTTGGGTTATCTCCCTTAGTTTGGATTTGGTTTGTACCAAATTTACAACATTAATACTGCCACATGCATAGAGTATAGAACACCTGTTTTCATGAGCAGCCGAACATTAATTTTATTATAAATGTAACATGGAAACAACATATTAGCTAGACTTTTTATACCCCCCGCTTGAAAAGGGGGGGTATATAGTGTTCATGGTGTCCGTCCGTCTGTCCGTCTTTCCGTCTGCCCGTCTGTTACACTTTCTATTATTTGAAACTCCTCCTACACCACTGAAAGGAATTTGATGAAACTTACACAGAATCTTTGTCTCATAGTGCCATTGTGCAGGAGATATTTAACATTTTGATCGGAATGATATTTGGGGTTTCCCATAGAAAAACATGGACTTTGTCATTGACCTAAGGGGGTCCCTATCTCTTATGTGCAACTCCTCCTACACCACTGAATGGAATTTAATGAAACTTACACAGAATCCTTGTCACATAGTGCCATTGTGCAGGAGATATTTAACATTTTGATCGGAATGATATTTGGGGTTTCCCATAGAAAAACATGGACTTTGTCATTGACCTAAAGGGGTCCTCATCTCTTATGTGCAACTCCTCCTACACCACTGAATGGAATTTGTTGAAACTTACACAGAATCCTTGTCACATAGTGCCATTGTGCAGGAGATATTAAACATTTTGATCGGATCTATATTTGGGGTTTCCCATAGAAAAACATGGACATTGTCATTGACCTAAGGGGGTCCCCATCTCTTATGTGCAACTCCTCCTACACCACTGAATGGAATTTGTTGAAACTTACACAGAATCCTTGTCACATAGTGCCATTGTGCAGGAGATATTTATTATTTTGATCGGAATGATATTTGGGGTTTCCCAAAGAAAAACATGGACTGTCATTGACATAAGGGGATACCCATTTCTTATGTGCGACTCCTCCTACACCACTAAATGGAATTCGATGAAACTTACACAGAATGTTGTCACATATTGCCATTGTGCACTAGATATATAACATTTCGATTGGTTTCATATTTGGGGTTTCCCTTAGAAAAACATGGACTTTGTCATGGACATAAGGGATACCCATCTCTTATGTGCAACTCACTCCTACACCACTGAACGGAATTTGTTGAAACTTACACAGATCCATGTCACATAGTGCCATTGTGCAGGAGGTATTTAACATTTTGATCGGAATGATATTTGGGGTTTCCCAAAGAAAAACATGGAGTTTGTAATGAACATAATGGCATACCCATCTTTTATGTGCAACTCCTCCTACACCACTGAATGTAATTTGTTGAAACTTACACAGAATCTTGGTCACATATTGCCATTGTGCATTGGATATTAAACATTTTGATCAGAATATTATTGGAGGTTTGCCATAGAAAAACATGGACTTTGTCATTGACATAGGGGATGCCATTCTTTGGGGGATTGGGGAGGGTTACATGTATTATCTGCAAATTCGCCTTCACGTTTAACTAGATAAAGTTTCAATTTCACAGTTAAGAACACCTGAATTTTCAAAGTAATTGTCAAGCGGGGGGTATCAATGGTGAGCATTGCTCACAGGTTTTTTTACTCTAGTTGTTTTAAAACTTTTCTATACTCTCTGTGTTAACTGAAAATAGTTAGAAAAAGAATTAGAACTCTAAATCAGATGGTCACCTTGAACTAGTCATGCAATCCCACAGGGGATTCACTTAGTTTACACACTCTAGAAGATATGCAAGGACAATGTTGGGGTGTCCCTTTTGACCTTTTTATTGCTGTGGTACTAAGGAGTATTTCCATTATAATTATGACTAACTTAAGCTGAAATTAAGGGAATAAAAATAGAGAAAAAAACTGTCCTGTATGAAATTTGTCTGCTGTCCTGTATGAAATTTGTCTGCTGTCCTGTATTAAATTTGTCTGCTGTCCTGTATGAAATTTGTCTGCTGTCCTGTAGGAAATCTGTCAGCTGTCCTGTATGAAATTTGTCTGCTGTGCTGTAGGAAATTTGCTGTCTCATTCTTGAAATTATTTGATTTTTGCAGGAGACTCTGCAGCGTGAGTTGAAGTGCAGTACACAAGAACCATAACTCTGCCTACATCAATTGTTGAGCTATCTCCCTTAGAATATTTTTCTTGTTTGCAGAACATCTCCAAAACTGTTTGACATATTGACTTCAAACTTGGAGGTTAGATTGATATTAGTACAAATGCAATGTGGAGAACACTGACTCTTCCTAAATTGTCTGAGTAATCTTCATATTTCTTGTCTGGAAAACTACTGGATGGAATAACTTCAAAACTTAGGAACCTGATGATGAGTAGAAGTGCAGTGCATAAGAACTATTACTTAGCTATGTTGTGTGTATTGCAAACCCCTACAGAATCCACTGTACTGCTCTTTCATTATCCACCCCTACACCCATTATCCAGAGTGAACTGATATTTTAGCAGTGACCTGATTGTTTTTTATAAAAATCTTCTAACGAATGAATAAAATAAACTATTTTTGGCAAGTTTTAATTTTAATTTGTTATAACTTCAGGTGATTTCAACAGTATGAAACAGAATGGTCAGGTTACATTAAACATTAATCAAGTAAGTTGTTTATCACAGCATTCTGATGAAATACACAATCAAAATTGTAAACATTAAATAGGTAACTGTTACAGACTAGTAATTATATATAAAATCCAGAAAGCTTAAATAAATCCATGATCGGTTTATTTCTTTATATAGATATAACTGTCATTGTCATATCTTGCTTACATGTGGGACTGTTCCCAGCATATTAACAAATCTTCTCTGTGCATTCCCTAGTGATGGATAGTGGATGTCCATTCTATGGAGAATATTAGCTTATACTGTCAGTTACATGTCCTGTGGTAACAACATAAGCATTGTTATGGTACATCATTTCAAATAAAGAAATATTTTTATCAAAATTATAATCAAAGCAGAAAGCTAGAGTGAGAGAAGGAGGTATGAGTCAAACAATGTATGTACTGTATCAATCTTTGATTTCTTGCAATAACACAACATAAGAATACAATGTTGTAATTTTTTTTAACGATCATAAGTGAATGGATAGACAAATATACTATATTGTAAATATTTTTCTTATTGAATGGCAGGCTTCTCCAGAGTTAAAAAATGGGTCTTAGATATTTATAAAAGACATTTTTTCTGAACATCCCTCAGTACATAAAACTTTGATATTCTGTGTTTTTTTGTATTGTAGTATTTACAGAAGTCATTCCTATCATGACATTGGATGAGATAATAGATTCATCAGTCTCAGAAAAATGGCACTTCATGTCAAGTAAATCAGATAAAAGAGAAAAGAACAGCTTCCAGGAATATTAATCATCCCCATTAATACTCATGAATTGTATTATACCATTATTTGTCACAACCCGACTGTTTGCTTGTATAAGAGATCATGACAGATGTTTAGATTGAGAATAGAATCTACCAATACACCAAATTGCTTCATTTCCAGTCGTCAGAGTCATGGCAACTAGAATAGTTCAATAATGTTATATGTGAATTATGATTTAAAAATTTATACTATTACATTAAATTACTTTTTGATATTACAACTGATTAATCTGATATTAATGTCCATTTCAAGTAATAAATGCTATTTTTACAAAATTATTGGATCTTGTACTTTACAATTCTCTGCAGAGTTTTCATATCATAAATTTCTTTAAAATAGCCGTCATTATTTTCAAATTTAAAAAATCCTTTTGGTATACTTCATTGCCTGTAATGAAATTATACATAATTCGGGTAATTCATTTAATCCATAATTATTGATAGAGAAGTTGGAAATTATATAGATACAAACAGTTTGACTTTATGTAACAGATCCAAACACACATACTTACTCTTAAGTTTTAAAATTATTTTGATGTTTTACATGTGAGTAAAATTAAATCTCTTTGTTTTACATGGTAGTAAAATTAAATGTCAATGTTTTACTAATGGTGAAACAAGTCAGTTTATTTTGTAATAAATTTTATTTTTAATGCTAATAATTTTTTTTAAATGAGCATTAAATTTTAAAATTGAAAAGAGTATGGTAATGCTAAATTATAAAGGATAACTTGTGTTTTACAAATAATAAAACTGTGCATAGTCATTCGTAGTCTTGAAAATCAGTTATTCCGGTTTATATACTGAATATCTGCTACAACATTTCTAATGTGGCTATACTACAGGATGTGTATTTCCTTTGTAAAAGTTGTTCATACATGTGTGTATTTCTTATTCATTTGTTAAAAATTAGAAAAACATGAACTGAAAACCCTTTAATTTACTGTTCATATCAAGAAAAGATTACAGGATATTTGTGATATTCCTTTGTTGTTTTATATATCGATCTGTACACTTATTTTTTTAGCACTTGATGTTTATCATACATGTACATGTATATATTGAACAGAAACATTCATAGGAGACTTAACTTACCAACATTCCAACAGTTACACAAAAAACCCATGCAATTGGGTTTTGTAGACTTTTATAATACTAGTGATGTACGAAGTATATTTTGTATTTATAACCTTTAGCTTTCTTCCATTAATATATTTAGTAGTACCAACCGATTTGATAAAATTCTCTATTCTGGGAATAATTAGTAAACATGCATACACATTGGGTTAGTGAACTCATTATATCATGGTCCCATCACTAAAGGCAACATGTATCTCATAGTTATATGGCTTTACAATCAACAGATAATTGACTCTACTCCATGTAATATTTGTGTGTATTGACTTGTATCGTGGAAGTAACCAATGGAACTATTGGTAGGCCTTGTTTTTTATGAATGTACTGGTATTATTTAGTTGTTTGTGGAAGTAACCAATGGGTGGGTTTGTTTTGCTGTTAAAATGTGTTTTATACATAAGCATATATTTATTGTTTTAAAAGTTGTTAATAAATTGATATATTTATAATTTTGTAGCATATACATGTTTATTTTTGTACATTTTTAACATTCCCTCCAACATAGTGTTTAACATGGCAGCAGTTTGTTCCTGTTTGTTACTTATGTATATTAATGTTGTGACTGTTGAATATACAGAGAACGTTTTAACACATGTACAGCTGGGTGTTTGTATATTTTCTTATTTAACCTTGTAATTTTCATGTATTATATATTGTAAACATATAAATAGCTTCATGGGAGGCTTCATGTGAAAAGTAATTCCTTTTTACTGTGTATGATAAACTTGATGTACTTTTTATTATGGGTGACAACCCATCTTTTACTGTGTATGATGTACTTTTTATTATGGGTGACAACCCATCTTTTACTGTGTATGATGTACTTTTTATTATGGGTGACAACCCATCTTTTACTGTGTATGATGTACTTTTTATTATGGGTGACAACCCATCTTTTACTGTGTATGATGTACTTTTTATTATGGGTGACAACCCATCTTTTACTGTGTATGATGTACTTTTTATTATGGGTGACAACCCATCTTTTACTGTGTATGATGTACTTTTTATTATGGGTGACAACCCATCTTTTACTGTGTATGATGTACTTTTTATTATGGGTGACAACCCATCTTTTACTAATATAAGTTTATGGTATTGTTTTGTAATTGACAGATTTAAATTTTAAAGAACTAGACCAGATGAAATTGGCTTCTACCAAACAAACTAAATGAAATGACAGTAGTTAACTGTCCTCTACTGCCTGCATTAATGAAGATCTTTATCTCAATTGGTGGAACATACATAAATATCACATCTTGTCTATAGTAATTTCAGACTAGAAAATGGCCATATTATTTTTAATGGAGAAATTGTTTCAAATGTAACTTATTTAGTGTATATTTTATAGTTTCATTATTAAATGGTATCTATTAATGGTTGTGAATAATGAAAGTCGATACATTTTTTTTAGATAGTTTCGGTTTACGGGTAACATAACCTTAAATGTGTTGTAAAAAAGTGTTAAATTTTTTAAAAATTGAATGCAAAATGAGTTCTTTACCAAGGGTTTGAAAACTGTCATATTTGCAGACATTACTGAAATTAACACCAAAATAAGTAGCCATGAGTCTTACAAACAAATCATTTGGCATGGTCAGACAGTAAAATTGAAATGACAAAGTTATTTTGTAAAACCTTTAACTACAGCTAAAAGTAGTAATATTTGTTATGAAATCAACCCTGGGTTATTCACCATCACTTTGACAGCCGGGTTTATCATGTTGCTTTTGATACCATTAAGATTATGTAACAAAGGTGACATTCAAATTACAAGTACAGATTTTTGTTTCTTTCATAAATGGTAGATTTCTGGTACAGATGACCCAGTACAGATGAGCTCACGCACACACATCTGTACTTGCTGTGTCATCCAATCAAAAGGCCAGAAACAAGAACGTTGTTATGGAAGCATAACAACGTTCTTGTTTGACGTTTTTGTTTCTTGTGTTCTGATTGGATGTTGGAGACAACAGAGTCTAAAACAATCGAGCATCTATAGGATATAGCGATGTGAAAGTTGTTGGTTTACGGAAGAAATAGGTACTTTCATACGCTTTTGGAAAGGCCTGTGTGATCTATCACTCATGACACATCAACCTATCTTTCCCAAAAATGTATGTAAGAACTTGTTAATCATAGAATATGTTATTACACCAGAATCTGGATCCAACATCTGTGGAGAAAACTGGCAATTATTGGTGAGTTTCTAAATAATTTGTTTTAGTTACCAGGGAGAAATTTGCTCCTTGATAACATGATCCAATACCATTAAAAGGCATGTATTGTTTGCAGTTTTTTCTTTAAATCTCATTTGAGAAGGAAGGGTGCAGATTATAACAACTCTGAAGTTTACCCGTTCTGAATTGTTGTCCCTGGCGGTCTCCATTTTGTTGTTTTGCTATTTGCAGTTATTTTCATACTATTATAACACAATTCTTTTATACATTTTCATTAGTATACTTTAAATTGATATGAATTTTTATTTTTATTTTTTTTATTTTACTAATATGATATTAATTATATAGGAAAATTAAAAATTAAAATTTTAACCAAAATAGCAGCTGCTTTGTTAACTTCCCATTTCCGTAAAATGTGAATGGCATCATTACTAGCCAGTGTGAGTAAAATAAAGTCGTTTAAGATCCATGTTTTGATTGCAATCGTTAAGGGATTAAAATAAATTGTGTAATCTGTTTGTTTCTTTGCTTTTGTTTATTAATTAAAGTTGACAAATCCGTTTTGTTTTGGATTATGTTTAATCGGTTGACTTTTTTTTAACGACGATCAGAATAAACAATATTACAATGCAGTTACTTTTTATTTTATTTATTACCAGGAATAATGAAATAAATTAAACTATAAACATAATTGGTATTTCAAGAGAGTATACATTACATATTCCAGTTAAAACTTTTTAAGTTTAAAAAGCATTGCAAAGTTAGACCCCGATGCCTTCATCTCGGGACTTTTTGTGTAAACTTGTACATGCGGATTGTACATACATATAGGCATTTTTCCAAATTTTTCTCATCTAAGAAAGGGCGTGGACAATAGTTAAACAAGGATTATATGCAAGTTTTTAACTTATTTTTTAAACCCGTCAATCATCCATGTTTGTTGCTGGTTTTTGCCTCTACAGAATGTGAACCTTCACTGATATAGATATGTATACCTGGTGTGGTTATTTAACATTTTGTTTAAACAATTAAAGGGGAGAATCATAAATTAAAAATAAGAAAATAAGACAAGACTTAAAATGTAATGAAAACGTCTGGTCAAAGTGATATGCACTGTACTACGCATGCTTCAGTAAATTAATTTACAATATGAATTTGGTGCAAAATATATTTTTATTCAGCTGAATTTATTTTTAACAAAAATTATTATTTCATTATATACATATATACAAATTTAAACTTGATAAATGGCATGGTCGATAGCTGAAAATATCTGATAGTTATTCCATTCCAAACATGTGGGATTACACTCACACTTGTCACTTCTGGTCAGTGTTAATGTTTTGAAATGTTCATCAATATAAGAATGTTTGCTGTGTTGTACAAACAGCAGGCTATCTCATAATAAAGAAGTTTTTAGAATAAATATGCTTTCCTATTTATATACTGTTAAGCACCAGCATTTTAAATTACATCAACAGATATCAAATAATAGTTAAAATCCAGGAATTTTTTTAATTTTGAGGGGTGAAAATGTCCAAAATGGACAGATAAACCCTCTGAATCCATAAAAAAAGAATAAAACATTGTTTAAAAGGTTATCATGTCTTCATTAACTGTTTTTGTCACTTCTATTTGCTGAATGTTTACATTTTCATTAATTGTCTTCTTTCAGAAATTCCAAATTAAAACATTTTTCTGTTTTAGATTGACATTTTTATGTCACCATAGATTATTTAAAAAACATAATTATATTATTTGTAAAAGGCAGCTGATTTACATAAACCATAACTTGTAAAAAATTGTCTTGCCAAAAGTACAATTTGTTTTCTATTGTAGATAATAACTGGTAATATGCTATCAGTAAATGATCGTCATGTTATTTTACTATTGTAGTCATCTAGTGTATCAGTATATCATTTGATCAGTAAAATAATAACACTGTAGTTGACTGTTTTCTTTATATGGATTTTTTCTTTGTTCTGTTTAAATGAACAAATATCTGAAAACATTGATCTTTTTATTTATATTAACCCAATAGTTATCATACTGCTTCCACCAACAAGCAATGAAGCCACTTTTTCATCACTGCTTTCGGTTTCCTATTGGCCCTCATCTGTGGCAATAAACGTCTTGCTGTAAAATATTTGTTGCTGAAAGTGTTGAAATGGTCTCAATTTATTTAAGATATTCCCAATAAAGTCTGAAGTACAAAGAATAAATGCAAAGCCTTTTCAGACTATTTTGATTCTTGTTACCATCTGGTAAATGTTTTTATGTCCCGCCTGTTGTTGGGGGACACGTAGATTTTCGTTCTGTTTGTCCATCAGCCCGAATTCAGGTTTAGTTTTTTTTAAAGATGACTTTACATCTTTATAAACTTGGCATACAGTTGCAACATAAAGAGATCTCTTTATTAATAAAATTGTGTAGGACGGTGTAAAGAGATCTTGTGTAAGACGGTTGTAAAGAGATCTTGTGTAGGACGGTGTAAAGAGATCTTGTGTAGGACGGTGTAAAGAGATCTTGTGTAGGACGGTGTAAAGAGATCTTGTGTAGGACGGTGTAAAGAGATCTTGTGTAGGACGGTGTAAAGAGATCTTGTGTAGGACGGTGTAAAGAGATCTTGTGTAGGACGGTGTGAAGAGATCTTGTGTAGGACGGTGTAAAGAGATCTTGTGTAGGACGTTGTAAAGAGATCTTGTGTAGGACGGTGTAAAGAGATCTTGTGTAGGACGGTGTAAAGAGATCTTGTGTAGGACGGTGTAAAATATTTCATGCTTACGTGAACTTAGAAAAAAGAGATTGTTTACTAATATGTGCCAAGCTGGAAATCAGTTTCGTCGAGACACATTATTTTTGTTGATTCATGTTGCCATCTGGTAAATGATTTTTATACAAAGGTATGTGTATTAAAGACTGAATAATGAAGAGTAGGCTTGATAAATGATAAGGAGTATATAAAATCATTCTCAGAGAATGCATTTGAAACTTTCCTAAAAATTCTCACATTATGTATTTTATATAAATAACATTTTTCAAACGGTGCTAATAGGTTTTTGCATATCTTGATCGTGTTGATTGACATTTGTGCTCTACTACTTTTATGAACTGATTTTTGTTAGAAGTAAATAATCAATTTGCATAAGGGTTTTTTCAGAAAATTTTGAAAACTGTAGGTGCCATTTTTTCAACACTTTCAGTACAATAAAAATGAAATTACCTTATAATTATTGTGCATGTCAACACCACGGTACCATCCCTTTAATTTTTCCTAATTGGCCCCAATGACTGGTATATTCAGAATATTTTAATCTGGCCATCTATGCATTAAAACAAGCATGTCAGGTGTGAGCACCTTTGTGAGAATGTTTGTTAACATAATGGGAAATAAATTTATATTTTTATAGAGTTATGTTCCATCAGATGTTTATATTTGTTGATGGAATTGTTTTTTTAAATCATTATAAGAATTACCTCATATATTCACACAGAATAAATAGGGCCGTTATTTTTTACCCTGGCTATATATGGTTAATCATCTGGACTACCTAAGTATTAATAATATTGTGTTGTCCATGTTACATGTTACAGGTGTACCATTGTTGGTTTATCTGCTGTAAACCAACACTTTTTGTCACATGATGTCTGACACTGCTAATAATAGTTAAAATGTGCTTTTGCTGTCACGTGGTGATATATTTATATCTATGGTATTTAAGAGTCCTATTTATGATTGGTAAAAAATTACAAAAATTAATCTTTATGTTTTGCAAAATTTGCTTTTAAGCTCTTTATTATTAAGCCTTAGAAAAACTATGGCACATGCTGCTTACATGAGAGCATTTTTATAGCTTTTCTGTTAATGACACCAGTTCTATTCCCCCCCCCCCTAATGGGGTTTAAAAATACAAAAATATACTATAGTGTATTTGCAAAAAAACTATAAAATACTTCAAGATTACTAACACATCTTTTGGCATTTAACATGGGGAACCTAATATTATTATGTATAAAGAAAATAAAGTATAATTCAGTCTATTTTTGATATGGGTGTATTTTAGAATCAGAGTAGATAAATTCAGTCTTAAATCTAAGATCTTAAATCTAAGATAATGAAATATTTTGAAGTGTTTAATATTTAGCTGTTATTTATTACAAAGAATAAAAATGGTATTGAATATCAAGATTTGTTATAATATTGGTCACTGTTAAGCTAAAGAAAGTTGACCTTCCATCCAAACTACTAGTAGTTATCCTTGGAATTAAAATTGTTAGAATAATCTACTAATACTACTAATAGAGAGGAGTCCAAATGGCCCAATCAGCAGCGTAGCTAGGTTCTGATTGCAGTGCACGCAAAACTTACGGGGGTCAGCTAAAGACCCCCAGCAGGTCCAGGGCATGGCCCTGGTAGGTGGACCAGTGGGCAAATCCCACGGATAGAGCGTTTTAGAACTAAATTTTTATCCTCTTCCCTTGTCCTTTCTTTTTTATATAAAAAAAATCCGTTTCGTATGTGCACACAGGTGCATCCTTGCGTAAATGGTAGCTATGCCACTGCCAATGTGCAGTTCACCTTGGCCATCCTTTTTTCATTGTTGCCCAGTGAACAGTTTACTCTGTCCCATCCGTTTTCCATTTTAGCCCAATGTACAGTTCACTTAGGCCCATCTTTTTTCTATTTTGGACTATCCTTTTCCATTTTGGCACAATGCACAGTTAACTCTGGCCCATACGTTTTCCTTTTTGGCATAATGTACAGTTCACTCTGGCCCATCCGTTTACAAATTTAGTCCAAGTACAGTTTACTCTGGCCCATCCGTTTTTCTTTTTTGGCATAATGCACAGTTCACTCTGTTTCATCCTTTTTAGCTCACCTGGACCAAAGGTCCATGTGAGCTTTTGCTATCACTTGGCGTCCGTCGTCCGTCGTCTGTCGTCCTTTGTAAACTTTTTCAAAAATCTTCTCCTCTGAAACCACTATGCCAATTTTTTTCAAACTTGGCCACAATCATCCTTATGGTTCCTAGTTTCAAGTTTGTACCCAGGGTGTTGATCAACAGACAAATATGGCCGCTGTTACTAAAAATAGAACGTGGGGGTCAACACAGGTTTTTGATCGTTATCTAAAAAATTATAATAGCTATAGAGAAAACCGTTACTTTAAATTGATCAGCACGTTAAGGTCTACAATAGTTGCTATTAGTGTGAAGTTGTGTATTGGCTCCTTGTAGGAGTTATTGCCCTTTATTGACGATTTTTGACAAAATTTTTGGTATTTACAATATAACTTGAAAACTATACGAGGTAGAGTGAAACTGTAAAACGCAAAAATGATCAGCAATAAAAGCCCTACAATTCACTTGATTGGTCTGAAATTGTCAGATGACTCTTTATATGAGTTATTGCCCTTAAATGGTAATTTTTTATGAAATTTTCCGTTTTTGTCCTGTAACTTTAAAACTATAACAGCTAGAGTAAAACTGTAAATAGCAAAAATGATCAGTGATACAAGCCCTACAAATTACTATAAAGTCTGAAATTGTCAGATGACTCCTTATAGGAGTTATTGCCCTTAAATTGCAATTTTTTATGAAATTTTCCGTTTTTGTCCTGTAACTTTAAAACTATAACAGATAGAGTAAAACTGTAAATAGCAAAAATGATCAACAATACAAGCCCTACAATTCACTGTTTAGTCTGAAATTGTCAGATGACTCCTTATAGGAGTTATTGCCCTTAAATGGCAATTTTTTATGAATTTTTCGTTTTTGTCCTGTAACTTGAAAACTATAGCAGCTAGATTGAAACTGTAAATTGCACAAATGATCAGCAATAAAGGCCCTACAATTCACTTGATTGGTCTGAAATTGTCAGACAACTACTTAAATAATTTATTGCCCATAAATGACAATTTTTTATGAAATTTTTCGTTCCTGTAACTTTAAAACTGTAACAGCTAGAGTGAAACTGTTAATAGCAAAATGATCAACAATACAAGCCCTACAAATTACTATAAAGTCTGAAATTGTCAGATGACTATAGGAGTTATTGCCCTTAAATTGCATTTTTTAATGAAATTTTCTGTTTTTGTCCTGTAGCTTAAAAACCATAACAGCTAGAGTGAAATAATAAATTGCAAAAATGATCAGCAATAAAAGCCCTACAATTCACTTAATTGATATGAAATTGTCAGATGACTCCTTATAGGGGTTATTGCCCTTAAATGACAATTTTGTTATGAAATTTTCCATTTTTGTCCTGTAACTTGAAAACTATAGAAGCTAGATTAAAACTGTAAATTGCACCAATGATCAGCAATAGAAGCCCTACAAATGATTGCTTAGTCCAGAATTGCAAGATGACTCTTTATAGGAGTTATTGCCCTTCATTATGAATTTGGACAAATGAACAGATTTTGAATTATAAATTAGTCTATAACACACCTATTAGTAGAGTAAAACTGTAAATTTCTAAAGTATCCTAAAGGACAATGCCTAAAAACCATTTAATTTTCAGAAATTGTCTGATATCACCTTATAGGAGTTATTGTATTTAACCAAAATTTTGGAAGAAATGTTTAGTTTTTGCACAGTAACTTAAAAGCTATAACAACTAGACTGAAACTGTTAATTTCAAAAATTTTAATATAGTTGAAGTCATTTGGATTCCAGGTGAGCGATTACAGGCTCCTGGGAGCCTCTAGTTTCATTTTTGGCCCCATATACAGTTCACCATGGCCCATCTTTTTCCCATTTTGAATCTGTGCCCAGCTTTGTATTATTACTAAAGTTTGCACTTGAAAATTGATGTGAATATATAAATTAATCAGTTGTTTCCCCAGGGTCGGCCGGTTCCCCTGGGTAGTCTGGGTTCATCCAATTACAAAACTGCGTGGTAGGACTGAGGTGCTGAATTATTATAAGTAGATTTGATATCCAATAGATTCCAGTATAGCGTAGTGTTCTGTTGGTTCTTAAACCTCAGAATAAATTACATGTACAGTTCACGACTCTGGTCTTATCCATGGTTATGGTACATACTTAAAGATATGTTCTTGGCTAATCAAATGTGGGATTTTAGAAGTAATTTTTCTGAAGTTTTGGCATATAACTAAAATAGTTATTACTGGTTAACACAAATGTTAAGATTTTGAACAACTTGTTAAAAACAACAATAAACCGTGATATAATTTGGTGTATATAAAGATGTCTGCATATTGCCACAGCCATACAATATTTCTATCTAGTCGATAGTTAACAGTTTAAGGTATCCGACCCATAATTGAAGTTACCGTTAAATTTTATTTGTCGACCAAGAAATACAGCTTTATTAAATCAATGTATTGCTAATTAATGATAAAAGTAAAATATATTATATAACTTGAGTCAATGTTCACAATTTTTAGGAAAAAATTTAGTTACTCAAATAGTATTTCCGATGTTTGCCGAACATTACCGAGGTCTGCTCCATTGAAAAACAATGGACATCCGGGACACCAAATATGATCACGTGGTCAATTATGGTCCGGATACCTTAATACGAAATTTTTATGAAAACCAAAAAGTTAAAGCCAACACTGTTACAGTTGGAATTTTCATATTCTAAAAATAATTTTGCCTGAGAATCTGTAACTGTTTTTCACATTTACTTTGGTATAAATTTAGAGAGAATCTTCTTGACACCCTCAGGATAATGTGTTCATAAAATAATATTTTAGACTGATTTTTGTCTCGCCTACGACTATAGTGGCAAGACATATATATGGGAATCGGGCGGCGGCGGCGTCAACACTTAACATTTTGCTTTATACCTGTGTAATCTTAATCCCTATGTCCATCAAATTGGGTCTAGTGGTAGCTTATGGGTACTTGCCAGTCAATCACCTGACCTTAACCTCATTCTTACGGTCCAGCGACTACATTAAAGTTTTTGGATTAGGGCAGTTCCTCTGTAACCTTGCATGGTAGGATGACAATATTGGGTAATAGGCTGCTGATAATAGTACATGATTGTCTGGTAGGTGTCACCTGACCTTGACCTCAGTTGATCCAGAGACTATGTTTTAGTTTTTGGAGTTAAGCAGTTCCTCTGTGACCATGCATGGCAGTATGACATTATTTGGAATATAGGTTGCGGATGAATAGTACATGACTGTCTGTTATGTTTCACCTGACTATAACCTCAATTTCACGGTCCAGTGACTACGTTTTCGAATTATGTCAGTTTGTCTGCAACCATACATTGTATATCTTAAATGGATAACAATTAATGCTATTTACCTAATGCTCATGACGTAATTTTTCGTGTACTGATGTGGAATGCAGGCGAGACATTTTTCTGTGTCCACACACAGGGGCACGTAAAAATTGATTTACTGGCGCTTTCGATTGATACTGGGTCGGTTTTGTTATAGTGTGGGAGCTCCCACACTATAACAAAACCGACCCAGTATCAATCGAAAGCGCCAGTAAATCAATTTTTACGTGCCCCTGTGGTCCACACTTGTTAATATAGACTTCAACGTTGATTCAAAGTAATGCAGATCTATATACTGTCTTGTATACGTAGAAAGCATACAAAGGAAAGTCCTACAATCGTTAGTGCATGCTCACTGAAATCAATGTAACCTCACTCCGATACACTGCGACACAGCCAAATAGTTAGTACATTGTTGGTTTATCGGCAATAGATTAATGATCGACTTTAACACATAACTGTACAGATGCTAAAGGAACACCTTTCTTAACGAAACTCAGGTGTAAAACGACATACTTGTATGAGGAACAAATCAATAAATGTTGGGGCATCGTTAGCCCGGTGGTTAAAGTATAGTTCGTCTACTATTGATCACGTGGCATGTCACGGGTTCGAGTCTCATTGCGGGCATGGTGCAGTCGACTCCTATTTGAATTGACAAGGATTGCCAGTTTTCCTCCCAAAGGTTTTGGGTTTTCTCAGTTTACTCCGGCTTTCTACCCAAATAAAAACTGCACGCCATGATATAGCTGAAAAATACCTGAGATTGGCGTTAAACACTATTCAAAACAGACAAACAAACATAAATGTTGGTCGTTGGTCAATATTGTGCAGATTCAGTATAAATATTATGAAAAAACGGTGGTATATTTTATGTGTTCTGCTTCTTTTACTTTCTCTTGCTATTGGGTATCTGTAGTACAAATAAATATACATATTGTATGATAGTTACTAAAACGGAAATTCATTCAATATAAACTTGTTTCTTTAGCAAACGGTTATGCATCTTTCGTATAGCTTTCTATTTGTATGCTATTGTATTGATAATGTTCATATTATTTTTTCTTTTTGTGAATATATGCAGTCTAGATCATTTGAAGGCTACGTATTGACCAATAAAATCAATACAACCCAAGATGTTGCCACCAATAAGGGTTCACTAGAGAGGGACCATACGGTTGATTTTAAGATAGGTCGTATATTACACATTAGAAATAAACAGATTTGTGTATAATAATGTAATAATTGTTATCGTTAATATTAAACTAAAGACATAACTTCAAATAATTAAGGTTTCAAACTTTACGAAGATTAAGAAACAGACTTTCAACCGCTCAGTTCCAAACAGACCCTCTATACTTGCCATTTGTTTGTTCTTCACTAAGCAAATCTCTCCAGATATTAATAATGAACACGTAGTGTATATAGAGAGAAACATGTCTACCCTGTTCCTTCTCTTTGTACTAAGTTTCAAGTTGTGCTTTGGCTATTCGGACGGAGGAGTAGCTCTGACATTTGAATTGGAGGACAAAGAAAAAACGTGTTTTACAGAAACCTTTCCAGGAGGAAAGCGTTTTGTGTTTTCTTACCAGGTGATCAGAGGAGGGAATAAAGACATTGACGCTTGGGTCGTTTCTCCGAATGGAAAAATTATGTATAAAGAAAACAGACGGGAAGGTGGTGAATACATATTCGATCCTTCAAAAGGAGACTTTCAATTTTGTTTTGGAAATCAATTTTCTACTATCACTCACAAGGTGATATTTTTCGACATTAGTCCAGAAGATATTGACAGTTTAGCTGTAGAAGCTGGTGACAAAACACCGAAAGTTCAAACTGCCAGCGAGGCTGCGTGTGAAAACATTCACTTTGCAATGACAGGCGTTGTAGAAAGGCAGCGAGACTACAGATTAAAAGAGGCTATAGGGCGACATATAGCGGAGGGACTGAACAGTAGAGTGTGGTGGTGGTCTGTTGGACAGTCTATGTTGATACTTCTGATAGGCTTCGGGCAAGTGTTTATACTGAAAACATTCTTCACAGAAAGGATGCCTTCGCAGACTCAAGAAACGTGAATGGACATACATGTATAATGTTTGAGAACAACCCGACATATTTTAAACATCATCTCTCATTCTTTCATTCGTTTGATGTTCTACTTAAAATTCCTTACTGGTAACTGTACTTATATGTCATATATAACAAAGATACTTAAGTTACTGACGATATCCGTGTTGAAAGAGTACTTTTATTATCAAACAATGTCTACTTACATGCATGTGCAATGGTTAAGAAATTTATTGTTTTATTTTTAGAACATTTATTTCTACTTATGCCCACGCATCCTTACATTCATTTGCACTTTTCATGTCCCCATTGTTGGTGTTGGCTATAAAGCACCAATAATGTCTTAGTTCTGTTTGTAGTTTAAACTGTTACATTTTTGTTGTAAGAGAAAGCAGGATAGAATTATGTCTACGTCTTGAACCATTAGATGGCATGTTTGGGGGGCAATTATTTTAGTTACCACGGACATTGAACGAGATATAGTTCTGTTGCCCCTTTTATCTTCACCGTAAAACTTACTTTATAGTTTTACATAGCAAGTTGCTCTACTCGTGCATGAGTAGTACTATTTTTTTTTTACTATTTAAGAACTGAAAATACCAGTCTGAATTGGGTATCACTCGTTATCACTCGTTATTTATGGTAAGACTCGTCAGCTTCTTTGTGAGAATAAGAGAGAGACTTTTTATTGATTTGGAGCTGTACATCTTTATTGTACTGGAGAAATTGTAATAAATTTTTTAAAATGGCGCATACGCTTTAAGTGTCATTGTATGTACAGATTATTATCAATAATTGATGAAATATCGATATATACTCGGATGACCTTGTTAACCACAACATAAAACCGGAAACAACCATAAAAATTACAAACAAATCGTTTGAGTAAACCATTAACGACAGCTGTTGACGTTTTGGATTTAAGCAGTATAGGGGGGGGGGGTGTAGTTGTGTATCCGTACTTGTCTGTTGACGTCTTGGATTTAAGCAGTATAGGGGGGGGTGTAGTTGTGTATCCGTACTTGTCTGTTGACGTCTTGGATTTAAGCAGTATAGGGGGGGGGGGTGTAGTTGTGTATCCGTACTTGTCTGTTTATGTACTTTATGTGACTCACTCTATCCGTTGTATATTTAATGAAAAACAACTTAATAAGCCATAACTTAAGGACCAAACTATGATTAATTTAAAGATTAGTACAAACGACAAAAACTTTAAAAATTAATATATTATTAAAGTATTTAAAACAGTTCAAACAACGATCGGATTATATACAAATTGCTATAAACAATGATGACATTAAAACATTTAGACATAAACTATCAACGAATTATTGCATAATATTAGTTCTGAGCAAAAATTAAATACTGATTAAAACTATATAATACTTGTAAAAGTCATAAATCTAAGATAAAACTGTGCAAAAAGCATTATAAAAATCGTGTAATAACGTCTAGTAAAATCATTCAACAAGAAAGACTTAACAAACATGTTTAAAAACAATGAACAGCGATAAGTGGCATTATGACGTAATACTGATCGGTTCTCCACAAAAATACATGAATAAAAGATTGTTATCCCAAATAAAGTGAACACGAAATCCAATAAAAATTATACAACTGATTGCAAGTTAACGTATCCGCAATCTTATCCCGAAATGAAAATGGAAAACGTGATTTATGTAACTGTTAATTGATTATCAAGATCACCAAATTATACTTCTGTCCATAAAACATCTAACTTCCTCAGGGATAGCAGCTCCTAGTGCAGTTTAAATAATTTATTTGTTGTGTGCATCTCGTCAACATACCTGAAACAAAAGGTTGCAGATTTTCTCACAATAAGATGACAGCAGACATAAAATATTTAATATGATTTTTAAGAGTTATGATGCACAAATCCAAATGCTATGTTATGGTGTTCTACATTCAGCTTTTGTCGTTTATGTGAATTGTTTTGTGCTTTATTTTAATTACGAATAATGTGCTTTCTTGGACGGCTGGATATCGTGGATTCGATTCTGGTAGTCAAATACATTGAACTGAATGTTTCTTTTGCGCTTAGTACGTAACAATGAGACATAATCATGCAGGATTTCTTGAAATAAAATGAGTGGTGACACATTCAATTATCGACACGTCACTTAAGAGTGTACCAGCTTCCAAGTCAAGGGTTCGGAGTCCACATTCGCGTGAACTCGGAACCTCTGACTTGGAAGGATGGAGTGTACTTTCAAGTACACGTATTCACACACTGATGGATAAATGGGCATTCAGTGGGCCAATAAAATCGAGAACAAAAGTAGTTTATTCGCGAGATTGTTTATTATACTTCCGCCTGAAAAAGGGGTAGTATCCGTCAGTCCGTTGATTTGGGGTACCCAACTTGTATCCACAACTCCCCCTTAACCACAGCATTGAATTTAATTTATACTTTCATAGAATCTTTAAAATATTGTGCACCTAATATTTTACATTTTGATCAGAATAATATTTGTTATTCCATAGCAAATCACGAACTTTGCTACTGGGAAGTGAACACAATTTATAATGACTACATCTGTATCTTTACCGAATGATCAGTTATTTTATTTGCAAAACTGTTATTGTTAAATGTGAATACTATTGGATTAATGTGTAAGTCATTACTATTGACCACTGGAGCGAGGTTGCAGTTCCCCCTGTGTTAGAGTATGGTTTGCTTGACTCGAACCGTAATGTCTGTTGTACAGCCATTCGGTGGGTTTTCACTGGTACTTTGGCTCAAACTTCTTCCCCTACCCCCTCAATAAACGAAACACCATACTGTCGATATTTAAAAACTAATTCATATAAGATATGTTAACAATTTAAGGCATTACAGTCACAGGATGGATGAGATAAGACAAATCTGTCTTTATTATTTTAATACTTGTCAAGTCAGGTTCAACACCCAGTAGAGTATGGAAAGGATTTCAGTGTGACTTTGAAAAAGGCTGTTTTCATAAAATAATAATCAGAAATGAATGTCAAGAAAAAAATACAATTCTTAATCATTTTTTTCATACCAGTCATGAAAAAATGTTTATAACTTAAAAATTTGTTACTTTACACCATTTCATTGCAGTTTTGGGTGATTGGCTGGCACCAGAAATTCTACATGTTCCTTCTCTTTAATTTACATTGCAATGTTTGTGACAGCAAATAATGTCTTTAATTGTAAAACTGATTGTGTGTGCACTCTGAGTTTTATACAGTATAAATTATTTTAAAGATTCACTTATACTGATCCACTGATGACTGGCCTAGTTTAATTTTAGAATCCTTCAAAAAATGAATGTGAATAAATTGTTTCCAAGGTAATGGAAATAAAATCTATTATGAGACCAACAACTACTAGTATAATCATAGCAAACATTTTCACTAGTTCAGAATGTCAAATGCCACAAATAATTCACAAATGCAATAAATATGTAACACTCCAAAACATGTCCTTATCTACCCAAACATGGCCAATTGATATATTAGTCTGCCCAGATAGCAGGATTTTGCACAAAAATGTGCACTGCTTCTGGGGGGCTAGGCGCCCCCAGATCCCCACCTTTACTGCCTCTCCTTAATCCAAACTCTAGTTACGGCCCTGTTTTTTATAGGTCAACCTAATTTAGTATAGGTTTTTACCCAAGACAAGTTTTAATGTTAGAATTCAAAGTACTACATTCTTGACAGGATTGTTTTCTCTTAAATAGTTGTAGTTAAGTTACATAACATATATCATCTGAATAAAAACTGCAATGGAAATTCTTGTTTTATACAATAAGCTATACACTGATCTCAGTCCTTTTTCAAAAAGGGCCCTATTGTATTGACGTTACAGAGGTTGTAAGAGGCCAGTAAAATCACCAGAAAAGGGACATGTTTTGGCAAAGGTTGAACACAGTTGTGCGGATTGGACTGGTTTGGGGAACGACACTTTTCGCAATGTTACATACATTGTATATGCTGTTGGAGTATTTGTGTTTCAGAAATAAATTTCAGAACCACAAAAAAATTTAAAATAATAATTAATTATATAAAAGTTGTTATGAAGGAGGAATGGGTTACAAAATTAAAACCATTATCATTTGCATTTTATGTGGGAAAATAAAGACTTACATTGTCATAGGACTGTTGATGATTGGAAATCTCTTTGGTGGTCTTGCATCATAAACAACTGGAACACCGCATCCAGTTCCCCATCGGGGTGGGGGGAAAGTAACATAACTTCCCTTTGAAGGTAACATTCGACGCAATGTGGAATACTCTTCACATCGTGTACTGGGGTGCGACTTGAAAATGATTGGCAATGATTTTCTCTCAAAACCTCTAAGAGGTGGGTCTGTTGGAGGAATCCAATGTTTTTCTGGTTGAGGAAGCTCCTTTGGAGCAAGAAGCTTGTGTCGTGGGACTGGTGCTGTCGTTCGTAAATCGGTTGGAATGTATCGTTTTGTTACCCATACCGTTTCTGGTTCTTGGCTTTCCTTTCTGGCCTTTTCCTCTTGTTCTTGTAAATATTTACTATACTGTAAACGATAGGCACCAAACGCCCCCATACTAAGAGCTGCCATTGTGATAGGAGTCTTTAAAGACCACGTTTCCAAGAACGTTGTCAATGTCAATCGATCTTTAAGACGCTTAAATCAAATTCTGGTAAACGTTTTAACACGATTAACTCCCTTTTCCCGTAAAATGCGTTTTCAGTTAATTATTTTTCAGATAGATCCCCAAAGCCGGGTTGAATTCCAATATTTTATGTGTCTTGTGTGTACTGGTACTTTTTTATTTGCAAAAGATATTTTCGTTTTCTTAATCACTATAGTAAAAAACATAATTAACATAAAGAAACTTCTCAGTGGGAATAACAAAAAGGGGCAGTTAGTGAAAGATTTAACTTAAATTAGATTGAGAAAACGATAATTGTGCCATGTGCTTATCTTTTAATTCTACCCGGATGGTATGTACAAATTCTTTAACACTATATAGATATGAAAACAAACTACATACATTGTCAGATTTTCTTAAATTCATTTCAACGAAGCAGGAGCACAAGTTTCCGCACATTAACAATGTATTGAGTTTAGAATTCAGAGTCATTATATACGAGGCCTCCAGTCATTATTTTCCAAATCAGTCACAGACTATTTGATGGGGAATTGGAATTCTATTTGATACTGACACACACATTCTGTTTTTCCAACTTTAAACTATATAATTGTCAGGTGGAATTCATAAAGGGGTATACACTTTAAGGTCGCATTCCTTCTTTAGCCTGAGTCAATCTTTCTACAGAAGGTCGAGAGTTGTCCGCGGGTATTCTTCTTTCTCCCCCCCAAAAAACTGCCCCCAGCGGGACGCCCTGATATATCTGAAAAATTGCCCGAATTCGAACAAGAAAACAAACAATCTAAATTTTACAGCCACGTAACGCGGATTAAAAATTAGATCATAAGGAGGACACGTGTTCATCCTCCCATACCACTAAAATTAACCTTTTTATAGCGGGGTTTGTGTTAATCTTTTTAAATAATGGCTCTCCACGATAGTACTTTTTGGGGTTTTTTTTTTGGTTTTCATATTCGTTTTCTACAGTTGTTTTTTTAACATATTATGCTTTATGTTGTTTCAATTGCAATTTGATCATGTTTTCACAATTTTTAATCGTCAAATACAGTTTTGAAATAGTGAAACCTTCATCAAACCATGGTGACGTAACTAGGATCAAAATGATGTGGAATTCTCTCTCGGCGAGGGGTCCACGACAAAGCCCTAGTAATGGGTCCATGGTGGTAGGACCCCTAATAATCTCCAGAGATTTAGTATTTTCGGCATAGTAGTGACAGTACTGTTTAAACGTTCCTCTATCTATTTGGTGTGTGTGTGTGTTTTATTTTGTCAAACAATGTTGAACACTTGGATTCCGAGCTTCCTCCTGGCTATGCCATTGCCATGTACAGTCCATAAATTGTTGGAAATACTTAAATAAAGAATCATATCAAATAAACCAAGGCAGTCGCCAGGGGCTGTACTGGTTCATGTATAACCCATATTTTTTGGCAAAAAATGGATAAGATTTCATGACACTGTTATAAATACAGTAAAATACGACAAGACTTGCTTGGGGTGGAGAGGGGATTCTCCCGCTGGCCCCCTCCCATGGTACTACTGGGACCTTCAGTGTTACCCTCGGCGAAAGGAAGCACTCCCCGAATCTGAAATCTCGCTAACGGCCTTATAAACTTCAGATGCACGGTTAGTTGTAATGAAGTGGACTTTGGCCATGAATTTAATGAATAGAACATTATTAATTTTTTTCAAGAAGTTTGAAGTGAAGGTCACGACAACAAACTCGGATGGATGGTACCACCTGGTGAGTTAAGAGAATTATTACTGTCAGTATGTCAAAGGTTCAAAAGGAACAAAATAAGGGCCAGTTATATTATTATTTGAAGAGTTAAATTAACCTTTTTAGTTTTGTGACCTTTTTATAAATTCAAATTCAAATTCTTTATTGGTCCAATTAAGGTCCCACAAGGGGCAATGACATATAAAACAATAATAATTAGGTGTACAATAATGAGATTTCTTTCAATATTTGAAGTATCGTTTGAAATTTAAGGTGCTAAATTATTTAATAAGGACAATTATTGTATATGATTACTTAATACAATGAAACAATACCACTTTCAAATAGTTGCAAATCTAAGGTGAAATATGCATAACAATATTTACCGTTACCTGCATGCGGAGAGAATGGAGTGGTGTTAACAGTCGTTCAGTTGAAGGAAAGTGTCTCATATTTTGTAAGGTGGTTGTTGTACGATTCTATTGTATCGCATTGCAATTTACCAAGTGATTTAGTCCTAAACTGACTAACACTGATTAACTTCAAAAGCCTGTTACAAATGTCGAACTGCATCCAGACTTAGTGTTAATTATCTTTAATAAGTGTTTACACAATTTTTAATAAGGTTTGTTGATGTTATAATTTACTGATGTACGTGGGATGGTTTATAACCGGCGCATGTACTATTTGCATTTCCTTTATTCGTGACTATAATTGCAGCTCCTCTAATAATGCTAATGCTGTATATTTGGTCCAAACCGCTTTAGATTATTTACTTTTCGTTAGAAAGTAAAATAGCAGGTGAGATATCTGATAATTACACACCGGAAAGAAGTAGTCTAGATGTGTATGTTGTTTGTGTCTTATCTTATTTCCTCCATGTTTATATGGTTTACATCATTAGGATAGTCAGTTATTTACAATTTACTAAAGAAGTTGATTTTAACAGGAGGTGAGTATAATTAAATGAACCTTAATAATTATATTATGTCGTTTAGAGGAACAGTTTAATCTGAGTTTAATTAAAGACTCTGTTTTGTAAAAAAACACCCCTTCTACATCGATCTTTTATTTTGTTAAAAATTTGAAATCAAATGGAAACAACTTAAACTTTAAATTAGTGAGGTTGAAACGAAAGATAATCCACATAAAAAGACTTATTAAATCTTATGGAGTCATTAATACGCCTAAAAGTTAACGATAGGGCCACTATTTCTCTTATTTAAAAAAACGTGAAGTATATATTTTTGCAGATAAATTATTACATAATACACAAACTCGAAATTCATGGGAATTTATATCTTTTAGTTTATCTGTAAATTCACAGTTCTAGAAAGATGAACATTGTTCAGCTGTAGTGTGTGTATGTTTTTTCTTTCTTTTGATTGTGTATTTGTCTTTTTGTGATACGTTTCTGCATGTTTGTGTTGTTCCGGTATTATAATTAAGGGGGGATTTGACCGGTATTACAATAAGGGGGGATTCCTTTGACCTCCAACCCCGTTGTTTTATATCACTGTTCCATGTGTTGTGTTTGGTCTATCTCCTCATTATGTAAATGTTAAAGGGATTACGGTTTAAACCGGTAAACAACATGATCTCGGGGAATATTTACTGAAAATGCTACGGATAAGGTCCAATTTTAAATAAATAAATTTTGCGAGAATACTGACTTTTGATTGGCTGGAAAATATTTTCTATCAGAGGATGGAAAACAAATTTGATCATCATGGAGACACGCGCCATTTGACGTCATATATTACTCCACGGGAAACTAATAGTTTTTGTATTGATCTCTGTTTTCAAAAATGTCCAGTTACAAAAATATAATTGTTGAGTTTATTCTATTGTTTGAATTTATTTATAAGTATTAACTACAAAAAATATTTTCTCCATCGAGGGATAAAAAAATTTCCGTTGTGCACATTTAATATAATCCGCTACGCGGATTATACAATGTGCAAAACAGAAATTTTGTTATCCCTCGATGGAGAAATTTTTTTTTTCCAGTTAATCCTTAAATGAAAAAAGTAGATGTGGAGCACAGATATATATGGAACATATTTGAAAACATAAAATAAAAAGGACCAAAGTAGTTGCCGATTTAAGCATGGTTTCGATGTACACTGAGCAATATATGTTTCCCGATTAGTTGACGTCTACACGAAAAAAAAATCAACTGTAAACATGAAAGAAATAATATGTAATTTGGCGTTCATAATATATACGTAAGAAGTAATGCCTATATATTTTCTCCATATCCTATTTTAATTTTTGGTTGAATTCATTGCGGTTATCGAAAGCTTCAGGCTAGACAGATTTGCATAAAATATTACAAATGATTAATAAATTATAAAGTTATAGACCTATTAGAGCCATAAACGTCGGATGTAAATCACCGTGGCCTCATAAACTCGGAAATAACACTTGACACTTTTTTGTATAAAATATCCACATTTTGTTCCTTTATACAATGTAGCACTGATATTTAATTAAAAGTAACAAGAGTATGTATATGTGATTATTCTCCACGCTGATATCGTAACTGGCAAAAATGCTGAATACAAACAAATTAAAGAATTACTGCTTTCTAAAAGAAGTTAGTTCTTGCATGCATTGATACGAATTTTCTATATACATATGGTTTTATCTTTTTTCTGTTTTAGCCTTTCAGATGGTTAATGAAAAATGAATTGGTCAGCGGTGAATGATTCGAAAACTATTACAGCAAATGCATCGCAATCCTTTAGTTTAACATTAGAGATATTATCCAATAAACAGTTACTTATCTATCTACCTTCAATAATCTATACATGTATATTACTGGTCATTGGGATACCAGGCAATGCCACTGTGTTTTATATTTACTTTACCAGATGGAAAAGAAGTTCAACTCGAGTTTTTATCATTGCTTTGGCAATTTTTGATCTAGTGAACTGTCTCTTAACATTTCCATTTGAACTCGCAACTATGTTAAATCCTTTCACTTATGACAATGGAATAGCTTGCAAAGTTTTCCGATTTGCCACGTACACGTGCAATGCTGGCGGCGCATTGTTATTGATAGCAATTGCTATAGATCGTTATCAGCGAATCTGTAAACCCTTAGACAAACCAATGGACCCTAGAACTGCAAAATTAGCGTCTATAGTTATTCTAGTGACGTCAGTTATCACATGTTGTCCGTCCCTAATCATATACGGTACCCAAACTCGAAATATAACTCCATCGATTCAACTGAAATTCTGTTTAATAGAGGACCAATACAGCACAACTGAATACCCGTTAGCGTACCTGTTAGTGCAGTGCGGATGTACCGTAGTTATTTTTACCGTTCTGATTGTTATTTATTCAACTATTGGAACTCAAGTGTGTCGACGTTGGAAATTCCGAACAACGTCAATTAAATCTATAGGTGATGGTGAGGACGGTGTGGTCCACGAAGAATCCCACTGCGAGGACGGTAAGTACGAGGATAGTGTGTGGAAGGACGATGAGAAGTCATCAGATGTTTCAAAAGTAGCGAGAAAACCCATGCTGGGTGCAGTTAGATTGACCTTTATGAGCACCTCATCAACTCTTCTTAAAGCAAAGAAGAAAGCGTTAGATATTCGAACAATTAGGATAGGAAAAACTACAATTATGTTATTTGTTGTGACGGTTGCATATATTTTATGTTTCTCGCCATTCTTAGGCTTAGCAAGCCATCGGTCAGTTTATCCAGAACGCTGGAAGAATCTCTCTCAAGGAGGTGAAACAGCATACCATTTTTTCCTTAGGTCCTACCTTGCAAACTGCGCGATAAACCCAATTATATATTCATTTTTTAATGGTATATTCAGAGAGGAGTGTGTAAAGTTCTACAGGAAATTACTGTTTAAAAAACGACGTTTGTGTTGTAAATGATAGGTCGATTGGTTCTAGTACATGTAATACTAGTATAGATAGCAATGATTTGTTTTCATATCAGATGTATTTTTATCTAGAGGCAGTTTTTATTATTAAATTAAACATGCTTAACTTTATTCTAGACAAATTTAGCGAGGAACTAAGCACAATGAGTAGCAATTAGATATCAATCATTTAAAATATATTGCCGTATTAAAAAAGATATACTGGGCCCAGCGCCATAAACATTTTCTTTGCTGAGAACTTTTTTAGTCTCAATTTCATCCAATCAAATCTATCATTTTCCCTTGTTGTCATGGTAGTTGAGTAAATTCTCATGCTGAGCAAAACATTTTTACTCAAGTAAGTTTTATGGCGCCGGGCCCTGGTTGTTTTTATACATTCTATATCTAGCATGATAACAAGTTAAGAACAAAAAATTACTGGGTGAATGGGATGGGCGGAACATTTTGAATCCTGAAAGACAATTAAGCAAAGTTGATTAATATTTGAAAATTGCCCTCGTATGCCATACTCTTTAAAGGATTGTGGATTGGATTGTGCATTGATCGTGGGCTACCCAAATACGTTACTCGCTTTCCACATTATAACATGACACGACCCAAATGTATTTGTGGTTGTCCGTTAGAAGACTCCTTACACATTATTTTCTAGAATGTCAACTGTACAATAACATTAGAAATCAATTTTTATATTTATTGATGCGAATTAATAATTCTACAATTGAAAAGTTGTTGTTTGGTTCTGATAACCTTAGTGAAGAAGTGTATTTCATATATAGTACATTTATTCCTTTGTGTGTATCTTATTTTTTAATGTATTTAAAATAGTACTACTTTTCTTGCTGTCATCTTGTATAATAATTTGTAAAATTATTCATCGGAGAGAAATTCATAACTTGTAATAACTTGTGTTCGATCCTATTGATTATTTTGTCAATAAAATATGTTTAAACTCAACTAACCTCCAAATCAGATACAGGTAAACACTCTGGGCATCGTTATAGGGCATCGATTCACCCTGAAGTATCGTCCCGGGCATTCAACTTAAACAACAGGCCAAGCAGACAGGAAGTCCTGCATGAAACAACTACATGAACACCAGTTGGCCTCTTCCTAAATTCAAATGGAAACGTTTTTGAAATGATAATTTAAATAAGTTAATAGTTGTTTTCAGTACTCTAATATATAGTCCAAATGCTTGATTGATTCAGGAACCTATAAATAGTTATACTAGTCCCAGATTGATTGATTGATTGGTTGCGTTAAATCTAGTATTAAGTATTAACATGTTAACAAAGATAAATCAATTGTGGAAAAATGGTGGAGTAAAGGCCAGAAAATGTATTCTACCAATAGATAAATATTGAGAGTTAGTGGACACAGTGAGATGATGTACAGATAGTTAATATAAATATTATAAATATATAATATATAGATATGGCAAGACTAATGGACTAAAGGCATATTCTTGGTCGTTGTTTGTAGGCATGTCAAGTTCTTATTTTAAAATGCTTTCAAAATTATTGACGAACTCTCCTGTTTTTTTTCTTTCGGAACCATATCTTATTTGTTAGCATGCTTTTAAAATTTGTATATATTTTGGTTTCCAGTTTGGAATTAGCGTAACTGACGAGGGTTTTAACCAGAAACAGCTGTCTAGCTGTCAATTTGGTATCTTTGATGTTTTATTCTTAGATGTTGACTATAATAACATATAGTTATGTTAACCTGAAAGCGAACCTTTTCTCATCTTTTCTATTATCCAACAGACGGTTACTGAGATCATTGGTATTATTATTATTAACCCCGTCCAATCAGAATAGTTGTTGTAAACGTAAAATAAAGATCCTGAACGAAACTTTACATTAATGTACTGTAAACGCATATAATTGTTACGTGGAATGAATATTGTCATACAGTATTGACTTTCTGTTTAATTACAGCCTTCATTCAAAACAAGGAAACAAATCTGATACCCTCGTCAATTGATTTGTTTATTCATCTTTTACCCCCCTCCCCTTCCTCCGCCAGGAGGTATATATTGATGGGGTGTCCGTCTCTCCGTCCGTCCGTTACACTTTCTCTTATGATGAAACTTAACACAGAATCTTTGTCACATAGTGCGAATTGTGCAACTGATATTAAAACATTTTGATCGGGATGATATTTAGGGTCTCCCATAGCAAAACATGGACTTTGTCATTGCCATAAGGGAAGCAAGGGGGGGGGGGGGTATCAATTAGTGCGCATTCCTCACAGTTTGTCTAGTTTAAATATTGTAATGTAGACCGTGCTGCAATGGCAATTTTAATAATCGTTTAACACAGTTTGGTTTTTGCTCTAATATGATATATACGGTTATTTTGCAAACTCGTTCCGAAGACGAACGTTAAAAGGAATTAAAACAAGGAAATACCTATGACGATATTAGGCAAACAACAAATTTCCGGATTGTTGAAAATGACATTGTCGGGCATATCCAATAAGTTTGTGTGACCTAACACATTTTTGCTTGAAATAAACTTAATTTTATTGAAACTTAACCTTTTTGTTGTACCAGACATTCGGTCAGACAACTGTTTTGCCTCGCCGAAGCAAAATTTTCCTGACAGATCATGCGGTCATCTACATGTTAAAACTGAATTATACAGAAAACAGAAGGTCCTTAATACAAAACAGTGGAACAAATTTTGTCATGTATAAATTATATTAATATCTCGTAATACTTGTAAAGCAATGTACCAGTTTACTATAGTATTTCCTATGACATGTCAAGACAAAATCGGATGCACGTTAGTTTTCTAAGTACACGTATTTGATAAATGAATCAGACTTTCTACTTAACCAATTGCCGTTCTGGACATCTACTGTTTAATATATGACTGTGTAAAAGACACGAAACATCTGGGTTTAATCCAGGACAGAAGCTTTTAGGAAACTACTCAAATTGTGGGCGACATGATCTAGAGATGAATTCATAGTTTTCTACACGGAGAGCTTATTAACTTCAAAGAGTGTTTTAAAGTACAGATATACATAGTAAAACTTTACATAAAAGGGTTAATAACCATTACAAGTTCATAATCTAATTAAATAGTAATTAACGTAACTCATTAGCAGTATAATGAAATGCGTTGTATTTGTATCACTCTACACACGTGTTAGCTTTCAAAGGTTTCTGTTAATGTCAATAAAGTTATCTGATGTTGTTTAAGTTTAGTATGTTTGCTTGCATGGTGTTAAGCGCCACTTTCTGCATTTTTTTTTCAACTATATCGTGGCGTCCAGTTTATATTTGAGAGGAAGCGGAGTACTAGGAGAAAATCCCCCATGCAACTGGTAATACTGGTCAATAACAAGTAAGACTGAAGTCAAGTACACCCTACCCGCCGTCAGACTCGAACCCCAAACAATTAGGCTAGACCTTCACTGACTGATTCTTAAAGGTTATGATGGTGACATTGACTATACATTGATGACTGGTTCCTTAACGCTTGAAATCTTCACGTGCAGTGACTATACAGTGATGACTGGTTCCTAAACGCTTGAAATCTTCACAGTGACTATACAGTGATGACTGGGTTCCTTAACGCTTGCAATTTTCACAGTGATTATACGGTGAGGACTGGTTCCTTAACGCTTGAAATCTTCACAGTGACTATACAGTGATGACTGGCTCCTTAACGCTTGAAATCTTCACAGTGACTATACGGTGAGGACTGGTTCCTTAACGCTTGAAATTTTAACAGTGACTTAACGGTGAGAACTGTTTCCTAAACGCTTGAAATCTTCACAGTGACTATACGGTGATGACTGGTTCCTTAGCGCTTGAAATCTTCACAGTGACTATACAGTGATGACTGGGTTCCTTAACGCTTGCAATTTTCACAGTGACTATACGATGAGGACTGGTTCCTTAACGCTTGGAATCTTCATAGTGACTACTAGTATAGAGTGAGGACTGGTTCCTTAACGCTTGAAATCTTCAAAGTGACTATACGGCGAGGACTAGTTCCTTAACGCTTGATATCTTCACAGTGACTATACGGTGATGACTGGTTCCTTAACGCTTGAAATCTTCACAGTGACTCTACGGTGAAGACTGGTTCCTTAACGCTCGCAATCTTCACAGTGACTATACGGTGAGGACTGGTTCCTTAACGCTTGAAATCTAATCAGTGACTATACAGTGATGACTGGCTCCTTAACGCTAGAAATCTTCACAGTGACTATACGGCGAGGACTGGTTCCTTAACGCTTGAAATCTTCACAGTGACTATACGGCGAGGACTGGTTCCTTAACGCTTGAAATCTTCACAGTGACTATACGGTGAGGACTGGTTCCTTAATGCTTGAAATCTTCACAGTGATTATACGGTGAGAACTGGTTCCTTAACGCTTGAAATCTTCACAGTGACTATACGGTGAGGACTGGTTCCTTAACGCTTGATATCTTCAGTGACTATACGGTGAGAACTGGTTCCTTAACGCTTGAAATCTTCACAGTGAATATACGGTGAGAACTGGTTCCTTAATGGTTGAAATCTTCACAGTGACTATACGGTGAGAACTGGTTCCTTAACGCTTGAAATCTTCACAGTGACTATACGGTGAGGACTGGTTCCTTAACGCTTGATATCTTCACAGTGACTATACGGTGAGGACTGGTTCCTTAACGCTTGAAATCTTCACAGTGACTATACGGTGAGAACTGGTTCCTTAACGCTTGATATCTTCACAGTGACTATTCGGCGAGGACTGGTTCCTTAACGCTCAAAATCTTCACAGTGACTATACGGTGAGTACTGGTTCCTTAACGCTTGATATCTTCACAGTGACTTTACGGTGAGGACTGGTTCCTTAAGGCTTGAAATCTTCACAGTGACTATACGGTGAGGACTGGTTCCTTAACGCTTGAAATCTTCACAGTGACTATACGGTGATGACTGGTTCCTTAACGCTTGATATCTTCACAGTGACTATACGGTGAGGACTGGTTCCTTAACGCTTGATATCTTCACAGTGACTATACGGTGAGGACTGGTTCCTTAACGCTTGAAATCTTCACAGTGACTATACGGTGAGGACTGGTTCCTTAGCGCTTGAAATCTTCACAGTGACTATACGGCGAGGACTGGTTCCTTAACGCTCGCAATCTTCACAGTGACTATACATTGATGACTGGTTTCTTAACGCTTGAAATCTTCACAGTGACTATACGGTGAGGACTGGTTCCTTAACGCTTGAAATCTTCACAGTGACTATACGGCGAGGACTGGTTCCTTAACGCTCGCAATCTTCACAGTGACTATACATTGATGACTGGTTCCTTAACGCTTGAAATCTTCACAGTGACTATACGGTGAGGACTGGTTCCTTAACGCTCGCAATCTTCACAGTGACTATACGGTGAGGACTGGTTCCTTAACGCTTTAAATCTTCACAGTGACTATACAGTGATGACTGGTTCCTTAACGCTTGAAATCTTCACGGTGACTATACAGTGATGAGTGATTCTTAGGGACTGTGCATCATTTATCTGACAGCGGGGCTGGTAAATGACACTTGACATTAAAAAAAATCTGGTAGCCCCGCCAATACCAATTATATAAAAAGTTTCTACCCCGCCTTAACATATTAAAAAAAAGATGTTGCACCGCTATAATTCATTACATAAAGATAACACCTATACTATGATATAATGCCTCAGTATATCATGTATGTATAATTTCAATTATAAATTCAATGCACATAAATTTTCAATATAAAAATAAAAATAATTTTGTATCGCTACAGGACATTTCATCCCATAACCAAAATGGACCATAACCATATTGGACCACCGAAAATATAAAATAGTAAATAAGTTGCTAATTAAATTATTATTATTATTTATCAACAAGTAATCCTTTATCGATTACAATGATGAGTATAAACTACTAAATTGATGGCTGATTGCTAAACGCTTAAAATCTTCGCAGTGACTAACATTGATGACTGATCCCGAAACGCTTGGGATCTTTTTTGGATCCCGCGTCGTTAAACTGGTGTTCATTCATTCATTCATTCATTTTATTACTTTGAGCTACAAGGCTCATCAGTACATAAATTACAGCAAAGTTTACAATAAATAATATTAAACATCAGAGAAAATAATACAGATTTGGTAAGATATTATACATTCAACAATGTAGATCTTAGACTGGATGCATGGAGTAAAAATTTACATATATTGCGCATATCTTTTAAATTTTCAGTACTCAATAACCGTACAAGTTTAAAGGGAGATGGTCTTTTATAATAATAAGGCTTTATAAATTGTCTTCTTAAATCCAAATAGCATGAACATTGTAAAATGAAATGAAATTCATCTTCTACAACATTTTGTTTACACAAAAAACACTTTCTATTGGCTCTTTCTACACCACTGTAACGACCAGTTTCAACAAACAGAGTATGTGATGCCATTCTTAACTTAGTAAGATATATTTTGTAACAAACATGTTTGGTTAGATACTTTTGAATACAAATATTATTAACAATATATTTATACAAGAAACATTTTTGTGAACTATTCAATAATTCAGACAAATATTGTTTAGCTTGATCATATATTCTTTCTTTTATAAACAAAAAATGTACCTTTATTCAAAGATCTAAGTTGACCAAAAATCATTCAAACCTAAATGGAATAAGAACTATCGAAGCTGGTGGTCCCAACTTGCTTTATTTTCAATCAAATTTTCCAACTGATAACGATAGCAGTTTTTTAAAATACAATTTTTAGACAACAAAATTTTAAACCAATATTTTATTATGTTGAACATTCTCTGGTATATCAAAGGATATCGCCCAAGTTCATAATACACCATCACATTTGTTGTACATTGTTTGACACCCAAAAGACTTTTACAAAAATCTAAATGCACCTTTTCAATATTTTGGGCTTTCTGAAACCCCCAGATTTCAGCTCCATAACACAGAATACTACAAATATATGTGTCAAATAACTTAAGATATGTAATTATATTTAAGTACACAAAATGCACCTTTGATTTCAAGGCAAATACAGCTTTTCTGCCTTGTTCACATACATGTTTATGTGCTTTAGCAAACTTGCCATTATAATTAAGCGTAACACCTAAGTAACAGAATTCTTCTACCACTTGTACAACATTTCCATCAAAATACCATATTTCATCTTCATTAATTCTTCCTCCATTTCTAAACACCATCATTTTTGTTTTTTCTATATTTACAGTTAGTCCCCATTGCCGGGTATAAGACAAAAGCGTATCTAACAACTATTGAAGTCCTTTTACACTTTCAGAGAACAAAATAATGTCATCTGCATACATTATTAAAAAGAGTGATAAATCCTTTACCTCATATGGTACATTGCCATTATTCAAAAAATCCATCTCAAAATCATTAACATATAGAGAAAATAATATGGCAGAAAGGACTTCCCTTGCATTAAACCCGCTGAACACTTAAACTGTTCAGAATAAAAACCATCAACTCTATGCTTTTACATAAGAATACTTGGCCCTAATAACTGATAAAAATTTTCATGTTAGTCCTATTTTTGACAACTTCAACCACAAAATTTACTCTTGAGACAGAATCAAACGCTTGTTTGTAGTCTACAAAACAGCAATATAAACGTTTTCGTTACAAAATGTCTTTGAACAAGAGACTGCAAGCAGAAAACGGCATCAATGGTAGAACATCCGGGACGAAATCCAAATTGTGCATCAGTTATAATGTCGTTAGCATCTGACCAGTGTATCAGCCTTGAATTAAGAATAGAAGTAAATACCTTTGCTAAGTTGCTTACTAAGCTAATTCCACGATAATTTGAAGGTTGCATCGGATCTCCCTTTTTAAAAATTGGAACAATAATAGCAGTAGACCAGGATTTAGGAAAGTGTCCACAAGTCAATATTCGGTTAAAAAATTCTTCCAGAAACGGAATTAATACATTTTTACATTCGATAAATAATTCATTCAGAACACCATCAATCCCATGGCCTTTTCCACGCTTCAATTTAGAAATAGCCTTCAAAACTTCTTCTTGAGTAATGTAACTGTCTAATTCTTCGTATATAACGGTATCATTGTAAATTATGTTTTCATGTTCAAAATAATCAGAATTTGACATCAAGCTTTTAAAGTGTTCATGAAAGTCCGATAAGGTTGCCGATGCTTTAGCTGGATGCTTTCCTCGAAATAAATTATAAAACTTTTTAGGAACTTCTACGCACTTTGTCTCTTTGTTGTCGCGTTTGAAACCTTACCACAATAGGACGTGGCTTTGATATGCGTGGGCTCTATCCTGCTTTCTACCAGAATCCTCCTTTCCCATACGGAAAGCAGATACGATTATTACTGGCTCAGAAATTTCCAAATGCGTAGAGCAGATGTTCTTAAAGATTTCGGCACAGTCCTCACCCTCCACCTCAGCTACCCCAAATACTAACAAGTTATCTCGCAAATGTTCATACTGAAGGGCATCTAATTGATCAGTAACTTGTTTATTTGCACTACGTAGTTCGTATATATCACTACATCGGATTTACTCTTCTCGAACGTTTCAGATATAAACAATTGACTGTTTTCGACATCACTGACCCTTTTAGCTAAACTACCCACATCAAGTTCAATTCTGGATAGTTTTGAGTCAATTTTATTAATTGATACCTTAATATCCTCCACATACATTTTTGTAGTAAGGTCGTCGATTTTACTGACGAGGTCACTCAACCACGGAGGGGTGCATTGAGGAGGGGGGTGCATGGGCATACTACTAGGCGAGGATTGGTGCAGATGGTGATAATGAGCCTGTTGTGATGGAATACTAAATGGATTCGAGATCTGTGACGATGAAAAGTTCATAGCTGTAGTACCAACTGACCCAGGCGTATTTGTTTTTGTTTGAGACATACTCAATATGGCGGCCGAATCGAACGCACCAGACTCTTGTTTACTACAAATTCGCTAACGTTTAGACGGTTGCTTACACTTATACACTTTAGGCCTCGGTTCCATCTACAGGCGTTCCATCCCTATTTTGTTTCACACCACCAAACGATAATATCATCCACTAAATGACAAAGAATTATGCAAAATGTTCAGGAGACCTGACAACGTGTCCATACAGTCCAGGGGACACAACCACTCTCTATGGTGTTGCTACCATTGATAAGCTGCTTTTGCCATGTCACAAAAGAAACAAAACCATTTAATTAACTCGTCTAGAAATACTCAGTTTTTATTATTTAGTTCTTAAATCAAAACAATTAAAGTTGTGTACGATAAAAAAATCAATTATTTTACAACATGAATTATAAACACATGCATAAAGAATAAAATATCAAAGATGACAAGATCATCAAATTTAGTAGGCCAGATGTGCGTTTCGTTTTCGACTCATATGTGGCGCTCAAAACCCAATGCAAATAATTAACATGTTGTAGAGCTTTTATCAACGAAATTCCAGACTGAGAACAAGTAATAAGTAGTTAAAACTAAAGCAGCATATATAAAATGAATCTGGTAAACATGTTGACCCCTGTCAGTACCTAATAATAAACAGACAACAACAGCATGTGTCTAATGTAATGCATGTTTTGAGACTATATATTACAGATGTTCGATTGAGATTAGCTAGTTATACCTCAGATACTAGAAAATACTGACAAAACCCAAGTTTAAAACATTGTAATGACTATTTTTTATAGTGTTTATGATATTCAATCTGACATTTACTCTATGACTTGTAAAAAAATATATTCTTTCCACAGTTAAATATCCATAACTTCTAATTCCCATAAACTGCGGGTCGTGCACTTGTTATTTTAATTTGGATATTTTCGCTTCGTTCTATTAAAAAGAACATGGATTTTCGAGTATATTTTTAAATTTAAAATATTTGTTAGTTTAAATTTTTTGAGAATCAATGAAGGTAACAACATAATACCGAACACTATGTAAACTGTCAAAAGACAATCCAGAAATCAAATCAAAGAACAACATCATTCCGAACACTATGTAAACTGTCAAAAAGACAATCCAGAAATCAAATCAAAGAACAACATCATTCCGAACACTATGTAAACTGTCAAAAAGACTTCAAATCAAAGAAACCGGCAAAGACGAGAGACTTCAATCTTAAATTAAGCAACGACATCAAAAGTTCTGACTTGGTACGGGCATTTTAAAAGAGGAAATTTGTTGAATCAGGTTTTATGGTATGCCAAACCTTCCGCTCTTATCTTTATAATTACAGACGAACTTTAGTTTGAACGAACTTGACATATGAATAATATTGGATTATGTTTGGTAATTTAAAACTTGCAGAATGTCTTAAATGTACATGCAATAATGATTAACATTACATAGAAACCTGCATATCAATCCCCGTTGAGTAATTCGTTATGGGATATTTAGCAGATGATGTTTATTGCGTTAAACTGTTAGAAGATGCTTGACACCTCGAAATAATTAACTTTATCTGCAGCATTGCAACCAGCCTACACCTGTGCAAGGTAAAACGATTCACAAATCAAAGTTAAACTTTTAAATGTTAGATTTTCAAAATCAGAACATCCTTAATAAAAAAAAACTCTCCTTTCACTGTCTCCAACAGTCGCAAAATTGTATCAGCTTGGACAAGTAGTTGACAATAAGAACTGGTTTGGCAAGTCAAGATTTGAATAAACCTCTTAGATATTTTCATGCTTTCCATATTGTAAAACAAATACCATCTTTAAAAAAAGATAACCGACGCAGTAAAAATATAATGAAGTTAATTATTGATCTACGAATGACCTAAATTGTCAAACAAATTCCCCTTATCAATAGCCCTTTTTGGGATTTACGGACGGACAAATGTTGGCAAACCTTATAATTATTACTCCGTGAAATCAGGAACATATAAATAAACACTAATCCATGAGACATAAGTTTTTAATGATATGTGTTTTTATATTGGGGGAGGAAGCCGGAGTACCCGGAGAGAACTCCCCACCAGCGGTAAAAGAACTGGCAATCTTTGTCAATTAAGATTGGAGTCGAGTACACCCTGCTTGCAGTGAGAATCCAACCCGCAATCTCAGTGTTGACAGACCACGTGATCAATAGTAGACGAACTACCTTAACCACTCCACCACCGAGGTTCCTACTTTATAATTAGAGCCACATCTCTCTATCTATGTGTGTACTACGACGGACGCCCAAGAACAATTAAAGATATAGTGATTTAATATCAACATGTATATAAAAATGATTGTTAATTTCGATGTAATAAAGAAATAAATTAAAATTTTTCCTCTTATTATTTTACACTCAAGAAAAGCGCTGAAATACAAGTAACAAAATATTAAACGTGTGCAGTTGTTTGATTATAAAATTTTACAAATTACAGCTCATCTCTCTTTCTTAATACTTAAATTGCACTGTTAAATAATCTCATAAAAATAGACAGCAAAATCTATAATAGTATAATATTTAAAATATTTTTGACTAATAAAGAAACAGAATTACGATCACGTGACTTGCTTTTTCGAAAGGCGAAGTGTCACAAAGTCAAAGGGTAAAAAGTAAATACAACACCGACTGCTGCGAAATAAATACAAAAGACGATTGCACTGGAGAGGTCAAGAAAGATACCATAGTGTAGTCGGAAACTGACAAATCCACAATATCTTGTAAACCGTAGTTTGATAGCGAAAGTGAGTTATAATAAACATACTTTTTAATTGTTGTCTTTGGAACCATACACCCGGGTATATCTTAAATTGTTGGAAAGAAGTAATTCAAAGTAATGTGTTGATATTAGCTTTATCACGTCCTGACTTTGACTGTGCGAATCAATCTGTTCATTTTATTTGACCACTAAATCCTTGCTTTCGTCTAATGCTACAAATTTATCGTCATCGTCTGTCTATAAACAGCTTAGTTTTTGGCTTCTTTATTTGATCTAGATGACAGATTCGTTCCATATTTAAAAAAATTGATCCCTAGAGCAAAATAAATTTTGGTATTCATAGTTATAATCCGATTTTGTTCTCAATGGTTTTTTTTTAATTAATAAACTTTCGTTGTAGTGTATACAGGGAGTTTCCATATCTTTGACGGTTTTCAAAATATAAGTTCTAAAACAGAAATATGTGTTATCTCTATGTAGTAAATTGTCGGTGCATTGCTTTTGCGCCAATTGGTATTTCATTTGCGCCAAAAAAATGTTTCATTTGCGCCACAAACTTTACTTCATTTGCGCCACAAATAAAACTTTGCATTTGCGCCAAACACAGGTAAATAGTATAGATGAAAATAAAAAAATATATAACATTTATACTTTTACTTGTATTTGCCTCTTCCGTTCGCCAGCATTACCTGTTTCCCTTGCTCACCACGGGGAGGTGGAAGTAGGATTTCGAGCAAGATATATTAAGTGACTAAAACGAAATGTAAAAATCATAAATTCTAAAATGTTACGCAAACTGACTAAAAAAAAATATATACACTATAAGAGCACTAGTGTTAAAATCAGTTATAATCTCCATAAAATCACTGTAACAGTTAACATTTATAAATCGGTTCTGGCGCAAAATTTATACGCAACTGTACGGATATAATCCTTTCGGGAAAGTTCACCTCTGGTGTACATTGTATACTTTTCAATCAGATAGTCGTCCTTCTCTTTCTGGCATCGTCTGATAACGGCTGGAGTATCCATAGATCTGGCTTTGATATAAGTTGTCGTCTGAATTTTCTGTATTACGTCAATATAAATAAAAATATTCGGGTGGTGTGAATAAAACTGTTCATTGAAATGAGAATGGAAAGATTCCGGTCCATTGTTAGTTCTCTTAAAATTCACATTTGGAGCTGCTGCCCAAAACGACGGCGGGTATCTTGAGTCACTTAATATGTAGGTCACTAACACATAATCTGCAAATTTTATACATCTGTTATCTGTAGGAGCATCACTCATAATGTCCTCAACAAGACAGTCCTCGATTTGATGTGGTGGTAAATATGGTAATCCGAAAAACTGAGACAGCCATTTTCCAATTTCACAAGATTTTTCTTTATATTCAATGCTTAATCCAAGCTCTTGAATTTTTCTCCACCAATTTTGTCCTAAATGGAATCTGCAACAATCAATTTTTGATCCATTTAACATGCGCAGAATAACATTATGCATTGCCTGTTCAAAATCAATATGAATGGATTGAGGACTGAGTACGAGGTTTCTCTGCTGACAAAGTTGAAATATCAAACTCCACATCTTTGTATAACATTCTTCAGACTTTCCTGGTAATAGAGCATATAAAAGCGGTACATAATTTCCATTCTTACATCCATGAATCGAATACATTTGGAAAAAATACTTTGGACAACACTTAAAAGTTCCATCTACAAATATATCTTGTACTTCTGAACAAAGGCACTCGAGATTAAAAGAACAAGAAAAAATAAGTATTCCACTTTCAACATCATTTATCAAAAGAAAATTCTCTGATTTGTTTGTTTTTATAGTCAGTTCACGCACAGCATCATGTACATGGGTTCTATTTTTCGGTATAGTAGGATATTTTTTTCTTCTTTCCCGGTATATAGCCAACGAGGCATTTTTCAGGTCTCTTGATTCTAAGTGGTTTTCTTCCATCCCTGAAAGTGCAAAAAGGGAATATGAGTAACAAGAATAAAAAGTTTAATACCAAATGTTAAATATGATCCATATAGCGTTTTGTTCATTATTGTCCGTGTTTTCAACCTTATGGGTAAAAATGTGCATTATTATAAAGATATCAAATGGTAATTGCAATCTAAGTATTTTTCAGATTTAAAAAATTTCCATGTTATTAACATTTAAAACTTTGACTGTTGAAAAAAGGGGAGTTGCTTGAGCTTAAATTACCTTGCAGTTCTGTCCGGATAATCTTTGATGGTCTTTCAGAAATGTCACCAGATGCCTTCCTAACTCTGACGCGTAGCTGTTGTGCCTCTGTTTTCCGCTGGTCGACATTGTGGTTGTGTTCGTGTAATGCTTTTACAATTGTTTTGCTTTCACTGTCGGTAGTGATCCTAGCCTTGCAAGATTTCTTTGTACATCTGTATGACTTGTCGCCATTCTTCAAGACATTTGAGAGTCTGTATCTGTGCTCATCAAAAATAATCGACTCCTTCCCTCTGTTGGTCTCCGACTGGATTACATCCAATCAATAATGTTTAAAGGTTCAGTAATCCCAAAAACTTATAGGCGAAATTAAACAAAGAAATATTTACATACCCAATGAAAAGGGATTAAGTGAGTATAATTTAATATTAACACCTCCCCGATTAACCTGTTTGATCTGGATAAAACTAAAATAATCTAAACTGATCAGTGGAAATTTTACAACCTTATGAAATATCTACAATTTAGTAAATAATAACCATATATATAAAACATATTTTCCCGCTTTCTATTACCTGAAATTTACCTGTAAAATATTTACCTGAGAAATGGCGCAAATGAAATACAAGCTTGTGGCGCAAATGAAATACCCCAAATTTCAAAAATTGGCGCAAATGCAATACGCCCGTAAATTGTTTGATAACCCGATTTTCTAGGATTAGTTCTTTTAATTCTTCATAGTTTCCGGTATGTCAATTTATTTTCCCTTTTGTTTTAGCTATCAGTGCATTCGAACTGAAGCCGGGCAGCACCTTAATATTTAAAGACATAAGATCCCATATAATTTTGACTAATATATATAACGTTTTTCATGTCGAGATCCAGGGTCATTTTAAAAATATTAATTTACTCTTGTCCGTCTTGCCGTTTGTTCGTCCTAATGGGGGCATGGCTTGTTCTACAGTATAAAGGCTACAACATTTATATTTTGTGTGATGTTAGTACACATATTGTAGGCTTCATTTTTAAAGCTACTGGTCACGGATTAGTCCTCGCCGGCAAGTAATTATCGCTACCCAATCTTTTGACAATTTTTGTCAAAAATCATGATTTTTTAAATAATAAGCGTAGCGTATTCTATAATAGTGAAATCTATCCATTGATTTTAATGGAAAAATAACGACACAATCAGCAAAATGGTGAGAATTGCTTGTGTCATTTAAATAGCGAGAACTACACTCTAACCAGTACATTTATATTTAATAAAATACGTTTACACACAAAGCGTGTGTGCAGGACCTGTAAGTCCAACCATATCTAATTTTCAAGTAATTCAATCACAATTGGAACAACAACACAATTAATGACCTTTGCAACTCGTTGTCCACGAATGTAGTTAGTTCCCCATAAAATAGTGTATTATAGGACTAAACACTGGGTTTTAGGAAATTATCAATGTGTAAACTCCGGCGACTCACTCACAAACTAAATAAAGTCCGAACGACTTTATGTCAAGTTTGTGAGGGAGTCGCCGGAGTTTACACATTGATAATTTCCTAAAACACAGTGTTTAATCCTTATAATTCTGTGAAATAATCGTTGCGATTTTTAAAACAGCAAAAACAGTTACAGAAACCCATCTAGACCTCAAAACGTACATAGGCCGGTAAGCGTAGGGCATGCAAAACATGGTACCAAAGGAATCGCGGTTCTGTAGAATATTGATAGGAAAAAACAAATTAAAACACTCAATTGTATTTATATTATATTTTATTTGAAATCTCAATCGATTTAATTGGAAATAATTGGGGCAGAGAAAACATTGTCCCCTCTCCCTGACGATACGCTAGGAGGAGGCCATATTGTTTACATTGGATACTGAAAGTAGTCCGCTCAGAGGAAATATCGATATATAAATTATCTGAGAAGACGCCATTTAAGAGTTTTTATCCAATTTTAAAATTAACATTTGATGAAATATAATGGATTAGGAGTAATTTTGTCTAGTGGAATAATTGCCTATTTCCTGTTTTCGGGGTCTCTCGGACTTCATCGATGAACATAGGGATGGTGCCAGAGCTTTAAAAAAAGTTTGAGGTATTACAGTTTTCTGAATTTTGGACATAGTTTAGAAGAGGTATGGAACTTTTAGACCCCCAAATGGCGTTCAAGAAACGAAGGTAAAATTTTTTTAATTGACTTTATGTTAATATAAACAAAGAGGGAAAAAGAGGTCTTCAACAATTGTGGTTTCGTTCCAATTAAAAATCCTTTGGTCGTGCACACCGGCGTTATTCTCGCGGTATCTGTGAAGCTACAGCTATTACATTTGGTAGGATATTTGAACACATAATAGAGGCATGCGGGGCCAAACTATTTTAGTTATGATGAAAAATTGTAAAAAGGTACATATAAGCCTATTCTTAGTTGACTAATCTATCATGCATAGAAAATACGACAAGTCTGGTCAAGCACTAGTAATTGTCATAGAACCCATAAAAAAGATCAATCGGATCATATATATTTAGTATATATCTGGAACTTTTGTGACACCTAGGGGATATTACAGAATGTTTCTATATAAAACACCTATACTGATTACGCATCAACATTTTCAACCTATAAATCAACTAGAAATGTCCTTTTAGTATAAAATGTGTATTTTTTTACCTGATAAAAGCCATATTTATACATATAAAGTAAATATACAATCGTCGCATTTCCACCTGTTAGTCATTTCTACCTGTTAGTTATCCTATATATTAGTTGACAATGTAAGAATCTTGTATATATAAATGACCACATATGACCAACTACACCAAACAGCTTTCAGACAGATAGCGGTAGATGATTGTAAATGACCAGGAATATTTAATAGGCTTAGCTTCGTTGTCTTCTCCCTAATTATATTACATCAAACGGGGAAACACAATAATGGAGATCACAATAATGGAGATCAATTCTGCAAAATCACATTAAGAAGTAGTTGGAAGTATCAAAATATTTGGTTTATATTCATCGTTAATGTCAATGAGGCTATCAACGGGACATTTTTAAATTGCTATAAGTTAACATCGGAGATTGAAAACTGGTTGTTGTGTAGTTCTCTATGTAATCTAATTCTTCTGACCAGTAAATAAAATATTCATTAAAACCCACCCACTTCACCTATACAAAATATTGGCTAGACAACTTCATTCTGTTCTAAAGTAGTTAAACAATCATATAACAATCCCATATGGTCTAACAACTGTATAACCATTGTATGATTTTCATAGTCGTTGTTATTTACACAGCGAAGTTCACAAATCCAGAGAAACTGAGCTGTATGATTATGTTTTTATATAACATTTTTCATCACTTTTTAAAGTACTTTTAGAAATGCACAGACAGGATCAAAGATGAATATATTCGTATAGATACAAACGAACTATTTAGACTTACAGATATTTCGTACAAAAGGAAAACTAAACAAATACTCGTCTTTTCTATTTCGTTTGATAAATGTTTAACACACAGCGAGAAATTTATCATCTCTGTTCAGGACGAGATCATATTATTAATCAAATTGGGATGGATGTCCGAACTGGAAAATGATCGTGAAGTTTCTATTGCGACGTGGAAAATATAGAAAATGAACAAGAAACTGAGACACTCACCAAGTTGAATTTAAATGACTTGGAATATTAAACTATATGCTACTGCAACTTGCTCTCCCCATTTTGTTATTGGTCGCTGCGTTGTAAGACATAACAAGCAAGTTGAAGATATTCACCAAATCAAGACTATACTACAGTGTTTTATGAACATATCAACATATTTGCATACGTTTACTCTATAAAAATACTAAAACGTGTCTTTTTTAACAGCCGTTTATAAAATAAGTTAATTTGTACATGTCTTGTACAATATTTGTTTGTGTCTGTAGGAAGTTCAAACGTACTTTAATGATTTCGTGAGTTGTCATGCACTTTTACAATTTTAATGAACGCAAATAACGTAATTGTAAGATTTCTTCCATGTTTAATGGTACATTTATCTGATTTTCAAAGTAAGTATGCTGTAAAAGTTTTCATTAATGAAGATATCTATTTAAACTTTAAGAGATAACGTAAATACTTTCACTTTCCCTATGCCGAGCTTGGGAAAAGGGGAACGTCAGGGACATAATAGGCCAAATATAGATAATTTGTTAGATACTAGTTAGACTTCTTGATATTAAGTAAAAAAACACAATTAAACGTATACGTACGTACGTCTATTTTCTATTTCTTTTGCGTTATGTTTAATGTACCAAGAAAAATTTATCATCTCTGTTCAGGACGAGACCATAATATTTAATTGGTATGGATGCCCGAACAAAGAAATAGGATGGCCTAATGATCGTTAAATTTCTATTGCGACGTGGGTAATGTACAAGAAATTGAGACACTCAGAAAGTTGAATTTTAATGACTCGCATAAACCATATGCTTCTCGCAACTGTTTTGTTGACAAAATGTAGTTTCGGCAAGATTAAGTCTACAATAAACACGTTTCCTACTGTTGAGGGGGGATTGCGCTTTATGTATGATTGCACGTTAGATAAAACAAGTTTTCGTTTTGTTCCGATTTAATTTATCTTCCCTGCAATTTACATTTTCCCACAATTTCTATACAGACCATACATTTTATTTGAGAGAAGCAAAATAACGGGACAAGGATACCCTAATAGTCCGACACCCCATTGGTCCAATACCCTATTAGTCCGAAACCTCAGTAGTCCGACACCCCATCGGTCCGACACCCTTTTTTAGTTGTCTTTAGATTTAATTTTTTCAAGCAAGTTGGGTGAGTGTAGTGTCGAAATGACAACGGATTTGTTGATCAGATCGTAGTACGTCCTCAAATCGACGGCATATTCTCATATCCAAGGCAGATGACGTCATACAAATGAAAAATACATGGTCGATTTTGAAGGTACTCAAATCTATGGCACGTACGTCATAAACTCTTCAAATTAATGTCACATTTTGGTTGCTCAAAACAAACAGGGAAAAATATGATCTATTAAACTGCAATCAAATGATATTGCTGCCTTCTAGTGAAACAAGTACATGCATGTTACAACCAGCCCATTATCTCAAAACGAGCAATTTCTTCTATTCTTATCTAACAATTTTAAACAAATATTCTGATTTTTATAATTGTTGTGATGGCTGAAATGGATGCATGTATACGACCCTATAAGAAGCCTAATTTCTGAATCGTTTTTGTTGTTTTCGTTGTTTATTTGTTTAACTTGTTAAGCAACATTCCAACAAACAACCAATCCAACCTTCGGCAGGAAAACTGGCTATCCTTTCAAATTAAGGTTGGAGTCCAACCCCGCAACATCAGTAGTGACATAACCACTTGACTTAGGTCATTTCACTAAACTGCATCGCTCCCCTCTGTTTTTCTGATATCAAAACACTTCGTTGATTAAGACCTTGCTGCCCCCGATTTCGTTACACTATTGATTTATTGATTGCTGTTTAACGTACAGCAAAGCAATATTTCAGCTTTATTCAGGACGTGAACCGGCTGAAGTATAGTAAAACTGTAATCTTACAATAGTATGAGGTTAAATACACACAAAAAGCATAAAAGGATGGATGAAAACCATAAAATCTGCACAGTTATGTTTATAGATTTATATTTTATTATACAAATTAATTTCCTTTAATAATTGTAAAATTGTTTCGCCAGCGATAGTTGTAAACAAAATAAGAATCCTCAGTATAAAATCGTTCCCGAACATGGGCCACGTCAAGACAGTCCATCAAGACATACTTGATTGTTTATGGACTTTTGTGTTTGTTACATTCGTTGCAATATCCGGAATACAAGTTTTACCAGAATGCAATTTTGTAATTTATATGTAGGATAGGTATACAATGTACATGTACCTTGAAAGGACTTTGTTTACGCTAAACTATTATCCAGTGGTGATTGAGAGATTTAAATGCCTGTCGTTACTTTACACGTGCTTTTTATAAAATAAGTTAATTTGTACATGTCTTGTACAATATTTGTTTGTGTCTGTAGGAAGTTCAAACGTACTTTAATGATTTCGTGAGTTGTCATGCACTTTTACAATTTTAATGAACGCAAATAACGTAATTGTAAGATTTCTTCCATGTTTAATGGTACATTTATCTGATTTTCAAAGTAAGTATGCTGTAAAAGTTTTCATTAATGAAGATATCTATTTAAACTTTAAGAGATAACGGAAATACTTTCACTTTCCCTATGCCGAGCTTGGGAAAAGGGGAACTTCAGGGACATAATAGGCCAAATATAGATAATTTGTTAGATACTGGTTAGACTTCTTGATATTAAGTAAACGTATACGTACGTACGTCTATTTTCTATTTCTTTTGCGTTATGTTTAATGTACCAAGAAAAATTTATCATCTCTGTTCAGGACGAGACCATAATATTTAATTGGTATGGATGCCCGAACAAAGAAATAGGATGGCCTAATGATCGTTAAATTTCTATTGCGACGTGGGTAATGTACAAGAAATTGAGACACTCAGAAAGTTGAATTTTAATGACTCGCATAAACCATATGCTTCTCGCAACTGTTTTGTTGACAAAATGTAGTTTCGGCAAGATTAAGTCTACAATAAACACGTTTCCTACTGTTGAGGGGGGATTGCGCTTTATGTATGATTGCACGTTAGATAAAACAAGTTTTCGTTTTGTTCCGTTTTAATTTATCTTCCCTGCAATTTACATTTTCCCACAATTTCTATACAGACCATACATTTTATTTGAGAGAAGCAAAATAACGGGACAAGGATACCCTAATAGTCCGACACCCCATTGGTCCAATACCCTATTAGTCCGAAACCTCAGTAGTCCGACACCCCATCGGTCCGACACCCTTTTTTAGTTGTCTTTAGATTTAATTTTTTCAAGCAAGTTGGGTGAGTGTAGTGTCGAAATGACAACGGATTTGTTGATCAGATCGTAGTACGTCCTCAAATCGACGGCATATTCTCATATCCAAGGCAGATGACGTCATACAAATGAAAAATACATGGTCGATTTTGAAGGTACTCAAATCTATGGCACGTACGTCATAAACTCTTCAAATTCATGTCACATTTTGGTTGCTCAAAACTAACAGGGAAAAATATGATCTATTAAACTGCAATCAAATGATATTGCTGCCTTCTAGTGAAACAAGTACATGCATGTTACAACCAGCCCATTATCTCAAAACGAGCAATTTCTTCTATTCTTATCTAACAATTTTAAACAAATATTCTGATTTTTATAATTGTTGTGATGGCTGAAATGGATGCATGTATACGACCCTATAAGAAGCCTAATTTCTGAATCGTTTTTGTTGTTTTCGTTGTTTATTTGTTTAACTTGTTAAGCAACATTCCAACAAACAACCAATCCAACCTTCGGCAGGAAAACTGGCTATCCTTTCAAATTAAGGTTGGAGTCCAACCCCGCAACATCAGTAGTGACATAACCACTTGACTTAGGTCATTTCACTAAACTGCATCGCTCCCCTCTGTTTTTCTGATATCAAAACACTTCGTTGATTAAGACCTTGCTGCCCCCGATTTCGTTACACTATTGATTTATTGATTGCTGTTTAACGTACAGCAAAGCAATATTTCAGCTTTATTCAGGACGTGAACCGGCTGAAGTATAGTAAAACTGTAATCTTACAATAGTATGAGGTTAAATACACACAAAAAGCATAAAAGGATGGATGAAAACCATAAAATCTGCACAGTTATGTTTATAGATTTATATTTTATTATACAAATTAATTTCCTTTAATAATTGTAAAATTGTTTCGCCAGCGATAGTTGTAAACAAAATAAGAATCCTCAGTATAAAATCGTTCCCGAACATGGGCCACGTCAAGACAGTCCATCAAGACATACTTGATTGTTTATGGACTTTTGTGTTTGTTACATTCGTTGCAATATCCGGAATACCAGTTTTACCAGAATGCAATTTTGTAATTTATATGTAGGATAGGTATACAATGTACATGTACCTTGAAAGGACTTTGTTTACGCTAAACTATTATCCAGTGGTGATTGAGAGATTTAAATGCCTGTCGTTACTTAACACGTGCTTTTTAAAAAATAATTTAACAAAACTAATCAAATATCAGAACAAAAAATAAAGATACAGAACATATAATGTTTTGCCTAACCCACACAGCTTTAAAGAGTAGGGAGATTTTGATACAATGCTTACCTTTTAAATTGTTCGTTGACCAATGCATTGAATGAAATAGAAGTCAATATATGGAACGTAACATTACTACACTAAAATACTGATTTAACGAAAAAAAAATATAGAACATATACAATGTAATTTTTTCCAAAACAGCTTTATAAAGTAGGGAGATTTTGGTACAATGTTTACCTTATAATTGTTCACTGACCAATGCAATGAATGAAATAGAAGTCAATATGTCGAACATAACATTACTACAGTAAAATACTGATTACAACCCCGATTCAATCAAAGAATATATCGAAATTTCAGTACACATACTGGTGCGATCCTGACGTAAACCAATGGAATGACAAAAATATTTATAGATTTAGTAAACCACCCAATCAAGTAACAGAGTGTCATTTACTCCGAAGACTGATCATCATTTGACTATGTATACCGTCTCCCATAATTACGAATATTTAGTGCAAATAGGCAATTAGCTTTAACTATTAGAGTTATCAGAGGAATTTCCAATAACTATTAACTTGAAAAGTTATGTGTACATCCAATGTCTACCTAAAACAGGATAAAACTATCTTACAGGTAATGTGTTAAAACAGAAAAAAGCCATAATTTCCTCCAAACATCTTTTGCATAATAAAACAACTTCAACCATCCCTGGGGGCCTCGATGACCGACTGGTCAAGTTAATTTGTTTACTATTGATCACGTGGTCTGTCAACCATAATATTGTGGGTTAAGTTCTCACTACAAGCAGGGTGCGCTCGACTCTAATAATTAATTGACAAGGAGCGATAGTTTTCGTATTATAACTTCTTATGACTTTAGCAGATGTTTGTGGTGACCTTGTTTGCGAAAATTTTTAAAATTTTACAAAGACAATAATCATGACTAGCCTCACATTAAGTAGTATATTAAAACACTGGAATACTACAATCCGTACAATTCGTCTACTATTGATCACGTGGTCTGTCAACACTGAGATTGCGGGTTCGATTCTCACTGCAGGCAGTGTGTACTCGACTCCAATCTTAATTGACAAGGATTGCCAGTTTTCCTACCGCAGGTCGGGGGTTTTCTCCGGGTACTCCGGCTTCCTCCCCCAATAAAAACTGGACGCCATGATATAGCTGAAAAATTGCTGAAAGTGGCGTTAAACACCATCAAACAAACAAACAAACAATCCGTTTTTAATACGCATCATTCACATTGTGTAATAAGATTTTAATTATATCGTTGAGATATCTACTACTCTTTTCATTCCTTTTGGGTACGTGCATCAGCTGAAAACCTGTACTTTAATATTCCAGTCTCATGTGTTATCATGTTATAATATGGAATGCATGACTGCAGTCAATAGTAGAGAGTAGACGCAGGTAACAAAGCTGAATTGTTTATTGTGTGACAGTCAAAACTTTCTCCCATATCCATCCCATCTACCGAAGTTATGTATTGTTTGTAAACATATATTTTTTGAATTCAGCTGTACAAAACCTCGCTACAAAACAACCATTTTATCAGATAGCAAACGGGTACAATTGTGCAAATATGAAATCAATGCATTCATTCCTGGTACAATACCAGTCCCTGCATGTACGCGGAGACAGCTGATTAACTCTTAATTTAAAGTAAATTTAATAATTAGGTAGGTTTTCTATAGTGCTAGTAAATCAGGCGTGATGTTAAATCAATAAGCAACACAGTCATTTCAGCTGATTTAGTGGTACAGAGACGACATTTATGTTTTGTGAACAACGGGGAACAACTTGATTGTTCATCTTTAAACTGTGCGTTCAACTTTAAGTAATTAATTAAATAATCCGTTGTACAAACTTATGTTTATTAAATCCATTAACTATGACATCAAACAATTAATATAACTATCGTATTCTACACTCAATACAACATGTTCTTCAATAGCTCTAACTTATTCTTACTATAGCTTTAATCTTTTTCTTCTTACTATCTTCAAGCACACAGATACATTTATTTTAACTACAAACTCCTCCCAAATCATCATTAAAAAGTAATTAAAAATTCTTAAATTACCAATAGCTATCTCTCTAACAAGAACCTTAAGACTGGACTATAAACATATTTTAATGTCAGATAATGTTCATCTTGAAATCTAAATGAACTTTACAGTTACTCTGGTCAGCAGTTTTCAAAATAACAATAAAAACTAGAATTGCCATTGCGAGCAATAGCAGATGTCGCCCCGAAATTTTTTTTCCGTCATGTGAATTCCAAAATCGATGATTCCATGTTGCTCCCCACATCAAAATATCTCTAGAAGTTGATTTTCATTGAATTCCGACAATGTTGTAATTTTTAACGTAACTCGGCAGCCATCTTAAAAATGGCCGCCATTTGAAATTTTTCGTAATATGAATTTCAAAGATGTAATGGTGACGGTGCTTTGTGTAAAGTTTGATTGGAATCCATCAATACAGAGCAGAGAAATGGAGGCGACAAAAAACCTCCATTTCCCCATAGGCTTCTATGCAAATGTAACGTGGCGGCCATCTTGTAAAAGGTGGCCATTTTAGAATTTTTTGATATGTGAATTCCAAGATGTAATGATGACGGTGCTTTGTGTAAAGTTTGATTGGAATCCATCAATGCATAGCAGAGAAATGGAGGTGTCAAAAAACCTCCATTTCCCCATAGGCTTCTATGCAAACGTAACGGTTGTGGCTGCGGCCACACGGTGTGAAATTTTTTTTTCAAACTTTCCTGTCTTCTCGAGGTTGATGAGGTCCAACTTCCTATAAAAAATCTTTGGAATATCTCAAACCATGGTGAAGCTTTTGTAGAAAAATCATTTTCCCATAGGCCCCATGTTAAATCTATTTTTAGCCATGGCGGCCATCTTGTTTTTCTGTTCCGCCCCAAAATCATCTCAAACCTGTATCTCATTATGGTCTTCCATCATATCAAGTTTGGTCCCTCTGTGCTTCTAGGTTTCCGAAAAATTAAGGAAAATGCCCAAAATCACTCATGCATAACTTTCTGGTTTCCATGGAGATGGTTCCACATATCACCATTTTTAAAGTTGATGGCACAACTTCAGATAGTGGTTCTACTTTATGCCATGTGATGTTCTAATCCAATCAGCCATCTCTGAGTTATCAGCCGGACAAAAAGTGAGGAATAATAATAATAATAATAATAATAATAATAATAATAAGAATAATAATAATAATAATAATAATAATAATAATAATAATAGTGAAAAAGAAACAGTAGAATAACAATATGTCGCCCCGACAAAGTCTGGGGCGACATAATTAGAGACGTGATTAATTGATTTCTACCTCTTTGATGTTCATTACAATTCCCCGATGGTCACGAGAAAGATCTACACGTGTGGAAACTGACCAGTCTAGACTAATCAATTTAATTATCATTTTCTGACCCATAATCATTATAAAATATAACATCCCCCGCCCCCCAAAAAAATTTTGATATAAAAATTTTACAGTGGGTCTGAAAATACAATTAACAAAGAACATAGAAAAATATATAATGTAGTAATATAGAGGAAAAAAAACTAAACTAATTACTAACTACATTACTATTTATAAACATGCTTACTACATGTACCAGACAACAGAAGAATAGGTTAACTTTAATAACCAACCAGTGATTGCATTGTGTGACAATTAACATATTTAGCTTTGCTAGTAGAGCTACAAAACTCTTAAAAACTTTTATGAATAATACAAATTATGTTATTTTCTTACAAGCAACACACTCATACTTGTTTATCTTTCCCGGACAAAGACAAACTGGCACCCACACATTTTATATTCATAATAAACAAAAATAATAATAATTCATAAGGTATAGTTTCTAGCATTTCATAAGCAATGTTAATATTATCAATCACAACCAAAAACTTGTTTTCTTAATCAGGTTAATCAAACCTTTCAGCCTTTACATTGAAACATTAGTTTAACAATTTTACCATTGCAGTCACTTTAGACTTGGTTCATAACAAAACATATTTCAAATAGCTCTATATCATAGGTCTCATCATACATTACATAAACTTCTGAGAACATATTCCCTATAAAATATAACACTTGCGTTTCTTATACAAAACATGTTATAAATTGGAAAAATATCTCGATTTTAAATGACAAAAACTTCTACCATTCAAATGAATCAAATAGACACAAATAAAAACTAAGAACAAAACTCTGCACAAAAAAATGAAAATATAAACAAAATATTTACAAAAGAGGAGAAGGTCGCTTTTCTATCGCAAATCTGGCTTTTGCATTTAAATTTGAAAAAGGGACCCAGATTGCATTATCGGCAGGTTCCCCGGAGACGTGAACTAAATACTCTCTCCTCTCGCCATTTAGTCTCTGAGCCAATTTACGTTTTACTTTGTGGAATCCATCTGAATCCGAAGAAACAGAATGTCCGGTTACAGTTTTACTGATTTACAGGAATGGCAGACTTACTGGAAGAAACTAACCTCATTGAAAAGCTACAAAAGTACGATTTACCTGTTGGTGTGATTCTATTCTAATTCTATCCAGCTCCTTTCCTACCTCAATGGAACCTCGTGGAAAAGGCCGCTTAGAATTGCGTGATGTATAAATTTCAGTTGTCCTGCCTCCGATGAGAACTTCATATCTCAGATCTTTTGTTGATAGATTGCTAAGCTCGTTATTTATTTTGTAGGCGACCGGCAGCACGACTACAATTGTTTGCACGTAGCAATTTCAATCTCCTTTTCTTATGGATTTTAAAAAAGTTCAGTTTATTGAGTTTATAAATCGCTTGTTTACATAAAATCGTCCGAAAGATATCTGTAATATTATTTATCAATATTTTTTCTATCAAGATAAAATATTTTGCAAATGTAATCTTATAGGATGTTAGATGTTTTCCCGACCAGTGCAAATATCCATATTCGTTATCTCATGACGTCATGTATCAAAAGTGAGCATTTCGTGTTACACACTTTTTGTATTTCCGAAGTTTGACAATTTGAGTCATTTGAAGTAAATGAGGAAAAAATACATATTGGTCCTGGTATCACCACTTGACCATAACCCGGCCCTCTAGTGAAATATTGGTTATTGACCCCATCTTCACTTTCAAATGTAACCCCAGGTTACCGCCAGTCTTTTACCCATTTTGATTAGTTGTTAAAAACGTCATATTTCAGCTAACTTTTCACGCGTTTTGTTCCGTCGGAAATGTCTGTCAGAATACAATTTAAATAATGTATCTACCGCCTGCTTTATTCAAGGTTTCAAATTAAACTGGCCAGTTCCGGCAGATTTATTTCCGCGTACTATAAAACACTATTCTGATAAACTGTTTCTGTTTGGAATTAAGACTGTTTAATTTTATACTAAATGTTGACATATTTTAGTTATTGGTTTTGCATGACAAATGAAAACTACTTACCGCGTATGGTCCAGCTAACGTTTCTTTTCTTTCTTGTTTTTAGATAAACAAAAGTGTAAATTGAATTCAACAATTATTTTACACAGTTATTTAGCGTTTTGAAATGCGGCGGATTTTTTCATTGTCATAGAGCAAATTACAACGGAAGTGTATGTTTGGAAGAGGCCATTGTTATCTATTCGAAATCTTTCTGGTAATATCGTCTTCAGTTAAGGCGGGAAAATCCTCGCGGTTTGTCCGAATACCACTGAACGTTACGAAAGCAGACGATCTTTTTGAAAACAACGCTAGGTCCCTTTAGAAACTCAAATGGCTGACTTCCTATGTTAAATTCCCATAGCAAGTGTCATGGACGATTTGGAATAAGTCAACAACAAAGGCATAATATAAAATATGGACGTGTTATCGTGTAAAATTGTTTAAAATTGGATGTTAACACTACAAAGGTACAATATGGAATAATAAAAATGCAAGCAAAACATTGAGCGCAAGGGGTTGTAACTTTTAGTATTATGATTTGCATTTTTAGTAATTTAATTGGTCTAGATTACTTGCGGTTGAGGATTTTAACGGAATTTATTATTTGATACATGAAGTTGACTCAATTGATTTTTAGGATAAATGACGTTGACCGAACTATTTTTAGCGTAACAAATGCAAACAAAGATGGCGGCATTAAATATTGATGGCGATGACAAATTATTTGTATTATAAATTGACGTTAATGATTTATTAAATTTATTAAAACTAATCTTGTGTTCGATAAAGAAAATAAAGTTATAGATTTAATTTAAAACTTTGTTGTATTTATTAAAATCAAAAAATGGTTTATGAATAACATTTGGTACGTAAAAATCAACAAAATATTCATACGTTAGGTCGACGATTCCTGCTACCAAAATACACAAGAAACATGGATTTGAGAACACTTTAATAGGAAAATTTATTTCTTAATTCAATTTTAAAGAATTATAAGGATTTAACACCGTTTCCAATGGAATTATAGGTATATCAACAAGACCAACTCACTCATAAACATATCATATATTTGTTTGTGAGTGAGTTGGTCTGATATGTTTATGAGTGAGTTGGTCTTATACCGGACGTTCGGAATTATGTCAATAACAGTTAATACTTAAGTAAATTTTGAGGAATTATAAATGTTACAAAACCAATTCAAAAAGGAACTGGATAGCAAAATCCGAAACCGAGGCTACATATCTTCGTACTTCTGAATTCACTTCTGTCACACAAGGAATTTAGCTTATTCCACATGTATTGATTTGTTAGCCTCTATAAAATACGATTAAACAAAACAAACTTATTGATCTATTGATTTTACATGTTAAATAGCATTTTATTCTTGTCGAATACACTGATATAGGTGAACTAAACTGTAAACATAGTAATCGTCTTCATGTTTATTACGAGATTATGTAATTGTGTATCGTCTGCAATTTCCAGAATGAACAAATATTTTAACCTAATTTACTGTTCAAACTCAAAATTTAATTTTCGCTTAACTATGGTTACAAATAAGTGTGCAGTATGCAAGATCGAATTTTCTTACTATTTGAATAATTGGGACCGATAAGTGGGCGGGGTTTATACGGAAAGTTCAAGCTTGTGTGGCGGAAATGAAATCCTTTGCGTAGTATTAGGGAGTATGCAGTAACGGAGCGGATATGACATCGTTTTCGGAGATTGCTCTGCCACACAAGGAATAAGCTTATACCAGATTATTTATTTGTTAGTCTCTATAAAATAAAACAAACTAATTGATCAATTGATTTCACATTTTAAAATGTATTATATTCCTATTGAATGATATATGTTTACTAAACTTTAAATACAAATAATCGGTTTCATGTTTATTTCGAGATTATCTATAAGTAAATTGTGTATCGTCTGCAATTTCCGGAATAATCAAATATTTCAACCTAATCTACTTTTCAAATTGAATTTCCCTTAACTATGGTTAAAAATAGGTGTGCAGAATGCAAGACTAAATTTTCTTGTTTCATGTACTGTTATAATTTGGACCAATTAGTGAAGAGTTTATAGGATTTTGTTTGTTTGTTTGAATGGTGTTTTAACGCCACTTTCAGCAATTTTTCAGCTATTTCATGGCGTCCAGTTTTTATTGGGGGAGGAAGCCGGAGTACCCGGAGAGAACCCCCGACCTGCGGTAGGAAAACTGGCAATCCTTGTCAATTAAGATTGGAGTCGAGTACACCCTGCCGGCAGTGAGAATCGAACCCGCAATCTCAGTGTTGACAGACCACGTGATCAATAGTAGACGAACTACCTTGACCACTCAGCCACCGAGGCCCCGAGTTTATAGGAAAGCTCAAGCTTGGTTGGCAGAGGTGATATCCTTAGCGTAGTGTTACGGAGTATGCAGTATTTGAGTTGACTGTATATGTGATCCGGAAGTCCCCTTACGGTATTATAGAATATTAAGTCAGGAACCCAGACCACTATTGACCCATATTTAGCCCTTGGATGTGTTTCGGACTAATATGTGGGTCATGTATTTCAATATATTTGCACGACTTTCCAAAACCCCTCTTTCACTACATACTACATACATACAAACAAAACGACAGCCAAACCAAAACAAAAAAAAATATAATAAAAGAAGATAGTTTATATCTTTTCTCATTGCCATAAGTTTTCTATAGAAGTTAAGGATCGTTCTTGCTTAATATAAACAATACGTATAACAATGCCATGTTTTAAGTGGTATCAAACGTAAGCAAACGATCTACGCACTGTTTATTTAATTATTCTCTTCTGCAACGTGTCCAATCGTCAATACATTTTAAATTGAATCTCTTTTCTATTAATTTGAAAGTAAGGCTACACCGTCGAACTTTGAAATATACATCGATCAATTCATATCTTACAGATTTACCATGAAAAGAGTTTTCCTGCATGATTAAAAATTTATTACAATGAACGTTAAACGAATAATATATTTTTTAGTCCAGCAGGCAGCTCTTGAAGTAGACTGAATTAAATCATCTGTGTTAGCGGAAGTTTTAGGAAATTTACATTGCAATAGATCATATTGTAGACATATAATTAAAGTATTCCAGACGACAAGGAAATCACGTGTAAATAAGAAAGGATTTAAGGACAGAAAAATACCAAGACGTGAAAACTGTAGATATTATGGAAATAAAAAACACATGGCCAACAAACAACAAACTGCAATAATAGAGTATATTATAATACGAAACAATAAGCAACAAGAACCAGGTTTAAACTATGGATAAAGTCTGCTTCAGCGTAATGCTACTCGTATAACATCTTCCTTTATATTCCCCAATATACTGCACTACACACAGAAATGGGATGCACAAAGATACACAGATTTAATATAGCTATTAAATGATGAATTATTAAATCAGTCCTTTAGCTGATTTTGTAATCAATGTTTCATATAATGTATTAAGTGACATATGTTACAGGTAATTAGTTCATTTGTTGTACACAATAGCAATCGATCTATTATGATAATTGATACAGTTTATAAAAGAATCTTTTGAACATTTGACCCTGAGATCGATTTGAAAATAATTATATCTGCAGGGAAACACACTTAATTCACTAAAACCATACGTTTATTGAATTTTGTATGTAACATTCGAAATTAATGTACTTAATGTTTGAACACATTTCGTTAGTCTTAAAATGTTCCTTGTTGTTTGAGATTCGTGTGACAATGGACATTTTATGTTAGGGCAGAACTCAACACAGCAAATATCCCGAAGATATATCACTTTGACACCACAGAAAGATAGATCAACTAATTTTATTTGATTGTATAAAATAACACAGGACGTTGGAATATTACTTTGTACCATTCCATTGAATCTATTGATCGTTCTACCTATAACAGCGTCCCACATTGAGGTTCTGAAACTGATAGAGTATTAATGACAGCTTTGACGCTTCATCAGCTGCCTTTTTATATAAAGTTCATGTGGGATTCGTTTATAAAATCCGATAAAAGAGTATAGAAATCGGTATTTTGTATCAGTACAAAAATGACGACTGTCACGGAAACACTTTCTAAAAGCAATTTCAGTGAACTTATTTCAATGGAAATCAACTCGACAACAAAGGAAGACTTAATTAAAACAAACATTAATTATTACGGACTGATATACACAACCTTCTTATTTGTTATAGGAATTCCTGGAAATTTGACAGTTTTCATTGTTTATTCTAAAAAACAGAGGAAAAATTCGACGACAATTTTCATTCTTGTTCTAGCAGTGTTTGACTTAATTAATTGTATTGCAACATTGCCAACAGAGATTGTCATGCTTTTGAATCCATTTGTTTTTCATATAGGTCCGGTTTGTAAAATGTCTAGATTTACTACATACACGTGTAACAGCGCGGCTGCTGTTGTATTAGCCGCCATTGCTGTGGATAGATATAAACGTGTCTGTAGACCACATGGAAAACAAATAACTGCAGTTTGGGCCAAACGAATGGCTTTCGTAGCATTGACTATATCTGCTAGTTTTACATGGCCATCTCTTATTATCTATGGTCCAAGAACTGTTTTGGTTCATACTGATAACCGAAATTTTACTCTTAAGTTTTGTGAAATAGCTGATGTTTTTGTAACAACTGCCTACCCTCTGATTTATTATTCGTACATGTGTATCTCTACATGCGGAATATATTTTATTCTTTTGACGTCCTACATTTGTATTGTAGTAAGAATGGTAAAGCGCCGGAAGTTCAGCAGTTTGATAAGTGCTCGGTCCGCGTCTACCAGAGAGGTTCCAGATATTCACATAGAACACCCAACATCACAGGCTCATCATTCTAACGCTATTCAGGTGACAAGTTTACATAGTTCTACGAGAAGTTTAAATGTTTGTTGTCGTACAGATGAATCAAATTGTTTCCAATATGAACCTGCTTCGTCGGTTAAAAACAAAATCGAGAACGTCACAGCAAATGAACCACACATCCAGCCCAATCATTCGAGTGAATTGAAACCAAATGGTTTTCTAAATGTCAGCGGTCAGCTAATACATGTCAAAGAATATGTGTTTGTACATAAAGAGGATTGCAATACCAACCGAAACAATGGAGAACCGTCTGAAACAGCAAATTTGAATGGTGGTAACCAGCAACCAAACGGAGCAAACTTAAGTAAAAAAGGAACAAGTAACTCTACATACTGTGTACAGCCGATATCAAATGGAACAATTCAGATTCAGTCAGATACCCATTTCTTAAACCCTATAAATGTTGAATCAAATTTACCGCGAGGTAGTGAATCAAAAGACACAAGATGCAGTTCACAGGACATAAAGGAATATTCGTCGCAAAATGTAGATATCAAGAACAAGCTTAGGAAATCAATCATTTCACAAACACCAAGTAACACAGGAGAATTAACACAAAATGGGTCCAGCAAAAGTAAAATGCGACCATCAAAAAGAAGCCTGAGAACACTCCGCCTCGGTAAGACTACACTCATGTTGTTAGTTGTGACAATGATATACATTGTAAGTTTTCTTCCTTTCTTAGGAGTTGTTATTCAGAGATCCATTGATCCTTTAACTCCATTGATATACAAAGGGGACTTTGACACTGTATATGAGGCTTTGTATAGGTCCTACTTGTTGAACTGTGCTGTAAACCCTGTTATTTATTCATTCTGTAACGCAAATTTTAGAAAAGACTGTCGGGCAGCTTGTAGAAGAAGAAAATTATTTTATAGATAATTATAATGAAGATTTATAATTTCCTTGTTACACACAAGGGACCATGTCACTTTATGAGGCTATTGTATAGGTCATACTTTCTAAACTGTGCTGTGGACTGTGCAGGGCAGTTTGAGGTAGAAGAAAGTTGTTTTATAGATAACAAAGATATCAAGATTTTCTTATAGTTACCTAGTTATACACAGGAGACTACAATAATATAAGGCATTGTGTAGGTAATGTTTGTTAAACTATCACGTGTACCCTGTTATGTATTCATTAGAAAAAAAACTTCAGAATAGCTTGTATTTCTTCTGTCGACAGGAAATGGCTGACAACTTTGTAGTATGCTCAACATTTTGTTCAGATGCTCAATATGTCTAGGTGTGAATAAGAGAGTTATTTATTTGATAGATAATTATGATATCCTTTAAATATACAAAAGTCAAAACTTTTTAATTTGCTCAACATTTTGATGAGATCCTCGTGATGGCCAAGTTTAAAAAAGAAAATTGTTTTAAAGGTAACTATACTATAAATATTTTCTATAATTCTCATGGTCTAGAACAGAAAAATATGATATTGTATATGTCATGCTGTGAGCTTTATTCATTCTGTTTAAGAAAAAAATGCAGGGAAGATTGTAGTAAAGAAGTTGTTTTATCGATAATTTTGATATAAATATTTTCCGTACTATTTATTATACACAGAAGACAATGATACAGTATATGATGTTATTGTAAAGGTCATACTTGTCGAACTGTGCTGTGATCCCTGTTATTTGTTCATTTTTTAACGAAAATTTTTGAAATGACAACAGGGCAGCTTGTAAAAGAAGGAAGTTGTTTAATGGGTAATTATGATATCAAGATGGCTACTATTTTTTATAACTTGTCTGCAAGCTCTTAAACGTCTGCTCATCTGTACTTATCAGTTGATTAATTTTCCAAAGACTGCCAAAGAGATATCGCTTTGAATGCATTTACATGTTGTTATAAAAAATGTTGTTTTAATTATTGAAATAAAACAGTTCTGAAAAAGTAACCCTTTATTTCAAGGTTTATTTTCCTAGATTGTACATGTGCATTTAACAATGTTTAAGAGTATTTTAGCAACATAGCAAACTAGTGGACACAACGGTATAAAATTTTATTTACATTCGACGCAGAAAGTAATAAGGTTGAAGTCTTTGGTTCATTAGTTCTACTTTAATAAATAGGGGTGTCTGTCTTACATATGAAATAAGTTTTGTCTGTACTGTCGTAATATCGTTTGCCTTTTTACTTTGTTCAAGTTTTGTTTACACGATTTCTACAAATTGCCCGGAATAACACAACAGGCACGGCCTGAGTTGATACAAAACATTTTACTGTGGTCATATTTGTCATCTTTTTAATTTTGTATTTGTTGTTTGTCATATTTTTTGTTGTCATATTTTATTTAGTTTCCAGGTCACCTGTTTATACGCCATGTTTGTTTACGATTTTGTTCTCACTTCTAAGTCTCTTCCGCCTTGCATTATATTACAAACACATATTAGAAGAACGTCATTTTAGAACGGCTTGCTTCCTACTTCACTCATACTATGAACATGAAAAAAAACAACAAAGAATGAGATTGATATTACAAATACCTTGTAAGTTCCTCACTGATATAGTTGTACTTGATGCATAGTAGGAACGTTATGTTAAGATTAGGTGTAAATATGTACCCAAAGTAATTTTAACAGACTACCACTGTTATGCATTTGACATTCCTTCTTCTTTGTCAAACAATTTTTAACTAATAACCCATATTATTTCCCACCATAATAATACCAAATGTCCACAACATTCGTCTGAAATCAACCTTTCATGTCGTTTATGACTTTTGCACACAAATATTCACGATTATCTCGTGTGTAACACCACAACTACAAACAAAACAAACCTTTTAAAAAAAACCCCCAACAAAATGAGAACATAAACCACTGACATGAAATGTTAACATAACGCATGTGTTGAGGTTGAAATAGGAACTATTCCTCTTTTTTATGCAACAAAATTACGAATTCCATTTATTACTAACATGCAGAAAAGTACACGGCTCAAAACAAGGAAAAACATCATGGCTTAGGTCAAGCACAGTCACAAAATAAGGGCAAGGGACTAAACCCGATTCATGGCTTAGATCAAGCACAGTCACAAACTAAGGGCAAGGGACTAAACCCGATTCATGGCTTAGATCAAGCACAGTCACAAAATAAGGGCAAGGGACTAAACCCGATTCATGGCTTAGATCAAGCACAGTCACAAAATAAGGGCAAGGGACTAAACCCGATTCATGGCTTAGATCAAGCACAGTCACAAAATAAGGGCAAGGGACTAAACCCGATTCATGGCTTAGATCAAGCACAGTCACAAAATAAGGGCAAGGGACTAAACCCGATTCATGGCTTAGATCAAGCACAGTCACAAAATAAGGGCAAGGGACTAAACCCGATTCATGGCTTAGATCAAGCACAGTCACAAAATAAGGGCAAGGGACTAAACCCGATTCATGGCTTTGATCAAGCACAGTCACAAACTAAGGGCAAGGAACTAAGCCCGATTCATGGCTTAAATCAAGCACAGTCACAAAATAAGGGCAAGGGACTAAACCCGATTCATGGCTTAGATCAAGCACAGTCACAAAATAAGGGCAAGGGACTAAACCCGATTCAAAACATACTTACAAAAGACACACAAAATCGCATTAAACTAACATTTACATTCAAAAAAGACGTACATATCAAAACAGACACTTATTTCAGTAACTTATAACAATACGTAAAATTTGATACCAGGCCCTGAGGAATAGTAAACCCACGTTTAATTAGGTTGACAACTATAAATCTTATAAATATCTCTTAGTATCGTAATGCAGAGTTTTCACAACTGGACCTAAAGAAAAATATTCTTTCTGTAAAATTATAGAGAATTGTTGAATACACAATTATTCACATGTTTGACATTGCAATTGTCAACGGATGCCACGTCAATGACAGATCGATCAATAATTCCATACATTAGATGATAAATGGTGATAAATTAAAACTTTTAGTATTGTCAGGAGAACTGTGTTCAACTATTATGTCAATATCAGTTTTCGATTGATAGCATATAGCTTTACCATTAACGACATTATGCATTTTGAAAAATATTTATGTTTCACAGTAACTCATCACTTATTGTTACATTTCATTCGCTTTAAAATTGAACTAAGCTTATGTAAAGTTCAACAGATGGATGATATAATTAGAGATATGTTAGTTTTGACATCGAATGTAATTCTTTGCTCTTTAGCTTTTTTTCAAAAATCAAACTCAAAGTTCACATAAATTTGGGAAAATTATGGTAGAATATTAATAAGGGAATGTTACTATAAATTCTTCACACAAAATTGACAACAGGAAACAAGAACCAAAGCTCCAACATCTAAAACACAAACAAACGTGGACAATGAGTTTTGCATATAAACATTATTTAGAATATCCATGTCTTTTTAATGAAGACTGCATCAAAGGAGATATCTATAAAAAACAAATACCTTTTATTAGGTGATATGTAAACTAACCCCTACTGAGCTATGTAAAACTACAAGAAAACATTGCTTTTAAACAATACTATGTCTATACTACAAAATTCACAGAACAGGAGAGCACGTTGCAAGGAGTCAATATCGAGTTACCACCATAAATATCCGTTATACGTGGATTAATAGTTCTTCAATCAAAACAGTTTTGCGTACGTATTAAAGAATTCAGAAAAAAAACTATTTAAAAGATGTTCGGCTATTATTTTGCAAGACGGAATTACCTTTGTTATTTATAATTCGTGTTCTAATATTTACATCATTATCAATATCGTGATCTCACTAGTTTTGTATAGGCATTTGTGAAGCAAATTACTAAAAGAGCCATGGAACCTAGCTCCACAGTTACATTATAGAACCAAATGTGAAACAAAGAGCAAGTATATGTACACCGATGATTGTATATATGTGATGACAATGAACACACACTGCAATTAATAAGACAACCTTGTGTCAAACTCAAAAATATTTTATTATCGTATCAAACCTTTATCAAGCTATACCATCAATGTACCGAATCTGTTAGGACTGACCTATCTGGGCTTAACGTAGCCATTAATTCGTACATGCCTAAAATACAGGATAAAAAATAGAACCCCACCACCTTGCAAAAGTTATGGTTACCATGCAATTGAACAATGACACAGCTTACTACAATTCAACTGCTACAATACTGTATGGATGGTTGTATATTTCAGTTAATTGATAATTGCAAACACAAAATGTCTTCAGAAACTATTACCATACTGTTTGTAAACTATGCAGCTATAATAATTTACAATTGTATGGGTTTCAGATTTTGTCTGATTGAATAGGGATTAACGACATTTTCGGCACACTTTCAGCTATATATTACAAAGTCAAGCTATTACTAGGGAGAAAAACTATAAAAGAAACAACAAATTCGACAGAAAAACTGTGAATGATGGTTACCTTAGTGTTAACAGAAACGTGATCTAATAGACGACAAACCACTCATCCACCGATGCCCCAAAACAAACCATCAAATCCAATGAAATAAAGCAAGGTTCAATAAACAAAATAATTTTGCGTTTTTACGTTATTAGGCTACAGATCTCTCCACTTGTTTAACACCTCTTACAAACTCACTTATTCAATTGCGCTGACTGTCATAAAACAGGTTGTTCAATAAAATTAAAACCTACGCAGATGTTATCTCTAGAGTTTATAATAGCCGGTTGGCTACTTAAATGAGAGTCCTTAATACTTTTTAAAAATACAGCATGATATTGACATTACGATGGAAAGGTCTTTCAGTCTTTTAGTTTATTATTGGAACAAGTCTATTTTATGTTGAAAATATCGCTTAAGATTCCGGTGATGCAAGTTCAAGGCACACAAATATAAAAATGAGTATTAGTTTCGACGTACATACTGATTTTAAGAGGCAAATATTGCAAAAACAATACTCTATTACTAAATATAGATGAAAATGAAATGTTTTAACTAGTCATATGGGGCCTTAACATAACAGAGCTCTTGTTAAAGCAAATATATTGATAACTTGATTTCTGGGACTAAGAGGATTTCTGGTGTTACTACATAGTTATCAGGATCGTCCACTTCAAGTTATTTGAATATACTTACTGCATAAGTAAGTATACCTGACTAAAAGTAAATAATATAGTCACCGAAACAACGTCAAATCAGAGGGTCATCCCTGCTTCAGTTCACTATGTTGATGTTGGCTTCAACAATATCAGGGACGCTAATAGTCGCCAATGATAGCTAGCATGTCGATATAAGCAATATAAAAAAAATTGACTTTATCTGAATTTGAAAAGCAATAGCACACGACCTTATTTAATTTTAAGCAGCATATTCGGACAAATGATTGTGAGAAAAACCGCACGTGCACGCAGATGGAAAACACGAGATAATTTAAACCCTTGACATATTATCTCACTGGATGATTGACAGTAGTTGAAGAGCTGTTTTAAAATGGCTTCAGTGTTAAACAACAATGTAAAAATTCTCATTACAGTGTAATCACCAGAATGATGTAATCTGTTGTCTCAGGAGTAAACAGTAGCACAAAAATATTTAAATGATTGCTATTGTAGAACTGTATTTCAATTTGGTTGATTGAAATACTTTGAACAAAGTATCAAATGCAAATAAAACGTAACAATTGTGTTATTTATCTCTGCAAATAGTTATTAAGTTTTCCAGGTTTTAACTAGCGTTCTATCGTTAATAGTTTTTTTTAAGTTTATTGTTCAGGTACTTTGTGTTACGGATATTAATACGAATATATCTGTTATCATTTACATTTTGTATTTTTTGAAAATGAATCATCATTCAACCGTGACAAGTGACAACTATGTTAAAGTTTTATAACACGAAAAATTATTCCATGAGTGTTTTCACACATGGCTAACTATTTAGACTTCTGGAAATCTTATCATATATAAACGTATCTAATAAAGATATAAACTGTTGGTTAAAGTAAAGATCATCAGCATCGTTTGTAGACAATGCCAGCAGGATTATAGGTTCAATATATATAAAACAAAACACCTTTTCCCTTTATATTTATTTGTCATTGGCGAACATAAAGCAACAGAAATTTTTTTACCGTTATTAAACTTAAATGTAATAGTTTAATTTGCTTTGTAAGATGAAATTATACTAGCCAATTTAAATGCAGTAACACATAGTAAACGATATAACTCGGGTTGGTCATATGGCAAATATTTTACGCCGTTAAAATTGAAATAGTTCTCTGATGTCATTACCGTTAAAAATTGTCAAATATTATCGTTAAAATCAAATTTCACTGCACGGATTTTTGTTGCAACACTTATCAAAAATAGACAGAAGAATCAAATGGGCAGATTGCGTTACATAACCAGGATATCTAAATATGGTTTGTTGTAAAAAGGTAAAAAATAAGAGGAAATTGTTATGAATTTTTTTATCAGAGAATATATCTATACTACTAAAATTATAGACCCCTTTTTTTAAACGCGTATCACAAAACACAGGGAAATAGCGCAGTATTAACTCAAATAAGGTTACATGCAAAATATTTAATTTTTATATCTATTATTCCTTTAAATAATTAACAATTAACGATTAATTACGTCTGTAAATTCTTTACATTTAAAAATTTATTTCCGGGGCAAGGAAAACCTACTAGGGGACTAAACCAAACGTACGCCTACCCAACTGGCAACTATTAAATTAGAAGGCATTTATTACGAGGTAAATTTGTAATCAGTGAAAGCGTCACTTTAGTTCTTTTTTAATGTCATATTAGTCCTGATCACAATGAAAACAAAATTCGTCGGACCTACCAGACATGTCTGGTGAAATTCCCTTCGATTCCTATCGTTTTCTTGAAGTGAGCCGGTTGAATTTAAACAAAAACGAGATGTTCGCTTGCTTCATGTGTCGGAAGTCTATAGCTGTAGTTCGTACTTAAATATGTATAAGGATACATGCAGTTGATGTTGCACATGAAAAATATTTAATGTTGATATCGATAAAGTCGATTATTAAATTATTTCTCTATGTTTTGTGATGCGCGTTTAAAAAGGGGTCTATAATTTTAGTAGTATAGATGCTTACCATTTTGATTTCTGAGAGACAACGACCCCAAATTGATGCAAAGCAACCCATCACTGTCATATTAACCTACAGTTGTGTTCCATATATTGGTATCATAAAAGTTACCACCAGAATCAATACCACGGGGCCAAAAAATCCGTCTTTCTAGTATATTTAAATGTTAAAGGTGCACCCGTAATGAAAGGTGTATATATCTAATACATATACGGAACATTGGTCATGACAGACAACTGTAAAATTTGACACAGATACATATAAATATTGGTTAAAATGTTGCTGAAAAGCACTGTTTACAGTTCTAATATCTTCCAAAATATTCCAGATGTATTCATGAAAGGAGATGCCAATATCTGATATATATGCAAAAATTCTATCAAGCTGAAAAAAACTAGTGGGAGTTAATGACACACAATAAGTGCTGTAGTTCGAGAATGTTGCCGAAGACGGACTGGTATGCATAATTAAGAAATTCGCATTAATGTCCGACCGTAGCATGAATAGGATAATTTTACTTTAAAAAATGTCCGAAGATATTCATAATAGGAGGTACAAATGTTCAATTTATTTATTAACATTCTACCAAGTTGGAATAAAAACTGTAGAAAAAATGATTGTACAAAAGAGATACCCTAATATTATTACAATGCGAAAAAAAAATCTCGGGTAGTGCTTTTACTTGACTGCTTAGGTAGCGAGGCCACCAACACATACGCATGTTCATATTTCGTCAGCACCAGATGACGATGGAAACTTATTCTGTCTGATGTTCTACCCTAAACTGGCTCCAACAACTTTTTACATTGTTGGAATTCAATATTTTGCTTAAATTAAGTGGTAAGTTGTTTCTAGAAGACAACTACCGCCGTTTAACACAGTATCGTTAGAAGTGCTCTTATGGTAAAATTGGTTTTTATATATAATATTATTGCATTGAATTGCATGTTCATATTTCGTCAGCACCAGATGACGATGGAAACTTATTCTGTCTGATGTTCTACCCTAAACTGGCTCCAACAACTTCTTACATTGTTGGAATTCAATATTTTGCTTAAATTAAGTGGTAAGTTGTTTCTAGAAGACAACTACCGCCGTTTAACACAGTATCGTTAGAAGTGCTCTTATGGTAAAATTGGTTTTTATATATAATATAATTGCATTGAATTGACATAAAAATAACGATAAGGTTTAGAAACGGAAAAATTTCCCCCATTTTGTTTTGAGTCGTTATAGTGTTTGTATATCAAGTCAAATTGATAGTAAGGCATGCTCACAAGTCAGAGTCCACATGTGTCCACGACAAACTTTGCTAGGAAATTCCCGGGCTAGAAGATTTTCGTATGACGTCAATCCTTCAAAATATCAACTAATGAAATTGATTGAAAGAAGTGGTTGGCAGTATTAATTTTTACTCATTCTTGAGTGTGACGAAAACGAAAAGAAACTAATAAATAACGCGGTAATAACAAACTATTAACACTACTGTACAAAATACACTGATTTTAAGATGGTCTACGCAACACATCCGTTTGGTTTATTTACAATCGACATCCGGATATCCCCTAACCAAGTCGTGAATGAAAGCGAGCTTTTTAATTTATAATTTCACATGTTTTTGAAGCGTTCGCCCTTTTTGAATTTTAATAGACGAGAATCAATTGTGACGTCTGGGATAACGTTTACAAAGCTTTTATCATTGTCAATAAGGTTTGGGGTACATTTAAGGAATATTTCGTTTCTAAACATGTTATAGGGTATGACCTTTTAGAAATATGAAATATTTCTTATAAGTTTAATATAACGATAATACCTTACAATTAAAACGGTCCAACAGCGACAACGTCATGAACTTATTGAATTTTAATGGCGTAGCAATAGGGGCATCACGAGTAACGCAAGCTATATTGGCAAGTAAGATTTTAGTCTACAATGGAAATTTAAATTTTATAAAATAACACACTACTAAACAATAATGAAAAGTATTACTGGGGGTATATGAATAAAGAAAGTTTCGAAAAACATACGTATAAGTTTGAAATCAAGTAACAAAAATTTATACAACAAATGTGAATAATCGATAGATATTTCAAGATGTTGTACACGAAAAATCGTTTGTGATGCATTTGTAAAAAGAATAGCGAACAGATTATCACAATCTAAAAACACTAAATCAATAAGTTTGAATCAAGGTATGAAAAGATTTACCGATGTAGCTGTAACAGAAAAATACAGACATTACTTGTTCCGCTGTGTCAATTAGATATATACTCAATATCAGGAAATGCAATTATTTGTTTTACCGCATATATATTAGATCACAAAAATAGATTTACAGATATTTTAACACATTTTAAGTGTATAATGACAAAGCATATGCAGCTAGCTTGAAAATTTAATAGTTAATATCCGTAGTAATAATTACGCAACACTTTAAAAAAACCTGCAATCATAACCGTGTTTCCTCGTTTCATCAAGTTTTTTGGTAATTAAAATTTGACAATCAAATAAAACCGAGCTGATAGTACTTGTACTTAAACGTCTTAACAGTAAAATAAATTACTGTGATTTCGAGGGATACAATCATCATTTAATGACGTTTAACAAAAATAAAATCTCGATTTCGAAAATGATCTTAAATATCAAAACATATGATTTTCTGGTTCTATGTGTTGTTTTAGGTTTATTATGTTCGGATCTATCTGCCTAAGCACGTTTGAACATGTAAATAAATAAATTGTCATACGTACGAAACGCACAAATAACATTTTCTCCATAGACTTTGACTTACATTCCAAAATATGATCATCTATCGGAACGATAGCCAACGTTATATGTAATTATTGCTCGGGAAAATGAATTAAAAACATAAATTCATTAAGGTGGCTTATAATAGGTTAAAACAGTCTAAGATATTCATTTTTAATACGAAATTCAAGTAAATAATTTATAAAATCTACTACAGGTATTTTACAAGTAATGAGGAAATACCAAAAAAAAACAAAGGAAACCGGCAAACTTGAAATCCAACAAACAAACAAATACAACTACAGCTATGGTCCTGACTTGGTACAGGCATTTCAAAAAGAAATGTTTGGTTAAACAAGTTTTATGGCATGGAAAACCTCCCGCTCCTATTACTGTACTGTGTTAGTAATTCCCATTATGTATGTACCGTTAAAGAAAAATGATTGCAGACGTATCGTAGCACGCACTAAAACAGGATATTCTTTTAAATATTGAAATGTTTCGATTTTTAATTGACAAAGATGATGCCTTAAATGAAATTTATTAGTTTCTTAGCATCAAACGAATGCAAAATATGGAAATTATGTTGCGTGCATTTTTGCAAATAATGTGTTTAATGGCAAATTGCATTTAATGAAATCATATGTAAACTTATTTCGGTTAATGTAGTTTTATTAAAACAAGATTCTGCAATATATTTTAATTCTTTTAATTTTAATAGTTTGGTTTTGTCTTGTACAAAAGGTGATTTAGTCTACCAGAGTAGTATAAAAAGGAACATGTTACAGCTATATATATATATTTTTCAAAAGCATATTGTACTGTAAATATAGATTGACAAATACCGTATCATGTTAACCACATAAATGAAACAAGACTAACACTACCAAAGGTGGATTTCGTATCACTTCTATATTTCTAACTAAAACTTAGGTGCTTAAACCTAAACCTAAGGAGTACAAAATGTAAACCAAACATGCTCGGGTAAAATTGATAAAGAAAAAGCGCAAAGAGGTGTACAACAAAAATGTTCAAGGCGCTGCCTCAGAAGATTATTTCATGATTGATAAAAAATGATTAAAATCCTCTAAGTTTATATCTAACAGACAAAGTTTAAAAACGGTTCAAATCAAGCGTCGACTGCCAGATTTATGAAAATCCGCTAGAATATGAGGGTTAAGATTAGTACCACGCTTGTAGGTCTGTGAGTAAAGATTTACTTCTACAAGGTGACGAAACAAGTAAAATAAATGTAGGTAATAACAAAATAAAGAATACCAACGAAACTGTAAAAAACAACCCACACATCAGTTTAAAAAAACCGGCAAACCTCGAGAGCCAACAACCAAAACGAAGCAACTAGAGCAATGGTCCTGACTTGCTTGGTTTCAGCATTTCAAAAGAAATGATGAATTAAACAAAACAGATTTGGAGGTCAAGCAAAACGAACGCGAACAATAGTGTCTATTTTAATTTACTAAAAGAAGCCTTAGTAATAAATCCACAAGCCGATGTACACCACTATTCCACATACGTAATTACTTAAAAGTGTGCAAAATATTGGAAATACTAAGATTTGTATTTGTTATCAACGAGTCTAAAGCTAAAACAAATTGAAAGGATGACCGAATCAATTAAATATTAGATTTTCGGATTAACAAAAAGATTGGTGCGCGCGTCCTTAAATCGGCAATCGGTATTCAAATGGGCACCCAATGCACCGTTGCTTGCCGATTTATTTCTCCATTCATATGAGGCGGACTTCTTACAATCACTTTTAGCCAGTCCTTTAATATCAGCTTCGGTTATGTTGATGATGTCTATTTAAGAAACAATTATCCATTTGGCGACTTTCTAATGTCATCTATTCAAAAGAGCTGAGATTAAGTATACGCCATACACTAAAAGGTCCCTTTCATATTTTGATTTTCTACATCTTTAAACAATGGACTCCACAAGTTGGATCATGATAATGCTTATGATGAGTTTTCAATATTTGCTGTATTGTTATGTGTACGTTAATATGTGTTTTTTGCACTCGGGATTGATTGCTCTTTTGGTATTTCCTCACGTCTTTATTATCCGCTGCAACATCCACATCTTCACAGGGGTATGAATAAGGTTTCTTTATCGGAAAGAGACACATCCTGGTAGATGGAATAATCTCGTAACAATTATTATAAATCTATACATCTATGAGAAATTTAATCCATAAGTTGAATGTTGATGATGGTGAAAATACAGTTTGAGCAATTTCCCTTTCAGGTCTTTGTCTATGTATGTACGCTGATAGAGTACCTCCACGGCTCAGATGGTCTTAATTACCTTTTGTATGAACCTTTGTTTTGGCAATTTGCATTTTTTCTACAAACATTCAAAAACAAAAAAATAAAATAGAGAAATTACTCAAAAAGTACCACGAAAATGATACAAAAGATGAGACATATAGCTTACATATATAGGATCAAAACACTTAATTTAATTTTTTTTAATAATAATTCAACCCACGTAAATTGTCATTTGCATTTTAAAACATTTTCAAAAGAATCTAATGTCAGTACCCAAGACACTTATTAATGCTTGTGCAGCTATTACAATCAATAAAAAAAAAATCATCGTTTTAAGAGATACTAAATGTGTAGTTTTTGAATAGATAATTTAATAAAATTGTCATTTTATATTACTCCCAAAGGCTATCATGTGACAAATTAAATGCCAAAAAATGCTTGCTTATAGTTGACACTGTTTATTCGCGGATGTTTGCCAGAGATTTGATTTATTGAATGATTGCTTAACATCCAGCGAGCTGATATTTTAGCTATTACAAAAAAATTCAAACATGACAATCAAATGGACCAGTGGAAAGAAAGTTTTTGGCTGCTTCTAGAAATATAGATAGTTAGGACCAGCTACAATAAGCCCACAACAAAAGACATCAAATAGTGTCTCTTTCGTGCATTTTGCGTGGCAGTCTCCAAAAACGTTATATACTATAAACAGCGGGTAGAGTTTTAGTATTATAACAGCCCGAAAAAAATTGCATCCCATACCATCCATCTGTATACGCCGATCTCTGTTGGTTGAAGCCTTGAAGCCATTCCAGTATGGGTCCAGTGTTTGCTTAATAATACTTTGCTTTGACATTTTATAATAAAATTCAAAACAAAACCAACAAACAAAAATATATTTGTTTATTGACGTTTGAATTGAGATACTTTTTCAAGGTTACACTTAGTAATAGTTCTTAGCACAATATCCTTTTTATACTAGTGATTTCATGTAAATTTTAAAATATGCTGATATTTTAACATGTATAAATGACAGACCTGTCCTATTCAGGAGCTGCGGTTCGTGGACATTGTTGTTCACAATTATGGATTATTTATATTTCATACAACACTTATTAATAAAACCCCGAATGGCTATTAATCAAACACCAAGTAATTCATTGATGATTATTTAGTTTCTTAGAGATGTCGGTAACATTATAAAACAAGTCATTCTGTTTTTGTTTCGTAAAATACGATTGATTGAATGTTTGCTTAACGTCCAGCATTTTTAACGGGATGGTGCTAAGGAAACACGATTTCTCACTGTCGCTGTAGTAGTGAGCAGTTTAAGGTAGGTACATAGAGTTTAGCTTTCGGTAGCGGCTACAATAAGCCTACTCTTTTGTTTTACAAAAGGGTTCATTTTCTCACAAGAAGCGTAGCGCGTTTGCACATCTGTAGAAAGCTGGCTATGTCGAAGTGCATCTGACCATTTTCCATTACATGCATAAACTCCTTTAGATGTGAAACAAAATCCGCTTATAGAATTCACTGGTTCAATACGTTCTAAAGGAAGTAAACGTTTTGACTTCTACATGTAACGGCAGAATCATGGATTATCTGTTAAATTGTACTGAACAACCCAAATCGATTTATGATTCATTCCGTTCTGTACAAGAAACAAAATACTTATCCAAAGTCAAAGCAAAATTGTCATTTCATTTGACGATCAGTTTGATTATCAATACTTCTTGCACAGAGAACTATATTTAAATCTTTGCGAAGGAATGTCGCAATTTCACAAATAACAATGAACCTTAAAAACTGATTAGCTGGGTATTTTACTTGAATCATTCTGATCATGCATGCAAGTAGCTTTGAACAAGCAGTTCTATCGTGTAAATTTTTCAACCCTAACTGGAATTGTTTCACTTAACACGTAAAAAAGAAGAAGACACGAAAACGCTTCGTCTTAAATGAAGATAACAATAAGGAAAATGACAGGCGCAGACCAACACTTATTGAGACCGAATACTGTAAATCAGACACCAGCATTGCAAAACACGCTGCAAAGTAATGAAATGGTGTATGCCAAAGTTGGAGGCTTAAGATATTTCGTTGCATTTGCACTTTTAGATTGTTTTTTTTTGTCACATGTGTAACAAGATCATACCCATCTTTTTAAGTGTCACCGGTTTCTGATGTTTGGTTTTTGTATGTAATATATAATTTACAATTTGTTGTATAAGGTCTAAGTATCGTTTGCTTATCTGTATGACGTAATGGCGGACTATTTTATTAAAAGAGTATTTAATTGCGTTTTAGTTCAATTTTAGTGCATATGATTGGAATGTTATTACTGAGCTGATCGTGTAAAACTAATTCCTTGTGCCATTTACATGTGTTTGAAACCACTTGATGGGTTTGAATGAAATCACTAAACAAAATAATTGTTTGCCTTTCTCGCTGATTGATTAACATTTTTTTTTTGCGAAATATGCGGGTAAAATGTTTTTAATGTAACAATATTCTACCATTATTACATGTAAGCCATGACTATATGAATTTTATCTTCAGATATTAGAGATACGGGACATTAGTTTTAAACGTAGCAGAATATCAAGTTTTAAATCTGCAATGTGATTTCTTAATTCTAAATGTGATAGGTGCAAAATGACACAATGTTAGAAATAAAAGCGAGACAGTGACAAAACAGAACTATAAACAACCAGTTAGAATTATGGAGTCTTATTCGGTAATGGTTAAGGCTATTTACTTAAAACACCCCTTAAAATTCCTAATTTGTTGTATAAATATTACAAAATTCGTTAACGTACGATTTCCACTGCGATAACGATCTAAGCATTCTATAAACTATAGCAGACTCTTTCAATCACTTAACTTTGTCTAGCATATGTTTGCTGGATTTAAATAAGTCACAGCAATGTTTTATTTCTTTTAATGAATACTAATCTAACGTCATCCGGCAAAAATTAACAATCTTATTTAAAATAGCTTTTTAAAAGCATTTCGTTGTCACTAATGCCTTACAATGCATAAATAACAGCGGAATAAAGTAATAAGGCAATATTTTATCCTTGTTTTCAAGAGACTATAACAAATGTTGCGGTAGACAGATTAATACAAGTTAAGAAGAAAATAATTATGAAAGTTCCAGCACGTTAATGCTATGGCAACACTGTAATTCTCTTTATAATGTACTGATTCATCTTACGACGATAATTTAAGCAGTTCTTAATTTAAAAGTGACAGAAACACATTGAAAAGCATTAGGTTATAGACCAAGGATAGCTAAAGTAATCGCTGTAAAGTGTTGCTTTAATGACACGTCTGTGACTAGTATATTATGTCAACTGTTGTTTCAAAAGTGTACAGAAAGTCGCTACTAAACATTTTATTTGCGCCATATTTCAAAAGCACGTAGTACACAGAAAGTCGCTCCTAAACATTTTATTTGCTACGTCATTGTACGTTAGTTAATTTAAAACGAGAAATACGATGTCATTATATAAAAAATATTAGCACACAAATATATATACTCATTTTTTTGCAATTCTTTCTTGTTGTTATTGATGTAAACTTGTATTTCTCTGTTTCCCGAATTTTATTCACGTAATTTGTAAACGTATACTGATTAAAACACGCGTTTTAGAATGTTGGTGAGGTTTTAAATGAAAATTGTATAAAAATAAATGTTTAATTGCCAGTAACAAAATAAAAGAAATGATTGCACCTGGATTCCCAGCGAACTTGTTACTATGTTACATGTAACATAGTCCTCCAACTTCTTGGTCTACGTTAGTGGTTTTCCAGTTGTTCCGTACCATGTTCCCAGATTTATTCACGTGGACATATATTTTGCATAAAATGTTAAATTGCACTTTTGTAGTAATAAAATATATGTGTAGAAAATGAATGTTTTCATGAGGACGTTAATAATAATAATAATAATAATAATAATAATAATAATAATAATAATAATAATAATAATAATAATAACAATAATAATAATAATCTTTATTTTAAGAAGGTTACAGAGTTAGTCTACAAACTAATCTTCCATGAGGCCCTCATACGGGACATAGACAAATTATAGAAAATTACAAAAATAAACATAAAACACACCAATACCACTGTCTATTATTAGATTTTGTTAATTATGACATTAATTCTGAACTCTGAAGATATTTTCTAACATTGATTTTAAATATATTGGTTGTCCTCGCATTTCGAATGGAAATTGGTAGTTTGTTCCACAAAATAGAACCAGAATATGCAAATGAATTTCTAAACAGTTCACTTTTAATTTTAGGAATAATCAAATCTCAATGCGTTTCATTTCTTAGTGAATATGGTTTATTTTCTGCGTTACGTAGTTAAATTTTTCTGTTAAATAATCTGGTGCTTCTCCATTGAGTGATTTATAAACTAACAGATACTTATGATATTCTATTCTTATACCAACTTTCATTATACCTAACTGTTTAAACAATGGATTTGATGGACATGTAGGTTCCTTTTCTAGAATCAGCCGAACAGCTCTTTTTTAAAGTTTAAAAATTCTTTCTAGCCCATCTATACCACAATCACTCCATATTATAGAACAATAATCAATTAGTGGGAGAATATAGCCATTATAAAAAGTTTTTCCTTGTCTTTATTTAAATGATTTTTCATTTTATAATCTAGAAGATATGACAGAGCATACATGATCGATTTGGGCTTTCCACCTCAGTGTGTCATCAATTTTACACAAACTAACTTTTCACAGGATGAAAATTCTTAGACTGCTTCATTAACATATAATGTGGGATGTTGAACTGTTGTTAGTTTCTGTTTTGTCCCATTTAACATACATTTACTCTTAGCAGTATTTATGAACATATAGTTATTGTAGCACCAATTTTCAATTCTTCTTAGATCATCTTGTATATCGAATTGTAAACCCTTGATGTTTCTCCATGATATGTGAATGGTTGTGTCACCAGCATATAAATCAACATTAGTATTGTGTACATGCAGAGGGAGATCATTTATATATAAAACAAATAGTAGAGGGCCTAGTATTGAACCTTGTGGAACCAAAGTTCACATGTTTTTAAAAGAAGAAGTATTAAGAATATTTACTTGTTGTTTTCTTACATTTCGATTGGGTTTAAATAATTTTACTGTTATATTACTTAATCCATATATCTCTATTTTTTTTACAAAATATGTCATGATCAACTACATCAAAAGCCTTTTTAAAGTCTAAAAGTACAATAAGGTTGGTGTTACCATTTTTCATTTCATACAACCACTTGTCAATTAGATTTACAAGAGCAATCGAACAATATGATAAGGCCTGAATCCAGATTGTGCTGGATGTAAAAGTTTCCATTTAGACAAATAATCATGTAAAACCTTTGCAATCTTGAGTGAATTTGGGAATATGCCTGTGTCAATGATCCTATCAAATATATATGTAAGACAGGGTGCAATAATATGTGCACATAGGTTTAATATTTTAGGTCTTATATTGTCATGGTCTGATGATTTTTTTTATATCTAGTTTATTCAGTGCTTCATAGGTTTCATAAGTTTTTACAGGAGGAATATCAAATTTCTTAAAAATGTGGAAAGCACAACTTACCCTGTATATATTTTTTGAGTTCATGAAAATTGCATATTGACGGTTTGGCTTGTTTCCCTAAATTTTCAATACAAGTAAAATAGACATTAAAAGTACTTACAATTTGCTCTTTATCTACAATCTTAGCACCATCTTCATTTGTTATTTCAATTGGAGTAATCATTACATAAGGATTCAAACTATGCAGACATCTCTATAGGTTTTTAATTCTTTATTATCTTAAACCATGTTAGCATAATAGTGTCTTTTCGCTGTTTGTATTAACTGTGTGGTTTTATTTCTCCACCTTCTATATTCCGACCACAGTTTTAAGGATTTGTATGTGTCTCTTTGATTCTGGCAATTAAAACTTCATTATTATACCACTCAGGCTGTTTATCTTTTTTAAACGCTTTTGTAAAAAGGGGTGCATGTCTATTTAAAATGGAGTTAAACAGATCATAAAAATATCAAGACACGAGGAGGGATCACTTTCTTGTTCAATGAGATTAAGTGTGTGTTAATCATGTCATTTAGAAACGAGTCTTCATTAAAATGTTTATAATTTCTGTATTATTGTTCTTATTAGTAAATCTTTCTTTTCCAATTAAACTGATTGGGAAATGATCACTTACAACAGAACTGCCTATATATATGTCCAAAACCATCTTCAGCTCACTAACATATATATGATCAATTAATGTGCTGGAGTCTCCTGTTACTCTTGTTGGCACATATATCAACTAATGTAGATGAAATATTGTAACAAAGTCAAACCATTTTTGGTTACATGTTTTGGTTTTGCTAGAAATGTTGTTTTATAAGATAAACGTAAAACCTACTCTTAGATAATTAAGTTATGATCACAATTTTAACCAAACAGATTACAAATCAGATGTTTTCATGTCTGATAATTATATAAAGTAAAACCTACTCGCCTATTTGCACAACTTTCTAAAAAGTATATACATGCACTTTTCAAGGTTATGCGTAACTTTCATATTCGTGTTTTGCAAGATTAAATTAATAATTAATATGTGTTTGATACAGTATGGAGCTACCATTTTGATCTTATAAAGATATGTAACAGTGTCTGTACTTTAATCATTTCCAAGACATATAGAAATAAGGAAGTGAAGAATAATAATCTTCGCCCACGAAAAGCTTAACATACAATCGTGATCAGACAACAATTCCAGTGAAGATAATACGAGAAAGTCATTTGTCGCTGTTGCAAACAACGTTTCATGCTATACAATTCACATAGGATTCACTTTTTATTACATTTTCAAAACATGTATTAAATTATGTAACGGGCATATTAAAAATTGAATGTCCAGCAGACAATTTGCAAGATTATTTTCTTTACGCTGATAAATAAACGAACGATTCTGGATTCATACTCAATTAAGGACTGTAGTTTTTTAGTAGTTTTATACTTTTGCATCACAGTATTTTTTTCTATATCGTTAACTGGATAGAGTCAAATTAAAATCAAGCAATTTATTTTAAATCGATTGAAGGAACAATGCTATATTAATTGCAACTGAATATTCAATAAAACAAAACAGTAACTGATATTATATGTCATAAATGATATTTGCGCAGGAGCTGAAACATTTTTCTTTACCATTGTGCTAGTTACTGGAAAACCGTTTAAAATAATGTTGAAAGCACATTTACTATAATTGAACGCAGGTTGGTGCTCACGCAAAGCAACGACCGATAAGATAGAGATTTAGCACGAAATAATAGATATATTTGTTTTACATAAATGACAACTATAACCCAGATGCATGATTTAGAAGAACCTGCTTGTACTAATTTATCTCACAAATTGTTATAGTATTACAATCGGTATTAAAATATGTTATAACTGAACCGCACTTATTAATGTCATTAAGTATATAAGTTGGCATTTGTTTACGAGCTCAATACCAGCAGTACCAACAGATTTCCATCATTGCAAGATTTCGAAAGAAATAGTGTGTAAATGTGAACATACTATACTAAGTGTTGAAGTATTGTTGAGAGGATTTTTTGCTTGAAAAATGAAAACTGCGTAGCGCGTCTGGTTCAGCTTATGCTCCTTTTGTAGATCAAGAAGGGTACTTTTTGAAATCAATAATTATTTCCTCGAGATATTCAGCGTTTTGAAATATGGCAGTTTTTAAATTTTGAAAGGGCGATTTTCCATACTAAAATTTGACCTTAATTAGAACGGAAGTGTACTTTAGGAACAATCGATTGTTGTCTACTCGAATCCTTCGGGTGATGTCGTCTGCAATTTAGCCGGGAAAAGTCTCCCGGTTTGTCCGAATACCACTAAACGTCACGAAAGCAGACGAACATGTGTAAACATCGTAAGGTCCCTTTAGAAACAAAAATGGCTGACTTATTATTTAAAATTTCCGTAACAATAGTCAAGGACGATTTGTAACTTAACAACAGAGGCATATTATAAAACAGGGACAGGTTATCGTATCTACATTTTTTCTACTGAATTTTCGCAATAAAACGGTAAAATATAGAATAATAAAAAAATGCAAGAAAACAAATTTTTCCAAAGGGTGTTGGCATTTAGTACATTTAGTATATGTCTTGCCATAAATTTCTACAACTAACTAAGTAAAGACTTCCAACATTTTTATTTAAAGGCTAGAAATTAAAACGTAAGACATTGTTTTTGCTCGTAATTCTTTATAGTAAAGCGAATAAATGTTTGTATTTGGAAAATCTGATAGGAGGTTTTTGAAAATCACGCTTTGGCTTATTAGGTACCCACATGCAAGTCAATAACTGGCGCTCTCGCAATCTTAAACAGATACCCAAATTACAAAAAAAATCCTTGCAGTGTTACATTACAGGATCTTCCAGGTATTCTACTAAAATACTCTCTCGAAACTCTGCACAGCAATTTGACAACAACTATAAAAGACATCAATGGTAGAGTGATATTCGTTTTTCGAGGAGTGATCCCTGTTCGAGGTACCTGTCAATAAAATGGCGATTGATATTTTGGAGGTTACTAATTGGTCTTTCCTAACACCGATTCTGATGATAAGTAACACAACAGGTGTCAATATCGAAGAACGATAGGTTTCCGGAAAAACGTGGTATTACTCCTTTTTGTCAGAGGGGTTTGTGTTACTTATTTGTTTGTTTATGTTTTGTTTGTTGTTTGTTACGTTCTTTGAATTTAACATGACATTTTAGTTTTTTATAATGCTTCTGTATCTTTTTTACTTTATAAATCAAATGTGAATACTAAAATCTGTAAAAAAAAACCTTCATTTCTATTGTATCAGCACTAAATCCTTCAATATTTAACACCTTTTACTACCATCCTCCTAATATATGATTAAACACTGGGTTTTAGTAATTTATCAATGTGTAAACTCCGGCGACTCACTCACAAACTAAATAAAGTCCGAAGGACTTTATGTCAAGTTTGTGAGGGAGTCGCCGGAGTTTACACATTGATAATTTCCTAAAACCCAGTGTTTAATCCTTATAATTCTGTGAAATAATCGTTGCAGTTTTTAAAACAGCAAAAACAGTTACAGAAACCTATCTAGACCTCAAAACGTACCTAGACCGGAAAACGTAGGGATATGCAAAACATAGTACCAAAGGAATCGCGGTTCTTTAGATATTGATATGAAAAAAAACAAAATGAAACACTAAATTGTATTTATATTATATATTTATTTGAAATCTCAATCGATTTCATTGAAAATCATTGTGGCAGAGAAAAAAATTGTCCCCTCTTCCTGACGATACGCTAGGAGGACGCCATCTTGTTTACCTTGGATACTGAAAGTAGTCCGCTAAGAGGAAATATCGATTTATAAATTATCTGAGAAGACGCCATATAAGTGTTTTTATCCAATCAAAGCACTTAATATAAATAAATTACAGCATGAATAGAATTATTGACTTATAAACTTGTCGGTGGCTTCTTTCTTAAGTAAAATGGAAAAAGACGTTTCAATTATTTGCTTATTAGTCATGTCAAAACTTAATCTGTCATCAATTATACAAATCTTAGAATGAGTTCACTGGAGAGAACAGTGTCATATTTTAAATTTCTAATTGACAACATATATGGCATATTTACAGAACGGAGTTTTCAGCAGACTTTTGTAAACATCTCCTCACCTACTATCTCTTTGTATTTGCACGAATCCGAGTTCGCGAAGTGTCTATTGAAGTAAAACAGAACGTTGGCACAGACCTTTAATTTCACATTCTGCTATATAAATGTTTCTTCTCTTTTTTCTGTTAGTTATCGTTGGGTGCTCGAGATTTTTTGACAGTAGTGATAGTATCATGCCAGCCTCTAGACTTTCTTCTCGTCCTGATATTCCGTCATTCGGATTATGACGCTTCCCCAACTAAATAAAACTAAAGTAGTAAACGTAACTGTAATTTCAGTTAACCACTATTACAATTGACCAGACCATCTATTTTTAGACAAATAAAATGTCATTTGTATTAAGGTTAACCGAATTTACTACCCCAGACGTGGGTTTCGTGTAATCAACACTCATCAGTGGCGCTCGAACCGAAACAATATTTGAAATACAAATGAATGAGATGTTGTAGGGCTTTTATCACCCAAAATTACGAAACGTTAAACCGAATCCGGCTTAGGTTATCTACACCTTGCAAATGCAGTCCTTAGAATTAAAATAATTTTCCATATTTCTGCGCAGTAAATTTAGACAATGACTATATCAATGAAAAAATCAATAATATCATTTTGTTCGCCATTACCTACAATTGTACATAATCTATTAACTTTTGTCAATAAACAGGTCAGTGATAATAAAACATTAATGTTTTTTTTTATTTCAGATTTAAACAATTTCTCTCGGTTATATGACAAAAAATATTTCTTGAAATTTCATTGTGTGTCTATTGCCATTTACACCCATATATAATATACATTGACATTTTTGCACGTTCTTGTTATTCCTCTTAGGTTTATACTAATAAATAATTTCTTGAATCACAGTTTATTACTTTTTTATGATTATCACAATTCGTTGTTGCAAAATCTCACAAATAGAACGCCTTAAACATTTATTATTCATTTTAAACTCTAAATAGCATTTTATTTTAACTGTCTGGAACTGACAGTTGGACTAGTTACTTGCTATTCTATGTAAATATAAAAATCAAAATCGTCACCTGTTTATGGATTTAAGACAAGTAGTTTCGAACTATAGATTAACTTATAAAGCAGATCGTGTATCTGTCGTCTTCTGAATCAAAAATATCGACGTGATGTAGGTAATCAATAATTTTGGAATGAGTGGCAAAGAATCATCTAAATATCTGAATGTCAAATAAGACAATCTCGAATCACGTTTGTCTCTTTTTTTGTAATTGCTATATGTTTGGTTGTTGGTTCTAAAGTTTTCCGGTTTTTTTATATCTGTGGATTGTCTTTTTTAGCAGTTTCCTTGGTGTTCGGTATTGCCTTTATTATGGAGCATTTTAATGAAGGGACTATAAACAAGTCAGCCATAAAGCACTGGCATAGGAAATAGTATAGGTCGCGTTAGTACTTTAAATGTCTTTGAAGAAAACACGATGCTAAAACTATATTTTGTAACAAAGAAAATGTTGGTAATTCACTGCTCTGCCTGTTTTTCTCTCAACAACGGATAAACGAGTCAGACAGATTTTCCATCAAATGTGACATGATGAAATGTAAACAAATAAAGGTGACAATAATGTGTTTTGGTCTGTTCAGATGATAAGTTACTATTGTTTGCTTGCATACGTTATCATTTAAACACGGCACAGTAATTGACTTTTTGAAATCATAACTTGATCATTCTGTATTGATTAGTTTATTATAATGCTAATTTTCTATCAGACACGATATGAATAAAGTCTTAATTGTGATAACATATTTTTAAAAAATAGCTCCAGTCTTGCAATACAGGTTGAGTGGAATAATGCAAATGAATTTCCGTAAAACCATAAAAACAATATTTGTATTTGTTTCCCACTACTGTTTTCAATTGTTTCATCGTTAGTAGATGCGCTCCTAATATTTCCAGTATCTTGAATGTCATATATCAATTGAAGATAATGCAGGTAAACATATTTGCGTATACTGTAAAGGATCTATTTGAAATGAAATACATCATCATACAGTTGTTGTTGTTACTACTTTCGAATTATGTGTTCAATTAATTTAGACTTAAATTACTTAAATAATCATTGGACAGGTGCAGCAGAAGTAATAACTCAGAACGCATATGTTATTACTGACTGACTAGCATTTTCTTTAACTGTTCTAAGCCACCTTTTTTCTTCAGACTTTATTAAGTGTATTATTTTTTTTAACTTATTTTATGTGAAGCAATTAAGACATGTTTTACGCGTTTAATAACTGTAGTCATGTAAATGATGCTCTAGAATATCGTGGTATCTGGCATCAACCAATATTGATGATGACGACTTAAGATGTGTATCATAGAGTTACTTCAGTGGTTTCAGCTCATCCTCCTAACTGAACTGATGTTCGTGACTTTCCCCGATATTAACGTTTTCGAGTATTTAGTGTATATTACCACAGGCCGCTACTATTCCGAAGGAAATTATTCTCGTACTTTAAAATTAAGACAATGCCAGTAAGACTATAGTCGATATTAAACATGTAATGTTATATACAATACTACAACTAACATCTGCTCTATGTATACAATTTAAATAATAATATAGTTATATTATACTTTTAAGCAATTACGCTAATTGACAACAAATTTGGCCTTCACTATAGTACTGTAGAGATTTAGTTGCAATAAGCCTACTATTCGTCGACATCTATAGCAGGGGTTTTTATTGTGCAAGGAACGTAAAACTTTAGATACTCGGCACTAACAATGATTTAAGCCTAAGCTTTTCCTATTATAACCAGAGAACCCCAATGAAGGAGAAATCTTCTTTACCCTAAGTACTAGCCAGCTTTGTCGCTCTAGCTCATTTTTTCAACAACGACAATCTTTGTGTTTCACTGTGCATCCAATTGCTTTAAACAGCAAATAAATCAAACAGTCAGATACTGCGTCAACTTCGAAATGCTGAAATGTAAACATAGGAGATGCATTAATGTGTTCATTCCTACTGAGTTGTTTGGTTGCATCACGTGACGAAGCAAGTTTATCAATACATTTAAAACATGGTATAGTAATTGACATTTTGAAATCATTACTTGATCTTTATGTATTGATTGGGCTTTTAATAATGCTAATTTTTATCAAATAAATTGTGTGTAAAGTATAACTTGCCAAGAAATGCAGTAGTCTTGACTGTCCTAGATATAAATGTGTATATCAATATTTAAAACAGGTCGTTTTTTGAAGAAAATAATTCTCGTATTTTGAAACAATGCAAGTAAGACTTTTTTCGATATTTAACATGTTATTTTATTGACAATATTATATTTGTACCCACATCTTTTCTATGTTTACAAGTTGTATTTTAAAAATCTACGTAAGATTTCGTTTTATTATTTTTCTCAAAGTTATGCTCCTTAGCCCTAATTAATTATTTGTAATGTGTGATTACGACTAAAACAATAAATAAATGAAGATAATAACAAAATACCGAACACCAAGGAAACTGTCAAAAAGGACAATCCACAAACACAAGTCCGAAAAACCGGCAAACTTTAGAACTAATAACCAAAAGTATAGTAACTACAGCAATGGTCCTGACTAAGTACAGGCTTTTCCAAAGAAATGATGGTTTAAACCAGGTTTTATGGTATGCAAAACCTCCAGCGTTCATAATAATAATAATAATATTATAATATATAAGGATTACATTGCTATATTTAGAACAAGAATAAGGTATTACATTGCTATATTTAACTATATTAAACTATATATAAATCATTAAAGAAAATGAGCCAATAATTTGAATTCCACTGTAATACTGTAGAGATTTAGGTAGCAGATATAATACGTGTACCTACAGAATGGGCCTTTATTGTGCCACGAACGGAGAACTTTCCATATTCTGCACCCACATTGACTTGGGGCTAGGCTTTTCTTATTATAACCTGACAACCCCATCACATAGAAGCGAACATCTTCTTTTCCATACCTGTAGACGCGCTTTGAAGCTGTGTGGGTCCGTGCCCAGGAAACTGTCAGCAATAATATTCATGTTTATCAGATAATACACCACACCGGGATCAGCTTTGCCCATTTTTATGATTTGGATTCATGCCTAGATATTTCTGACCCAAAATTTGACTTCTTTATCATGCTATACAAAGTTGTATTACGAGAAAATAAAGAGTAATGGTTACTGTTAAAACAGTCAATAGCATTCATGTCGTAACCATCACAACAAATTCTTGCATAAAGCATTATTAACTCTTTTTAACTTTTATAATCTCAAAAGGAATCCTTTGGTTAAAACTATGTCATTCAAAATACGAAGTAATAAAATTTACTGCAACTGACACCAAACATATCTGAAAGCCAAATAATTAAAATGTTTTAAACCTTTTATAATTAGGTTCCAAAACGTAAGGAATCCTCCAAATATGTCTGGGAAAACAATAGTCTGTTGAAAAAATCGTACACCAAATTTTAAAAAGTGTCAATAAGAAAATTTAGCATTTAAATGATTTGGTCATCCGTAAATTGTTTTTCTCGCTTTGGTAACAAAATACTATGACTGACAACCAGATATCTGTATGAAGGTAATAATAAAACACTGAACACCAAGAGCACTGTCAACAACGACATTTCACAAATCAAAGTATCGGCAACTTAAGAACCAACAACTAAAAACGGGTTTTCCATTTTTCAGCAACGCAATGTTGCGCATGTGTAATAGTGGTATACAACGTGGAAAAATGAAATTATTTTATACTATAAGAAGAAGAAACGGATCTTTCCAAATTTAAAGCATAATAATTTATTCTTATGGAACTGAATTTCTTCGACGTCTTATTAAAGACAAGAAGATAGCAGATGCAAGATCCTTTAATTTTACAAAACTCATGTTGGTGAGTGGCTTCCATTAATAAATCCTTCAGAACTGGAAATGAAAAACCACAGAAAATGCGTCATCTACATTATATTTAGACTTACACCTCGAATATGACACCAATGGCCATCATAGCACAAGACTTTACGACATACAAACGAAATTTTTTTAATTTCAAAATTCCCTCATTTATCCAGCAATATTCCAGCTTCTCCTGCATACGGTGTCTATATTTCTTAATTGACCAGGTATGCAAGAGCTTGCGGCGAGTATACTTATTTATGCAAAACGTCACATATTTCTTCTTAAACTTTTAAATCAAGGTTACAAGAAAAAATGACTCGTCCGCGCTTTTATTAAGTTTCACTATAGATACCACTTCATTGTTGAAAAATAATCTACCTAATGTTTGCAAATAGTTTTCACAATGTTAATTTCAGTGTACAGTAAATGTTGTACGACGATTGCTGGATACAAATATTTTTGACTAGTGGTATATGATAACCATCCATTTTAACCAGCTAACCACATACTACAGTAATGGAAGCGGGATGTTTGGAATGCCATAGAACCCGGTTTAACCCACCATTTCTTTTGAAATGCATGTACCAAGTCAGGACCATTGCTGAAGTAACTATATGTTGTAATTGTTTCTAGAGTTTGCAGTTTTCTTGGAATTTAATTTGTGGATTGTCGTTTTAGACAGCTAGTTTTCTTGGTGTTCGGTATATTGTAACTACCTTTATTTAAGCAGAATTTATTTTAAAATTATGTTAAGTATACTTTATACAAGACTTGTATGAATTATAAGTTTAACTACACAAAATAACTAACGACATACCGACACATTATTCAATTCTTATACAACATTGGCAGTTCAAATTTCCCAAATCCTCTTAACTGTCTTTTCTGGACAATGTCATGCGAGTCATTTCATAAACAGAACAAACTGACACTAAAATTGTAAATATGAAATGGAGGACTTGCATGGGTCTCGGAGTATTACTGCACAAATAACATAATGATACAAAGACTCTGAAGTCATAACATGGCATTTCATTACCTACAACATGGTATTTTTCGTTTTCATATGCTTTACGCAACAGTAATATTACATAAAGGTTTCCTTAAATATATATTACAGTATTTAAGATGTACGTACTGAACAGAAGCAACTTGGATAATGATTATATGACGTCTCAATTAGAGACTAAATAAACTTCCTAATATTTATTTAAATTGATAAAACCTTGTCATATTTTACTAGTATAATTGTATTTCACTATTTCATTTGTCCATGTTTTAACAACAAATAAAACAGTTGAAATGTTTATCGATGTAAATCTAATCAATAATAGACTATCTTCGAGCTTTCCTAAAATCCACTGACAGTCTTTAAAAGTTTAGTTTTAAGTAATTGAGTATTGATTGGTTGCACGATGTTCATCGCTCAGTTTTCAATTATATTCAGAGGGAGAGCAAGTGACAAAACACCTACTTCGTTGTAAAAATTGCATGAATCAATGAACATGAAACTTTGAAGGCCATTTAAAATACAGAATTAGATCAAAGTAACGTTATTGGGAGAGTAGCGTGTCATTCTTTTTACACATTACTAAATATGACTAGATTGTACTTAATATAACCAGAGACACCCTACCTTATAAGGAAGTTTACTTAGAAAATATATATTGTTAGTGATTAGGCGATAAAACTATGTTTGATATTAAGTTTCTATTTATATTTAATATTAAATCTAATAATTGATATTTGAGTTATTGTTTTGTCGGTATTTGTTAAAGATCTTTTAAAAATTTTGAGTTCAATTCGATTTTATTGAAGCCGATGAGTTGCAAAGGCACATGATTTAATAATATAACCCTGAGAAATAATTATTATAACAATTTTACGTTTAATTTGATTCTGTTGGCCGCCATCATTTGTAGATATGATTCTGATTTGTCTTGCTGTTAAGTTTCATCATTACTAGATAAAAATGATTTAAATGTACTTAGGCAAAATGGCTAGCACTCAAATACCGTTCTTTCGAATTCCTTTCTAACTGTATAATCTACGCTTCAATTATCAGTTTATATTAAATCGACCATAACTATTAACCAGGAATAATGGATGTTTTAGTAGCCTTCCGACTGTCAGAATAATTCATCTTCGGCTTTCTTCGATGCAACCGATCGAAACAAATAGTCATGAACGCAACACTTACAAGAATGTATCAATTTAGGTTTATATTTAAAATCATCATACGGTGTAAGTTAAACAACAATGAATCAATAGACTAAATTCTTTAATGGTGTCTCTGTATAATTCAAACGAAACATCGAAGAATTAATTCTTTTCTGTTAAAAAGGGAGCCTCTGTAGTCACGTGGTTAAGGTAGTTAGTCATATACTGTTGATCACTTGCAAATCAAATCTAAGGTTGAGACAATGTGTCTGACCTGGCTATTTCTTTTATTCCAATCGTAACTGACAAGGGTTGCAAAATTTTCTCCCGGAAGTTGGAGTTTTCGTCGGTTACTGCACCAATAAAAGCCTAACGCTATGAATTGCAGAAAGTACATGTAACATAAACTACCATTCGAACAATCATTCCGAGATATCGTTTTCATAATCCATGACATGAAAAAAATAACTATGAAACTATATGATTAAACGATAAAACGGGAGCGCAAACATCTGTTTGAGTGCTCAGAAAATGTGTTTCGAGTTTATATATTGGTCAGAAACTATAGGTAAATCTAGCAGATGTACACGATTAGTTAATATGACTATCCAAAGACGTTTTAACAAGTCAGAACAATCATTTTACGAGACATAATATTAATATTAGAAAAACATAGTAGAATTACGATTCATATTCATTGTGGTCTGTAATCTGTACATTCATTGTAAGCGATATTTACAGCTATATTAAGGATAAAAAGACAAGTACCCGGAGTTAGATATAAAATAAGTCAATAAGCTAGACAATGATATTTTTCGATTTCGTTACAAATGAGATTAACAGTCGGCTATAGACAAATCACTTGTGATAAGTACTGTTTAACGAGCCAACAACGTGGTAATTTCTCAACATAAGACCTGAAACGTGTGCTCCGAGTATATGTCACAAACAGACACTTTAATTGAAGCAGTTTAACCACGCAAGCGATAAAAACTTATGTTTATTACTCAGTAATATATCAATAAAGTCTTGTTTATTGATTTATTGATTCATAAATTCGTTTATCTATGATAAATTATTGATGGTTGCTACAAAACTTGAGTAATTTGTATCAAATGAACATCAACATATAGTTGTTTTTATTTTGGTGGATTGTTTAGAAATAAATTGCTCTTAAAAGTTACATCCATTAGTGTAATGTAGCTATCAATATTAAATGAAACTTGTTCGGTGTGCAAGTAATTTGTTGGAACATAAACATTTTTCAATACTTGAAAAAAAATCTAATGCCTTGCTTGGACTTAACTCAACATTTATTTGGAAACCTAGGTTTTTGAATGTAGTCAGATAACATACGTTTGTTTTTGTATGTCAATCATCTGCAAATGTGAACACTTTTACTTACTAGCATAAATATATCTGAAAACATTATTAATAATAAATATATTTTGATGTCGATAATCTAGATGTTAATGCAGATTATCATCTATTATTATCAGCTATACATATTTTATCGTCTTCAACATGGGCACCTATCTTAAAGCTTCTTTACTTAGTTCATAATATTGTCATCGGTTAAAACGTTACATAACAATGACGTGAATATTGCAGCAGAAATAAAACAACCAAACGCAAACGTTCCATGTGAATCCCGCATACAGAAACAAGAACGAATTCTTCCAGGAACTCCCTAGAAAGAACATTAATAACCTCGAAGTGAATCTCGCATACAGAAACAAGAACGAATTCTCACAGGAGCATCCTATAAAGAACATTAATAACCTCGAAGCCTCGAAGTGAAGTGAATCCCGCATATAGAAACAGGAATGAAATTCTCCTATGTTCTCTGTAGAAAGAACATCTCCGATTCACCTATCGTGGAACGACTTAATCAGAGTCAGTATTCGATGCTACTAAACAGGGAGTAACAGGTTATGGTTAAAACAAAAGAAGCTGTTAGACTGTCAGTCAACTGTATAAAAATTGGTTTCCCTTAATTGTCTGAAAACAATGAATTAATGTATCGTTTAGTTTCCTCAAACTTTTCAAGTGTAAATTCCTATTTTTGGGGGATGTAAAATTATATAAAAACAAATATGACAAATGCCTTAACATAGAAGTAAAATAGGTTAGCGGTAAACCCGTGAATAAGGTTTTTAACATACTGCTTTTGTCTAATGTAGCCGACTTGGCTACTACTTACAATTTACAGAATAAAACACAGTTGTATGGAGATTATAGGTAAGTCGCGTGCAGAGGATATAATACAGTTGTATGGAGATTATAGGTATAAGTCGCGTGCAGAGGATATAACACAGTTGTATGGAGATTATAGGTAAGTCGCGTGCAGACGATATAATACAGTTGTATGGAGATTATAGGTATAACTCGCGTGCAGAGGATATAATACTTTTACTATTGTTTTATTAGTTAATTGTGGAATTCCACTTCGCTACTGTTCTTGCATGTGCCTACCGCAAATAAACTCAGCTCAGAGAATACATGTCAGACGTAAACTTGCACAAGGATACAGGAAACCAACTTGAAAAGTCAAAACTTTAATCATTTGCGTTATTCTCGAAGTTTGACTGCATTGCGGTCGAAAAGAAGAACAAACACAGGCTTTAATCATTTAATTACAATCGCAGTGTTCTACCATTACTTTTATTCCGCGTTTAACAACTCATGTTTGCTAGCAATAGTTAACATCTACATTGCCCTTGAGCTTGCTATATTTCTAGATCTAATGATTTTAACATATCTTTGCAAACTTCAAAGCTTTGTAGCAGCGAACTGTTTTTTTCTATTACTTTCTAATTTTAAAAATCATGTATTATTTTCTATTTGATAAGTATAGATGAAGTTAATGTCAAATCGGCAGTGCAATTGTACCAAAAATAACAAATATATCAAGATCTTAAGAAGCTTAACACCACTGCATTTAAAAGTCATTTTGAGCATTACTAAATTCTCTCACCAGCCTTTAACAGTTTTATTCCTCGTAATGTGCGCGTGTGCTAAATTAAAGGACACATGACAATGGATTCTTACGTCTTAATTTAATATCAATCTTTGAGTTAGCATGTCCGTGTTCGCGTTATGCATGTTAAAAAGATAAGATTTAAAATAGACCAACAAGTTGTGGTGGGTTGATATTATGCAAGGATTCAGTTTTTGTTTTATTTTGTATGTGTGACATTCTTTAAATTGTTTGGCCACCTACTTGTTTGTGTAAAATTACTTGCTGATTATCGTATGTTGAGCACGCTAGTAATTACACCACGGTGGCGGTCCTCTTTACTGCAGACAAAACAACTTTAATACTTTAGACTTCAACCAGTGGAACCAACCGCTCAGAATGCATAGTATACCTTATTGAATCGTCTTCTTGTGGGATAAAATATTCGTCAAAAGTTAACTATTTGAATAAATCGATCAATTATTTATTTTGTACAAATATATAACAGGAGCTCAATAAATAAAATAATTGTCTAGTAAGATACGTTAGTAAGGCAGAGACGAACTATTATTTATATAGTATTGTTTTGATCTGAAATGTCAGTAAGACAGTTACTATAAAATGAATTCGGAAATTATTCTGTATAGTTGACCTGACATTTCGTACCTTTTCTTTAATGTTTCTTTAGGGGAATTTTATCTATATATAATTACAATGCTACTTTATCGTTTGTATGCAGTAAAATGGACCTTGCTTGGCGTATGGATGATGAATATTACAGCTACAGTGTTCCAGACCTGTGGGATCAAGCGTTACTCAACTTGTTGAAATTTTTTACGAATAGTTTTACTTTATCTGTAGATACAGAGGAAAAAGACCTTGAACAATACATCAAATTTGAAAAAGCCCATATAACTAACATTATAAGTAAAGCACAGAGAACTTTGTCACTATTTCACAATTCTTTTGATTATATGGACCGAAATATGTAGATAATTATATAAATCAATTATAAGTTCGTTGCTAGAGGATGGAACGTGCTCTCTTTTCTTATGAAGGACATATGTAGACTTGAAGCTTTTTAGCGAAGAGCAAGTAGCTTTGTCAAACATGTAAATCGTCTTAGTTATGAAGATAGGCTTCGTTCATTAGGCCTTCCAACATTGGAGTATAGACGGAAGAGGAACGATATGTTACACGTTTACAGGTTACTTCAGGGCATAGACGATATTCACTGCATGAAATTGTTCACTTTAGTACCAATTAACATCTCCAGTGGTCACAACAGGAAATTTTTCCAAAAACAATGTAGCCAGCGTTTAAATTCTACCATTCGTATAATTGACCAATGGAACAATCTTTCTAACAAAGTGGTATCAGCAACATAAGTGAATACATTTAAATCAGCTCTAAATAGGCAGAACTGGAACACCCATAAGTGTACCAACTCGTGTTTAATACTAGCATGCGCACATCCACATATAGTTTTATGTTTATAAGTTAAATTATTCGCTTTAAATAAGAGAGAGAATCTGCAGCATTGCTCCGGTGGCACAATTGGTTAGCACGCCGTACTTATATATCGAGCATCATTAACTCTCAGCACAGTATGAGGAATACGGAGGTTGTGAGTTCAAGCCTGTCACTAATGAACCGAATGATGATGGGTCTAGAAGCCAAAGGCTTATTCCATGAAGATACAAAGAAAAGCTACAAAGTTACTGTATACGGGTCGAAATGTATAAAAACCTAGTAAATCAATGGGATTGACCAATGCGAAGACAGTTTGTTTTTAAAAGTATTAAGAAATACGAATGAACCTACTTTTTCAAAATCTACAAAAGATGTATTTGTGAAAGGAGCTTGGCAATCTCCATACACATTACTGCATTCAGGACCTATTCGTCACATGGTGTACCATACGCAGCTCTGTGGCTGGTAATTTATGCGAATTTTATATTGGCATATTCGTTTCAACATCCCTCTGAGAGAATTGTATTATATTTGCAGAAATAACACCAGTATAAACATAAATCAAACTCTCGTCATCAAGAATTAAACCATTTGATTAATTGGTGTTAAACACAAACACTAACAAGTTATGTTTAAAACAAATGGGAGGCAAATATAAAAAATATTGCATAATGTAATCAGAAACTACAAAGACTTTATCAAAAACTACAAAGACTTTATCAAAAACTACAAAGACTCTATCAAAAAATACAAAGATTTTATCAAAAACTACACAGACTCTATCAAAAACTACATAGACTTTATCGAAATCTACAAAGACTTTATCAAAAACTACAAAGACTTTATCAAAAACTACAAAGACTTTATCAAAAACTACATAGGCGTTATCAAAATGTACATAGACTTTATTAAAAACTACAAAGACTTTATCAAAAACTACAAAGACTTTATCAAAAACTACATAGACGTTATCAAAATGTGCATAGACTTTATTAAAAACTACAAAGACTTTATCAAAAACTACAAAGACTTTATCAAAAACTACAAAGACTTGGTCAAAAACTACAAAGACTTGGTCAAAAACTACAAAGACTTTATCAAAAACTACAAAGACTTTATCAAAAACTACATAGACGTTATTAAAATGTACATAGACTTTATTAAAAACTACAAAGACTTTATCAAAAACTACAAAGACTTTATCAAAAACTACAAAGACTTGGTCAAAAACTACAAAGACGTTATCAAAAACTAAAAAGACTTTATCAAAAACTACATTGACGTTATCAAAATGTACATAGACTTTATTAAAATCTACAAAGACTTTATCAAAAACTACAACGACTTTATCAAAACCTACAAAGACTCGACCAAAAACTACAAAGACTCGATCAAAAATTACAAAGACTTTATCAAAAACTACAAAGACTTTATCAAAAACTACATAGACGTTATCAAAATGTACATAGACTTTATTAAAAACTACAAAGACTTTATCAAAAACTACAAAGACTTTATCAAAAACTCCAACGACTTTATCAAAAACTACAAAGACTTGATCAAAAACTACAAAGACTTGATAAAAAACTACAAAGTTTTATCAAAAACTACAAAGACTTTATCAAAAACTACATAGACATTATCAAAATGTACATAGACTTTATTAAAAACTACAAAGACTTTATCAAAAACTACAAAGACTTTATCAAAAACTACATAGACGTTATCAAAATGTACATAGACTTTTTTAAAAACTACAAAGACTTTATCAAAAACTACAAAGAGTTTATCAAAAACTACAGCGACTTTATCAAAAACTACAAAGACTTTATCAAAAACTACATAGACGTTATCAAAATGTGCATAGACTTTATTAAAAACTACATAGACTTTATCAAAAACTACAACGACTTTATCAAAAACTACAACTACTTGATCAAAAACTACAAAGACTTTATCAAAAACTACAAAGACTTTATCAAAAACTACATAGACGTTATCAAAATGTACATAGACTTTATTAAAAACTACAAAGACTTTATCAAAAACTACAAAGACTTGATCAAAAACTACAAAGACTTTATCAAAAACTACAAAGATTTATCAAAAACTACAAAGACTTTATCAAATACTACATAGACGTTATCAAAATATACATAGACTTTATTAAAAACTACAAAGACTTTATCAAAAACTACAAAGACTTTATCAAAAACTACATAGACTTTATCAAAATGTGAATAGACTTTATTAAAAACTACAAAGACTTTATCAAAAACTACAAAGACTTTATCAAAAACTACAAAGACTTGGTCAAAAACTACAAAGACTTTATCAAAAACTACAAAGACTTTATCAAAAACTACATAGACGTTATTAAAATGTACATAGACTTTATTAAAAACTACAAAGACTTTATCAAAAACTACAAAGACTTTATCAAAAACTCCAACGACTTTATCAAAAACTACAAAGACTTGATCAAAAACTACAAAGACTTGATAAAAAACTACAAAGTTTTATCAAAAACTACAAAGACTTTATCAAAAACTACATAGACGTTATCAAAATGTACATAGACTTTATTAAAAACTACAAAGACTTTATCAAAAACTACAAAGACTTTATCAAAAACTACATAGACGTTATCAAAATGTACATAGACTTTTTTAAAAACTACAAAGACTTTATCAAAAACTACAAAGAGTTTATCAAAAACTACAGCGACTTTATCAAAAACTACAAAGACTTTATCAAAAACTACATAGACGTTATCAAAATGTGCATAGACTTTATTAAAAACTACATAGACTTTATCAAAAACTACAACGACTTTATCAAAAACTACAACTACTTGATCAAAAACTACAGCGACTTTATCAAAAACTACAAAGACTTTATCAAAAACTACATAGACGTTATCAAAATGTACATAGACTTTATTAAAAACTACAAAGACTTTATCAAAAACTACAAAGACTTGATCAAAAACTACAAAGACTTTATCAAAAACTACAAAGATTTATCAAAAACTACAAAGACTTTATCAAATACTACATAGACGTTATCAAAATATACATAGACTTTATTAAAAACTACAAAGACTTTATCAAAAACTACAAAGACTTTATCAAAAACTACATAGACGTTATCAAAATGTGCATAGACTTTATTAAAAACTACAAAGACTTTATCAAAAACTACAAAGACTTTATCAAAAACTACAAAGACTTGGTCAAAAACTACAAAGACTTTATCAAAAACTACAAAGACTTTATCAAAAACTACATAGACGTTATTAAAATGTACATAGACTTTATTAAAAACTACAAAGACTTTATCAAAAACTACAAAGACTTTATCAAAAACTACAACGACTTTATCAAAAACTACAAAGACTTTATCAAAAACTACAAAGACTTTATCAAAAACTGCAAAGACTTTATGAAAAACTACATTGGCTTCATCAAAAACTACATAGACTTTATCAAAAACTACATAGACTTTATCAAAAACTACATAGACTTTATCAAAAACTACATAGACTTTATAAAAAAAACCCAACAAATTAAAAGTAGGAAATTAATAAACCATGGCTAACAAGAACACACGAACGCAACAAATCAACACACACTTAAAACATAAAAACAAGCAGCACGAACCTTCTGAACAAAGGGGAGGGGGAATATCAGTCATTGAGGGGGAATATCAGTCATTGAGGGGGAATATAAGTCATTGAGGGGGAATATCAGTCATTGAGGGGGAATATCAGTCATTACATCTTCCTCGGTCATTGTCTCTCCGAAATATTCCATATTTTATCATAACTAATTCACGCCAATAAACCCATCCCATCCTTGTGTCTAAGACATCATGTCGGCTTCTTTAATATCTTTAAAGACGTTAACATATTAAGTTTTAAATTCCTCGAAATCTACCTGTCCATAATACATTTAAAAAAATTGTTGTTTGGTCTCAATATCAGTTTAAAACCACGTACAAAGTAAGGATGGAGAAAATTACTTCCCAATAGACCCTTACCAAGGTTTATCATTGCAAATTTATTAAATTTTCCCCAAATGTCTTGTTTTTAATTGTGTTACTTCCTTATATCCTTCCCACACACTCATCCTTTATATCAAAGGTTGAGGTTACCTTATTGCAAAATCTCATTCAGTTGACGATTATAAAACTTAAATATGAATACGATTCTATTATGTATGCCAAAAAAATCATACAACAGCACACGTTCAATAGGAATATCTTTATTCGTATGAAACTTAATCTCATCTTTAATTTTGACAATTTCCAGTTTTTTCCTCAGTAACTAATAATTATTTAATCCCAAATATATATCAACTGTGATGTATTTCTGTCAAGCGAATTAAAATTTAATCTCTTTTAATGTCAGCAAGATCAATTTCCACTTCACTGGAGGTTTGTGTTCCTGCAGGAGATATATCTGTCACGGTGATCTTATTAACAATATTTATTGGTCGCTATCACGCCATCTTCCCTGTATTCAAAGGAAAAAGAAACAAAGAGTGTTAGATTGAACTAGATTTAGTTAAAAATAATTTGTTCAATACGTCTGCGAAATGGTATGTTTTTTAACTACTAGAAGTGCTTTGCGACAGTAGCGTGCTTTTTATCCTTAATATAGCTGTAAATATAGCTTACAATGAATGTGCCAAGCTGATGATTACAGATTAAAATGAATATGAATCGTAATTCTACTTTTTTTTTCTAATATTAATATAATTTCTCGTAAAATGATTGTTCTGACTTGTTAAAACGACTTTAGATAGTCATATTAACTAATCGTGTAGGGGGCCTCGGTGGTCAAGGTAGTTCGTCTACTATTGATCACGTGGTCTGTCAACACTGAGGTTGCGGGTTCGATTCTCACTGCAGTCAGGGTGTACTCGACTCCAATCTTAATTGACAAGGATTGCCAGTTTTCCTACCGCAGGTCGGGGGTTTTCGCCGGGTACTCCGGCTTCCTCCCCCAATAAAACTGGCCGTCATAATATAGCCGAAAAAATTGCTGAAAATGACGTTAAACACCATCAAACAAGAAAACAAACAAACATAATGTACGTTTCTATTTACATATTAGTTCTTGTACGATTCTTAACGTCTTGGTATAAAAAGAGGGATAATCTCGATACAACATGGTATGCACATGTAAGATGTTCAAGGACCTCAAGGGGTCATTAAGATGGCAGGATGAAAAAATAGTCCCAATTTTCTCTTTTGTTTCTGCTTTTGCTTATAACTGCTATTGCTTAAGAGATGGATATTTTGAAAGGTATGGCATTACTGTAGAACAAGAATATATTTTTTCCCGTCAATGTTTTTACAGTGTAATGTGGTACAATGTGACCACAACATTGAAATGAAAGTAGAAAAAACATTCTTAAACTTTAAGGTAAAATTCAGGAAAAAAGTCCGTGGACAATTATACTTTTCTCTCCATTTTTTATGTAATTTAGCATTATAGGTGTAATGCCCCATATATGAAATTTTAAGTGAAAGAAAGATTTTTTTAATAAAAAATTTTGATGTCTCGCCCGTTCGGTTACTTTTGCTCAGGCCATCCAAAAGGATAATGACCTCTCAAGTTCGCAAGTCCTATGTTGGAAAGAAGTTGTCCCCATTCAAGAAACCAAATTGTATATTCATGACGATTAGGAAGGCTGCAGAAAGACAAAATCGTATGCCCATATTTATAGTACCCTTTTTTAAATAAGAATTTCTGGTGTCATGCGTTAATAAGCAATTCATAGTCTCCTTTTTAATATATATGAGTTAAACGATTGTTTGTTAACTTGTTCCTGTATCGCCGAAATATTGCCCGTTTGACATTAAGAATCAATCAATCAATCAAGTAATCATAGCTGTACATTTAATGTAGTACACAACACACTTTTCTTCTGTATCTAACTAAATACAGCTTAGGTTAAAACCTACTCGGCAACTTTTTTATGGATTATAATAAAAAAATATTTACAAGTTCATGACTGTCATATTCGTCATTCTGCCGTAATCCATTGAAATAAAACGACATATTCCTAATAAAAAAATATTCTAGCCTACTATTTGAATTACAAATAATGATTTTGTCAAGTTAACGTCTTTAGTGATAACTATACTATGAGAGGCCGTTCATGTAATTGCGTTATTTCTATCGCGTCACTTTTCTATCGCGTTACTTTTAACAAGTATCGCGATACTTTCAACTTCTATCGCGTTACTTCTTCAAAGTATCGCGATACTTCTTAAAAGTAACACGATACATTTTAAAAGTAACGCGATACTTTTTAAAAGTAACGCGTTACTTTGTTTTTCATTTGTAACGCGATACTTTTCAAAATGCTTTTTGTGTTCAATTTATATTTTTTCCTTTCTCCACCGTTCAGTTGACATTTCTACAATGTCTAATTAAATAATTCCTAGAAGGCCTACTGAAGAAGAAAGAAAAGAAACTGGCCCAGACCTTTAATTTAACATTTCGCTATATTGATGATGTTTTGTCCCTCAAAAATGATAAATTTGGAGACTATTTACATTCAATTTCCTTAGCGAGCTTGAAATTAAGGACACCTCCAATACATCAAAGTCAGCCTCTTACTTAGACCTACTTCTAGAAATAGACTCAGGAAAACTACAAACTAGACTCTACGACAAACTTGATGACTTCAACTTTCCAATTGTCAACTTCCCGTTCATCGACAGCAACATTCCAGCAGCTCCAGCGTATGGTGTGTACATTTCATAACTAATATTTATTCTAGATCCTGCGATAGGTATTCCGATTTTCTAGACTGCTGTTGACTGCTAAACTATTCAAACAGGGGTTTGTTGTACCTAGGTTGATGTTATCTCTACAGAAGTTCTATGGTCGTCACCATGACTTAATTGATCGTTATGGGAAATCAGTGTCTCAAATACGATCTGACATTTTCGCTGAGTCATAGATAGTATTTCCTATTCCTGGATTTGACTTTTCCCTGGACATGACAGTGAGTAACTCGACGGGTGTCTAATAAGAGGCAGGCAATGCTTACTCGTCCGGAGCACCTGAGTGCACCCATGGTTTTTATTGGGTTCAAGTTACTCTCTTTCTGTGTTTTATGTTTTTGGTTTTTGTGTTGTGTTTGTCTATATCCGAATTTGTAACTGTCCCTTGGCTGTTGGCTAATTTTGTTTGGTCGGTTTTCTTTGCTATTTTCTTTTAACACTTTTTCGTAATCATGGCATTGTTTACCAAATCGATTCATACATTACGAACTTCCGGAATTCAATTTTTGACAACTATGCCATGATTACGAATAAAAACAAAAATATCCCGGAATATTTCTCATTTGGACCAAGAAAACTTAATATAATTTTAACCCAATTAAGATGCTCTGCGTCATTCCTAAATAATGACCTATGCAAAGCTAATATTACCACAGACTCTTCCTGTCGTTGTGGCTCTGCAACTGAAAATGCACAACACTACTTTTTTGAATGTCCACTGTATAAGGACTATAGGGAATTGCTAATCAATGATCTCACTTGGTTACCTAATAATATCGCAATGGACCTTAACTTACTAGTTTTTGGTAAGCCAGAGTTAACTATCGACCAAAATAAAACTGTATTTAACCATGTTTATACATTTATAAAACGGTCTAAAAGATTTCTTATAGTTTAAGCACCATCGAAGAACGTTAATCGTAGCTTCGTAATCATCAACACCTATATAGCTATATTTATTTCATATTTTGATACTTAGTGTATTTGTTATTTCTCCTTTTCTTCAACCATATTTGTTCTTATCCATTTTATGTAGCTTATTATTATGATTATGATTATTATTATTATTATTTGCATGCTCATTCGTATAAATATTACATGTAAATATTATATTTTGGAGAGGACTTCATAAGTATGATTTACTTGTGTCCAATCCATTTTGTTATTAACAAATAAAATATGTTTAAACTAAACTTACGAATAAAATGTTAAACTAACGAATTATGTGTTGTAGAATTATCAGTTAAACTTGAAAGACATTAAAAAGTATATAGCAATTTAGGGCGTGAATCCGTCCCGGCTTGTTCCATTACGAGTAATGGGACTTCTTTGTAGCTCCGTCCATAAAAAAAGAAAAAAGGAGCTACATTATTGTAGCTAGGTTTGTAGTAGCTGATTGTAGTACATTGGACAATAAGTTAAAGAGTCTAGAATTGCTTGATAACACACAATGACCTATCGGCAAGGTCAGGCTTCCGTATATAACAACCAAATACAGCTACCCGTGAAGGAGAGTGACAGTTTTGTAAACCTAGTAGTGGAACCCATCTCAAATATTTTTGTGGTTTCTTTAACTTCCATATATTAACTAAAGACACTCAGAACATTGAGGGTTGTATTGAAAGGACGTCATTAATACATGTATACGTTAAACTAAAGGACCTAGCTTCTGCTGTATTTTTGTCTTTGATAAGACGTTAAAGAAATTAAGTTACTAACAATACCGGAACAAATCGGCAAGAAATGGGGCACATGAGGTGTTTATTAATCATTGGGTTGTCTCTCTTAGAACTATAGTGTAAAAGTTTCTTATCAAACAGTGTTGGCCATAGTCTTTCCATATTTTTATAAACAAGTGGAAAGATACATTTATGTTAATCATTTTTTCATCATAACAATTAATTTCCGATATTTTAAGAAACAAGGTAGCTGAGGTTGAGGGTGAGGACGGTGCTGAAATCTTTAAGAACATTTGCTCTACACATTTGGAAATTTCTGAGCCAGAAATGGTCGTATCTGCTTTCCGTATGGGAAAGGAGGATTCTGGTAGGAAGCAGGATAGAGCCCCACGCATATCACGGCCACGTCCTATCGTTGTTAGTTTTCAAACGCGATAACAAAGAGACAAAGAGCGTAGAAGTTCCCGGAAGTTGAAGGATAGCCCGATTTCAATTTCAGATCATTACCCAAAAAGTGTTTATGATAAGCGTAAACTTTGTTTCCTCACTATAAAAAGGCTAAGAATGAAGGTAAAAGGGCTTCCTTGGTGCGGGACAAACTTTACGTAAACGGGAAGGAAATTTGCACGAACAGCATTGTAAAGGACAGGGGTAATGAAGCTTCGCGGGCACCGCTAGACGCTCAACCAGTACCAGGGGTTGCGAGCACCCGAAAGACGACCGAAGCAAGCGGGTAAAGATAGGTCTAATGGTTCTAGGTTTGATTAATTAGCAGAGGAAAATGATATGGCATAGGACTCATCGAGAAGTAATACTTGTATTAAGTACTTGTATTGGAACATTAATGGGGGTTAAAAGCCAAATGATAAAAATTTTACAGAGCATTTGATAGAGTATGATGTTATTATTCTTTCTGAATGTTGGATAGAGAAAAATTTCACTGATTTAGTTGATTGTTATATTTAAGTAAATTCCCTTACTGAAAAGTAAACATAAACAAGGGGGTGGAATGTATATTATGATTAAAAATTGTTTATCAGAATATATTAAAATTGTTGAGATAATTAATTGTACTATTGTTTGGTTAAAAAAATCAAGAGACATTAATACTGATGGTCTTGACTACTTTGTAGGTTGTATTTATTTGCCTCCTTCTAATTCTGTGTATTATAAAATGTATGATTGTGACTTGCTTTTTTATTTACAATTGGCTTTTGAAAAATATTCCTCAAATGCATCTAAGGTATTTCTGCTCGGTGACCTGAACGCCATGCAGGACTGCTATAGGTAATGATTTTATAAACCATGATAAAGTCTGTAGGGCTGTTTTTGACAATTTTTTGGTTATATCAGCGATTTATCGTTACCGGTTAGAAAAAATCCTGACCCAGTTATCAACAATTTTGGAACAAGGCTTCTAAACATGTGTATGAGCACTGGACTTCGTACTTTAAATGACCGTCACAAGGATGCATGGAAATGCGTCGGATTTTTCGTTTTGTAGATTGTTGATTATTTAATTATATCCTTTGAACAATCTGAACAGTTTGATTTTTTTTTTATGTAAAGTTTGCGACTTTAGTGTATACAGTGACTAGGCGCCGTTGCATGTTGCGTTGAAATGCAAATGCTACAGAAAGCGGACGAATAATGGTTTGTATTACGCCAGTGGAACAACTTTCGAGCGCTGTTGTTGGAATGACGAATTTAAGGATTCGTGTTCTAAATAGTGGAATACTTAGTCAACTTATATATATTGAAATCAAATACACACAGGACGGTATAGACAAGTATGTGGACAGATTTGTACAACAATTGTCAAATATAATTTCGCCATTTGTCATTTGTTCGAGTTTCGGAACGTACCAGTAGTAACCAATATTTTGTGCAGTCACAACTCCGAAAAAAGATGATAAACCGTGGTTCAATGGTGAATGTAAGAGACTTGTGTATTTATATCACTGTGCGTTAGGTAAAATCAGTAGACACTCATAGGGAACTTATTGTGGCCAAACGACGTCACAAAGTTTTGGAATATAGGCTAAACGTGAAGAAGGTGATATGATTGAACAAAAAAACTAATCCTAAAAAGTTTTAAAATTTCTTTCGAGGAAAGCGTCCCGCTAAAGCATCGGCCACCTTATCGGACTTTCATGAACACTTTAGAAACTTGATGTCAAATTTTGATTATTTTGAACATGAAAACGTAATTTACAATGATACCGTTGTATACGAAGAATTAGACAGTAACATTACTCAAGAAAGAGTTTTGAAGGTTATTTATAATTTGAAGCGTGGAAAAAGCCATGGGATTGATGGTGTTCTTAATGAACTATTAATCGAATGTAAAAATGTAAAACAGCTGTAAAGAATGAGCAAGGAAAGATACTAGCAGGAGATGAAGAGAAGCTGAAAAGATGGAAAGAGCATTTTGAGAAAGTGTTAAATAGAGACAATCCTAACAGTTGATGTCATTATTCCACCGGCTGTAGAAATACTAGATATTGATATTGAACCACCTTGTCTACAAGAAGTTCAATCCGCCATAAAAACTCTAAAAAATAATAAAGCACCAGGTCAAGATGGAATTCAAGCTGAGTTACTTAAATGTGAAGTAAACATCTGTACTCACTAACATTTTGAATAACATCTGGGACTCAGAAGAAACACCCAATGACTGGAAGATGGGTCTTATCACCAAAATACCTAAGAAAGGCGACCTATCCGACTGCAATAATTGGAGAGGAATAATGCTGCTCTCTGTTACCAGTAAAGTCATGAGCAAAATTATTTTTAACAGAATAGTCAGTGAAGTGGATGCATGTCTACGAAAAAATCAGGCTAGTTTTAGAAAGGGAAGATCCTGTAGTGATCAGATATTTTCACTTCGGCAGATAATAGAACAAAGTAATGAGTGGACCAACACACTCTATACCTACTTTATAGATTTTCAGAAAGCATTTGACAGTGTAGACAGAAACTCTCTTTGTAAAATTTTAAGGCATTATGGAATTCCATCTAAAATTATCAACATCATCAAACTATTATATACAGATTTTTAGAGCCAAAGTCATCTGCGGTACTGAACTTTCACCAGAATTAGAAATTAGAACAGGAGTTAAACAAGGCTGCCTTCTTTCACCACTGCTTTTCTCCATGTGTGTGGACTGGCTTATGAAGGAGACCACAAAAACGCTAATAGAGGCCTACAGTGGACTTTCACCGAACGTCTAGAAGACCTTGACTTCGCTGATGATATTGTTCTGCTTTCCCAGCGCCTAACTGACATACAAACTAAAACTAACATAATGGAAGAAACAGGAAAACAACTTGGGCTCTACATCAACACAGAAAAAACAAAAGTCATGAGAATGAACACTGAAAAATTAGATCCTATTTCAATAGACAACAAGACAGTTGAGGATGTAGATGACTTTATATATTTGGGAAGCAAGATAACCAAAGATGGCAATTCAGAGGTTGATGTCCATCACCGCCTGTCAAAAACCAGAGGAGTCTTTGCAAGCCTGAAAAAAATCTGGAACTCCTCACATATCAAATTACATGCTAAAATAAAGATCTTCAAAAGCAATGTAATATCAGTTCTTCTGTATGGTTCTGAATCCTGGAAAGTAACAAAAACCATCTGCAGTAAACTTGATGTTTTCCAGCGAAGATATTTGAGAAGAATCTTGAAAGTTTTCTGGCCAAAAAAAAATATCTAACAGATAACTTTACAACAGAACCAATACAACACCAGTATCAGAAGAAATTATGAAAAGAAGGTGGCGCTGGATAGGCCATGTTCTAAGAATGGAGCCAACATCTATACCACATGTTGCACTGAGATGGACACCAGCAGGCAAGAGGAAAAGAGGACGCCCAAAAGAAACATGGAGAAGATCAATAGAGAGAGAAATAAAAGAACAAGAACGGACTTGGGACAGCTAAAGACATGGGCTCAAGATAGAGCATACTGGAGGTCTCTGGTGGAAGCCTTATGCGCAAGCCAGCGCGAAGAGGACTAATGTAATGTAATGTAAAAAAAAAATTCCTTTTTTGGAAGAAATGTTTAACCGAATATAGACTTGCGGACACTTTCCTAAATCCTTGTCTACTGCTTTAATTTTTCCTGTTTTTAAAAAGGGCGATCCTATGCAACCTTCAAATTATCATGGAATTAGCTTAGTAAGCAACTTAGCAAAGGTATTTACTTCTATTCTTAATTAAAGGCTGTTAAACTGGTCAGATGCTAACGACATTATAACTGATGCACAATTTGGATTTCGTCCCGGATGTTCTACCATTGATGCTGTTTTCTGCTTGCAGTCTCTTGTTCAAAGACATTTTGTAACGAAAACGTTTATATTGCTGTTTTGTAGACTACAAACAAGCGTTTGATTCTGTCTCAAGAGTGAATCTGTGGTTGAAGTTGTCAAAAATAGGAATAACAGGAAAATTTTTATCAGTTATTAGGGCCAAGTATTCTTATGTAAAAGCATGTGTTAGAGTTGATGGTTTTTATTCTGAACAGTTTAAGTGTTCAGCGGGTTTAATGCAAGGGAAGTCCTTTCTGCCATATTATTTTCTCTGTATGTTAATGATTTTGAGATGGATTTTTCGAATAATGGCAATGTACCGTATGAGGTAAAGGATTTATCACTCTTTTTATTAATGTATGCAGATGACATTATTTTATTCTCTTAAAGTGTAAAAGGACTTCAAGAGTTATTAGATACACTTTTGTCGTATACCCCGCAATGGGGATTAACTGTAAATATAGAAAAAAAACCAAAAAATATGGTGTTTAGAAATGGAGAAAGAATTAAAGAAGATAAAATATGATATTTTGATGGAAATGTTGTACAAGTTGTAGACGAATTTTGTTACTTAGGTGTTATGCTTAATGATAATGGAAAGTTAGCCAAAGCACATAAACATGCATGTGAAAAAGGTAGATAAACTTTATTTGCCTTGAAATCAAAGGTGCATTTTCTGAACTTAAATGTAATTAAATATCTGAAGTTATTTGCCACATATATTTGTAGTGTTCTGTGTTGTGGAGCTGAAATCTGGGGGTTTCAGAAAGCCCAAAATGTTGAAAAAGTGCATTTAGATTTTTGTAAAAGTCTTTTAGGTGTCAAGCAATGTACCACAAATGTGATGGTCTATTATGAACATGGACGATATCCCATGATATACCAGAGAATGTTCAACATAATAAAATATTGGTTAAAAATTGTGTTGTCCAAAAATTGTATTTTAAAAAACTGCTATCGTTATCAGTTAGAAAATTTGATTGAAAATAAAGCAAGTTGGGTCCACCAGCTTCGGTAGTTCTTATTCCATTTAGGTTTGAAGGATTTTTGGTTTAATCAGGATTATTTAGATCTTAATAAAGGTACTGTGTTTATAAAAGAAAGAATATATGATCAAGCTAAACAACATTTGTCTGAATCATTGAATAGTTCACCAAAATGTTACTTGTATAAAATACTTTTAGTAATATTTGCATTCAAAAGTATCTAACCAAACATGTTTGTTATAAAAAACTATCTTATTAAGTTATGAATGGCATCACATACTTTGTTGAAACTGGTCGTTACAGTGGTATAGAAAGAGCCAATAGAAAGTGTTGTAGAAGATGAATTTCATTTCATTTTACAGTGTTCATGCTATTTGGATTTAAGAAGACATTTTATAAAGCCTTATTATTATAAAAGACCATCTTCCTTCAAACTTGTACAGTTATTGAGTAATGAAAGGATATGCGCAATATATGTACATTTTTATTCCATGCATTCAGTCTAAGATCTACATTGGGTGTGTTGTCGATGGTGAGCGCTAATGGCAGCTCCCATTAACGAGTGACATAAAATTGAGATTGTAGTGTTGTTACAGATTGTAGACTCATGAATTTTGCTACTATTATTTCTCTTGGAATTTACAATAAGTAACTATTAACATTTTTTAGTGTTGTTCTGTGGAAAAGGAATATTAGATTGTTTACATTGACGTTCATACAACAAAGGATTAATCAACCATGAATTCTATACTCACAACATGTAAACAGGTAACATTTAATTATGTGAAATACAGTACTTGTACCGCACAATATACCAAATACGCATGCTATGGTCCATCTATTACAGACTCTTTCAAACGAACTAGACGGGGCACAAAGGCCGGTCGCAATCATTTTCGGCCCATATCTACAGTAATTAGGCCTTTTCAGTCCATTTCTAGAAACGAAACAGCTGGTGTTGATTTCCGAAATTTGACTCTAATAAAAACTAAAACACTGCCGGAAAATGTCAACCAGTCTATATCTGTTATCATCAGAGAACGCAACACTACACCAAAAACATCTGTCGGTGTATGCCATTCCAACCTTAAACGTATTCCCAAACGAATTAACAATTGTACATCTATGAATTTAGTTACCTTAAACTGTCGATCTGTTAAAAACAAGACTCATGCACTAGACGACTTCATTACATCTAATGACATAGACATTTTAGCCATCACAGAAACGTGGCTTGGGACTGATGTGGACAAAGCCGTAATATCCGAAATGCTCCCAGACGGATACAATATCCAACATGTTTCAAGAAACAACCAGAAATGTGGCGGCGTTGCAATGATTCTCAAAGACAATATCACATGCAAGTCTCCGTCCAATCTTGGAGTGTTCTCGCACTTTGAGTATATCGACAAACTGATTTGCATCAACGATATTCGATTTAGACTTATTGTTGTTTATAGACCCCCGCCGTCAAATCGAAATGGGCTCCGAAATGCTACATTCTTTAATGAATGGTCACAGTTCTTAAATAGTGTTTCGTCGACAACGGAGGAGTTATTATTGACAGGGGATTTCAACTTCCATGTGGATGACCAAAACGACAAAGATGCAAAAACTTTTCTAAGTATCCTAGATGACCACGGGCTCGAACAACATGCCAAGGGTATGACTCATGTGAAAGGTCACACTCTTGATTTAGTGATTACCAAAGTCGGTAGTAATGTCCTGTCGGATACCCCGAGAGTTTTTGATCCTAGTCTGTTTGATAACAAGGGCCAGGCATCAGGTGACCATCTTGCTCTGAAATCATATCTGGCCTTGTCGAAACCAGCGAAACAGAGACGTTCTATAAAATATCGTAAAACTGGAGATATAGATATAACCAGCTTTATCCAAGATATAGAAAATTCCAACTTGTTAACTGAACCGGTTGGTGACGTTACTCAGTTAGCGGATATTTATTCGTCTGAACTTGAGTCCATACTTGATCAACATGCGCCAGTACAAACGAAAATAATAAGAGTTCGACCTAATACTGAATGGTACTCTGCCGACTTACGAGTTGCTAAACAAGACAGTCGAAAAGCAGAAAGATTGATGCTCAAGACCGGGTTGACCGTCCATAAAGAAATATATAGAAACAAACGGAATACAGTGAGTAAACTCATTCTGAAATCGAAACAGGATTACTATTCGTCCAAAATAGAAGCTTGTGGCGACGATCACAAAAAACTCTACAAACTCACCAACAACTTGATGGGCAACAAGAACGAGACAGTGTTACCGTCGCACAACAATTTGAGCCAGTTGTCCAATAGATTTGCTGATTTTTTCTGTGATAAAATTGAAACTATCAGAAATTCATTGACTTTCGATAATCAGTCTAACGTAAAAGCCGATCCATTACGTGCTGATATTGAGTTTAGTGGAAAACAGCTTCAAAACTTTGATCCGGTGTCAACCGACGAAGTTCGCAATATCATAATTAAAGCTGCCTCTAAGTCATGTGAACTTGATCCCGTTCCTACAAGTCTTCTCAAATCGTGTCTCGAACCCCTGGTGCCGATTATCACCAATATCATTACGACATCTTTAAGCGAATCCTGTGTGCCTGATTCCTTCAAAAAGGCACTTGTGCGTCCTTTAATTAAGAAACGTGGTTTGGACCCAGAATCCTTGAAAAACTACCGGCCAGTGTCGAATTTACCGTTTATATCTAAAGTATTAGAAAAAGTTGTTTCCGCTCAATTGCAACACCACTTAGACTCCAACGACCTACATGACACTGTTCAATCCGCATATCGAACGAATCACTCTACGGAAACAGCATTGCTAAAGGTGCACCACGATATCGTTACAGCTTTAGATGAAAACAAGTGCGCAGTATTGGTAATGCTTGACCTTTCTGCGGCGTTCGACGTAATTGACCATTCTATCCTTTTTCAACGGCTACAATATTCATATGGTATATCTGGAAATGCACTCATGTGGTTAAAATCCTACCTATGTAAAAGAACTCAGTCCGTTACAATTGATGGCGTGCAATCTAACAGTCTACAACTTAAGTATGGTGTACCTCAGGGATCGGTGTTGGGACCCAGGATCTACTGTATGTTCGCAAAGCCCATAGGCGAGATATGCAAGCGACATCGCATGAGCTACCACTGTTATGCGAATGACACACAAGCATACCAGGTCATCAAACCTATAGACAACTGGGACGCTGTTGCGGAACATTTTGAAGCTTGTTTAAAAGACATAAGTTTGTGGATGCAATCGAATTTGTTAAAGTTAAACCAAGACAAAACCGAGCTAATTATATTTGTACCAAAACAACGTCCGAATGTTTTCTCCGAGTGTGCTCTTAAATTCAATGATTGTGTTGTACAAGATGCCGAATTCGTCAAAAATCTTGGCATGTATTTCGATAAAACAATGTCTATGGCAAAGCAGGTGTGTGAAATTTCGAAATCATGTTACTTCCACATCAGGAATATAGGACGAATAAGACCTTTTATAAGTACTGATGCGTGTAAGACACTAGTTTCATCATTAATAACATCTCGTCTGGATTATGGCAATGTTTTACTTTACGGCATAAATGACTGTTATCTGGATAAATTACAACGGGTCCAGAATACGGCTGCACGATTAATTACAAGAACACATCGGTATGAACATATTACACCAGTTCTAGTCTCTCTGCATTGGCTGCCTGTGAAATTTCGACCTCTATACAAGATCTTGACTTTCACACACAAGGCTATCTATGGTCATGCCCCGCACTACATCAAAGAACTTGTGAAACGCCATCGACCACCCAGAACATTACGTTCGCAAACAAACATTAGACTTGAGCAGCCAAAATGTCGAACCAAAACTTATGGTGAACGCAGATTCGATGTATCCGCAGCAAGAGCATGGAACAATTTACCATGTAGTTTACAAAATACCCAGTCATTCGAACTTTTTAAGAAACATTTAAAAACTCATTTGTTCAGATTGGCGTACTCATAACATTTTTACTGGTTTCTTTTAGTGCTATTGACATAGGACATTATTATGTATTATTGCTAAATTATTGTTTCAAACTGTGATACACAATTTTAATCTTTAAGTTTAATTCCTTTATGGCGTTTCAATATACTGGAATATCTACTTACAATTTTGAGTTGGTTACTTACTGCAAAATTTATTTATTTTATCTTTTTAATTCATTTTAACAGGGATGTCCAAAACAAGGTTTATTTAATCCCTGATTTTAATAGATTTTTATAAAATTTATTTTTATTTCATTTAATTTAATTTTTATGTATTTTTGTATTGTAACACTGTATATATTATGTATGTAAAGCGCCTAGAGTAATTGTCATTAGTTTGGCGCTATATAAGCCTTGTTAATAATAATAATAATAATAATTAATAATTGTTGAATGTATAATATCTTACCAAATCTGCATTATTTTCTCTGATGTGTAATATTATTGATTGTAAGCTCTGCTTTATGTACCGATGAGCCTTGTAGCTCAAAGTAATAAAATGAATTGAATCGACCTTATGCCGATCTGTATTGGCCTGATTGTTTTGGCATTGTTTATTAATTAAATTGTCATAACGTAATTATTTTGAGTTAGCCTAGTTATTGGTTCAAGGCTTGCTGTATTTGCCTGAGACATTGGCAATAATTAACCCGACATTCAATATGAACACTAATCACACAACAGGCCATCAGGAAAAATCAGGTCTAAATTTTCATGAAACTAGCAACACAAGGCTAAGATTATACCTTTAAACGAACACATTTGCATCCTTTTAATAAACAAATAGAAATTTTGACACACAAAACTGGACATACATGCAAGTTAACAGATCAATGCAAAATGTATCAAATGTATTTCATTACATAAATACTTCATAGCATTCTCTACAAACTAATAGCAGCTCACTAACTCGTGCGCTATAATTTAAAAGTAATACTTTTCATTAAACTTACATTCACACCAAAAGTAATTGTTATATGCAATAGTTATTTTTTGGTGGCCGGGTTAGTCGTCTACTATTGCATTGAGTCCTCGTTAAGGTAATTCGTCTACTATAGGTCACGTGGTATGTCAACGCTGATGCTGTGGGTTCGAGTCTCACTGCGGGCAGTGTGTATAATTGACAACGGTTGCCAGTTTTCCTACCTAGGGTCGGGATTCTCTCCGGGTACTTCTTCCTCTCCAATACAATTTCACGCCATGATATCTGAAAAATTCTGAAAATGGCGTTAAACGTCAGTCAAAGAAACAAAAAACTATTGTACTATTGTCAACACTAAGATTGAAGGTTGAGTCAAATTGTATGCTTGACTTAATTGGAAAGGATTGTCTGTTTAGTTACCTGTAACAGGCTTCCTCCTCCAATTCCAGGTAGAAATGTGTTTTCTTCACATTTTTACATAAACGAATATTGATAATATAAACATGTAGACGATACGTTTTACTTTAAGATTAAAGACAGTGTTGAATGTTCTTAAGGTTGCAAGTATTATTATGTATTTACGTCGAACCGGTTTTCTGAGTATGTGTTGACCGAGCTATTTGACGTTTTTGCATTTAGTTGTATTGTTTTTTTTTCTTGTAAAATTATTGTTAGTATTGCTATTATTAATACATGTAGTAGTATTTATATTACTACCGTATGTTCAAAATATTAACAAGTCATCACAAAAAAAATCTATCAAAGATAGCATAATCGTCATAATAATTTGTTAAAATATTACTCAAATTTCCATTTGTGGTGTAAATAACTAAATTCTTGTAATAATTATATAGTAAAGAGCTGGTTTGAATTTCATCATTATAAAAACAAGAGAGGTTTTCGTTTTCACTATCGCATGAATATTAACCAGCGTTCTGTGCATTAACATGTACGTATGATTGGTGTTCATAGTCGTATTTTACTTAGCCTATGTATAGAAATAGAACTTCATCTGTTTGCGTAGGGTATTGTAGCGCATTATGTTTAAATCATAAGAATATAAGTATGAGATAAAAAGGTTCTTAAATACTTTTTGAATAAAAATTCGGTAAATCTTCCACTAATGAATGATAAAAATGTAATGTTTTTTTGTTAAAAGAGTGCAGCAGAACGGTCAAAAAGACATTAAATAAAAATGTCGTCAGGAGTGGAAGATCACGGGGTTTTCCCAAAAGTGCACGACAGTACATATGTGTTCTGTAAACCAACAACTTCCACATCGCGATACCCTAAGACTCTTCATGGTTTAATATGCGACATACAATCAGGACGCCATAAACAAGAGCTTTGTTATGCTGCCATCACGTTTTTATTTGTGACGTTTTGATGGGTTGACGCAACGAGTGCAGATAAGTGCGAGAGCTCCGCCGTACCAAATATTCACGGAATTATGCCAAATCTATGCTTCCACCTCATTTGTTATGGTCCACTTATCACCGCTGATCTCACAAATAATTGCAATTTGTGTTCTGTTTAAAAATAAACCCGAAATATTGATAACAGGACTTAAACTGCCAATTATTCAATCGTATTTGTATCGAAATCATTTACAAGATAATATGTGCTACAAAGGATTGTTTGGTAACGTCAAAGCTATATAATTGTATCATCTCTGGTTTATGGAAATATTATCAACATTATTTCTGGGACCAATCTATGTGTTTCCTAGTTGTTCAACCACGGAGCTACCCACATAGTCCTTAGGTATCGGATAGGTTCGTAAGTAATAATACAGAAAGTCTTACTGCGGACCACTAGTTAACTTTTAGAGTGCCACTCTCCCTGCACGATAAAGACCACTTTCGTGAAAGTTTGCTCATTGACTAAATCTGCCGTCCCTACTTACGTTTTCTAGTGGCAGTCAGAGTTGTGATCCAGTTAGTCCATCAATATTTCTTTATGATTGAAAACATAGTTCTGAATAAAGCTGCAAATGTGCCCACTGGATGTTAAGCAAACATTTTATCAACACTATTTTTATTATATATATGTAAAATATACGGTTGTGTATGGTGTACGGAATCTAACTGATTCGTTACAAATACTCCTTCTATAAGAAATATCGCCTGAATATAGCTGAAATATTGCTGCTCGGGCGTTAAACACCATTAATCAATCAATCAATCTATAAGAAATACAAAATTTTGCATGTATGTGTGGAGAAACAGTTTCTGTGACGTCAGTTGTCTCAAATACTTGGAATATTTGAACACTCTGTTATTTGTTAAAACTCACAATCTTTAAGCAGTAATCACCTAGGATCTTCACCTTAGTTATCTAAGAGCATAGTTATAATAAATGTCACAGGTTTAATGTTGGAAGCGGGTTTTTATGCAGAAATACCAATTTCCATGCTACAGTTCCATCCCATCCTTTTACAAATGCTGTTATCATTATCGCCGACAAGTAGGGTGGCGATATATTTGTATTCACTTTCGTTGCTGAGGATGGATCAAGGTAAACAATTTTGAAGTATACTGAGTTACCATTTAATAAATAGAATTTTGCAAAAAAAAAAGTCAATCATTCAAGCTGAGCAAATAATTAAGACAAAATATAACGTTGGACTGCAAGTATGATTGGGTGATGTTAAATGTTCATGCAATGATAAATATTTTTGGTATTCTCTTTATGAGAGTTAATATTAGAGGGAGACCATTTTTTCTGCTACTTTATCTTCGGTGATAGGGAGGAACCCGCAGTACATGGAGGAAAAACCCCGACCTTCGGACCTAGGAAATTTTTTTCATTGAGACATATGCAAAAAGAAAAAAAACATATTCAAAGTTCGGAACAATTATGTAATATACAGCCTCCAAGCCAAGCGTGTTAAGTGCATCGTATGACACTATTGGGTCTAAAACACATGCTGTTCATGTATGAATTGAACAAAATTTTGACTCATTACAACATTATAGAACTGTACACAACATAAAATAAATTAATTGGCAAGGATTGCCAGTTTTAAAACCAAAGGTCGGGGATTCTCCGTCTTCCTCAACCAATAAAAACTGCATGAATGTCATGATATAGCTGAAAAATTGCTCAAATTGGGTTTAAGCAACAATTAAACAAACAAACATAAACTAACTTCTGTAACATAGATAAAGAATGTTTTAAATGTGTCCGTAAAATTATTATCATACAGACAATCATAGAATGATTCGACGGCGAATTGCTGCTTTGCATCATAATTTTTCTAGTATGAAATTACAACCACCTTTTAAAAATTATACTGAAGATACGACAAGTGTTTCGTGACAAGTTTTGGGTACTTCGAGGTCGGCAACACATTTTGTTTACCGAGTTATTTCCCAAAACACCAAACAAAAGAAGTCAATACTCATGTTTTGAAACTCACGTGAAACAGTTTGCATTATTTGCATTTACAATTATTGAGGGAAACGAATTTTTGCAAACACATGGTTTAAGAAATAACGCCATTAAAAAAGCATGTTTAGTATATGCTAATGATGCTAGGTTTCATAAGAATTTTCCCTTAGGAAAGACACAAACGCACGTAACGCAACGTTACAATCGCACATGATCAAATAATGTTTAAAACTACCACAAAATTACCTTGTTTATTGCTATGTTTAGTAAGAATCTAGAATTAGAATGGGCATAACACTATTGCACTAGCGCATCTGATTAAGACATCAAATATCGCGTGTAAACTTATATATATCTCACAGTGATTTTACGAATGTCATATGTGTTCTAATAAAGTGACGTTTCCTAATGATCTTAGCTAACAGATTCTGCTGGGACTGGATTTCACCTTGGGGTACGTTTTAATGAAATAAATTATCTTGGGAACTATCAATCAATATTTCAAGCTTAGAAAAGTGGTTGAGATCTTATTAAGTTTTTAAACCAGGATAAATTAACCAAGAATTGTTTATTAGTAAATTGGCGCGTGTTTCTTATCAAACCAATCAAAATTATGTGAATAATGTTATTTGTAAAAAAAACGCTAAGCAATAGTTTGGATCTTTTTAATGAAATTCGTAAATCTGTTTTGAAACCAACCAGAAAAAAATATTTGACGTGCAGCTGTAAAGAATGCTGTATAAGGATATCAGATCATTATATGATGGCAAACGTCCAGTTCTGTGTTTAGCTCTAGGACGACCAGTACTCAGTGTAAAATAAATGAGCTCATTAGTTACAGATATCGATACCATCATATTTTTACATGGCATTAAAAAAAATATGTATTATTAGCCCTAGGTTTAATATTGACAAAACAGCCGCAGTTTTGATGGCCTATATCAACCGAGGGCTAATATTGCATATCAAAAATGTCATGTAATGGTCTTTTTATCATATGCTTCCGCCGGGAGAAAATAAAATAGACTGGGATATGTAGAAATCTTATCCAGTTTTGGGGCCGGCTCTGTGCTCCAAATTAGTTTCGATCCAACTGGATAATATTTTCAGATCACTCATGGATTTTCTTTTTGTAATCAAGCTTTTCATTGACTCAATATTATTCGAAGTTTTGTCTAGCTCCAAGATTCATTCTTATGATACATGTCTGCATTATCGTTAGACGCCATCATTTGTAAACAATTTGCGATTGCATGCGTACGGTATGCTTACAGAAAAAATGTTTAATAACTTTGAAAGTAATTAATTACATTTTGATATCGGCCAATCAGGAGAAATATCAATTTTTGGACATTTTATCATACAGTAAAAACAAGCTATTTACAAGTATGATATTTACAAGAGCAACAAGACAACGTGACTAGCACTCGGTAGTCTCCCGACTAGAAACATAATAAAATTTCTTATCAATAGAGTAAACAGGGCAGACTTGATGTCCTCACCTTAAGCGACTCTTTTTTTTTTAAAGGTGTTTAAGTCCTGCATTGTTTTGATGACAAAATTCTTGTTGTAGTTTCATGTTTTTACTTTAAAGCAATTTTAATGATAGTATGAAAATATTTCTTCAATATTGTGTCTTTTTCTGTTGTAATGTGTACTACGTGTAACTGTAGCTTGAATTATAACTTTAAATTACTGATGGATTCAATAGAGGACTATGCCAGAATATAGGAAAAGCAAGAAGACCTTGTTTGAGAGTGTACATGAAAGAGCCTTGAGGTCATTGATTAAATAAGAATACGTCTTTAAAAAAGGTCTATGAGTACTGAAGCATCATCAATCTTCAGCAATCCTAATTCTATTAAACTTTGTCAGACATTTATGACAAATATGTTATTGTGACAGCAGGTAAGGCTTCTAACGCCATTATTTTATTTTGGACAAAAACACTATCTAGAGTTTAAATTAATGCGTTGTGCATGGCATGGACAGTTCACTTGGCAATACTACTTACACTTTCACTTCGCTTTCAAATGAGGAGATTCTTGAAAATCACAAATCTGTGTGGGAATTATTTCGTCTCAAAATCAAAGTAGAAGATGGTGATCTCACCTTCTTGTATTGGATACCAACATTTCACAAAAATCCATACAAACAGCGTTTCATAGCGAGATCGTCTAAGTGTTCCACCAAAACATTATCCAACTCCGGACCACTATTTTCACAACAATAAAAACAGGACTTAAAAAATACAGTGATATTTTCTACTCTAAGAGTGGCATAAATGAAATCTGAATATTAAACAATTCAAAAGAACCGATAGACATCTTGAGGTCTGTATCTCTTTTACAATGTAATAGCTTTAAAACATTTCATTTGTTGGCACTCTACACGGCCATCTCTCATAAGCATCTTAATACCAGACTTAAAGATCTTATTAAACGCTGCATTTTCAAGAAAATCTGAAAGAGACGATATAAATACATGGACTTTAGCCAAGACAGAACTTACTTCGCCATCCATGACTCTAAAATCAAATACTAAATATACTGAAGACCAAATCTGTCATTTGTTAGATTTTCTGATTGACAATATATACAGAACTTACTTCGCCATCAATGACTCTAAAATCAAATACTAAATATACTGAAGACCAAATCTGTCCTTTGTTAGATTTTCTGATTGATAATATATTCGTCATGTTTGGAGGACATGCTTTTAACAGACTGTTGGTATTCCAATGGGTACTAATTGCGCAGACCTTTAATTTAACATTCCGCTATATCGAAGATGTTTTGTCTCTCAACAATGATAAATTTGGTGACTATTTACATTGAATTTACCCTAGCGAGCTTAAAGACACCACCAATACACCAAGGTCAGCCTCTTACTTCTAGAAATAGACTAAAAAACTACAAACTAGGCTCTACGACAAACGTGGTGACTTCAACTTTCCCGTTCATCGACAGCAACATTCCAGCAGCTCCAGCGAATAGTGTGTACAGTTCGCAACTTATACGTTTTTCTAGATCCTGCGATTGGTATTACGATTTTCTAGACCGATCACTGCTGTTGACTACTAAACTACGCAAACAAGTATTTGTTGTACCTAGGGTGATGTTATCTCTGCAGAAGTTTTATGCTCGTCATTATGACTTGAGTGATCGTTATGGGAAATCAATCTCTCAAATACGATCGGACATTTTCGCTGAGGCATAGGCACTGATTACTCGTAAGGAGCACCTGAGGCACCCATGATTTTTATTGGGTTCCGGTTACTCTCTTTCTGTTTTTGTGTTGCACTGTGTATGTTTGTTTATAACCGGATTTGTAACTGTCCCTTGACTTTTGGCTCTTGTTGTTCTTTCGGGTTTCTTTGCTTTTGTTTTACAAGTAGTAGTCAATGCAAAATCGTTGATATAACACTTGGATGTCCTAAAGCTTTGAAAGATTTTATCGGTAGAAATAACTTTGTGTAATCCCTTTATCTTTTTTCCTAAATACGAACTACACAATCAAGCTATTTCGACAGCTGACAACACCTTTTTCTGCGTTTTAGGTTTGTTAGAATGATAGTATTTTTTGTATATATATAAGAAAATTAAAATCCCTTTTGTGATGAATAAGATTGAGAGGCAGTCGAGATCTAATAATAAAGAAGGGGATTATCATTTTCTTACAGACTTAGAGCATTGTAAAGTGGCTGATACTATCTGTTGTTTATAGAGCTGGTTATTGAATAAATTAATCTTCAGGTTGTTATTAATACATTGATGTATGTTTGCAAATTAAATCCATTCAAAATATGTAAATACTAATATTGTATGCAACAGAAACTATAATTAAAAATCTAGATCTATTTTATGAATTTGAAAATGCACTCAGAAAACTGACTTTACATGCAAGAGAAAACAATACTGGATATAGAGATAACGACAATGCTCAACGATTGTTTGAAATCTGTGGATTTTTATAGAGCCACCTACATAAGCAGAACTTTGCAGTCCTCATAACAAAAACAGAATTGAACGTATAATAAATGGAAGAAAACAGGGATTGATAATTATGACTAAATACCAATACCGAATAGGAAACGATTTTCATTAGCATTCTGCATGAAACATTTATTACATTCTTAATAGAGTACTTTTCTATTGTTAAGTTTATTACATGTTATTTTGAAGTTCATTGGAGGTGAGTGATTAAGGTAGTAAGTCATCTAATACTGATCTGTTGGTTAGTCAACACTGAGGTTGCAGGCATCCAGTCTCACTGTTCGTGGGGTCTGTTCAATTCCAATATTAATGACAAGTATTTGCAAGTTTACCTTCTGAAAGTCCGGAGTTTTCTCCGGCTTTTTCCTCCTATAAAAAACTGGACGCCACAATATAGGTGCAAAAATTGCTGAATTTAGCCTTAACATCATTCAAACAAACAACTAACAGTTCATTGACGTACCAGTCCATGTCATAGGGCTTTGAATGATGTAATTTGGCCATTGCTTTGCTTCAGTATAAAACAATCTTTTAAATCCTTCACTTAGAACAAAGGTTTTCATTTTCCAAAAAGAATGAACTTTCTGCTTGGTTGAAAGTACTTTACTATGTTATTTAATAAAAAAATCTGGACTAGGTCTGAATCTCATTTATATATGGCTATAATTTTCTTGTAATTATTTGGGCGTTTACCATTTCTAAGACAACAGAACTACACAAGAGAACATGTTATCAGTCGGTAGCATCACTATATTTGTTGTTATGAGTAAACCGTGCTACAACAATAATTATTGTTAAGAAAGAATTATATTTTAACATTTTATTACGTTTAACACGACAAACAAGACAACAAAGAGATAAATATTCTATACAAATTAAATACCTTGATATGTAGTGATTATATTGTGTTATCTTTTTTCACCAATGTAACGTCTTATCACAGATTTACAAGTTCTAAATAGTCTCAACTCAAAGTATACTTCTGATGAACTGTAGAAAAGCATCACTGTTTATGTTCATGTAATAAAGTACAGGTCCATTATTGATTATTGCCAAAACGTCTACAGAATGTCATTTATGCATTTTTAAATGAACTCGGAACATTCGAAATCGTTAACAAAATACCAGTTCTTATACAAGAAACATAAAAATGACAAACAAAATCAATTTAAAGTTAAATTTGCAAATCTATTTGCAATAGACTGCTTTCTTTATACTGCTTGAATTTGTTAATAAAAGGACAAGTAATAAATGTTGATCAGCACATGTTATGACAAAGTTGCATCCTGATCTTTACATGGATGTGAACAACCATTTATACTAATTGGTGTTTTTCTGATTGGTTTTTGTATAATGCAGTTTGGATTGTCATCAGTCGAACAAGTTTTATTAGCAGACAATGAATCAGAGTCTGGGATGTCAATATGATTGGATTGGAACCTAACGTGACAGTGTTTAGGCGTGAGGAGAATACTTTCGTTCCCGTTACAAGGCAATGAATTAAATGACAGACATGTTTCTTTCGAATTTCCCAAGGCATTCTTAGCCATACGACTGTTTGATCGACAACTGGAATTTCCATCACTGCTACTGCTTCTCGAAGGAGTAGACTTGACTTGTAGCTTATAACGTGGGAAATTTGAATCAGATCTAAGTGGTTCTGCTTCTGGGTCGGTAAACGATGCGTGCGTCGTGACGGCAGTCGAGCGTCTATGGGACATGCTTCCATGGTACAACAGCCGTTGTCTGCAGTAATAATTGCAGAAGACCTTCCCAAGTGTTCGCTTAAAACTTTTTCGAAATTTCTCACTCATTGCCGTGTAAATGAAAGGGTTAACACAGCTATTAATGAAACCAAATAAGTGAGTCATCAACAATGTAAAAATAAATTGTCTCTCACGCAAGAAGCTATTTTCTTGAATTTGACTAATGATGTTGACAAAATAAAATGGAGACCAGGCTACGATAAATGCTACTGCAATCACAATTACCATGCGTGCTACCTGAAATAAATAGAAATATGTTAATTTATCGTCTCCAATAAATAAGTGATCTACAATTTATGCAGATCTTTTATTTTGATATGTCTAGTATTTATTTTATTACTGTTTAAATGTTTGAAATTTGGTCAAAATTTAAGTAGTTATTTTAAAATGTCCTGACTCAAACGATTTTAGTTTCATTTTTCTATGTCATGTTTCATTGCCCAAAATAGGTATATTTATGTATTATGTGTTAACAACGTTGTTTTTAATAATGTATTAATAATTATCATGTACATAGCAAGTATATGTTGTTAGTAAATAATGCGATGTACATGCCAGAGTGGTGCTTGGTTAAAACAGTATAGAATTACTGTATGCCCTATTATTGAAGTTCAGATAACTTTCATTACAGAAATGGCAGTGCGTCTGAATGACATGACAAGTTGCGCCATTATTGTGTTATTTTTATGTTAGAAGTTCATCAGAGTCATCATACCGTACAAGTGCTTTTACATGAAGTATCATCTACCTGTTCTGATGGGGCCAGATCGAGCTAATTGTGAATAGAATGACGTCTAAGAATGAAGGCAGTTAGAAAAATGACTGAAATTTCAATCAAGGAGAATGTTTACTCACGAAAAGGAAAAAATGAACATTGTTTTTCGTTATTGCTTCGGTGACGGTTAATCTGTCCACTCTTGACAGAACACTTTAATCTAATATAGGAAAGTCATTTATTCAGACAAATTAACCATTGGTTACACGATGACAAATTTACGTAAACAAACCATTTACTGTGGAAGTGACCAATAAGTGTGTCTTAAGATTTTATACTGTGCAACTCTAGAAATAGGTTTGCAACTCATAAGATTTCTAAAAAAATGTTTTTCGATTACATGTTTAAATAGTTTTCTGCTTTGAATCATACCAACAGGTCCTTGTCCGTCATTGTAATATACATTATATCTTGGGAAGATCTAGGGAAGATCTAGTGTAACAGCTCTCGACTTAATCATTTAGAGATTGTATGTAAAGTGCATTACGAAACGTTAGTTTAGCCGAAACAATTCAAAAGGTGACTATAAGCAAAGGAGACTCTGTATGAGATTATAATAAATATATGAAATAAAAATATAGTAACTGTTCTATGCGCCAAAATATTTGCGTTTTAAGTTAAAATTTAATACTTTATTTTTGTTCTTTTGCATCTTGTTTGTGTCAATTTGTTTTAAATGATTTTAAAAGATTTATTATTACCATCTCCCATGGGAGACGGTATACATAATCAAATGACGAACAGTCTTCGGAGTAAATGACAATGTGTTATTTCATTGGGTAGGTAACTAAATCTATAAATATCTTTGTCATATCATTGGTTTACGTCAGGATCACACTAATATATGTACTGAAATTTCGATATATTCTTTGGTTGAATTGGGATTGTAATCAGTATTTTTTTGTAATAATGTTACGTTCCACATATTGACTTCTATTTCATTCAGTCCATTGGTCAGTGAACAGTTAAAAGGTAAACATTGTACCTGCCTACTTTTTAAAGCTGTTTGGGGAAAAAGGATAGTTTCTACATCTTTATTTTCGTTCTGATATTGATGCAACTAGAACAACAAATATTTTTTCATTTTGAACATTTGTTTCAGGGAGTTAATTTTTGTTTAATTATTTTTCCAAAAGCACGTGTGAAGTGAAGACTGTTATTTAAATCTCTCAAGGACCATTGGTTAATAGTTTAGCGAAAACAATGTCCTTAAAAGGTACATTGTTTACCTATCCTACATATAAATTACAAACAACAGATACTTTAATAAAACCAATAAAATGGGTAATGCAGCTAAGAGACGGTCTTTTTTAGAAAAGCTAAACTTTTATTGATCTACCTTTAAAACGTGTTTAAATGAATGCAACATAATATAAGTTCCTTATCAACTGACAATAGATTTTATTATCTTTCATTTTGCAAAGGGAGTTCCTTAAACGGTTGTGTGTGAAATATAAAGTAGCATTTCAGAAAAGTATCCAAAAATTCAGCAAAAATGCGAACTATCCAATACACAAAATAATTCCCAACTCACTTTTCTTTTGTTGACCTCGCTTCTTCTTTTCGAATCCCTACGCCTAAGATGAGTATTTTCAATCACTATCGGACGAAGTAACGAAATGGCTATTGTTGTACATGTTCCAATAATGATCACCATAGGAAGTAAATACATAATGACGAAAAGAATAATGAAGAAAACTCTTCTGAATGTTCCTGTGTTGTTATCTAACTCATTAAACCGGTCTGTACATATTTGGCGGGAAACGACTCCATAATCACTGTAGATTGTAAACTTGTAACTGCTAGTGAAAAGATACGGAGTGGCTACAATTATTGGAATGATCCAAGTCACAGCAATTATCTTCTTTGTACGTGATTTGCTGTTTACTTTCATGGCTGACAGAGGATGAACAATGGCGTAGTACCTAAAGATAAACATGATATTGTCAGAAACACTATAGGCAAACGCAGTTTTATTTTAAAAGGTTTACCTATTTTGGGAAGATATTAGACGTTATGCTATGAAGTCTATAGAAACCGCAAGCTCTGAAAAAGAAATTGCAAAAGCTGATGGCGTTATGTTGCCTGTTCAACATTTGCAGTGGCGGAACATGTTGGCGTGGTAAACTTAGTTACACAAATAATAGCTGATAGTAGACAGTAGACTTTGTAGGTATTAAACGACACTGACAAGATGACTCAAATTTAAAACTTAACTTTCTATGATTTAAAAGCAAACGTCATATTTTCGAGAAACAATGTTGCTTTGTTACCTTATCAGGAAGTGCACAAGCATTAGCATAATGAGGTTTGGACTATTTTGTGTGTATCGTTTTTTTACAGCTTGGTTGTGCGCGTTTCAGAAATTTAAAGTTAACAAATGTTGATACTAATTAATCACCTAGTCAATCATTTCTGACAATAATTGGCAACGATCCATTTTAATAATCTTTGATAATCCTTTTTATTTATTAAAGACGACCATGTTTGCTTAACAAAATAAATTAATTAAAATGTCACCTAATCTTGCATTATTAAATTAATCATCCCTTGTCTAATGGAGGAGTATTTCCTAAATCTGTAATCCATAAATTAACATTGTATTCACGAAGAAGAATAACATGCTCTCTAATAAACCCAGAATATATATAATGAAAGCAGCGAAATAAGCCTAATTAACACATGATGATGAATTGGTCTTTTAAAGATGATAAAAACGATTTTTATGAAAATTCAAAGAACAATGTCTTATAAATATGACTTTAAAACAATGCTTTGCAAATGAAATTTCCTCATATTTTTTTTAAATATGAAAATTAATGAAAAAGCCAACGCAAATATTGGATAAAATTAATATAAACCAATATGAGAAACGATTTCGAAATCGGTCTCTTAACCGACAATAATGACTAGCCAAAGTACATGTGGCTTCCTTGTATTAGTGGTTTTGGTTGAAATTGCCAAATCTATAAGACAAAGCAGTTGCATTAAAATACCGTCTAAGCTTGCTTATAAATTAATTGAACGTTTTCTTTAGCTTTATTCAGGACGAGAACACGTTAACACAAATTAATCAACCAGAAAAGGGATGGACCAACGTGAACTCAATTACGACTGCCAATTGAAAAATATGGAGTAATATTTAGGGGCGGATAATTTTACCTGTTCTAGCAGCTTCAGCGAGTCTACCAAAAAGCTCTTTATCATGCAAGGAGAAGGGCAGAAACTGTCTATTACTACGCATTACCCACTACGATCTGCGTTCAGGATTTCCGTATATTAATAAAATTCAACAACGATAACAAGGTAGAATTTACTACGCCATACGCACGATTCGTCTAATAAGACTCATCAGTGACGCTTAACCACATATTTAAAATTTAATGATAAAGATGTTGTAGAGAGCTTTAATCACCAAAACTGACGACCCCTAACGGGAGGACTCCTATCTGCCACCTGCACAGCTCTGTGGGTAAAATATCAATATTACTTGTATTACAATAGCAAACCCGATCACAGTGTTTTCATTAATACTTATTGTTTAACTAATACCTAAATGTTTTGCATATTTTCGAATACGACATTCTTACGTTTACGTAGAAAATTACAAAACCTAATAATTTACTCATATAAAAACAAACATTATTAATATTATTGTGACCACAAAAATGAAATACAATTAACAGTCTTATCCATTTTTTCATTGTGCAAGTCAAATTATTGCCCATTGTTCGATCCCCTTTTTACACTATAAATACTGTTTCTTAACGTGTTCTTCATAAGAATTAAAAAAGGATCCTATGTGTCTACTATAAAGGTCAAGGGAACGTTTTAAAGACCATATTAAAAAAACAACAGCCATTTGATTTGATAACCATGGTCTGCCGCTAGCTGAACTACTTGCCAAAATGGTCATCTAATCTTCTGACATGATTGCTTTTATTAGAGTCCGTTGATTAATTAAACTAAAAAAAATAACATAACTACAACCCTTTTAGCCAAGGAAACTAGCTAAAATGTATGACGAATTACACGGTAAGATGTTATATTGTTAATAGACACAACATCGTGTGGAAGAATTTCAGGCACATTTGTTCATTAAATTACTTCCTGTTTCCGTATGCTATAATTACATTCATACGATTTGAAATAAAGGTAATATATATGAAGATGTAGTTACGATATTTAAATTTTTGTTGTATTTTCACATTGTATAATGGTTTGACTTAAGATAAAATTAATTGTACCTTTATTTTTTCAGCTTCATTAAGAGTTAATGATTAACGAACTATGAAGAGCTTTTAACATGATCGCACAGCTCTTCAAACAATGTTAAGTAGTACAACTTCAACTCTTCATGTTATGATCAGTGACTTTAAGAAAATCATGCTTAATTGTATCAATTATGTAATCGCAAAGAAGGAAGACAAAAGTCAACACGATAAATGATAAAGGTTCGCTTTCAAGGTAAAAATCCCATAGTTAACGACTAGATTCGATATATTTATGATTTTCAACTTTTATTATAACAACTACTATTGATATCTATATCAAATTAATTGTCGTTTTTTAGCATAAATGCGTCGTATGGTTGTTCTTATTTCGGATTTGCTTGCTGCATCACATTCTGCAGTGCAAGAAACAACTAAAGCATAAATTGAACAAATTCAAAAACAAAAAAACACAGAACAATTAACCTAACAATCAAGTATTTATCTTTTAAATGTAAATAACAGTGCATATTTTATAATACCTTTTCCCCACGAGGTAGATAGATAATGAAATCGGGCAAATGGATTCAACTGTCAGAACAATCAATACAGATCTTAAAATATCCTTGAAGAAATCTGTTTTAAATAAAAAATAAAATAAAAAAAATGCGTCATTTATTTTCTGTAATATAATACCCAACACGTAGAAAACATAAAATAAAAAGGGGATAATTCTGGAACGCGCAACGCCAACGCAATACTGACCGTGTCATCGCGTAATCATTTTCAACTAACGTCATTTAATGTAATCTGACTTAAAGTCATGACGCGCTTTATCCGTCATTTGTCTGTGCAAAAATGATGTTTTTGAAGGTTTTTACATAGATTTCGTATCTCGTCTTGTTCAGGCAAAAATATGACTACTATGGGCAATCTTTTTTTCTGGTTGGCAAAAATGTTGTAAATATCATTTATGTAACAAATGACGTCTTTAAATTCCTAAGAAATTTATGTTTTTCAAGCACAAAATGAATATTTACTATGAATACAAAAAGCAAAATGTTATATACGAATATATCAGTTTACTTTCATTTTCCAACGTATTGCACAGGAATATATTTTACATAAGGTCAACATTACGATATAATTACGTTGTGTTAAATGATCATGTGGATTTAATAAGGAAGTAAGTCAAACTTATTAGTTTTCTCATAGTTTGTGTTCAGTACGCAGTGATTGTGCTGCGATAATTATCAGATACACCTATTTGTGACTAGTGGTATATGAAACCCATCCATTTTAATCAACAAACCAACTCACATACTATAGTAATGGAAGTGGGAGGTTTGGCATGCCATAAAACCTGGTTGAACACACCATTTCGTTTGAAATGCCTATATTAAGTCAGCACCATTGCTGTAGTTGCTATATTTTTAGTTATTGGTTCTAAAGTTTGACAGTGTCTTGAACTTCGGTTTGTTTACTGTCATTTTGACAGTTTCACTGGTATTTTAATACCTTAGTTAATAAGAGCATTGATTGATACATTTTAACTTGTTAAATGGTCCTCGGTATTTGTAAAATTGGAAGGTTTTTGTATTTAGCTTGGGGCATCACACAGATCACAAAATTATATTACTGATGGTTTGATTGCTCTTTAACACCAGTCACTTGCTATAAACATATTAAGTAACCCGTATATTAAACATGTTTTTATTGGTTTTACAATAAACGTTTAATAAGCAAAATATAATAGTTGATTTTATCTGTATAGTCTTAACTTTATGTTTAATCAAATTAACGTCAATTTAAAATACAGCCTTATTTACTTATTTACGGAGGTGACAACATCGATTAACTTTATCACGTGTAGAACACGTATTATAGATTTTGCGATAACGTTAATGAATTTATTCATTAACACGGTTGAAGTCAAATAATGATAAGATGCGTGGCAATATACAAATTGTATAAACAGTAAGTCTCTCATAAATTTCTGTAGTCAACATGATCATCATTCTAAATTGTCTGTCTGAACTTCTAACATCTTTAAAACGAATTTGCATATCATAAGGGGAATAAATCAGATTAAAATGGACAATGTTAAACATTATTTCTATTTAAAATCAAACTATATGCTATTCATATTTACCTTCTTTATGCGTATATGTAAAAGAAGCATGGCATTAAAAGTTTTGTATGATTTATGTCTTTTTGACATAACACATTAACCCATGCGGTTTTATTGTTTCAAATGTTTATAATGGTTGCATATATCAATTTATATGCATCATATGCTGTGACGTTTGGTTGAAATAATTTCTTATATGTGCTTGCATGAAATAATTACTTTTGCACATGTACTAGTTGACTTATATTCCGTAAGATACCTTTTTGTATTTACTCGTTTTACTTCCGAGTCTATGTAGTGTGTATACTAAGTTTGACAGACGTGTTTAGTAGGCATTTTACACAATAGGTTGTATTAACTCCTTTAAGTACAATGCGTATTTTTATGTTTTTGTACTTTTTATACAGAATTAGATACTTCTGAATCCTTTGTGAAGTATATCAGAAGATATCGAAGCGATATTGAAAGAACGCAATCAAGTACGACAGAAAACTCAGAAACATAAAAGCAGCTCAAATTTTACAAGAATTAAACCCAAGAGCACATCAAGACAAAGGAGTAACACAAGGTTTTTCAAAGGATTAGCATATCTAATTTTGTATTATTTGCGGAACAGATCATGCTTTACTAATGCTACGTGTCATGTAACTTACTATTGTGATAACGAGTGGATAGACTAGAAAGTTACCAAAATTATTCAACATCTGTTTACTCCTTAAACAATCAACAAATAGATGATGACCATTAATGTAAGGATGACCACGAAGTTGTAAGAACTGATTGTATCTATATATATATATTATCGCGCAGTTCGTTACTATTCTTTTGTATTTTGCCATTCAACTACACACTATAATTCTGTTTTATTATGTAGTTTTTCAGCAAGCTCTGAAGAAGATTTATTAAAGTGATAAAATACTGGTATCCGTCTTTGTAATAGACGGATGAAGGTTTTAATTAGATGGACATCCATTATATGCACTAATGTTAAGCTCCTAAATAGGTTACATGTAAGACAGATTAATAAATTTACATTCGACTGTAACCTAAATATGTCAATGTTTCGGAAAGATTCAGATAACATAGTCAATACAGTTTGTTTAAAGAACATGCTATTTTTCTATTAAATCTTTATGACTGAATTCATTTTGCTTCTTTCTTTTGCTGTGAATGAGATTGGCAGTATGTGTTTTGTCTCATCGAGATAACGTTACATGAAAATAATGACATGACATTATTAGAAACATGAAAATATACTTCTGAGAGACAGTATACATTTGCTTCTGCAGAAAAATCGCCAATTATAAAGAATTTTAAAACAATGCTCCATAGTTCTAAACCTAACAGAAAAGGAATGCTATGTCAGACGCCAAATTTGTCGCGTCTTCGCTTTAAGTTTAATTATCTTGCTTGATAATGAAACACTCCAGAATTGTCTAGAATCTGTTCTACAATGGTTTTCTTTTTTTGTTTTTTTTCGAGCAGGCAACGACATTTTAAGATTTTGTTATAGGGGTTTGTTAAAAATGAAAGGTCACATGTTTCTGCTTCAAATTAAATAACCATTACCGTAAATTCACCACAGTTTTATATGGTTTTCCCCATAAAGCCTTGAAACGAAATATGATACATCAGATGTAAACTGAACGATTTAAAATGCTCACTTTTAAAACAATTGAAAACATATTGAAAAACAGAAGTAAGAAATGTTATTTCCATTATATACGCTTAAGTCTATAACGTATTCTAATTGTTGACACAATGATTATACGAATTTGACTTAACAATAGAAATTGTTAGTTTTCATTTTAACGAGATCAAAAGAAATCTAGGCAATGCATATAGTTTATGTGTGCTTTTTAATTGTCAATTGTATATATGCTAAACAAACTATCAACATCGAGTACATTTAAAACGTTCAAACACAGTGGAGTGCAACCACATCATTTGAAAAACAAGAGTAATATGTTTTTGTCTCCTGTACATGTATTTATGGCACCACCAAGACGAGTACAGTCATATCGGCTTAATTGCATATGGAAAATGTATTTAAAAAAAGCTCACGTCAGGCCAATAGAAAAATATATAATGATTCAGCTGAAGTTGTTTGCATCAACCTTTAGTTTATTAGTTTGACACTTTATCCATTCATCATTCCCTATAAACGTATTGCCCTCTAATCTACATTTTATATGAAGTTACAATAGCCCTTCATTGTCTAGACAAAGCTTTTAATTCCCTTAATCTGGGAATTATTGCGGAAATGATATTCATAGGAGATTGCTTCTTTGAATATTCAAACAACATATCACGTTGCTTACGTCAGAGTGCTACAGTAAGTGCAAAAATTCAAATATTGGATGTGATTTTATAGCGCAAACTGCGCTATGGTAAAGCTCATCACAGGACATAGTGTGTCTAAACACTAAAGTTTTCTTTGCACCATTGATACTAGAATATAAAATTGTGTTATCTTATAACCAATAAAATCTCTTGTTGTTTTGTTTCCAATTTTGTGACGCAAGATAATAGTTAAATTTAAATTTTAGTCTGATATATAGGTTTGTTTCCCAGGACAAAATGTTGTTTTTTGTATTCTAGTATAATCTTTGATTAAAACAAAAGTGTTAATTAACAATACAATTAAATGATGCAGTGAAATTATAAAAGATGTGTTTTATTTTCAAACATTATATAAGAAAATGGACCAAAACCACAAAAAAACATTTGACATATGAATTTAACTTTAAAATTGATTTCAAATGTTTCTTTTTGCAAAACCACTACAGTAAAAGCAATCATCAAGATAAACAACTGATGTTTACTATTCAAATACTATTCAAAACAAGATTCGTACTACATATTTTAAACCAGGTCGTCAAAGTATTAATATATTCCCTCGTTTTTTAACCTATGCTAATGCTTATTTATTTGTAATCAATTTAATGATATATACGGCAGGACAAAGCAATTACATAGTATCATTCTGTAACCGTTACTTCAGTTCCAAAAGGAGTTGTATTTACTTTTTATCTTTTTATAATCACAAATTTTAGCAATTGCATGGTTGAATATCAACTGTACGTATATTATGTTAATGTCACGCATATACAGAACCAGTTCTACCATGTCTAGACAATTCCTTTTAATATGTCCCTTTATCGGTATAAAAATGAAAATACTTAATCCTTAAAGGGCAGTCAACTGATGAAATTCAGTTTACTACCAAATTATGTGTTCAAAGAGTTTGATTAAATAGCATTATTAGATAGCAAAGAACGAAAATTGCAATCAAGGATATTGAAGAAAAGGACGACACGCTCTCCATTACGAAAATAAGATTGTAAAAATTGTGATTAAATAATGCCGTTATTCACATATTTACGTTAAATTCTTCGTGGCTTGTAAATGGTATACATAGTTTATATGACATTTTAGTGTAATGGGATTAATTAAAAATCTAAATAATTTACACTGAAAAAAATTATACTGAAAGCTTAGCATGTCAAATTACACAATTAGACAGCAAAAATTAAAAGTAACAAAACACAGCAATGAGGCTGTCAATAAATAATAAAAGTACTAATGCTAATTGGCCAGGTGAAGTACGGTGCCTATCACGTTAAATACTTTCTCAATGTACTACACAGGGCCTTAACGGTGCTCTACCCACATAGATGCAAAGGGTGTCCTTATGGGCCACTCGTTTGGGGTTTATTTTGGTTATAATGCGGAAAGCCTGGCCGCGTACCGTAGTGGGTAATGTGTTTGGAAAATGCCGTGCTCTTTATAAGATAAAGACTCCTGGCGTAGAACAAGAGTAGGATCCTTGTAGCCGTTACAAAAGTCTTCATTCTCTGTCTATGACTCATACTCCATACTGCATAACAGGAAGCAATCCACTAGTCAGCGTTCATACCAACAGAAATCAAAACTAAATTAGGTATTACAAGATGCTTTAGATAACCAGATCCAAATTTATAATTTAACTACATACAAAAGATAATTTTTGTAATCACGTCCTCTTAAAGTAGTAGTTAAGCTGTATCAGTTTTGTTGTTGTATAAAGCGTCCCCATGTGGCAAAAAAAAATCGCCTTCAAAATGAGGGTTGTCAGTCAGTAATACATGTTCGCGTACCATAGTGGGTGACATATATGGAGAGTGTCACGCTTCTGGCAACCTATAGACTCCTATTGCTGAAAAAGGGAGGGTTACCGAACACCGTTCTTGATATTTATGTATGGGGAGTCAAAATGTTCCGCCTTTTATTCTTCCCGTTCCCATGTCCCAAGTTGATATATTGTTTTTTTACATTATCGTATCCTGCAAATAGCCAAACAACTGCTTGCTGAATGTTCATCACATATAGTGCTTATAATAACTACCAAAACATAGCAGATAGTTGTTGAGAACAAACAGACAAATAAGTTACGTAATTCCTTATAAAGTAAAACAATTTATTATTTAATAAATGTTTGGCAAATTGTAAGGGGAAACCATTTATTTTGATTAACCTACACATTTTGTTTAAATTCAATTCCAAACTAACGAATTCCCATTTACATTTCACTCTTATTATAGCATCTTTAGAATGCAATCCCTTGATACAATTGTTCAGCAAAGCAAGGGGCGTTGATATGTATGAATGTTCGATTCTAATTTAATAATAGTTTAGTAATGATTTATTGTGATCGAATTACGAATATAACTGGTTATCTTATCAGATTAGAAGGTTTAGGAAAATTGGACATAATAATTTCTTGAAATATTAATTGTTAAACCTTTTAATAAGTAAAACTATCTCATTATTTAACCTCGTCTTCCATAAGCTGTCGTAAAGCTGACTTGCTTTAACAACACATTTTAATTCGCTTACTCATTGTACACATGAAAAGTTTAACATGTATATAGTGATGACGTAGAAATTAAATGAAAATGAGATATACATATAACGTGGGTTACGAAATATCATATTCACGCAAACATGGAGATATAACGAATAACAACGAATAACTTAATGTTATATCTACAAAGATTCATATTATTATCTTAAAATCAAGCAATGAATTTAGACAACATTACCAAAGATATACCAAACGACTGACATTAATTTGTCCTATTTGTACCATAATCATTACCTTAAAACTGATCCCTATTTGAAATCATTTGCATATTTAATAGTATAATTGTATCTACACTCATTCGAGCTGGTTACATTTCATATCAGTTCTCAATGTGAAAGATTGACAACGGAAGGGTTTGCAGGGCTAGAGACACAAAGCCACTAAGGGCATTAGGAGATATAGGAAGCAGTCTCAGTGGGTTATCAGGTTATAATACACTGACCGAGGACCATAGTGGGTAACCTGTTTTTCAATGTTTCAGGTGGCAGTTAAAATTATTTAAATTTTATTTAATCGAATTGATTAATTGCTTGTTAACTTTTTCTCTCTCTCTGAATGTGTCTGCAAAACTGCGTTGGACGTTAAGAAACAAACCAATCGATTAATCAAAAGTCAAATGTTAAAGATTCATTAACTTGCTGAGATCATATTGATAACTGCATTTGTTAGTCATATTTAACTGTCACACTGAAAGATATAGGTGTTATGATTTGCGAATTCAGACTATAGAAGCAAGTATAATGACCAACTTAATATAATAATGATTTAAGGCAATATGAAATATTACGAAATTAATTTTTAAAATGTCTTTTAATCATTCGACATATCAGCAACTGGTGATTATGAACTGGTTACCAAAATGGTGTACGGAATTCACCACCATTAACCCTCTTCATTTCTTATATTGGAAATAATATATCCTAACAATACCTGACTGTGATACCTAGGTCTTTGCCTTTTTGACCAAATAATTCGTGGTAAACATTTGGTAATTTTTAAACGCTATTTTAAGTTCATCCATCTTAACTAATTTTAAAATGCATGAAAGATGTTCAAAGGTATAAAATACAGCATTTTAGTTTAAGGTGTTTAATATGTCGTCGAGAAGTCACGACCCGATTTCTAGCAATAAAAATTTTAGTATTTTTATTATATGAACTGTGGTAAATTCCGAAATTCCATAGAGAAACAATATTTTAAATTTCTTTGAAAAAGAACTGTAAAAGGCTTATTTATACCTTTGCTTTTGGTCATTAATATACTGCGCACGAAAATCAAATGTATATATTTAAGGACCCCTTTTTGCACGCTGTTATTAAGTACTAATCTAACACCTACAAATTGACACTAACATTATTACGAAATTCAACACAATTTGAACTTGTTAAAACAGCCATTGAACATAGATAACAACCATAGATAGTCAGCTAAAACTTCAAACCTTTGCACGATATGACATGGCATCACGACATCTCGCTTTATGAAGACTTATGAAAAAGCTTATCATTTCGAATTCAGAGACAGCATAATGTTATTTGGAGTTTCCACTTGAATTAATAGAAAATAACAAGCTATTCGAGTAAGATATCAAAGAATTATTGTAGAAAGTCTGTACATATTTGTCACAGAATCAATTATTTCGTGACAAAACACTTAAAACTATTGAAATGTTGATGAGAATGGATTTTAGATTTACTCCAAATGCATGTACAATAATAATAGATAACACAAATAAAACAGAAATCGACAAACAGACAAGATCTGACAGTAAAGAAAAATGTTAATCTGGATTCAGACAAACAAGACACAAAATAGATACAAAAAAATCTCATGTGTGCACTCAGGTGTTCGGTAGGTGTCTGCCTTGTAATAAATTTATTGAATAAATGTTTGCTTGTTGTCCAGAGAGCTTTTATTTGTTTTGTTTGTTTGAATGTTGTTAAACGACACTTTCAGCAATTTTTAAGCTGTATCGTGGCCTCAGATTTTATTGTGGGAGAAAGCCGAGGTACCCGGTTAAAACATCCGACAACAGGTCGGAAAACTGGCAATAATTGTCAATTAGGCTTTTAGTCGACTATACCCTGCCGCTGTGAGACTAGAACCCGCATCCTCAATGTTAACATAAGACGTGATCAATTGTAGATGCCGAACTCCCTTACGGAAGTGGCCTCTGTCCAGAGAGCAATATTTCAGCTAGTCATGGCACTAACAAGTTTACTAACAATTAACGCGGAAAGTAATGGACTAACGGGAACACAAAAAACACTGAAAAAGTAGGAATCGGAGTATTCGGTAGGGATGGATAATTCAGCCTTTTGTGGCGGTTACAATGAGCAAAACGAAATCTGCAAATGAGGGTATTTATTGTGCAAGGAGAGTAGCACTCTCCAAAAACATTACCCACCATGATCCGATCAGGCTTCCATATTATAACACGAGAACCTGCCTTTATCCGACACACGCAAACACATTTGGAATATATAGATCAAGATTTAGTTTGTGTTGCTCAATAGTGTAATTATATACCAGAGAGTATATTTTGAAACAGCAAGGAGATTGCAGGTTCGAGTCTCACTGTGGGCAGGTGCGCTCGACTCCAATCTTAATCTAAATGGATTGCCAGTTTTCCTACTGAAAGTTGGGGTTTTCTCCGGGTACTAAGGAGATTATAAAATCTAGACGCCATGATATAGTTGCTGAAAAATTGGTTTTGTTTGTTTGAATGGTGTTTTAACGCCACTTTCAGCAATTTTTCAGCTATTTCATGGCGTCCAGTTTTTATTGGGGGAGGAAGCCGGAGTACCCGGAGAGAACCCCGGACCTGCGGTAGGAAAACTGGCAATCCTTGTCAATTAAGATTGGAGTCGAGTACACCCTGCCTGCAGTGAGAATCGAACCCGCAATCTCAGTGTTGACAGACCACGTGATCAATAGTAAACGAACTACCTTGACCACTCGGCCTGAAAAATTGGTGAAAGTGGCGTCAAGCACCATTAAAAACAAACGATATATTTTGAAAAGCTTAATAACGGTATGAAGAATAAGATTTACCCACAATTCCACTTTGTACAATACATGAGCTTCCTAGACATTGATTGCATGAGCGTATATATAAAATAATAAGACGTCAAAATTGCAAATGCATTTTTTTAAATGCGCAGTAATTAACTTTGTGTTTGTTGGTGAATAGAACGCTGAAGCAGTTCAAAAAAATTTCCATATCAATGATGGAGTAATACAATCTAATTGAAAATATTTACGAAGAGTATACTTTCGCAAAAATGCAATGGTATGACCTTTTTATTATTTTTATATCATGACATGTTTACATGCCTATATACACTTAAACGCAACGGAATTGTGTTCCTTTACTTACAATATTGTTATCGGAAATTTGAACGATAAGCTAATGTAACAAATCAGTTGTATTATATGAAAAGCATGTTACTAAGTTTTCTTTCTACTGGCGTTAGTAATTGTTTTTTTCGGACGGTTCAAACACAAATTACTGTACCAGAAACCTTTCTCATAACAAATACAAAGTTAAACAAGATGGTTTTGCAAGAAACCTCTACAAAGTCACCACCTACTTAACGCCCATTCTCGAACTTTTCATCTGCAATTCATTTTTCTCCAATATCGGTTACATGTTACGACGTTAATTTCTGTTCCCAATTACATATTACATGATTTATTTGAAGATAAAAAAATCAATTTTTATATGAACAACCATAGTATTGACAGTTTTGTTTTTATAGACTAAAGTGGATGTAGTATAATAGTTAATTAATGAGAAATTTACTACTTTAATTACATTGTCAGTCGAAAAAACATTCCTTGATTTGTTTTGAGTAAAAACTTAAAATAACTTCGCCAACGATGATAATGAAAACCATCAGCTATTCTTTAGATTGTGAAGTATCATTTAATTAAAAAGTGGATAATGCATGTAGTATTATTTCAACAATTTAAATGATTTTACATTTTCTGTAGAGGTAAAACGTTTCATCCTAGCCAAGTGACATTGAATACGTCTGTTGCTCATTAATCAAAAATATCTACTTAGTAAAATTATAAATACAACTTAAACCTACCCAAATTACTTGTATTTTTAAGGAGAACATGTCACAATAAAGCTGCAAAATGACCTAAACTTAATAAATAAATACATTTATCATTAAAGAACCAAATACGTTTTTTTTTTAAAATACTAAATGATGTGTATTACTGCTGTTCGTCTTAGGTGCATTGTATTGTGTTTTATTCGTTACGTTGTCGCACTCTTATTAATTGTCAATATTATGGTTTTAGTTACTTTTTTAACACTATGAGAGAGTTGTGTTCACAAAGATAAAGAATGAATATGATGTCCTCGTTTCTACATGTATACAATGACCTAAATTTTTAGAAGGCAAACCATTTTGCCTGTAAATATACACTTGGCCATAAGTTAGGGACCACCCGGATTTAAGCGGAGGTGATTTTTTAAAACCAATATTTTTAACAATATATAACCATCCATTGTTCATTTCATGTTTCGTTTAAAATAATCGACTATTTTAAAGAAATTAATGATTTTACTATTAAAAATGTATAGAAAGACCAACAAGATGTCGTTTGTAAAAATATGCCACAAAACTGCAAAATCATAACTCAAAAACAGTTTCAGTTTGAACCGCTGGTAATGTTACATACAAAGAGTTGGCAGGTTGAGCGTTATTAAAATGTAAGAAAAAAATCATTTAAAAACATTTATTTACAAGAAAAGAGTCAGTACCGTGTGTATCAACCACGCTTCGGGTGCAATTTTTGAACTCGTCTGCTCTGGACAAGTCTCTGAAGTCTACGTTGAGGGAATTCCCGCCACTCCTGAATTAAAGTATCACGCAATTCTTGAATGTTCTGACATGGAGGGTCACGTTCATTCACTTTCCGGCCGTGATAGTCCAAAACATGCTCTATCGGATTCATATCCGGAGACATGGCAGGCCATGGTAATGTCTCAATTGTCTCATTTGCAAGATAATCTTTGACGATGCGTGCTCTATGAGGTCTTGCGTTGTCGTCCATGAACACGGGTCTGTTTCCAAGTGGATGCGCATCAAAATCCGGCACAATACTGTGGTCCAGAATCTGATCTTTGTATTTTAAGGCAGTTAGTGTGCCATCTAATGGATACTAGTCTAACTTAGTCATATGAGAAGCAGCCCCAAATTGTCACTCCGCCATCACCAAAAGATATAGCTCCCAGAATATGTGCAGGATCAAAGGCTGTGTTGCGTTGACGCCATACCCGCATTCTACCATCAACTGGTTTCAGAAGAAAACGACTTTCGTCGGACCAAAGAATTCTTTTCAAAGAGCAAATATTCCACCCGATATAGTCACACCCCCACTGCAGCCGGGCATCCTTAAGTCTGTGTGTACGTGCTGGTCACTTCATTGGTCTCCGTGCTCGAAGTCTACTGCAGTTTAGCCTTCTGTTTACTGTCCGTCTACTGATTCTAACATGGACATTCCATCGACTACGCAACCTGCTTGCAGTGGTAAAAAGCAAGTCTTCGAAGTAGTTTATCTTCTCTCTCTGTTGTCTTCTCCGGTCGCCCTCATCCTGGCCTTTCCCCAACAATACCAGTTTCATTATATCGTCTCATTAGCATACTGATGACAGAATGACTAACATTGAACCTATCTGAAACCTGCCGCTGTGTCATTTCAGCCCTCATCATACCAACTGCTTGCCATCTCTCTGCATCGGCTAGTTTTTGACGCACCATTGTTAAAATGATTTCAAAACAGAATAAATGTTACCTGTTACACACGTGCACATGATGAAATGAAAAAGGCGCCTAACTTAGGTTTTCAAAAGCTAAGGGTAGTGTTTTTTAAATCTCTATTGTTACTGTATCGTGAATCGAGCGATTTAAAAAATTTTAACAATAGATACTACAAAACTAGCTTTTGTTGATTACATATAAACAAAGAACCAGAAACAATTAATTTTTTTATTTATTTGAAGCAAAACCTGATGTTCCCTAACTTTTGGTCAAGTGTATATATTTGTATGACACAAACTATTTCGGAACAATTTAGTTTTTTTATTTTGTAACAGAAATAAATCTTTGATGGTGTTTTGCACTTTGTTAGAAAGAGCAATTTATCGTATGGCACATATTATAGGTGGATATTGATATGTTTATCATCACTATGTTAGTGTAAATGGTAATTGTTTATAGGTTCAATTATCCTTGCCAACACATCTGAACGGACTAGTAATCTCGTGGATGCTTTCGAGAGTCATTACATATACCTACACTGGAAGATTCATTTTAATAGTTTGTCGTTATATATATTTGTCTTTGAAAATGAAAAGTGTTTGCTGGTTTTTCGCTAAGGTTATCGAGCGTTTGTTAAATGTTACCTTTTTCACCGGTATACTTTGTATAACTTATGCCTTTGCAGAACAAACAATTATTTGAATTAAAGATAAAAGACAATCATAAATAAAAATAGTTGACCAATTTATAACTATTCATTTTAATTAAAACAGTGAACATGACCTGACCTTAAGAATTAGATTTTACCAGGAAACCCTACATCGTTGATGTGGATGCGTATCTAATTTTGTTTTCCTGTTGCTTTGTAATAATTACTTTTCTGTTTAATGTTATTCAAATAAGGCGAAACACTGGTACAAAAATAACATGTTTTAAAGTAAAAACTAATTCACACAATTATACATGAAATCGCATTTTGATTTTTTTTATTCATATTTAAAAACTTCCTCCTTTAATAGTGTTGCCAGTGAGCAGTATTTCAATGAAATGAACAATTGCTGCTTTTTTAATCTGGAAAAGTATCAAATTAGGAGGAACGGAGCTTTAACTTTTTTACCTGAAACATTTAGCCTACTCTTGTCGATCCCTTCCAACAGATTCCTTAGCATATCATCAAACAAATCATCATGCATTGTTCGCGGCAGGACCTTTCGTTTTCTAACGATGAACAAAAATAACTAATAACACAACGTCCAATCAATGGCTATAAAATAAAATTGCACAATCTCTCATCAGCTTGCGTAATAAAGGTTATATGTAAACTAATGCAAATATTCCTGGCAAAATAATTCCCCAATCCACCAATAAAAAATCAAAAGATACTGATATCAATTACCAAAGTTAGCATGATATTAACATGCATGGATGTCACTGGAAAGATAAGAATCATATTCCACGAAAAAATTAATTTTCAGTCTATAGGCATTTCATATTTGACTGAAGCATTTACATTTCAATTTAAAATCAAATTTGATTAATGAAAGAAAAAATTACACCACGTCAATATTCTGCTGTTACCTTCACTAGCGTAGTTGTATGATGTTTCTTCTTGTTGATTAGTACAATAATTTTAAAAAGAATAATTAATGTTAAAAGGAAAGGTTGAATTAACTTGCAATTATACATGAATAAATACTTTAAAATAACAAATATTGTCGAAGATCATTTTAAAGATTCTTCAGTCCGTTGAGATTTCTTTACGAACATTAACGTCCATGAGAAAACATTTTCAGCTAAACCGTATGTCGTATAGAGCAATGATAATAATAGTTAACACTAAGTATACTGTATTTACTGTATTAAAGGACACTAATATTTTTTCAAGATTTAAATCATAGTCAATTTTAACAATGTATTAAAGTTTAACTATAAATAATTAATGTGCGTTCTTACTGTTGCAATTACGTGCCATTTTAGCATAATGTCTTCAATTTAAAAAAAAAGATTATATAGTCTCACTCAATTAATATTTATATTTGTAGTTATTTTATCAGTAAGGGGTTGGGAACGTCTGCGAAAATCAATTTGCCGCTTTCAAAAGTAATTGTAAAGTCGACATTATACTATTTAAAAATAATTTAGTTTCGGGTCTAGTTCATTTTTAATTCTAACTGATACAACGTTTAAATAATGGATTGTTTTTTTCTTAAAATATCGGAAGTCTTCTAAATGAAAGAGCCAACATATTAACAAGTTATACTTTTGGCAGTACTAGACTATCATAGCTGTCAAGTAACTAAGGTTACTGTCAGTACGATGGTACCAGACCTTATATAGTGTGATTAAAAGACTTTATGTAGACAAGTGGTCTGCATTGAAGTAAATATTTTTCGGAATGCATTAATTATTTAGACTAGTCATATTAACCACTTAATAACACTACTTTACTTGATGCAAGGTTCTTCTGTTACTATCATTATCACACCTGACTCAGCTAAGCATCAGACAATAAATGTCTTTCCGATAAACATGAAAGACTGTTACAACGGTATGCAAAATTCATGACAATATCCAACAAATTTATTATCAATGTCATTTTATATCCGTATCAGCGATAACAAATATTAGGAAATAGCGACCTTAAGTCAATGTGCTCCATAAGTCTAATCATTATGCCGTTATTGTATTACTATTTAGAATAGAAATCGAGACCGTAAATAATGATTTTGGATTATTTCATAAATGTTATAAGAAAACCGATAAAACATATTAGACTTAACTAAATTAAGTCATAATTGATTTTTGTTTAGTCTATTCAGTCATTTTTTCGCTACATCAATTCCATTTTCCGTTTTCGCCTACAGTTTATTTTTTAAAACATTTATCCAACACTAAATAAAAATACTATAATAAAATGACAATAAACCTTGTGTGTTATTTAGAATATTAGCAGGATTAAGTGCGTTTCAATTTTACAACATCCCTAAAAGGAAAAAATCCAATTTAACTGGGTTGTCCATTTTTAAAGGCGCCGAAAACATCCGTACAATTGCTACATTTTACCATGCTTAGCAATATGTGTTTATTATGAGTGATGGGCATTTAAATCATATGGCCCTTTCCACTGCACAAAGATGTTAAAGATAGTTATGTTTAAATGACGCCTAAAGAAATTTATGAAACCGGACTGGAATGAATGTAATTAAAAGACAGCAACCCAAAATTTAAGTAAATTTAAATTGCAAAACGATTCTTGGCTACTAAAAAGATAGGAACACAACTAACAAACAAAACATAATCGTTTGAACACAATAATAAACAATATTTGTAAGTATCACATATCATAATGCATAAAGTGTGATTAGTAACTTGTACCATCAATATTTTCAATTTAACACTAGAAGGTATATGAAGTACGTAAGGAAAATCTCACGATTAACAAAGATAATCGTCGGGTTGTATAGAACTGTAATGTAAACAGTGATGTAACTTAAAAGACATTCAATGATTTTGTTGTAACGAACTAAAATATATTCCACAGTTAATAGTTCTTCTGTACATAACAAAATATATAACTCTTAGCATTTATAAAAATTGTAAGTTAATATGCGGATTACACAATAACCGGACAAAAATTAAAAACAAACACACATTTCTATGCTTGCGCCTAAAATTGAAACAGTCAGGCAGTTACATGGTAAAGACATATTTTTATATATATATTATGTTGCATTTTCACATTTTACAAAAACAGCACATGTTAGTGATAGATTAGAAGATACAGCCTTCATTAAAATAGTATTATTCTACATTTGTTGAAATTTGGTTTTGATTTGTTTCTAGTCGGGTGCTACATAGACGTTAACAGTTATCAGGTTTTGTTTTACTGTGGTCTAGTTTGGTCAGTATTGGCCAGAATTGTTGTCGCTTACATGCATTAATGCTGAGACGCATTTGAATATAGGATGTTTTGTTACGAAAAGAACAAAATGTACTCTTTTATTATACTCAATACAAATGTATAGTAAAAAATGTAGCATTTTAGTAAATGATTAAAATTTGCTCATAAATGTTGATAAACTTTATATCCTTCTACTTTAAGTCTAAGTTTTTGATGGAAAAAACCCAAAATATTTGCCTTCTTTAGAAAACTCTCAGTTAAATCTGAGTATTATGCGAAAGGGTGAAGGTGAAAACCCCGTGCATGAATACACTCTAGCACAAAAGCAGTAGATATTGAGACGTGATACAACAATCGTTTATTAATAAGAAAATACAACACGTAGGCAAAACAAAAAAATGATAGGGACAAACAACAATTAATACCAACATGAACATCACTAAAACTGTGTGAACGTGCTGCTGAAGAGTACGTAGTTGGTGCTTATCAACTGGCACCCTTTATATTTACAACCCTCTTGTAAACACTTTATATTATAATAAGTTTGTCAATGTACCCTTATATCAATATCCGGTTTGAATATAAACTCGATTCTCCTGTATTCATTTGTAAAAACTAATCAAAGATGCCTTGGTTATAAAATTGTATTTGCCAGACGACATACGCATTTTGTCTAATCAAGAGTCGTCACTGGCAATCAAACAATACTAATTTATTAAGTTGCTTAAAATTTTTTTATCACTTAAATTTTTAAGAATGTTAAATTGGACTAATGGCATGTACAAATTCATCGATTACACTTTAACTCCAGGATGCAAAATTCTTGTTGTTTTTATAAAAATTATTAAAAAAAAACAAGTAAGACTAATTTTTAAGTTCATTTGGAAAATTTATGTGTATTATTAACCGCTTAATGTTGTCTGCAACAATAAAAGGAAAATATGATTCGCAAATTAAGCATAGTGACAGATTGCTCGAAAGAAGCTGTGTGGACTCTTTTAACCACATAGAGGTTGGTACTACCATTAAAAACCAGGAATAGCAAAATTAAGCGTCATTATCAGACAGACGTTGGTTGTGCATTAATACACCCTAAACTAACAACATAAATCCGTTTTAGAAGTCTTTTTAAGAAATTGTGTTTCGTCGGAGTGTGTAAAATTGATAAGCAACTTGAGTTGCACTGTGACAACAAGGTCACTGTTACTTTTTAAAAGATATCATCTTACTAGACAAACGTGAGTACATGTAGAGCGCGTAGTTGTCACAAATAACTCAAGACTAACCATACTTGATTTATTGATTGCACCTAGTTGACCTTGTACAGCAACGTATTATTTTTGATATAAGTACAGGAAATGACCGATTAAGACAAGTTCGGTTGTTGACAACAAACATTGAATATCAGTAACCGATTAGCAACTTTAGATTTTAAGATAAAAGGGTTACAATCTGCTATTATGATATAATGTGACAAGTCTGATCTACAGTGAAAGGGAAATGTATCTATAAAGAACGTAATCCATGCAACCGTGGTAGAAAATTAGCATAAGGTAAGCTGCGTTCAATGCTGTTAACTAATGTATTGTTTTATGTCATTTACTAATTATCGTATAAAAACATTCCAATTCAGTTATAATTCAATCTTGAATTCCTATTCCCAAAACATAAAATTTCTAGTGAAAATCAAATGTTTAAAAAAATTCACTTATTTAATTTTTTTTACATTATTTCAGATGTTGTCAACAATGTCTTAACATGACCAGCTAGTACCTAGGATTGGCATGATGCTTTATACTGGATTATTATACTGCTTATCCATAACAGACAGTGTGCATAGTATAAAAAATCCACAATTGAACGAAAATGACATGAAATATAAAACGAAGTAAAAATGTAATGTATTTCTCCTTTCCGCTTCCATATAAAGATAAAACAATAAATTTAAAAGGTTTTCAGACAAGCCGATCACGTAGACAGTCGCTGACAACGGTTGTTTATGAAAGCATCAGATCCTTAAGAGAATACAAGTACGGCATTGCACTAATGTTGATAATTTTGTTACAAAACAAATGACAAAAATCATCTCATAAAACATCGTTTGGACATAAAACGTGAAGCTTTTGTAGATTTTATTATCTCTGGAGATATCAAATTTAATTATGGCACCACGCATTCTTGGTTATATCTCGGAATTCGCTTAATTTTCTTTAAAGACGAATTTTATATTTGCGGGCACCGAGTGAGTAAAGCTGCCAGTAACAGCAAGCCAGCAGCAGCAGAGTAGACAACAATTTAATAAACAAACAAGCCAATGTTGATAACCATCCAATAAACATTCAGGCGTCTTTATTCTGCTTTGCAGCTTCAGACATCAGAAAATTGTCCGAAATTGTTTTCGTTATCCTATCCTCGTGCTGGCTTAATTGTGGATCAAAAGAAAAATAAACATTATAAGCTACAATTGTGTATTCCGGTAAATATTAGTTTCAGCTGACCAAGTGGTTTCGGAGAAAATGGTTTATTTGTAAAACGTTACGTACCACTACTGATCTGGATAAGAATAAGGTAATCTACATGCATGTTGTATGGAGAAGATTGCTAAAAGAGATGAGGCTGGTAAGCGATAAATAACATACCAATTTTGGTTCAGGTGGCTCACCGTTGGTAAGTTTTAAAAATTTACGAAAAAATAAGTATCAGCATGGACGAATTGGAGCTCATAAAAGATTTTTTGGAAACATATCAGACGTTTTTAGGAGTCGTAGTCTCACATTTTCTTAGATGTGACTTTTCGATAAGCATGACAATGAGTCTGTCTGATCAATGACAGCCACTACTCCTTTCTCCTTCTTCATGAACTTTTTTTTGGATCGGATTACTAACGTTCTGTTTTTTTGTTTTTCGTTTCTATTTTGTGTCGTGTTTGTTGGTCTGAATCCAGATTTGTAATTGGCTTCTTTTGTGTGGATGTTTTTATAGCTAATTATCTAGAGATTATCTAGATAACCAAAATATATCCTAAGACCGTAAAAATCACCAATTTGAACCATTTAAAACATGTGTTGGTTGATATAGATAGAAGCGAAAGCAGTTGTTAATTAAAGCCGCGAACTATGCAAAAACTGCAGCAGGCACTTGCACAAGAAGAAATAGTTTAGAAAAACATATATAATGATTGATCGAGTCTATCACGAGACAAATCCATGCTGTTTTACTGTCTAATTGAGGGCACCACATTATAAATATTATATTTAAAATGATCTTTAAAATGTAGTAAATTTAATTTTTTACATGTTGCGATTCGTTTTTTTTTCATTTGGGAGGTGACAATTTATCATTAACTATTGCATGACTCACGGTACATTCGGTAATAAATAGCTCCATTAGATCTACCACAGTATAAGTAGTACTTCACAAGAACTATTGCACGACTCACGGTACATTCGGTAATAAATAGCTCTATTAAATTTACCACAGTATAAGTAGTACTTCAGAATAACTATTGCACAACTCACGGTGCATTCGGTAATAACGGTTTATTGTTGTTGACACAAGGGTTGTGCAAGTGTTTTGATAGCTGATTACATATTTATCGTTGGTTTAAGTAGATCGATTAAAAGCATTCACATCAATAGAAACCCTAAAAATCAGAAAGTGTATTACAACGGTTTTGTCTCGAGTGCATTTCGGCCAGTGCGGGATCCGGGTGGCCAAAAGAATAGACCGCTGTCGCGCTAGCTTGTCGTAAAAGGCGACTAAATAGCGCCCAGTACCCTGACCGGCGTGTCAGGTCAGTTTGCCTAAAGACCGACTGGGATGTGTGTCCCAGGTGGTTGAATGGGGTACCCCTGGCAAGCTGGGGTTATCAGGCCATAATACGGAAAACCTGACCGCAAACCATATTAGTGCACCGTGTTGGGAAAAATGCCACGTTCCTCGCACGTTAAAGAACGCTGCTGTAGTATTCGCTATGAGTAGGGATTTCGATCCCGCTACAGGAGGCTGAATTGCCCGACCCTATCCATCCTCCCATTTGCCAGTGGCAATCTAAAATCCGTTACCCCTATTTTTCCTTGTGTCCCATCCCATTTTCATTCATCATCATTTCATGTTCATTTTATCATCCATTTCATGTTCATCGCCTGAATATAGCTGAAATAATGCTGCTCGGGCGTTAAACACCATTAATCAATCAATCGAGTGCATTTCGCATCAGAGGATCATATCAAGGAGAGGGTTACAATCCCTTTAACCTGATCAACCCAGCCCCATGTTTCATTGTTTCATGTTCTATTATTTATTTAACTATTATCTTTGTTTTGTTGTTAAATAAACTGAATTGACTATTGTTATGAGAAAGCAAGCAGCAAGTACCTCACCTTTTTATTTCTTCTGTACAATTTTGTTAAATATTTAGAAATGTACTTTTGGTTATATATTTTACAGAAGCAATCCTTATTATGCAATGTTAATAATGTTATTTAACTTATATGTGTAGATAACGATCGAAATGTAAGTGACAGGTACATGGGTCTTATTATGCCTCTTGTTTAGTTGAAGCCAGAATAATACCGAATAGACTGCATAATTTAAATAAATAAATACGAATGCACAGAAAAGCCAAACTAGAACATTTAAAAATCAAAAGATAAATGCAATTTGTACTGGTCGAAAGAGTTTGTGCACTCGATTCCTTATTAATTAAACTTTGTTTTGTTTATTTTGATACTTAGCTTATGTTTAAAAGTGCTGCAATAACATTTCATTAACACATCCAGAAGATAGCATATGCGTAAACATTGCAGTGTAATTATATGTCAATTTCGTTTCGTCATATCAATGAAATTAAGATGGAAAAATTATTATATTTGTGTTTGCTCGTTTCTGATGTCGTTTCCTTTACTTTACTTCATAGATGTTTAGCTTCTTCATTGTCAATGACGCATGCATAATGTATTTTTTCAGAATGTGTACACATATATGAAATGCACAAAACGTATTATCTTCTTTTAATCATATTTGTTGTACAATAAATTTAAACAAATGCATTTTGCTTTTAGTCTTCTGGTACCCATGTCATCACTTTAAACGATATTTAGTATTCGGTTCTGTTACAAAACATATTGTCGAATATTTGTGACCTAATGCTGTTGAGAGATAATGCGCAATGTTTTCAACGTAGAAATTCGATAGAAATGTTCGGTTTTGTGCTTGTTTGTAAGAAATATATTTTATTGTAACGGAAGAGGAACCGTTTTCTTACATTGTCTAAAAATATAAGTATATATGCTGGCATTTTCAGACATATATATTGTGTTTATTCTTCCATATTAAAATGACGTTTCTTCCAAATATTAGAGTACTTGCCTTCAACGTTGTGATGAAGAATCAATAACGTTTAAGTGATCTTTGTTTCCGAGATTATTATTTTTACGATGTCAATTTCTTTTTTTGATGGCGGTTATTTTGTAGACGATTGCGTGTCATAATATTATTTTAAGCCATATTTCTAAAAGCAATTTCTCATATGTTTCGCATAGCACTTGATTTTAAATGTTGTCATACTTGGTGAAATGGGAGTGTTATGAAAATAAAAACCAAATATTGCTTTTAAAAATGTCAAACCCATGACAAGTTAATGCATTTTATGCAGCAACTGAAAAGAAGCTTGACAGTTAAATAGAATCTATTTTTTTTCTTTAAAGTTGACTTGACTATTTCAGCTTCTATAAACAATAAATACTGATTTCAAAAACTTAATTTACCAGTAATAAAAAGAAACCACATTTTTGGTAAATAAGTATTTAAAAAGTATCAGTATTGGTACTAGATTTATCATTCTTGTAATTTATAAAAATTCAAATGCAAGGAAAGTCTTCACGCTGAAAGAACAACAAAATTCCTTGTGTACACTCTTTTATTAGAAACAATTATAATTAGCAACTCTTCTACTTCCATGCTCTTGTTAAAGAAAGACATTGGAATAGTTCTTTCATAAGGAACGCTGGCTACTGAACGGTTCCAATGGCTCAACCATCTAGTCAGCGCGCTCCCTCTGGGTTAGTATGGGATACCTTTTCACTGGGCCTTTGTTACGTTATAAAACGGATAGTCTGGCCGCATATAATAGTGGTTAACGGGTTCGGAGTGTGAACTCTCCATGCGCAATTAAGACTCCTATTGTATATGTCGAAGATGATTTGCTTATTTTTCGCAGGTGCAAAGGGCAAAATATTCTGCTTTAGTTGCATGAACAATTTTCTGCCGAACGTTTCACCCCATGTTTATAGTTGATTCATTGTTTTAGTCCTTAGTATAGCTAAAATACTGCTTCCTAGAAGTTATGCATTTAATTATTCAATAAATCAAAAGTAACGTGACAATACTTCAGTTTGTGTGGACAGGCAGTCTCACAGCAAATAATGATTAATTTGTTATGGCGTTTTAGTCTTTTATAATTTTATCTATTTATCTAAACGTTGGAGGGCATACTTCGATAATGATGTGGAGCTCGACTAATGTGAAGTAAATTTAAAGTAGAAATATTAAAAAAAAGTTTCTGGTAGTTTGACTTTTTTTATTGATTGATACACAATGTCACTTTAAACACATCGTCTGTTTTGCAAGCAGAATTAGGGAGATGCAGCCAACAGATCTGAGATATGGAGTAGGTGAATTTACTTACTACGTGTTCTAAGTGTATACATTAAATTTAATGTAATGGCCCAATACACAATAAACACATGCAACTCATTTTTCTGGCAATGAAATGGCTGGAATATTGCTCAATAGAACCCTCACTCAGTCAGCCATCAGCATGGTTTTTTTTTTACTATATTACATATTCAGTTTTCTTTTAAATTCGTGCAATTTCATGCAGAGAATCATTTATGTTTGTAACAAATCCCCTTATTAACATTTTGCGCTCATACAATGATGATGTCATACTAGTTTACGTTAAATATTTTACTATTCACCTTTTGTTTTTTGTTTTCAATATCTTACGAATTTTTTATGAAACAGCCCTATAATACTTGAGTTTCAGCGAAAACAAATTATGTTGCTTGGTATGTCATAAACCAACAAATGTTTCATGACTAAATAGCTACGTTTTCAATATATTGGAATTAGTCACGAATGTTATTTCTTACAGTTTTCGTTGAAAGGCGGTATATTATTAGACTATTATTTACTGCACATCCGGTACAAAAATACGCAATTCAAAACTATAATAGTACTGCTTATACGGTTAACAATATTAAAACAAACGTTTTATAAAATATGAAATAATGAATAACCCATTAAACACCGTAAAACTGGCAAATACAATTTGATTTTAGTAGAAATTTTAATTAAAGATTGATATTTAGAAATATTTTAATTGTTTTCTTGGTGTCTCGGTGGCCAAGTGGTTCTGGTAGTTTGTCTACTTTTGATCACGCGCCTAATGCTGAGGGTCTCAAAGCCTTTAAATAACGTCATATTAGAATATTATTTTATCTATGATCATTAAGGCGATATAGCACGGGCGGGTCGGTTTTGTACGATTGGTGAATGTGTACTAGAACTATATTGGTCAAATACAAAAGAAACACGTGAATGTATAAAGACCTTCTGGAAATAGTACATATCTCGAATATATGTAAAAGGGGTTACATGTAAAAAGCACCCACTCAGTAAAAAATAGATTGGTGGAATAGGATTTTTATGTTAATTAAATCTATGCAATTTAGTAAAGGGAATCACTATTTTTATCAGAACCTAATTTCCTTATTTACATTGTCATCTCTAAAGATGTTGTCAGACTTTTATTACGTACGACTATTCACTTGTGTCTCTTGATTTCAATATTTTACTATTTATAGATGAAATTAGACTTGGCTTGATGTGTCATAAACAAACAAGCGTTTCATGACAAGAAAAATTTTCTATCTATCGAAATTTGTCACGTAATTTTGCTTTAACTGTTTTCTGAATACCCAACTGGGACCGTATTGGAAGAGTTCATAAAGATCAACACACTAAGGTGCCCAGCGTTCTCAGGTGGCAGAGGGGTAAGGCCTTCTTATTGGGAGGCGATTGTGGTCAGGTTGTTATACGAAAAGCCAGGCCACTTACTATGATGGGTAACTTGTTCGGAGAGAGCTACACTCCTTGCGCGATTAAGACCCCTTTTGTAGATTTAAACAACTATAAGCCCATTGGTGATGAAACTTTTGGCCTAATTCTCCATCCCTACCGATACTCTATACGTTTTCAGTGGTAGTCAAAATTTTGTTCCTGTTTATTTCATTTTCCCCATTTATTATTTTTTTGTTAACTTGATCTACTCCTGACTATAACTGGACGATAAGCAAACATGCAATCAATTACAGGGCTGTATATAACTATTATTTCCTGCAAATCCATACAAATAAATGTGCAAATTTATTGTAAAACATGAAAACGCATTTTTATACAGCTAAAAATATTCAAACAACCATTTCATAAAAAGATAAAATAATTATCAACGTCCAGACATTATAACAAATTCATTGAAATAATAACAGTAATTATTGTTTTGTTTATAATCAGTAAAATTATATAGACGTAAGACTGTTACCATTGTAACAGACATTTAAAAAACTTTATCAATGACCACACATAAATAACTCCTACAAAGTTTACAAAAATTGTTTATGTAGGATTAACAAATTATATTTTTATGAGACAACTAGGGATAATTTTTTCCTCCTTTAAAGGAATCTGTCGGTCGTGTAGCTCAAGTCAATTGCTACACCTAATGGCATAAGGTGTATAAGTTACTAATACTATAATCTATTTTAATCACAGTAATTGATAAAAACATGAACGTCACTTACTGGAATATTTAGATAGAACAAATAAATATGCTGAAATCTAAATACACTTGAAATTGTATAGCTTGACTATCAGATTTTGAACTGAAATTTATGAGTATTCCCTCAATAAGAGCCATAAAAAGAACATTAGTATAACCTATTCCATGTATCTATTCACTAAAGTTACTTAATGTTTTCCTTTTTGCAATAATACAGCAATAAATGTCTTTGAATGCCTTGTGTAATTTCTTATCAACACTTCACATTCATTCATTCATTCATGTCTTTATTTCCTCTAATACAAGAGATTAATGAATAAACATATAATATAGTAGTAAATAATTCAACACACAAAAAAAGTAAATGGAAAAGAAAAAGAACATAAAGAAATGGTACGTTAAGTCCATTGATATATAAACTATGAAATATATGATGGGACAACACCCACCGATACTAACTCATGCAAGAACGCTGCAGATCTAACTAACGAGAAACGTACTACATTTGCTCTGAATATTTGTATAAATAATTATTCAAAAAACCATGATTAATGGCATTTAATGAACAAGGAATAAACTGAATACCGTTTCTATGAGATATGTTTCGTAAAGGTGGCGTAACGTTCTAAATTTGATAAAGGCAAATGCAGATTTATCCTCATAGGATCGAATAACGCTATATTATCACCTGAAGCCAGATTGGTACATATTGCTAAGTCGGGTTTCATCGATAACAAGTATTTAAAAGTTGAATTCGCTTAGTATTAGTTTTCATCCTCCTAGTAATATTTTGTTTACAGGCTTTCTTGATTAAAACCATACATGGGTAGAACTGCTAATATTGTCAGCGAAAAGCTAAGCTTCCAATATAATATTATAAAACGCTCACCATTCTAAATCAGTACTTATGGATGGTAATAATGTACATGTATAATTACTTACAGCACTACAAATAAATTAAGTTCAGAATAAAACATTTCCAATAATTGTGTATTATCTAAAATTAAGTATATATTTTGTCCAAACTCTGAAAAAATATAGCGATTAATACAATCTGCGTGATGCAAAACCTTGTATCATCTATAGAGGTGATACAAGATGTACTTTTTTCGGAACTACTTCTTGACATCACAATGAATGATCTAACCAATGATTTGGTGAATGTTTTTCATTCTAATATGAAATGTGACGTCATAACACGTGTGATGTTTGGGACTATATTTGTAAACAAATGCTTCGTTTAATGTTAAATTTAAAATATTAATTCAGTTGTGTTCTGCCCTTTTTATACTTCTGAATTTTAGATAAACTTCCTACATACATTTAAGTGTAGGTACAACTACCTGTATCACGTCTCGACAGTTGCATCCATTCCGCACTACAACTAGACGCTAGGCGTCTCGTTGTGATACGAATGAACACAACGGTCTAGACGTGATGTATATAATGTTTATGTATCGCTGCTTGTTTCTACACGTTTCCTTTAATAAATACTCGAAATTAATATTACTTGACAAATTTAAAGATTTTGCTTTATGTAAACCATTTATAGAAGACAACAAACCATGTTATGTATAAAACAATACAAGAAATTTTAGCAAAAATAGCCGTGCCATAGAAACGGATACATTTTTATATAATTCAGTATCGAATCTAATCTAATTGTACGTAAAGTTGCAGAAAATCTTTTGAAATACAACGCATAAGAGGTAGAGACGTTGCAGTGGAGATTTGTTGACGTCAACCTTAGACTTTCTTCGTTTTACTAGCTCCTTTAACGCCATTAACTGGACTGAATTTGTGACAATAAATCTACTATTGACGTAGCTCACATGTTCCAATACAAAACAGTTATTCCCTAATTTGAGAGTTGGGTTAGAAAATTCAATGTGATTCCATTGATGAAAATTCATCATACTGAATGGTTTGAAAAAATGTTTTATTGTTTGAATGGTGTTTAACGCCACCTTAGTGATTGTGTACCTTAATCAAGGAAAAAAACCCCGACCTTTGGTTTGAAATTGCAATCACTGTCATTTAAAATTAGAGTTGAGCACACCTTACCCGCAGTGAGACTCTAAACCTCAACCTCAACGTTGACAGACACGTGATTAATAGTAGATGACATAATATATGTATCCGTTATGTACACATTCTGTTTACAGTTATTATTCTCCTTTGTATGTTAAAAATAAAAGTTACGTAGTTACGTAGAAGATAAGATAGTCGTTTCCAGTGAACTATATGTATTATCGCGAGCATAAAATGATTTAACTTTATGATCTTTTATTTCATGGTTATAACTTTGTCTAACCGTTTTATCTGTATTGAATTTCAATTCAATAGCTAACGTTTAAAATGCATCCAATACACATAATATTTGATTTACTAAAGGATTAAGTATCTTTGATTGTTTCTTTAATTTAATAAAATAGCATGTTATTTAATTATTTTAAATTATTAGCTGGGAGTAGGTTAATCTGTTTATCTAGTTATATAGAAATATGCAGAAAACTCAAGAAATCTACATTGTTTGACGATGCAGCAGCTGAATTAAGTGATAATTAATTGGTTTATATTTAATTACATAAAAATCATTTATAATTTATATTATATGCATGTAATGTAATTAATGCCGCATTGACTAACCCGGTTTTTCTTTAATCAGTCTTCTATATTATTTTGCTGGATTTTGCACAATACAAATATTTAATGTCTTTTAAATTACATTATCCTTTACTATTATACTTCCCACCTAAACATAATTATCATAAACATTTTCTTAGCCAGTGTGCAATAAATTTCTGTCACCAAACTAACGCAGAAAATTATTTTGTTCGTCTAAAAAACATAACACTACATACCTATCCTTCAATGTTCAGTTAAATTCTGATTGAAATTCGAATGTTATTGCATATATATTCAAGGTGAAACCGTAGCTCACACGAATTTAGTTGTTCGTGATCTGATTCATTTCAATAGACCTACAAAACTATAAGATGCACACACGCAGTTGGAAAAAGGAACACTGTATGATTCATTAATTATCATGACGCCAGAGACTTAACAATTTTTCCCGTTTAACAAGTGTTATGTTCCATCAAACGCCCTGACTATAATTAGTATGGTGTTACACATTATAATTCAAGTAAAACCACCGCTGGTACGATCATGAGTATAAAAATTGCATCAATTGTAACTACAGCGTGCAGTAAAGAAGCAACAAGACGCAGTGCTGTGTATAATTCATTATCCAATCCAATGTACCAAAGACGACGTCGGAAACCTACCAGTTCCAACATTTAATAATTGAAATGTTCACTTCAACGCGTTGTTTGTAATAAGTCGGTTGGTTTGCGTATTAAGATATAAGTTAAACTGACGTCAGAAGGAAATAGCCAAATGGAATGTAGAATTTAACATACAAAACTGCAAAAACTAAGCCATGTTCCTGTTTTCGCACCTTTCTAATAACGTTTCATACTTAAGCTTGCACTTCCAGATAATGCTTCTTTCTCCTCAAAGTTATCTTTCTACGCAGAAAAAACAGACAGCTTCTTTTATGCAGTTGAATATTGGCAAGCACTGAAGTGGATATTATTGTTCCCTTCTAATTTAATTAATAAAACAAACACCTTATGCAACAAAAAAAAAAGTCTATATTTATGACATTAAGTAGCAAACTAGTTCTAAATTTTAAGAAAGAGAAATATAGTACAATGTATATATGCATAAATGTGGTTAACAGTGTATTAATCTGTCACCGGAAGTGGCACGTGCTGTATGTTTACGGTAAAATAACGTTAAAAATTCCTGACTGTATAGAAGTAAACTGTGAAAATGCATTTGATTCTATGTAATATCAAAAACCGATCACGTAATGAATTGGTAACTTAGAAAAATCGTGGTCTCAAACAACTTTAATCTTGAATGATTTTTAATTTGCGTAAAATCCAAATTGTGGCAAATATAGAATACGTATTGACAATGTTCTTAATCTCTGACTACATATACATCCAACTCGACATTGGATTTAAACATGATAGCTGACATGTGTGTTTCTAAAAAATATATTTTGCAAACAATAAAATTGATGCATTTTTTACTGGTTCATAGTGATTAGAAGTTTTTTTTTAAAAATCAAATAGGTTGTGACATGAAACCGTTAGCAGGTTCCATATTTACCCTCGACACCTTACCAATTGAATATATATATATAATGTATAATACTTCTACGATTTGCATAATGCTTGATAAACAAGATGAGCTGTCTTGCTACATAGCTGAGGTTGGGATAGTTCTCTACTTGAAAAGACTATTGATTCTAGTAAACCACATCTTGGGGTTTTCACCACACAACCAATAAAAGCTTAACACAGACAAAAGACAAACCAGTTTTCAATATCGTGTACAACAAGGAAAAATATATAGAATTTATGTGTTGCAAAACAGGTGATAGAAAAATAAAACAATAAATCAATAAGATTGAACGAAAAACAAATAACAGAAGGGAGAAATACAAAGGCATAAACTGCAATAAGTGATTGTTAAACCGAGGGTTTGGGTTGAAACGGTAAAGGGGTCTCAAGTTTTCCTTTTTGTAACACCATAATATTATAGACCTGCAACTTGTAGCCCACAAACTGGCAAAACAAAAAACTACACCTGCGCAACAGAGAACCAACAGATACGACCTTCATATCCCAAGGTCTTCATTGCGCGTAAATGCAAATACGAGTCTTTAATATAATAGAAATAAAAATTACATAACTCGAGCAGTCAAAGTGGACAAAAAAGATCATACTCAGACACATAGAGGACAAGGGTTCTTTTTAATACAAACCATTTTCCTAATAGGTATTACAATTTTACATTTCATTATAATACAATTTAATAACAAGCAACGTGAGTAAAAATTATTGCATACGGTAATGAAACACATGCATTGGAGTTACGTGGGTGTCCTGCTGGGTCATACATTTAAGAATTTGAGGCCGGATAAGATACGTATTTTTATTTTTGGTAGAAGTATAAACAAAGCTATACATTTTTATACAGTTAGTAACATGATCAAATGGTAACCGGTATACAAGTACTTACTTCATTTGATTAGGGATACAATACGAAAGCTATGGGTTAATACAGATTGCAACGAACGATGAAGGATCGTATCCTACCTAGCCAATCCGTGACCTAGACATATAATGATAAATAAAAACTGCAACTGACTACTGTGACTTACCTTTCTAATGATATTGCTACCAGAGTCAGAACACTAGCAAACACAAAAATTGGCAGCGTGTACGATAAAAACGCACACAAACTGTCATTACTGAAAATGTGCCAATAGCATGGTGAGTTATATTCTAACACTTTTAGCGGCATGACGATAGATGCCACCAAAAAGTCGGATATGGCCAAGTTAACAATATAATAATTTGTAACTGTATGCATGTGTACATTTCTCCAAACTGTCCAAATAACCAAAATATTACCAAATATAGCCATAATGATAACAAGTATATACGACACAATTAGCGCACTATGAACTGAAGGTATCTGAGTGAAATCAACATGCAGGAATAGTTCTTGTTTCAAAGGACAACCGAACTCATCTTCCATGTAACCATCATTAAATTCCGTAGTTCCATTTGTTTCCATATCGGACATTAAGTAGGTACTGCTGTTATACTGCATGGCGATCACAAAAAAGTGGCTTTACGGTGGCAATATTAAATGGTTCCTGATATCCGTAGAAATTTATAACATTTCATCTGGTTTAAATATTTCCTCTTGCTATGAACTATCCATTTTAATGAAAAAAGTATAAACTTTTATAACAACTGATAACTTATCAGACGAAAAACTTCTTCGAAGTTAAGCATTTGTCTGCTGCATCCTTTTACATATACTACCTTTCGAATCAGAAATCTGAAATAAAAAAATGAGCGATCGACTGTAATAGCAGTTAATTAAACAAAGAAAAATGTTTATATTTAGTGTTAAATTCCCGAAGCCTTCCAAAGATATGTATTGATTTCAAATGTCTTACTACTGCCTATAGAAACTATCAGCAAATCAGAATGTCGCTTTACATTGTAATTGACAAATACACAAAACGTGCCAAACAATCATTAGTTAATGCAACCGGATAGCCAGAAAATAGTTTTCTAATAAATATAAAATCTCCTTAATCTAATCTTGATTGTATGTCTTTTTCTTCAAGTCGTTCACGTCCGCAATACTAATTATAAAAATGACATCGTGTAATCCATCATTATTTCGAAGTCTTTAAGACAAATTTCTATCAAATGCATTTGTTTGTCTTTTGTATTGGACAAGATTTATTTTTCAAGCAATACGAGACTTTCGTCCATTTAAAAACATAAGAAATAATGTTTCCTTTAAACAATATTAAACCATAAATACTTTACAATTTGATGATATTCCCAAATATACTTAAAATTCCAAAATAACCGCCACTGATAGCATTTTAGTTGAAGTGAAACTACAATATGTTTTATTAAAAATAATGAAAGTTTCAATTCCAATGATCACCAGCATCTATTTTATTTCTATCTGTATTTATCGTAATGCAATGATAAAAAATGATATTGAAACAACTGACTTTAGAGTTAACATGATAAACATCTTCTTTAAAAGTAGTTCTAAAGAGTAAAGATAAAAATATTAATTAACCTTCATCTTTTCACGATCATTTTACAGAGTGAACAAGATTCCGCTGAACGTAGACTGTACATAATTACTTTTGAAGTACTTTTTGTTGCCCCAGTGTTTTTCACCAAAAAAACATTACATTGTCATTCAAATCGAACAAGAATAACAACAACCACTTCTTCAGGACAACATACCACTATCAAATGTAAATTATATAGATAAAACAATACAATATTTACATACAACGGGAGCGGCGGTTTTGTTGTGATGTCATTTCCGGTCGTCTGGAAAACTAGCGATATTGATTGTAAGACTACTTCTTCACTGTATTATGTCGAATATGTTGACTTTAAATAAGTTTTAGTTGAATGTTCGTTACACATGAAAGATATATTTCTTCCATGTTTATATACTAAATTTACATTTCAGTATGGTCAAGGAATAAAGCGGAATCACTGTAGCCATGTAACAGTCCGTATACAATCAAGCATGTCTTTTTTACGAAATATTCCTTATTTCAATGTTTAATTTGATTCACTTTAAATGAACATGTAGTGTTAGCAATTTTCATTTAAAATTATTAATTTCATCCCTCTTACTGCTGTAACAAATTAATGAGTTGTGACGTTATAGTAATGCCAAAAGTGGTAACCAGTTTTAAGAATCATCGAGATAAAATACACGAAAGTGCAACGAATGTTACTACATTTGTCATCAAAATAGTTTTATGTTAGAGGACCGCAAGGAAGAATACAAAATATATGCTTGTTTATGTGTTAACGATTGGATAAGACAAATAATCACAATCTACTCGATCAGATCGTTTTCAACTGATTACGTAGCGAGTCTACTACTTCTTTTAAAATATCGAAGCCTTCTTCAAACGTACAACCAAGTTATTTGTTGACTTTATATTCACTAGCAAATAACAACAGATTACCAAACGCCAAATGTTTTGTAGAAACATACAACATGTATGCTTATTACAATGCTAATCAACTCTGGTTGAACATATATGTTATAGTCCCACAAAAGTACAATAAGTATTTAAAAAATAATGAACTTAATTAATTTATTGGAAACTGTATTTAACTTGTATATATATATCACTTGATACTGAGCGTTCATTTCACGCTGATTCCTATCACATAATCTTGTTTGGGCTGGGAAGAAATAGAAAAAGCAATAATTAAAGATGGATGACATTACGCTGAAAACCTTAACAAGGCCTGATCATGTGTCAAACAATGTAGGAGACAACAGGTTAGAGGTAAAATTAGAAGCTCGGCATTTATTAATGTTGCGATCAGGAAATCTACATTAGTGTCGGTGATGTAAACGTACATGTAGCATTTACAATTGTTAAATTTAATCTTGTACTAAGTTTGCATGTGTTGTTTTTTATATCAGATATAACTAGTTCAGAATACGTATTTTGAGGCAGACCTAATTGGCGGCAAGAACCACTTAATAATGTTTTATTATATCTTCGTGAAACAAGGTCTAGATGTATTTTACTAAGAAAACCAGTCTTTGTGCCACTATGTTTAAATGGACAAATAAAGTGTTTTTTATATTAAATATGGATTTTTTCTTAAAATTTGTCTAGACGCACTACTGGGTTTATTTCTGCTTGCATTGGTGTGTAAGGGGTATGGACTAATTAATTTGACGTCGAATTGCAATTGAGTTTTTGACTTTTTTAACGTAAAGCGGAAGTCAAAACTTTAAGTTCTGAACAGTTATGTTTAGGTTAAATCAGAACAGATCGATATACATATTGACCTAAATTATGATCGAGATAGGAATTAAAGTGTTCTATTAAGTCAGTTTAGAATCAGCTGTATCGCACATCGATTTAAATTTATAAGAGCTATAGTGGTTGAAATTTGTAGAAAGGAGTAAAATAAATTGATTGTGAAGGAGGATGTTTAAAACTTGTCTGTACTTTCATTAATTTTAGAATTTACAAGTTATTACTTATATCAATTGCTCGTCATGAGCTGATATGTGTATACGGCCCCTAATGTGTGGAAATTTAATGTGAGCGATATACTCGGTACGAGCACTGGCTAAGCGTTGGTCGACAAATACTCATTATTGAATCTATTGTTGCTTTGCGTTAAAAAAAGATAAAAAAATGTTCACTTTATAAAGTATTAAAGTATATTATTTTAGAGAGTTGTCGTAAAAGAAACCTTTAAAATGATATCAAAGATTAATCAGTAAGATTCAGTGTTTAATAATACCATTTTATCTAAGTGCAAAATGGGCAGCAAATCTAACAACTAGTAATTATACATCATCAGCTACATAATGTCATCAATCGACTGCAAAGTATTTATTTTATTTCAACATCTGTCATTACTCCTACTCCCTGTGAACAGTTGTATTTATTTCTTTCTAATTTTCTATCGAATAAAGTAATTCGATTAAATATTCGGTAAAGATAAAAAATCTAGGAGTGGCAATATATTGTTTGTCCTCCTTTAAATTTAATATATTTGTTTATATAGATGTCAAATAAACGGAAATAAAAGTTGTTGTGATTACTTCAACTGGTATCCTGGTAAGAAAAACAAGTCATTTTATTATTGGCATCCATTCGATTCACACCAGATCTTTTTTCAACAACTGGAAAAATCAGTAGGTAGCAATTCCGTCTTAACAAGTATAATATTGTTATGGTGTTATATTGAGCAAAAATCCACTGAGAAATAGTTAATAAGTAACCAGTAATCTTTAATGTAGCGAAGACGATTAAAATTGTAACGATCAAAGGCGTTAATATGTTCCACAGCCAAACGTTCTACGCTTTTATTCAGGCTTCGCAAACCAAACACAAGTTTTTTTATTGTATTTTAGTTCAATAACTAAATCGTTAATTTAGAATACTACTATTCAAATACGGAACATGCAGTAAGGAAAAAAGACAGACATGATGGTATAAAAATAAAATAATAAAGCAAATTAAGTCACCCTTTTACAGCAATTAGTCCAGTAGTCTTTAATGTAGAAGATAAACAACTTATAACGATTAAAGGCCGTTATATGGTCCTAGATCTAAGCTTTATTCAGTTCCTTCAAACCAAACGTAGGTTTTTTATATTGTATTCGAATTTAACAGTAGAATTGTAAACGTACAAATACTACTATTAATTAAGTGGAACTTGCAGTAAGAAAAAAAAGTCGGACATGATGGGATCAAAGCAAATTATAGCAAAGAACCAAAACTTCTAGTTCTGCAAAAAAAGTAAGTTTTTACTGTATTCTGGTCCAACAGACAATTCGTGAACTTACTACTGTTAAGACATGAAACAAGCAGTAAGGACAAAAACTGAACATAATGAGATAAAAGCAAATTAATAGCAAAGCAAAGACCCAAACAGAACTTATGGTTTTAATTGTATTTGATTCAATAGTTAAATCGTTAACAAAAGAATACTACTGTTATGATGCGGACGGAACATGCAGTAAGGACAAAAGACGGACAAGACTAGATCAAAATAAAATATCAAAGCAAACGTTATCAAAAGTTGCTTCCCTTAGCTGACATGTTTTTTTGTAATAAAATATATGGTTTGCAATACCGATGGAGTTGTACTCGTACTATCTTCTTCGTAAGTTTCCTCGTAATGTTAAGGTCGAACTATCAAAGACCCAAAATAACCTTGAAATTTCCAAATAATATTTATTATTTGTTGTTACTTGACTTAGATTGTTATTAATTTAGTACACATTATTTTAAAATTGATTGACCATACCATATGACTTAATTGATAACTATAGGAGGCAATCTCTTAGTTCAACACAAATATGAATACATGGGTCAATAAATAACAAAACAGAACACCTCAACAAACAAACAAACAAAAGCTATCATGGATAACTCTCAAGGAAATGATATTGAACTCAGGTGCTACGGAGGAGAAAGCAGTTTGCATTAATCCGGATATGTTATTGCCCCTGAATCAACGGCTGTTGTCGTTTTCTTATCTATTTCGTATTGATAAAACACCGGCAACATGAAATTACTATTACATTATATTTCATTTATATTTGTATAAGAATCGAGACTGTTTATATTTTTCTAATTTATAAACAAACACGTATAAAATGTACAATTGATAAGGTCACATGAATGTTTCTTTCAACTGTAATATCATGAAAACACATTTGGGTTTTGTTTACATGAAATACTACGCTTCTCTGACGTTCTCACAAATTTGTTCCAAACCCAATCCAATTTATCTATTAAACCATGTCATTTTTGCGTTTTCCTTGTAAAATCAGTATAGTATTAATAATCAAGCAGATCTATTGAACTTTTCAACAAAGAATGTTTTGCAATAATTCTAGACTTACTCTGTCTCACTCATTTTACCAAGGACATCGATTTTATATTTTAGTAAATATACTTTTAATTATATGATGGAATATATTTTGTGCACAGATGTACACTTTATCTATAATTTTCAATCTTGGTATTCACATTTGTACGAAGAGTCTGTATTGGAATCACAATACACATTCATTTTACAGGGAAGTTTTGTAATTTTGTTTGTGTTTGACTTACAGGAAATATTTAAGTTTTGTTGAATGACAGTAATCGTCCAATCTTTACGGGGGAACTTCAATTTACATGCGAGGACATTGTGCTGGGTCTGTTTCACACGTTTCTGTCCCCCTTCAGTTAGAGTCCCCTGTTCGTTTGGATTTTGGATAGTCATGTCACAGGACGCTATCATTTTTAGAACCTTTTCCAAAGTATCCATGGTCCCCACAGGGTAAGATAATATTCCCCACCTGTTTTGGTAGTTTTATATTATATTTGTATTGATGTGAAAGCCTTTTTTATGAAAAGAAGTGTTCGTACGACTTTATACACATGTATTAGAGTGTGACCTGTGTTAATTATTTGTTATTTGTCATTTAAAATACTTAGAATATGCTGAGATAAAGCATAAATAGGTGCCCCTTTAGTACTCCTTTATTACTAAATATGAAATGTGTTATTATTTAGAGTTTTCGTATTGTCAGTGATTTTTACCGGTGAGCAAACCGCATGTAAAGCGAAAGTAAATGATAACACCTGCTCTATTTTTTGTATTTGTTTAGGCAGAAATTTCTATTCGTGTTTTATTTTTGATACTTTTTAGTTAAAGAAGTTTTGAATCCATAAGCATTTTGCAGACTATCTATTTTGAGTAAAAATTTGTAAATATTATCCTTTAGTTTAGACTTTAGGCCTCAAATTTGGCAAGATTATCTTGTTACTCACCTGAATTTTTGCTCCCATTATTTGTTTTATTTTTCCTATGATTATTTCTGTGCATAAAGTTTTGTAATTTTGTTATTTTAATATGCCTAGGCACTTTAATGTGTATTTAGAATATTTGAGGTGTAATTAAGGCAGCTTATTTACACTTGGGCCAAGTTCAGTTACTTAGTACATTTTAGATTAGGTTTTGACTTGGTACCCTGGTACATTCATTACATTTAGGCTAGGTCTTGACCTAGTACATGCACATTTATTCCATTCTCATATTGATCTTACAGTTAGTAATATTAGTTATATTAGGTCTGAGAATAACACAACGAGTTACCAGATACAAATTTTGTCATTTATAAACATTACAAAAGTAGTATTTGTTCGTGATTTAGGTATATTTTATTATATATATGGTTGACATTTGTGCACTTATACTAAGGCAAATTTATTTTGTACTTTCAGTTTTCTACCTTCACCTGTGAAGTGTGTAGTGACCAATAAAGTTATCACGAAATATAGCATTGTTTTATTAGAGCCATTACAGACATTATATTCCAAAGTTCTAGGCGATTTTTTAACCCCACGTTGGTTGAAGTTGTTTACAACATACTAGATAAGTATGTGTTGAAGTATAAGTGATACACACACATACAAACAAACAAACAACAAACAAACATATTGGAACAAAAAAGTAGAAGTAGGTTTTGTTTACATTGCATACTTAAGATCAAGTTTTTCAGCCTATCAATTTTTTATTTAACTTTGTTTATAGCCTCAACAAGGACTCATTTTATTAATTAAATATCTGTGTATAGTTATAAGACTGTCATTAAAAGATAATTGATTACTTCTACAAACGTGCTATTGGATAACATATGAATGAGATCATAATGCTGTTTATAACTTGAGTTCGTCCTGACAATTGAAATTGTGTTCACTGGACTTGATGCAAACATTCAATCAATCAATGAAACAGACTCTAAATAAACGAATGTTAAAACTAAAGTTTGGAATCAATAACATTGAAAAAATATTGCCTAATATGTCACTGTAAATAATAGTGTACCAATTTCTATTTCTGTTGTTCATAAAGTTAAAAGTCTTTAAAAGCAAATACATCATCAAATATAATTGCAACTTGTGTTTTTAAAAACCGCTTTATAAAACTCTTTAAAGAAATTGAGTTATTATCGTTTAACTAACAGCGATTCCTTTCTTCCCCAGACAAGCGATAATGTATAAGTAAAATAACAGTTATATGTTTTGTAACAGTGCAGACGACTATGTACTCTATTTAAAAAGCTTACACTGTAATCAGTTTAGGCTGACAGTTTTTTATTCGTAAAACTTGTTAAATACTTTGTTTCAAATTCGTTTGATAAGACAAACAATAAATAATGCTAATTACGTCATCTGTTGTATAAATATATTAAATATATTAAATGTCCATCTCTCTCTATCGATCGATTTATGAAAGCGGCATTGTTATTCTAAAAAGCTGTAATCAAATATATAATATAAGTTTGTAGTTACAGCAAAGTATTTGGATGCATAACTTTTCAGTCACAATGTCTGTAAACTACTACACTGATATCAAAGATTCTGAAGATTGTCATTAGTGCTAAACTGTGAATTAATGTCATTACAGCAGAAGAAGGCACTGTTGCTTTGCTAACGAACACTATAATTACATATGGTGCTCTATTGGCTTTAAGCAACGTAATCCTTTTGAATTTTTCTACACATATGATGACTAATATTGCAACCACTTGGTCGATGCCGCTGCTTGTGGCCTTTGTGTATCACCAACCCACAACCACACTTCGGTGCTAACATAACATAGCATAGATTATTATAGGATAAACGGTTACTATTTGGTAATTAATCGATGTATGAACGAGGTCGACTCACTCACAAAACTAATAAACGACCGAGCTTGTGAATGAGTCGACCTCGTTCATACATCGATGGATGACCAAAAATATATGTTTAAACCTTATAATTCTTCTAAAATTGTTTTTAATTATATTTATTATCTTTTCCCATCGAGACTCTCTTCAAATAAAATTCCGCTGTGTGACGCGTAAGAATATTCACAATGAGGAAAACGTGGTCATTTTCTGAAGGAATAACTGGCATTGGAAACCGATATTTGTTACGATTTGCCGAAAATATTATTACTTAAAACAAACAAAAACGAAAAAAAAAACAAAAACAAAAAAAACCCCAATATTTTCATGAACTCTCCATACTCACGTGAACTCATTGTATTGCGGTTTATATGTAACGTCATTTGAAACGTCATATCTTTTCAAATGCAACGTTATCCTAGCTAGACATTCTTTCTTTAAGTTAATACAAACAGGAAAAATTATTTTCTATGGATTTATCAGTGAAAATGAAAGGAGCAGTGCTGAAACATGTAGTTGTTGGCAAAGCCGTGCATCTTGCTCATCTCATAGATTTGTTGTGACTAAGAAAACAGCAGATAGTTGTACGGTTATTGGGTTTATTTGAAATTTATTTAATTAAAACACAAATTTACAAGCATAGTTTTTATATGCTACCCACTCGCATTACGTCTACACTCGAATTTCGGCGATTTGCCTTCATTCACAAAATGTAAACAATGAATCCGAAGCGAAACTGTACCAGATACTGTTAAAATATCTTGTACGGTATGTATTTATCTTGACAAATGATTCCTTAATACTAATATACAGCTGCTTCTAGATATTAACATTGCATAATTCGAGTGCACTTTAGCGTACACGACAACACGACACATGACCGCCATATTTGTTTACGTTGAGCAACAAAAGTAGTTCCCCAACAGTTGAACGGATCTGGGAATTACTTGTTTAAGGTATTTTGACCAATCAAAAATGACTATAAACGTGAACGAATATAAGATAAGAATTATTAATTTATATAGTAAAGTGTTTGGAAAGTGTCACGGTCCGTGGACGATAAAAAACATCGCTTGTATATTTTGAAAAAGAGTTCGTTCATTGGAGACGCTACATAAGACACAACTTCTGCTATTTTATCAATATTTTATTAATCTTATACGTATTTCTGAACAAACATGAAATATTATGTGTTAATTTAACAAGCGTTTTTATCTAAAGATATAGATTAATTTGTCGACAACAAATCCAAAACTACTTATACTAATTATAATTGTACTTTAATATAAAACAAATCAAATGTGTTTACATCAAACCTACAATATTTTAATAAGAAGTGACGTAAAATAAATTGTCTTTCCAATAGTTTAATAACATTATGTATAAGCCTGAAACATACAAAACAATTCAATCTTTAAATTAGAACACGTTATAATGATATTTTCTATTTGTCGAAAGTTTTCTTCAAACGTACTTTTTGCAGCCATGTCTTTTACTGGCTTCTGGTTACTTACTTTCGTTTATTCTGATTGGGGTTTTTATTTCGTATTGTACATGTTTTTATGAATCTGGAGTTTAAATCCGTTCTCGACTTTTGTTGTTCTGTAGGTTTCCATGATGTAATTTTTTGGCAGAAAACAAAGTAATTTGTGCGCGGAGCACTGGGAACCTTCTCAGTATGGTTCTAGCAAATAGACATTCTAATATGACGTCCTGCTTTAGCTATGTAAACAAAGCTGTGTTAAAATTCCAATAAATTTAGTTCGCACATGCGTAAGCTGTGTAAATGTAAAAACTTATTTAAAAAATCCAGTTTGTTAAGTGTTATCCATAATTATCGTTCTTGTTAATAATGCAGTTTTTTTCTGAATTCTGAGATTTGTATTATTTGTATCATACTCACTTTATATTATTTTTTTAACAACTCTAAATTCGAATTAATACGACGTCCCGTCTATTTCGTTAGGATTTCTCAATATTTTATGTTTAAAAAGTACGTATATTCAATCAAACGACGAGCACATATGTTAATTTTAATTACTGTTTTAGTTTAAAAAAAACAATATTACCATTGAAAGTGTTCACTTAGAACCGCTTCAAAATTTTAAACATTTGTTAGACATATTAGAATCGCTCGGTATAAAATATTGACAAATATAAGGTCTAACCATGTTCTAATTTGCACAATAATCTATTTCTTAAACAATTGCCTTGACACGACGTTATTTAAGTAGTATTATATCAGTGTAGATATAATACTAAAAGCTAATTTGTGAAGTTTAATTGCTAATGACAATGATATTTAAGCAAAAGCAATGAAGATATAATATAAGGTATACTTATAGATTTAGAACACTGACATTTTTACTTTAAAATTATTTTGCATCGAAATATATAGGCACTGAGACTTCATTAAACATTAAAGAAAATGTCACGTCCAAATTTGTTACTCTGACTTTCATAAACATGAAAATAATAGGCTTTTATAAGAAAATATTCATTACTATTATGAACACCAGTAATATAGTAGGAATAGTAATATAATACCTGTCATTATCATTTATATTTATTGTACGTAAATTAAAAATATCGCACAATGTTTTACATCACCTTTCAATATACCCTAAGTAATCATTATTCTAGGTTGATACTTTTATTCTTTTATTATTTTCTCCTCTCAACGCGACAGGTATGAGTAGTTTATCATAACGCGACAGTTGTGAGTAGTTTATCATAACGGGATATTTATGAGTTGTTTATCATAACGCGACAGGTACGAGTAGTGTATCATAACGCGACAGGTATGATTAGTTTATCATAACGGGATATTTATGAGTAGTTTATCATAACGCGACAGGTATGAGTAGTTTATCATAACGCGACAGGTATGAGTAGTTTATCATAACGCGACAGGTGTGGGTAGTAAATCATAACGAGACATGGACGAGTAGTTTCACATAACGCGACATGTGTGAGTAGTTTATCGTAACGCGACAGGTGTGGGTAGTAAATCATAACGCGACATGGACGAGTAGTTTCCCAAAACGCGACAGGTGTGGGTAGTTTATCATAACGCGACATGTACGAGTAGTTTATCATAACGCGACAGGTATGAGTAGTTTATTATAACGCGACAGGTAAGAGAAGTTTGTCATAACGCAACAGGTAAGGGTAGTTTATCATAACGAAACAAGTGAGTAGTTTATTATAACGCGACAGGTATGAGTAGTTTATCATAACGGGACAAGTATGAGTAGTTTATCATAACACGACAGCTATGAGTAGTTTTTCATAACGGGAAAGGTATGAGTAGTTTATCATAACACGACAGTTATGAGAAGTTTATCATAACGGGAAAGGTATGAGTAGTTTATCATAACACGACAGTTATGAGTAGTTTTTCATAACGGGAAAGGTATGAGTAGTTTATCATAACGCGACAGGTGTGAGTAGTATATCATAACGCGACAGGTGTAAGTAGTTTATCATAACGCGACAAGTATAAATAGTTTATCATAACGCGACAAGTATTAGTAGTTTATCATAACGGGACAGGTATGAGTAGTTTATCATAACGCGACAGGGGTGAGTAGTTTATCATATTGCGACAGGTATGAGTAGTTTATCATAACGCAACAGGTACGAGTAGTTTATCATCTAACTACGGTGTAGTCAGTCAGTCAAAAATCTTTGTAGTTTAGTATCTCGGTCTTATATAAATTAAATGGCACCCGTCTGACTAAAGGCATTAGATTGTCGGGGTAGGACGTTAATAACTTAAGTTAAATAATCAATATATATATTGTGTTTTTGTAATTTTTACTGACTGGATCCAATACTTATTTGTATAGCAGGTGCTATAATTGCATGTTACTTAACAATAAATTGAGTGGATATTTGCTTTACATCAGGCAAGCAGTAGGTCACCTATATTCAGGATGAGAACAAGTTAACAAACAAAAAATCAAGTCGGGAAAGATAGACCACGTGACAAAAAAATTGTAAATCTACCGAAAATGTATGGGATGTAGCAAAAAATTAGCCTACTTGTATAGACCTCTAACGATTCTATACACCTCGCCATAAGTTAAGCAACACCTACATTTTTTTTTATAAATTCAAAAATCTGAATTGAATATTAACTTTGTGTTATTTATGTACTAAAGCCATCATTCGAGCACGGGAAAGTTACTTTAATTAACTCCTCAGATAAATCCTTAGAGCTTGCGTAAGATAGCACTTTTCCGTTCACTTGACTATTGTATCCCGGCTACTGAAATGTCATCGAGATGATGGAACTATGCAGGAACTTCCTAGGTTAGGTCAACCACCAAAAACATCTGAGAGTGAGGATAGAGCACTAGTTCGTGTAGCCAAACGCCACTGCAAGATATCTTCGTGACAATTAGAATATTGCAACCAGAGTCGCCGTTCGAACATTTAACAGGCGCCTATACATACAAGATTGAGATCTCGTGTCCTTTGAAACGTCCACTGTTGACACAGAGACATTGCCAAGCACGTTTTGACTGGGCACGACATCACCGCCATTGGAATATTCGAAGCTGGCGACGAGTACACTGGACCGACGAAAGCAGATTCTTTCTTCGTCATATTGATGGGCGCATGCGCGTTTGGAGACAACGAGGCACTGCCTACATACAGAACAACATCCTAGGCACTACAGCGTTTTGCGGTGATGATTTACAGTGTGGGGAGGCTTTTCATACGACTGTAAACTGAATCTTTATGTCTGTATGTAATTGTCCCAATTACAGGGCAGAAATATCGAAATGACGTCATTAACGCTATTATTGTGCCACATTTTGACAATCATGCACAAGTTATGTAGATCCATCTTTATGGATGACAACGTAAGACCTTACCGAGCTGCAATTGTACGTGATGTTATCAAAAGGGAAGCTATTGAGCAACTTCCCTGGCCATCCATGTCACCCAATATGAATCCAATTGAGCATAATTTGTGGGATATCATTGGCCGTAAAATCAATAACAGAGCACCTGCTTGTCGAAATGTTTAAGAACTACGCCATATTAGAAAAGGTCATATACCCGGCGTACTTTGGGCATTTCAGGTGTTAAAATCTCCATATCTACTTATATCTCCATATCTACATATATGAACGTATATAACTAATAATATCATACCTTCTGTAAGAATCTACGTTTTAGATTGGCTGATTGATTTTATATACCGGTTAGTAGATTGTATACGAGGTCAGTACTGAGTTGCTGACCAAATACGAGATATATAGGGTTGGTTAATTTATAATATGGAGAAGGCTTTGCCAAAATGCGAGCACAGACAATATAGTCCTTTATTATCAATATTTAATGTGCATTTCATAATTGACGTTACTTCCGAACACCCTAAAAGTGCCTCTAAATTCCAGTGGTCACGTGACGTCTTGCTTAGTAACTGTGACGTCACATGAAATGTAATTTGATTGTCAGCTTTTAAGGATCGATTTAGAGATTGCAAAAAATAGTATGAAATTTCTGTTGTTAATTATAAATATAACATTTATGTTTTATCGATGTCAACTTTATTTTCCAGTCTTTCTTAAAATTATTTTTAGTATTTTTCTTCATTCACTTTGTTCCAGTTTTTTTACTATATCAACTTCCGGACGAAAAAAAATCAATATCAGCATTAAGCAGATTTTGATCTCGTGATTTAATTTTGATCACATGACACATAATTGCCGTAGAGTTCGCTGCCCGCTGCGAGCTGCATGTGCCCTCTATAAGGAATGCGTTAAGCGCTCGCGCTATATAAAATTTACTTATACTGTTTAACATGCATTATGTCAGCAACTGCCTCTATAACGAATAATGTCGTATAATAATATCTGACTAGTAGACATTTGTTTTGAAGTAATAATGAGGTCACCAAATATTATATAGTTAAATTCTTCAAGCAATTCATTTTATCGCAACATTTCTTTTTTTTTATCTACATGGAGCTTCTTTTATTCCTTTATAAATATTGTCAAGTAGGAACTTCCCCCAAAGACATATCTGTTAAATAAAGCGTTGATTCACATTCGTTTTTTTTTTAATTTCAGGGAAGCTTGGTATTAACATTAAATGACAATAAGGAAAAATATGTGTTTATTTGTTTTACAGTGATAAATTGATTTGTACCACAATGAAAATTTCATTATTCGTGTCTAAATTTGTCTTATTTAGAAGAAGCCAAACTGTGAGGTAATTTTCATGATATATTGCTGCAGGAACTTTATAGATTAAACGCTCTATTTCCTTTCTGTTGTTGCGTTATTCTAATCAGGTATAGTGTTGATTCCATTTTTATTAAATTGTAAAAACAATTTGCATTTGCTTACCAAGCTAATCTTGCACAAATAACCAGAAGTAAACCGAAGAAGTGATTATACAGTTATTGTCAGCAGTGTAATTTCATTATTAAATTAAACAAAAACGAAACATAAAATTTATTAATTAATTAACTAATATGTTTAAACAAAGAATAATTTCTAGCCATTCTTAAAAAATAGGAAGGAAACCAGCCGAACAAAGAAAGTCGAAAGTTGAGATACAATTACAAATCCGGATTTAGACAAACATAGACAACACAAAAAAACCCCAGAAAGTGTGTAACCCGAACCCAAAAAAACCAGCGTGTAACCCGAACCCAATAAACCAGTGTGTAACCCGAACCCAATAAACCAGCGTGTAACCCGAACCCTATAAACCAGTGTGTAACCCTAACCCAATAAACCAGTGTGTAACCCGAACCCAATAAACCAGTGTGTAACCCCAATAAACCAGTGTGTAACCCAAACCCAATAATTCAATGTGTAACCCCAATAAACCAGTGTGTAACACGAACCCAATAAACCAGTGTGTAACCCGAACCCTATAAACCAGTGTGTAACCCGAACCCAATAAACCAGTGTTTAACCCGAACCCTATAAACCAGTGTGTAACACGAACCCAATAAACCGGTGTGTAACCCGAACCCAATAAACCAGTGTTTAACCCGAACACTATAAACCAGTGTGTAACACGAACCCAATAAACCGGTGTGTAACCCGACCCCAATAAACCAGTGTTTAACCCGAACCCAATAAACCAGTGTGTAACCCGAACCCAATAAACCAGTGTGTAACCCCAATAAACCAGTGTGTAACCCAAACCCAATAATTCAATGTGTAACCCCAATAAACCAGTGTGTAACACGAACCCAATAAACCGGTGTGTAACCCGAACCCAATAAACCAGTGTTTAACCCGAACCCTATAAACCAGTGTGTAACACGAACCCAATAAACCAGTGTGTAACCCGACCCCAATAAACCAGTGTGTAACCCCAATAAACCAGTGTGTAACCCGAACCCAATAAACCAGTGTGTAACCCGAACCCAATAAACCAGTGTGTAACCCGAACCCTATAAACCAATGTGTAACACGAACTCAATAAACCAGTGTGTAACCCGAACCCAATAAACCAGTGTGTAACCCGAACCCTATAAACCAGTGTGTAACACGAACCCAATAAACCAGTGTGTAACCCGAACCCAACCAGTGTGTAACACGAACCCAATAAACCAGTGTGTAACCCGAACCCAATAAACCAGTGTGTAACCCGAACCCTATAAACTAGTGTGTAACCCGAACCCTATAAACCAGTGTGTAACCCGAACCCTATAAACCAATGTGTAACACGAACCCAATAAACCAGTGTGTAACCCGAACCCTATAAACCAGTGTGTAACACGAACCCAATAAACCAGTGTGTAACCCGAACCCAACCAGTGTGTAACACGAACCCAATAAACCAGTGTGTAACCCGAACCCAATAAACCAGTGTGTAACACGAACCCAATAAACCAGTGTGTAACACGAACCCAATAAACCAGTGTGTAACCCGAACCCAATAAACCAGTGTGTAACCCGAACCCTATAAACCAGTGTGTAACACGAACCCAATAAACCAGTGTGTAACCCGAACCCAACCAGTGTGTAACACGAACCCAATAAACCAGTGTGTAACCCGAACCCTATTAACCAGTGTGTAACCCGAACCCAATAAACCAGTGTGTAACCCGAACCCTATAAACCAGTGTGTAACGCGAACCCTATAAACCAGTGTGTAACCCGAACCCTATAAACCAGTGTGTAACACGAACCCAATAAACTAGTGTGTAACCCGAACCCTATAAACCAGTGTGTAACCCGAACCCAATAAACCAGTGTGTAACCCGAACCCTATAAACCAGTGTGTAACCCGAACCCTATAAACCAATGTGTAACACGAACTCAATAAACCAGTGTGTAACCCGAACCCAATATACCAGTGTTTAACCCGAACCCTATAAACCAATGTGTAACACGAACCCAATAAACCAGTGTGTAACCCGAACCCTATAAACCAGTGTGTAACGCGAACCCTATAAACCAGTGTGTAACCCGAACCCTATAAACCAGTGTGTAACACGAACCCAATAAACTAGTGTGTAACCCGAACCCTATAAACCAGTGTGTAACCCGAACCCAATAAACCAGTGTGTAACCCGAACCCTATAAACCAGTGTGTAACCCGAACCCTATAAACCAATGTGTAACACGAACTCAATAAACCAGTGTGTAACCCGAACCCAATAAACCAGTGTTTAACCCGAACCCTATAAACCAATGTGTAACACGAACCCAATAAACCAGTGTGTAACCCGAACCCTATAAACCAGTGTGTAACACGAACCCAATAAACCAGTGTGTAACCCGAACTCAACCAGTGTGTAACACGAACCCAATAAACCAGTGTGTAACCCGAACCCAATAAACCAGTGTGTAACCCGAACCCAATAAACCAGTGTGTAACACGAACCCAATAAACCAGTGTGTAACCCGAACCCAATAAACCAGTGTGTAACCCGAACCCTATAAACCAGTGTGTAACACGAACCCAATAAACCAGTGTGTAACCCGAACCCAACCAGTGTGTAACACGAACCCAATAAACCAGTCTGTAACCCGAACCCTATAAACCAGTGTGTAACCCGAACCCAATAAACCAGTGTGTAACCCGAACCCTATAAACCAGTGTGTAACGCGAACCCTATAAACCAGTGTGTAACCCGAACCCTATTAACCAGTGTGTAACACGAACCCAATAAACTAGTGTGTAACCCGAACCCTATAAACCAGTGTGTAACCCGAACCCAATAAACCAGTGTGTAACCCGAACCCTATAAACCAGTGTGTAACCCGAACCCTATAAACCAATGTGTAACACGAACTCAATAAACCAGTGTGTAACCAAAACCCAATAAACCAGTGTTTAACCCGAACCCTATAAACCAATGTGTAACACGAACCCAATAAACCGGTGTGTAACCCGAACCCTATAAACCAGTGTGTAACCCGAACCCTATAAACCAGTGTGTAACCCGAACCCAACCAGTGTGTAACCCGAACCCAATAAACCAGTGTTTAACCCGAACCCTATAAACCAATGTGTAACACGAACTCTATAAACCAGTGTGTAACCCGAACCCAATAAACCAGTGTGTAACCCGAACCCTATAACCCCCAAAGATGTGATAAACAAAGTAGTGTGTACCAGCATCTCAAGTGCTTCATACCTCTTATAGAAGAATTGATATTTGATACAAAAACATTTTAAACAAATAAGTAAACGATAAATGGTCATCAAACTAACGCTCACATGCCAGACAAACTGAAGATTGTTGTCTTTGCTCAAATGTTGTATCCAAATAAGAAGTGACACCAAACGATTTTTGATCGACATTTTGAATTTATTATTTGCGTTAAATTCAGTTTTCTCTAATAATCATTGACTTATTACTTCCGTGCGTGAAATATATATACTAGTACTCTATTTAGAAAGAAAACAAAAGAAAAAAGGTCAATAAGAAAACCAAGACGAATGAAAGAGACAATCACACGAGAGGGGGAAGAAACCAAAACTCAAAACTATAAGAAAGCCGTCGATGCACGTAAGTGTTCTGCAGAGGAAATGATTGTTACACCGCGTTACTTATCGTCTAGTCTAGAAAAAAAGATCAAACCAGAAAGAGAAAAGACCACCACTTATTGCAGTTCAATATGTGGATTTTCTATCGTCAGAACACGGGTAACGGTGGGTCTAAAGGATGCAATACATTTATACAATTATACAGTTTTATACTGTGTAGGAGTTGTTTGTTGTGAAGACGTATGGTATCTTTGGAGGCACCCAATCATTACGGTTCCACAAATTTAACATAACGATTCGTCGAATGTTGAATGTGAATTTATTTATCCCGTTCTATCACAGAGTTGTACCCCACCATCCTAAAAACTCTATCTTAGATAATTTTATGCCGCAAATATTCTCAATACAGCTAGAAGAAGTGAAAAGATAATATTTATAAATGCAGGAGTAGTTTTTTTCAGTTGATTGATTATTGACTTAACAATTCGTATTATAATATTTTATTAAGGTTTCTAACGTCTTTCATTATACAGATTTATACGATTTCAATCCTTATCCTTCATATCAATTTATTCATTGACAGTTGTTCATGGTCGGATGCCAATTACCGAAAGTCTAAACAATTCAGTAAACACAAGAAATATGAGAAAGCAATATGATATCAGACAATAAGATAAACGAAGGTCGTCTTATCGCTGGTTTTTTGCACCAAATATTGAAATAAGAAAAAATAAATGAGAGTTTACTGTGTCGTGTCATACAGTACAAATCCTACTAAGTATTATTAGAATATAGCTGGTTGTCGGATATTTGCGTTTTTGTGTATGAAGTCCCTTTGTTTAAAAAAGAATTTGACAATAAACAACTATTATTGTACTTATACTTTGATGAACGTTTGACGTCAATTTGAATTTTAACAACTTTTCAATTAAAATTATAATTTAAGATGTAACTTTTCTCAGGAAAAAATACTTTAGAGTTTTAAGGGACAGAAACACAGATCTAGAGCTGCTCAGCGAGTCCCCTGGAGTGCTAGGGATATACTTCACAATGCCTAGACAGCAGGCAACAATACGGAACACGTTACTACAGTGCTTACAGAGTTGAATGATCTTTGTTTCTTAAGGACCAATGTAAAAAAGGGAAGACGTAATGTTGCCTCGAATAGTTGCTGCTAAATTCTCTTTTTTTATCCAACTTTACCTAGGTTGCATTTAGAAAAGATCAGTAGGTAAGTAACTGACGATAAGTCTACATTTTTTTTCAGGTAAAAATACGTAAAGCCTGGCGTTTGATCTTTACGAGTCAATAAATGTTGACAAACGTAATTTAGTGGGAAATAAAGTGAACCAGTCTTAAGTAAATTTTTGACAGTTTGTGACCATAATATGAGCGTTCACAGAGCTGCCCAGCGCGTTCCCACGTGGCGAAAAGGGAGGTCCTCTCGTTAGGAGGTTGTCAGCTCGGAAAGCCTGGGCGTGAACCGTAGTGGGTGACGTGTTTGAATAGTGCCACGCTCCTTGCAAGATAAAGACTTCTTTCATAGATTTCAAGTAAGAATACAAAAGGCTAAATTTTCCTCCAATACCTACCGATAATAACGACGATTTAAAGTTACGAGATATTTAAGCAATTCCTTAAATACTTGTTTCCCAGTAAAATGTGTCCGTCATTAATAAATTATATTCCTTTGAATGCATTCAATCTGTTACTGCAACCTTTCTGGACATGATACAAGGAACAGAAGAATTTTTTTTAAAGTGTTAGGTTTGTTTTGTTCTGGATTTTGGAGAACAATTTCCACGGTTTTTATTTATTTAATACCTTGATTAAGCTATATTTATTAATCCTTTTACTAATGGAATGACTGTTTAGAACTCGTGGCGACGTCCAATATTTGTTATAGCTATAAATCTAATGTTTATAGTTATTTTTCTACATGACAATGTTCACGTGACACTTAAACCGATACAATTAAAGAAAGCAAATACTGTCAAAGTCAGCGGGAACTAAGGCTTCATTTTTTTATTTGAAAAATGACGTTTAATGAACAATTGATTTAAAATAATAAGGCAAAAACGTGGTTTGATTAGAAAAAAGTGGTGTACATGATAATTATAATGTAGTGCTTATTAAAATACAATTGAACATTCTGGAAACGAATCTTAGAATTACTTTCAGTTGTCAGTTGCTTGGTTAGTTCCAGATGACTTAATTGGTTCAGGGCATATGTCTTCACAAACATTTCTTCGTATACACTGTCCTAATCCACCCCATTAAAGTAAATTTATTGGCGATATTTTGCTACTGGTAAAAGCTTTTGTCCATTTCTATATAAGGGAACTGTGAAACAGAACATAAATAACATGATCCTTGATTCATGATGTCAGTTGAACTGCCTACACATCCGATGATGAAATGATGTTATTGAGGGTCACACTAGAGGTCATTTCCTAACTACACGTGTATTATTTCAGACTTGCAGATTACATTATACCCATGTTTCCGTAGATTCAATGTCAACACGAAGCAGTGAATCAAAACTACCTCATTTCTATTTCATTCATTGTAAAATTATTTTGAAAAGGCACATACATACAAAAATCTGCGTTTCTAGAGTGTATTTTTGTATACAACAAGCTGAAGCGAATACAGTACTGAATAGCGAAAAGTGAATACATCACCGAATAGCGAATATTTTAAATTCTACGCACTCATCTTTGTAGCCAGTAACAAAACTGAAACCGAACAGCAGAAGATACTGACGGGATAAGAACAAGGGTAACCAACAGGAACGTGGCCAAAAATAAAAAAACTTATTCCAAAATTAGAGAAACAACTATCATCCAAAACAACTCCACAAAAACTAGTCCGAGAATCCTCTGCCGTCCAACGTTTTTTTGCGTGGGACGTCAGAGAGCTCTTCATAAGCAAAACAGCGAATTTTGCGACACGGGTCTGAGTCGGCATATTTCATCGTGTCCAGATGTTAAAAAACCGTTTCGTCCAGTTAAACTATATATAATTCGATTCTTTAAATAAATTTCTCTGAATATAATCATCATACCTTCAATCAAGATGATTTAAGTCCATTTCTAAGTTCATTTCTATCGATACCCTAACATTCAGACATTTCGCTTTCATTTTGAACAAAAAGTCACGGGTCATCAATGTGACTTAAATCCAGTGCTTAAATTAGCTTTATTGAAGGGTATGATGATTATATTCATAAAGAAATAAATCTAAAAAAGCGAATTATATATAGTTTAACTGGACGAAAATGTTTTTTAACATCTGGACACGATGAAATTTGCCGACTCAGACTCGTGACTACACAAAAAAAAGATAGGCTCTTTGAAAGTCACTGTACTTATCAAACCAAAGTACAAAGAGTCATGAAGAGACAGAAAAGGGTTTAAAAAGTCATCTGTGAGAAGCACAATCAAATTTCCCTGTATTACAATGTACATCTTTTAATGCTACATAATTGATTTTCATGAAAACGTGAAATTTTGTGAAGAATAGTTAATGTTGTGAATTATACAATGTTGAACCAATGAAATAAATATATAAATAAAAGTATTTACTAAACAATATATAGAGGGCAGCTCTACTCCAATTCATTAAGACTTCTATACAAATGATCATTTATGAAAGCAAAAATGTTCAGATAAATACACCTAGGTCTTAAAAGATCTTATACTACAAAATAAAATAAGTATAACTTACATTCGTCCCCGTCGATTTCTAAATTTGAACAATAGAATTTTGTTAAAAAGCAGCATGAAGTTAACTCCTATTTTTCACTTATATTTAAATTAGCATATTATTTGATCTTTAACATTTAATTACTCGAACGGCAAGTTATTTTCCACGATTAAGTACGTATTAAAAGATTTGACGATATTTTATCACACTGTCCATGCGGTCAAGTGTGTATCGACTACAAGTTACTAAATATTGAATGAAGTTATTACACCTTATAAATTGTTAAAGAGATATAAAACCGTCGTTTTCATCTGTGTTTGATGATTTGTCACTCACAAAATAAAAGTTCGACACAAAATGTAAATCTCGTTAATGCATTTTATATGTTGTAATTTATAGGGTGAAGAGGTTCGTCCATGTACAAGACAAATACTTACCTTTTTGTTTACAAAATTTATCTCTTAAATTTGACCCATGCTATTCACAAAGAAACTAAAACACGACAATATTATATAGGATTGCGCATAAAGCCGAACTTTATCAACAAACAAAGAAAATATTCATCTTCATTTAAATAAATGGTTTATTTACATCAATTTACATGTTTAACAAAATTATAGTACTGTAAACATCCCTATCCAATAAAGCATACGATCTCTGTGGTAAGTGTCATTGAACACTTGTGTGTACGTTTGTCTGTGAATCGTTCTTCGTTCGTGAGTTCATTCCTCCACATGGGCAAATCATATAGAGGCATAGATTGCGCCCATCCCCCCAAAAAATAAATAAAATCAAATAAATAAATAAATAAATAAATAAATAAATAAATAAATAAATAAATAAATAAGAAACAAAACCAAAACAAAACAAAGCAAAAACAAAGAAATAAACAAATAAAACAGAACAAAACCAAAATATAATTGATATTTAGTCGTCCTGTAAATTGATATTTAGTCGTCCTGTAAATTGACATTTAGTTGTCTAATGCATGCGATCATCATCTCTATGACTTTTTATTATCAATTAAGACACATTTAAATGTGATCGTAAAACAAGGTATTCGTGATGTTACACAATCGTAGCTTCTGTTCTTGCTCGGTTGTGACTGGTTTATAATTCAGCGTTAATCTATTAAACACCGGGGGGGGGGTCACTAAGGATACTTTTAGTACTTTTAGGTACAGGTGTGCGGACGGACATTTGAAAACCCACCCTATTCATATATTTTCGGACACTATAAAACAGGACCTAATCATATATTGAATGATTAAATCAGACCTATTCATATATTTATTACTGCACATCCCCATGGACAAAATAGTACGTTTACTACCAAATTGATAAATTGATGTTAATGGAACACTTTGTTTGTAAAATCACTGTGGTTTACATAGGCTTAACATGCTTAAGATGAGAATTGAGGCATGGAATATATATAGATAATTTACAACTACCCAATGATATATTTTTCAATGAGAAAAGCTACCTATTCATATATTTTGGAGAGCTAAACAAAGTGACCTATTCGGGCCGCACATCCGTATTACCCTATATATACCAAGTTACCCCCCCCCCCCCGTGCTATTAAAAAACAGATAACTGGAATATATTTATCAATACCTGGTAGTAGTATACTGTTAAACATGAACCTGTGACCTATAAAGACGAAGGACACATGTTTGCCCTAGATGCTCTGAGCACTGGCTCTGAGTAAATAATTTCTAATGTTTTGTGTAAATGTAAAGAAACACGACTATTTAATATTAGAAACTATTCTTTTGTATAATCTGGGGTAAGAAATTTATTTAACAGACGACTCTTGATCTGATGTCGAAAAACATATATGTGATTTGATTATATAGATTGACTATTCATAAAACTGTATTCTTGTATATCTAATTAAGGTTGTGCGTATAGGAGTTAATATTCAATGCAGAAATTTAGGAAGTTACTAAGACACTATTTGTGTCTGTTCCAAAATTAGTTATCATTGTTGTCGCAATACTTTGTTTAATAGCATTTAAAGTTAAGTGTATTAACTTCAATTCCTTTCAAAAACAACACTAACATTGGAAACTTGATCCTTTTTAAAAAGACACTCAACAAGTAAGTAGTACAACGGCTGATGCCGAAAATAAATATGTATTCGAGACATCTATACATAGCTATTTTCACTCCACTAACGATCAAACACTCCACTAACTTTAACATTCCAGTAAAGATCAAACAATACTGATTTATTTTTGAAAAAACGACATAATGTACGACAAATATTTAATATGTAAAAATTGAAAAAAAGGAAAATTATTTTAAAATACTTGTATATAAATCTTATGAAAATGTAAGAACAATTAAATTGACCATGGTTTCCTTTAATAATTCCACAAAATCCCATCGACTAGAATTCACATAGCAATGGACGTGAAATCCAACAAAACCTATTTCTACCTTAGAACCAGCTTGTATCATCACACCAAATGCTGGACAACTTCAAAGTACGCATGCTGAGTACTGTTGTCAAATTAGATTACGGTCATGTGATGCATCGAGTTTTAAAATGAAACCCGTAAACAGCGACGATTGTGATAGAATTAGCATTTTCTGGGCGGAAGACTTATGAAAATACAGTTTAATATAGAAATATGTAATGTTACATTTATTAGTAAGGCTTATTTTGGTAAGTAGTAAAGGATTTATCTTATTAAATTTATAGTTCCTCAATAATATCTGTTCCTAGACGTATTGTATTGATTCGAATCGTAAGATAGATGTTGAAAACACTTCATCTGAATAAACGCTAAAGCCCCGGTCACAACCTGCCGTACTTGCAAGTGCGTGCTGTCTACTTGCAAAAACATGGGCCAAATTTAGGGATCCGTACGTGGTGAATGGCTTTCTCTTTACAGATTTTGGAGTACGCAGACCATGACGTAGCATGTTTAGTGCATGAGGAACTTTCTCTGGTTTCGATCTGCGGGCGGGCTACGGATTCACTCCCAGTACGGGTGACGCGTGTGTCCTGTACGTCCACGAGAGCATAACACACTCCTTTCGCGAGTTTTTAAAAAAAAAACTATTGTCACTTTCTCCACGTGCCGCGCACGTAATAAGTGCTTTGTCCGTGCGTAGACCGAGGTTTTTCGGCATTTCCTCAGTTCAACTGACCAAAATGCGGACCTTAACGACCAAGTACGGGCTTCGCACTTACAACGCACGGTGTCCGCACTGACCTCTGCAGTATAAAAGTCGATCGACGGATGTGTGCTAGCATTTGTCGTCAAGACGCCACCGAAGAAGGCAGCGATAATAGAAACCAAAAAGAAGCGAGCTGTCATTGAGGAGGATCGAAGATTCAGATCAACTTTCAATACATACAACAGCAAAAAGAACAACGAACGGTTTGTTGTAACACAATAAATTTATAAAATACATCAAATGAAATCTTGAGTAAATGCAACCCCCCTCCCCACCATTGTTCTTATAATTGTAACAGAGCGATCCCTTTCTTGTCCAGTCTATCGCCCCTTAACAGCGGTAAAATTTCTATCGCGTCATAAACTGGCAGGCAACATATGCTGTTGTGTGTTACGCGGAAGGCATATGACCTGATCCCCGTCGCCAAAAAGCGAAGGGTAATGGCCAATTTCAGACCAGGCTCCAGTGAACGACTCCTGAAACATAAAATTTAAATGCGATACTTTACCCAAGAAGTAAATTAACTTTAGGTTTTAAATCAAGGTCAAGAGAATATAGATAAAAATAAATATAGAAAAACCATGATGTATCCGACAGAATATCCTCTCTCAATTCACGCTCGAGCGCTTGAAACAACGTTTCGTACTGTCCGTAAAGCCTCCTCCTTTCGATCCATGGGCGAACCCACCATCCCCTGCATGCGTCGGCCTTTTTGTTGCCTCTCCATCTCGCGTAACAAGGCAAGTAATAACACCTCATGTTCCTGCCGATGCCACTGCAAGCTGCTCTTGCAGCAGCAAATTTAGTAATATCTGCGGTTGTAGGGGCGGCAGTTGTAATTTCTGGGGAGCTTCGATAGATCGTCTTTAGATTTTTCACCCAACAGCTGCCGAAATTAACTGCAATTGCAACGGGCGAGAGAGTAAGGACACCGAACGTGACTAGCGCGTGTAATTACGCAATCGCACGGAGATCTTAAGTAAAAGGCACATACAACTTACTTACCACATACGTAACGTATGATACATTCAACCGATTATTCCTAGACGTGGCGTGCGCGCCTGTGCTTAACATGAAAATACGATAAGAGACGTCTAGCTTTCTTTTTAATTACACAAGGTAAAAACAGAACACAACGTTTTGAAGAAAGAACTTCAGGCACATGGTTTAGAATATTTTAACTAAATTTGAAAATGCAAATAATACTGTATTACGTTTTATTGCCATATGGAAAACCATTTTTATACTTTCAAAATATCGTTTTACAATTTTAGTCGAAATTCGGGGCAGCGCGCGCAGGGTGCGCACACCCCTTCCCCGCTTCACTTTTTTCTATGACTGTTTTGGTGTAATTTTCAATTATCAAAATAATTAATTTAAGCCAATGAGTTGAAAAGACATGTGAAGGGACTTTAACGAAATCCTTAACTGACAAACATTGACAAAGTTTTGATGAATGTTCGCTAGTAAAACTTGAATAAAAATATTCATATGAAAACAACATCATTAAATTAACGCTTTTTGAAAGCTGAAACTATTAACAGGTCGCATGACCAACTCTAATTGTTTACAAATCTGTTACTTGATAAGGCAACAATATAACTCTAAAGGCGTCAAACTGACACGTATTTGGTATTGATACTACACTGTAGCTTATTTCATGTATTCCGGTCGGTAATAGTCGAGACATCTTGGTATGTCCAATGATTGTAATCTATAACTTGGTACAATACATTTTGTACTGTAAATCTGGTCTTTTAGTCATGTAAGCGCCAAAACACTAACTTACTGATATTTAGCAACATTTAAGGCATATATTGCCAATGATCAATATTAATTGGATATGTGTCGCGAAATATGATTGGTTGATGAACATAGCAAAACCACTATATTTAACCTGATCAAAAATTAAAACATTTTATTTGATGAACATTGAGAACATCTATGACAAAAATTAAAGTATTTGATTTTTGGCACGAAATATGATATGTTGTTTGGTAGATATTAGCCATTTTCCCCGAACAACGACGGGTTGACTTAAGTGGCGTTGCTGCTGGGAATATTCTGTTAAATTATTATTGTTTGTAATTTATCAAGTCCATCATGCAATGGAGTGAATGTAACGAGCCTTTTTAACACAAATTCTAGAGACATAAGAAGCCATGGTTATAAAAATAAAAAATCCAACCAACAAAGAAAATTCGCAGTGTAAATCTTCCTCTGAAAGTATAATGACCTTTTTTCTCATCTTGAACAACCCCTGGATTTACATTACATTGGTACCACTATTTTCTCTATGCCTGTCAACTGTTTAAAAATTCGTAGGGATTGTGCGCTTAAGGGTAGAGGAATAGATCCATTTACATCTAAATATAGATTGACTTGCATCATTTGCGACAGCATCTGTGCGTCTTTTCAAACCCGTGCGGACAGAGCCTCTTCTTGATGAGAATAGAAAATACCTTCACATGAAATTCAGAAATAAAGGAATTGATGCCGTTAACATCAGCAATATTCTTGTTAGTAAAGAAGTGAAAGATCAGATCCCTTCATATTAAAAAAAAAAATCAATATATTCCTAATAAATATACAAACACCATTGCCTGTAAAATCTTCAAGTACAAACAAGCATTGCAGGACCTAGACATTGAAACATACCTCAAGCAACCTACTAAATGCGCTTGTTCTCATTCTCCTTTCATATGCAATCCATCTGGTAATGTCATTACTGCCCATCATCATTGACGACCACAATCTCAGAAACATTATTTGGTGCAAAATTCAGAGAACTTCAACCAGTAGACTGGAATCTAAATTTCAAAACTATAATGCATTCAGTTGAAGACTATGCCAGAGAATGGAATTAGAGAGAAAGGTCAATAAGGTCTTCGGTACAACGTCCAATTAAGAATCTTAGACATTGCATTAATGATCGATCTAATTCAAAACGAGGATGCTATGACGTGCCTCAATTCCCTCTCATTTAAGAACTAGGCATCTAAGATAACTCTGGTTATTCCACATACAAACGTACCACATTTAACATAAAGGAAATCCTGGCTAACCATTAGTCCTTCGTGACTTCTTTGAACATTAATAACGACAAAGAGTATGAAGACTTACCATACTTGTATTGAATTCCTATATTGCCTAAAAACCTTACAAGGAAAGATACGTAACCGGCTCGACTACATGCTCTAACAAAGAGTTGTCAAAGCGGTTGACTTAAATATTGTCTGCAGCTAAAGAAGGACAACAAAAATACTGCGAAACTGTTCATTCGTGAAGTAATATTAATCATGTGGATTCTTAAAAATTCAAAAGAACTTTTAAAACATTTTTGAATTCAGTGTACAGTGAATGTGCTTCGGTAATTGTTGGATAAAAATATTCTAGTGGTATATGATATCTATACATTTACAGTCCCTGGAACGTATAAGTTAACGATTTTATCGGTCGTACATCGTGCGTTTATCGTTCGTACAACGTCCGTACATCGTGCGTATATCGTTCGTATATGGTACCGTATAACGTATAGTATATCGTGCATCGTTTTCACCAGCGTGTATCGTATGGTGGATCGTTTGTTCTATCGTTTATCGTATGGTTTTCCGTTTATTTTAGCGTATATCGTATGGTTTATCGTTTGCCTTATCGTTCGCCATATTAATAGTTTTTAAATAACTTTGTATCATTGATGTAAAAAAGTTTATTGCATTAAACAGGATCTGAATTTTCTTTTTTACATAATATAAACTGCAAATAAATAAATAAATAAATAAATAAATAAAAAAATAAATAAATAAATAAATAAATAAATAAATAAATAAATAAATAAATAAATAAATAAATAAATAAATAAATAAACAAACAAATAAACAAATAAATAAATAAATAAATAAATAAATAAATAAATAAATAAATAAATAAATAAATAAATAAAAACACCAACTATCTCATGGGCTGTTTAACCGACATTGTCCTAGGAACATGACCATTTTTGTGTAGTTTATATATGCACTAAAATGATACAAGTAATAAACAGGTACACTGAACAGGAGATATGATACCGATTTTTTTAAATTAAATAAATTCATGGATAAAATGTCGGCCGTATGACATCGTTACTTCGAAATTAGAGTACTAATCAAAAGATAATCAAGTTGTTATATAAATTACACTGTAATAAAATCACTTCAAAGGGACACGTTAGCCTCTATTACCTGTGGTGATTGCAATTAACGGGTTTGGTAGTATCTTTGCATGTAGGCATGGCATGACGGAGCTTCTAGCTCGACAGTCAGGTGCTGACGGCATTCCCATTGCACGGATCTTAACGCTCATACAGGTTTTACAAGAATGGAGTGATAGGCCCCAATCTTGAAAAGGTTTTGTTGCTTCAAGACAATTATCTTGGACTCGCCTCCATCTCTTCTTTTTATTTATATTATCAGCGATGTTATCAAATATCAAAATTGGTTAATGTTCATATTGAATAGTTTTTATTACAAAGTCTTTAATATCCCGACATTGATACATCGCACTTTACCAAAATTTATGAAATTAGAATTTTATATTCATTTCGTGAATTATATGGCTTCACAGTCTCGTTCTGTCGTACAATAAAAGACATAAAAGAACTGGACAATTGTGATTGCCGCTTTTTATGTACTAAACTCATCAAGGATAATGTGTCAGACGATCTAAAAAACAAAATTGGTTGCAAAGATGCCGAACGGGCTTTAATTCTTTCTAAACTTTTCGGGTGCAATGGACTAACCTCCGCTGTTGATTCGATAGACTTTGACATTAAAGCCCGTGAAATAAGTAATAACTTCCCACAATTCGACCCCTATTTTCAAGGACATCTTGTAAATCGAATACGCCAGCATGTGATTATTCGGTTCATTCCCATTTAGCCAACTTTTTAAAATTTTAGGTACTACAGGTAAAAAATAAAAGTTGGCTAGATGGGATCAAAGGCAATTAAGAACAAAAGAAAATTTAATTAGGGCTCTGGCATGTGTGTCACATAAAACTTGGTCAGTAAATTTTTTCCTGGTATTGGATGGATTCAATTGTGTTTTTGTTGAGATTTTATTGTTTATTTTCATTATTCTTGGATGTAGAAGTTTGTGTTGCATTTTGAAAACTCTCTCTTTTATCCAAGGCATTTTAAAAGGAAACAGTTTTATATCATAAACTATTTTATTTCATGTATTTCATGTAACATAATAACATAAATAACAGTAAATAAATGTCAATTATCCCAACTTAAGAAGATGTGCAGCTGCATCTGTATACTGAAGAATGTTAATGTCACCCTGTTGAAGTCTCTGCTTAAGACGATCAAGCCTTGAATCAATGGTTCGATACTTCAGTTTTCTTATCTTTCGTTTACCGCCTGCAGAGTATTGAATGAGTTGGATTTCGTTGGCGGCCTGTATTTGCTGGAGTTTCTGAATAATAAAGTACAAGTTTGGATGGGCCTTGTGGAGGTGGTTGTTTAGTTTGTGGTGCCATCCTTCCAAGTGGTTGGTGGTACGTGGTCCTACTGTTGTATGATGATTCCATCTGTCTGGTGTTGTCTCTACCCAGTTAGTTGTGATGTAATCATTAAAGCTGGTGATCTTAGGATCATCTGTCTGGAAGTCATCTAAGCATGTGAACCATACATCTTCTACTTGGTCTAGTGGTACTAAAGGAAGTGCAGAAGCTCTTCTGACATGCTGATGCAGTAATGGATTGTGCTTGTACTCTTCTGTCAGACCAAGTTGTTGTACTTTCTTCCACACACGCTGACAGTAATGAAAGAGGCAGCCCTTGATGTTTGCAGTTGGGAATTCTGTCTGAGCAGCGTTGCGTGCTGCTGACTCAAAGTCTAAAAAGATGGAGTTTGGGTTGAGTGGTGTGTTGTTGTCAGAAGCCAGTCGTTTAATAGTGGTAAAAAGTCGTTGGTACGTTGTTTGGTGTTTATCTGGTAGGAATGCGTAAATGAGTGGGTACAATAAGACCGTGAATGGTATATATCTGCTTGAAAAGTAATGGACTGGCGTAAAAAGTTCCATCAGCGAATATAGTGTCTGTCTGAGAGTAGGAACTTCTCGCCTGCAGTAGTTTCTGTCCATTCACCTTGTAAATTAATCTCTGGTCTGCTGTTAGGTTGCTGGGGGAGATCTGTGTTACGATTCCGGTAAAGTGTAGATTTGCAGGCAGTAAAGGTTGGTATTTTCTCTACTATCTGTCTTGTTTCATCATCCCACTCTCTGGTACGGAACTGAATGATTTCACTGTCATAGAGTGATGGTACTGGATCTAAGCAGTTTCGTACTTTCTCTTTTATGTGTGCCATTAAAAGTTTAGATTTAATATCTGAATTTGATGGTGGGTGGTTGTGTTCTCGGGGAAAGCTGGTAACCAGATTGTCTCTTGTGTTTACAGTACCAGGACAATTACTGACTGTACATTTCCAATAAATGAGTTCAGCATCTCTGCCCTGCTTTCTGGTTTTCACACTATATCTGTAGCCTGCTACAGCTAAATAGTGACCACGGGCATGTTGAATAAATTCAACTCTTACTTGTGCATTAGCCATTTTTGTATAACAATGATAAATTTCAGTCAGTCATGTATTTATATATGCTTAATGGGCTTCTATGAGTTGAGCTTTAGCTCAGTGTCAAATTATTTTTAGTATCATTTATTTATTTAATTATTCTGCTTACTGAGTGAGAACTATTTACAATTATTTTTAGTATCATTTATTTCATAACTATCATCAATTTATTTAATTATTTTACTTAATGAGTGAGAACTATTTACAGTTATTTTCATCATAACTGTTATTTATTTATTTAATTATTTTGCTTCATGAGTGATAACTATTTACAATTATTTTCATCATAACTGTTATTTATTTATTTGATTATTTTGCTTCATGAGTAAGGAACTATTTTTATTTCATATTTATCATTTATTTATTTAAAAATTAAATTATATTTATTTTGCTTTTTTTCATACAATATTAACAACCTGACCTGGAACAAAAATACTGTTAATTTATTTACCTATTACACCTGAATAATTGCTAAATAAACAAGTCAACAGGTGAACAAAATAAAAGTTGGCTAAATGGGAATACCTGAATTTTAAAAAGTTGGCTAAATGGGAAGACACCGATTATTCCTAAGAGACAGCTTAAACAGGACAGCTTATGGACTAACAATAATTCTGAATCCATGAACCATTAATTTAGGTTTATTTTAGGTTTAGCGTTAAAATAATAAGTGCTAAATTGGCAAGAAAACATTTCTATTGAAGTAAATTTTGCGTTTATTTAACATTTATTTGTTTTCTTCAAAATTATTTATAATAGAGTCTGATTAAACAGTTAAAGATAACTAACAAATAATTATATCAATCAACCTGTTTATTGTGTCACGAGTGGCTTCCCGCCGCGCTTGGAGATTGTATTGTTATGGCGCGTGCGAATAAAATGTTAGATATCTCGCTTATTTTTAAAGATTTCTTTTTAAAAAAATAATTATACATGAACATATCAATATCTTTCATATGATATGTTAAAAAACGTAAAAAAATATACGATTTGATGTGCTAGGTGCATAATTGGGGCTAAGTGCACTTAGCCCGGGCTTAGCAGTATTTAGACGGACCGAAAAATAACACCTTTCATACACAGTAACAATAATTACAATAAAATTACGTTTTCGAATTTTCGAAATTTCAAACTAACTTTATAATGCATGACGAATCGTGCGTCTCTTGCTTATTTTTAAAATTTTATTTTATAAATTAAAATTTTTATTTAAAAAAAAACGTATGTTTGGAACACAAAAACGCATCTATGGTCTTGTATTATTGAAGTGCTGTGAAGAAATATTCAAATACTGTGAAACTAAAAACTAACTAAAAAGTGTTCTCGACTTCATCCCTATTTCCTTGCCAAAAAGTTAAGAGCTTACACCAGGTTCTCGCTATTCCTTCTCCAGGTATTCAAAAACCTAAACTCGTAGTAAACTTTAGTGCAAATATTTTGAGCTTTAAAGTGTATTAACAACGCATTAGACTGTTAAAAGACATTGTGGAGATTGGAATTGTTTGGAAATACGTCTAGGGTTTTGTTGATTCAGAGCTAATTACAATCTTTAAATTTATTTTTGTCTCACTTACTCACATTACTGTTATTTTTTTTTTAAGGTTGATTGATTAGCTCAGATGTTATCTAACTGAATTCTCTATGTTATAAATGCATACGTATTGTTTCGTGTGTGACATTGTACGGTGAAAACAAATGGTGCACTCGATTTGAATTCATGTTTGTCAGGTACTTGTCCAGAGTCGGCAATTCTCTCTGTCGTCCTATGTAAAGATTTAAAGTGTTCGATTTTAAAGCTATTTTGGTATACTTTCGACAATAAAGAAGAATTAACCTTCGCAACGCTACATACAGTTTTACGATATTTACAAAAGGGACGAAAAAACGTCTTGTTAAAAGACACCTCTTTTAAATTCATAACCGCAAATGGACGAATTAGATTATAAAGTATGAATCTGAATCGTTGTCTTGGATGATCGCAAAATTACCTGTCATAAAATTCTTTACGATTGGTAAGTTACCGCGGCGACGCACACTTATTTACCACCTAAGACATATAAACAACCAGTAGATGTAGATAAGAAAACAAAAATAGTTCTATCTAAAACAAAGAACATGTAGTGACAACAATTTTATAGTTTAACACTTAGTATTACTGTACAAAAACGCGTCTGTGAATATAGTTAAAGATCTTTTTAAATTTTAGAAAGAGGTGTCAGTAATATTAATGAATAAAAATAAAGTTTAAAGAATAAACAAATATAGCTGAATATATGAATATTTGATTGATTGATTGATGGACTGCTTGACTTCCAGCAAGCAAATTTTTAGCGTATTTTCGGGAATTATGAATATTTTAATTAACATATAAACAAAGAACATACTTAATGATAGGGATCTAAGATTATATGTTTAATCAATTTACGCTCAGCACAAATGGAAATTTTCAGGTACATATACGGCAAAAGAAAAAGTTTATAAATTTTTTTTTAAACCACAACAATGTTACAATTTGTAAATAACTAGCGCATTTAGTAATGTGGGAACTTGATGAAAGGTACATGTATAGGAGTTACTGCTTGTAAAACATAAACAGAATTGTTTAACTTTGCCGGCTTTTGTATTCGAATGAATGTAAACGCTTTTATTAAGAAATGTAGATAAAGTTTAAGTTATTTTTTTTAAATTTATTTTAAAATACAGAGGTCAAAGTAATGCTATTAATCAACGAAGTTCCATAACAAAATACATAGCGTTATATATGGATGCTAAATTTTATGCACATAATTGTGCTCCTTTATCAATTAAGTACCTTTTAAATAGTAATGTATCTAAAAAAACTTGTAAATGCCTTCAATACTGAAGAAAATACCAAATTATAAACCATTTATACCAAGAACAATCATTCAACCCTGCAATGACGACATAAGAAACGATGCACCATACGATAAACCATGCGATAAACGAAACGTTGCACGATACGATATACCATACGATAGACGAAACGATGTATTAAAACGATAAACGCCGTCTCACCGTTTCTATAGTATATCGTATCGTATATCGTTTCGTGCATCGTGCGTACATCGTCCGTATATCGTCCGTTCATCGTTCGTGCATCGTGCGTTTTGTTAACTTATACGTTCCATGCAGGGGCTGTAATCAACTAACCAACTCAAATACTACACTAATGGAAGCGGGAGGTTTGGATTGCCAAAAAAACTGGTTTAACTTACCATTTCGTTTGAAATACCTGTACCATTTATTCATAAATATGTATTTAGTATATTATTTTATTTAATTACAAGCACGATTTTCAATATTCTTAAACCTGTTGAAAAAAATTTATTATATTTTATATAAAGTCAATAAAACAAGTAAAATAAATATCTTGTCATACAAGTGATGTTATTTGTTTTCATATACAAGGATCTTTTAACAGATGTAAAATACTTAACAAAGTTTAATAACAATATGTAGATTCGTGATTCAGATTGATCCTTCCTAACAGTGTTACAAGTAATATTGTCTAATTACTGGTGACCACATATGTCTGTCCAGACGTCTATAAACATGAAAGTAATGTTGATATATGATGCAAAACCGTTCACGAATTCTATCTGTCTTCATTGTTTTGGCATTTTTCACAGTAAAGTACCGATGTTTGACAGTTTGACGAGAAGTTCGATATCTTGTAGTGTCCATCTAAAAGGCCACTAAATTCATGTTTACAATAAAGAAGTTTATAATGACATTAAGGTTTGTGTTTTCGTTTAAAAATGGAAAACTTCAAAAGGGTGAAACATTGGTTGCAATATTTAAAATTAAATTTCTACTTAGCCAAGAAAAATCATGAAAAAACCTATTTGACAAAAACAGCTAAGCTGACAAACTAACACAGATCTAGGAAAACTCGATATCACTTAAGAAGTACATTCTTAGTTTGTGTTGCCTCGTAACTTGGGTCTGAATCCTAAAATCTCATATTATCTTGTGCTCACAAGCGTATTACCGAACATCATTGTAGTCTCATCTATTACCATGCTGACCACCCACATCATGGTGGTCTTATCTTTTTCCTTGCAGACCGTTCTGTAATCATGGTGGTCTTATCTATTATCATGCACCAATCAAGTACATCTTGGTGGTCTGAACTACTACCACGCAGACCGTCCAGTACATCACGGTGGTCTTATCTATTACCATGCAGACCATTCTGTACATCATGGTGGACATGTCTATTATCATGCAGAACATCAAGTCCATCATGGTGGTCTTATCTTTTACCTTGCAGACCGTTCTGTTATAATGGTGGTCTTATCTTTTATCATGTAGTCCGAGAATCCTCTGCCGTCCAACGCTTTTTTGCGTGGGACGTCAGAGAGCTCTCCATAAGCAAAACAGCGGATTTTGCGACACCGGTCTGGGTCGGGCAAATGTAATCGTTTCCATGTGTTTTCGTCCAGTTAAACTACATGTATATATAAATTGCTTTTTAGACATTTTCCTCTATGAATATAATCATCATACCTTTAATCAAGATGATTTAAGTCCATTTCAAAGCTGATTTCCATCGATACCCTTACATCCGGACATTTCACTTTCATTTTGAACAAAAAGTCACGTGACAAAAATTTGACTTAAGTCCAGTGCTTAAATTAGCTTGATTAAAGGTATGATGATTATATTCTTAGAGAAAAATATCTTAAGAAGCGATTTATATATAGTTTGCCTGGACGAAAATGTTTGTTAAAATCTGGAAACGATTACATTTGTCGACCCTGACCGAAATCCGCTGTTTTGCTTTTAGAAAGCTCTCTGACGTCCCACGCAAAAAAAACATTGGACGGCAGAGGATTCTCGGACTAATTACCATGCAGAACAACAAGTACATCATGGGGGTCTTATTTATTACCATGCAAACCACCCAGTACATAATGGTGGTCTGATCTATTATCATGCAGACCGTCCAGTACATCATGGTGGTCTTATCTTTTTTTCCATGCAGACCGTCCAGTACACCATGGTAACATAATAAATCAAGCAATTAACCCAACGTCAGTAATCATATAGGGGTCTTTAAGATCAATATTTGTCTCTTGCAATATTACCAGTGTAACAGTCTAAAATTCTAAAAATTATATTTTAGACAGAATTCCATTTCTTGTTAATTTTTCCCAATACTGAACTATAACTTTGTATTAAATTCAATTATTTATTAAGTTGATGTGATAGTAATGTTTTTAATGAAAATGGTTTTTTTTAATAATGTGTTAGAATATAATGGTAAACAATGAAACACAATATTAACCTGACCTTTAATGTGATAAAGTTCCAAGATTTAAGAAAAATAAAAGATGCTGTCACAAATCCCTTAAGACAAATATAAGTTATGGGCCTAATGTCGAAGTCTTTTTTAATTAGACATTCATTATAGTAATTGTTGGACAAGAAACACAAGAAAATTGATTTCCTATAAACAATAAAGAGACAATCAAACAGTTTGATGTCGTTCAATCGCGAGCGAAGACTACATAGCTTAAAACAATAAACAGGAAAAAAGTAGGGCGATTGTTAAAGAGGTTTTAGACAAACAATTACAGTGATGTCTTATAAAAATATGTCTGGGGCATAAAAAATATACTGTTATAATTAAATTCATATAAACATGTCAGATTTTATTATTCACTGCTTGAATGTATATTGTTTGGACTGGAATTTAGTCGTCTACAAAAATGTGATCAGAAAGTTCGTAGCAAGTTTAAAACTAAGGAACAAATTATAAACAGGAAAATACAATATTAGTAAATAAACTGGCATAAATATATAATACATATGTCTTAATAGAACGAGTGAGACAAATTGACATATTAAACCTGTGTTAGAATGAACGTGGACACAAATTTTGTGACTTTTCCTAGCCCGTTTTCTACCAATACATACATGTTGAAATTCAGAAAAGACGAACTACCTGTATGCCCAGTCATATAGCGAACGTATTTTAAGAATATTCAGATATCTGAACAATGTGTAACCTAGCTTTAGATCTGTTCGCGCCTAATAAACTGCGAATCAGGAACTTAGTGGTGCAAACAGACTCACTAGATTATCACCTTTTCAGAAAATTGAAATATTCCATATAATCTAATTTTAACGATAAAATGGACAAATTTAACTGTAAAAACCGCGATGACGTTATGACACTTTTTAAATGTTTAACTCCTTGTGAGCAAGTCATTCGTATAACATAACCTGCATTGCTTCATTTGATTATATTTTACCTCACAAAACAAATTAAATTTTATCTCTAAAAGTTAAAACATAATATGTTCTGTTTATACCCCTTTTCTAAGTTTTATATTTCTGCACGTGCACGTTACTCTAACGACAGTCCTGAAGTAATGAACAAAAGTAAATAAACGAGAGTCAAAATTAATAAACAGAAATGTCATATATTAAAACATACAACCATCTTCCAACTTATGCAAAACCAATTTATAATTGATCTTGAAAATAGGGCAAATAGTCATTTGTATTACTCTGAAAACGAATCATCTAGGAAAGATGTCAGAACAGAAGGAATTCTCTTCAGCGAAATAAAATAGTTTACAAAAAGCTAAGCTATTTATCCGTCTGCAGCTGCAGGAGAACGTTTTTTCAATCTTTAATTTTAATAGACATATTCGCCGAAAGCTCACTCATGGCTTTTTTGAGAAAAGATATTTATTTTTTTCTCTTTCTAAATAACGTCGTGAAGATAAATTAGCAAATCCCTTTAACGATTTCAGAAAAAATATATACTGGAACATTGAACTATCTATAAGAGAACAATCTATTAATCTCTTTAAGGAAGTAATCTCAGAACGCGCGCTCATTATGGCTTTCTGTATATTTAAATTGATTATTATTTTAGTTTTCTTGTAAAAGTCTGAATGGTAATTTAATTATGGGTGTCAATGACTCAGGGCTTATAAAATTACTGGCATAAAAAATTAGATATAAAAAAATATGAAATTCTAAATCCAATGATTGAAGGGTTTGTAAAAAGAGGTTGCATTTGTTCTTAGCGTGTTGATTTAATTTTGTTCTATACGTTTAGATTTAGTCAAAAGAGAGTGTATAATCGTTCCATTTACTATTCCATGATATGTATATGTAATAAAATGCTAGTAACTGTGTAACTTGCTTATTAAGCTTGCCTATTATGCTGAACTGACTTCCCAAAATAATTAAAAAAGAAAGTTAGTATTCACATTTATTTCGCGCCTTTAATAAGTTTTACTACAGATACTATTTTATTATAGATATATTATTGATTGTAATTGGATGAATATTGAATGACTATGACTGACTAGTGTTGCATGATATCCTATAATTTTTAGCAACCCACACAAACTCAGACACTAAATAATAACTAAAGCGGTAAGTTTCAGTTTCCATAAAACCTGGTTAAACCCATCTTTTTTTTAAAAAATGCCTGTAACAACTTAGAATCATTGCTGTATTTTTGGATGCTGGTTTCTTAGAATTGTGGATTGTCTTTTTTACAATTTACTTGGTGTTCGGTATTTTGTTATTACCTTCATTCATATATAGCATTCATAATAAATGACATGTTAGTTATCTAGTTTTCTGGTTTCGTGGATATATGGATTGTCTTTTTTGCTTGGTATTTTGTTATTATCTTTATTTACTGGTTGACTTTGTTTGATACACGCCCTGACTGTTTCTCTTAATGGTCTTAATCTCAATTATAATATTTAAGTTCGGAACGTTTAACTATTTGTAATATCCGACATTTTTTGAAACACTCAACATTCTACTTTACACAGTATCTTACAAATGTTAAAATATTTTTGCATTAGCTACGCAAAGAAGGAGACAAGGCCTAGGGTAATTAAAGATACGTGACACAAATTAGGGGTTGATTAAATTTTTCTCTTGCTATAAAACCCAATGTATTGCTAATGATTCTGTAACGTGTCACGCCCAGGCTTATTGTTCTAGTGCACAGGTGGTATTGTTACATTGTATATACTCTTAAGTATATATGTACGTAAAACCTTTTTCATTCCACATGACACATGTTAATTGATTAAAGAATTCAAAGAAGCTACATTTTTAAAGTTAATTAGCATACGTGACTTTAAAGGGGAAAGATACATTATTCTTTGTTTCCAATCAATACGAACCATCGATCGCAAAAGCTTACAGATGTTCAAAGGCGACGAATTTTTGTTTAGCATTGAAAAGTCGACTTTTTAACAATCAAACATATAAACATGCTGTTAAAATAATCAAGAAACAAATTATATGTGTGGGAGATACAACAAGTTGCAATGCTACAACTATACAAAAATCCTTAAAGATTTTTTGTAAATACTATAGCCTAAGAGCTTATCACGAAAATGTGACTTTCTCTTTTTTTTAGGCAAGCTAATAAATTATTGATTATTATTAATATATTAAGCGTTAAACACAAAATAGCTATATTGGCATTTATAATAAAACCAAGTCCCTATAGTGATGGCAAATGACCCGCTAGTGATACGATATTCACTTTTTATTTTAGAATTTAGTTCAATATATATATATATATATTAAAATTTCTATGAATCATCAACACAAAAAAAAACGTGTGAGAACGAAAAGAAATAAATATAGAAAATGGAATACACTGAAGTTAAGAAAATGATGATGGCCACGAGAAAAGTATGAAGTATTGGGTAGACATACGTATAGCCTTTTCATGCCTACTTTCTTTTAGAATGATCCTAATTATGCAATGTTCGTGGCGCCCTCTCGCTTAACCAACTATTAGCCAGAGGTTAGACATTCCGTATTATACTCTAACAACTTAAAACCTCCAATAAAAAGAACATAAAACTACCTGCTCTATGTGTACGCGCTAAGCAGCTCTCTGAGTTTAGTCCTTGGAACTCACCCAGTACTTAGAAATTATATTTAGATGATCATCTTTGAATGGAATCGACTTAATCTTCGAAACCGAACCTTAATATATTCTTTTGTTTAGTGTTAAAAAATATGAACACTAAACATTTTGTTTTTGATACAGAATTTATCAGGGTAAGTATTAGATAAGCCGCAAGTCTTAATAACAAAATTTTCTACATTCCTTCTATCGGCGATTGACATACTGACCTGATAAATTCAGGTACGTTGTGTATTTTTTCTGCCCTGCGCATTTGGCTCCTGTCTGATCCATAGTAAAGCTTGTTATATCTTCCTCTAGAAAAAAACTAAGTTGGTGCAGAAATGAATAATCCTTCCAACTGGCCTAGAACTAACTATAATTTAAAATGTACTAAACATTTAAAGGCTGGGCAAATCACAACGTTATATGTAATAGTAGCACACACATACATTTCCAGTTAGTTTCTTGCCTTCTGTTACATAAAATAGTGATTTTGGTTTTGGTGATTTATCCTAAAAGGACCAATAATATTTTGTTGCATAGATATAAGCTTATTTCAAAAATTATTTGACCGCGATTTCTCGCAAAAATAGTAGCTACCTTGACTTTTAATCGTTGTTTTTGCCAATCGAAATTTGGAATTTTGCAGTTGCTATGCCAGTTGAGATAGGAACAAACATGACAAGAAACAAATAGCAAAAAGCTAGGAAACTAATCAACCAACATGAGGATAACGTTAATAAACAATGTGGGCATTCAGGTGATTTGAACGACTAAGCAATGCAGGTCTCCACTCACCCACCAATTTACCCATTGTCATGGCCAGGGATAAGTCAAATTCGTTAAGAGTAACGAAAACGCTAAATAATGATTGTATTTACAATAACAATTATTTAAATTATGATTACAACCATAAAACTTCTGAAGAGGTGACATCAATTAGAGTACAACAAACACTCAGTTTGAATATCCTTATACTTAAGAATAGCATGAGCTAGCATAATGTAAATGTATTAAAATATAAACATATATATCATGTTATTATGGAATGTTTCAATTGCTAAACAAGAAGCTGACATTTGGTGAGGTAAAGTCAATCACGTTTGTCGTACGAGCTCTTTTGAAGTTTCTAAGTCTTTTAGAAGTATGTATAGGCATGATTTTGAAGGACTATAACCATAGTTTCATCAATTTTCAGCTCATTCCGAAACCGTTATAATACAATGTATTTTGAATAGGAGTCGTAAATAATGTAACATCACTTATGAGGAAGACAGTGAATTTTAATCGCCATCCCTTTTTGCAAGTCTCCATTTCGAGGTAACCTACAATGATCATCAAAGAGAATTCAACTTTCATTTTGTCGGTATAATATGTACAGTTTATTAATATATTTAACATATTTAACATATACGACTTACTGTTTGTGTAACTAACCGTATATTCATACATATTTATTTCTTGTGGCCTAGTGGTCAAGGTTGTTCGTCTACTACTGATCACGTGGTCTGTCAACACTGAGATTGCGGGTTCGATTCTCACTGCAGACAGGGTGTACTCGACTCCAATCTTAATTGACAAGGATTGTCAGTTTTTCTACCGCAGGTCGGGGGTTTTCTCTGGGTACTCCGGCTTCCTCCCCCAATAAAACTGGACGACATGATATAGCTGAAAAATTGATGAAAGTGGCGTTAAAACACCATTCAACAAACAATATTTCTTGTTAATCCATAAAAACGTAATTAATCGACTAGTAACCACATAAGCTGTTTTTAGCGTATCTGTCACTCTCTTTGGCATTACTTTGTGAAGATGCTTCACCTGTTTTTAGTGTCAGTTTGACACCACAGCACGCACTTTGGATTACACTCTTTTCACATAATTATGAATAATTTATCCATATGTCGAACCACTTTTCAAGGATTTGACCGCGTTGTAAGTGTCTATTACATTTTATAATACAATGGAATCGCAAACATATAAAGTAAAATCGTTTTACTTGATATAGCAAAATCTGTTTGATAGTACTTTTTATGAAATTTCTTAATGATGTCTTTTGATCGGAGTAAGCATCTGTACAAATGATGGCAAAATAATGACTAACAATTGGGATATTCTTATACTGGCAGACAAACGCCAGTGTCTCCATGATTCGAAATTGAAACGTGCCTAAGGAACGTATTGTCAGCTTGGCAACTCATGATGCCTTCCCGAGAGATCACACTTTTTTTCTTTTTTCGTATTCAAATATTAATTGCAGACGCAAACATATTACACTTAATATTACAATAACAATACTTTGACGACAGTACAAATCATTACTATAGTATTTCGTTTTCTGTGACTATTACGATATTACAGGTTAGAAACAGATTGGTAAAACCATATAACATTAACAAAATCCGCACTGAGAAAACATGTGCCTTTTATACGTCGTATTACTTTGTGTATCATGTTAGTTATTGTCCCAACTAAACACAAATTAGGTTAGGTTGCCTCCCCTGTTGCTAGTGACCATTTCTTGATGTGGTTACAAAGCGCTCTGGTTCATGTTCTACTTCCTTTCTTGTAATGCTTTTGAAGTACTACATTTATTTGAGCATTTAAACAGGATGCTGGGAATGATATGGTAGACGTAATATAGTTTTTCAATTATTTTAAACACCCTAAATATCACTATAGATCAAAATGAAATTAAACAAAAAATACCTTAAGAGATCAAATGTTGTATACAGTTTAGTTTTAACTTGTTGTACAAGATTTTTTGATGCAGTTATTAATAATTTAAGTGCAAATACTGTAAGTTGATCAAACAAGAGGTTTATCAAGTCAAAGGGTATAAAAACTTTGGATTCAGACGAACATATGACACAAAGCAGAAACTTGCAACCCAATAATAGCAAGTGGGGCACGCAGGTGGTTGTTAAGAGTAGGCAGTAACAGATCCTAACTTAATAGTAATTCGGTCTATTAATTGAGGCCTAATTAGAGTCAATCAAGACGTGATGATACACAATATACACACGTTAATGTACACGTAGTTATATTTTCTTAATGGGTGCATTACTAATATGATCAATCGTGTTTAAACAACAGAACTGAGATCTTCAAAAGGGTAATAAAATGGTTGATTTTTCTAACATCAGAAGAAACTTACTTAAAGTTTTGTAAACATAAATAAAATAAAACAATCTGCTCACAAAACAAAGAAAACAATATTATCCAGACGGTACTATTATTATCCAAACGCAATTAAAGAACTGAATTCCTATAGTAAAACTCACAAACACAAGCAGTTACCTACATGCACAACAAGCAGTAACTACTGAAACAAAAGCACATTGGACAAAGAAAACATAAAAAGGTGATTTAAGATGTAAAAATATACTGACTCACAAAAACATGATTGTCATTTCAATATTGCAGTTTTTTTTAAATATTACGACTGTTGTGCCTTCTTATTCAAGAATTTTATGTCATAATTTTCACATAATAAATACATCTAGCAACTCCTGTTAATCTGTTTTACTGTTGTAAATGAAAACAATAACACCTGTTACCTGCCCAAGGAAAATAAAAAAGAAATAGAAATAACAGTGTCACTAAAAAAATTATTTTAAAATGTTTCTGTTATGACCAGGTTTTCCAATACACCTGACCATTTTAATGGTTTACGTTTCTTATAAAGATATATGGGTGTATAGCTAATAGTTTCTGATCATGCAGTTAAATTTCATATTTTTTGATTGATTGATTCATTGATTTGATTTGATTTGATATTTGCTTTACGATCAATGGGCAGTCTATCAGCTATATTTAATTCAAGAACAAGTTAACAAAAGATAAAAAAACGGAACACAGTGGAGAAATGGGACACAATTTTCACTGCTTTTAAATACGTATGGAGTATTGGGTAGGGGCGGAAAATTTAGCCTTTTGTAGCGACTACATTGAGCCCGCTCTTTGTCGAAGTTTTTAAAAGGGTGTTTATAGTGCAAGGAGCGTGGTATTCTCCAAACACGTTATCCATTACGGGCCGCGACTAGGCTTTCCGTATTATAATCTGACAACCCCTTATCTCCCCTCTCACCTCCCTAGGACGCTGGGCTGCTTAGTTAGTCGAGCACTCCCAGTATAGTCTTAGTCATATTATTCATCATTCTTGTATTTTACAGGAACCATAATCTTATGTCGCTTTGTATTGTTACTTTATATCCGTTGTTATAAAATACAGCTGAAATGTAAACGAATATATTAGTGTCTAGAAAGTCGATTTAACATAATAAGTATCTTTGTACTTTACAATTATTCTTGATTTGAAGAAATAGTTGCACCTTATCATAAGGTACGAAAATTTAGTACGTTTTTAAAAATTGCTTCATTATATTGCACATAGTAAACCAGTTTGATATCCAGCATATGTAAAGTATTCATCCGATTTCCTCATTGCTAATCGAGATTTTAGTGATAGGGCGTCTTTACAGCACGGAGTTATATAGATTACATATAATATATTAGGGATTGTGTTTTTGATCAATTAGTTTTTTATCATTTGTTTTTCACCGAGTTTATGTTTACGGATTTGTCAATCAATGTATTTATCTGTTTTTTATTGATAAAACAATGTTTATTACCGACTCCTGTAGTTTTTGTTTTTCCAACTTTATAGGGTCATAATACATCATGGTTCATAAAGGACACTAACTTCTGAAAGTAAATAAGTCACGGAAGGGGGGGGGGGGTAAGGGGTAACTACATGTAAGGATACTTTTAGGTACAGGTGTGCGGACGGACATTTGAAAACCCACCCTATTCATATATTTTCGGACACTATAAAACAGGACCTATTCATATATTGAATGATTACATCAGACCTATTCATATATTTATTACTGCACATTGACAAAATAGTAGTTTATTACCAAAATGATAAATTGATGTTAATGGAACACTTTGTTTTTTAAAACCACTGTGGTTTACATAGGATTAACATGCTTAAGATGAGAATTGATGCACGGTATATATTTAGATAATTTACAACTACCCAATGAGATATTTTTCAATGAAAAAAGCTACATATTCATTTATTTTGGAGAGCTAAAAAAGTGACCCATTCGGGCCGCACATCCGTATAACCCTATATATACCAAGTTACCCCCCCCCCCCCCCGTGAAATAAGTAAACTAATATATCATTTTATCAACTTACCTATAGTGTTCATTAGCCAGGAGATAAAAATGTAGTTTAATTTAAATACGAATAATACAGTATACCATACATAATTTATACTATACATAATTTGATGACAGCAAACGTTTGAAAAAAAGGTTATTTTCATCGAGGTATTTAGCTGCAGTACAATTTGCGGTTACGATAAACTTTTTGATTTACATCGGAAGGTAGTTTCACCTTTGATAATCATACTCAACAGAGGTAAAGCTGCAGGAGATATATACGGTTTATTTCAAGGGTGTTTGCTTCAAATTATATTAAACTATTAGAATGTTTATTCATGACATTTGTAAATACAAGTCGTTCATATGAATAATTTTCTATAACCGTAATAGTGACGAGAGTGCACACTCCACCAATAAATATTGAATAATAATGCATAATGCCATGTTTTTGTCTGTCAGTAATGTGAAACTAGAATTTGGTTGCTACAATAATACATGATTATGCTTTGCTCGAAAATGACTTCATAGTCTGTTACTTGTATACTTCCTAGACTGTGATAGAACATAGCACTAACATATACACATTAACATATGTGTATGGTGAATGTCCATTGAATTAATCTTATGTTGGCAGAACAGGTACAAATTTAGTACAAAAATCGTAAAGAATTTTAAAATTATTATTATTAATAAACCTAAAACATTGACTACCATACCATTCATTTTTCTTTTTTGAAAAAAGTAAATTTATATACAAGATTTTTTTTGTTTTAAAACTGATTGCTTTGTAACAGAGGGTTTCACAGTAGTTATTGTGTGATAATTTTTCTTCTTGTTAGCACAAAGATATTGACATGAATGAATGAATATATTATAGATTTTTTTTACTCTTCACATAGATCTAACAATTAACTCGCCCTTTCCGTTTTTGATTTTGAAAAATGGCAAGGAAACCGGCCGAACAATAAGAGCCGAAAGTCAAGGGACAGTTACAAATTCGGATATTGACAAACATACATGTATACAATCAAAAAACAAAAAAAAAACGATAACAGAAAGTTAGTAAGCTGAAGCCAAACCCCCAATAAAAAACCCTGGGTTCACTCAGGTGCTACGGACGAGTAAGCAGTGCCTAGCTCTAATTGGATTACTTATGCCTCAGCGAAAATATCCGATCGTATTTGAGATTTATTTCCCATAACGATGAGTTAAGTCCCGCTGACGACTTTACAGCACGGAGTTTTTCAATTTGAATGGCAACACGAAGTTCTTGGACATTTTGACAAGCAGGTGCTCTGTTATTGATTTTACGGTCAATGATATCCCACAAATGTTAAATTGTATTCATATCGGGTGACATGGATGGCCATGGAAGATCCTCAATAGCTTCCTTTTCAATAACATCACGTACAATTGCAACCGGGTGAGGTCTTAAGTTGCCCTTATTTAAAGATGGATCTGTTACCTGTGCATGATTGTCAAAATGTGACACAATAATAGCGGTAATGACGTAATTTCGATATTTCTGCCCTGTCACTGTCCGATCAACCACATACAGATTCAGTTTACAGTCGTATGAAAAGCCTTCCCACACTGTAACACCACCACCGCCAAACGCTGTATTGCCTGGGATGTTGTTCTGATTCAAAGCAGTGCCTCGTTGACTACAAACTACAACTGAAGTATTTGGTTTCGACCTGACCTAGGACATTCCTGAATAGTTTCAGTAGCCGGGATATAATACTAAAGTGAATGCCAAAGTGTTGTGCTATCTGACGCAAGCTCTGTCCACTATTACGCATTACAACGATCTGCCACTTCTAAGCTTCACTTAATTTGCGTCTAAGCGTTGTCAAAAATGTAAAGATGAAGTCGCAAAAGACCAGGAGATGAACACATTATCGTTAAGAAAAGCAAGTCTTTTAATCGTGCTCGACTACCGTATGACAAACTGGTTTTGCTATTTGCATAAGTAACTTTCTCGTGCTCGAATGATGGCTTTAGTACATAAATAACACAAAGTATATATTTATTCAGATTTGTGAAATTATATAAAAAACAATTGTAGGTGTTGCTTAACTTATAGCCTGGTGTGTAGTATCTTCTATTAACTCTTCCTCTTAAGAGCACAAAACAGATCTTAGAGTAGAGAAGCACAGTAAAGCCCAATGGAATACCAACAGTCTGTTGAAAATCATGTCCTCCAAATATGACAAATATATACTCACAATTAAATTCTACTATTTAACAGATTTGGTCTTGAGTGTATTTATAATGTGATGACGAAGTAAGTTCCGTCATGGCTAATTACCAGGTATTTATATCGTATCATTCCGTTCATCTTAAATACTGTTTAATAAGATCTTTAAACCAGTTTTTTTATCATATGAGGGGTGATTGCCGTGTAAAGTACTGAAAAATCCTAGGTGTTAATGCTGTTACATTTCGAAGAGATTCAGACCTATATATGTCTATCAGGTCTTTTAATTTTTTTGATATCCAAATTTCATTTATGCCACTCATGGAGTAGAAAGTGCCTATATATTTTTATCCAATTTTTTATTGTTGTTAAAATAGTGATCAGGAGTTTCGATAGTGATTTTGTAGTACACTTAGCCGATTCTGATATGAAACACTTTTTGTATGGATTTTTGTTACGTTGTGGTAACCAACACAAGATGGGGAGTTCACAATCTTCGACTTTGATATAGAGACCAAAGGATTCAAACACCGATTTGTGATTATTAAGAATCTCTCCTCTTTTTAAAGCGTAGTGGGTGTGTAAAAAGTGCTGCCGAGTGAACTCTCTATGCCTAATTTATTTGTTAAACACTCGATATAATGTTTAGAAAAGTTATGTAAGATGCCTTTACCTGCTGTAACAAGAACATATTTGTCATGAATGTCAGTTTAAAAAGAATCAATATTTATGAAGATTGATGATGCTTCATAAAACTTCTGAAATAACTTATTCTTATGTGAATCAATGACATCAACGCCTTTATCCACTCGGACAAGGCATCAACCTCCTAGCCTTCTTGTTTTTCCCATTTTCTGGCATAGTCTCTATGAATCCTTCAAAACTTTAAAGTTGTAATTCCAAATGATGAATTTATGTTCACGGTAGTTTTGTCCTTTGGACAAAATATTGAGGAGTCTTTCATTGTGAACAATGTTAAGATTTTCAGGCATCACTTGACCTAAAGGCTATTTATGAATAGAGAAGTGTGGAAAGAACAATCACGAGGTTCGGCTTTGAGGCCCCTGCAAAACAAGTTTGTAATTGAAGATTCTTGGTGCAATAACGGTAGTATAGGTATAAGATATATTGATTTAATTTTGAAGTATAGTGTGGTATTTTGGCAGTAACAGCTACTTATCTATAAAAAGTGGTAGAAGGGAATGAAGACAGTCTTTATAAAGAGAATTTAGTGTTTCACGTGGAATATAGTACAATTTAATACGAATATTATCAGTTTATTGATACAGCACGCAAAAGAGGGGATGGATAGGGACAATGACCATGACTACGTTGTTGTGATTTTGATTGAAAATGCCCATCACATTCACTGCTGCAAGCAGGACTGGAAAGCTTACCTATACTATCCATTTTATAATTGCACCCATATTGAATTGCAGTGGATACTTTTTCTGATCTAATACGCGTAATTTTGTCTACATAATTTACTTAATTGAGGATTGTTAGAATGATGGTAGATATTTTTCAAGGATACGGTTGATTAAAATGTTTATATACCACAGGGAATTTCTTGGTACTAATTTCCAGACGGTGTCCACATATACTGTTGTTCAATCGCCCGTTTGTTTCACCAACATAAATAAAGAAGCACAAGCTACATTCCAACGCGTAGACAATGCTTTCTGATTTATAATTCAGAGCATCACAACTTCTTGTGTGATATGTTTTGTTGGTCAAGTTTCTTATAAATTTAGGACCAGTTATGAAATATTACAAATTTTACCATTGTTCGATTAAATTTAGAGGTTGTGCAATTTTGTTCATGGTCCTTTTAGTTAAAGATATCTTGTAACTGGACAAAACATTATTGTCCTGATCTGAATTTATATACTGGAAACAACTATCGACCGATTGAACATATGTTAAATCCGATGTACGTCGTGACATTTTTATACCGGGCGGTGTCCGAGCCGGTATTTCTGAAGTTTTCCTGTTAATGTTCAACTTTGTTTAAAGCAGGCATTACAGTTTTACATATATGTTCATGTAGCTGGTATATGTTGCTCTTTAATAAGCCATGGCAGAATTTTCAAACTGCTTAGTAGGATTAGCTTTTATATGTCGTTGTAAATAAAAGACAAATTTTGTTTTTGCTACAAAATTTAATTAGTTCTTTACCATTAGATGACAACAAAAATAGTTTATTACAATAACATCGATTTGTATTATTGTCATCTTGTATGTAATTATTACGATATATTATATAATTTTTTTTGCTCGAAATAGCTAAAATGAATAATATATCAAAACTAAAGCATTTAGAGCACGAGTAAAGTAGACAACTGCAAGGATTCAACTTCATGTATAATGACATCCTCACAAGTCAGGGTTTTTGTGTCCACACGTGTCCACGAAACCCTGACAAACTTAGCTAGGAAATTCCCGGGCTATGCGTCACTATTTTGATTGGCTACATCATACCCTAATTTGTCAATCAAAAGCTCGTTTTTATTCACGACTTGGTAAGGGATACCCCGATGTCGATTGTAAATAAACAAAACGGATGTGTTGCATAGACCATATGAAAATCAGTGTATTTTGTACAGTAGTGTTAATAGTTTGTTATTACCGCGTTATTTATTTGTTGCGTTACGTTTTTTTCCAACTCAAGAATGAGTAAGAATGACAAATACCAAACGCTTGCTTCTTTCAAGAAATTTAATTTGTTGATATTTTGAAGGATTGACGTTATTCGAAAATCTTCTAGCCCAGAAATTTCCTAGCTAAGTTTGTCGGGGTTTCGTTGACACATGTGGACACAGAAACCCTGACTTGTGAGGATGTCATAATGATACCATAGGTAATATTGATCATGACTGCAAAAAAGTAAATGAAACATATAGTAAAGTGTTGAAACGTCTAGAACAACGTACACGCACAATTTTATATCAGCAGTGTATATACCACACCAAACATTTTAAGAAACCACATCAATTTGTTTTCAATGTTGGCGGGGTGCTTTATTCAAGTGATATTTCGGGCAGGTCCTTTTTTTAGCTTGTCCCTAACAGTTTTTGCGTATGTATTGCGAAATAAAAAAATGATGACATAAAGAAAACATTAGCTGCAAAGTCAGCTCATTTTACATTTGCATTTATTAAAAACACAGATCTATGCAGGCGGGGACGTAACGAAAACTGATAAAAAATTGGAAAACTTACTAACGAAAACTTTTAAATAAATACTTTCTGAAACTTGAACAATGCAACAGTACCTACCTAGGCTATCCATTATTTGAATGATTTGAAACCTTAACGTTGTCCTCATCTTGACACAAAGATACAGATAATTATGTGGTTTAACTGTTGTTGGTATTCCGTTGAATCAATGTATCCAGTGAATTACAACAATGTGATTGGTTAATCAAGACGGGGATATCAGAGTTCCACTCATGTGCTCCGGACGAGTAAGCAGTGCCAGCCTGTAATTAGAACTCGTCGTGTTACTCATTGTAATGTCTAGGAAAAAGTCAACTACAGAAATCTGAAAGACTACATATGACTCAGCAAAAATGTACGATCGTATTTGAGAGATTGTTTCCCCATAAAACTCCATTATGTCATGGTGAAGGCCATAGAACTTCTGGAGGGTTAACATCAACCTAGGTACAACTAATCCTTGTTTGAGTAGTTTAGCAGTCAACAGCAGTACAAGAAGCCTTCAGCCTGCTATTCGGGCTGCACATGTGACACGGGTTTATATTCCTGTGAAGATCCCGAATTATATATACTACAGTACTACATAGACAATTTAAAAGCATTGCTGCTATATCATTTTAATGTTGATAATTATATAATTATCTGCATAGAATTCTCTGTAATAAAATATAAATTGTCCTCATTAGTGCAGCAATACTCAATATTTCTCTATTGATTCTGGGTGGAAAGAGCTTACATTGATTATACTGTTTTTTTATTAGTTTTTTAATGATGCCATTTTTTGTGTTTATAAATGTTTTTTCTCAGTATATAGTCATTGGATACACCTGTTACTGACTAGTGGTGCACGATACCCGCCTTATTCATCAAAACACAAACTCACACACTAAAGTAATAAAACTGGGAGGTTTGGCATGCCATAAAATCTAGTTTAATTTTACGTTTTTTTTTTAAAGGCCTCTACCATGTTGGGATCCGTCTATAATTGTTATATGTTTGGTTGTTGGTTCTCAATTCACCGGTTTCATGGACTTCTTTGATTTGTGGATTGTCTTGTTTGACAGTTCCCTTCGTGTTCTGTATTTTGTTGTTACCTTTAATTATAAAAAGAAGTTGTTCCAAAGCGATAAACGTGACTTATTAGCAATATTTGTAATCCCCTTTTCCGACTTCAACTGTCTAATTCATTAGAGGCATGCACTGCTTACTCGTCTTGAGCACCTAAGTGCACCCATTGGTTTTATTGGTTTCGGGTTACTCACTTTTTGTTTTTTGTAAATTTGGTGTTTGTGTTGCGTTTGTCTATATCTGGATTTATAAATGTCTCATGACTTTTGCCTCTTGTTGTTCGGTCGGTTTTCTTTGCATTTTTTACATGATAAATCTGAGTTTTTCTCAATTTTAGTGGCAAATAGCAAAGAAACCGACCGAACAACAATAGCCAAAAGACAAGGGACAGTTACAATCAGGATATAGACAAACACAACACAAAAACCAAAAACATAAAACACAGAAATAGAGTAACCCAAACCCGAACCCAATAAAAACCATGGATGCACTCAGGTGCTCCCTTAAAACTACTTAAATACCACCGTTTTGTTAAACTGATTGTTTAATATTCCAAATGAAAATACTTCAAGCTCTTACAAGAAAACTTGTTTCCGAATTGATTTCCTCTGTACTATTGCATTTAAATCAAATTCCGCTTATTAAACTTTAATATAAAAAATATTTATATACACGTATCTCTCATCTGTCTTTCAATTCATTTGTTCGAGACAAAAAATAATTTGATGGAAAACTATTCCCATCAACTGTTTTTTGAAAGCTTTACATGTATTTTTTTCAAATTTCTTTCTTAAAGCTGAAATTTTATGAAGAAATATGTTTTGATTTTGTCTTTTATAAGTAAAGATGTGGATTTACTTCTTAATGCTTAAAGCAAGGATTTTAAGTCCTTAATTCCAAATAAATAACTACAACAATACTAGACATGACAGCTTAATATGACTTCATGACACTATTATTTCTAAAAATATAAACAGAAAGCATTAAATTTATGCAATGTTTTTTCAATTTATCTTTCCGTTGCAATGATGAATATCATAGCATACAGCATAAAACGAGATTTTTTTAACAGTTTTATTACAAATACTTAAAGCATTATTCATTACAATTTTACTGTTAACATTATCACATGAATACAAATGTTATCATCGCAACATAAATGAGGATACCCAGTTTATAAATAAATAATGCACATTAAACCTTATTTTAATATTGTAAATCCCAACCTCACGTTAGTTTGATAGTTAAGACGCTTTAGCCCAAATTATGATACTTTTTGGCATAGTGTTCACTGATCTAATTGACAACTTATATTAAAATACAAATGGTAAATATAAAGATGAATCTGCTTTTGGTACACACACAACAATTTTAATAGATATAATAGCACGGATTACTAAAAATATGTTTCTCTCCTTCTTTACTAAGGTTGCACCAGTAACTGGTCAACTCAGGGAGAACTAAAAGTTATGTATCCCGATAAGGTATACCAAAAAAGATTTACAAAAATTGTTTAGATATTTTATTTGTTAAAAGACACTTAATTATGTAAATACAAAACAGTATAAATACGAGCTGAGACAAATTAAGAAACCTTTCTGCTTTTACTGCAGTGCATCAATTACCGGAGGTAAATTATGCAAATATTATTTGAGGTAAACGAAACATTTTAAAGCTGAAAGAACGCGGTAATTACTATCTAGTGACAATTTTTTTATCCTGGGAGGTTTTCCAGTTCTCGACCAACTGCGCAGATCAGCGCGTCCCGGGTGGAGGATAGTGGCCCGTAGTGGGTGACATGTTTTGAGAGTGTCATGCTCCATAAAGACTCATAGATTTTGAAAAGAGTAGGCTCATTGCAGCCGCTACAAAAGGCTAAATTTTCCGCCCCAACCCAATACTGCATACTTTTCCAGTGGCAGTCAAAATTGTTTCCCCATGTCCCATCCCATCACTTTTTCCGTAGATCTATTGTTTGTTAACTCACTTAAGTGGTAATTTCCCTGAATATAGCTGAAAGTAAAGCAAACATCCAATCAATCAATTCATTTCTTATTCCGACTCGATCAAAAATACTGTTTTATATTGGATACAATTGCTTTTTACGGTTATTTTATCGATTTCGTAATTTGGTATCAAACCCTGAATTTTTCTTGTATCTCGTCACTACGTGACTGATATCCCGTCTCCCCAAGACTTCTTGAAATCACGTGATTTGACAAAATAAACATTCAATGTGGCGCCGTTAGGTTGCTGTTCTTAGTACATAAATAATTAATAATGAAATGCAATCTCATCACCCGGAATGAGTTATTTAGTCAGTTACAGGAGAATACGGAATTATTAATTGCATGAAGCAGTTTTTGTAATGGGTCTTGCTCGATACAAATTGTTTTAATGATCTTCATATATGCCCGTATCCTCTTTGTAACTGACTGCATGAATAATTTGATTATTACTTGTTTAAGTTTTGTTCCTAATACTACATAAAGAACGTATAGTGATACATGTTTTGAAACTTACACATAATCTTCACATTGTCTGTTCTTTAATCGATTATAAAAGTATATTTTCAGCTTAAATCAAAAATAGTACATGTACTTTTTTCACAAACACGATTTACACCTGCTAAATTAAGCACAAACATCAGAGGTAATGACTCGTTACATTACCAACATTTGATTAAGCTGATAAAATGAGCAATTATAAGTTTTTTGATATCATGTCGCGAAATTTACACATTTCATGCATAATGTAATGAACTATACTGGGTTCACAATAAGACCGTTATATACGATATATGTATCAATATCAATTTTGTTTGAATAAGGTTTAATGCTAATTTCAGCTATCTCATGACGTCCAGATTCAATTACCCGTAACACTCGACTGGCAAATTAAGATTGAAGTCGAGTACATCCTGTCTGCTGTAAGGATCGCCCCCGCATGTGATCAATTGTATGCGATTACTCGGCCACCTCAAATTTTTGACAATACTGTATTTGAAAAATAACGTGAAAGTTTTTAGGTCGCAAGACTTATCAATGCTCAAACAACATTTTTGTAACTAGATTCATTATGTTTAACAAAGACAAGGATACTGACAGATGGCATCACTTGTACATGTATGTAGTTAGGGGGTAAAACAGTACAAATGTATACAAGTGTCAACAATTTACATTAAAATCTGAATATAATTACAAGGATGTAGCTGAAAATGTGCATGTAGAAAATCAGTACATGCAAGCGTAACTAGTATAGTGCATTTAATTGACTTGTATTTCTCTCATATAATATTCAACGGGACTACTCAAATTGCGATTGGTTAACAATAAGCTTAAGAAATGTGTACCCGTTACTGTATTGTATATAGTTGCATATATGTTATATTGCTCTGTCAGCATCGTCATAATGTATATTTAAATAGCTCCCAACAGGTCTAAAGGATATTAGACTATATGATTAAGCCTGGTATATTCTGATTTACTTGTTTTTTTTGTTAATGAAACTATTGGCTGAAACCTTATTGTAATTTAATCATATAGGGATAGTCTGGTAAATGACATTATAAATCATTGTAGTGCACATCGGCCATTATTGTAGTGGTACCGTTACTGTAAATTAGTATCAAGATTCATAATTCGTAGAGTAAACGTTATTTTTGAATAATTACGTCAATTACATTAAATTGCAGTTAATAGATGGAAAATATTTTTATATTTAGTAAACTTTTTGTCCAAACTGTTCTTCAAAGGCTTTTTCTAACAGTTTCGGTGTTTTTGGCTTGACTCATCCAAAAACAAATCAGGATTCCATGAGAGGCTTAGTTGGTTAAGCCATGGGAACCATCTGTAATTATTCTGCTTGATAGTGCAGTCTTTTGTCATCTTCAATACAGTTCATATAAGACAGCAATTTCGAAAGTTGCTTTAGAAGGGAGGGACTGAAAGTATGTTGTACTATGCTATACAATACATATAGATTGTAGTTAATTATTATTATACTTTAATTATATCCAAAAAACACAATTAAAAAAATGTAACGTCATTAACTACTACTTAAATTTACCGAGTATCATCGTAAAAATATTTCAAAGCCATCGTTCCTTGTAACGCAAGTATCATTTTAAATTAAAGGAAAGAATTGTTTGTACAAGAATCTATAACTGGTCGTAAGTAGCACCACCATCTATAACACTGGACCTGTTTACATTAGGTGTTGTTTTACAGTTAAATGTACGCAATGGTCTTTACGTTTCAGCTACTTGAAATATTTGCTCTTACTCCAAAACATGATCGTTTAATGCGGCATACGTGGGTGTCAAATAGTCAAATGTACATGTATATACACAATCTAGTTCTTTGTTTAGCAGATATAGTGGTTGAATGTTGCTTGATCATGTATATGTAACGTAATAATCCATGTCTGGTTATTTAATTTAATGTTAAAACGAAGACTCAGATACATGTAAAAAGAGGAATTAATCCATTTACATGTAAGACCAATATTACTTCCTGCTATCGATACTTTTATTACATGAAATAAAAGATTAAGGTCTTTTTTCTTTAATATAAATTCAGTCACTGGCTAAACCCCAACAAAGTTACTAATCTGAACAACAAAAAAGAAAGCATTTGTTGCAGTAAAATAAAGACGAGTGTCATTTTACAGGTACTACGTGTTGCTTACAAAAATTGCTTCACAACTGAACGTAAGGTAAATCGATTTTTTTAATTACCTCATTGTCAGACAATAAGCAAGGAAACCAACCGAATTTAAATCCAGGGAACTATTACTAATCCGAAATTAGACAAACATATATTAGCACAACACGAAACAAAATTCAAAAACACCAAAAAAGAAGTAAAAACAACAAACCTAATAAAAACCATATGTGCACTGAGGTGCTCCAATCGAGACAGCAGTGTTTTTCACTAATTATAAATGTGTCGGATTACTAAGTGTAATGTCCAGGATTAAGTCAAATCCAGAAATACTAAAGACTACCTATGACTCAGCGAAAATGTCCGAAGGATTTTGCATAACGCTTACTTAAGTCATTGTGGAGGCCATAGAATTTTTGAACGGACATAATCATCCTAGGTACAACAAACCTTTGTTTGAGTGGCTTAGTAGTCAACAGAAGTCACCGGTCTAGAAAATATCATTACGATCGTAGAATCTAGAATATTGTATATGTTGTGAAATGTACACATCATACGCCGAAGCTACTCTCATGTTGACAATTGTAAAGTTGAAGTCATTACGTTTATCGTAGTCTGGTTTTTGGTTTCCCCGAGTCTAGTTCTAGGAGTAAGTCTAAGGAGGAGGCCGACCTTAATGTGTTGATGGTGTATTTAATACTTGCTAGGGGAGATCAAATGCAAATATAACTAATGTTGTCGTAGCAACACAACAAAAGGTCCACAAAAGTTAAGGAACTTGGAAACAAGTACTATATTTAATTGTCAGCAACCTACGATTACCTGAAACTAAGAGGTGCTTCCTAATTCCTATATTAATATCAATAATATTTTAAAGATATGTATTTCCAAAATCGAAATTGATATATAAAGGTAGTGTCATTAAGGTCTTTCCCACTTCCAGTGGGAAGACCTTATTGTTTTTGTTCGGATTATTTTTCTTTTTTTTCCGACAACTTTCAAAACCAAACAGTTTAAAAAGTACGCGACATATCTTTTTGGTCTTTCGCGACAAGTTTTGGGCACTGAAAGTCTGTTCGGAATTCACCCTGTGAAATCGAAACATTTTTCTTTACGGAGTTATCTGCCCAAACACCGGAAACCTTGTTATCGCGTAATCTCTGGAACTATAACAGATACAAGAAAACTAAAAAGTGACAAATGTTAAGCAACTTTTATGACAACTTTATGACATATTTTGGCTAAAATTTCTGACTAGCGAAGGCGAGCGGTATACCTTGAATGTTTCAAGGACTATCACAAAAACTCACAAACTGCAAGTCGAAATCACAAAAGGTCTTCGCCATTTATCGTCCTGTGATATGTCCCTAAAGAAAATCTCAAAGTCAAAGTTCAGAAGTGACCTCGACCTTAGGCCTCCAGTCTTGTTATCATTACAACTCAAAAACTATAAAAGATAGAAGAAGACAATAAATGGGAAAAATACTCCTCTCATCAAGGCCTCCATTTGATACATTTGATCTGAAACTGTGCGATGAACCGTTTTCGAGTTCGGGCTCTTGGCTCATTTCGTTTAATCAGTTTTTGGCTTACAACTTGAAAACCGTTACAGATAATATAGTAAACATGATCATCAAGTAAAGGCCTTCAATTTGAGCCAAAATTCAAAGGTCACAGGTCAAGGTCATACCATAGCAACCAGGTCACCATTACAAAAAGTCCTTAGCAACCATATATTTTTTAAATCAGGATGATGTACTTTACTGAAACATGTCATTTTACAACCGGAAGTGGCATTTTGTCCTTGGCAACGGCCACTAAAGTCCTTGACAACCATGTTTCTTTTTACTCAGGACCACAGAAATAGTCTATTCCGCCTAAAAAATGGTTCAGTAACTTAGGTAGTCAAGTTTACAACAAGGGATGAGAACAAAATTAATTTTATAAAGGTATCCGGGAAATACATTTCTAATTGTTCTTGAACAATTAGCCCTATCTTTTTATGCTTTCTTTAATCATTTTCTCCGGGTACTCCGGCGTCCTCACCCAATAAAAACTTGATGCCATGAAATCGCTGAAAAATTGCTGAAAGCCACTTTCAGCAATTTTAACGCTACGTTAAACAGCAAACAAACCAAACCAATCAGCTGCCTAGTGTACATGTATACAATGTATATTTGAATCTTCTAATTTTGAAAAGAATCTTATGTGTTACATATTATAAAGCATCGGAGTAATGGCCAATATAGAAGCTTGTGGAACAATTTAGCTTTATACATTTATGCATGTCTTTGAACCTCATTTTAACATCATTTAACCAATTTTCACATTTCTGTGACAAGACAGTCTTGCTAGTGCAATACCATTATCATCAACAAAACAATTGAAATTTAGAAAACAAATATTTCTATGTAACGAGATAGATGGAAAAGCTTTTATTCTCTTAAACTAACAAATTCAATAAAATTCTGCCAGAACATAAATTTACTTTTATAATAATTTGTTGTTATCCACATGAAACATATTTTAATTTTAAAGCTGAATTATTCCAAGTTGTACCTTACAGAGCACATATTTTACACAAATTTACCTTCAGTACAGTTGACATACAAATTCATTTTTACTGAAAAAGACAGAATACATTTGCAGAAAGCTTATTCAAATTTTTTGTCCCTATAAAATAAAATACTGGAAAAAAAGAAATTTGCGCAATTTTTACTTTTATAGTCTTAGGAACGAGGAAAATACATAGGCGTCCTCTTGCAAAACAAGGAATAATCAAGACAAGTTTAGCTTTTCTAAAAAGCTAACCGTCTCTAAGCTGCATTACAAATGTTATGGATTTATTAAAGTATCTTTTTTTTTGTAATTTATATGTAGGATAGGTAAACAATGTACATGTACCTTGTAAGGACATGGTTTCGCTAACCTATTATCCAATGGTGCTTGAGAGATTTAAATGCCTGTTCACTGACCAATGCATTGAATGAAATAGAAGTCAATATGTGGAACGTAACATTACTACACTAAAATACTGATTAACGAAAATAAAGATATAGAACATATATTTTTTTCCTAACCCAAACAGCTTTAAAAAGTAGGGAGATTTTGGTACAATGTTGACCTTTTAATTGTTCACTGACCAATGCATTGAATGAAATAGAAGTTAATATGTGGAACGTTACATTACTACACTAAAATACTGATTACAACCCCGATTCGACCTAAGAATATATCGAAATCTCAGTACACATACTAGTGCGATCCTGACGTAAACCAATGAAATGAGAAAAATATTTATAGATTTAGTTAACCACCCAATCAAGTAACAGAGACTCATTTACTCCGAAGACTGATCGTCATTTGACTATGTATACCGTCTCCCATGGGAAACGGTAAATACGACTGACAATCTGTCTCCACGTGGATTTTATTAGTCTGCTTACGTCATTGCAATATAGAACAATAATTGGACTTTCCCTTATCAATCAATATATTTCAGAAATAAAAAATACAGACTTTTCAGTGTGTGTCAGAAATAAATAAAAGAAATCAGAACCGATAGACCTTGTCCTATGTACACTCTAGATAATAAAAGAGAAGTGCATGGATAGTGCATTTTACTATCCATTAAGGGTTTTTGATACTCTCCGCATATCGCGATGTATATGTTTTTGATATTCAAGAAGCACAATACATGTATACTGTGTTAGACTTCGCTTATTATTGGTCAGGTAAATATTTCATCTAAACAAGAAGAAATAAACAACAAATTTCAAAGTATGGGCCACACTGCAAGGACAATACTGTGAGGGTTCACAGTGCTCGACCAAAAAGCTGCCCAGCGCTTCCCCACGTGGCGGATAGGAGATACCATCTCGTAGGGGGTTGTAAAGTCATAATACGGAAAGTCTGGTCGCGGGCTACCATGGTCAACGTGTTTGGAGAGTGCCCCACTTCTTGCACGCTTAAGACCCTTTACAGATAACGTAAGCCCGTTGTAGCCACGGCAGTATGCTAAATTTTCTGCCCTACCCCATACTTTCGAGTTGCATTCCAAATTTTGGTCCACAGGAGAACAATGGTGTCTCATATTTAACCTCAAGTAAATATTTTCTAATTTCAGGAGTTAAAGGGATATTAAATGTGTAAATTTAAGTTGGGTCATTTAACATGAAGTTTTGGTAATTTATTATGATCTTACCACCTAATGACCGCTCCTGTTCATTCATGTAGTAGTTCAAGTTGAGTTTTTATTTTGCAAAGGCTTCTACCGAATATTTACATTAGGCCCATTTAAATAAACCATTTTGATAATCTCTGCAATTAATACATGTGTAAAACACGTTCTCTAAAAATTTGGAAGAGCCACCCTCACTTTAAGAATAACATTTAACTGCCGAAATTATGTTCTTTTGTTCACAACTGAGATTAAACTTGAACTGTAAAACATAATTATAATTGTAATTTTGTTTTGGTTTGTAGATTTGAAGCAACAAGTGCAAAGTAGACTTATTCAGAAAAAAGTAATAAAAACAAGTTTCTGTTATACTATTGCATCAGTTAAAAACTACTAGATAGCGCTTAGATCGTCTTTTATAAAAATTATGCCCACTCGTCTCAAATTCCAAATGATTGTCATCTAAAAATAAGAAAAGTCAGTAGTTTTTTTTTCAATGGTACAATCTAAACTGTAGCCTACAACTGTAATTTTAAAAATATTGATCTGTTTAGATGCATGAACAGAGATAGCATTATTCTTACGTTATATACATTATATTTCCGATATTCGTCGACAATGTATATGAATTCTTTTTATCCTGCAATTTAAAGAAATTTGAGCGAGCAGAGTGTGGAAGTGGGAATTTATCACCTTGAAAGGTCTTTGTTAGAGATTTCCCTGTTTATTTACTGTAATTACCCCTCATATAAAATGCTGGCTTTTGATAGGTCAATAGACAGTGTAATATTTGCAGATTTCCTGATTTAGCCTAACGGCTCGGGAAATATTTAATTTCTCGACTGGTATTTTTCACAAATACCCCTCCCATACATGAGATATCTGTTTAATATCGCACTGCATTTGTTATTATTACAAGAAAAGAATTTTGCGTGTTTTTGATTGGTCTTAAACAACTGTCGGATCACGATAAATCGCAACAGTACTAAAAATTAAATAAAAATATGGAAAAAAAATTTCTGCTGCACAATTTCGCTGCATAGTAGTCAATCGGACTTGAATATTGACCTGGTTTTGAACAGTTTATGTATGTTTTTCTTGACTGTTTCAAGATAACTATAAATTTTGGTTTTAGTGGTCATTGAATCATTTGTAATTATAAATGAAAGAATAAAATTATTGATTTACTAATACTCTTTACAATATTTGAAATGTGATGAAACTGAAATTTCAGGATTATAAAAATGCAGTATTAACAGAGAATATTAAGGGTAACCAGCATAACAGTTACAAAATGTAATCATTGTCTGTTTTTCTGATGAAGGACTATGGTGATTTTATTCATGTTATAAAACAATTGGACGCAGATCGAACAACGTCATCATATCGAAGGTAAGAGAAAAATAGCAAAAGAAACTGACCGAACAACAAGAGCCGAAAGTCCGAGGAAAATTACGAATTCGGATATAAAATAATTATATATAACGCAAAACGAAAACAAAACAAAAAATGAGTAACCCGGACCATAATAACCATGGGTGCACTCCGGTTCCCCGGACGAGTAAGCAGTGCCGGCATTTAATTACACACCGTCGAGTTACTCATTGTGATGTCTGGGAAAAAGTCAAATCCAGGAATAGGAAAGACTACATATGACTCAGCGAACATGTCCCGACCATATTTGAGAGATTGATTTTCCATAACGTGACTACCACAGAAACTATGGAGGGATTACATCAACCAAGGTACAAAAAAAACTTGTTTGAGTTGTTTAGAATACCGATCGCACTATCTAGAATAACATGTAAATTGTAAAATGTACACACTCTACTCTGGAGCTGGCGGAATGTTGCTATCGATGAACGATTCTAGTTTGTAGTTTTCCCAAGTATATTTCTAAAGGTAGGGCTAAGTACAATACCTAACTATGTGTATTGGTGGTGTCTTAATAAGGTCTCCCTTGTTTTAGGCTGCATATGAGGAATTTAAGTGTAGTGTCGTAAATCAAATGTTTTAATGCTGTTACATTCGGGAAGAGATCAATACCTCAAGTTGTCTATTAGGTCTTTTGAATTGTCAAATATCCACATTTCATTTATGCCACTCCTGCAATAGATTTATTTTATTGTGATTACTTTTTAGCCGTTGTCCGTTCAAATTTTGTGTCGTAGCTTGACACAGAGTGATGAATTCTGCGCGGTCATCATTAAAGATTCATCTTCTGTCTTGATTGGGCGAAAAATATGGTCAAAATTCATCTCCGTTATTGAAAATGTTTAGTGGGTTAATAAACATGTTATGGAAATTTAGGTTACTGTTAAAAAAACATCTAGCACATAAGTGTCTGTCTTTAACCTATTTTTGTAAGTTTTTTTGGCACAGGTGATGTTAGGTAAGTGTATTGCAACTAAACATAGTTACTGAGTACATATTAATCAACCTTGAAACAATCCACATACAATAGAAAGTTGTCTGAACAAGCCACCCACGTTCTATATAAATATTACAAAAGCGTCTGGTCAGTGGAAATAAAGAAAATTAGAAAACAAATTTATCACACTATTGTAAACTGTTTATTTCCCTGGGTTGCAATCGGTTAAAAGCATTGTTATTGCTTTTTACTGAGAATTCTAAAGAATCGACTGTCCGCACAGATAACAAACTCTGTAGCTCAAGGCTTTGGTAAAGGCGCTAATTGTCTCGTGTTTTCTGATATTGAGACAGTTTCTTGATTTCAATTGCATTCCAGTTTGCCAATCTTTAATGCGGCTGTATGAACAGAGTTATCACACATGTTTATCCGTACTCGATGCTTCATTTCTCACGATCCTAGTAGATGTATCAATGATACGTATCGTAAATGTTTTCATTAAGTCTAGATTTCAGACAGCGATACATAAAGGTTGCATTGCATCATTTAACTGAATAAATCAAGGAAATGTACTCGGAGTAGATTTACACATTGATACATACACCATAATATCCGGGGTACGTTGTTTTTTGTTTTTTGATCACAAGTGTTTATCCCGTATTAGTATAAACAATTCGACAAAAAAATGCATTTTAATATATTACAATCCTACAGAAATGAATTTTAAAATACGTTTAAAGTTTTATGTGACCCTTAATTTATAACAGCAAAGGTTAGGATTTTAAAAACTATGGACACTTTCATACTGACATTGTATTACAAAGCTATGTTTTAAGAAATAATAGCACTCTACACCTTTTGCAATTTCAAACTGCAACATCTAGTATTGTAGTAACTAGCAATGTCACGTGTACACTCATAGACTTATACATTGTAGTAACAAGCAATGTCACGTGTACACTCATAGACTAATACATTGTAGTAACAAACAATGTCACGTGTGCACTCATAGACTAATACATTGTAGTAACAAGCAATGTCACGTGTGCACTCATAGACTAATACATTGTAGTAACAAACAATGTCACGTGTGCACTCATAGACTAATACATTGTAGTAACAAGCAATGTCACGTGTACACTCATAGACTAATACATTGTAGTAACAAGCAATGTCACGTGTACACTCATAGACTTATACATTGTAGTAACAAGCAATGTCACGTGTACACTCATAGACTAATACATTGTAGTAACTAGCAATGTCACGTGTACACTCATAGACTAATACATTGTAGTAACAAGCAATGTCACGTGTACACTCATAGACTAATACATTGTAGTAACAAGCAATGTCACGTGTACACTCATAGACTAATTACATTGTAGTAACAAGCAATGTCACGTGTACACTCATAGACTAATACAATGTAGTAACAAGCATACTTTCACAAGTCACGTGTACACTCATAGACTTATACATTGTAGTAACAAGCAGTGTCACGTGTACACTCATAGACTAATACATTGTAGTAACAAGCAATGTCACGTGTACACTCATAGACTAATACATTACTACCATACTTTCACAAGTCACGTGTACACTCATAGACTAATACATTACTACCATACTTTCACAAATCCAAAGTTGGTTCCTTTAACACTGAACTCATTCATAATTGTATTTTATCTATACTTAGAGGACAAAAGAAATCGTACTTTAACGAGGCGTCATCAGAATGGCAAAATCTAGGTACGAAATTACAGTGCTACGGCTAACACATATTCACTGGTTTAAAATTATTATCCAATATTCAACTGTTTCTGTCTTTTATTCATGTGTTTGAAATTTTTTGCCACTTAATTGATATTTCTGAAACCAATAATAGATTAGTTTTAACGGTTTAATCGTGACATATCAGAAATATCAAAGGACAGTTAAAGTGCTTAATTGTATTTTGTGTGATCAATTCCAGTAAAAAAATCTTGTTTCGGATTATTTAAGCTGTATTCGTTGCACGAATAAGTAAAAGGTCTATTGGTCAATAATGGCACAATTGCGAATATGGTTTTAAAATTAAATAATAATTTGGCGTTTTGGAGGCTGACTGGTTAAGTTAGTAATATCGAATACTTTTAAGTGGATGGCTAACTGTAAAGAAAGTAGCTGGTTAGTCATAATCTATTTATCACGAACGTGTGCGTCAATACAAAGGTTGCGGAATCGAGTCTTACTGAGGGTATGTAGTATTCGACGAACCTATCTTAAACCTTTGTACGTGTGTAAATGAATTCTAATGATAAATACAACGTAAATTATTTTAACTATGAGCTCTACCTATAATGTTTAACATATTAAATAATCCCATACACATTTACCTTTTTACGTTTTGAAAAATTGAAGAGAAATAAAACCCACAAGTTAACCACTGATACATATACAATTTGTACATCTGATTTATGTACTTCTTTTTCATAGATTAAAACGTAATTTTTACACGAAGTATCAAACATATATAAACCACTACCATAGAATGAATTTCTTAAATTATTAGGATACATACTAGATGAACAATAGCGCAGGACATACATTTGTCACAGATGTCGATTTGGTGACTGGAACGTAAAACAATGACGCTAAGCATAGATAGATCCTAAAAACGGACAAGAACCTGTGGTAATTTTTCTGCTTAATTAAATATATCACATTACTCAAATATATGGCATACAGCGATAAAATCTTGATCCGCACCAGATGTTCGAAATTTGTTCAAATACAGTTCACAGTGTTTTGACCTAGATTCGCGTATTTAAAATGTCAATCAGTTTGGCTTATAATAAAATATACTTCCTGATACTAAGAATATTAATAGCATCTTGAGACATCTTAGCTTTTAGTTTTTATATTTTCATTTCCCATCGAGATATTAAAAAGTTTATTATTTCTTATTATGTGTTTCGTGACTGTTCTATGATGTTATATTTTTATGTGTGGCAAAGCCGACACTAGCAGTGTAATAACCATCCAAATTTTCGTTTACTTATTATTGTCACTTAATTGTTGTTGAAATTTTTTTTCAGTGGGTTGAGGTTTTAATATATTTCAAATATACTGAAGATAAGATACCAATATTTTGAGAACAAAATAACAGAAATGAGGGGTTTTTGTGCCTGGTGTCTTATGACTTAGTAAATTGTAACGTCCGCATTAATTTGAAAGACAATTGCTGGTTTGCAAAAAATTATTCTTTTAATTTAAGACTAAGTTAAACAATGATCAGAAATTGTATTTAATATGTCGGTTTGTTTGTTTCAAATAATTGGAACTCTAAGGTCATAAATTGGTCAAATGTCTGATAGGCGAATAAGCCGCTAAAAAAATCTTGGGCAATAGAACTTATATGTTACGAAATTCCATTGTCACACGCAAGTACTCATGTACTATGTATATGTCTAATGAAGATATATTTTTATATTGCGATTTGGTCGAGGGGTCTAGATCGCTGGATGTAGTGCAAGCGATTTGGTGCAACAGTGTCACAACGGTGTGAGTTCGATTCCCGCTGAGGGTAAGGAAAAATTTGACTGTTAAAAATCGAATTCTCATTGTTGGGCTTAATTTGTAGACGGAAATCTGTTGACAATCAAGGCCTGTTTTTCGTGAAGTCCGACAAAAATGCTTACACTAAAATGCTAACGTAAATTCTTGCGATCACAAAAAAATACATTTTATATTTAGGACGCAAAAATGTTAACAAATGAATAAATTCGTTATCCTTCCCAAAAACGTGCAAAAAGGAAGGTCAATTGGCTAAAATGTTGATTATATCAATGAAACAGTGAAATAATTTAGCCTTTCAGTCGTCAAATTACAAATCATTCTTAACAGATTTGTTAATGGTATATCTTACGTGAAATGAGTGGAGTACGCAACCAAGGGGAGTAGGAATCTAGATCACGAAAGGCTTTTATTAGAGTTTTATTACATATACGCCTTTGGCTTATTCACTATTGTCTATCAATCATGTTCGTTATATAAAACCTCAATGTTATAATGCCAATAAACCAATACAATAATACGCTGTTAAACATATTTGATTTTTTATGAACACGTTTATGTTGCTGTGCGAGGGTATTAAAATGATAAGGAGTAGTCGTCGACAGATTGTTTTTTATTTTAATGGTTGGATTTAAATTTAGAATTCACTTTAGGTAAAACAAATTATTTATGTTGTTAAGTGTTTGCTTCTGCTAAACTATCTTTTTCTTGTAAAATGTACATTCATTGGTTGATTGATTAAATTCTGCTTTACGTCCAGCGAGCAGTATTTCAGATATATTTAGGACGGGAACAAGTTAACAAACAATAAATCAACAGAGCATGGGTTGGGGATGGATCACAGGGAATACAATTTTGACTGCCACTGGAATAGTATGGAGTTTTGGATAGGGGCGGAAAATTTTGCCTTTTGTAGCGGCTACAATGAGACTACTCTTTTCCGAAATCTACAAAAGGGGTCTTTATCGTGTCAGGAGCGTGGCACTCTCCAAACACGTTACCCACTACGGTCCGCGGTCAGGTTTACCATATTATGACCTGACAACCTCCAAACGAGAGAGAGGGTCTGCCCTATCCGCCACCCGGGGAGGCGCTGGGCTGCTCTGTGGATCAAGCACTGGGAAACACACCCCCAGTATGGTTCCAGAAAATGTACATTCAAGCGTATATTTAAAAACATTTAAACATTATTTACATAACCGTTCCATTTTCAATAAAAATACCGTCCGTTACTGCTATATAACGTCAAAATTATCTGTTATCCGAACACTGTGGATCAAAATACAATTAATAAGTGTGATTGTGATTAGCATTGCTCGGGCGATACTAAGTTCCCTACCAGAAAATTTTCCAAATCCATGGACCTTAATTTCGTAAAAAATCTTTGGACCGGAACAATATTCAAACTTGATCTGTACGGTTGACTCGCATATCAAATATCGGCTAAATATTTGCAAGTGTTTAGAAACAAGTCCACAAAATTTATTTTTTTTAATAGAAATTTTCACTAGTCCAGGAGTCATATTTTCCTCAAAAATCATTGAATCTGAACTATATTTGAACTTGATCTGTAAATCATCATGGTTGACTCAAAATACCAAATATCGGCTCAATATATGCAAGCGTTTAGAAAAATGTCCGGAAAACATGGGTGATGGATTAACGGACGGAGTACAAACCTATGGTCGTCACCTTCGCCGAAGCCGGCAGGGACTCATAACTGCTTCAGTGGTTAGTAGCATGAAACAATGGGCCCTGGACTCAAAGGGTTTATTATTTCCTACTATTGACCAATAAAGCAGTAATCAATCGTTATAAATAAACCGGATAAATTTAGTTTCATTACTTTGGAAAAAACACAAATTTATTTGTATGCCCATTTTTCAAACAATAATGTTTTAACAATAAATAAATAAATAAAACTATTTTAACGTGTTAAAAAATAATACTCACCTCTCCACAATAAGTTTCGAAAAGTACTCTTTATTGTGCAAAGGTCTGACATTTTACTAGAACGTTTATAACTACAGTTTGAGGTCTTATCATAACCTGACCTCCTAACGAGGACTATTGTACTCGCCAACTATAGCCTCTCCAGGCAGCTCTTTGGGTAGAGTATAGGGATCCCTCCCAGCATGATCCCAGAAATATTACAAGTGAAAATGCAGATAAGGCGGGCACAATATGTATGCCCTGACGTTAAGGGAACCTTGGAGTATAGAAAAAGGATCAAATCAACTTTGCAGCAATAAGGTTCATCCACTCTGACAGTAGCCTGCGTGACGTAGAAGTGCCCAGTGAAAAAGGACTTGATAATAAAGTCTTTCAATTGACAAAGATTGCCAGTTTTCCTTCCATGGGCTTTTGCGGGTTCTCCGGCTTTCTCATCCAATACACACTGGATGCCATAATAGATGTATAGCTAAAAAAATGCTGTAAATGGTGTTAAAACTATTCAAACCAACAAAAAAAACCAAAACAGCCTGTTCGTTACGTGTGTTCACACGAGGCCTTCCTTAAAGCAGATTAACTTATTGTATTCTTTTATCCCTCCTTTTTATGTGGCAATTTGATTTTCTTCGTTCATTGCCCTAATTTATGATCTCGTTTGTTTTCTAAGAATTGATTTGTTTGAAAAAATCTCTACGTTTATAATAAAGCTGTAATACGGTCAGATGCATGTTAATATTAACTTTTTTTTTAAACAAAAATATCAACGATCTGTGGAAGTACACATGAAAAAAAGAAATTACATCATAGAAATGATAATGAACGGAATTTGCTACCAATATATCTTATACATAGTCTGCCGTGCCATAGTAATCTATTGCGTGACAATTTATTGATTGCGTGACAATCAAACATAAGTGAAGATTAAGAGATTTTTTTATGCATTACTAGTACATGCATACTATCAAATTTGAGAATTTTTTAATCCAAAATTGTATCGTAATGCGAATGATATGTTTTGCGTTTGAATTGCCTGTGTTCAAGTTTTCAAGATCAAATAGAATGTTTTCAATGCTTCGATCAAGCTTCTTTGATGAAATAATATGAAAGATTTGTATACATATTACTTCAATGGGTACTTTTTTCATAGCATGTATCGAATTGACTTGCAAGACTTGTAAACGCTTTGTACAGAGATTATAGTGGATTTTGCATGAACGACGAGTTTGAATATGAAGGAACTGTGAAACAGGTAACTGGTAACTTACTTGATTTGGGGTGTTTTTTACGTCCTACACCGACAACTTAATGCCCTTAGTCGGACGGATAACTTACTTAATACCGGTCCCTGTTAGCTCCCACTGTTAATCTGGTTAAAGCACATTAAAGTGCTTAAATACTAAGCAGAATATATTGAATTTAGTATTATAAAAAAGTAATATATTATTTTAAATCTTTTAATTGTTCTTTGAATCACGGTTGTGATGTTAGTTTAGATAACATTACGTCCATTGTTGGTAACATACAGCTACTGATGAAGTCTAAATGATTCCAGTTTAGTATTCAGATGAATATTTAGTTACTTACATGTATCGTCTATTCCTTATATTTACAGAGTAAACTTGTATTACTACCAAAAACACAAAATGCTAAAAAATGTAAAATTATATAATCCTTAATTTTTTTAGATTTCGTTATATATTTTGTTTACGTAGATGTAACTCCAGATTTGTATTAAAGTTTTGCAGTTATTTTGATAAATACGTCCTATTTTACCCCGGCATACTTCCAAATATGTTTATAACGTGCAATTATTACTAATTCTCGATCGGAAGAAAGTTTTTCTAGGTCAATAAAAGTACAACATATTGTTGAAATTTTATTAGTTTTACCTTTCAAGACTTCATAAATCAAGGTAATGTTGTCTAGATATATGATATATGTGATTTTTCATCTTTTATAGAATTCTGTTTAGTCATTTGTATATGTTATAGGCCGATTAGATTGGCAAATAACTGCTCTCAATTTAAAATTAGTAGCAGCTTATGTGCATTTATTAAATCTTTGATTACAATACGAAACTGGACTGTCGAGACCTTTTTACTCTCAGTCAAGATAACATGATTGATTCAGTACAAATGATCCCTAAAGTTAGTTAAAATACTGAACTCCCGGCAGCGCACTATTTTCGTACTATGGTTGTTGAGTGCCACACTCCTTGCACTAGATTTCGAATCAAGTAGGAATTTATCTCATTATAGATAAAATTATTTATATACATTATGAAAGGGCAACTGGATGCACACATATTTTGGCCAGAATAAAACAAAAACCCCAATACAGTCAGACTTCCCTGGACTCTCAAGAAAGAAAATAAATACAATGAACGTAATTCCCATCTGGATAACATCCAGCGATGATTTCAAGATTTCCTTTGGCGTAGTCGTCCTGTAATTTATATACATACACAACTGTCATTGTACGTCCCATTATATCAGTTGAAAATCTGGGACCCTAAAATCACTTTTTCGGTAAACACTCCTTCTTTAAACTTATACTTTATACTCTTCCCGAAGAGTGATGGCTTGTCTAAAAAACTACTCGTTTATACATTTTCCGTGTTTTTGCTTCTTCTTAAGTTTACAAAGCTTTTTTCTTGATTCTTGATTAGTTTTTTCTTGCTTTTGATTTGTCAGCAAATTAAGTTTATGGTAATTTTTTTTCTGCAATTCATTTGGGCTTTCAATGCAAGTCTCTGTTAAGTTAGTCTAACATGGCGACCGTTATTTGTTAAATCGTGGCAGTTTCTTTGTTTAGGCATGTTGTGTTCCGTCTCGTGCAATGATAAAAATATATTCTTCTGTTTTTTTTTCTATTTTTCATAAAATGTTTTACGTATGTGCATTTCTCCTTTTCTGCTATCAGTGATAAATTGTTCTCTTCGTCTTATCATCAAAACTCTCAAAGAGCTTAGTTGTATTATAAGAATGTAATTAATAAGATTCATTACACACAGCTGTGCCGTTTGGTCGGTTCTTCCGAAGAAAATCAGGTTGACAAAAAAGAAAATCGTACAGAAACTGCTTTGTGTGAAAATGTCTTCTAGCTACGAGAAATATTTTCCTTTAGGAAGATGATCAGCTGCCTGTCGAATGATTAATAGTAACACGCATGACAATAGAGGCTATGTTGATAATGTATCATTTTCATCTGGCGTAAAGAGGTTGCGTACAACCCTGTCCATAAAACGTCCGGGAAATGTGACATTTTTGCAGATAACACTTGTCAACAAAATATACCTAAATCACGCACATATGCTAAATTTGTTAGGTTTATTAAATGACTCAATTTGTATCTGGTTACTCGTTGTGTTATTCTCAGACCTAATATAACTCATATTGCTATAACTGTAAAAATGAGAATGGAATAAATGTAAATGTATTAAGTCAAGACCTGACCAAAAATGGAATGAAAACCTAGCCTAAAATGTACTAAGATGCATTAGTAACACCTTTAATGTTCTAAATAGCCCAGTGCGGGATCCGGGTGGCTAAAAGAATAGACCGTAGTCGCGCTAGCTTGTCGTAAAAGGCGACTAAATAGCGCCCAGTACCCTGACCGGCATGTCAGGTCGGTTTGCCTAAAGACCGACTGCGATGTGTGCCCCAGGTGGTTGAATGTGGTTGCCCTGGTGGTTGAATGGGGTACCCCTGGCAAGCTGGGGTTGTCAGGCCATAATACGGAAAACCTGACCGCAAACCATATTAGTGCACCGTGCTGGGGAAAATGCCACGTTCCTCGCACGTTAAAGAACGCTGCTGTAGTATTCGCTATGAGTAGGGATTTCGATCCCGCTACAGGAGGCTAAATTGCCCGACCCTATCCATCCTCCCATTTGCCAGTCGCAATCTAAAATCCGTTACCCCTTTGTCCTTGTGTCCCATCCCATTTTCATTCATCATCATTTCATGTTCATTTTATCATCCATTTCATGTTCATCTCCTGAATATAGCTGAAATATTGCTGCTCGGGCGTTAAACACCATTAATCAATCAATCAATATTCTAAATACACATAAAAGTGCCTATGCATATTAAATAAAAAATAACAACACTTTATGCACAGAAATAATCATAGGAAAAATAAAACAAAATAATGGGAATAAAAATTTAAGTGAGTAACAATATAATCTTGCCAAATTTGAAGTCTAAAATCTAAACTAAAGGATAATATTTAGAAAATTTACTCAAAAATGGATAGTCTGCAACATGCTTATGGTTTCTTAATTTCTTTAATTAGAAAGTATCAAAAATAAAACAAAAATAGAAATGTCTAATGCCTAAACCAAAAAAAAAATAGAGCTGGTGTTATCATTTACCTTTGCTCTACATGCGGTTTGCTCACCGACCGATAAAAATCATTGACAAAAACAATGCAAAAACTCTAAATTATAACACATTTCATATTTAGTAATAAAGGAATACTAAAGTGCCACCTATTTATGCTTTATCTCAGCATATTCTAAGTATTTTAAATTACAAATAACAAATAATAAACACATGCCACAATCTAATACGATGTGTACTGAGGTAAACTTAGGTCACTTACCTAAATGAGACTGTGATGACCTGTGATTTCTAGGTGTGAATAATGAAATGGTATAAACATACACTTCACTTAGAAGCACAAGATTTCAAAGATTATCGTCTGCATGCAATGGCTACCTCGTGGTTCGCCCCTTCTCTCGGATGTATTCCTTCGCCGAGATGTTAAACGATCTCTCGTCCTGTGCGCCCGTCGTCCCTCATACACGATCACGTGGCATATCGTCCATACAAAGCCCCCCCCCCTTTTAACGAAGGACACTTGTTGAATATTCACTTAACTTACGTGTATCCAAGAATAATTTCACAATATAATTCGATGATTTTCTTTCGACTCTCACAAATATGAAAAAGGGGCCCGCAGCTCCGGTTGTCTTACACCGGCAGACGAGAAACAAACAATTCTCAGAATCTCGTATCTTCACAATTACATATTGTCATCACCGAATAATTAAAAATGAAATCACAGGTCGAATACCATCTTTATGTACAATAAAATACTGCAACTCGACAATACAAACATTTCCACATATTTACACGTCGGACCCTCATCACAAATATGAAAAAAACATATCGAAAAGAATTATATGGTCCTTTCCAAACTTGCTCGAAAAAAGTTTTTATACAAAATAAACATGATAAATTCACACAACTCTTATGGTATATATTTCTCGTGTTAAACGAGGGTTTCCACTGTAACTTTTCCACACTGGACCACAAAATACTATCGCCAGAATATTATCCACACTATGAAAATAACATGTGTACACAATATCTAATCCAAAATCTGCTGAATACGGTTCCAATTTTACCCAATTTAACTCTGACTACAATCAATATCAATGAACACATAGAAAAATAAAACAACAGTCTAGTTTCTGTATCAACACACTCTACACATTAATATAGAACCCTCCTTATGGAAATAAGGTCAACGCATTTTCGGCGGTGACACGTGCCATATCCTCCAAACTGGTATACCGCATTGTGGCTATTAACTTTGTTATCTCGCGAATATAGATATGACTATTCACCAATATGTTCTGTGGTGGTAAGTATGGCGAAGAAGTCGATCCTCAGGAATGAGTCGGAGGGGCTGTAAGTTGGTTTGGTAAGTGCATCCAAAATATTTAAAAGGAAAATGTGAAAGCCAAAATTGAACAGTAAAGCAATGAAGAATAACTTTTTGATCTGGGTCGCACTATTATTTTAGAAGTTGGAATGCCTGTTTGTACAAATTGGTTGAATATAAATCGGAATAATGTCTGCATAAATGTGGAATGAGAGGTACTGCTGGCTTTAAGATTGGACACACAACATCCCCGAGGACGTAATTCTGCTGGTCTAAGCTCCTAACTCAAGCCTTCATACTTGTGTCCAGGCCTACATCTCCTATACCTGACAATCTGGGATTCTGCGCTTTCTCGAGGGAGGCTCCTTTCTGATGATCTGTCAAGTTGACCACATTCTTCGGGTGCACACCCACCGCCACTTTCCATCAAATGGTACTGATTCGGGATAGGTCTTCGGATCATAGAAGATCAGCGGACCTCCCTTGAGGTTGACTTGCACAGTGGGTGGTCGCGCAATCTGTAGGCCTAACAGGTTTTCAATAGATATGGTGGTTGATTTCAGTGAAATTCTCGTGCTGGTCCTATCCAGGTGGAAATGTGAGTCAAAAGCATTGATTACCAGAGACGAGTGCTCCGTATTAATCCGTTGCTTCTTTCATGGTTGTTCTCCATCGATTTCCTCCGGACGCTTTAGCACCACAATCATGGTGTCCCTTGTCTGGGTATCTTGTGTCTCGGGGTCTCCTGACCTTCATCATCGAGGACCCTAGCTTTTTGCTCTTCCTCGTGCATATCTTCTACCGCAATGACACAAGCTAGCAACAAGTAGGACTCGAATGGAGATACTGTCAAGTTGTCAAAGTATTCCTTCTATCCTGTGGCAACTCCTGAAAAAGTAAGATCTGGTACCACCAGTGGATTAATAAACATGGGAAATGTATGGGTACCAACGTGTAACGATATGGCTCGGCAACCCTACTGTCTTGCAAAGAGCCATCATCTGACGACGGACTGTTGAGATTATCTCGCTTCTCCTCAGGATTTTCCGGTGGATATTTCTATTGTCCATTCTACAAGGGCAGCCGAATTCAGGACTCCAGTAAGAATTTCTGCCAGTATCAGCAGGATGTCAGGACGCATCTGATCACGTTCTGTGTGCTTCTCGGTGTCATTTCGTGCCGCCACAAGATCTTCGGTCTCCTCATCATAGTCAACGAAAAGATTGTCCTCAAATTCAGACAGGTCAGCCATCGACTCTTTGGCTATGCTGTCAACATCAAGCAACGTTTCCTCTTAGGAAGTATCTTTCACAGACCTTTCAGCTATCTCGTTATTCTCAATGCTTATACTTGAATGACACTGTCAGACCGTTTAAACAGTAACACAACTTAATCACAAGTTACCTCCAAACTAGGTTACACGATCAAAAATCAAAAATATCCCAATCTTAGGTCTTTATCGTAGAAACTGAAATAGAAATAAACGAATTACATTTCTATACACATCCTAAAATAATACACAATATAATAACTTCACATATCGCAAATCATTGTCCAAAAATAACACATTTTTGTTTTGTTTTTTTTTGGGGGGGGGTTGTTTTGTGGATAATTTAACTATATACAATCTATTATGTCTGACACCGAGGCAGTCATAGCAACTCATGTCTTGGCATATTCTGGTCTGATCCCGACACATACTCCGTGATACCATTCATCACATCCATCATGTTGGATCATGAATTGTACTTCAATATATTTTTTTCTACACAAGCAGTAAACTGCATCTTCTTCTCGGTTGTGTTTTCTCCTGCTTGAACACGATTCCTCGCACGCTTCAACCAAACTGGAATAGAGCGGTTGTTACATGGTTTCAGCAGATCATGGTTCAACACTAATATCTTCTTCTCTAATTTGACATTGTAAACATAGGTGGTAACTTTCTCTGCTACTATTCCAGGGCCTTTCCAAGGTGGGTTTAACTTTTTGTTTCTACCCTTGATGTAGGCCATGTCAAGGATATACACTAAGTCTCTTGGTTTATATTAAATTTTTCCTCTTTCTGACATCATAATCCCTTTTCATATGTTTTGAGTTTTATTTAATGTTTCTCTGGCCTCTTCATGAGCTTGGTGCATTACCTCTTTCAATCCATCAATATATTCCGGTTCAGTCTTCACTGGTTCATTATTTGGTGGTCAAAACACTAAATCATTTGGTAGCGAGCATCGCAGATGCGAGCTATACGGTTACATGCGTGTGTGTAAAAAAAGTCACGTGATCCATATGAACAAATCCATTTCAGATGGTAGCTGAGCTATCCAAAGAAAATATTGTAGACGAACGAAAAAATATATAATATAAAAGTAAACAAATATAATTTTGACATCGATAAAATTAAAGTTTTTATTTTTTTAAATTACTACAAAAATGCCAGACAATTTTTTTGCAGTGTGAAACGCTGTTTGTGACGTCACCAACACATTAGATAAGACGTCACGTCACCAATGGAATGTAGAGTCACTGTTAGGGGGCTCTGAAGTAACGACATGAACAATGTGCGATGCTCGCATTTATGCTGCGCCTACATTCATATTAGGTTTATTTCTCTACCTAGCATCACATGGTTTGGTATAAGACCAGTCATACGCAATGCACATGCATATGCCAGTTATGGTAAATACTCATCCCAATCATCCTGTGATTTGCTCACGAAACATCGAACAGCGTCCATTAGGGTCCTATTGACTCTTTCTACCTGACCATTAGCCGAAGGTCGATACGGCGTAGTCATCGTCTTATGTATGTGAAAGGTTTCGCAAAGTGACTTAAACAATTCACTTTCGAAATTTCGTCCTTGGTTGCTGTGTATTAAAAATGGGCTACCAAATCTGATAAAAAATCATATACCGCCTCTTTGACTGTGGTGCCGGCAGTTTGCGAAGGTAAAGGGACAATCTCCACCCATTTAGTGAAATGGGCTCTTATTACCAATATATTGGTGTTATCCTTGCCCGTTTCTATAAGTGGACCCAAGTAGTCGATATGGACACGTTCCATAGGTGCACCAGCATGAGGCTGTGTCAAAGGACATTTGGCTTTTGTGTTCATTACAGGTTTTACAAGAACGAATATAGGCTTTGATTGAATCACCCATCTTATACCAATGGAACTTTTTCTTCACACGTGCTGTTGTACCGTCTATGCCGAGGTGACCGGTTGCAGGAATATCATGGTTTAACCTGAGCACTTCTTCCACAAAAGTTTTAGGCAGCACTAGGCGCACAAGAGTGTTCTTTGCTCGATTAAACAGCACTTAAGTCTCATCCAAAAAGAATTGTTCTTGATTCAACAAATACCTTTTTGCTGCTGGACCTGCAATAAAGATTTCACTTTCTGTTGGCTCTTCTTTATTCTTGAGAAAGGAAAGGATTAGATGCAAGTCATGATCCTTGGAATTTTCAATCCCCATACGTTCAGAGGTATACTGTATTCCATACCTGTCCTTCACATCTACTGAAGTAACGTTGGCTTCAACTTCAGTTGGTTTAGCAACTAATGGTATCGGTGCTACTGTATTTCCCTTACTGAGAGTCTCATTTCCAGTATTTACTGGATTTGCAGACTAGGGCACTACATTGTCAATCTCCCAAAAATCTTTCCACTGTTCATGTATACGGATATGTTTGCAACCTCCACAAGGAAGATTATTCGGTTTCACAAAATGGACATTTCCGGGCAAGGCTGATCGATGGAGTATCTTGACAACACATCAGCATTTGTATGGTTTTCCCTGCACGATGCTGTTGCATATGATTATACTAACTTAAGACCGAGCCAACGTGCCAATTGTCCTTGTGGCTCCTAGCTTGAAGTTCGTGAGTGAAAGGGACTATGGCTAACAATTCCTTGCGGGTAGTACAATACCTTTTTTGGCAGAGGACACACTGAAACTTTCATAGGCCACTACTCTTTCTACGCCATCCTGGATTTGTGACAGTTCAGCACCAATAGCAACAGCGAAAGCATCCATGTCCAAAATAAATTTGTCCGTAGAATTTGGAAGTGTTAACACGGGGGTGGACTATAAGGCAGCTGTAAGACTGTCAAACGCCTGTTGTTATTCTGGTCCCTAATTAAAAGGTTTATTGGGGACGTAATTTTGGTTAACGGACTGGCAATTTCAGAATAATGTCAAATGAGAATCGATGATAATTTACAAATCCTAAAAATGCTCCACCTTCTTGGTGTCGGTAGGGGTCTTCCATCTACGAATTGCTTCAACGTATTCCTCACCGATTGTCATTCCTGTCTTGTTCACTGTTCGGTCTAGAAAATTGACTTCTGCCTTACATAAATCACTTTTTTTGTGGCTTGAACTTAATTCCATATTCTCGAAATCGTTCAAACACTGCCCTGAGATTGTCCAAATGGTTGTCAACGTTCTATCACCAGGATATCATCAAGAAACCAAAACAATTTGCCATGTCAAGTCCGAAGCTCGTGCGTTTGAACTTAAACAACCCGTACATTGTAATGAATGCGGTTTTGGATGGTTTTCCTCCTTTACTTGGATTTGCCAGTACGCACTGTTAGGGTCGAGTTTGGAAAACCACTCGTTCCCAGCAAGGCTGTCGAGGCACTCCTCCATAAAAGGTAAAGGATACACGTCCTTCTCATTTTCTAATCAGAACAGGTGGTGAAGCCCCTTCTGAAACACTTGGTTCCATAATATCCGCTTTAGCCATTTTAACGAGATGCTGTTCTTCCTCTCCAACAAACTGTGTAGGCGTCCTACGCATGGACTTCCTACACCTCCATGTTCAGTCTTAACTAAGAGGAATTTCCTAATTGCATGGTCACAAACTCCGGTTCCGAACCAACTATCACCGAAGCGGAACGTTCAGGTACGATTTCAGTGGGAAGTACCGGGTTAATCGGTGGTACCGCGGATATTTCCAAAGCTAAAAAAACTATTGACACTATCTACGCAAATAGAAGGGTGTCGTAGGATCTCTTTGTTGGACTCCTCCACTTGGCAACCTATGGATTTCACTTTGGTTCCAAAGTATCCTTAACTCTACTTACACTGTTTGACCCTTCAGATTTCTGTTGTTCTTCCGGTTTTCTTTTTTGCTGTTTTCTGCACGGTTATAATTTCTTTACCTCCCTTATTTCTACTTTCCTCCAGAACATCTACCTCAGCAGAAATCACCCGCACTGTTTCGCTTTTTCCTGTCCTTCTATTATTTTCTACTTTTTCTATTTTCTTTGCGGGTCGGAACAACGCCTACTTCTGTTTCGGCCCCTTGCTGCTTAAATTTTATGCAGATTTCGCTTTGTTAGGACAATCTCTTGCAATGTGTCTTAGCTCATGACAATTATAACACTCAAAAGTCAGAGGTTTCCTGGATTTCTGGACACGATATTCCGTGTTACGGATGTCTTTTGTAGTTGCTAACTAGCATTACTATCCATATCCATATCTTCTTTCATGGCTTTAAGTTCACTCTGTAACCATTTCTCCAAGCCTTTATGTCAGACCACTGCTTGAATAAAAGTCCAAAAAGACCAAAGTCAGACTGAATGGTTTTCATGTTTGACTCACATTGGCACTCAACTTATCTATACCTTTTATTAGTTCACTAGTTTCTGAACAGACAATGATAACCGACACTGATTTGTCGTTTTTGGTTAGGCGATCTCGATTGTCACTAGTACGCACTTCTCTTCCATACACCGCTCTGTCATTTTACTGTTGCCATTTGATTCTCTGCAAAGCATCATCTACTGTTTTTGGTCGGAAAGAGGATGCTACTAACCAGCATTTTTTTCACTGCAGCCTAGACACAACTTGTTAACTACTTGACTTGTCACAAAGTCAAGTCTTCGGGTAAGTCAATAAAAGCAGAGATAACAATCTTTCTGTCTACTCATCCACTCCTTACCTGGTGCTTGATATTCACTTTGAAATTGTATGCTTACAGTTTCTTTCAGTTTTCACAAACTAAAGCGCATTTCCATGCACTTAACTAATTCATCGTACGTAGTGTTCATATCTCGCCTCATTTTGGCCAAGCAAAATCTTTCTTCACTACCCATTATGGCCCAACAGCATTCATATGCATATTGCCTGCATTTGGAATTGCAATATAGAGTGTATTCGGCATACTATAACTAGGTTGGTGACCAGTACGTGTCATCATGGAAGGATATGGTCCACACACATTTGGCACATGTGATTCCCACACTGTCTGATGCAACATGTGAAACCACAGTCCTGGGTACAGGCACAGGCTAGGCACTGATCCAACTTGAGGATATGCTCCCTGAATTGTTTTTTACTTTTATTTCACTGGGATTGTGAACGGAGTAGGGTCATTACCCTCAGCAAAATAATACTGATGATCGATAAGTGGTTCCGATTTAAAATCCATCGGACTTCCCTATCTAGAGTCTTGCATATGAAATGAACTTGGTGGGATCAGTAGACTCTTTTGTCCTATGTCTATAACTGTGATCGCCTGTGCAAGTTTGGTTTCCTCCTCGTCCTCGGTGTAGTCTTTTTCGTCTACTGTTTAGATGGTACACTTATCATCAACATCTTCCACTTGTTGGAATTGAAAATGGTCCATTGTTGAAAAATCAACATGTTCTATCAACACTGACATACGCACGTATGGAAGGGTAGCAAATTTTTCTGGAGAAATATTGCCCTGTTTTCCCCAATCCCAGATTCGATATGCGGTCGCGGGACCCACTGACGGAATAGTTAACAACTCGTCGAATCAGCAAATATTAATACACTCTTTCTCAATTGCTTGTTCTTCAATTTGTTCACTGTACTACGTGGTTTTGAAATTTTGAGGCACAAAATATGAGGTAAGTTGTAATGAAAATGGTGAAATCTGAAAGTTATCCCATAGAAACAGAATAATTTCAATATAAGCGCACAAACTGTGAGTAATGTTCATGTACTTGTGAAATAGGAAAATGTGTATATTACTAAGTGTTAATCATGTACACATATATCCAGAAAAAAACAATTTTTCGATTCACACTTTCAGCACAGTGATTTTATTTATGTAATCATGACACAACTTAAAAAACAGTTTTGCCCTTTGCACTTATTTTGACAGTGAACAGTTACTACTCAAACAACACAAAAATCTAGTCGCACTTCACCTAGTATAATTTTTTAAGGAACTATATTTTCTTTTTTCACTCCATTGATCTGGTCGATTTTCACAAAAAATCACAGATAAACAGAAAATATTGTTAACAAATATCGATATGGAACACAACATTTATGAATATGATCGATTATCTCACTTGAAAAAAACTTTTCAAATTTTCCCTCATGTATTTGGCACGGGTTCAGGTCAAAACGCCCCCTTGTCAAAACGCAACCAACCAAAACGCCCCCATTTTCCAAAACGCCCCCGTTTTCCGCTAAGACAAATTCTATATATAAATTTGATAATATCAGAGTAGATTAAAACAAAAGAAATGTTATTAAAGCTTAAAGAATGGGATTATCTTTAAAACATTTGTTGATGGGTTAAATCCAAGTATTCCAATTGAAATTAATAATTATTATCGAAAACTTATATAAGACAGTCCGTTTTCACTTTTATATCTAAAATCATGGATTTTTCGTGTACTCTGCAGAGAAAGCTGGAAGATAAGCTGACACGATACCAGCGTACAGCTGTAAGAACTTCCCAGTCAGAAATATTTTCTTTGTGGGAAATGTACAGAACTCACCAACTGTACTCATGTAGACTTTTAACCGTATTGCATGTATAAATTCCCCTGCAGACAATTAAAACGTTTAGTTATTTTCATGTTGATGTATATATTTGTATTCTGCTATGTGTAAATATTTTCTTATGGTCTTTTCTTACTATCATGAATGTATATATTTTGTCGTCTGCTATATGTGAATGTTTTCCTACTATTCATGTATATATTTGTATTCTGCTATATGTACATATTTTCTTACTATCATAAATGTATATATTTTGTATTCTGCTATATGTGAATGTTTTTTCTACTATGTATGTATATATTTTGTATTATGCTATATCTTGATATTCTCTTACTGTCATAAATGTATATATTTTGTATGCTATACATGTATATTCTCCTACTGACTATTAACATATTCGGTAATGCTTGCACATAATAATTTGAACTGTACTTTCTGTGTTTTTGTTTTTTTCTTTTTAATTTGCATTTTTTAATTTGGAGCGTTTTGGAAAATTAGGGCGTTTTGGAAATTGGGGGCGTTTTAGAAAATGGAGGCGTTTTGGTAGGGGGCGTTTTGACTCAAATTTATTTGGCACTTCAAGTTCACTTTCAAACCCTTGATCTGAGCGCCATTTTGAGGTAAACTTATGTCACTTACATAAATAAGACTTTGATGATAGGAGGAAAGTTCCTAGGTTTGAATAATAAATTGTTATAAACACAAATACATCACTCACTTAGAACCACAAGATGTCACTGTTAGTCGCTCAAAGAATATCATCTGCATGCAATGGCTACCTCGTGGTTCGTCCCTTCTGTCGAATGTATTACTCCGCCAAGATGTTTTACGATCTCTCGTCCTATACGCCTGTCGTCCCTCACACACGATCACGTGATATATTGTCCATAGAAAAGTACCAAGTTCTATGTGTTCAAAACAAACACTTCTTTTCATAAAAAAGGCTTTCATATCAAAACAAATATAATATAAAACTACCAAACAGAGGTGGGGAATATTATCTTACCCTGTGTGGACCATGGATACTTTGAAAAAGTTCTGTGACATGACTTCTCACAATCAAAACAAAAATGGGACTCTCTCTGAAGTGGAAAAGAAAAGTCTAAAACAGATCCAGCACATTCCCCGTCTGATTTTTGGAAAACAGAAAACCAAAATAACATCTCTATTAAATCAATGCATCTTATATCAACAATTATTACAAAAATTCAACATTAAACAATATTTTTAGACTAAATATGTATACAAATGTTCAGTCCATAGATATTTTAAATTGTACAGTATATAAATGAATACACTCAACTCATCAGATAAATCAACATAGTAATCGGTTTGGTGTATAGAATTGGATTTCCATCTTTGATGGTACGAACTGAAACTTTTCGCAATAATCCATCAGAACTTGGGAATACGTTTTCGATTATTCCCACGGGCCATATATTTCTAGGCATATTTTCTTCCATCACAAGAACTATATCATCTTCCTTTAAGTTTGGACGGATCTCAGTCCATTTCTTGCGAGATTGAAGATTATGAAGATACTGAGAAGACAAGACCACTGTTTCCAAAACTGGTTCGCTAACACCTGAGCATGTCTCCAATGAGATTTGTACATGTCTTTCAACGAAAGCTCTTCAAAACAGTCTAAATCACAACTATTACCTGACCTCTGATTCAAAATAATATTCGGCGAGAGAATAGTAGGTAACAACGAATCGTGAGACTATTCATAACACAACTGACTTCTGCCATGAATGTACATAGCACTTCATGCGACAAATGTTTGCGATTGTTCGCAGCATTGGTTCTAAAATTCTCCTTGCTAAACCGATCATCCTTTCAACTGCTCTTACATGTGGGAGGATTGAGGTGAACTAAACTTCCAAACAATCTTGTTGTTTAACAGATAATTAGCTTTTTGTGGACATTTATGGCTTCTATTCCTAATTCATTGACACTTCCAACAAAGTTAGTACCTCTGTCTGACCTGAACTCTTTGACATGACCTCGGATTGACACTATCGCAACGGTAATACAAATATGCTGCTGCGGATATTGCTACTTTTGAAGCGTCAGGAAATACATGTAATTCACAATTATCCAACTGATCACATTACATACTCGTGAAAGCCCTCGATATTCTTAGATTTTCGTTTTCTTTCAAAGATTGATTCCACTTTAGCCATTTTAAATTCAAGTCACTCGATAGAGGCTTGTCCGGTGCAAGTGAATTATTTTGTATTGCCTCTCTCATGAAAATTCGTCTTTTCAAAATCACTGGGGCAACAAATCCTAATGGGTCGAAAACTCCATTAATCACTGATAATAGTCCTCTTTTAGGAAAGGGCTTTTCTTCAGTATTCAGTCCATAGGTAAATTCATCTTTGGCAATATCCCAAATCATACCTTAACTTCTCTGGAAACAAGATTCATTCTCAAAATCGATTTCTGACATTCCATCAGCTAAGTCTCTGGACGGAGTACTGTCTAGTACATCTGAACTATATTCGAAACTATCTTGTGGAGTCTGATTTTACCACCTTGTTCTAATCTGTCTTGTGTTTCTGATATGAAATCTACTACTTCATTGATAAATTTCTGTCTGGTAACTCGTTGTGTTATTCTCAGGTCTAATATAACTAATATTGCTATAACTTTAATTTCAAAATGAGAATGGAATAAATGTAAATGTACTAAGTCGAGACCTAGCCTAAAATGGAATGAATTACCAAGTCAAATCCTAGCCTAAAATGTAATGAATATACCAGGGTACCCAGTCAAATCTAATCTACAATGTACTAAGCAACTGAACTTAGCCTAATTGTAAATAAGCTGCCTTAGTTACACCTTACATATTCTAAATACACATTAAAGTGCCTATGCATATTAAATACAAAATTACAAACTTTATGCAAAGAAATAATCATAGGAAAAATAAAACAAAATAATGGGAGCAAAAATTCAGGTGAGTAACAAGATAATCTTGCCAAATTTGAGGCCTAAAGTCTAAACTAAAGGATAATATTTAGAAAATTTACTCAAAAATGGAAAGTATAAACAAACAACACAAAAATAGGAATGTCTTATGCCATAACAAACAAAAAATATAGAGCTGGTGTTATCATTTACCGTTTCTCTACATGCGGTTTGCTCATCGCTAAAAGTCATTGACAAAAACAATGCGAAAACTCTAAATAATAACACATTTCATATTTAGTAATAAAAATACTAAGGGGTACCTATTTATGCTTTATCTCAGGATATTCTAAGTATTTTAAATTACAAATAACAAACAAATTAACACAGGTCACCCTCTAATACGATGTGTACAATGTCGTATGTGTTCAAAACAAACACTTCTTTTAATCAAAAAGGCTTTCATATCATACAAATATAATATATAGCTAAAAACACAGGTATTATTGCACCCTGTGGGGACCATGGATACCTTCGATAAGGTTCTAAATATGATAGCATCCTGTGACATGACTTTTCATAATCAACACAAAATGGAGACTCTCTCTCTGAAGGGGAACTTGTAAAACAGATCCAGCACAATAGGCGTAAAGATGTAAAGAAAAACAGAAACATCCAGTCAATAAGGGAATCATTGTAACTTGTATTATTTCTATGGTAATACGACAGACGAGCAATCTGTTGTTAGCGTAACGTACAAAATTAACATTTCTCTCTCTCTCGTTGACTCCAAGTAGGTAGAAAATTAACTAAACTCCACTATAAACCCTCTTCCAAAAACTTTGATGGGTGTCCGTGAAAGGTGTTCCGTTCTTATATTTGAAAATGTTAACCCGGGATCATTTGGATCCTTCATTGGGAGATTGTTTTGTAAATACCCTTTTTCTTGTGACTTTACTGGGGTCTGTCAACCTTTATGACGTCAATAACAATCGTAGAAAATCAATGTAAATTTATTATATAAAATGAAGGTTTCTAGTAACTTTTAAATCAAATGTATATGTTGGGTTCTCCATAGTATGTGACATATAAATGTTTTCGACGTAGCAAAGCTATCAACACATATAAAAAACATTTTTAAAGAACAAAAAGCTATGAAATTATTGGGGCGATTTTGTTTTGCGTAAAAATATATACAGAAACCAGTTGACTTATAACAAATTGTGGCATAGTCAAATAAATGAGAATGCGACGAGAAAATTAAAATAGAAAACCTAAATTATAAAAAAAATGAAAACAATTGAATTTTTCTAGTGGTCACTTTCGAACAGCCCAATCGGCTGTTATTATTAGGCAAATCGGAGAAGTTCGGGGCGCACAAGAGAGACTGGACGATTCGAATCGACCATTGTTCGGCGGATACGATTTAGAAGAATTAATGTTAATTACACACGTTTGGTAGGATATGGCATGTTTGGGCGTGTTACATATACTAGCGGACAAAAGGAAGGATACACTTTTTTATTTATTTAAAATTAAAATGATTTTAAATTTCTTAGAACCAATACTTACCCTGACTACTGTTATACGTAAGTTATTGATTTGTTTACATGTTTGCATTGTTAAACAAATCCGACCTTCATAGTACCGCCATAAATAATGCTTAATTGAAAGTGCAATCAATAAGATTCATTAATGGCTTAATAACAGTTTGCTCTAAATCCAATGTTAATCATGCACGATGCCTCGATGTTCACACGAATTGAGAGAACGTGCAATAGGCATGCTTAAGGCAAACATGTTGCCAAAACTTTGGGTTGTAAACGTTTGACAATTCATAGTCTTCATAGACGTTTTCAAATGACTGGCTCTACAAAAGATCGACGACTTTCTGGATGTCCAAAGGTTACAACCCCTGCTGATCACCGATTCATCCGTCTCCGTCACTTACGAGATCGGTTCCTGCCTGCAACGTCATCGACCAACGTTGTTCAAGGTAGACGTGTCAGTGCCCGAACCATCCGTAGAAGTCTTAAATCTAGTGGATTTGCATCCTCGACGTCCAAACAAAGATCTGATATTAACTAATAGCCTTAGACAGGAACGTCAGAGATGGCGTCGAGCACGTTTACGTTTGAGAATGAACAACGAATGTCCTGTTTTCGGACGAGTCCCAATTCACATTAAGTCATTAGGACGGTCGTGCTCGGGTTTATCGCCGACAAAATGAAAGATACGCCGCCGACAACTGTGAGAAAGGTTTGGAGGCGGAAGTGTGATGGGGTTGGATTACCGCACACAGAAGGACGTTTTGTTTTTGTTGACGGTACATGACCGCTGCAAGGTATACGGACAATTTTCTTGCCACTGAGGTTGTAAATTTCATGAATCAAAATGGACCAGGCATTTCCTTTAAGCAGGATAATGCAAAACCACACACTGCGGGGTAACACACGCTTTTCTTCGTGAACAGAATATTGATGTCTTGCCCTTGCCTTCAAATTAAAGTCACCTGACCTTAATCCTATTGACAACATCTGGGACGATCTTGACCTTTGTGTTTGCCAAAGACCCCAATAACCTTTTACCTTACCAGAACGACGCCTGGTTCTTCAACAGGAGCGGAACAATAGCCCCAAGCTGTCATTTTAACAGTTATTGCTTCGATGAGACGTCGTTGTAAATCTGTTTTTGATGCAAACGGGGAACACGCGATAGTTCAACGTCTCATTAGTGTTATCCTCAAATGAAATAACAGACTTTTTGATATAAAAATTGTTGAAATTTGTTGATTAGACATTTACATCATATAGCACAAAAAATATAAAAATATAGAAATAGTGTATTCTTTCTTTTATCCTTTAGTATATACAATATATATAACAAATTATTGGATGTTTATCAATTAAAAACTCGGGATAAATGTAATTCTTCTGCAATTATATATTCCAATCGAAACGCCAGACATAGAACTGTGTTATGGCAGCAAAACAGCGATCTTGTATCTTGTGTTCTGATTTGATGTCGTACAATGGAGAGTCTATAGGACGTCGTGATATGGCCTCTTGATAGAAAATGTTCATGTCTTTTTGCTCGTTTTCCTGCGCTGCACTTACAAAAAAACATAAAATTTCTACAACTCGTGGAAGATAACCCGGTCTTTAACAGAAAGATATGTAAGAACCTATTAACCTCATTTCAAAAGGGTTTAATTTAGTTTGCGCTTTTAGGCTTTTACTGGTCCTAAATTGATATTTTTGACATTTTTCATGACATATAAATGGCTTGCCACTCCAGATGTGGGGAACTTTTAAGTCCAAATGCACTTGAGCTTGTGCTAAATTTGGCAATTAAAAATTCTTATTTCGGTACGCTAACAGAAATTTTCACTGATATATTAGATTATTCTAATGTAACGTTCCTTTGAGAACCATTCAGGCAAAACAATTTCCAAACGTCTAAATTTAAGTCTGGTCACGGACGAACACGTTGAGTTGACAAGTATAATGAAAGGCCTGAAAGGGACATCCCCATTTCCACTTGATTTTGAGTTATACTTACAGTACCTACCAGATTACACCGACTGTTGCAAAAAATAATGTTATATGTCGGTAAAGTTGTATTCCTAGCTTTAAAAATCTGATTACGACAATTTCTAACTACTTCAGATTCAAATTAGTTTCATCCGAATCTGCTCCTCTGGTAAAAAAAAACATTTAAAAGTATAAGGGCGACAATTTATGGAATAATATGTTTTAAAGAAAAATATATCTATCAAATTATTTTACAAAACCCCTAATAGAAAGTTGTAGATTTCAAAAAAAGTGCTGGGACTATACTGGGAGGGTTCCCAGTGCTCGAACCACAGAGCAGCACAGCGCGTCACCGGATGGCGGATAGGAGAGACCCTCTCGTTTGTCAGGTCATAATACGGAAAGCCTAACCGCTGACCACAGTGGTTGACGTGTTTGGAGAGTGCCAAATTGTAGATTACGAAAAAGAGTAGGCTAATTGTAGCCTCTTCAAAAGGCTCAATTCTCCGACCCTACCCAGTACTCCATACTTTTCTGGTAGCAGTCTAATTTTGTTCCCGGTGTCCCATCCCACCCTTTTTCCATTGATTTATTGTTTGTTAACTTGTTCTTGTCCTGAATACTGCTCGCTGGACGTAAAGCAAACATTCAATAAATCAATCAATCAAATAAAGTGAACATTTGCATACTTCTTTTTGATCCCATTCTGCGTTTTCTTTTGTCTCATGATGCCGAAAAAAGCGTTTTACACTTAACTAAAACATATGTCGTCAAAACGTTGCAACAAAGGTGAATTTCACAGTAAAATAACGTATTGTAAAGCATCCCGATCGGAAATATGTAGGGAATAAATTTGAATGGCCTATAGGTAGTGACTGTCGATACCATGGGAACATGACGTGTGTAAATAATACACACTCCTTGTCCATAGGGATATCAATTCCCTCAATATTTGCGACAGTTTGTGATTAAGTAACATTATTTATCGCTATTTTGCAGTATTTTCCTTTGATCTTTGTGTGCGATATTATTCCATATCACTCTACTAGCTCTTGAGATGGGCCCATCTCAGCTCGCTGTCAAGACGTCGTTAAGTAACATTATGACGTCACAATGTTACAAAACAGCGATAAACAGATTATTTACGTTTTATGAAACTCGATGCATTTTCTCGTCATCTCATCTCAGGGCTGACGCCCTTCGATGAGATATTACGAGAAAACGCATCTCGTTTCAAAAAACGTAAATAACCTATAAGTCGCAGCATCTTATGATTTAACTAAACTTAAAATGATAAGGAGGGTTGCACGGTTCACTAAAATGTGATTTAGAAAGTACTCGTAAAAAGACGTTGAATGTACACTCGTTATATATCACCTAACATTTAAAGTGCGAACGTTTATAGGGACTTAACTTCCTATTAATGTACTGAAACAACTCTGAGATTCCATTAATTATAGCAATTTTGAAAACGGAACGATATAATTTTTAGTTGGTCTCCGGCAACTCTGATTTATGCATGTACATCATACGACGAGTGGAAAATCCAATTACGTTCCAAGAACAGAGAACTAGTTTTAGGTATACATTTCGGTCTAATTGGCATCATTTTGATAAAAGTTGTACAGAACGTATATAAAAGAACTTTATGTATAGTTAGAAGACACTTTTTAATTGTAATGGTCGGTGAGATTATTTATTACACAATTAAACACTTTCAAGAAAATCATTTTAAATATTGCCACGTAATTGTATTATTGCTTAGCCAGTGCGTTCTAAATTTTGACAAATTCACAACGATGCGTTTGAACGCATACAAAGATTCAGAACCCCAAAACTGCGAATTTTTTTTATGTCAGCCATGTTGTCAGCCTTAAAGGGAGTTTACCTTTATATTAATAAGGTTATGTTTTTGTAGTACGTATTTTCCTAGCTTATGGATTTGCTTATATCATAGTTACCGCACTTGGCCATCCTGACTCAAAATGTGAAATCCTGAAGCAACATTGCGTTGTTATGTTTCCTTTAATAGGATATCGGTACATTAAAGCACAACGTATTTTGACAAATGTATTAATTGTTTTAGTTTTCCATATTTTGCCTACAGTTAGACAGTTGATTGGATTTTCATTGTATAAGGGCGAATTCATCAATAACGTATATGTATATGTGTCTACTGTCTAATTAGTTTATAAAAGTAAGAATTTATTTAGGAGTTTCGCAAGTTTGTTAGAGACTGTAAAACCCCTAATGTACATGTTGGTTTTTTTTAATTATTTTGTTTTCTTTCTTGTCATTGTGTTATTTGTAGTTTCGCGTCAAAAGGCAGATTTAGAACTTGAATGGATGTTACATATTTTAAAAACAGAAAACATTATACATAATTAACTAAACAGGTGATATGGTCGGTCACCATTTATATTTACATGCATTGAGTCCACAGTATATTGGATTCACTCTGTAAATTGACCATTACTAGACCGCAGTGAGAAGGTTCCCAGTGCTGCCCAGAAAGGGGAAGGTGGGATTGTCAGATCAAATATGAAGTTTTCGGAAGGTTTCTTCGCTAGTTGCATAATAGACCCCCTTGTAGATTTTGATAATAAAAGGCTTTTTAAAGTCGCTACAAAAGGCTAAATTCTCCGTCAATACCCAATGATGCAAGTTTTTTTCATTACTTTGTGTCCTGAATATAGCTGAAATAGCGCTCGGTCGAAGTTAAACAAACATTCAATCAATCGACTACCTGACCATTAACTTATCAATTTGTTTAGAAAAAGAGTTGCATTCTTAGAAGGCAAGTAAAGTTGCTAAACTATAAAGTAAATAATAGATCTTTTATAACAGCAAATGACGAAGGGATAATAACTAGATATCATAAATAAACGGAGGATAAGGAAACATGTTTTATTTATACTGTATGTGTCCACTATATTTTAAAGATCCTAATTGAAGTCTATTACTCTATATTGTAGCATATTCATAGCATACTCTTGGAGTTTGTTTCAACGTGTGTTTCATCCGATTTGCATGGTAGAGCGAATTTAAATCTTAATCTATTGCCTGGAGTTTTCCTTATTTCACAACTCAATGTGATCTTAGTTAAAGCACAAGATATATGGTTTATAACAAGAAAACAAGTGATTGTGCTAAGATCGCGAGTACGTTGCTAAAATAATGACTATTGTTTTATTTGGATTCGTCGGAAATAGCATGGCGGATACTTACTTCTGCTAGAAAAACCATGTGACCAAGGCGATGCATTATAAAAGAAAGACAATTTAATCCATAAGTATTTAGCAAATTAAGTACTTTTAGTGTTTATAAAAGTAGTTATGTTGTAATAAGTTTTTCTATAAAAATTATATTATTTGGTGATTTAATATGAATACTGTGATATGCAATCAAACACGAATAATAGCAATGCATGAATCAACATCCAATTTAACTTTCGATAACACTGACTTCTAAGAATACTGGATCAGAGAAGTATTCGTGTTAACAAATAAGTCTTACAATTAAGTAACTACCACTTTAAAAGAATGATAAATGGTTCGAAAACTTATGACATGAAAATGTCTAGACCAGTGCGTCAGCAGAAAATAGTTTTCTAATTTTCATTTGTGGCATGGCCCTATGTTCATATTCTATAAATACTGAGTCTTGTTTTTATATATACACTAGATACCAATTACACAATGTTCAGATTGGATATTGTCCTTACATGAGTAAACGTGAAATGTATTTGGAGATCGATCAATATATTTTCTTCTAAAGTTAAAAGTGGAGCTAAATAGAATCAATTTCTTTTAATTAATTGTCAGTTTTATAACGTCTAGCAATTTTTCAGCTATATTCAGAACGAGAACACATTTACAACCACTAAATCACACCGATCAACCGACTTATATCATTTTGGTGAGAAGTAGTATGACATGATGAAAAAGATCAAAACAAGTTAAGAACTATACGTTTACAGACAACTTTTTCCAAAACGCTACGTTAAAAACTCACTGTATCAAATATAGCGTAGTAAAAAATCATTTGGCATATATTTGTCCATTAATATATTCAATCGTTTTAACTTATATCTGAAAATATGTTCCAAATGTACTGGCATCACTTTGAACAAATAAATGCAAAATTTACGCTTCTGCACAATATACATTTATTTCTGTTTCAAGTGTTTTTTGTCCAACTTTCTTCTGACCCAAAAATTATTCTTCCAATTGCAATTTATTTGGAGTTTGAATCATTTTTCTTTACGCATTTACTGAAAAAATGATACGGAAAAAATCAGCTCATCTTTTTATAATGACACGATGATTAACAGTTCCTTGACACGATTGAAAACAGCAACTTTCTAAGTGATTAGTTTCCAAATTATATCATTGAATACATGTATTATACAAAAAGTCTACAGTTGTTAATACAATAGGACTATGATGTATAAATTCTTGACACAAATCACTAGACATGAAAAAGGTAACAAGCAGCGTGGCAGCTTTTTAATTCATCTTAAAACCGTAGAGAGGAATTTAACATAGAGTAAATGCTCTCAATGAGACAATCCCAGAGCAGACTTAAGAGGAAATCTTTGTTATATGTCGATAACGCTCTACAAATAACAACATAACGAACACGATTTTTTACAATATTTTCTACTATCTCGACATTAAATAGTATAAAACGGAACCATCTCCTTGGTAGGTCAATATATTGATGTCAAACTTTTTTTTACAAATTATAAGGTATGAATTTAGGCAAACATTATCAAATGTGCTGCCTACAATTTATAATAAAGACGCAGAGCGAAATATTTAAAGGTTAATTAGCGTACAAATGAGAGTTACCTCAAGAATTAATACATCATATTTAACTGTAACACGGATACTTCCTATGTCTAATAATTTTTAATATTATCGGTTGCATATATTTTGAGAATTCCACAGTTATCTTTTACATAAAAACAGAAAAGGAAAACGTGTAAAACATGTAGTTAATAAGGCACTGTTATATCATTCGAACAGACCGCGAGATTGATATTAATTGACCCAGCTTTTAACGATGTCAAATAATATAGCCCCAAATGCGAAGTTGCTGACATAAAAATTCAGTTTTGCAAAAGGTACGAACGTCGACATAATTTTGTCACTTTTGTGGGGGTTTTCTACGAGACCCATTATCTATTAACTATCTACCCACATGGCAAATATTAAAAGCTTAGCATATTTCAGCAAAGGACTGAGGTTTCTCTGGGTACTTAGACTTCCACTCCCAACAAAAACTGGACTGCATCATACAGTTGAAAAATTGCTGAAAGTGACATTAAACACCATTTATACAAGCAAACAAACAGTCAAACAATTATTTTAGAAGTTATAACCCGGGCGCGAAGCAATGAATTAAAAGGCATTGATGTGATCTTGGGGGGGGGGGGTCAAATTTTGACGTTAAATATCCCAGACACAAAGCAGTCACTCAAAAGGCAATGGTGTGATTTTGGGGGTCAAATTTCAAATTAAATGTCAACATCGATTAGTTATAATCTACCCCACATGCCAAATATCAAAAAGCCTACCTAAAAGGATAAAAGTTATATCCCGGACACGATTTGTTATGAATGCACGAGAGGACAGAAACAATATGTCGACCTTCTTTTGTCTGTTTACCAAAAACCCAATATAAACCTCCTTACAAATGAAAAGTGTAATGTAACACTAGATAAAGCTATCTTGCATATCCTAAACGTGTATTAGTATGCGATTTGCAGTGTCAATTAAATTTGGCTGAAAATTTCGGCCTTAAAGGATAGGAAAAGAAAAAAGAAGATGAAGTAAATTTCCAGACAAAAATCATATGTCTCATAGTTATCCTCGTTTGGTATACATAATAAAATAAGAATTGCATACAAATACAAAGTATAGTTTTAAAGCTTTTCTGAATATGTTATTATGTGTCGCAATTTGTTTATTGTATATTTTATGCACAGTAATCAAAGTTTAAATTTTCCACTACCTGCTCTTCGTGCTTCATGACAAGAAAATCCAAAATTTACATATATTATTGCGTTACGAACTCTTAACGTGCATACTTATTCAATCGGTTAGCAGAATGTAACAGCTTATACAAAGCCATATTTTTGTTTAAGTCGTATCATTGAACTGATTTATATCGTATCGTACTTTCTCTGACTCTGCAATTAAAATCAAATTAATATTGTAAATGCATTATGTTAAAGATACATTTTTGGCACCAAACGAAAGCTAAAGAAATATTCTTTATATTTAAACGGCCGATTTGAAATAAAATTATATCATAAAAGGTCATTTTAGCATTTTAATAACTATATCTGCATTTTTTCGTTATAAGATAAGTTGGACAAAAATAAAAGCAAGAGATTAAAGATCGGTGTGTAAATTAACGTTAAGAGATCGGGAAATTTATAGACTTCCAGTGGAAAAGTAGGTATGATTGAGTTGTAATGGAGAATAAGCCGTTTTGTAGCGGTTACAATTAACGTACTCTTTTTTTTCAAAATCTAATAAAAGGGTCTACTTATGCTTTCAGTACTATATCCTGACTACCACCCCATACAGAGTACTTCCACAGTCCGCCTACTGGGCAGCTTTGTGTGTCGATAGTGGGAATCCTATCAGTATGGTTCCAGTAATTTCTTCGAAGTATTATTAGATGCTGCCCCAGGCAGACGACCGTGCGTGTGAAATTCAAACGCAGTATGTGAAGTTCACACGCAATAAATATTTTCTATGGACAAACGTTGTACATATATTTTGCTATCCTTTTGACTATTATGCGCCACACAAGTATTGTTTTTGGAAATAATAAGAAAGGTACTAATGAGTTACCATGATGTGCATTTTTGTATTTATTTATACATTTTTATTTTATTTTTCTGTTTGGTCACATGTAGGTCAGTTTTATTTTTTTATTTTTATTTTTTTTTTGCCAAGAGGGTACGAAACTTGTTATAACATTTATTTTTAAATAAATATTAATGTCATTATGTTATATCTATATATTAACTCGTCGCTGCTACATGTAAACAAATGTTGTTACCAAATATTTTCTTATTAGAACTTGTTGAGTCACATTTGCTCACTATATAAGAACTAAGTTATAGTTAAATTAATTGGGAGCAAATTTAGTGGTTTTTTATTGAAAAAAAAGCTATCACCGAGTTTTGCGTTACCAAAACTGTTGTTCAGAGAAGGCGTAATAACTTGATAAATTTTCTTTCAAAAATGACAGGGTAAAAACAAAATACTAAAAGTTCAATAAAATATTCATAAGTTCCTGTTCAATTTCCTTTCCTTAACTAACACTGGTCTAAGCAAACAAATAGAACTACAAACGAATTCACTTTACACAAATCAGTTTTGCAAAAGCATATATGTTTATAAAAATTCAATTAGTGCTCTGATTAAGGGATTGTTAGTCTATAATACAGATTATAGTGGGTGCTGTTGTGCTGTGTTGCTACAGTGCCACGTACCAAGCTGTAGATGTGGCTAAGATTATGATAAATAAAGCCGCTACAAAATGCAATATTATATGTTCTTACCAAATCTTCTTAATGAATAAAGCGGAAATACATGCTTGCCTGATGTTAAGCAGCAATACAGTATTTTATTTTCAAGCACATTCCATTACTATGTTTTCCAATGAGATGTTTTGGTAGAGAGCCAAAATAAAGAAAGTCTTGAATGGTTTTAGGTAAACTAGAAGGCATCAAAAGAAAATATCAAGGTTTGAAACAACCAAATGTATTCCACAGAAAAAATTCGTATTAATAACCATAATAAAGACTTAAATATAATGTCGTTCATTGGTGTTTGTTTTATAATAAAGTGGGTTGGAGTAGAAAAAAAGGTTCCATTGCACGCATTATACAACTCCAGATATTGTCATGGTATAAATTTAGTACAATAAGACGATGCATACGATTTTAAACTAATTTATCCTGCATGGTGTGTCTGATTTCTGGAATTTATCGAGAAAAATGGGAACAAATTAACAATTTATATTTCATTAACTCACTCTACATTTTGTTTTGCTCCGTTTCAACACAATTTTCCAATTCATATAAATTTTTATTTATAACCTATTTTGTCTGTTGCAGTATAAATCTAAAAGCTGTAACAGCTAGAGTAAAACTGTACATTGCAAAAATTATAGCAATAAATAAAATCACATAATTGGATAAAAATAGTCAGAAATACTAATAGTCCTAATGATTTCACATTCTAAAGGCTACTAAGCGTCAATTTGCCAAATACTTATCATGTAAATAAAACTGACATAAAAGACCCTCGTTATCCGTTAGCGAAACTATACAAATACGGAATTTAACGTCAAGTCCGATACATGTGTGTTTTATCACGCCAAGACGTCACTTTCAATTTGTGACATTGTTTGCCGATTTTCTACATTATCCATGCATGTCGCGTATCTTCCACCTTCAGCATTATTTTTGAAAAAAAAATTTAATCTTCCATAAACTTATTGTTGTCTTCTTATTACATGTTCTACAACATATGAACATCAATGACTGTAACATTTCTTTTACTGACAAAATTTGGTTTAATATTTGCAATTTTTACTCATTATAATTTTTCTAAATTTATTCCTATATTGAATTTTTGTGCATACGCGATATCATATGTAGCTTACATAAAACCAGGTCATGCTGATCAAAATGACAAAATTAAATACTTTGCTCATGGACTTACACAAATTAGGTTGTGTTTTAAAAACAAAAAATTCAAAGTTTAAGCATTTTTTCACCAACAACTCTTTTATTCAGAAATGAATAATATAACATGAAGGACTTAGGCGCGCGAAAACTCAGGACTAATCAGTTTATGTTTGTCTAAATCCGAATTATAACCGTTCCTTCACTTTCGGCACTGGTTTGGTCGGTTTCTTACTGTTTTTCGTTGTATATATGATTAAAAAATTATGTTTATAGTATTCATGCATTAACGTTATGGCAATATTGGCTTCACTCTTTAATACACGTGAAAGGCGGCCTGCTGCTTGTCAAAATTTCAAATGTGCTTGATGCATAAATAACAAACATTTATTGTACACAAATATGCAATATATTTAAACATATTGAATATTGGTATGCATTGTACAAATGAGAATTGATCACGTGGTCTGTCAACACTGAAACTGTGGGTTCGATTCTCACTGCAGGCAGGGTGTACTCGACTCCAATCTTAATTGACAAGGTTTGCCAGTTTTCACACGACAGGTCAGGTGTTCTCTCCGGGTACTTCGGCTTCCTCCCCAATAAAAACTGGACGCCATTATATAGCTGAAAAATATATTGCTGAAAGTGGCGTAAAACAAACAAACAAACAAATACAAATAAGAAATAGATAAAGTAAAATCATGGAAATGCAATGTATAAAAAGATAATTTAGGGAAAACTATTCTTAGAATAGGCCAAATTTTATCCCGGTAAAGTTCGATAGTAGTTATTTAATTTGTCGGATTAACAAAAAAAGAAAGAAAAAGAAAAAAGCAGGGTACACTTATTTGTTCCAATCTTAGAACAGAACGTCGTAGAATTAGATAAAACAATAAGCCTATTTGTTTTGGTTAAAACTATGTTCCGACCGTGATAAGATATCTTACTAACTATCATGTAGGGTATTTTTCGGTGTATGATGTAACGTACAGTTTATTATTGACGGCAACAAACATTTTATTTCTGACTGACATAAATTAGCAAAGATCAAAACTGAACGTCCACAAGTAAACATTAAGAAGGGAATGACACATATTAGTGCCCTTCAAAAATTGTCTAATATCTCATGAGAAAAGAAACGCGTAGATGACAGCCTGGGAAAATGATTCCTATAGAAAACAATGACAAAAGAAAAGTCGATAACTTGCAAAAAACTATTTCAACAGTTTTCTTTTGGTAAATTTCTGTTCATCAATAGCTATATTTCATTAGCTTTCGCGTATCTTGTAAACATTCAACGACAAATGCTAGATCTTGCGACTTGTATTTCGATTTTCCAGACATGCCAGACGTGGCTTTTCAAACAAGGATATGTTGCACCGATGGATGATGTCAGCTGTATAAAAATTGTATAGCCACCATTGTAAAAAAACTGAGTAATGGGTAAGGCGGATAATTTAGCCTTTTTAATGGCTGTTTGTTTCATATTTCAAATTTGAATCAATGCAAAAATCTTGTAATATAATTGTTCAAGAAAACCTACGTTTTTTTTCTTCAATCAAACCAAAGTAAAGTGAAAACATATGTATTTTAATACTTGATCATTCTTTTCTAGACTGATGTGAAAGCAATAGCTTTATCTATGTATACACGAGTTAAGTTGGGGACTTAAGAATGCAATAAAATACGGGTTTCAGTTCACTCACTTCATTATAACAAATATTTTCCAAGAATATCAATAATCAATCGCCTTAAAATGAACTCTGGGACCATACTAGAAGGGTTCTCAGTGGTCGCCCCAGAGAGCTGCTTAGCGCAACCCCGGCTTGCGAGAAGGGGGACACCTTGTACGGGGTTTGTCAGGTCATATGCGGAAAGACTGGCCACGAGCCATAGTGGGTAACGTGTTAGGAGAGTGCCACGATCCTGTCATGCTAAAGACCCGTTTTGTAGATTTCAAAAAGAGTAGGCTCAATGTGGCCGTTTTTGTAGTCTGTATTATCCCCACTTACCCAATACTCCATACTTTTCCTAGATGTTGTTCCTTTTGTCCCATTCCACCCCTTTTCCTTTTATTTATTGTTTGTTAACTTGTTATCGTCCTGAATAAAACTGAAATATGAATATATGGTATGGACTAGGGATACTAGCACAAATATATGTTACCATATTTGTCAATATGTCCTCTCTGAAAGGCAACAATCAAAAATTGCAAAACGAGACAGTTCGAGGTTATCATAGATGCCATAAAAACGATATAAAGGTGGATGTCACGATCGTTTTAATAACATTTGCGACAACGGTACACCACTAGACCCTAAAATAGAAAATTTTAAACGGCGAATTATGATAATTGTTTAACCATCCCTCTGGTGAAAATTCCTTTTAGTAACATTTAAAAACTCGCTTCCCGTTATTATATTATTTTATTGATCTGCATCATAAAACAATCTCGTATGCATTAAGATGGAGAACCTACAAAAATTCTTATTGTATTCATTCTGTTAGATTTCACGACGATTTTGAAAGAATCGTCAGCACAGTGTAATAATATCTTGACTTAAAATAAAATTAAATTAATTTTTGGTTAGCAGACATTATGTAACTGGTTTCTTTCTGCCAGTGATTCCAATAATTGAATCAAAAATAAGACAGGAAACAACAATTATCCAGTTTTAAACATATATGTACTTTACTGATAAACACTAAGGAGTCTGCTGTTGAGTACAAAATTGTCACAGAATTTGTGATTTAGTCCTGCTGGTGTTTGATAATCCTTTTTGTATGCATTCGTCTGTTGTGAACTTTAATTTGTTATTGTAATTAAAGAAACCACAGAGACACCTCAGTCTAGATCATTGTTCCAGCTTCTCCTGCATACGATATAAATATATCTCAATTTATTAGGTATGCACGAACTTGTAGTGAGTAAATAGATTTTTGCAAACGTCACCAAATGTTTTACTTATAAACAAAGGTTACAAGATAAAACGTCTCGTTTGCTCCTTCAATAAGTTTTACTATAGATACATTTCATTGATAATAAATTATCTATCTCGTGTGATTGCAATAAGTTTTACTATAGATACATTTCATTGATAATAAATTATCTATCTCGTGTGATTGCAATAAGTTTTACTATAGATACATTTCATTGATAATAAATTATCTATCTCGTGTGATTGCAATAAGTTTTACTATAGATACATTTCATTGATAATAAATTATCTATCTCGTGTGATTGCAATAAGTTTTACTATAGATACATTTCATTGATAATAAATTATCTATCTCGTGTGATTGCAATAAGTTTTACTATAGATACATTTCATTGATAATAAATTATCTATCTCGTGTGATTGCAATAAGTTTTACTATAGATACATTTCATTGATAATAAATTATCTATCTCGTGTGATTGCAATAAGTTTTACTATAGATACATTTCATTGATAATAAATTATCTATCTCGTGTGATTGCAATAAGTTTTACTATAGATACATTTCATTTATCTCGTGTGATTGCAATAAGTTTTTCCAATTTTGTAATTCAGTTCATAGTGATTGCGCTGCGATGAACATTGGATACACCTATTACTGACAGGTGGATCGCGATATAAGTCAAGTCAAGTAAACTTTATTTAAAGTCGGTAGACATATAACAATTTACATAAGCTCTGTAGAGCTTTTTAAACTGACATACTTAAAGTTAAGACATACATTTATACAGTGCACACAAACACATACATAGCACATGACATAAGACATGTAAAATATACACACAGATCACATAGCAAATTAAGCACATATAAGACATGCAAGACATGTAAAATATATACACATATCACATAGCAAATTAAGCACATATAAGACATGCAAGACATATAAAATATATACACATATCACATAGCAAATTAAGCACATACAAGACATGCTGAGCAAGCCTGCATAGCAAAGCACTAAATAAAACATTTAAAGCACTAAACTAAAAAGCAAAAAGCAGAATAACGAAGTCATGCATACATAAAAATGGACAAAAATAAAACATAGAACAGAGAACAGACTATCAGCTAAGGTTGGCTGAACAATTTGCAGAAAGAGCAAGAACATCTCTCCCCCTCCCATTTTCTAATTAAGCTTTTAAACTGATTAATTCACATATCCCCTCTTAGTTCATTTGGAAGTTGGTTCCATAGTTTAGCTGCCCATTAGCTGACAGAATGTAGGCCATACCTGGTTGTGTTCACTCTAGGAACATTTCCTATACTCTGGTATCTAAAACAGTAATAGTGTCTTTAAAAGTTACAATATCATGTAAGTATACAGGATTTAGTTTGTTCAAAGTCTTATATACAAAAATTATACAGAAGTTCTTCATATGTGCTTTTATCATCATTGTATATGAACCGCAAGTCTCTTTCTTGGATCTTTCGAAGCTTGCGGGTGTTGCTTTCATTACAGAAATGCCATACTAAAGGGCAATAGTTAAAGATTGCAAGTATAAAAGAATAGTATATAGTTATTTTACAAAACTTGCTTAAATATTTAATAATTCTCTTAAGCACATTCAATTGTTGTGAAGCCTTTTTACATACATTCGATGTATGGCTATTGAAATTCAATTTAAAATCAAAGTTAACACCAAATATTTTAATTTCGTTTAAATACTCAATACATGAGCAAAGTTGGTTATTTCGTATAACCTAACTTGGTTTTTCAGCACGTGACTGATTGTGACGTCATAATAAGATGTATTGATGACGTTGACTATACATGAATTCTTCCGCACACAACAAGTGACGACACTAACCTGGTCTCCTGGTGCAATATTTTTCATTGACGCAAGCTTCACTTCAAATATAACACCAGGTCAGGACCTCCAATATAAGCATTTTCATTGGTTAATATTATGACGCCATTATATATTTCATGCACATGCCAAACATTTTTTAAACATGGGAATACCCTTTCTTTATAAAATTTTAATATAAATTACATTTTAACTTTACGTTTGAATTCTGAAATCCTAATGTAAACTCAGCTGAGAAATGTAAACATTGAACGTCATAAAGAGAATGACGTCATAATACGTTCGGTCTACTTGAACTTATCTATAATACTATAGGGTTAGTCTAGAGAATAACCGAACGTCAAATTTCAACGCTCTCACCGTTGAAATCCAATGCTCCTGACCTGACGTTATATCCGAAGGCCGCTTAGGCTAATGAGGATATCATCGTCAGGGTACCAGAATAGTGACGACACTAAAATTGTGAATTGCAAATATTATTTGATTAATTGTAAAATATTGTTCTTGTTACTTCATTTTTACTATAGAATTTAAAATATAAGGTTTGTTTTCAATTGTTGGTTAGATTATTGGATATAAACGACTTAACCTGGTCTCCTGGTGCAATATTTTTCATTGATGCAAGCTTCACTTCAAATATAACACCAGGTCAGGACCTCCGATATAAGCATTTTAATTGGTTGATAATATGACGCCATTTAATTTTATATGCCCATGTCAATCATTTTTTAAAACTAGAAATATACCTTTTCTTGATAAAATTTAAATATAAATTAAACTTTACGTTAAAATTATTAGATCTTAATGCAAACTCAGCTGAGAAATGTAAACATTGAACGTCATAAAGAGAATGACGTCGTAATACGTTCGGTCTACTTGAACTTGATCTATGGAACAAAATCGTTAGTCTAGAGAATATCCGAACGTCAAATTTCAACGCTGTCGCCGTTGAAATCCAATGCTCCTGACCTGACGTTATATCCGAAGGCCGCTTAGGCTAATGAGGATATCATCGTCAGGGTACCAGAATAATAAACGACTTTGGATCGATTTACGCTGCAACATAAACCGTTTCGCGGTTTATTCAGCGTAAATCGACCCAAAGTCGTTTATATCCAATAATCTAACCAGCAATTGAAAACAATCCTTAAATATTTTAATTTTGTTTAAATACTCAATACATGAGCAAAGTTTGGTTATTTCGTATAACCTAACTTGGTTTTTTCAGGTCGTGACTGATTGTGACGTCATAATAAGATGTATTGATGACGTTGACTATACATGAATTCTTCCGCAAACAACAAGTGACGACACTAAAATTGTGAATTGCAAATATTATATGATTACTTGTAAAATATTGTTCTTGTTACTTCAATTTTACTATAGAATTTAAAATATAAGGTTTGTTTTCCATTGTTGGTTAGATTATAAACGACTTTGGATCAATTTACGCTGCAACATAAACCGCTTCGCTTCGCGGTTTATTCAGCGTAAATCGACCCAAAGTCGTTTATATCCAATAATCTAACCAGCAATTGAAAACAATCCTTAAGTAATTTAACCTCATCTTTACATTTAATATTTTTACCGTCTAATTCAAAAATCAAATTTTCTTTCTTGGTTTTACTGTCAATAGCAAAAGCCTGAAACTTATCAGGGTTGGCTTACATGTGGTTATCTGAGAACCATTTTATTATAATACTATACTTTCTTGTTCAAGAGTAGTAATTACATCCTGTAGGTCATTGCTGCTATAAGATAGGGTATTATCATCAGCGTAATTATATAGGTCACTTTTCGAAACATAAATATATTAACAAAGATTTTAAAGAGTACAGGTCCTAAAATGGAACCCTGGGGGAAGACCTTTATAAATGCCCAAAAAGGACTACATGTTGAACTAATTTTTACACACTGCTTCCTGTTTTTCAAATTGCTGTTAAGTAAAGAGAGGGCAGTTTCTGACAGACCGTAGCATTTTAGTTTTAGCAGGAGCAGATCATGTGGAAGACAGTCAAACGCTTTAGATAGATTCATCAGAATAGCAGCAATACCCAACCTTTTTTCATCAAGACACCACAACTACAGAAATGGAAGCGGGATGTTTGGCATCCTAGTTTAACCAGTATTTCTTTTACCAACTCATCGCCATTGCTGTAGGTGCTTCATGTTTGGTTATTGGTTCTGGAGTTGGCGGTTTCTGGGACTTGTAGATTGTCTTTTTTGACAGTTTTCTTGTGTTCGGTATTTATAACCTTTACATACATTTTCAAAGGGCTACTGAAATAACTACGATGATGTAACAGCTTTGGAGGCAACAAATAGTGGGACGAACACTTAAACGACAGAATTTACAATTGACTGTCATGCTTTTCAAAGCGGGGATATAAATGCCAAAATGAATTGAGGCAAATCGCAAATAAAGCATATTGATATAGGTTTGTGTTTCCGAGCATTAGAATCCCTTAAATGATATGTCCTCTCTAACATTGAAAGAATATCAACCTGTTTAATTTAGAATTATGATGTGGGAAGGGATATGTCATGCTGGACGGAGGGTTTACGTTGTCACAGTAAATTCCAACACTATAGTACAATTATTACCATAATATTACAGATTTATCGACCTTGGTATATTATTATTTTATAAACAATATAAACTATTATTTTAAATAATCAACATTTCACATAAACGACTGGGATCATACTGTGAGGGTTCACGGTGGGTTGATCGACCTACACAGCTGCCCAGCGCGTCCCTTGGTGAAGCATAGAAGATGTCGTTTCGTTAGGGTTGTCGTGTCATTATACGCAAAGCCTGGCCGCGGACCATAGTGGGTAACTTGTCCGGAGATTGCCACGCTCCTTGCAAGATAAAAACCAATACGAGTAGGCGTTGTAACTAAAAAAGGGTAAATTTTCCGCCCCTACCCATACCGCATAATATTAGTGGCTATTCATGTCATTACTATGTACTATATACAAAGGCTATTCTTGTATAAATCACGCTGTGCTTAATCCAAATTGTTACAGATTCGAGTGATAACTGCTTTTCAAATCTGTAACTATAGGACGTAGTTCTTTGGTTTTAGATTCTGAATATGTTACATTATTTCCTTATATGGTTGTCAAATGTGGGACATTAGTTTATCTACCCTTTGTACTTGTCGAATTTTTTCGTACTTGGAAATATTTACTATACTAGAAGGTTCCCAGTGCTCGACATACAGAGCTGCCCAGCACGTCCCCGGGTGGCGACCAGGGGAGACGTTCTGGTTAGGGGTTGTCGGGTCATAAAACGGAAAGCCTGGCCGTGGACCGTAGTGGGTAATGTGTCTTTGGAAAAGAGTATGCTCATTGTAGCCGCTACACAAGTCTAAACTCTCCGCCTCTACCCAATACTCCATATTTTCACAGTAGAAGGCCATTTTTTTTCCTGATGACCCATCCGACCTCTTTTGCTATTGATTTTGTAAACTTGTTATCTGCCCGAATATAGATGAAATACTGCTTGCTGGACTTGAAGCAAACATCCAATAACTCGTACTTGCAATATATTATATATCGCTGTAGCGTCAGTTTCTGTCTATGTGTCCTGTTTTCCAATTGTAAATCATAATATTGGGCATATAACCAGTGCTTGTCTTGATTCTGGCATCCGTTGTTAACAGCATAGTATGTTGAATTGCAGTATTTATTCTGCACATATAAATATTGTTTATGATGGGTATTTTCGGAAATTATGTGCAATTTCACCGAGTACCTGAGACGATGTGTACTGGAAATACAGCTACAATCTTAAGATAGCAGTATACATGTGTATCCTTAAAAAAGAACAACTTTGACATAAACCATTGTACAAGTTCTTTGAAGATTTAACACGAAATGTTACAATTATTGAAAACAACAGTGCGTTTCAAATTTGTAATATCCTGTGCAGGTGGCATTCTGATTGTTATATCATAAAGTAGCAGTTACTCAGCATTCCACCGTTGGTTATTAATATCTTTCATATGCATCTTACATCTAGACTTAAAGACCTCTAGCAGCTTCGAGTGTAAAATGCAAAGATACTATACAAGTTTCTAGTAATTAGTCTTGACAAAACTTACTTTGTCAATAGTGATACAACATCCAAATATAAATTCCCTAAACAAAGAAATGTCTAATGTTAGGTTGCAGGACGGATTTGTAACAAACTATCGGCATTCTAATGTGTACCAACTGTGCTCCTCTCCTCGCAAACTTATTTTATACTCATACACAGTGAAAGTCTATTAAAGAAAAAGTTAAGTTATCCCAGATGTGTAATTTTACCTTTTGCTACAGAGAAGATGTCTTGCCTTAGAATAACTCTTAAGTTCGGTAACTTTTTCCAGTTTATTTGTCCTATAGGTTTTCCTATTCCTGTATTAGACTTTTTATGTACATGAGTATCCATTACGCGACGGGTGTATACATTGGAGGTAGGTACTGCTTACTCGTCGTTTAGTGCGCCTATGGTTTAGTGCGTTTATGTCACTTATTTACGGTCTTTCTCATCGCAGTGGAAAGACCTTATTGTATTTCTTATAATTATTTTTTTCTTCCTAAGCCGAGATTTGACGAAAAATATCATTTCGATACTTGGTACATGGTACAATTGATCGGTCATAATTGGTGACGATCTGACCCATCCAGTGAAACCAATCTATTTTTAGGAACGGAGTTGTCTGCCCGGACACGTAAATTCTTGTTAGCAGAAGCCATAAACGATGATCAAAATCTGAAGAGTACAAAATGCCTGTTGACCTACGAAATGATCTATACGGCTAAAGATTTGATTCAATCGACTTTTGGGTTACGTGTTTTTGATCCGAAAAGTGTGGCAACTCGTAATTTTTCTTACACATGGGATTTTATGTTATCACCTACTCAATACCTACATTTTAAGACCAAGGTCAAATTGTTATGAACCGCAATTTTCAAGATGGCCTCATTAACTAACTGTTTTTATTTAATAACTTATTAAACAGTAAAAGATAATATAGTAAATTTGAATTTGATTTGACTTGAATGTTGTTTTAACGCCACTTTCAACAATTGTTCAGCTATATCATGGCGTCCAGTTTTTATATATTGGGGGAGGTAGCCGGAGTAACCGGAGACAGACGACGTGATCAATGGTAGACGAACTACCTCAACTACTCGACCACCGAGGACAATAAACATGCATACTTAAAGTGACATTAGGAAAGGATATTAAATTTTAGCACGAGGTTAAATGTCAAACAAAAGCAACAAGGTCACGGTTATAAAAAGTCTTTAACGTATACCTGTATTTCTAGCATCGGTCGACTCCTATTTTAATTGAAGACATTTTTATTACATTATACATTTGAAATCGTGAATTTTCTGTGGAATGAAACATTGTATAGAGATATGGTCTAGAAGAAAAATCTTTGCCGAAATCTTCAAGAAAAATATACCAAATAATATAAGCTAATTAGCATAGACATCGACTTTAGAAAGACTTGTTAGAATGCGTTACATCCCAAAGCAATATATCCAATGGAAAACAATAAAAAAAGCTTAAGTTCTTCTGTATTTTATGGTCAGGTTAATTAGAACTTCCTTGTGCTTTAAACTAAAAAAACAATCAAATTATGCGTTTTTCTTTTGGGATCATACATCAGTGGTCGTAAAAGGATAAATAAAAAGTCCTTTAGAGCTGTTACTAATACTATTAATTGATTCAGTAATATACCATATAGTGGTTAATTGTCGCGAGGTTTTATTTTTTTGGTATATTAGATGTGTACACGAAAGTGCAAAAGTAAAAACTTAAAATTTGATATACATGTACTACATGTTCTTTACACAATTTTCTATTAAAAAATTAATATTCATATTTGGAGAACAAATCCGCATATTTTATACATTTCCATAACAGTTCAAATGTACTGCTCTTTTGTTCATACCATTTTGTCAACTGATTTATTAATCAAAGTCGTCATTCAAGCACCAATAGATTATCTCGATAACACATTGTTTAACTAATGAAAGCACATTAAAAAAGACAATTACTTAAAGTATGCTTGATATTAATAATACCCCAAGGATAAAATAGCTACAACTGCATATTAAGACAAAAGTGACATTCAAAATAGCCCCTAAAGAAACCATGTCTTATAGACATCGCACGACATGGGGATTGTAAAGACAGTTCATGAAGTGCACTGACGTTTAAGTGAAAAAACGATAGTACCTTACTTGAACATTACACTGAAGAAATTTGCACATCGAACGGAACTAATCCAAAGAAAATAACCATATTTGGTATGAAAATGAATTATATGATTCATTAATCTTAAACATGCAAAAGTGCTTCAAAGTGATTTGATTGCTGCGCTAAACGCAAATAACGAACCATAATGTATGAATAATATCTAGTTTTATACTGTCAATGTCCGTACCATTTATAGAATGTTGGTAGTACTGAAGTCCCTTAATGCATCAACTTTATAAATATACATCCCGGATAACAATGTTGTATTTATGACGGGATAAAATAAACAAGAAATGATCAGAGAACAAAAATTACCATGAAAAATATTATAGGAATTCAATATACATGTACTACTAAATTCCAACATATTTTGCTATTTTATAATGTACAATTTTTGTACTTATTAATTATATTTAATATAAAACGTGACAATGTAACCGATTTACACTTCCTAGTTCAAATTGATAATTTGTGGATTGACAATACACAAGTCTTCCTATATAAACTGCGAATAAATGTCAAACTGTGCAATGTGCTATTTACACTGTAAAACTGCTACTGTCATTTTTTATCAATTAAAGTTCATAGTCATTTTTATTTTAAGATAAAGAACCTGAGTGCACCCATGGTTTTTATTGTGTTCGCGTTAGTCACTTTGTGTTGTTGTTTTGTTTGTTTGTTTGTTTGGTTTTGTTTGTTTTGTTTTTATTTATTTTTTCATTATTTTTTCCGTTTTAAATGTTTGCCTATATCCGGATTTGTAATGGTACCTTGTCTTTCGATTCTTGTTGTTCGGTCGGTTTCCTTGCTATTTTTCTTGTAAAGCCTATGTTATGTTATGCCATCCATCAATGCAAGACGCCATTGTACAAGACAAAAGGGAGCGTTTAATAACATAATGTGTTAATCAATAGATCACACGTGTACATATTTGATATAGACATAACAAATGTATGTAGCATGACTGACTCTTTGTATACTATATGTGTTGGTGTAGGTAAAATGTTAACAAAGCTTTCAATTATAGTTTAAAGAGATTCTTACAGCGACAGACTGGAACAAACAAAACATGCCTACATATAAAATAGCTTTTGAAAACGTATTTTATAAGTTTGCGTCAAGTCTGTTTCTGAAGGCAAATGTCAAGAAACTGGTCCCACGAAATTATATTTCAATAATGTTTTTTTAATTCCATTGAATTTTTTTTCCGATACGATTTGAGAAGAAGCCAGGAGTACGTGGGGTGCTGAAGTGGATAAATGCTGTAAGATTAAATGTGTGATCTCGTACGTGGGAGCAACTTGTCCATTGTATCAGCTTACATTTTTCTTGTATGCCACATCTAATTTTATTATTTGTTTTATGTTGTGATAGGCTTTTAATTAGGTTTAGTTGTTCTTGTTTTGAATGCTACTAGTTTTCATATGAATAACTTTTTGTAGAATTGCTTCAAGATGTTGAAAGTACTTAAAACAAAAATTATTTTAGCATTAGATGAAGTTTCAGATGAATGTCTTTGAGAATTAAATGATGTTTTTCATATAGCAATTACATGTATTCTTTAAGATTTTTCAACTGAAATTCGAGTCAATGTGGTGGGTATCCTTAAGCCAGTGAACATTTCTGTCACGTTGATAAAACAACACATTTGGTCACACATCACAAAATCAATGATCAGCTGTATCTGAGATATAAGATACAAAGAACAGACGTTCAACGTCGTGTTAATCATTTTACTTGTTATTTTTCTAACTGAGATCTAAGGAAAGGGTTCCAAGTGCTCGATCCACAGAGCTGCCAAACACGTACCAATTGGCGGATGGGTGAGGCCCTCTTGCTGGAAGTTAAGTTATAATACCGAAAGCCTGGCAACAGACCGTAGTGCGTGACGTGTTTGGAACGTACATTCCATGCACAAAAAATACCACTTAGATATTTTTAATAAGGCTCATTGTAGCCGCTACAAAAGACTTAATTTTCCACCCCTACCCAGGACTTCATACTTTTTCGGGGCAATCAAAACTTTGTTTCCGTTGTCCTATCCCTTTCCCGTTTGATATATTTTGTGTCAACTTATTCTCGTCCTGAATATAGCTGAAATACTGCTCCCTGAACGTTAAGCAAACATCCAATTATTCTCTGCTATAAGTTTGTTTTAAATGTCTATCAAGCAAGTCTTTAATGATGCTATGTGGGTTTTCTGTTTATTGTGATAAACACTTTGGTTCATTTGTGCAGGTGAAGCCTTTATGACCTACCTCATTGTACTTCCAGCGTACCAAGTTGTCTGTATGTTATCCCTTGCTGTGTCCACAAATTATTAGCTTTATAAAGACCGATATGAATAGAATTGAGAGACTGCTGACTTTAGTTTGACTGTTAAATTAAAGTATCTTATATTATAGATTTTCTTGAGTGTAAGTAAATGTGTAGTTTTTGTTGTTAAAGTGGTTGGCGTGGCCAATCAACTGATTAAACCTGGCCCATCCGAGCTTCTGTTTAGTTGAAGTAATGCCAAATTCAAATTGTGTGGTGCTTCTATCAGGATTTCTTCCTTCATTTACGCAGGTCGGACCAAACAAATACACGTTTAGGCCACCGACTTTGCAAATCCAATAAAAAGCCTTCTATCAAACGATAAACACATTCCACAATTTGAAAAAAAAATTATGAGGAAGATTAAAGTAATATGCATTAAAGTATCAAGTTATGGCTCACTATATTTCCCGTCTGATTATTGTGAACATTACCACGCCTTCGTACACGTGCATCTCTTATGACTAAAATCTGAGAAAGCTGGTGGCATATTTTTTGTTAGTTAGTCCCCGTTGGCGGATAAGGGATGCCCTTTCGCCCTTGTGAGTTGTCGTGGTACATGTAGGATACGGAAGGTTGACCGCGGCAATTGTGGTTTACATGCTGGGACAGTACAACGACTCTTGCACCTTTGGAAGTTTTCGTAAAAACACTAGGCACGTTTCAGATGATAAAAAGGATAAATTGTTTCGTCCTTGCCCAATACGTTTCAGTGGCATTAAAATTTATGCCATTTAGTCCATCCCATTTCGGAATTTATTATTGCTTGTTGTTTTTGTTCTAAATGTAGATCGCTAGACGTTTATCAACTAAAATGAATTTAAATGGTATTTTAGTTTTCGCACAAATTTCTATTTTAACATGATTCGGACTAATTAGAGGGTATACTCATAAATATAAAATATCAGACTTTTCTACAAAGATATGTACATTTTAATAGGTTATGATTTAATGATTGTTTATGATTTTTTCAGTTTCGATGAGCTTATAATTAAAGATATCACGGACACTGGGTGATCTCGAGTAACACAACATAAGCCTCGTGTGAAAAGGAACGATTTTAAAGGGTTCGTATCTTTACATTTATGTTTTTGTTTTCGATTAAAATGTAAATTATTTGGTCACTTCTTTCTGTCAATACTAATTTAGGATGTTTAGTGACATCTGTGTTTTAATAAAAATTATATAGCACATGCTTTAGTAATGAACTTGTGTATCTCGGAGGACTATTTATTGATTTCTATATAGCCTTTTAAAACAACAGTGCTTGTACGAGATTTTAAGACAGACGAGTTCCAGAAAATCTTAGTCTAAACAAACAAACAAAAAGTTATGTGCACAGGCATGCTTCCTTTTTTGGGGGACACACCTTTAACGGTATCTATTAAATAAATTTCGATGGCACGTGGCAGAATAAGCCCACGTTTCATAGTGGTATACATTTTATTTGATAATCCAATGTATAATAACCAGCTTTACATGAGGCAGCTGGAAAAATTCAAACTAAAAATATTCCGTCATTTTGTAAACAAATCAAGGGAAATGTACCGGGTTTTGAAATTATCTCAGTGATAAGGCGGTAGACTTCGGATTAACAGTATAATTAACTGTTATGTATCTGTTTGTTTATTTGTGTATGTGTTTGAATAGTGTTTAACGCCACTTTCAGTCAATTTTTCATTTTTATCGTGGCCTCCAGTTCTTATTGAGAAAGGAAATCGAAATTCTCTGAGAAAACTCCCGACCTTCACTTCAGCTAATATATTTACACTACCAATGACGATATATCGCGTCAGTTAAACGACACTTAATGGTTATTACATATATAATATTCGTGTACGTTTATAAATAGTCAAATATAGTGGTCATGTGTCGTTTACGCCTCGGACAATAAACTTTTAGCCAGTACGCTCGAATTTCTGCAATGGAAACATCTTGAGCGGCGCCTCGCTTAAACGGAAAGTTATTTATTACATTTATATACACATTGATTAAACTGCTGAAAGAATTTTCGAAATGCGAATAGGTAGGCATACATAAACAATTTTTGAACATTTGTATTTCTATCAATTTCAGTTCAATGAAGCATTTTAAATACACGCGATAGAAGTGAACTATAACGTCTGTTTTCCAAGTCACAAAAAGTCAACGAAATGAGCAAATGCCCAGCCCAGTCCTTCCATAATCAATGCAAAAATCCATCGAACAATGGCAACTTTTGTTATTCCTGTTAATATATTTATCGGAAAGGGATATCGTATTAAAGAAAGAACGTCTAGATAGGTTAACGTTGTAATCGCAGTACAATTAGTAATGTTAGTATGCGAAATCCACAAACACAAAATATTCTTTCTTATTCTTTCTATTTTTCATTAATAATCGGCAGATCGTAAAATATATCTTTTTTTCGTTGTCAGTCATTTCCTACAAACCAACCACGATTTTAGTTCATGGTGTATATTCCTAACACACAAAATTGAATTTCATGTGAAGAGAGACTCAATGGGAAAAGATGATAAATATTTAAAACAACTGTGGAAGAATTGAAAGAATTAAATGCATATTATCGGTTTTTTCATCGAAGTATGAACGAGGTGAACTCACTCGATCACAAACATTTCATAAACGGCCTTTATTTGTTTGCGAGTCCTCGTTCATACATCGATCTTTTTTTTAAATATGTGTTTAATACTATATTGTTGTTAGATGTATATAATTCTTTCCTTAAAACTGGATCATTCTACATAGAGTCAAGTCAGATAAGTAATTCGTAGAAACGACATGTCCTATCTATACACAATACTACTTATTGCATTTCCCATCTTGTAGTCGTAGCAGTTCGTCAATGTAAGCCATAGTAAATAAATGCCACAGTCTGCCATAACTCTGTAAAGATATCTAGAACAAGCTATACGGTTATGTACTGTAATTTACTTACAAATTTTGATGCAGTTTTTTTAGCAGCTTAATTGAACGAATTAGTGTTAGCTGGTGTGATGCCTAAATGTCTTCGTATAAACGCATTATAATGACATTATATGGTACAAAAGTTAATATAAAACGGTCGTTGATGTTGAAAATACTTAGACAAAGAATGGTTTTAAGAGTTATCTTTGATATCTTACGTCGGGGATGCTTACATTTCTTAAATAGATTTGGTAAAGTTTAGATAAGTGCACAAATGTTAGATAACAGAAAATGACTGACTTGCACGTAATTCGATAACTGCTTTAAAATCACAATTTTTTTTCAATAATACTCCTAAGGTGGTTCATTTCATCTTGGTAGGAAACGAATGTTTATTTTTTTAAATGTCTTGTAACGTAGTACAAATGATTTACATGTATATGAGATCCTTTACAAAGAATCTGCATTTTGACTTGATATCAAGAAAAAAATAGAACCCAAGGCAATATTATTTCCTACAAGCTGTCTTTTTTTAAAATCATGTCATCTTAATGTACACGACTATGTTGGATTCTCTATACAAACCGGGCTACCATAGATAATTCATGTTTCCGATTAGTTGGGAGTGGGGCTAGAGGGAGGTCCATTAAAAGGTTAATAATTTATATATTTTTCCCCAAAAAGATAACAGTAAATTAATAAAATAAATAGGCCATTTACGGAGATTGTAGTATAATATGTCCTTTACGGAGATTGAAGCATAATAGGTCCTGTACAGATATTGTAGTATAGTAGGTCCTGTACAGAGATTGTAGTATAATAGGCCCTGTACAGAGATTGTAGTATAAAAGGTCCTGTACAGAGATTGTAGTATAATAGGTCCTTTAAAGAGATAGTAGTACAATAGGTCCTCTAAAGAAATTGTAGTATAATAGGTCCTTTAAAGAGATTGTAGTATAATATGTCCTTTACGGAGATTGAAGCATAATAGGTCCTGTACAGATATTGTAGTATAGTAGGTCCTGTACAGAGATTGTAGTATAATAGGCCCTGTACAGAGATTGTAGTATAATATGTCCTGTACAGAGATTGTAGTATAATAGGCCCTGTACAGAGATTGTAATATAATAGGTCCTTTAAAGAGATTGGAGTATAATAGGTCCTTTAAAGAGATTGTATTATAATATGTCCTTTAAAGAGATTGTAATATAATAGGTCCTTTACAGAGATTGTAGTATAATAGGTCCTTTACAGAGATTGTAGTATAATAGGTCCTTTACAGAGATTGTAGTATAATAGGTCCTGTACAGAGATTGTAGTATAATAGGTCCTGTACAGAGATTGTAGTATAATAGGTCCTTAAAAGAGATTGTAGTATAATATGTCCTTTACGGAGATTGTAGTACAATAGGTCATTTAAAGATATTGTACAGAGATTGTAGTATATGTCCTGTACAGAGATTGTAGTATAATAGGTCCTTTCCAGAGATTGTAGTATAATAGGTCCTTTACAGAGATTGTAGTATAATAGGTCCTTTACAGAGATTGTAGTATAATAGGTCCTGTACAGAGATTGTAGTATAATAGGTCCTTTAAAGAGATAGTAGTACAATAGGTCCTTTACAGAGATTGGAGTATAATAGTTCCTTACAGAGATTGTAGTATAATAGGTCATTTAAAGAGATTGTAGTATAATAGATCCTTTAAAGAGATTGTAGTATAATAGGTCCTTTAAAGAGATTGTATTATAATAGGTCCTTTACAAAGATTGCAGTATAATAGGCCCTTTACAGAGATTGTAGTATAATAGGTCCTTTAAAGAGATTGGAGTATAATAGGTCCTGTACAGAGATTGTAGTATAATAGGTCCTTTACAGAGATTGTAGTATAATAGGTCCTTTACAGAGATTGTAGTATAATAGGTCCTGTACAGAGATTGTAGTATAATAGGTCCTTTAAAGAGATAGTAGTATAATAGGTCCTTTACAGAGATTGGAGTATAATAGTTCCTGTACAGAGATTGTAGTATAATAGGTCATTTAAAGAGATTGTAGTATAATAGATCCTTTAAAGAGATTGTAGTATAATAGGTCCTTTAAAGAGATAGTAGTATAATAGGTCCTTTACAAAGATTGCAGTATAATAGGCCCTTTACAGAGATTGTAGTATAATAGGTCCTTTAAAGAGATTGGAGTATAATAGGTCCTGTACAGAGATTGTAGTATAATAGGTCCTTTAAAGAGATTGTAGTATAATAGATCCTTTAAAGAGATTTGAGTATAATAGGTCCTGTACAGAGATTGTAGTATAATAGGTCCTTTAAAGAGATTGTAGTATAATAGATCCTGTACAGAGATTGTAGTATAATAGGTCCTTTACGGAGATTGGAGTATAATAGGTCCTTTACAGAGATTGTAGTATAATAGATCCTTTAAAGAGATAGGAGTATAATAGGTCCTGTACAGAGATTGTAGTATGATAGGTCCTTTATAGAGATTGTATTATAATATTGCCTTTACAGAGATTATAGTTAAATAGGTCCTTTAAAGAGATTGTAGTATAATAGGTCCTTTAAAGCGATTGTAATGTGATATGTCTTTAAAAGAGATTGTAGTATAATAGTTCCTTTAAAGAGATTGGAGTATAATATGTCCTGTACAGAGATTGTAGAAATAGGTCCTTTACAGAGATTGTAGTATGATAGGTCCTTTAAAGAGATTGTATTATAATAGGTCCTTTAAAGAGATTGTAATGTAATATGTCCTTTACAGAGATTGTAGTATAATAGATCCTTTAAAGAGATTGTAGAATAATAGGTCCGGTTCAGAGATTGTAGTATAATAGGTCCTTTAAAGAGATTGTTATGTAATATGTCCTTTACAGAGATTGTAGTATAATAAGTCCTTTACAGAGATTGTAGTATAATAGATCCTTTAAAGAGATTGTAGAATAATAGGTCCGGTTCAGAGATTGTAGTATAATAGATCCTTTAAAGAGATTGTAGAATAATAGGTCCTTTAAAGAGATTGTAGTATAATAAGTCCTTTAAAGAGATTATAGTATAATAGGTCCGGTTCAGAGATTGTAGTATAATAGGTCCTTTAAAGAGATTGTAGTATAATAAGTCCTTTACAGAGATTGTAGTATAATAGGCCCTTTGAAGAGATTGGAGTATAATAAGTCCTTTACAGAGATTGTAGAATAATAGGCCCTTTGAAGAGATTGTAGTATAATAGGTCCGGTTCAGAAATTGTAGTATAATAGGTCCTTTGAAGAGATTGTAGTATAATAGGTCCTGTTCAGAGATTGTAGAATAATAGGTCCTTTGAAGAGATTGTAGTATAATAGGTCCGGTTCAGAGATTGTAGTATAATAGGTCCGGTTCAGAGATTGTAGTATAATAGGTCCTTTACAGAGATTGTAGTATAATAGATCCTTTAAAGATATTGTAGTATAATAGGCCCTTTACAGAGATTGGAGTATAATAGGTCATTAAAGAGATTGTAGTATAATAGGTCCTGTACAGAGATTGTAGTATAATAGGTCCTTTGAAGAGATTGTAGTATAATAGGCCCTTTACAGAGATTGGAGTATAATAGGTCCTTTAAAGAGATTGTAGTATAATAGGTCCGGTTCAGAGATTGTAGTATAATAGGTCCTTTACAGAGATTGTAGTATAATAGGCCCTTTAAAGAGATTGGAGTATAATAGGTCCTTTAAAGAGATTGTAGTATAATATGTCCTTTACAGAGATTGTAGTATAATAGATCCTTTAAAGAGATTGTAGTATAATAGGCCCTTTACAGAGATTGGAGTATAATATGTCCTTTAAAGAGATTGTAGTATAATAGGCCCTTTACAGAGATTGGAGTATAATAGGTCCTTTAAAGAGATTGTAGTATAATATGTCCTTTACAGAGATTGTAGTATAATAGATCCTTTAAAGAGATTGTAGTATAATAGGCCCTTTACAGAGATTGGAGTATAATAGGTCCTTTAAAGAGATTGTAGTATAATAGGTCCTGTATAGAGATTGTAGTATAATAGGTCCTTTGAAGAGATTGTAGAATAATAGGTCCGGTTCAGAGATTGTAGTATAATAGATCCTTTAAAGAGATTGTAGAATAATAGGTCCGGTTCAGAGATTGTAGTATAAAAGGTCCTCTACGGAGATTGGAGTATAATAGGTCCTTTTTCAGAGATTGTAGTATAATAGGCCCTTTGAAGAGATTGGAGTATAATAAGTCCTTTACAGAGATTGTAGAATAATAGGCCCTTTGAAGAGATTGTAGTATAATAGGTCAGGTTCAGAGATTGTAGTATAATAGGTCCTTTGAAGAGATTGTAGTATAATAGGTCCTGTTCAGAGATTGTAGAATAATAGGTCCTTTGAAGAGATTGTAGTATAATAGGTCCGGTTCAGAGATTGTAGTATAATAGGTCCTTTGAAGAGATTGTAGTATAATAGGTCCGGTTCAGAGATTGTAGTATAATAGGTCCTTTACAGAGATTGTAGTATAATAGATCCTTTAAAGATATTGTAGTATAATATGCCCTTTACAGAGATTGGAGTATAATAGGTCCTTAAAGAGATTGTAGTATAATAGGTCCTGTACAGAGATTGTAGTATAATAGGTCCTTTGAAGAGATTGTAGTATAATAGGCCGTTTACAGAGATTGGAGTATAATAGGTCCTTTAAAGAGATTGTAGTATAATAGGTCCGGTTCAGAGATTGTAGTATAATAGGTCCTTTACAGAGATTGTAGTATAATAGGCCCTTTAAAGAGATTGGAGTATAATAGGTCCTTTAAAGAGATTGTAGTATAATATGTCCTTTACAGAGATTGTAGTATAATAGATCCTTTAAAGAGATTGTAGTATATTAGGCTCTTTACAGAGATTGGAGTATAATAGGTCCTTTAAAGAGATTGTAGTATAATAGGCCCTTTACAGAGATTGGAGTATAGTAGGTCCTTTAAAGAGATTGTAGTATAATATGTCCTTTACAGAGATTGTAGTATAATAGATCCTTTAAAGAGATTGTAGTATAATAGGCCCTTTACAGAGATTGTAGTATAATAGGTCCTTTACGGAGATTGTAGTATAATAGGCCCTTTACGGAGATTGTAGTATAATAGATCCTTTATAGAGATAGGAGTATAATAGGTCCTGTACAGAGATTGTAGTATAATAGGTCCTTTAAAGAGATAGGAGTATAATAGGTCCTGTACAGAGATTGTAGTATAATAGGTCCTTTAAAGAGATTGTAGTATCATAGGTCCTGTACAGAGATTGTGGTATCATAGGTCCTGTACAGAGATTGTAGTATGATAGGTCCTTTATAGAGATTGTATTATAATATTGCCTTTACAGAGATTGTAGTAAAATAGGTCCTTTGAAGAGATTGTAGTATAATAGGTCCTTTAAAGCGATTGTAATGTGATATGTCCTTAAAAGAGATTGTAGTATAATAGGTCCTTTAAAGAGATTGGAGTATAATATGTCCTGTACAGAGATTGTAGAAATAGGTCCTTTACAGAGATTGTAGTATGATAGGTCCTTTAAAGAGATTGTATTATAATAGGTCCTTTAAAGAGATTGTAATGTAATATGTCCTTTACAGAGATTGTAGTCTAATAGGCCCTTTAAAGAGATTGGAGTATAATAGATCCTTTAAAGAGATTGTAATGTAATATGTCCTTTACAGAGATTGTAGTATAATAGGTCCTTTAAAGAGATTGTAGTATAATAGGTCCTTTAAAGAGATTGTAATGTAATATGTCCTTTACAGAGATTGTAGTATAATAGGTCCTTTAAAGAGATTGTAATGTAATAAGTCCTTTACAGAGATTGTAGTATAATAGATTCTTTAAAGAGATTGTAGAATAATAGGTCCGTTCAAGGATTGTAGTATAATAGGTCCTTTAAAGAGATTGTAATGTAATATGTCCTTTACAGAGATTGTAGTATAATAAGTCCTTTACAGAGATTGTAGTATAATAGATCCTTTAAAGAGATTGTAGAATAATAGGTCCTTTAAAGAGATTGTAGTATAATAGGTCCGGTTCAGAGATTGTAGTATAATAGGTCCTTTAAAGAGATTGTAGTATAATAAGTCCTTTAAAGAGATTATAGTATAATAGGTCCGGTTCAAAGATTGTAGTATAATAAGTCCTTTACAGAGATTGTAGAATAATAGGCTCTTTGAAGAGATTGTAGTATAAAAGGTCCGGTTCAGATATTGTAGTATAATAGGTCCTTTGAAGAGATTGTAGTATAATAGGTCCGGTTCAGAGATTGTACAATAATAGGTCCTTTGAAGAGATTGTAGTATAATAGGTCCGGTTCAGAGATTGTGGTACAACAGGTCCTTTGAAGAGATTGTAGTATAATAGGTCCCGTTCAGAGATTGTAGTATAATAGGTCCTTTACAGAGATTGTAGTATAATAGATCCTTTAAAGATATTGTAGTATAATAGGCCCTTTACAGAGATTGGAGTACAATAGGTCCTTTGAAGAGATTGTAGTATAATAGGCCCTTGACAGAGATTGGAGTATAATAGGTCCTTTAAAGAGATTGTAGTATAATAGGTCCGGTTCAGAGATTTTAGTATAATAAGTCCTTTACAGAGATTGTAGTATAATAGGCCCTTTAAAGAGATTGGAGTATAATAGGTCCTTTAAAGAGATTGTATTATAATAGGTCCTTTAAAGATATTGTAGTATTATAGGTCCTTTACAGAGATTGTAGTATAATAGGTCCTTAAAAGAGATTGCAGTATAATAGGCCCTTTACTGAGATTGGAGTATAATAGGTCCTTTAAAGAGATTGTAGTATAATAGGTCCGGTTCAGAGATTGTAGTATAATAGGTCCTTTACAGAGATTGTAGTATAATAGGCCCTTTAAAGAGATTGGAGTATAATAGGTCCTTTAAAGAGATTGTATTATAATAGGTCCTTTACAAAGATTGCAGTATAATAGGCCCTTTACAGAGATTGTAGTATAATAGGTCCTTTAAAAAGATCGTAGCATAATAGATCCTTTAAAGAGATTGTAGTATAATAGGTCCTTTACAGAGATTGGAGTATAATAGGTCCTGTACAGAGATTGTAGTATAATAGGTCCTTTAAAGAGATTGTAGTATAATAGGTCCTTTACAGAGATTGTAGTATAATAGGTCCTGTACAGAGATTGTAGTATAATAGGTCCTGTACAGAGATTGTAGTATAATAGGTCCTTTACAGAGATTGTAGTATAATAGGTCCTGTATAGAGATTGTAGTATAATAGGTCTTGTACAGAGATTGTAGTATAATAGGTCCTTTAAAGAGATAGTAGTATAATAGGTCCTGTACAGAGATTGTAGTATAATAGGTCCTTTAAAGAGATTGTAGTATAATGTGTCCTTCAAAGATAATGTAGTATAAAAAGGGCCTGTACAGAGATTGTAGCTAATAGGTCCTTCAAAAGAGATTGGAGAATAATAGGTCCTGTACAGAGATTGTAGTATAATAGGTCATTTAAAGAGATAGTAGTATAATAGATCCTTTAAAGAGATTGTAGTATAATAGGTCCTGTACAGAGATTGTAGTATAATAGGTCCTTTACGGAGATTGGAGTATAATAGGTCCTTTAAAGAGATCGACGCATAATAGATCCTTTAAAGAGATTGTAGTATAATAGGTCCTTTAAAGAGATTGTAGTATAATAGGTCCTTTACAGAGATTGTAATATAATAGGTCCGTAAAAGAGATTGCAGTATAATAGATCCTTTACAGAGATTGGAGTATAATAGGTCCTGTACAGAGATTGTAGTATAATAGGTCATTTAAAGAGATTGTAGTATAATAGGTCCTGTACAGAGATTGTAGTATAATAGGTCCTTTACGGAGATTGGATTATAATAGGTCCTTTAAAGAGATCGTAGCATAATAGATCCTTTAAAGAGATTGTAGTATAATAGGTCCTTTACAGAGATTGGAGTATGATAGGTCCTGTACAGAGATTGTAGTATAATAGGTCCTTTAAAGAGATTGTAGTATAATAGGTCCTTTACAGAGATTGTAGTATAATAGGTCCTGTACAGATATTGTAGTATAATAGTTCCTTTACTGAGATTGGATTATAATAGGTCCTTTATAGAGATTGGAGTATAATAGGTCCTGTACAGAGATTGTAGTATAATATGTCCTTTAAAGAGATTGTAGTGTAATAGATCCTTTAAATAGATTGCAGTATAATAGGTGCTTGAAAGAGATTGTAGTATAATAGGTCCTTACAGAGATTGTAGTATAATAGGTCCTGTACAGAGATTGTAATATAATAGGTCATTTAAAGAGATAGTAGTATAATAGATCCTTTAAAGAGATTGTAGTATAATAGGTCCTTTACAAAGATTGCAGTATAATAGGCCCTTTAAAGAGATCGTAGCATAATAAATCCTTTACAGAGATTGTAGTATAATAGGTCCTTTAAAGAGATCGTAGCATAATAAATCCTTTAAAGAGATTGTAGTATAATAGGTCCTTTACAGAGATTGTAGTATAATAGGTCATTAAAAGAGATTGCAGTATAATAGATCCTTTACAGAGATTGGAGTATAATAGGTCCTGTACAGAGATTGTAGTATAATAGGTCATTTAAAGAGATTGTAGTATAATAGGTCCTGTACAGAGATTGTAGTATAATAGGTCCTTTACGGAGATTGGAGAATAATAGGTCCTTTAAAGAGATCGTAGCATAATAGATCCTTTAAAGAGATTGTAGTATAATAGGTCCTTTACAGAGATTGGAGTATAATAGGTCCTGTACAGAGATTGTAGTATAATAGGTCATTTAAAGAGATTGTAGTATAATAGGTCCTGTACAGAGATTGTAGTATAATAGGTCCTTTACGGAGATTGGAGTATAATAGGTCCTTTAAAGAGATCGACGCATAATAGATCCTTTAAAGAGATTGTAGTATAATAGGTCCTTTAAAGAGATTGTAGTATAATAGGTCCTTTACAGAGATTGTAATATAATAGGTCCGTAAAAGAGATTGCAGTATATAAGATCCTTTACAGAGATTGGAGTATAATAGGTCCTGTACAGAGATTGTAGTATAATAGGTCATTTAAAGAGATTGTAGTATAATAGGTCCTGTACAGAGATTGTAGTATAATAGGTCCTTTACGGAGATTGGAGTATAATAGGTCCTTTAAAGAGATCGTAGCATAATAGATCCTTTAAAGAGATTGTAGTATAATAGGTCCTTTACAGAGATTGGAGTATGATAGGTCCTGTACAGAGATTGTAGTATAATAGGTCCTTTAAAGAGATTGTAGTATAATAGGTCCTTTACAGAGATTGTAGTATAATAGGTCCTGTACAGATATTGTAGTATAATAGGTCCTTTACGGAGATTGGATTATAATAGGTCCTTTAAAGAGATTGTAGTATAATGGGTCCTGTACAGAGATTGTAGTATAATAGGTCCTTTAAAGAGATTGCAGTATAATAGGTCCTATACAGAGATTGTAGTATAATAGGTCCTTTAAAGAGATCGTAGTATAATAGGACCTTTAAAGAGATTGTAGTATAATAGGTGCTGTACAGAGATTGTAGTATAATAGGTCCTTTATAGAGATTGGAGTATAATAGGTCCTGTACAGAGATTGTAGTATACTATGTCCTTTAAAGAGATTGTAGTGTAATAGATCCTTTAAATAGATTGCAGTATAATAGGTGCTTGAAAGAGATTGTATGATAATAGGTCCTGTACAGAGATTGTAATATAATAGGTCCTTTAAAGAGATTGGAGTAAAATGGATCCTTTAAAGAGATTGTATTATAATATGTCGTGTACAGAGATTGGAGTATAATAGGTCCCTTAAAGAGATTTTAGTATAATAGGTTCTGTACAGAGATTGTAGTATAATAGATCCTTTAAAGAGATTGGAGTATAATAGGTCCTTTAAAGAGATTGCAGTATGATAGGTCCTTTACGGGGATTGTAGTATGATAGGTCTTTTACGGGGATTATAGTATGTTAGGTCTTTTACGGGGATTGTAGTATAATAGGTCCTTTAAAGACATTTTAGTATAATAGATCCTTTAAAAAGATTGTAGTATAATAGGTCCTGTACAGAGATTGTAGTATTATAGGTCCTCTACGGAGATTGGAGAATAATAGGTCCTGTACAGAGATTGTAGAATAATAGATCCTTTACAGAGATTGGAGTATAATAGGTCCTGTACAGAGATTGTAGTATAATAGGTCCTTTAAAGAGATTGTAGTATAATAGGTCCTTAAAAGAGAATGTAGTATAAAAAGGGCCTGTACAGAGATTGTAGCTAATAGGTCCTTCAAAAGAGATTGGAGAATAATAGGTCCTTTACGGAGATTGTAGTATAATAGGTCCTTTAAAGAGATGGCAGTGTAATAGGTCCTTTACAGAGATTGACGTATAATAGGTCTTTTAAAGAGATTGTAGTATATAATAGGTCCTTTAAAGAGATTGTATTTTAATAGTTACTGTACAGAGATTGTAGTATAATATTTCCTTTAAAGAGATTGTAGTATATGTCCTGTACAGATATTGTAGTATAAAATGTCCTTTAAAGAGATTGTAGTATAATAGGTCCGTTAAAGAGATTGTATTATAATAGGTCCTTTAAAGAGATTGTAGTATATGTCCTGTACAGAGATTGTAGTATAATAGGTCCTATACAGAGATTGTAGTATAATAGGCCCTTTAAAGAGATTGTAGTATAATAGGTCCTTTAAAGAGATTGTAGTATAATAGATCCTTTAAAGAGATAGTAGTATAATAAGTCCTGTTCGGAAATTGTAGTATAATAGGTCCTCTACGGAGATTGGAGTATAATAGGTCCTGTACAGAGATTGGAGTATAATGAGTCCTTTAAAGAGATTGTAGTATAATTGGTCCTTCACAGAGATTGTAGTATAATAGGTCCTTTAAAGAGATTGTAGTATAATAGGTCGTTTACAGAGATTGTAGTATAATAGGTCCTGTACAGAGATTGTAGTATAATTGGTCCTTTAAAGAGATTGTAGTATAATAGTTCCTTTACCGAGATTGGAGTATAATCGGTCCTGTACAGAGATTGTAGTATAATAGGTCCTTTAAAGAGATTGTAGTATAATAGGTCCTTTAAAGAGATTGTAGTATAATAGGTCTTTACCAGAGATTGTAGTATAATAGATCCTTTAAAGAGATTGGAGTATAAGAGGTCCTGTACAGAGATTGTAGTACAGTAGGTAATTTAAAGAGATTGTGGTATAATAGGTCCTTTACGGAGATTGGATTATAATAGGTCCTTTACAGAGATTGTAGTATAATAGGTCCTGTACAGAGATTATAGTATAATAGGTCCTTTACGGAGATTGGATTATAATAGGTCCTTTAAAGAGATTGGAGTATAATAGGTCCTGTACAGAGATTGTAGTATAATAGGTCCTTTAAAGAGATTGTAGTATAATAGATCTTTTAAAGAGATTTGAGTATAATAGGTCCTGTACAGAGATTGTAGTATAATAGGTCCTTTAAAGAGATTGTAGTATATATTTCCTTTACGGAGATTGGAGTATAATAGGTCCTTTAAAGAGATTGTAGTATAATAGGTCCTGTACAGAGATTGTAGTATAATAGGTCCTTTACGGAGATTGGAGTATAATAGGTCCTTTAAGGAGATTGTAGTATAATAGGTCCTGTACAGAGATTGGAGTATAATAGGTCCTTTATAGAGATTGTAGTATAATTGGTTCTTCACAGAGTTTGTAGTATAATATGTCCTTTAAAGAGATTGTAGTATAATAGGTCGTTTACAGAGATTGTAGTATAATAGGTCCTTTAAAGAGATTGTAGTATAATTGGTTCTTCACAGAGATTGTAGTATAATAGGTCCTTTAAAGAGATTGTAGTATAATACTTCCTTTACGGAGATTGGAGTATAATAGGTCCTGTACAGAGATTGTAGTATAATAGGTCCTTTAAAGAGATTGTAGTATAATAGGTCCTTTAAAGAGATTGTAGTATAATAGGTCTTTACCATAGATTGTAGTATAATAGATCCTTTAAAGATATTGGAGTATAAGAGGTCCTGTACAGAGATTGTAGTATAGTAGGTCCTTTAAAGAGATTGTAGTATAATAGGTCCTTTACGAAGATTGGATTATAATAGGTCCTTTAAAGAGATTGTAGTATAATAGGTCCTGTACAGAGATTATAGTATAATAGGTCCTTGACGAAGATTGGATTATAATAGGTCCTTTAAAGAGATTGGAGTATAATAGGTCCTGTACAGAGATTGTAGTATAATAGGTCCTTTAAAGAGATTGTAGTATAATAGATCCTTTAAAGAGATTTGAGTATAATAGGTCCTGTACAGAGATTGTAGTATAATAGGTCCTTTAAAGAGATTGTAGTATAATAGGTCCTTTACGGAGATTGGATTATAATAGGTCCTTTAAAGAGATTGTAGTATAATTGGTCCTGTACAGAGATTGTAGTATAATAGGTCCTTTACGGAGATTGGAGTATAATAGGTCCTTTAAGGAGATTGGAGTATAATAGGTCCTGTACAGAGATTGTAGTATAATAGGTCCTTTAAAGAGATTGTAGTATAATGTGTCCTTCAAAGATAATGTAGTATAAAAAGGGCCTGTACAGAGATTGTAGCTAATAGGTCCTTCAAAAGAGATTGGAGAATAATAGGTCCTTTACGGAGATTGTAGTATAATAGGTCCTTTAAAGAGATGGTAGTGTAATAGGTCCTTTACAGAGATTGTCGTATAATAGGTCTTTTAAAGAGATTGTAGTATATAATAGGTCCTTTAAAGAGATTGTATTTTAATAGGTACTGTACAGAGATTGTAGTATAATTGGTCCTTTAAAGAGATTGTAGTATATGTCCTGTACAGATATTGTAGTATAAAAGGTCCTTTGAAGAGATTGTAGTATAATAGGTCCGTTAAAGAGATTGTATTATAATAGGTCCTTTAAAGAGATTGTAGTATATGTCCTGTACAGAGATTGTAGTATAATAGGTCCTATACAGAGATTGTAGTATAATAGGTCCTTTAAAGAGATTGTAGTATAATAGGTCCTTTAAAGAGATTGTAGTATAATAGATCCTTTAAAGAGATAGTAGTATAATAAGTCCTGTTCGGAGATTGTAGTATAATAGGTCCTCTACGGAGATTGGAGTATAATAGGTCCTGTACAGAGATTGGAGTATAATAGGTCCTTTAAAGAGATTGTAGTATAATTGGTCCTTCACAGAGATTGTAGTATAATAGGTCCTTTAAAGAGATTGTAGTATAATAGGTCGTTTACAGAGATTGTAGTATAATAGGTCCTTTAAAGAGATTGTAGTATAATAGTTCCTTTACGGAGATTGGAGTATAATAGGTCCTGTACAGAGATTGTAGTATAATAGATTCTTTAAAGAGATTGTAGAATAATAGGTCCTTTAAAGAGATTGTAGTATAATAAGTCCTTTAAAGAGATTATAGTATAATAGGTCCGGTTCAGAGATTGTAGTATAATAGGTCCTTTAAAGAGATTGTAATGTAATAAGTCCTTTAAAGAGATTATAGTATAATAGGTCCGGTTCAGAGATTGTAGTATAATAGATCCTTTAAAGAGATTGTAGTATAATAGATCCTTTAAAGAGATTGTAGTATAATAGATCCTTTAAAGAGATTGTAGAATAATAGGTCCGGTTCAGAGATTGTAGTATAAAAGGTCCTCTACGGAAATTGGAGTATAATAGGTCCTTTGAAGAGATTGGAGTATAATAAGTCCTTTACAGAGATTGTAGAATAATAGGCCCTTTGAAGAGATTGTAGTATAATAGGTACGGTTCAAAGATTGTAGTATAATAGTTCCTTTGAAGAGATTGTAGTATAATAGGTCCTTTACATAGATTGTAGTATAATAGGTCCTTTAAAGAGATTGTAGTATAATAGGTCCTTTACAGAGATTGTAGTATAATAGGTCCTTAAAAGAGATTGCAGTATAATAGATCCTTTACAGAGATTGGAGTATAATAGGTCCTGTACAGAGATTGTAGTATAATAGGTCATTTAAAGAGATTGTAGTATAATAGGTCCTGTACAGAGATTGTAGTATAATAGGTCCTTTACGGAGATTGGAGTATAATAGGTCCTTTAAAGAGATCGTAGCATAATAGATCCTTTAAAGAGATTGTAGTATAATAGGTCCTTTACAGAGATTGGAGTATAATAGGTCCTGTACAGAGATTGTAGTATAATAGGTCATTTAAAGAGATCGAGGCATAATAGATCCTTTAAAGAGATTGTAATGTAATATGTCCTTTGCAGAGATTGTAGTATAATAGGTCCTTTAAAGAGATTGTAGTATAATAGGTCCTTTAAAGAGATTGTAATGTAATATGTCCTTTACAGAGATTGTAGTATAATAGGTCCTTTAAAGAGATTGTAATGTAATAAGTCCTTTACGGAGATTGTAGTATAATAGATCCTTTAAAGAGATTGTAGAATAATAGGTCCGGTTCAGAGATTGTAGTATAAAAGGTCCTCTACGGAGATTGGAGTATAATAGGTCCTTTGAAGAGATTGGAGTATAATAAGTCCTTTACAGAGATTGTAGAATAATAGGCCCTTTGAAGAGATTGTAGTATAATAGGTCCGGTTCAAAGATTGTAGTATAATAGTTCCTTTGAAGAGATTGTAGTATAATAGGTCCTTTACATAGATTGTAGTATAATAGGTCCTTTAAAGAGATTGTAGTATAATAGGTCCTTTACAGAGATTGTAGTATAATAGGTCCTTAAAAGAGATTGCAGTATAATAGATCCTTTACAGAGATTGGAGTATAATAGGTCCTGTACAGAGATTGTAGTATAATAGGTCATTTAAAGAGATTGTAGTATAATAGGTCCTGTACAGAGATTGTAGTATAATAGGTCCTTTACAGAGATTGGAGTATAATAGGTCCTTTAAAGAGATCGTAGCATAATAGATCCTTTAAAGAGATTGTAGTATAATAGGTCCTTTACAGAGATTGGAGTATAATAGGTCCTGTACAGAGATTGTAGTATAATAGGTCATTTAAAGAGATCGACGCATAATAGATCCTTTAAAGAGATTGTAATGTAATATGTCCTTTACAGAGATTGTAGTATAATAGGTCCTTTAAAGAGATTGTAGTATAATAGGTCCTTTAAAGAGATTGTAATGTAATATGTCCTTTACAGAGATTGTAGTATAATAGGTCCTTTAAAGAGATTGTAATGTAATAAGTCCTTTACAGAGATTGTAGTATAATAGATCCTTTAAAGAGATTGTAGAATAATAGGTCCGGTTCAGAGATTGTAGTATAATAGGTCCTTTAAAGAGATTGTAATGTAATATGTCCTTTACAGAGATTGTAGTATAATAAGTCCTTTACAGAGATTGTTAGTATAATAGATTCTTTAAAGAGATTGTAGAATAATAGGTCCTTTAAAGAGATTGTAGTATAATAAGTCCTTTAAAGAGATTATAGTATAATAGGTCCGGTTCAGAGATTGTAGTATAAAAGGTCCTCTACGGAGATTGGAGTATAATAGGTCCTTTGAAGAGATTGGAGTATAATAAGTCCTTTACAGAGATTGTAGAATAATAGGCCCTTTGAAGAGATTGTAGTATAATAGGTCCGGTTCAAAGATTGTAGTATAATAGTTCCTTTGAAGAGATTGTAGTATAATAGGTCCGGTTCAGAGATTGTAGAATAATAGGTCCTTTGAAGAGATTGTAGTATAATAGGTCCGGTTCAGAGATTGTAGTATAATAGGTCCTTTGAAGAGATTGTAGTATAATAGGTCCGGTTCAGAGATTGTAGTATAATAGGTCCTTTACATAGATTGTAGTATAATAGATCCTTTACAGAGATTGTAGTATGATAGGTCCTTTAAAGAGATTGTATTATAATATGTCTTTTACAGAGATTGTAGTATAATTGGTCCTTTAAAGAGATTGTATTATAATATGTCCTTTACAGAGATTGTAGTATCATAGGTCCGGTTCAGAGATTGCAGTATAATAGGTCCTTTGAAGAGATTGTAGTATTATAGGTCCGGTTCAGAGATTGTAGTATAATAGGTCCTTTACAGAGATTGTAGTATAATAGATCCTTTAAAGATATTGTAGTATAATAGGCCCTTTACAGAGATTGGAGTATAATAGGTCCTTAAAGAGATTGTAGTATAATAGGTCCTGTACAGAGATTGTAGTATAATAGGTCCTTTGAAGAGATTGTAATATAATAGGTCCTTTACAGAGATTGGAGTATAATAGGTCCTTTAAAGAGATTGTAGTATAATAGGTCCGGTTCAGAGATTGTAGTATAATAGGTCCTTTACAGAGATTGGAGTATAATAGATTCTTTAAAGAGATTGTAGTATAATATGTCCTTTGCAGAGATTGTAGTATAATAGATCCTTTCAAGAGATTGTAGTATAATAGGCCCTTTACAGAGATTGGAGTATAATAGGTCCTTTAAAGAGATTGTAGTATAATAGGCCCTTTACAGAGATTGGAGTATAATAGGTCCTTTAAAGAGATTGTAGTATAATATGTCCTTTACAGAGATTGTAGTATAATAGATCCTTTAAAGAGATTGTAGTATAATAGGCCCTTTACAGAGATTGGAGTATAATAGGTCCTTTAAAGAGATTGTAGTATAATAGGTCCTGTACAGAGATTGTAGTATAATAGGTCCTTTGAAGAGATTATTGTATAAGAGGACTGTACAAATATTGTAGTATAATAGGTCCTTTACGGAGATTGGAGTATAATAGGTAATTTAAAGAGATTGTAGTATAATAGGTCCTGTACAGAGATTGTAGTATAATAGGACCTTTACTGAGATTGGAGTATAATAGGTCCTTTAAGGAGATTGTAGTATAATAGATCATGTACAGAGATTGTAGTATAATAGGTCCTTTACGGAGTTTGGATTATAATAGGTCCTTTAAAGAGATTGTAGTATAATAGGTCCTGTACAGAGATTGTAGTATAATAGGTCCTTTACGGAGATTGGAGTATAATAGTTCGTTTACAGAGATTGTAGTTTAATAGATCCTTTAAAGAGAGAGGAGTATAATAGGTCCTGTACAGAGATTGTAGTATAATAGGTAATTTAAAGAGATTGTAGTATGATAGGTCCTTTAAAGAGATTGTATTATAATATGTCCTTTACAGAGATTGTAGTATAATAGGTCCTTTAAAGAGATTTTAGTATAATAAGTCCTTTAAAGCGATTATAATGTAAAATGTCCTTAAAAGAGATTGTAGTATAATAGGTCCTTTACAGAGATTGTAGTATAATAGGGCCTTTAAAGAGATTGTATTATAATATGTCCTTTACAGAGATTGTAGTATAATAGGTCCTTTAAAGAGATTGTAGTATAATAGGTCGTTTAAAGAGATTATAGTATAATGAGTCCTTTAAAGCGATTGTAATGTAAAATGCCCTTAAAAGAGATTGTGGTATAATAGGTCCTTTAAAGAGATTGTAGTATAATAGGTCCTGTACAGAGATTGTAGTATAATAGGTCCTTTACAGAGATTGTAGTATGATAGGTCCTTTAAAGAGATTGTATTATAATATGTCCTTTACAGAGATTGTAGTATAATTGGTCCTTTAAAGAGATTGTAGTATAATATGTCCTTTACAGAGATTGTAGTATAATTGGTCCATTAAAGAGATTATATTATAATATGTCCTTTACAGAGATTGTAGTATAATAGGTCCTGTACAGAGATTGTAGTATAATAGGTCCTTTAAAGAGATTGTATTATAATATGTCCTTTACAGAGATTGTAGTATAATAGGTCCTTTACAGAGATTGTAGTATGATAGGTCCTTTAAAGAGATTGTATTATAATATGTCCTTTACAGAGATTGGAGTATAATAGGTCCTTTAAAGAGATTGTATTATAATATGTCCTTTACAGAGATTGTAGTATAATTGGTCCTTTAAAGAGATTGTATTATAATATGTCCTTTACAGAAATTGTAGTATCATAGGTCCTTTACAGATATTGTAGTATAATAGGTCCTGTACAGAGATTGTAGTGTAATAGGACATTTACATAGATTGTAGTATAATAGATCCTTTACATAGATTGTATTATAATATGTCCTTTACAGAGATTGTAGTATAATAGGTCCTTTACATAGATTGTAGTATAATAGGTCCTTTACAGAGATTGTAGTATGATAGGTCCTTTAAAGAGATTGTATTATAATATGTCCTTTACAGAGATTGGAGTATAATAGGTCCTTTAAAGAGATTGTATTATAATATGTCCTTTACAGAGATTGTAGTATAATTGGTCCTTTAAAGAGATTGTATTATAATATGTCCTTTACAGAGATTGTAGTATCATAGGTCCTTTACAGAGATTGTAGTATAATAGGTCCTGTACAGAGATTGTAGTATAATAGGTCCTTTACATAGATTGTAGTATAATAGGTCCTGTACAGAGATTGTAGTATAATTGGTCCTTTAAAGAGATTGTATTATAATATGTCCTTTACAGAGATTGTAGTATCATAGGTCCTTTACAGAGATTGTAGTATAATAGGTCCTGTACAGAGATTGTAGTATAATAGGTCCTTTACATAGATTGTATTATAATATGTCCTTTACAGAGATTGTAGTATAATTGGTCCTTTAAAGAGATTGTATTATAATATGTCCTTTACAGAGATTGTAGTATCATAGGTCCTTTACAGAGATTGTAGTATAATAGGTCCTGTACAGAGATTGTAGTATAATTGGTCCTTTAAAGAGATTGTATTATAATATGTCCTTTACAGAGATTGTATTATAATATGTCCTTTACAGAAATTGTAGTATCATAGGTCCTTTACAGATATTGTAGTATAATAGGTCCTGTACAGAGATTGTAGTGTAATAGGACATTTACATAGATTGTAGTATAATAGATCCTTTACATAGATTGTATTATAATATGTCCTTTACATAGATTGTAGTATAATAGGTCCTTTACGAAGATTGGATTATAATAGGTCCTTTAAAGAGATTGGAGTATAATAAGTCCTTTAAAGAGATTGTAGTATAATATGTCCTTTACAGAGATTGGAGTATAATAGGTCCTTTAAAGAGATTGTAGTATAATAAGTCCTTTAAAGAGATTGTAGTATAATAGGTCCTTTAAAGAGATTGTAGTATAATAAGTCCTTTAAAGAGATTGTAGTATAATATGTCCTTTACAGAGATTGTAGTATAATTGGTCCTTTAAAGAGATTGTATTATAATATGTCCTTTACAGAGATTGTAGTATAATTGGTCCTTTAAAGAGATTGGAGTATAATAAGTCCTTTAAAGATATTGTATTATCATATGTCCTTTACAGAGATTGTAGTATAATTGGTCGTTTAAAGAGATTGTATTATAATATGTCCTTTACAGAGATTGTAGTATAATTGGTCCTTTAAAGAGATTGTAGTATAATGAGTCCTTTAAAGAGATTGTATTATAATATGTCCTTTACAGAGATTGTAGTATAATTGGTCCTTTAAAGAGATTGGAGTATAATAAGTCCTTTAAAGAGATTGTATTATAATATGTCCTTTACAGAGATTGTAGTATAATTGGTCCTTTAAAGAGATTGGAGTATAATAAGTCCTTTAAAGAGATTGTATTATAATAGGTCCTTTACATAAATTGTATTATAATATGTCCTTTAAAGAGATTGTAGTATATGTCCTTTACAGAGATTGTAGTATAATAGGTCCTTTAAAGAGATTGTAGTATAATGAGTCCTTTAAAGAGATTGTATTATAATATGTCCTTTACAGAGATTGTAGTATAATTGGTCCTTTAAAGAGATTGGAGTATAATAAGTCCTTTAAAGAGATTGTATTATAATATGTCCTTTACAGAGATTGTAGTATAATTGGTCCTTTAAAGAGATTGGAGTATAATAAGTCCTTTAAAGAGATTGTATTATAATATGTCCTTTACAGAGATTGTAGTATAATTGGTCCTTTAAAGAGATTGGAGTATAATAAGTCCTTTAAAGAGATTGTATTATAATAGGTCCTTTACATAAATTGTATTATAATATGTCCTTTACAGAGATTGTAGTATAATAGGTCCTTTAAAGAGATTGTATTATAATATGTCCTTTACAGAGATTGTAGTATAATTGGTCCTTTAAAGAGATTGGAGTATAATAAGTCCTTTAAAGAGATTGTATTATAATATGTCCTTTACAGAGATTGTAGTATAATTGGTCCTTTAAAGAGATTGGAGTATAATAAGTCCTTTAAAGAGATTGTATTATAATATGTCCTTTACAGAGATTGTAGTATAATTGGTCCTTTAAAGAGATTGTATTATAATATGTCCTTTACAGAGATTGTAGTATAATTGGTCCTTTAAAGAGATTGGAGTATAATAAGTCCTTTAAAGAGATTGTATTATAATATGTCCTTTACAGAGATTGTAGTATAATTGGTCCTTTAAAGAGATTGGAGTATAATAAGTCCTTTAAAGAGATTGTATTATAATAGGTCCTTTACATAAATTGTATTATAATATGTCCTTTATAGAGATTGTATTATAATATGTCCTTTACAGAGATTGTAGTATAATTGGTCCTTTAAAGAGATTGGAGTATAATAAGTCCTTTAAAGAGATTGTATTATAATATGTCCTTTACAGAGATTGTAGTATAATTGGTCGTTTAAAGAGATTGTATTATAATATGTCCTTTACAGAGATTGTAGTATAATAGGTCCTTTAAAGAGATTGTATTATAATATGTCCTTTACAGAGATTGTAGTATAATAGGTCCTTTACAGAGATTGTAGTATGATAGGTCCTTTAAAGAGATTGTATTATAATATGTCCTTTACAGAGATTGGAGTATAATAGGTCCTTTAAAGAGATTGTATTATAATATGTCCTTTACAGAGATTGTAGTATAATTGGTCCTTTAAAGAGATTGTATTATAATATGTCCTTTACAGAAATTGTAGTATCATAGGTCCTTTACAGATATTGTAGTATAATAGGTCCTGTACAGAGATTGTAGTGTAATAGGACATTTACATAGATTGTAGTATAATAGATCCTTTACATAGATTGTATTATAATATGTCCTTTACAGAGATTGTAGTATAATAGGTCCTTTACATAGATTGTAGTATAATAGGTCCTTTACAGAGATTGTAGTATGATAGGTCCTTTAAAGAGATTGTATTATAATATGTCCTTTACAGAGATTGGAGTATAATAGGTCCTTTAAAGAGATTGTATTATAATATGTCCTTTACAGAGATTGTAGTATAATTGGTCCTTTAAAGAGATTGTATTATAATATGTCCTTTACAGAGATTGTAGTATCATAGGTCCTTTACAGAGATTGTAGTATAATAGGTCCTGTACAGAGATTGTAGTATAATAGGTCCTTTACATAGATTGTAGTATAATAGGTCCTGTACAGAGATTGTAGTATAATTGGTCCTTTAAAGAGATTGTATTATAATATGTCCTTTACAGAGATTGTAGTATCATAGGTCCTTTACAGAGATTGTAGTATAATAGGTCCTGTACAGAGATTGTAGTATAATAGGTCCTTTACATAGATTGTATTATAATATGTCCTTTACAGAGATTGTAGTATAATTGGTCCTTTAAAGAGATTGTATTATAATATGTCCTTTACAGAGATTGTAGTATCATAGGTCCTTTACAGAGATTGTAGTATAATAGGTCCTGTACAGAGATTGTAGTATAATTGGTCCTTTAAAGAGATTGTATTATAATATGTCCTTTACAGAGATTGTATTATAATATGTCCTTTACAGAAATTGTAGTATCATAGGTCCTTTACAGATATTGTAGTATAATAGGTCCTGTACAGAGATTGTAGTGTAATAGGACATTTACATAGATTGTAGTATAATAGATCCTTTACATAGATTGTATTATAATATGTCCTTTACATAGATTGTAGTATAATAGGTCCTTTACGAAGATTGGATTATAATAGGTCCTTTAAAGAGATTGGAGTATAATAAGTCCTTTAAAGAGATTGTAGTATAATATGTCCTTTACAGAGATTGGAGTATAATAGGTCCTTTAAAGAGATTGTAGTATAATAAGTCCTTTAAAGAGATTGTAGTATAATAGGTCCTTTAAAGAGATTGTAGTATAATAAGTCCTTTAAAGAGATTGTAGTATAATATGTCCTTTACAGAGATTGTAGTATAATTGGTCCTTTAAAGAGATTGTATTATAATATGTCCTTTACAGAGATTGTAGTATAATTGGTCCTTTAAAGAGATTGGAGTATAATAAGTCCTTTAAAGATATTGTATTATCATATGTCCTTTACAGAGATTGTAGTATAATTGGTCGTTTAAAGAGATTGTATTATAATATGTCCTTTACAGAGATTGTAGTATAATTGGTCCTTTAAAGAGATTGTAGTATAATGAGTCCTTTAAAGAGATTGTATTATAATATGTCCTTTACAGAGATTGTAGTATAATTGGTCCTTTAAAGAGATTGGAGTATAATAAGTCCTTTAAAGAGATTGTATTATAATATGTCCTTTACAGAGATTGTAGTATAATTGGTCCTTTAAAGAGATTGGAGTATAATAAGTCCTTTAAAGAGATTGTATTATAATATGTCCTTTACAGAGATTGTAGTATAATTGGTCCTTTAAAGAGATTGGAGTATAATAAGTCCTTTAAAGAGATTGTATTATAATAGGTCCTTTACATAGATTGTAGTATAATATGTCCTTTACAGAGATTGTAGTATAATAGGTCCTTTAAAGAGATTGTATTATAATATGTCCTTTACAGATATTGTAGTATAATTGGTCCTTTAAAGAGATTGGAGTATAATAAGTCCTTTAAAGAGATTGTATTATAATATGTCCTTTACAGAGATTGTAGTATAATTGGTCCTTTAAAGAGATTGGAGTATAATAAGTCCTTTAAAGAGATTGTATTATAATATGTCCTTTACAGAGATTGTAGTATAATTGGTCCTTTAAAGAGATTGTATTATAATATGTCCTTTACAGAGATTGTAGTATAATTGGTCCTTTAAAGAGATTGGAGTATAATAAGTCCTTTAAAGAGATTGTATTATAATATGTCCTTTACAGAGATTGTAGTATAATTGGTCCTTTAAAGAGATTGGAGTATAATAAGTCCTTTAAAGAGATTGTATTATAATAGGTCCTTTACATAAATTGTATTATAATATGTCCTTTATAGAGATTGTATTATAATATGTCCTTTACAGAGATTGTAGTATAATTGGTCCTTTAAAGAGATTGGAGTATAATAAGTCCTTTAAAGAGATTGTATTATAATATGTCCTTTACAGAGATTGTAGTATAATTGGTCGTTTAAAGAGATTGTATTATAATATGTCCTTTACAGAGATTGTAGTATAATTGGTCCTTTAAAGAGATTGGAGTATAATAAGTCCTTTAAAGAGATTGTATTATAATAGGTCCTTTACATAAATTGTATTATAATATGTCCTTTATAGAGATTGTATTATAATATGTCCTTTAAAGAGATTGGAGTATAATAGGTCCTGTACAGAGATTGTAGTATAATAGGTCCTTTAAAGAGATTGTAGTATAATATGTCCTTTACAGAGATTGTAGTATAATAGGTCCTTTAAAGAGATTGTAATGTAATATGACCTTAAAAGAGATAGTATAATAGGTCCTTTAAAGAGATTGGAGTATAATAGGTCCTTTAAAGAGATTGTGGCATAATAGGTCCTTTACATCTTGTACCGCTTTCATTAACACTTCTCAAATTGAGATTTCTCTCAATTTCTTTCGTTTAAAATTGTTTTGATTGTTAAATATTTCAGTTAAGGTTTGGTTGAAGAAATCCTAAAATTCGAGATGTTTTATGAAAACGTTACCTCAAGTTATGCTATTTTGGTTGAAACGTGGAAAAAATTTTAAAACGTGTCTTTGAACATGCAAGCCAGGTAAATGTAAAATAGTGTCACTTGAACATTTCCTCATCATTTCAAAATGGCCGACATGACATCTGTCAAACAGTTAAACGCAACAGGCTTGGTAGAGCCAGAAGTGCAATTGCACCATGAATATAACACTCTGAACTGAATGAAAACATAGAACCGTATTTTCCTATAGACTAGTGCAATCTTTTATCTATGTTAAAGTCGATCAGAGAATTTCTTTGATATAATCCGTTTATATACTAATACTCTATATTGGTTCTGTGAAGCAAGATTTTCAATTACACTTACCTGCTACGTTCTGTAATGGAACGATTAGCTTGTTTTAATGATGTTTAACACATTTTTCAGCAATTTTTCAGCTATATGATGGTGTCTAGTTTTTTTATTGGGGGAGAAAGCCGGAGTACCTGGCAATCATTGTCAATTACGATCGGAGTCGAGTACACTATGCCAGCATTGAGACTCGATCTGGAACGATTGGAACATTTTATACAAATAAGTCAGAAGACACATCAGTAACATATAACTTTCATTCATAAAACCTAAACCACATACAAAAAGAGAAAGCAAGTTGTTGTATCTGCCATTTTTATGATATTCAATTATATGGAATAACAATTTTTGTGTTCTATTATTTTTTTCTGTCGGAAGTGTTAATTGTCAATTGCATTTGTCATAAAACATAAGATCATAGTTCACGGAGTTTGCAAGTGCAACCTATAATTAAAAAATAAAATCAACGCTATAAAACAAGCCAAACCTAAAAAGATACGTATAACGGAAATTATTATTATAGCGCATGTAACACAACTATCATCATCCTTAATTTGCACATACAACAACGGATATAAACATAGAAAGTTCCTGCAATGTCAAATAAAAACACAGGAAGAAGATATAAATGACTGCATAATAAAACGGAAGATTGGCCATTACAGTTCCTATTAAAAAGAACTCAAAATGAAATTTTTCAAAGTCGTGAGAATCTCGGATAATGTTTGAAATCACATGTATACGTATCTAATTAAATACCAGTAACATGCACATATGTAGCACTTGTACTCCCAATATTGTTTGCCAGTTTACTTGTTCAAAACAAAATTTAAGAATGGTATTCAATTAGAATAAATGTCGCCATAAATATTGTCAATAATTTCATTAGTATGTAGATATTATCTACCTATAAGAAATCCGTCATGCAATGATAGATCTGACTGAGATTGTTTATGAAGCTTGTATATTTCAGAATTATCTGACGATTTTTTGCCGGTATTTAATGTCATATAAGTTCGGTAAAATGACACTAAATATGTCACACAGTTTTTGAGTCAATATATGTAAATTTTAATATCTATTGTAATCGTGTCTGTTTCGGACGAAATGTAAGGTGTCGTCCTTGTATATATAATAGCATAGTTTTAAATAAAATTTAAATCGATTATTTTAAAAAAGGGTTAAAAAATTGATATTGGACATGATGCCAATTTAAATGTAGCAACCAACAAAATGTAATCTGATTGGAATTTTATTGTTCTCTTATTTTTGTGTCCATTTCAGTTTGGTTTTAGCTTGTATGTAGTTTAATGACATTTATAAACAAGGAAAAATAACTTACTAATTTATAGTTCAAAAGGTTTCCACTTGATTTCCATCACAATAAGTTTTATTTTGTTTATTTGTTTAAATGATAACGCAATTTTTAGAAAAATAACCCTTCAGTATCAAATTTTGAATGCTATTAGCAAAGCGTTATCGTATGTTGCGTTGAATACAGGATTTAAGTTTAGAATACATATAGAATATCTTCACAGCTGACTCCTGTTATACCAAAAAACCTGTTTTTATTTGTGCTCCAACTGTTACTTTATACTAGAGCCTACTTTTGGTTTGGTTAATGTTTATAGATCGAGCCACAGTCCACTATTCCTGACATAATCATACCGAATATACATGCTGACGGTTGCTGATAGCCAAACAGGAGATGCATGTTTTTAATCCTTCAAATTAGTTTGCATTCTGTTTATATTTTCTTTTTGTAAATTGTTTACTATGAACTTTGGCTTTTGTTGCTATGCTTCTGATTTTTCTTTACTGTTATAACGAAACGGCAGCGATCAAGTACTTATTTTCCGCCTCCTAAGTCTGACAAACAACGTTGTAGTTTACTGCATACATTACGATCACAGCTACTGTACAGTCATAGATTGTTATCTACACTTGTGGATCATATGACTTTAAATCAATGTCCTTAAATATTAGTACTTGTAGTTGGAAAACTTATTCTTTAATGCTAATTTTACTGGATAAGGAGATTGCTTCCTGTCCTTGGTAAGTGTTGAAATTGTGACATGCGACTATTTAAGTATCCTAAGTCATGTAAGTATACGATGGGAAAAAGTACTATTGACTGTTTTAAGCCACTTTCAGTTATTACTCTGAAAGTACAATAAGGTCAGTATTTTGAGTTCCTTGCATTTTTTGTAAGATAAATGCTACCTTATAAGGTCAGTATTCTTATATCCCCTGCAGTCCTGAAAAAGTGTTATTTTATTGGCTAATTTGTATGTTGTATTTAGGATGCCATAAACGTTAATCAAATGAACCATAAAACGGCCTTGCGGGAGAGTAGATAATAATTGTTGAAATAAAAAATACGTCATCTTAGTTTATAAATAAATAAATAATGTTCTTATTTCTGGACAACGTTTGCTAATTTTCAAGTCAAATAAATTTTCTGGTTTTTATTGGGATGTATGAATTTTATTGGAAGTAATTTTATCAGTAGAGACCGAATGTTTAATTAATGCTATGTCTGCATCTGATAAATTGGATCATCGTATAGTTGTTGCATGCGTTCTTCCTTTAATTCGATGTTATTACTGTTTGAATGGTGTTTTACGCCAATTTCAGGAATATTTCAGATATATCATAACGTCCAGTTTTTATTTCAGAAGGAAGACAGAGAACCAAGAGAAAACCCCCGACCTGCGGTAAGAAAACTGGCAATCCTTGTCAGCTATGATTGTCGAGCACACCCTGCCCGCAGTGAGACTCGATCCCGCAACCTCAGTGATCAATATTAGACTACCTTTACAAATACCATTCGGCTATCAAAGCTCCTTGTGTAATTCGAAGCACCTAGGAAATACATTGTCTAGTATGAGTTTATTGGTTTTTTTTAATTGCATTATTCATACACCAATCAGCCGAAAGTTGACTAGGATAGGAATGGGTCTAGAACTGTGTCTTGTGGTACACCGGAAGTGACTGGACCTGTATTGGAGGATTTATCATCCATGTGCAACTGCGTGTGTTCTGTCAGTTAGAAAGGCTGAATGCCAAATGATTTTTTTTAAAGAAGTTGACGGGGAGGGACTTTGACAAAGAAGTTGACGGGGAGGGACTTTGACAAGGTTCATAACTATATGATCTGTTTGAGTATTTGTATTGTTGGTTGAATGAAGTTTTTGTATGAATTAGAGGAGCCGAGTTTCAGGTGATTCGAGATGGTTCAGGCTATGTGATGTTACCATAAGTTTACAACAGATGCAGGTCAACAATTTTCTGGTTTATGTTTGTCACCTTTGTTCTATAGTGGAGAGAAGTTAGCGTGTTTTCAGTCATGTTGTGGTATACCAGAATTGTATGATTTATGGAATGTTTCAAATTTCTGAACATGTTATACGATATAACATGGTTTGGGTCTGTTTTCGCCTAATATACCGCGAAGCTGTTTATGAATGGTCCCAAGCCAGTTCCTGTTCGTATTAAAGAAAGAATGTCTAGCTAGGATTACCTTGCGTTTCAAAAGCTATTACGTCACACATGACTTTGCATATAAACCGCGGTTCAATGAGGAACATTACTATACGGAATTCACGAAAATATGGTTGTTGTTCCGTCTTCTTTTGTTTTTCAGTAATAATTTTCTCGGAAACTCGTAAAATATATATGTGGTCAATGCCAGTTATTCCCTCAAAATCGACTGCCACGTCTTCGTCCCCAGTTCGTTGTTTATATTCCTACGCGTCACACACTTATAATGGAATTTGATGTTGGGAAAAATGAGTAAATATATAAAAACAATTTTGAAGGAATTATAAGGATTAAACGCATTATTTGCTGCCATGATTTTGATCGTCTGCCGTGTAAATTCGTCTGCTGCTCCTGGTTCATAAAAACAAACACAATCTTGTTGATTGGTAAGTGTTAATTTCTTACTTGATGATTGCACAATTTGTACAGAACTGTAGATGTTTTCAACTGATTTTAAACAGACATGTGACGTTGTTAAGCCTCTGCTGCTCGTATCTGGGTAATGGGAAAATAACGCGTTGCGCGTCTCTATACGATCTTACCATTTTACTGAATTTAAATAGCCAAAATAAAAAAGGGCAATCTATACTTAAAATGTAATCTTTCACCGTCTCCCCTTTCTGTTATTGGTCGCTGCGTTAGCAAGTGTAAGATTTAATTTTAATTATATGTTGAAAAATTGAATTATAAGTCTAATAACAAGTCTTCTAAAGTAAGCAAGTAGTTCCTGCCATTTAGCTTTAGCTTATATCATGCAGGCAACCAATATGTGTACCTTATCTCAAGTACATGTTTATAAACACAAGTAAAGAGGCTGGTAATACTGAACTGTACCATGATAATTTTCACACATTATTTTGTTCTTATTGTATTTTAATATAATTCTACTTATGTCTTACATGTCTTATGGATTACATTGCATTGTTGATTTTATCCAATAAACTGATGAATTGATTGATAATTATAATATAATGAAAAAAAATTAGTTCTTTTAAGAAATAGATCTTGTTCAGCTTGTACATTTTATTAATAATTTTATGATTTTATTGTTAAATCTTAACTGTATATTTTTCAGAATCAAGACACAGAATTATCAATCCTGGAATTATAGTCAATTGCTTGCAGAACCTACAAATATATAAAGTTGGGAATACAAATACTGATACTGATTGTTGGACTGGACACAGTTTGACTGCAGCAACATAGATGAGACAAATGAACAATTTGTCAAATTGGCCCTTATACGGGCCATCAAGTTATTCAAAAAGAATCTAAATTGTGTGATGCACATTTTTTAAACAGAATTATTATAAAGCAGTATTTTTAACCACTTCATAAAATTGCTATCAAATTAAACAATACCATTCTAAAATTTTGCCAAAATGTCTAAAAAAATACACTACACAACTGTAATCAAGGCAACTGAACAAGTAAGCACTAAATGACAAAATTCCATGAAATGAATTAGAAGCCAGTGACAAAGCTTTATTTTGAGGTTTCTATTTTTAAGGCCAATGCCCTATAGTCATCAGTCTGTCCGTCTGTCTTTCCGAAACTAATCGTGTCAGAATTTTAACTTTTTTTCTTTTGATATTTGGTATGTTGGTACATGTAGATAATATCAAGATGATGTGTCGCATACAATGGTTGATGACCTTTCACCCTGACCTCTAGGTCAGCTGCACCCACAGAGATGGATTCCATCTCTGACACGGATATCTAGTTTTTACTGTTCTAAACCAAGTGCAATGTACAGAGATAGTTTAACCAGGCTCACAGATAATAAATGATCATTAATCAGCTGTTGTTGCTATGTTACGCTTAAAAAGATTATCCTACAAGAAAATTTACAAGACAATTTTTCCTAAAACTTTCAAAAAGTTACCGGAGCCTCGGTGGCCGAGTGGTCAAGGTAGTTCGTCTACTATTGACCACGTGGTCTCTCAACACTGAGATTGCGGGTTCAATTCTCACTGCAGGCAGGGTGTACTCGGGTCCAATCTTAATTGACAAGGATTGCCAGTTTTCCTACCGCAGGTCGGGGGTTTTCTCCGGGTACTCCGGCTTCCTCCCCCAATAAAAACTGGACGCCATGATATAGCTGAAAGTGGTGTTAAACACCATCAAACAAACAAACAAAACAAAAAGTTACCAGATCACTAGGATATATATCAGTACAGTGCTAATTTTAACCGCTGAATTTAAATTATTTTTATTTTTCTGTTCAAAATGCCTCACAAATGCAACGTGTAATTTTTATATTTCATAACTTTTGTCTTTCTTTTGATTGTACATGGGTGAAAAATAAGTTTTTCAACAAGAAATTTATTTCCTGCTGTTTTTTTTTAAAGTGATTATATTTTAAAGCATGATTTTTGTGATTCTTGATCTACAAACACTGGTCTACTCTGTAGATATCGTCATTGAAGTTACACTTGAAACTTGGAAATATGGAAAAAAAAATGCTAATGATTTATTTAGTAGGCACATATCTTTTCATGTTTATATTACAGCTGGTTATGGTTAAATCTTATCTAAAAACATAGCTATATATATTTCAACAACAATATCAGCCTTGTAATGACACAGCATGAAATCACTGTCTCTCACTTATCTTTGGACAAAACAATATATGTTCCTTTGTATGAATGTTGTTTAACGCCATTTTCAGCAATTTTTCAACTATCTAATGGCGTACAGTTTTTATTGGAGGAGGATGCTGGAGTACCTGACCTTTGGTATGAAAACTTTCAATCCTTTTCAACTTGAGCACTGCCTACATTGAAAGTGTACTCTTCAAACTCGGTGTTCCAGACACGACAGGAGTCTCTTGCTTCTCCCTTAATGAAATTGAATGATCTATATCTATAGTATAATTGAAAACAATTACAAGGATGGTTGGTTTGTTTGTTTGAATGTTTATCGCCACTCAGCAATTTTTCAGCTATTTCATGGCATCCAGTTAAAATTGGGGAGGGAGTTGTAGTACCTAGAGAAAAGAAGACATTCGGTAGGAAAACTAGTAATCAACGTCATATAAGATAATAATTGCAGTCAAGTGCACTCTGCCAGCAGTGAGACTTGAACCCACAACATCATAGTTGACAGACCATGTGATCAATAGGAAACTATCTTAAACACTTGGCCATTGAAGCCCCCATGGATGGTTGGAGTTGTTTTATAATGCAACAATAAAACACATAACTTGTCAAGTTAATAATTTGATATTATTTTATTTCGTGGCCGCATAAAACTTTCAGATGACTTATTTAACAATCGTGCATCAATGCAGGGACAGTCTATTCTAGTATAGACTGTCCCTGATCAATGTAAGGTAAAAACGTATTAAACTGTTGAAACTTTAAAACAGGGACAGTCTGTATATATACTAAGACTACGGATCAAGTTTTAAGAGATATCGCTCGCCTGATAGGTCACACCTATTTACATATTATGCTTTATCGTGGCGGTTAAATTTACCACACAGTTCACGTGGAAAACAGTTAGCCAAATTTCAAGGTGATAGACGGTATAAATAATCAAAAGCTAAACTTCGGAAACCAGTCGTACTCAAGGATAACAGATAAACAATGCTGTGTCTTGATTGGCATGCTAAATTGGGAGATTGATGACGATTGGCCAACAAATAACCAGAGCTAAGTTAGGGATGAAAACCCTGCATGATTACGGGGCGGTAGCAATCATAATAGGCAAAATCGAGAGAAAGCTGCCGATTGGCCAACAAATAAGCAGAGCTAAGTTAGTGATAAAAACCCCACATGATCACGAATCGGTTACGATGAAAAAAGAGGAAAATATGCAAGATAATGGGAACTGTTTAAAAAGTAAAGTGGCATTGATTTGTGTATGTTTATCATAAAATGTATCATAAAACTTAAACGAAGAAACAGGGAAAAACAAATGACTCCGCTTAGGAGAAAAAAATTTAATTCTTTTAGTATTACTGACAAGGTTATCACATCAAATATCTTACCACGTATGATGAATCTAGAAATGCTTAGCACAGTGCATGCTTCCATTGATGCCTCTGACCTATATTTTGCGGTTGCCTGACTTGGCTATCTAAACATTGTGTACTTATAATAAAGTGATGTAAATAATAACAATACATATTGCCATTTAACATTTAAAAACAGTACGTATTTTCGTCCACAAAGAAAAATAAAGCTTAGAGACGGCTAGCTTTTTTGGAAAGCTAATACTTGTTTAACTTTTATAGTCATTCTAACCATTTGGCAGCGAGCCAAATCAAGCGAACACACATTTATATTGTAAATTAACCTGTAAAAATCTATTGTTAAATTTACCATTTCATTTCACCTGGTAAAAACATAATTTTCATTTTGGAAAATTCCAAATGACTATATGCGTTTCGTTATTGAACGGTATATTTCGTGAGTAAGACTAATATATCTTTATCATGGCGTGCAGTTTTTTAGGGGTATGGAGCCGGCACGAAAGCTGACAATCTTTATCAATTAAAATTGCTGTCGAACCCGCAACCTTAGTATTGACAGACCACGTGATCAATAGTAGACGAACTACCTTAACCACTGGGCCACCGAGGTCCCTTATATCTTTTGCGTGCGTAAGACAGATATGTGCGCAAGATTGATATGTGGCCTTTAATTTGTGCGCAGAATTAATAAGTATAATATATAGTATATGCATAAAACTGGTATGTGTCTAGCAGTTTATTCATTATGCATTCTGCCTTATGCAGAGGTAAGTTTGTTAATGATTTTAACGAAATTAAACGTTTTATGAATTAAATTATCTATAGCTCAATATTTTTCAGAGGTACATAGTTTTAACGGGTAAGATAAACCAGAGGATTGCAAAGGGAATGATGTAGATTGAAAAAAGTGAAAGCATGTTTTCTACAAGGCTTATATAGTGACACCACATCTTACTTACCAGAGTACATTTCAAAAGTGTGACAGATACACCGACACGGTGAACACGTGCACGTTCATGTTGTCGACCATGACATTTTACTTAGTGTGACTTCAACTGTCTGTCTGAAGCCATTCCTTAACCAGCCTGATAATATCAATACTCATCCGTACAGTGTGGAGTTAATATATTTCATGCAGGAGTTTTTCAGGATTAATACTACACAGATAGGTGAAATATTTAAACAGGAAATTTAGGTCGACGTCGGACAAAAAAAAATGTCGGACATAAAGCATCGTATCAGTCGTTTCGCTTGTCGTATAATTTAAAGCTTAACCACCACTATCAATGTCAAAGATATTTAATGCGAAATAAACTTTAACTTATTAGGAAAACTTATTTATTTGTTTGAATGTTGTTTAACGCCACTTTCAGCAATTTTTCAGCTACATCATAGACTCCAGTTTTTTGGGGGAAAAGAGGCCGGAGTACCTGTAGAAAACCCGGACCTTCGGAAGGAAAACTTGCAATCCTTGTCCAGTAAGATTGAGTCGAGCACACCTTGAACGCAATGAGACTCGAATCAGCAATCTCAGTATTGCCACCAAGGCCCATTAGGAAAATACGTTTTAAAAAGTCACCAAAACTCTCTTTTTTTAAATATGCAGACAAAACGTTTGCTACCTGATTCTTGAAAACAACCGCGGCCATCAAACACGCCACATATGCTGTCAATTAAATGATTTTTCTGTGCTTTAATTAATAGTTCATATGGATAATTCGGGCTTCTTTTGTATCAAACATTGTTGATAAATATATTGTTATTTTGTGACTAATGTTGTCTACTTAACTTAATTATTTTAATGCATTCTTGGAGCGTATCCGATTTCTGCAAAATAATCTTTCTATTCTTATAAATGAAGGGATAATGTGGCATTTTGGTGAAATTTTTAAAATCGCGCATCCAACCTGTTTCATACAGAATTTGAAACAATAGCTTCGACAAATTTTTTTTATTATTTATTTCAGTTTCAAGTACTGTATGTTTCATACCTTAGGTATAAATCGAAGTAATTATTTGAAATGTATAATTAAATGGAAGTAATTTGAGTAATAAGAAAAGATTTGTGTAGGTTTATTTACAGAATTAGATATTATTTCCGTCGTTTTTGTCCTTGAACGTGAATTTAATATCATACTTTGCTAGAGGCAATTAGAAAATGGCGACAACAAAACTACACTTACGTCATCATATATTTTTTAACACTTGTTTGGGGAACGAATACATTCGTGAACGAGATAAAACTGATTTGTAAGAAATCATGGATTTAATACAGTAACTGGTCTTTAATTTTTGTACATATTCTTACCCACACTGTTTTAAACAAAACAATATTTAAAACTTAACGATCTCTTTGTTTTACCGTTCAGCGAGTGCGTATTAGAAACATGTAGTTCTTTAAAACATTACAATTTTCAAAAGTTTTCTTAAAAGTTTGCGATTGTTCCATCAATTTGTAACCAATATTAGCTATTTCGAACTCTGCTATCAGTACGGTTTTTTTTTGTGCCAGAATTTCTACACGTCGCAAATTGGTGGATTTTCTATACTTTTCTGATCTAATAAAATTATCTTGACAATACTAGTAGTCTTCAGATGTGAACAATATTTACCAATATCTACGAATACAAAAATGACCCAGAATTTGCACATTTGAGGAAACTAGATTTGAGTAGTTTGGTTTTTTTGTTTGAATGGTGTTTTTCGCCATTTTAGGTAATTTTTAAGATATCCAGTTTTTATTTCGGAGGAAGCCGGAGTCTCCGGAGAAAACCCACGACCGGCGGTAGGAAACTGTCACTCCTTGTCAATTAGGATTGGAGTCGAGCACACTCTGCCTGCAGTGGGAATCGACCAGCAATCTGAGTGTTGACGGACCACGTGATCAAAAGTAGACGAATAACCAATCGACCATCGCGGCCCCAACGAGATTTGAGGAATAAATTAGTGTGATATAAAGCTACGTTATATACCGTAACCCTTGTTGTTTATTTAGAAGGCTGCTTAACGTTCTGCGAGTAGTATTGGCTATATTCAGGACAAGAACAAGTTAAAAATCAAATACATTATTTAGGAAAATATGTAAGACCAAGTAGATTTAAACAATAGAAAAGCATGGAGAGTTTGCTAGTGACAGATAAATTTGACAATTTTTTTAGACACCTACAAAAAGAGTCTTTAACGTCCAAGGACAGAGCACCCTCGAAACATGTCACCCACTATTGTTCACATTGTACACATTGCTGCAGAACTTAACTAAATGACTGTTCTGCAACGATTTCCGTCTAAAACAGCTGATCTACCCAAAAAGATATTGAGCAGCTGAATTAGAGAGCAGATATATACTAAAACAATAAAGAGCAGCTCTACCCAAAAAATCGCTTTGCTGCTGATTATAACAATGCCCTAAATTTCATTTAATGTCTTTAAGTAAATAATAGTTTTGTCTTACGTAAATAGTATGTCGCATTTTGACCTCAACGAAGGATCTGGGGTTTTTTATTTATTTTTGTCTTACGTAGATAGTATGTCGCATTTTGATCTCAACAAAGGATCCGGGTTTTTTTTTATTTATAGCAGCTCCACTACCAACCAGCTAAGATCTACACCAGGACCATTACTGATCAGAACGGTTCCCCTACCAACCAGCCCAGATCTACACCAGGACCATTACTGATCAGAACGGTTCCCCTACTAACCGGCTCTGCTCCACACCAAAACCATTACTGATCAGAACGGTTCCTTACCAACCGGCTCAGATCTACACCAGGACCATTACTGATCAGAACGGTTCCTTTCCAACCGGCTCAGCTCCACACCAAAACCATTACTGATCAGAACGGTTCCCTTACCAACCGGCTCAGCTCCACACCAAAACCATTACTGATCAGAACGGTTCCTTACCGACCGGCTCAGATCTACACCAGAACCATTACTGATCAGAACGGTTCCTTTCCCAACCAGCTCAGATCTACACCAGGACCATTACTGATCAGAACGGTTCCTTTACCAACCAGCTCAGATCTACACCAGGACCATTACTGATCAGAACGGTTCCTTTACCAACAGGCTCTGCTCCACACCAGGACCATTACTGATCAGAACGGTTCCCCTACCAATGCAACCAGCTCAGATCTACACCAGGACCATTACTGATCAGAACGGTTCCCTTACCAACCGGCTCAGTTCCACACCAGGACCATTACTGATCAGAACGGTTCCCCTACCAACCAGCTCAGATCTACACCAGGACCATTACTGATCAGAACGGTTCCCTTACTAACCGGCTCTGCTCCACACCAAAACCATTACTGATCAGAACGGTTCCTTACCAACCGGCTCAGATCTACACCAGGACCATTACTGATCAGAACGGTTCCCCTACCAACCGGCTCAGATATACACCAGGACCATTACTGATCAGAACGGTTCCTTACCAACCGGCTCAGCTCCACACCAAAACCATTACTGATCAGAACGGTTCCTTACCAACCAGCTCAGATCTACACCAGGACCATTACTGATCAGAACGGTTCCTTACCAACCGGCTCAGCTCCACACCAAAACCATTACTGATCAGAACGGTTCCCTTACCAACAGGCTCTGCTCCACACCAGGACCATTACTGATCAGAACGGTTCCCCTACCAATGCAACCTGCTCAGATCTACACCAGGACCATTACTGATCAAAACGGTTCCCTTACCAACCGGCTCAGCTCCACACCAGGACCATTACTGATCAGAACGGTCCCCCTACCAACCAGCTCAGATCTACACCAGGACCATTACTGATCAGAACGGTTCCCTACCAACCGGCTAAGCTCCTCACCACAACCATTACTGATCACAACGGTTCCCCTACCAACCAGCTCAGATCTACACCAGGACCATTACTGATCAGAACGGTTCCCCTACCAACCGGCTCAGATCTACACCAGGATCATTACTGATCAGAACGGTTCCTTTACCAACCAGCTTAGCTCCACACCAGGACCATTACTGATCAGAACGGTTCCCCTACCAACCGGCTCTGCTCCACACCAGGACCATTACTGATCAGAACGGTTCCCTACCAACCGGCTGAGCTCCTCACCACAACCATTACTGATCACAACGGTTCCCCTACCAACCAGCTCAGATCTACACCAGGACCATTACTGATCAGAACGGTTCCCCTACATACCGGCTCAGATCTACACCAGGATCATTACTGATCAGAACGGTTCCTTTACCAACCAGCTTAGCTCCACACCAGGACCATTACTGATCAGAACGGTTCCCCTACCAACCGGCTCTGCTCCACACCAGGACCATTACTGATCAGAACGGTTCCTTTACCAACCAGCTTAGCTCCACACCAGGACCATTACTGATCAGAACGGTTCCCCTACCAACCGGCTCTGCTCCACACCAGGACCATTAGTGATCAGAACGGTTCCCCTACCAACCAGCTCAGATCTACACCAGGACCATTACTAATCAGAACATTTCCCCTACCAACCGGCTCAGCTCCACACCAGGACCATTACTGATCAGAACGGTTCCCCTACCAACCAGCTCAGATCTACACCAGGACCATTACTAATCAGAACATTTCCCCTACCAACCGGCTCAGCTCCACACCAGGACCATTAGTGATCAGAACGGTTCCCCTACCAACCAGCTCAGATCTACACCAGGACCATTACTAATCAGAACATTTCCCCTACCAACCGGCTCAGCTCCACACCAGGACCATTAGTGATCAGAACAGTTCCTCTACCAACCGTCTGTACAGTTTGAAACTGCTGTGTGATCTTATAGGACACTATATAAGCATATTTCCTGGCTGCTGTCCTTAGTCGTTAGAACTGGTCGTTGCAGTAACCTGAGAAACGCTATTGATACGACATTTTTTGAATGATAAAAGGTATGCGCTGCATGGGCAGCTATGATGCTCAAGCTTGAACTGTAACTAACTTAACATACCTGTAACAATACCTGCTGTTCCTGGTATTGTAGACATAAAGGCTCAACCTAAATCGCTCTTATTGCTGTTTTCGAAGATTCAAATATTACAATAGAATATGACAATCTACTGGTTTATTTTACAACGATGCTAGTGTTATGGCTGGCAGTTGTTATTATGGGCATAGTTATGTTGCGTGTCTTGTTCTCATTAGTGTTCGTGACCGTATTTACGCGGGTGTGAAATAAAAGAAAACATAATTTGAATTAATTTCGTTACTAAAGTATTATAAAGCAATTTTATAACTTATGAGCAATTATTTAGAAAATTATTTCTCAATAAGAACACAATAATTTTGTCATTTATTATAAATAATACAATAATAGTCTTCCAGAACAATATTAAGAGGAGATAAACTGATTTACGAACTTCGTCATGTGTTGATTTATAACACCAAAATTAACCAAACAAGGAGTTATCCGATGGCATCAAGATATCTGACAGTCAAATGTTTATAGAACAACACTCTTCTGACACATACCGCTAGGTGTAAATAAATATAGAATAAACGTGAACACCTGTGTTACAAGAAGACTGCTGAATTATATAACATCAAATGTTGCGTGTAACAGTAAACTTGTAAGGTTGAGGTTGACACTAGTGATTCTGATAACAATAGTAACGACAGCAGCAATAATAATAATAATAATAATAATAATAATAATAATAATAATAATAATAATAATAATTTTAATAATAATAATAATAATAATAATAATAATAATAATAATAATAATAATAATAATAATAATAATAAATAATAATAATAATAATAATAATAATAATAATAATAATAATAATAATAATAATAATAATAATAATAATTGCCCACATTTTAGACAACAATAATTATAATTGCCCACGTTTTGTAACTTATACAGAAGAATATTTTTTTACAACCCGAGAGCGGTCGATTCTCCGAGTACCAGTAATTTGAACATTTAGAGATTACTTAGTACTGCAAATTGTGCTACGTGGTTAAATGCATTACATTATTGATTGAATTTACTATTTTCTGTTTTTCATTTCTTAACTTCTGTAAGTTTGATTATCAACAACGCAGGTTCCAAACATCACCATGCTGTCTAACTACACGATATTTCAAACTCGTGTGTATTCATGGGGACTGCATTTCAGGAAATACTAACCAAGTTAATAATTCTTTTCTATGGACCAGTGTCGATTTATTTAATAATAACATATTTTCTATTTTTTTAAACGTTTTAAAAACATTTTCTTGTGACAAATAACTGTCTGTAGCGTTTTAGAAATGTTTGATTATAGACTTAGTAGTTTGGTTTTAAGTATACTGAATTTCGGAAAAATGTTACAGCACTAAATAGGCCTTTGGTACAAAATGACTAATAGTGTGGCCCAATCGCAGACATGACAGACATGAATCATCGGCTGGACCTGCACTAATAGGCGACATTTGGACGTAAGTAAGTAGTTTATTTCCAAATACAATACAGTATATAGGATTTATAATACACGTTAGATATATATACAATGTGAGACATTAACAGATTACAAACATGTATAGACATGTACAGCGGAGTTTGGCATATAATGAACATTAAGATGTACGTCGCTTTTCAGCTACGTACAAGTATTTTCCTAGATTATTAAGCTCTTTGATGTTTCGTATAGATAACAATTGTATCATTTTGTAACATGATGGATTCCTATAATAATAAGATTTTATAAATTTAGATCTTATATCGTTATAATTTTCACACTCTAATAAAAAATAAAAAATGATATTCATCTTCAATTTTATTATTATTACACATCAGACATTTACGTTCTTCTCTGGGTAGCTTATAATACCTTCCCGTCTCAACATGTAAGGAATGAGCATTAATTCTATATTTAGTTATCAAATATTTGTACATACTCTTTACAGGCCGATTCAAATAAAATTGAAGGTTATTGCCTTCGTGTATAAATCTATAATACATACATTTTGGTGATATATCAAAAAATGACATGGCTTCAGATACATAATTATCGACAATTCGTTTTCTAAATTCATACAAAAAGTTGTGACTGTTAATGACAGACTGCGATCTCCATACATCATTGAAACCATACTGATGTAAAATATCTCTTATTTTACAAGCCCAATTCAACTTATTGTTCGGTTTTACAATTGATGACTCAAACATATCTTCATAAATGCTTTTTAAAATACAGTTTTCGGTTGTTAATAATTTCAACCAGTAAGACATCATTTTGACATATCTATTCACATACAATGGTGTACGACCGAGCTCAAAATAAACCATATGGTTAACAGTTGATTTTCTCACTTTAAGTATGCGCTTCAAATAATTTACATGAATAGACTCTATATCATTTGCTTTGTGATATCCCCATACTTCACAACCATAATTCAATATACTCGAAATATAAGTATCGAAAAGTGATAGTTGCGTCTCTACATTAAAAAAATCATCATTTATTTTACACAATAAAGAGAATTCTGCTTTTCTACCTTGTTCAGAAAGAACTTTCTGAGTTACAGTAAAAGTGCCATTGTAATTAAACAGGAGACCTAGGTAAGTGAATTCATTACATACTTCAATCAATTTATTATCTAAAAACCATTTCTCTTCATCTCTCACACCACCTCTATTGCGGAATACAACAATTTTGGTCTTCTGTAAATTAATATCTAAACCTTTTTGTAAGGAACATTCATATACAGTATTCAACATCCTTTGTAATTCAGATACACTTTCACTAAAAAGGACTGTGTCATCTGCATACATAAATAAAAAGAGATTCAACATTTTTACCTCATAGGGTTCAATACCCTGATTAATAAGTTCCACTTCTATTTCATTAACATAAATCGCATACAAAAAGGGAGATAAAGATTCTCCTTGCATCAGACCTATGTTACCTTTAAAAAAATCCGAAAATTCACCATTTAATTTAACACAAGACTTAAGTTTCGAATACATTGACATAACCAGTTTTAGCATATTACCACTTATACCATATTTTAACATTTTTGCCATAAGCTATAATGCACTACGCTGTCAAATGCTTTGACATAGTCTACAAAACAACAATATAGCCGTTTACCATTACTAAGTGATTTCGTTATGATAGAATGAAGGGCGAAAATGGCGTCTCTCCTACCATATCCTGGAATAAATCCAAATTGGGCATCCGTTAAGATACTGTTGTCTTTACTCCAAGTAATGAGTCTGTTATAGAGAATCGAGGTGAATAACTTCCCAACATGTGACACTAAAGATATACCTCTATAATTTCCGGTATCATCTACAGATCCTTTCTTAAATATAGGTACGATTACACTTTTCACCCATATTTCAGGGTACCATCCTGTATATAACACAGCGTTGAACAGTTTTCTTAAAATTGGCAGTAGAATATTTTTTCCTTCCTTTATAAACTCATTCAAAAGTTTATCAATTCCTGGAGCCTTATCATTGCTCAGCTTTTTAATACAAGAGTCGATTTCCTTCTCAGTGAATGGTCGGTCCAATTCTTCAAAAACTACATGTACATCTCTGTTTTCAATGAAGTTATCAGTGTCTTGTATATCATCTTTACACACTAGGTTTTTAAAATGACTGACAAAGTTTTCAATAGAAATGTTTTGTTTTACCACCTTGCGTCTTCTTCTAAACTTACGATAAAAGTACTTCGGGTTAGTTTTTCTTAAGGTCTGTAGCATATTCCCTCTATGATGCTTGTATTGTCTCCTTAGCTTTCTTTCCATGCACTTAAACTTTTGTTTAGCTAAATTTAATGTCAATCGGTTTTCATAACTTCTTTCTCGGTTAAATGTATGTAATTTTTTAACATAGTCTCTATATAAACTTTTACACTCTTCATTTATCCACGGTTTGTCTTGTTTAATATTAGCCTTGGGCCTTTTTGTATAAGATTTACTATTACAAAGGTCGCATTTTAATGTTTTCAAAACTTTAGTTTCTTTATATTTGTCGACTACATCGGATAAAATACTGTTCATTTCTGTAACGATATTGTCAATATTCTCGCTATCTATTCTGTTCATTAAATTTTCTAGACGTTGGGCATTGAACACCAATTTCTGTTGTATTTCATCTTTCGTCCCTTCATTCCATCTATAGCTGTTAATTTCAGTTACCTTACATGTACATACAGTGTTCAACCTAAAGTTAATATTTAATTTTAAATCAACTATTAAAGGAGCATGACAAGAGAAGGTAGTAAAAGATCCTACCATAAATTTATCAATTATGTCGAAGGCTGAATTAGATAGCAACATATAATCTATAACACTACAGCCATTTTTGTTTTGAAATGTAAATTTTGCACTGTCGTCTTTAAATCTACCATTACATATTCTCAATCCTGAAGACTTACACAAGTTCAATAATTTTCTTCCAAACGCGTTCGGGGTTTTCCGGTCTTCAGTAAGTCTTTCATTAGGAACATCCGATTCATAGTTAATAAATGATTGAATATGTTCATTTAAATATTTAAGAGAGTCATCTTGTTGCACAAAATCTTTTTCTTTACCTATCCTCCCGTTCAAGTCACCAATAATGGCAATGTTACCTAAATTACTATACTGTTCTATACTTTCTTGCAATATTTCAAAAATATCAATATCATATTTACGATAAAAAACATTGTTATCTGGGGGTACATATATAGCACATAAATAAACATCTTTTTGATCAAACATTATACATTTATCTATTTTTAACCATATCATGCTATCAGCACAGTCTTTTAAAATTTCTATGAACGGGTTCAACCAGTTTCTATAAAATATAACAACACCGCCACCATTACACTTTTGGCGATATACACTTTTCTTTATAAAACCTTCTAATTCTAGACCTTGTGGATATTTTACCCAACATTCATTAAAACACAACATATCGTAATCCGTTATATAGGTAAGGAATTCATTATCTCCTAATTTCTTAATTAAACTTTTTGACACGTTCCAGGAACACAACTTCAATGAACTCTTAGCTCGAACTTTCACATTCCAATCACTTTGTGAACCATTCTCCGCGGATTCCTATTCTTTCCACATGGCACCGTTGACATAAAGTTTATCTCCAATTAAATACGCGTTTTTCTTTTCTTTCCGTTTTTCTATCATTACTGGTATTAACTTTTTTCGTCTCATGAGTACTTCTGGTGGGTAATGTGGACTTATGCCGTATTTAGTTCCTTTTAGATATCCTGATCGTGTTCGCACTTTTTCTCTGTCGCTAAACTGGGCAAATTTTACAACTATAGGCCTCGGCCTTGTAGCGTTTTCGGTTTTCTTCCCTAATCTGTAGGCTTTCTCGATTTTTATATCCACCTTTGCATTTGCAATCTTTAAATATTTTTCACAAAAATCCAAAACGATATCAACACAGTTTTCTGACTTGTTTTTCGAATTTAGTGCAACGTGATCGTTCTTACCTCCAACTGCGCCATGTTTATCCTCCTCGGTTTGCTCCGATTCCATAACTTCCGGCATCTCGTCAATCGCGAAAAACAGCAAATTGTTACTGAGGTTTTGAGTTTCTACGTCGATTAGTCTATCCTTCACTTTATTACTTATATCTACTTTTTCGTTAATACTTGCAAGTCTACTTTTTATCGCGACATGTTCATCTTTGATGTTAGACAAAAACTCAGCACTACGTTCTAATAGAGCTATTCTGTCTTTACAGCTTTTTAATTCATTGTCTATATTGGCGAATTTTGTATCGAATTTATTAAGTCTCTCCTCTATTGTATCAAGTTTATTCAGTTTCGTTTCTATGCAACTAACTTTACTACAAAGTTCCTTCAACAACGTTTCTAATCCCTGTATTGGTTGGTGTGGAACTGGTGTGGGACTAGGTATGGCTTGTTGATATTGCTGCTGCTGCATAAGTTGATAAGGCTGACCCGAAAACGCACTTATCGGTGTACTGGACTGCATAGGTGTGTATTGGGCATAACATTGATTAATTGGCGAATTACTCATATTGCTAATGTTCCGATAAGTGTTAATGTTTGACTCAGGTGAACTGTAATTATTGAGTACAACTTGCAATGCTTCGCTTATTGTATCGGATAAATGTACCTTATTTTCTTTATTACTCTTACTTGTCTGTTTTCTTTTCCGTGAACTGTCTTCAGCTTTGTTTAAATTTGAACTTGTTTGTAGAGAGTCGTCGGTTGAAAATTGTCCCTTATCTGGCGTCGAATTCTTCGCTTTTTTTATCCTTCGTCTCGGCATCACTTAATCCCCGTAATACATCTCTGTTTTTTTTACAGTTTTTAAGTAAAAAAGCTAAATCCCACGTATTATCATCAAAAACTTTTGGAGAGAAAATTTATCACTGCCATCTTACTTGGCGCATGCGTAACAAAAAAAAGTCATGTGGCGTTTGGCTTGGTGGTTGTTTTTTTTTAACTCGTAGACAATTTATTCCAAAAATAGTTATCAATTTTTACCCATATCAACATATGTATGAAAAATCAATAAGGGTTAGCATGATCCTACGCTTTTTAAGATATTAATCTTAAAAAGATTATATAAACATAATAGTATTACATGTTGCAATAAAAAAAATTATTCTTATACGGTTTCCCTGTATCAATGGTCTTAGCAAATAAAGAAATCTTAAAAGGCCGAGTTAAAAAATCAAAGATGGGTTGATGAACTTGTATACAGATTATCGTTTTAGTGTTTTAAAATCTTAACACGATAGTACTCAACAAACATTACAATGAACTGACAATACAGGTTAATTTTAAGAATGGTGACTGCTATTTTTCGTTGGTCCATCACTTTTCACCGTTGCTTTATTATGTTTGTTAACCTGTTCTCGTCCTGAATACGTGAATATAACTCAAATATTGCTCGCTATATGTTAAGCAAACATTCAATAAATATTTAATTCTTGCTTTCTTTAAAAATTAAAGCAAAATTGCAAAGTGACGATAACTTTATAATCTTCAATGTTTAAGATAATTACGACATACAAGCAACGTTCAATGAAAATAGGGAGTGTTGTTGTGAACGTCTGAATTTTGAATAATGACAGACTACAATGTGTTGTGATTTCCCAAAGATACGAAAGAAAATAAATGTAATAATTTAGTCTGCAAACGGAAAAAAGTGCTTTTTCGTGCAGGAAATAACCGGAAGTCGCCCAAGAAAGGCAACAACAACTACCCAGTGCGTGCGAAAGGAAAATGTCAATGAACCTAGAAAAGGATGAACAATTCTATTTGATTTGCATAATGCAATATTTTACTTATAAAGGGGAACTTATGTTAGAGATAATCTTCTTAAAAATTCACACTTATCAATCATATTTTTCAATTTATTTTTCTGATGTTAAGAACGGGAAAACACATCATGCTATTGCACTAAATCTCCTCCATTTTGAATTCGTACCTAATTATTATTGTTGTACTATTAAAGAATGTAACTCAATTAATAAAACAAACCAGACAATACGTGACGGTGGACAGAGTTCAGCGGGTCCTTTATTGACGTTATTTTGACATGCTGAGTTACAGATTAACTAGCATAAATTTTAATCCAAAATCGAAAGAAACTGACATCTGTTTTATCCAATAAAACCAGCGAGAATGTACTAACGTAACACAATAGTGACATTAGGAACTACTTTACAACCACAATTTGCAAAAATGTAAACTGTGACGTGAAAACAACGACAACTTTATCATGATCACGACCTCTGTATGGTACTAATAAGAAGTACGTATTTATGCATGTTCAATATTCTTTGGTGTACGGTTCATTGACGTTAAATATTGATCAATCGAAATGTTTTATATTTCATTATTTGTCAAAACCACATTAAAAACATTGAAAATGTTCAAAGATAAATTTAATTACCCGATGTCATAATAATTACAGCTTGCAAAGTAATTTTAATTGTTTTAAAGGTTCTCCGAGGTTACCATTGGGTACATAAATTGGTTCGATAAAAATAGTTATTTTGTCTTAGTTGCGGGGTGGACACCATCTTATAGGATATAACCATATAAATTAAAATCCGAGGTCTGTCGGACCCCATTCCCTTTTTGTATTCTCTTGTAAGAAATCTTTTAAAGTCCTTAAATTATATACTGCTTTTTGTTATATTCATTTTTAAAGAAATAACGAAGTTTCCACATAAATACCAAGTTTCTGACAATGTGCCGGTCAACTTCTGTTTTATAGAGAGACGGTAATTAAGGGTACTCTTTTTGGTATAACAGTAGTAAAGTGTACCAGTAACAGGTTACCAGATTGTGTACCCTACATTAAGTACAGTACTAAATACTTTGTTGAGTTCTGATTTGGTCAATAGTGGTTACATGTGTACAATTTTTCGTCTGTAAGCTCCTGCATAAATTAAGTTTTAAAAAGTGATACATTTTTTTCTCAGATCTTACAACATAAAATTTTGGTAATTTTTAAAACAATTTAGTATTTTTACATTCACTGCATTAGAAAGTGCATGTAAAGTGGAAGCGTCTCAACATGTTCTAACTAGCGAAAAAAGGAATTGGTCAAGGATATATATGACATAGATTTTTTTAATGTTGAATGAAAGTTTATTAATTTTCTAGCACAGATAAATCAATGTTAGAAAGAAATGCAAATAACAGAAATGTTAGTACTTTCGACTATAGCCAAAACATTTACTATCGTACTCTAACTTTTGAGCAGAAACGACGGAGTCGAGTAATCAAGAACAATAACGGACCGGTAATCCTTATACTGAATTATGGTGAACTTTCGAATGTCTCTCATTCTAACGGTAAAGTCTGATGCACTCAAAAATCGCCCCGTCTTTGTAACTTGATTTAACGACTTCCGTCATTTCTGCTCGTTATTAAAAAAAATATGGATAAAAAGTAAAATAATCGGACTTCTCGAAATGCGTTAATGAAAGTATATCTATATATACCGAGAAAGGGTGGATGGGGTAAAGGGAGAGCATTGGCCTTGGAAAACTCTAAAGCCAACACCATCATTCACCTATGGTATTAAATGAAGAGTATCTTATCTTCTCTCTATAAACAACCAAGTGACCGGCACATTGTCAAAAATTTAGTATTTTTGTGAAAACTGTTATTATTTCATTAAAAATGAATATACCAAAACGCAGAATATAATTTACGGCCTTTTAAAGATTTCTTACAAGAGAATACAAATGGGGTCCTGTCCACGAGTACATGTGCTGTCGGATGATTACGAATACATTTTTAAATTCATGCATGTTTATGGGAAAGTGCCATGCATTTTGCACTTTACAACACATGCAGAAACCAGTTGCAGGATAATTGTTTGTCCATGTTTCTTATGTACTTTTCAAAGGGGAATTTAAAATGATCTTTATGTCCTAATCTATAAATCATTACCCCATTGATCCCTAGGAATTAAATTACCGTTCGTTAAAGTTGTCATGAAAACTCAGTCAATTTTGTTTGTTTGGTACCACAATCAAACCTTAATGACATATACTTTACCAATTCGTATTATGCTTCCTAGTTACCAATCAGTTCCTTAGTTACCAAACACGCTTGCAATATAACTATTTATGGATCTTACATCTTATTAATAATCTTTCACATGATTTAATGTTAAACGAAAATATTCAATTTTAAATTATGTATATTACGTAAATATACTCTTAATTATTCTAAATCCGTGTAACATATTATAAATAAATCCGATGTAATTTTATCAAATACAACTCTTGGAAAACCAATAATTGATTTTAAATATTCATAATTTATCGTTTTTTACAGTTAATGTAATTTCTTTACTTATAAGGCGATACTATAATCAACCTACTATTTACTAAACTGCAACGTTATAATGGTTTCCTTTAGTCGACCGTTTTGTCAAGAATTCGAAGAATTGCCCGGAGGGTTGGAGATGGTAAACGTTACAGACAATAATTCACTAGGATGTTATTAATTCTTTATTTAGTCGATTTTAAATGAAACCAGATGCCCTTATCACATTCGATTTGATATTGGTAACTTGAGGCAAATTTGATGTGGGAAATTTAATTTTCGTATATACTTGATTTCCCTTGATTATGCCTATAAAAGAAATACAAAACTATTTAAAAGGCAGGTTTAAATCAGTTAAATAATAAATTTATATTTCAATTTTTCAACAAATTTTCAATTTAAATGGACGGTTTATATACAGGCAATAATGTATATTAATAAATACACCAACATATTATCCAACAAACACACCAAAATATAATAAATAAAACTCGCAACAGTCAACGCATCATCCGTAAACTGGAGTAATTACCTAAATAATGTATTCTACATAGTAGTAGGTGATCCGTAAAATAATGTTGACAATTGTTGACCCATTTACAAATATTGTTTCTCACGAAATATCGAAGTTCATTGAGCAAAGGTACAGTCCGACTTCCATTTTTTACCAATAAAAAACCTATATAAAGTTTGCTTATCGAAGGTACAAGATCTACTCGGCCTTAACCTGTCCTTGGTGGATGGGTCTTACTGAAAACATTTTGTAAAGGACTTATCTTTTTTAACCAGTGTCTACAAAACACTTATAATGTTTTCATAAGTAATGGTTTTGAGGATCACCAATGAAACCACGTGGCAACTGTTGCTGCGTCATATGTAATAACATCTGAAGGATCACTAATGACACCACGTGGCAACTGTTGCTGCGTCATATGTAATAACATCTGAAGGATCACTAATGACACCACGTGGCAACTGTTGCTGCGTCATATGTAATAACATCTGAAGGATCACCAATGACACCACGTGGCAACTGTTGCTGCGTCATATGTAATAACATCTGAAGGATCACCAATGACACCACGTGGCAACTGTTGCTGCGTCATATGTAATAACATCTGAAGGATCACCAATGACACCACGTGGCAACTGTTGCTGCGTCATATGTAATAACATCTGAAAATTTTGCTGTTGATCTTGTCTAGACGGATGGACCATAATTACCGCAATACACTGCAGTGTAGCTGTCATTTGTTCAATTATTTGATGTTCTATAGCTGATATGGTCCAAAACGGACCCCATTACGGCCAGCCGTAATAGCTTTATTCAGAAAATCGGTTATGATATTGAGTTGCAGAACTATAAGGTCAATGTTAATTTTACCAAAATGTCCTGGATTGTTTGGTTTCTTTTGTTGTACTTCAGTCATGTTTTTGAAGATACGTTAATACATTGTCTTCAGTAAACTTTGTCTATTATTTTAAGATATTCCCTGTCACTTAGAAAGGTTTAGGATCTAGCAGAACTCTATGTTGTGACAAGTAATTCAGGTGGTAGTGGCAGTCATTGGTGGACCTGTGTTATTGGCAGCTGTTCAGTTGAATTGCTGTTGGTACTTACATCTGGTAATAGTTCTCCTGTTGTGTCCCTTCGTCTGGTAGTAATAGTCCTCTGGTTGTGTCCATACGTCTGGTAGTAGTAGTTTTCCGGTTGTGTCCCTTCGTCTTGTAGAAATAGTTTTCCAGTTGTGTCCCTATTTCTGGTAGTAGTAGTTCTCCGGTTGTGTCCCTATTTCTGGTAGTAGTATTTCTCCGGTTGTGTCCCTATTTCTGGTAGTAGTATTCCTCCGGTTGTGTCCCTATTTCTGGTGGTAGTCGTCCTCCGGTTGTGTTCCTACGTCTTGTAGTAGTAGTCCTCCGGTTGTGTCAATATTTCTGGTAGTAGTAGTCCTCCGGTTGTGTCCCTACTTCTAGTAGTCCTCCGGTTGTGTCACTACGTCTGGTAGTAGTAGTCCTCCGGTTGTGTCCCTATTTCTGGTAGTAGTATTCCTCCGGTTGTGTCCCTATTTCTGGTGGTAGTCGTCCTCCGGTTGTGTTCCTACGTCTTGTAGTAGTAGTCCTCCGGTTGTGTCAATATTTCTGGTAGTAGTAGTCCTCCGGTTGTGTCCCTACTTCTAGTAGTCCTCCGGTTGTGTCACTACGTCTGGTAGTAGTAGTCCTCCGGTTGTGTCCCTATTTCTGGTGGTAGTAGTCCTCCGGTTGTGTCCCTTCTTCTGGTAGTCCTCCGGTTGTGTCCCTACGTCTGGTAGTAGTAGTCCTCCGGTTGTATCCCTATTTCTAGTAGTAGTACTCCGGTTGTGTCCCTACTTTTGGTGGTGGTAGTCCTCTGGTTATGTCCCTATTTCTGTTAGTAGTATTCCTTCGGTTGTGTCCCTATTTCTGGTGGTAGTAGTCCTCCGGTTGTGTCCCTATTTCTGGTGGTAGTAGTCCTCCGGTTGTGTCCCTATTTCTGTTAGTAGTATTCCTTCGGTTCAGTCCCTATTTCTGGTGGTAGTAGTCCTCCGGTTGTGTCCCTACATCTCGTAGAAGTCCGCCGGTTATGTCCCTACATCTGGTAGTAGTAGTCCTCCGGTTGCGCCCCTACATCTGGTGGTAGTAGTCCTCCGGTTGTGTCCCTACTTCTGGTGGTAGTAGTTCTCCGGTTGTGTCCCTACATCTACTGGTAGTAGTCCTCCGGTTGCGCCCCTACATCTGGTGGTAGTAGTCCGCCGGTTGCGCCCCTACATCTGGTGGTAGTAGTTCTCCGGTTGCGCCCCTACATCTGGTAGTAGTAGTCCTCTGTTTGTGTCCCTAAATCTGGTGGTAGTAGTCCTCCGGTTGTGTTCCTACTTTTGGTGGTAGTAGTCCGCCGGTTGTGTCCCTACATCTGGTGGTAGTAGTCCTCTGTTTGTGTCCCTAAATCTGGTGGTAGTAGTTCTCCTGTTGTGTTCCTACATCTGGTGGTAGTAGTCCTCTGTTTGTGTCCCTAAATCTGGTGGTAGTAGTTCTCCTGTTGTGTTCCTACATCTGGTGGTAGTAGTCCTCTGTTTGTGTCCCTAAATCTGGTGGTAGTAGTTCTCCTGTTGTGTCCCTAAATCTGGTGGTAGGCTTCCGGTTGGTACTAGTCCTTCGGTTATGTCCCTATTTCTGACGGTAGTAGTCCTCCGGTTGGTACTAGTCCTTCGGTTATGTCCCTATTTCTGACGGTAGTAGTCCTCCGGTTGTGTCCTTACTTTCCCTCCTTTTGGTGGTAGTAGTTCTCCGGTTGTGTACCTACTTCTGGTTGTAGTAGTCCACCGGTTGTGTCCCTACATCTGGTAGTAGTAGTCCTCCGGTTGTGTCCTTATTTCTGTTGGTAGAAGTTCTCCGGTTATGTCCCTATTTCTGGTGGTAGTAGTCCCCCGGTTATGTCCCTACATCTGGTAGTAGTAGTCCTCCGGTTGTGTCCCTACATCTGGTAGTAGTAGTCCTCCGGTTGTGTCCCTACTTCTGGTGGTTGTAGTTCTCCAGTTGTGTCCATACATCTGGTGATTGTAGTCCTCTGGTTGTGTCCCTAGAGATTCTAGTACGTTAGAAACGAGATTGATTACTGTGGTTGATATTTCTGGTGCTACATATGCTAATTCATTGTGAACTTTGATTGGTTGATTGTTTGATTGAAGATCATGACATTCTTCCACCACGGAGCTTTGAATGATTTGATGTGGGTAGTGTATTATTTTTTCACTAATTTTTTGAGTTATAATTCAAACCGCTTGACCGGTGTAGAAATAATAGTTCTGGTCACTAGTAAAAATGCGGTTCTCAGTTACAGTAACGGCATAATAAGAACTAATGACGCGATAAACAAAATCACTTCCATTTACGTATCAGTCATGAACGGAAAATGGGGTTGGGAGAATTTTGCCAATTTACTACTTTTTTTTTAATTAGAGAAATAGAATCTTACAGTAGTACTCTTGGATTATCGGACTTCTCCAATCTTCATAATGCACTCGTACGAATGTAAGATCCGATTGGAGTGGACTGTTAGGGAGCTGTGCCCTACACACATGAGAAGTTTACATCATAACGGATGTTATAAACGTGACCAATACAAATGTTATAAATCTTATGCAATTTCTTGTTTTATTGGATTTTTGTGTCTGTAATTTTGTTTTATTCATAGTATTAGTTATGTTAATCTAGGTTCTTTTTAATTTTATATTTGCATTCTTAAAAGAGAGACGAAAATATATTTCGTATTTAACATGAGTGGTATATATAACCCTTGGATACAGTCGTTATGTCTTTTATCTGTTGTGGTTGTTAGAAATTACGGGATATTGTTTTTGAAAAGAAAACCGGATTTAGGAATCTTGATCTATGTCATTTTTTAAATATATCCAAAGGCTTCTGGTGAGGTAGGCTTTAAAAATACAACATGAACCAACGGCATTGAAACATATATAACGCATAAAATTTAAAATGTTTTAATTTTGACTTTTTCAAAGAATTCGTACCAAATATGGTTTAAGTATTGCATCATTTGTGTTTATCAGTTGTGGTCCCAACATTTTACCGTGTCCTATATCGTGTTTACTAATGTACCATGTATACATTTCTTGTACTTTCTTGCAATCTCGTTAAAAAAAATCTTGTTACTAAGATAAATAATAAACTACAAGTAAATTGCTGCATAGTGCCTCATGACCTATTCAGCTACCGTATTTATATTCTGTTTAATATAATCTACGTCAGATGAATCTGCGTAAATGATACCGCGTTATTACATATTTTTAAAGCTTTTTATTCCTTCTTATACTTATTTCAATTTGATATTACCTATTAAAGCCAACACCTGAATGAAACCTTATAGGTATGACTAGTATTCAGTTTTACATTTGTGCTGAAATTGTCTAGAAATTGTCCGATATCCTTATTAGATGAAATATAATATTTGAACGTGAATGGTTTAAATTGTTTAGTTTACGGAAGTGCTTTACACGAAACTAACAAATAATATGCCAGACGTGAATGGTGTTATGAATTGATACTTAACATAAAGTTGAATCGGTACATTTTTATCACCAATGTACTTTTTGTACAAAAAATTAGAATTGACCGGAAGTCGATATTTGACAATATTCACACTTGCGTGCAGACAAAACTGTGGATGGACAAATAAATTTACTCAATTATGACTAACAAAATCAAATGAATATATTGTATTTTTTGTGAGTTATTTTAAAGTAAACTCTGACAACATTTTGACAGAACAAATTTACTACTTGATAAATGGGCACGACATTTTGTGTCTAGAAAGTCTACAATTAACAATCGAGAGGATTGTTCAGTTCTTAAGATTGCAACTGCTATTCGTACGAAACAGCTAACTGTTCAACGAACAAGAGAAAGATCATCCCGGTTCATATACAAGTAATAGTAAAATGTAGTATTTTCATCTTTATATTAATGCTTAAAATACCCCTTTTGTGTCTCAATGATACTTTCACATAGCTCAAGTTTTTCGAAATCCACATACACGATTTATTCGAACTTTAAGAACCAAAAATGAAATAAAAAAACTGAAGTTTTAAATTTTTGAAAAATGTAAGTTATAAAAGTACAAGTATATCGTTGCTAGGCCATGTATAACCGGAAGCAACTTTTTCAGGATACAATGCAATATAGTTAATGTGGTTGCTTAAGAAAACAAACACTTGTGGTTTGACTGAATTTGACCTCAAGATTTTATATAGGGCGAAACCTAAGGATGCCAGATATGGATTACCTCCTATTTATACGACTTTTTATTTTTTGTTGTTGCCAATTACGGCTTTTCTTGAACCTTCCATGGTCAGTTAAGGTTCGATCAAAACTTCATAAAGTTACGTCTTTAGAACTTATTATCAGATTGTTAGTGTATTAATTACAATTGTCGTGTTCATCAAATCAATGAGTTTAATCCTATAATAACTCTGCCTAAAATTTGATAGTGACTGTGCTGCATGCAAAAAACCCTGTTTTAACACACCATTGCAATTGAACTGCCTGTACCAAGTCAGAACCATTGCGGTAGTTGCTTCACTTTTGGCTGTTAATTCTCGAGTTTCTTAAAATTTGATTTGTGGATTGTCTTTTTAGACAGTGTCCTTGGTTTTCGGTATTTTTTGCTATTTTCTTCATAAATTTTCAATACTTGTGGTGAAACATAAGATGGTATGTCGTGTGCTCTTTTGATAACTTGGGTTTTAACATTGATCTGTGATCATTAGCTAAAGTTCTTGTGTCAGTTTGTAGCTTACTATCATCACTTTTTCACTTCCGTCCGTCTGTCCGTTAACTATTTCTATTTTTATTAATTTCATTAGAAACCGCTTGATTTATTCAAGAAAAACGTTACAAGAGACCTTTTAACAGATATTAATTTTGTTTTTACTTGGATGTCGCAATGATAATAATGGTCAAAATATAAAAAACCTAACATTTTAACTGTTTAATTTCGTGCAATGATGTGTTCGTGGTATCTACAAATATGTCTCTTTGTAACTCGCAGGAGTATTGACATTAACTTATAAATGTTCTCGATTTTTGATCGGATGTGAAACATTGTCACCATAAAATATCATGCTTTCTGTGGACATCTCTCTTAAACTATAAGGCTTATTGAAATTTTATTTTATAGCAATATTTCATTGGATGTCCTCTATGCAGTTTCCTTATTTAGTGTAAGTCAAACTTCGAAAAGTCAATTTTTTGTCTATCTGTTTATCGATACAGGATCTATAGAGCTTATTATCAGCTGGTCCTCGAGTCGTTTTATCGGCTCCATATTTCTATTTTTAATATTTTTTGTCAGCCAAGGTTCCTAAACCGGGTTTAAAAGTGAAGCCGGGCTAGTTTTGAGGTAGTAATGAAGACTAAAGTTGATCAGAGTGTCATTTATTTAAAGATGGCGAATAATATATGAACATGCAAATAAATAATTTGTTGCGAAAAAAGGACAATAAGAAATAAAAGCAAAGGTGGGGGTTAAAAAATATGCCAAGAAAAATATTAAAATAATAAAATAATATATAACGTACAAAAAGTAATAAAATCGTATTGACCAATGTAGTTAATGCATATATAATGTCACAATTCCCATTCAAATAGCGATCATGTTCGCATTATTAAAATAAGAAGAGAAAAAGCAAAACAATAACAACACCATGAGCAAAAAAGCCACTATAATAGGCGACTTTGTCTAACTTTATGATTATTATTGATAATAAGCAAATTCAATTTATATATAAATTAAGTCGTTGTGCGAAGGAGGGACCATATGATCCTCCTCACCTAAGCTGTGTAAAAAATAAAAATCAATATCAGTTTTCACTGGTAGATCCGCACTAAAACCCAAAACCCTAATGTCTAGAGATGAAAGGGAAAGCGATAAACTTTCAAGAAAGTATACATTTATATTTATAAGAAATTTCAAAGGGTGGTAAGAGGGTGGGTTTTTTCTTAAACTTTTTATAATAAGATTGAAAATTCAGTAAAATCAAAATACGAACCTTACACTTTGATTGTAATTGGCTTAATGATCCAGACAACTTGACTTGGGGAGTATTTTACGTCCTACACCGACAACTTAATGCCCTTGGTCGGACGGTAAAGACAAGCACACAAGCTGTTACTTAATCTTAATTAACTGACCAGTCAGAGAATGAGGTGATGCCGAGGTATGGAGTGTGCGGTGTGACTTTTTACCCAATTTTACCCAAATATACCCAAACTATACTCCAAAACACATTAATATAAAATTTTTAGGAGTATTATTCTGTTTAAACGTTTAATACTTTATTTTTCTTGAAAAATGTGATTAAGTGCAGTTACCATGACAATTTCTTGTGTTAAATTCGATCTTCTGACTCTCCTCAAGATCGTGTACAAATGCATAACCTAAACTGTACCCAAAACATTTGTGTAAATATCATTTTGGTAGTTTAATAAACAACATATAGTAAACCACTTAAATTCAAGTAAATAATGAATATTTATTAGACATTGCAATTTAAAAAAAGAATTTGAGATCGAATATTATTTAGCACTCCATTGATGTCTTGAGTGATGTCATATCATACAAAAGGGGAATATAAAATGTTTCCAAAATGCGTTTCTTTGTACGTATATTTTATGTCGTAGCATGTATGTGGACTTTTGTTGTAACATTTTCCAAATACAACTCTTTAAACAGGATAAAACTGACAAACAATGTCATTTGAACCAATGCTTGCGCACAGTTTGGGTAATAGTTTTTTCCTATAAAATAGGCTTCTAATGTTCATGATAAATTCACTTTAAAACGTTTTTTCAAGAACTATTGAGTACGTAAAACGTTTAAACAGAATAACACCTCCAACAATATTATTTTGATGCGTGTTATAGTTTGGGCATGTTTGGGTAAGTTGGATGAAAAGTCACACCCATGGAGTGTGTACATGTATATATACGTATATATGTATGTATGCATTTCGTGATATCTCCATGGCATGTTGTTTTTCATGTTTACACATGGTATTATTTTAAAGGTATGATGTGCTAAAGTTGTGCCAATGGTAATATATTCGAGGTTCATGCAGTGGACAAAGTCGACAAGTTATAGGAATATATTCACTTATTCGTTGAAATTATTAATCGCTTAAGGTGTAGGACCACCATAGATTTTTTACTCTTCGGCTATATTAAAATTTGATAATTTTGACTTATCCTAGAAAATTTACCTTTGTTTCAAATTAAGTGACACTTCTGTCCCCTATAAAAATGCACTGGCCGAACATTATGTTAAAATTTCACAATATGTTTCATTGCATATAAGAAATAACGCTCAACCTGAAGTCCATGTGGTCTAAAAATCTACTTTCACTTTCTATTTCAGTCTAAAAATAGTGCTTGTCCCTAATTGACTCTCAACATTTTTATGTTCATTTAAAACCAATAAAACTTTATCCTCAAGTTTCCTAGAATATTCAGCTTTCCAAAAATACCAAATTTATTCTGGTATCATGTGCGGTTCAAATTCTATATGATGCAAGAGTGAACCTGTCTGTTGACTAGTACTACTTTTACGTACAACCTCTGGACTGGTTCCCGGTATTTGGTGGTCCTACACCTTAACGCCATACCGGTAGACATACGTCTGCAGTGTCAATAAAAAGATCTCTAACGGTATATGCTAATATGATTTTATGGTATTTTAATGGCAAATCCCACAGAGCGACGCCCTCTCCTTGTGCTGTGGAGGTAGACCGTTGGGTTATAATACGAAAAGCCTGCGTACATTTATGGAAGACGTGTTTGTGGTTTGTGTGACACTCCTTACATGTTTAAAGGCCATTTTTGTAGATGTATATACGAGTAAAGCGCAATACATGCGCAGTCCCTACAAGAGGTAATACTCTTCCTTCCATCCCATTCTATCATTCGCCTTTGACTTCGCATCATCCAGGTCAATTATTTTTTTCTTCAAGTTTCGGAACCATAGAGAAGGACAGATTTGACGATGGTGTTGAAAATACGGATCTCGTTAGATGTCCATTGAATGGTCTAACCTATTCAAACATTGATTTATTAATCAATCAGTCATATATATAGTTAGGCATAGAAACCGTAAAAATAAAGAAATATATGTAACCTAGGTCGACAAACCAGCATGGTAAGCGCCTACACGTATGAAAGTGGTGCTTGCAGGATATAAACAAAGGAAGTTGTTTACGTTACTCCTTTTTAAAATTAAATTTCATTTTATGGAAACGGTCTTCTTTCATAATCATTTTTTTACGTTTAATAAATAAAGACGTAATTGTCTGCAATACATTTAATCACTTTATTGGCTTGTGGTTGTCAAAATAAAGATATCCGTAACCGTAGGATATATGGTAAATGTCTACCTTCCTATTTCCTGGTGTACCTTGGACATATTTATAATCTGATGATAAAAATTTAAATACCTGACTTATTTTTAACAATTACACAAATGCCACATTCAAAGAATTGTTAAATGTTCAAAAATAGAAACTATCAAAGTAATGATAGTTACAGGTCCGAATAGCGTTACTTATTTGTATTTCTGTGTATATAAACCAACGTATCAATGATCATATTACTACATTTTATAATATTATTTTGACATACATTCAGGTAAGTGATTTTATTTTTTTACATATATTACTGTGAAACTTGTTGACTATATCACGTATTTAGGTGTACAGACACATGTCAGGCAAAGATAATGACAATATAATGAATACGACACCAGAAAAAGGAATAGTTTATATACTCATGGTTTCAAGACTCAAGTTGAGTTCTTTTTAACCAATATATATTTTCGTAAACGTTGTTAACCTAAAACTAATTCTGCTTCAGTATTTTCCGGAAGTATATTTTTAAATTATTACTGCAATAGTTCCGAATTCTTTCATGTTAGCAAGCACTCCTAGAATCAATTAACTTTGAAGGCTGCTGGCTCAAGCAAGGCACTGACTAATATGAAGGATACAGCTGTATGAGATATTTCAAGGTTTATAGTAATTTCATAAATAATAATTGTTCTTACTGGACATTCTGGATATAATTGCTGATTTCTAATTTTCAAGAGGAAAATTACAGTGATTACCGAACAGATACCAAGAAGTGCAATGTTTTTGTAACCAAAATAATTTAAACCTAGTTCAGCAGACCATTTCATAGTGGTAATATTGAACAAGTCGAACTGTGATTGTTAACTTCATTCAATGATATACCAGGTATCGGCAGGTTACTAACAATTATATTATTAATAGCACATTTGCAAACATCTGTATTACACATGTACCCCACATGTGCCCTTAAGATAAATTCATTTTTCTGTTTCAGATTTAAATAGTCTCCACCGCCCTAAGATCATGCTGTTAAAACTATTAACAGTTTTCTCGACATTCATACCTATATTTGGTGCTATGATGATTGACGGTACACAGCTCTGGTTGAGACAAAATCAGCACCTTTTCGAAAATATGATGATGACGAAAGAAGAAATTTTAAGACTTGAACACAACCCTGATGCTGTTGCAACCGCTAAACTTCGTACTTTCAAAGTTTTTTGGACAAGATCTGCAGCCCCTGCACCAACTGTTTGTAGTTGGCAACGTCAGTGGTGGAACTCTCTGACTCGAACTAAAAGGACCACATGTTCATCTTGTTGCACCACGTAAGTATAGTAAATGTCTAGTATTTTCATATCATGTATAATAACACGGAATAAACTGTCGATGTCAATTTTTAATCCTTAAATCTAACTAATAAATATATAAATAAAAGACTCTTAATAAAGAGCATCATCTAGCTTCAGTCAATATACAAGATAGAGATGCTATCCACATATATTTGGTGATATTGGATTTTTTAGGACAAATTACCGAATTGAGTCTTATGCATAAATTAGGAAACCTGCTAATATTGTTTTGTTATCTTTTAATTACAGTGATCTTAATGCCATTCTTCCAATTCATGTCACCTACCAGGGAATTAATTATGACGTTTACCACCCGTCTGACGGATACCAAATTTTGTTTACAGGAACATGTTCGTAAGTATATGTACACGTAAAAAAGTTCTATATGTTAATATTTTTTTTTGAAAGAAGTGAACATTGCTTTATTATAAAGTCTTTAAAAGTGTGCTTTTTCCCATGGTAAATTAGGTAGTGACGATGAATTTTGGTTTTTGCAGCCTCCTTTATTTGCAGTATGAGAGTTTAACACATAACATGCATAATTAGAATAAAGTAAGATTATTACGTATTGATGAAGTATTGTCCCATAAAGTGTGGTCATATACAGGTACAGGTCAAATTTCCATGCTCTTGCTAGCTCTTTAAAAAAAATTCTCGGCGGAGCTAAAACGAGGTCCCATTAATGGTAGAGGAGCAGCTAGCGAGTAATTCACATCAGTGAGTTTTATGTATATTATCCGCTATTAGACTGTTTTGATGGTTTGCTACACAGTTTTTTTTTATGTCTTCGCCATTCAATTGATATTTCTACACCTAATTCATTAGTTTTAGCACTTTATTCTTTAGCATGACATTTTTCACAAAATTTGATTTGCGAAATAGTATAACATTAGAAATCAATTCGGTAACAAATGGCATTAATTATTATTTTAGTTAAATTTCTTGCTCTATGCAGAATACCATTTTTACCAGTATGATTCCGAAACAATATACTTTCGCAAAATTCACATTTAGTCATCCATGCAATTATTATAAATCAAGTGGTTATAAATTCACTAATAATAAGGCATTGTAGAATGTCTGCTGAATTGAGGAGAAAGTAAAAATTATTTGATAAATCAAGACAGAAAATATGTATTATTTCAAGGGTTGTTTTTCTCTATTACGAGTGATGAGACCTCTTTGTAGTGCAACGGAGATAACAAAAATTCATAGGAGCTACATTAGAGCCGCTACCTTTGACCTTCCATTGCCATTGGAGCTACATTAGAGCAGCTACCTTTGACCTTCCATTGCCATAGGAGCTACATAAGAGCAGCTACCTTTGACCTTTCATTGCCATAGGAGCTACATTAGAGCAGCTACCTTTGACCTTGCATTGCTTCCATCGATATTTAAGGCAATTATATGCATCCTTTATTTAATTAAACTGGTATTTTCTTTTTACCATAGGAATATCGCAAACCGAAATGCAGAACATCGCAAACCGAAATGGTTATTCCATCATCAATAATTTTAACCTCACTTGTTATTTATTAAAGTGCTTTTTATAAACAACCACTAAAACGTAAATTTACGTCATTAAACGTTCAAGCATGACGTGATCATACACGATAATCATCTTCTGTGACTCACGTCTGAGTCCAGTACATGCCCCACTCTGACCCACGTCTGAGTCTTGTACATGCCCCACTCTGACCCACGTCTGAGTCCTGTACATGTCCCACTCTGACCCACGTCTGAGTTCTGTCCATGCCCCACTCTGACCCACGTCTGAGTCCAGTACATGCCCCACTCCATTACCTTGTGGTAATTCACATCGAAATTTGCGTTTCTATGGTTGCCGGACACAATGCAGCATTTATTAAAAAATTTATAATTTTATCGGTTCCTCCGCAACTACTTTCTTTTCAAAAACGTTAAAGTGTGGAAAATTATTACAAGATTACGCTATATAATATCCTCGTGAATGAAAGTATCTAAGCCCAATATTGTTTGAGATTCGGTACGACTTATTACCAAAAAAAAATTGTTGTGCAATCCAGTAATTAATTCCAGTAACAACCTACCATATTTCAATATTAGGAACTTAACTAATATGATCATAATAGTATAAAGACATACATTTAATATAATACATGAAAGAGTTTTTCTTTATTTTATAATTAGACTGAAAGATATAAACATAGAAAGAACCTCTTTAAAACATTTGTTAAGCTATATTTTTATTTCAAGTACTACTGAGTGCTTTAACTTACAATGTGATGATATATGTTTCACGAGAAAGCTTTGCTTTCGAGTTAATTTTATGGCTCCTCCTCCGGGTATCTGCACATAACCAATCATTTTTCATATGGTAAGTCACATGGCCAAAGTTACGTCACAATCTAAAATCCCGCTCCATAACAAACATCATTTTGTCACTGGACGTCGACCTAACAAGATGGAAAACGTAGACGGCATGCTTGAAATTGATTTTCTGAATATCGATGGTCACTGGGATGAGACTATTGACGATATAACCTTGTCCCAAGTGTGCAACAACATAGAAAATGACCACGAAATGTCATTGAAAATGGACGATATTACGCTCTCACACGCGCTCAATCGATACGAGGTTGACGCCGAAATGAATGATTTACCCGACATGCATTCAAATTTTGAAATTGTTTTTTGTAAAAGAGTGGATATTGTGAATTTGTCGAAGAAACAAGAATTTGACAATAAAAAAAAAGAAATTCAAGTTTTTCCAGAAAATGCAGTCTTTCAAAAGTGAGGTGGTATCATTCACCGTGGGTATTTCAAGCATGCTCATTGGTTTGCCAATAAAAATGCTTGGAATGATCCATGGCGTATGTGCAAATAACCACACCCTTTTTCAATACTGCTCGCAGAACGTAAAGCAAACATCAAAAGATCAATAATCAATATAATTTTGGTAAATTCATCTTAATTTATAAACTCTTTTTTCATCTTACAGATTTGGAACCGGATGTAGTTATGGCACTTGTAGCACGGAGACGGACTATTACACATGGATACTGATTTCTGATCCTAAATTGAATGTTGTACCGCAATTAAGATTTGTTCCAATAAGCTATCCTCGATTTTGTAAATGCGTTAATGTGTCAACATAATCGACAAAGCCACTCTTGCTATTGTCTTTTGAACATTTATTTTGGTTTGTACCAGTTGCGCTGTTCAAAATGTAACAATTCTAATTGCAAAAACAAAATAGTTAAAAGTTGATTACTTTTTTGAGATTTGAACACACGTGTTGAAAATTAATGAAAGAAACAAATAAAACAATGCTGTTTGAATTTGTATAAATGTGTTTGCGTTTAAAGTATATCAATGACGAAGTTGTGTGATATCAACAAACCATATGTACATAACCTTCATAAAAATATAATGGCAAAGAATAAATTTAATCAAAGAAACCTTGAAGTGATCACGGTAAGGCAAATACAGACAAAACCACGGCCAAACAAAAGAAACAGACAAACAACACAACAACACCCAAAATAGAGTTATAGGAGCTCCAGCAATAACTAGTGGTAAGCCCCAGTTGCTCCGGAATGGTAAGCACCACCTACTCCACGCATGAAAAAGACAAGATAAATGTAAATCACAATGGACAGACAAACAAGTACATGTAGCTAAAATAACAAACAAATAAAAACCTATGTAAATCACAGACCACGAGTAACATGTTGTCGAACCCGCAGCCAAACAAATGGCAAAAATAAAAAAACCCAATACAAATATATGCAAATCACAGCCAAACAAAAATTTTAAAAAATCCAACACAACCATATGTAAATCACAGCCAAAAAATGTGACCAAATAAAAAAATACTAACCAGTGTAAATACCAGCTAAACAAGTGGTCAGACTAAGAAACTTATACAATCTATGTAAATCATAGCCAAACAAGTGGATAAAATAAAAATACCTAACTAGCCTGTGTAAATACAACCCTGGATACATTGAATTTATGTTACCTAGACTCTTTCGAACAATATTTTAGCTCGGTTTTGGACGAAAACCACTTTACAAAAAATAAATTATTTGGAAAAAGGAAGTGACTTGCGGGAACACAAATTTTGACTGCCACTAGAAACATACATGTATGAAGTTTTTGAGTAGGGACGGAGGATTTAGCCTTCTGTGGCCGCTACAATAAGGCTACCCTTTTTCGAAATATACAAGGGGTCTTTATCATGTACAGAGCGTGAGATAATGTAAAAGAGAGTATGATCAATTGATACAACGTTTGAACAGAAAAGCGTCTTGTGTTGCTAAAAAAATCTCTTGTACTGTTCCACCTTACAGTGAAATACAAACCAATATAAATGGTAAACCTTAAAAAATTGTAGCCTTAACGACTTTTTGCTGTAGGATATAGGTTTGAAACATTAAAACCTTCATTTTCTCCCACTTTCCCATTATCGCAGAGAAAGATAATTTGACTTGAAGGACCAACCAGGAGTTTCGCTTGTTTTTTTAAATTTATTTAGTTATCAAGATGCAATACGTTTTGATTTAAGCCACATCGTGGATGTGAATATATCAATTATAATTTATCATTGAAACATATAGGCGAAAATTGTATTGCAATTACAAGGGAGGCAATACACTACAGACTACCCAAGAATAGATAATATTATTTTAGACAATTTAGCTAGCTTGTGGGCAACTAAATGATAATACTAGTTGAACCAGGAATAATTTTGTACAATATTGGGTCTCTAGTAAGCGCTACTGGGAGAAATCTTTCCTTTCAGAATAAAAAAACCTGCAAAGAAATACATAATGGTACTGATCTCCCAAATTATCCAAATCAGACAACTCACAAACTCGCTAGTGATGACAAGAACACTGTGAGATCGATTTCCGGTTATTCAAGAAAGGGCCATTGACACGACGATGCAGGAATATCGCTATATTTTTTATAATACTATATGCTGATGTGGACATGAGGAATTATCAACCCAAGTGGTGTGATATTCACCACGGCCAGGTGAATATCACACCACTAGAATTGATAAATCCTCATGTCAACTGAAGCCAAGTCGTCAACTGTTTTATTAAATGAGATTTTCCCAATTTCCATCGTTTCTATAAATCCTCAAAATATCAAATCTATGAAGTCCACTCTTCAGACATCAATGATAAAAAATAATCATAAAATGAAATTTCAAGAGTAATAATATAACATGTCTATTTCAACAACATTAACAATAAACAAAAAAAAAACCAAATGTCACCGTCTGCAGCCGGCACCGCTATTGGAATATTATGTCATCCTGCAAAAAAATGCCTGTATTATCCGGTATGTGACGGATGTTACAGGAAGGGAGTGGTTAGTGTAACACATAGATTACACTGCGTTTTCTGATATTTTAGACATGAAATTTCAAATAGTGTCCCATGAGCTGACAGTCGTACCACCTAACCGCGCTTGCTTTTGCACGAATTCTCCGAAAAGGTCTTTCATATTTATTGCTTTGTACGTGTCAAAGATACGTCATGAAAGACTTTACAAGACATAGCTGATCTGCCAGGAAACAATTACCCTGCCCTCTATATTTTCTTTAGCTTTATTATGAAACCTTTTACCATAATTTTCTGTATAACAATTTGCGCCACGGATATAAGGGAAGATTACAAAAATGCTCGTTCTTCTAAGTATTGAAAAGAAAGTAAACGGTGTGAGTAGACGTGGCTTTGTTACTTGGGTATACTCATATTGATGGTGTGAGTAGACGTGGCTTTGTTAATTGGCTACTCATACTGATGGCGTGAGTAGACGTGGCTTTGTTACTTGGCTACTCATATTGATGGTGTGAGTAGACGTGGCTTTGTTACTTAGATACTCATATTGATGGTGTGAGTAGACGTGGCTTTGTTACTTGGCTACCCATATTGATGGTGTGAGTAGACGTGGCTTTGTTACTTGGGTACTCATACTGATGGCGTGAGTAGACGTGGCTTTGTTGGGTACTCATACTGATTGCGTGAGTAGACGTGGCTTTGTTACTTAGATACTCATATTGATGGTGTGAGTAGACGTGGCTTTGTTACTTGGCTACTCATACTGATGGCGTGAGTAGACGTGGCTTTGTTACTTGGCTACTCATATTGATGGTGTGAGTAGACGTGGCTTTGTTACTTGGCTACTCATATTGATGGTGTGAGTAGACGTGGCTTTGTTACTTGGCTACTCATATTGATGGTGTGAGTAGACGTGGCTTTGTTACTTGGCTACTCATATTGATGGCGTGAGTAGACGTGGCTTTGTTACTTGGCTACTCATATTGATGGTGTGAGTAGACGTGGCTTTGTTACTTTGCTATTCATACTAGAATTAAGCAATTCCAAATTAATTATCTGCCATCGCCGATTCAAATAAATTAATTATGAGTTACAGTGCACGAAAAAAGGATGTGCACGATAGCAATAGGTATTGTGTCGTACTATGGAAAAAATCGAGCATATTTATATTTAGTAAAAAGAGACATGCAAAACTAGCTTCCAGAATGGTTCAGAAGTTATTTTTTTATGTAGTAAACTTGAAAGGAACATAATTTATTCATACATTGATTGATTGGATGTTTGTTTCACATCCTGCGAGCACTAATTCAGGTATATTCAGGACGAGACCAAGTTAACAAATAATAAATCAATTAAAAAAGATGGTGTGGAATTGGACATAACAGAATACAATTTTGACTGACACCGGAAAGATATGGAGTATTGGGTAGGGCTGAAAAATGTAACCTATTGTAGGGGCTACCATAATTCTACTCTTTTTCGAAATGTACAAAAGGGCTCTTACAAGTGCAAAGAGCGTGGCACTCTCTAAACACGCCTCCCAGGCTTTCCGTATTATGACCTGAAAACCCCCCAACGACAGGGTCTCCCCTACGCAACTCGGGGACGCGCCATGCTGCACTTTAGGTCGAGCTCTGGATATTCTTCTGTTCACGTGACATATTTCTTGAATTACTGTGTAGCATGGACTAGAATAACTATAACACTAAAGGAAAGTATATTGGTAAAAAATAAATTATGAGACAATTAACTGAGCTTTGACTATGGTTCCTGTGTGTAGTGAAAAAAGCCAGATTTATTTGTCTACAAACTAACATGAAAAATGACAGGAAGTACAAAATGTGAAATTTATAGCAATAAACCATAAACAAATTTAATTGAACCGAAAACGTTTAGTTTCAGTAATTAGAGCAGCTACACGTTCAAAGTGCAATAACTCCGATAAGAAACGTTGATAGTGCTACAGAGGAAAAGTAAATCATGTCAATGTTTTGTTTTTCAGGCAGTTAACTGTTGAGGGTTGTATGGTGGAACTTAACTAACTAACTAACTAACTAACTAACTAACTAACTAACTAACTAACTAACTAAATATAATGGTCGATTATGAGTGTGCAGAATCATGGTGTAAATAAGAATTATCTATTTATGGTAATTGTTAGCTGTAAAAGAATACTTTTCTTCATTAGATGCAGTCTATGGAGACGACGAGAAATGTAAGCTATTGAATACGTATTTTAGCCAAATTTCGTCCGTGAAGGATGAAAATGTTATTCTCCCGGATTTTGAACTTAAGACAAATATACATTTAAACAATATTATTATCAGTAAAGAAGAAATTGTTGACATAATAAAAATCTTAGAACCTAATAAAGCATCAGGGTCAGACATAATAAGTCACAAAATGTTAAAAATGTGTCCTGAAAAAATAGCAATTCCACTTTAATTGATTTTTAACAAATCTCTGCACCAATGCAAATATCCATCTATTTGGAAGACTGCAAATGTTATTGCAATATTCAAAAAGGGCGACAGTTCAATGCCATCTAATTATAGGCCAATATCACTCATTAGCTGCGTAGGGAAGATAATGGAACGTGTTATTTATAAATATGTTTTTAACCACATGCAAAGAAATAATCTGATATATAAATACCAGTCAGGTTTTCTCCCTAACTGTTCCACAGTCCATCAGTTGTTAGAAATATACAATTGTATTCTAAATTCACTCGAGAAAAAGGAACTAAATTGCTTTGTTTTTTGTGATTTTTCTAAAGCATTCGACACAGTTTGGCATAAAAGGTTATTACATAAATTGAAATCGTATGGTGTAAATGGAAATTTATTAGAATGGTTTAAAAACTATTTAAATAATATGCAGCAAAGAGTAGTTATAAAACAAGCATCTTCTGTGCTTTGTAATGTGACTGCTGGTTTTCCTCATGGATCGGTATTAGGTCCATTATTATTTATTATTTATATTAATGATATAGCCGAAAATCTAGTCTCTCTCTGCAGACTTTTTGCTGACGACACGTCGTTCAGCTACTCTAGTCGGGACGTTTCACAGATGCACTCTGTGATTGATCACGATCTTAGAGAGCTGAGCGATTGGTCAAGAAAATGGTTAATGTCGTTTAAACCGGAAAAAACAGAAATTATGTTATTTTCAAATATATCACAGCCAGAAATGAGGTTTTCATTAAATAATATAGATATTCCTGTAACTACTTTTCATAAACATCTAGGAGTCACTTTTAGCAGCGATGCTAAGTGGAACATACATATTGAAAATATTATATGTAGTGTTTCAAGGCACCTAAATGTACTAAGGAAGCTTAAATACAAACTTAATCGAAAAAATCTAGAGACCCCTTTTCGAGTATGCCTGTGAAGTTTGGGACAACGTTGGTGTGAGTTACTGTAATAAGCTCGAGCTACTGCAGATAGCCGCTGCTCGAATTGTCACAGGCCTACCAAGTTTTATTAATACAACTAATATTTATACTGAAACTGGGTGGGAGCCTTTAGCCGATCGTAGGAAACGTAGAAAGCTACAAATGTTTTATAATATACAACATAGCTCTGCACCAGCATATCTGTGTAATCTAATACCACAAACTATACAAAGCACTTCAGTGTATCCCTTGCGTAACGGTAATGACATTATGACTCCTTATTGTAGACTGTCCTTAACTAACGAATCATTAATACCATCAACTATTCGACAGTGGAACAGTTTGGATATGTCGATCCGTAATGTCGATTATATATTTATGAATCCGAACTTAAAAACATGAACCCATGTATAAAAGTTCCGAAGCATTATGAATATGGACAGCGTAAATTTAATATTGTCCTAACCCAGCTAAGATGCTTAGCTTTATTTTTAAACTTTGATATTTACAGAGTTAATATTATTTCTGATCCATCCTGTCGTTGTGGATCTAACCGTGAAGATTCATATCATTATTTCTTTGCATGTTCTAAATATACCATCATTAGAGACAGATTATTTGAGAACCTTTCCTGGCTGCCCAATTATTGTCCAATAAATCTTGAACTCTTAACATGTGGTAACCCGTTATTGTCCACTGAGCAGAACAAACAAGTTTTTAAACATGTATTTGAGTATATCAAAGGGTCAGAAAGATTCCACGTTGATTAATAACTTGTACACAGGGCTCTTGAAGCACACAATTCATCACCACCCCCCTTATTCTCTATTTATTCGTTTATCTTTGCTAATTTTTTTTTCTGGTTCATTCCATTTATCTCATGTATTGTAAAGATCTTATCTTACACATTTAATATATATTGTATTAAATTGTATGTTCTTTTGCAACATATTGTATATTTGGAGAAGACTTCATAAGTTTGTCTAACTTGTGTCTTATCCTTTTTGCAATTTTGAGCAAATAAAATATGTTTAAACTAAACTAAACTTTTCTTCATTTTGTTACTTTTATTCACTGCTTAAGGCACCGCTGTTTATAGTGCAACTGCTAGGCACCTTTATATGTCGTTGTGCTAGGAATGAGTAATTGGAATTGGTTGCGATAGATGTCATGTCCCCTGGTTGTTATAATAAAATCATCTCGTATGTTTAACCAATTTCCCGAAGTTGCGATGGGGATAAAATTGTAATGGGTACATGTCCATGAAAAGACATAAACACTGATGCGAGTTTGAAACTGACTATGGATAGAATGGGCTAGACTTTACCCTTTTATTTCCAGGTCAGGGTTTTTTTAACGGATACTCCGGTCTGATCTCCCACCCACCATTTCTAAAATGGACGCCATGATATAACCTGCAAAATTGCTGCAAGTGGCGTAAAACGCCATTCAAACAAGCATGCCCGGAAAAGAAAAGATCGAACAAAATTTGGCTCTGAAAGAAAGATACTTTTTAGCTATCCTAGGTTTATAGTTTTGACAAAACTAATATAAAACACTCAAAACACATCATAGCTATAAGATCTCATTCATATAACCTTTTTTAAAACTTTTTTTCCCCAAATTTTTGATTATATCTTGGCTGTATTAGTATTCACTATCACGTGATAACCGGAAGTAAACAAATCTATCCAAAAACACAAGGCTAATCGAGACAGGTACCTGCACCCTTGAGTAAGCCCAAGGGACGAAGTTTAACATGTAAGTCTAGACTTCTACTAACTAACCTTGCTGCCTCCTGTCATTTGCATTGCTACCCAGTAGCTACTGTCTCAACATGCACAACCCAGTAACAACAACAATACTTATACTTGTATGCACATGCTTTTTAGCTTCGAACTCGAACAGGAACCACAAGAAATTCACAAGAGAAAAGTTCATAGTCATATCAACTACATCAGAAAGCATACTCCTTACATCGAGTAAAGATGCACGTACAATCTCAGATCAAGAAGTAACATTCAACATAACCATACATAATAATATAACAGAATGGCAAAACAATTTAAGCATAAATAAAAAGCTCACACTTATGAATGTCATCCTAAAAACCATTAGAAGGAGAAATACACGGGATATCAAATCAAAACCAAGTAAGTTGCTTTATTATTTCATTTTTATAATTTTATGTCAGGCAAATGATATTGAATTGAACCCTGGTCCAAGCAATGACAGCACCAAGTACCTATGTGGAACCTGTGACAACACAGTTACATGGGAACACAAGGGGATTGTCTGTGAAACGTGTGACCAATGGTTTCACATCAATTGCCAGAACATACATAGCAAAACATATACAGAATTAAATGATAGTATGATCAGGTGGCACTGCATAATATGTGGAAATGACAATTTTAGTACTTGCCCATTCGATATACATGATATCGACATCTCAAACAACACATTTCACCTACTCCAAAATTTTGATCATACATCCAGTCCACAAACTCCTGGCACACCCAAAAACACACCAGTTAAACCATTACATCAGTCAACACCCATAAAGCGTAACACTCAGAAAACCTATTGCAAAAAACCTCTCAGAATTATCAATGTAAATTTTCAGTCCATGAAAAAGAAACAACACCTAGTCCAAAATGTTATAGATAGTGTAAAGCCAGACGTTGTTATAGGGACTGAAACTTGGCTAGATGGCACAATTAAAAACAATGAAATCTTCACAGAAGATTACAAAATATACAGAAAAGACCGTAAAAACCAAACAAGGGGAGGAGTCATGATAGCTATAAAAAATGACATCATAAGCGATGAAGTTGAAGAACTATCAACTGATGACTGCGAAATTATTTGGGCCAAAGTCGAAATCAAAGGTAACAGAACAATATATGTTTGTGCTTACTATAACCCTAAAACATCGGTTGAAAATAGCATTAAAGCATTCGACAACTCAGTAAGGAGAGCATCACAAATAAAAAATTCAGCACTTCTTATAGGGGGTGACTTCAATCTTCCAGGATTGGACTGGAGTAGTAAATCAATTAAACCAAATTCTACTCACCATAAAATACACGAATTCTTTCTGAACACCCTATATGACACAGGTCTATCTCAACTCATAACTGAACCCACCAGGAAAGAAAACACCTTAGACCTCATGATTACAAACTTACCAAACCAGGTTCCTCGCACTGAAATACTGCCAGGCGTCTCAGATCATGATATAGTCTTCATAGAATTTAACGCCACACCATCCAGACTAAAACAAACACCAAGAAACCAATCTACAGTAAAGCTAACTGGGAATCGATGAAATCAGAAATAACAACCTTATATATATCAATCAAAAGTAAAATACACCACCAAACAGTTCAAGAACTTTGGTATGACTTTAAAACAAACCTGAATAGTATGATAGATAAACATATTCCCCTTAAAAAAATTGACCAAAAAAAGCAAACTCCCATGGATAACACCAGAGATAAGAAAAAAGATAAAATCTAAAGACAGACTACATAAGAAAATGAAAAAAAACAGGCAACAACGAACTTAGAGAAAGATACAAAAAACTAAAACATCATATACAAAAACTCCTGAGGCAATCATACTGGCAATATATTGAAGACATTGTTACACCACAACAAAACAACAATGACGGCACAAATACAATGAAACGATTTTGGTCTTACATAAAGAACAAGAAAACTGACTATGTGGGAGTTGGACCACTCAAGAAAAACGGACAATTAATCAGAGAAGACAAACAAAAATCAGACGCTCTGAACAATCAATTTCAGTCAGCATTCTCAACACCAAGTAACATCTCCGACCAAGAATTTATAGATAAAAATTTCATGAGTGATGATAAAACCTACCCGGTAATGAATGACATAACAGTAACTATACCAGGTATCACAAAACTACTAAAAAATCTCAATCCTTACAAAGCTTGTGGACCTGATCAAATCAAACCCCGTATCCTAAAAGAACTAGCAGATGACATCTCACCAATTCTATGCCTGATATATCAAAAATCCCTTAACACCGGTGAAGTACCATCAGATTGGAAAACAGCACACGTAACACCAATTTACAAAAAAGGCTCAAAGTACAATCCAGAAAACTATCGACCTATTTCATTAACATGCATATGCTGTAAAATCTTAGAACATGTAGTAGTCAGTGCAATCATGACACATGCAGATGAAAACAACATTCTCTATCCACTGCAACATGGTTTTAGACGACAAAGATCTTGTGAAACACAATTAATTGAATTTATAGATTATGTTACTAAAAATCTTGAAAACTCTAAACAGACAGATGTACTAATTATGGATTTTAGCAAAGCATTTGACAAGGTCAGCCACAATCTCCTCACACTCAAACTTAAACATTATGGCATTCAAGGCAAAACAAATAACTGGATCAAAAGCTTCTTATCAAATCGTACACAAGCAGTTGTCTTGGAAGGAGTCACATCAGACTATGTTGATGTCCAATCAGGAGTGCCCCAAGGCTCTGTCCTGGGCCCAAGTTTGTTCTTGTTTTACATCAACGATATACCACTCGGAATAAAATCTACAATACGTCTCTTTGCGGACGATACTATTGTCTACCTAGCAATTAAATCCAACTCAGATAACAATACACTACAAAGTGACCTGGATAAATTAGGTGTATGGGAAAATAAATGGCGAATGGCTTTCCATTCAGAAAAATGTAATGTTTTGTCAATATCCAAAAATAAAAACCCAATTAAACACACGTATACACTGCATGGTCATAATCTTGAACACGTCAATAAGGCAAAATACCTTGGCATTACAATCCAGCAAGATCTTAAATGGGACAGTCACATTAACACAATATGCAACAAAGCTACCAATACACTTAGCTTCTTGAAACGAAACCTCAACATCAGTTCGACTAAGGTTAAGGAGCAGGCATATAAATCACTAGTTCGTCCATCACTAGAATATGCCTGCTCTGTGTGGGATCCATATACAGCAGAGAACATTAATAAAATAGAAATAATCCAAAGACGTGCAGCTAGGTTCGTAACTAATAGATACCATAACACCTCTAGCGTATCAAACATGCTACAACATCTAAACTGGAGAAGCCTTGCATTTCGAAGATCAGATGCCAGACTAATACTTCTCTATAAAATACAGTACCACTTAGTTGCCATCAATAAATCCGACAGACTAATACCACCTCTCAGACAGTCCAGAAATATGCACTCCTTATCCTTCCAAATCCCCCAATGCAGACTACAAGCTAGACATCAATCTTTTTTTCCAAGAACCATAAAACTCTGGAATAGCATCCCTGTAATAATCCTAACGAATGATTCCATTGAATCATTCAAAACAGCAATAGCCCAATACAATTACAGCCACTAAATACAAGATTATGTAAATAGTTTTAACCTATATAGCTAATTTTTCAAAAAATAATCACAGTTAAATTTATCACTGTAAACTAGAATTTTATTTTTCACATAAAGCACTTCTTAAATTTGTAAATTTGTATATAGGCATGCGCAGAAAAATGACAGTTTCTTCATTCAGTTGAAGTTGGTCATCAGACAGTAGAAGACAGTAGAACAAGAGACTTGATTGGTGCATGCACCAAATATTCGGGCAGTAAATAATCAAGTGTTTGCTGCATAAAAGCAGTCCTACCATGGTGTAGGTAACACACATGTATACAAACTGTGATATATTTGAATTTATTGATTCAATGAGGTATGCAATGTAGAACAAGGTTATTTCATTGTGAAATAGAGAAAAAATTTCAAGAAACATCCACACACAATAAAACTGCATAATTGTATGAGTATCTTACCCTACACCAAAGTACTTGCATTTTAGAAAATCAACTTTAACTTTAGCTAGTATTACAGATGAGTAGAAAATTAGGTATCGCGCCGGATATTTGTAGTTTTCAACAAAGTTGAAATTTATGTTGTTAAAGTTGGGTATAAAGAAGTTTTTTTATTTACTGAGAACCATAAATAACTGAAAACCATAAATAACAAAAATAATTTTTATTTAACTTGAACCAAAAACATTAAAAAGTTTTAGAGCTTTAAAATCAACAATAAATTTGGTAAGTTACATTTCACATACTTTGTGATTTTTACCACATTACATTCAAACTAAACATTAAAAAAATGCTGATAGAAGAGAAATAATACCGGAGAAAAATATCGGATTTTATTGAGATTATTTTTTATCCACTTTATTAGAAATAGAATATGCTATTTTGGAATTAAAAAAAAATAAATGTAATATTTCATAATTCATGTAAACCGCATCGTTGTCATGGTTGTACGAACATGGTATTTTTGAGGAATATTAAGTATTATATTATGAATCGTTGACTGTGATGGGATTGGGCAACAGGTTCAAAGTTACCAAATTGCCAAAACAACTGTCGTCCGTCTTGTTTCTATATCGTGTTGGGGATCCTTCCGCCGGGGGCCGATTTACCGCTACAAGAAGTCTATTGATGACGTCTCGTCCAATCGGTCACTCGTCCCCAACTACGTTAATCATACCTTACAACACCCTCCCGCCTTTTCAAAATCGTTGCTACAGTATATGAAATAAACACACTTTAAAGAATTCGAATCTCCATGGAACGTCACTACGTTAAACGTACGTAGATCCTGCACATTCGGGGTTTTAAACAACACAAGGCACATTAAACACACTCTACAAATAGAAGTAAATCGCATACTCAACGTATATACCAAAAACCTGACGAATAACTCCTTCGATTCATCCACAATTAGAATAATATTTTACTTAACAATGAAAAAGTTTTTTTCACAATTATCCATATTCAGAATTTCATGAATAAAACAAATGTACATTACAATATTATCGAATCATTACATTTGCTGAAACAACTGCCTAACGTTCTGTGTCGTCACTGCTGCCAAACGTTTCAGAGACGCACAACGCATAGTGGCTAATAGGGCCACAACCTACCAGCCATAGATGGGGCTGTTCACTCCAATATGCTTTGGCGGCATATAAGAAGCATCAGTCTCTACCAGAAGTCGATGTTCCGGAATCCTCCTTAGAGCTGTTTGGTCAAACGTAGAAATTAAGTGGAGCAAAAGTAAGTAAGAGGAAAATGTAAAGACCAAAGAGAAACGGTGGTTAAATTTCCTGTAAAGCAGTGTAAAATAATTTTGAAGAGTTGGAAACACTGGTTGTAGAGTTCCATGGAATATTGGTCGGTAGCCGTACCTCTGATATGTAGACTAACTGGAGTTGTTGGTTTCAATAGTGGTCTTCTGAGATCGTAATCTCGCTTCATGTGTTCCTGGTTAGTTTTCAATTTCTGTCGAGTGACATCATGTGCGCTTTGCTTCAGTTTACCCACATAATCTTCGGCATCGGCTCATTCACCGCTTGTGGAGATACCAAATCTGCTGGTAAATTGATTTCCCTGCCCAACATCATTTTATTGGTGTTCAAACGGTCATTCGGTTGACAGAAGACTGAAGTGCACAGACTAATGAGGGCAAGTGTTCGTCCCAATCATCTTGGCTCTTACTAACAAAACATCTGACAGCATCCATGAGTGTTCTCTTTACACTTTCCACTTTGCCGTTCGCTGAAGGTCTATACAGCTTTGTTCTTGTTTTGAAGATTTTAAAGGTCTCACACAAGGATTTAAATAGTTGGCTTTCCAAATTACGGTCTTGATCACTATAAATAATTATCGGACAACTAAATCTAGTAAAAAAACTCGTTCATCGCCGCTCTGGCTGTTGTCTCTGCTGTCTATGAGGGTAATGGCACTATTTTTACCTATTTGGTGAATTGGTCAATCATAACCAAGATGTTAGTATTCCCACTCTTTGATTCAGGAAGGGGTCCAAGAAAGTCAATGTCAATGTAGACCCGTTCCATCGGAGCGCCTTCGTTGTATTGGGTTAAGGGGCATCTCGCCTTCCTGGAAGCCTTCTTATGCTTTTATGAGAGCTGTAGTGCGGTCAATCCCGTAACTGGTATATCGTGATTTATCCTTAACAATTCTTCAATGTACACTCTTGGCACAACCGTATCAGGTCGTTTTTAGACCGTTTTCGCAACACAGAATTTTCATCAGGAAAGAATTGCTCTTTGTTAACCAAGAACTTTTTGCACCAAGAATTAACTTCCTAACAGATAATGCCTTAAATGTTGTGTACACCGCAAAGTGGAAAGCAATTCTTTTCGGGTCGTACAGTATCGCTGTTGTGCTGGCGCCAAACTAAAACTACCAAAGGCTACCACCTTTTCGATACCATCTTGAACCTGTATGAGCTCGGCACCAATTGCTACGTCTGACGCGTCTGTGTCCAAAATAAACTTATCTTTGGAATTGGGTAGAGTCAGTAATGGTGTATTTTGTAAGGCACTTTTCAGACACTCATAGGCTTCTTGTTGTTCCGCACCCCAAATGAATGGTTTTTTCGCAGTAAGTTGAGTTATTGGATATGCAATTTTGTAATAATTACGAACAAATATCCGCTGATAATTGACAAAGCCGTATTCTCTGGAGCTTTCCATCTCTTAGTTGCCTCGACATTTTCCTCTCCAATGGTCATGCCTGTTTGGTTTACCATTCTTCCAAGGAAACTCACCTCTGCTTTGCACAAATCACATTTCTTGGGTTTTAGTTTTACTCCGTATTCACGGAATCTCACAAACAAAGATCCTAAATTGGATAGGTCCTCTTCAAAACTTTTCCCCATGACAAGTATATCGTCCAGAAAATAAAGATCATTTTCCCATTTTAGTCCACGTAACAAAAGATTCATTGCCCTAGCATAGGTTGCCGGAGCTTTACAAAGCCCAAAAATCATTCGCTTGAATTTGAAAAGCCCATACCGTGTGATGAATGTTGTCTTTGGACGATCTTTCTCCTTGACCTCTATCTGTCTGTATGCACTATTGGCATCTAATTTTGAAAACCATTCATTCCCTGAAAGCGTATCTAGACACTCCCCTATAAGAGATAAAGGGTAGACATCTTTCTTGGTCACCGCATTCAACTTTCGGTAGTCAAACGCATATCTAACCTTACCTTTCTAATTTTTCTAATGAATACAGGAGGTGATGCCCATTCCAAAACATTTGGTTCCATCACATCTGCTGGGTAATTTTTTCCAGATGTTGTTCCTCTTCGCCAACAAACTGTGTGGGTGTTCTTGGCATACGTTGTGTAATGGGCGAAGCATCCCCAGTCTCTGATGTATGCTCCACTCCTTTAAATAAACTCAAGTCAAGTACCTGTCACTTGCGTTAACAAAACAAATACTTGGCTTGACTTGATCTTGGTATAGACATCGTGGAACTAATTTGAATTTGATTTTTTTCATTACACGGTTCAATCACATAATTCTCTATCTTCTTTTCAAGCTGCACATTAACATGTAGCATAGAAAAAGGCTCTTCAGTGGTGCGTACCGTGTTATTCGGTGGGACCACTAAAGCTTGTTTCGTTGGTCTTTTCTTATGCTCCTTACTTACGTTAATAGGTAGGGCTTTCATGTCAACCTTATCTGACTCCGCTGTTTCCCTCAACACCGCCTCACTAACTGGATTGACTGTTAACACGTCACTGGCTAGTTGTTCTGAAGTTTGATCCTGAGAAACTTTTCCCCTCATTACATCATGATTCCTCTTAATTTCAGTTTCATTTCCACGCTCGCTCAAACTCCCCCGCACTGTTGTTTTATGTTTTTGTAGCAACATCGCAAAATGTTACTTTCAAGTCTTCCTTATTTAGGCGATTAACAGTGCGGGACAGAACAGCACCTAATTCTGTTCCGACCCTTTGTCGTTTAAAGAATCACTTTCTTAGCTTGTGGACACATTTTAGCGATATGGCCTAACTCATAACAATTGTAGCACTCGAGTGGGCGTAGACATCTACCGCCCCCTTTTGTGGTTTATACCTTCTTCCTGAGTTGTCATTGCCATTGCTGAACTTTGACCTATTATCCTTTGACTCTTTCATTTGTTTCAGCTCGTTTTGCCATTTTTTCTGCATGCCAGCCATTTCTGCTTTGACATCTTGAATAGTTTTAGCAAATTTCTCTTCTTGTCCTATATCTGACTGAATGTTCTTTATATTCTGGTCAACACTTGCGTTCAATTTATCCATACTCTTTAGAAGTTTACTGGTTTCTGGTCGAACATTATTAACAACTATGTTTTCAACAGAATCATCATAAGTGGCTACAAAATCCCGCTGTACACGGGTACGCACACCACCGTACACTGCTTTATCATTGTATTGGTGCCACTTAATCCTTTCGAGTGCATCGTCGCTTTTAGTTTAAAAGATGACGCTACCATGCCAGCTTGTCGGTCTGTTGACACAATTTAGTAATAACTTCACTCGCCACATAGTCTTCTGGTAAATCTGGGAAGGCTTTATCCGCAAGGGAAAGGAATCTCTCCGCACAATCATCTAAAACTTCCCCAGATTCGCACTGTCACAGTTAATTTTCTCAGATTGAATCGCTTTTCCATACACTTTACTAATTCCTTGTAAGGAATATCTTTGTCCCTTCTTACCTTAGCTAGACAAAATCTGGCTGCACTTCCTGTCATCGCTAAACATTGCTGTGCCCGTTTCTCTGTATCACTCATTCCAGCCATATCAGTGTACAATTCGAATTTTCCATGGAAAGACACCCAATCATCTCCTTTGTCTTAACCATCAAAGTGTAACGACTTTAATGACATCAGATTTTGTTCCTCTTCTTTTCTGGATATCCCGTATGTGGCACAGCTGTAGGTCCTGGCTGGTTAACCACTTGTCCATAGAACATGGGAGGCACAGAAGGTCCTTGCCATACACCTTAGTTGGGATATAATAGCACATTTCCTCCTACATAAGATGGATTTGGTAACGCCTGCACTTGTGGCATTGGATTGGGCCACACTGTGTGTGTTTGAGTACTGGGTGGCCAATAATTTCTCACATGTGGATCCGTCTGTGATATTTGAGGCCTCTGTGACTTATGTGAAGCAGTTGCTTGTGTACCTGAAGTAGCCCTTTGTGTATTGTGACTCAACCCTGAATTGACACTCCTTTTTCTGGTTGACTACTCACTGGAGGAGACAACGTGGGCGCAGTCTGTTGGGCTTAGTTTTTCGTAGTCTTGGAGGTCCTACAGTACTTGTCTTATGAGGTTCAAACTCAGAAGGCTCTGGTTTGGCATATGGACTTATGAACTATACACGGCTTCTTTTCAGATGAGGAAGGTGTTGAGAATCACAAACCTCCGAACTGCAGCTTGTATTGGCTCCTGGTACCAGTGGGTTGTCCTCACCTGTAGTGAGTGTTGTGGGAACTTGAACGGGTTCCGGTGATCTCCACCTTGAATTGAGTAAAACTAAAGTCACTCGGGGGTAACAAAGTCTCACTGTGTCTGACAATCATGGATTTCATGGGGGTGCACTGTCGTTTGCTCCTCGTCAATTGATTCCTCCTCACTGCCCGCAAGGGTACACCTTTCAGTAAATTCGGTAGATGGCTGTTCACGAAACTCTACTTGCGACAGAGTTAAAAATTCAAGTGTGGAATAACTTTTTGCATTCGAATGTAGGAAATCGTTGACAAAACTTTTGGGGTTATGTCACCTTGTTTACGTAGTTCCCATATGCGAAACGCAGTTGCCTTTTCTACTGACGGAATGGATAACAACTCGTCATAACCACAAAAGTTTATGCACACCTTATCTATTTAATTTGCTCTTGCATCATTTTTTCGGTGTATGCCATTTTGGATTGAAAATGAACACTTTATTTTCAATGCAACCTACAACTCATATCGTATGACGGACCGGCTTAGTGTAGTAATAATTAAAACTTCATTCACAAAGCTTTTTCAACCATTGACAATACGTCGTTTTCAAGATAAAGTCGCTCTCGTTAAAGGAGGTGAAAATTGTAGTACCAATCACGCGATTCCATAAAAAAATTTAGGGCAATTTTATTGAAAATGGCAACATTTGAAACGAAATCGGGCAGCTTAAAAAAAACGAAACCCATGCTGGGGTGCAAAGCCCACACTAAACATAATTTATGAAAGGGGGTCAAGTTTTATGGCGTTTTGTGTCGACGTTAAAATACGGTACTTTGAGGAAAGTGCCCTAAAAAATCATGTGATACCATAAATCACGTGATAAGACACATCTACCTACTATCTTGAAAACTGCGTATTGCTCTTTTATTCATATTGTATGTAAATTTGGCATCTGAATTTTGATTTTGTGACATTTTTCAAAATCTGATCTATCCGCAGCCCGGCGACGCGCTTGGCTGCTTTGTGGGTCGAGCTTTGGAACCCTCCCAGTGTGGTCCCAGACAAGTTATCTTATTAAAAGTCGTCTAGAAAGGACAAGTTCTTCGGATCTGATTCTTTTCGTAATTAGTTTTGATTCAAAGGCACAATTTATGGTCATGCTCGCAACTACAAATGAAGGCTTCCCATGCAATAGTGTGTGTCTTTGTACTTAATCACGTGACTATATTTACGAGTTGTTACTAAATCACGTGGTTCTAGTCTCACAAGGGTGTACTCGAATCCAATCTTAATTGACAAGGATTGCCAGTTTTTCTACCGAAGGGGTTCTCCGGCTTCTTCCCCCCCCCCAAAAAAAAAACAAAACTGGATGCCACGATATAGCTGAAAAAATGCTAAAAGTGGCGTAAAACATCATTTAAACAAACAAACAAACAAAAAAAAAATCACGTGACTATCCCACGGCATTAATATAGCACAATTTTTGATTACACGAAACGATTTACGTCACAAAATGTTTGAGAATTTAAAATACAGCAAAAAATTGATTTACATATAAACAAGCTGAACTTTGTTTACATGTTTTTGACAAACAAAATTATAATGTTTACGGCAGATTGATAAAAAGTAATGAAACAATAAACATTAATGTTCTTACTATGCAGTGGGAATTCGTGTAATAGAGTTCCCGATTTGAAAATTTTATTTCAGGAAACCAGAAACTGATGTTACTTTTATGACCTTAATTAGCTTGTCCCGGCAGCCCAGAAAGGGCCTCGGTGGCCGAGTGGTCAAGGTAGGTTGTCTACTATTGATCACGTGGTCTGTCAACACTGAGATTGCGGGTTCGATTCTCACTGCAGGCAGGGTGTACTCGACTCCAATCTTAATTGACAAGGATTGCCAGTTTTCCTACCGCAGGTCGGGGGGTTTACTCCGGGTACTCCGGCTTCTTCCCCCAATAAAAACTGGACGCCATGATATAGCTGAAAAATTGCTGAAAGTGGCGTTAAACACCATAAAACAAACAAACAAAACAAACCGGCAGCCCAGATAAGGCAATTAACTAGTCACAAATTACGACATTACAATGGTCTGCACGAACAAGAGAAATATAATTGCTTCTAAATAAGTATTTCTATTGAAAAGGGTGTAAAATTTACGTGGTTTCCTATTTATCTCACTAGTTTATAAGTTGTATCCATAAGCTAATTGGGGGCCTCGGTGGCTGAGTGGTTAAGTTAGTCCGTCTACTATTGATTACGTGGTCTTTAAACACTGCGGTAGCGGGCAGGGTGTATTCGACTACAATCTTAATAGATAAGGATTGCCAGTTTCCCTACCGAAAGTAGGGGTTTTTAGTCGGGTACTCCAGCTTCCTCTCCCAATAAAAACTGGACGTCATGATAAAGCTGTAAAATTGTTGAAATTGGCGTTAAACACAATTCAAACAAACAAACAAACATAAGGTAATTGATGTAAAATGCAGGTATTAAGTATTATTAGGTCTAAGTGTGTCTTCAGATTCCATTGGCAATAAAAAACAGACGACAAGAATCTGATAGAACATGGCGGGTGGGGATAACCTTGTTGTTGTAGTCTTTAATATGAGAGTAAATCCAGGGGATATCATTTTATTTGCTAGAAACTCTTAGCAGTTGTCTATCGTTAAATGTTGTACGAAGACTGTTTATGTCAATAATGAAAACTAAAAAAAATGGGTTTCATTGGTAGTCTTAGGGACGGGTCAATATTAATTGGGGGGTCCGGTGCAAATCAAATCAGGTTTAAAAAAAGCTATGTCCTATCTCCTTAAAATACAAAAAAGGTTGCTGTCCTACATCAGATGTGGTATAAACAAGTTGATGTCCTATTTGGTGCATAATTTTATTGTTACAATTCAGTATTTCTGTTTGTCAAATAAATTGTTCAATTACAAGACTTTGGTTTTGAAACGTCCGAATTATTTTTTTTTCATTTATGATATTGTTATGAAAAAAAAACTTGCTGTCCTATCAGTGCTGAAAATAATAAAATTTGTAGTCCCATATTTATTCCAGCATAAAAAAGTACGTGTCCTATTGCTTTTTGCACTGGTCCTACCACCCCAATAAATATCGACTGTGCATTTCCCTTAATTATGTGTCATCCCCCGATATGACCGAGTGATAATTGTAAAGAGGAAAGAAAGTCGTGATGGTGAAACTTACGTTTAACGTTATGAAGTTATTGCCTTCATATATGGATTGAAACCCAAAGAAAGGCAACGCCTATTTGGTTGACAATGTTATAATGTTGAATTTATAATTTGATAATTTATAACATAATTTATAATGTTGAAACAAACAAATGCTGGAAAGAAGGGCTTGAGTTTGTTTTTTTAATTGGCATTTTATTTGTATCCTTACTACAGCCAGGTGCTTAAACACCAATAAAAGATATTTAAACAGGGAAATGATATAAATTTACAATTCAATACAATCTGTATCTTAAATTCAGAAGAAAGTTTAGTATCTCAAAAAGTTTTTCACATGTTTATGGCCACATAAACCACGATTTAAACACAGTGTTTATTCTGATGCTCATTTAACGGGGTTTTTAAAAATGTATCAAATTAAATTATAGCTATGCCCCTTGGTAGCTTAAACTACATGTCAGTCGGACAAGAAATAACACCACAAAAACATTGGTTTTACAAACTGTTAAGCATACAAACAAAACTAGGGGCCATGAGACGAAAAACTTAACTATGCTATCAGTTTATTGGATGTTTACTTTACATTCAGCGAGTAGTATTTCAGCTATGTTCAGGACAAGAAGAAGTTAACACACAATAAATCAACGGAAAAGGTGGTTAGATGGGCACATACAGAAATGCATTTTGACTGCCAATGGTAGAGTATTAGGTAGGGGCGGAGAATCCAGCCTTAATAACGGCTACAATTAGCCTATATTTTCCGGACCGTGGCACTCCAAACACGTCACCCACTATGGTCCGCGGCCAGGTTTTCTTTACTGTGACCTGACAAACCCCCAACAAGTGGGTCTATCATATCCCCCATCAAGAGACGCGCTGGGCTGCTCTGTGGGTCGAGTACTAGGAACCCTTCAAGTATGATCCCAGTATTTCATATAGACCAATGCGCCAGTAAATTCTGTTCTATGCCTGTAAAGATCTGTTTCATTAAAAGTACGCGATATGCATTTTCCCTAGTGGTGTGGAAAACTTCCGTTGCATCTTAAAATGTTTAAGTGAGACCTTATTTAAAATTCACATAACATCTAATATCCGGGGTTTGTTGTTTTGCCTTTAGTGACTACCAAAATTCTTATGAACGCATTAAAATAAAAACAAAGCATGTATACAGTATTCAGAAACATGTCCGATTCCACAAATAAGACCGAAATTAACGTCATAAACGAAAATCACAAACGTGTCTTATTCAGCGAAACTATTAATAACGTAACGTCAAAGTAGCGTCATAAAAACGTCATAAAAATAGTTGTGTAACGTCGTTCAAAGTTGAAGATGGCCAAGACTATTTTAAAAAAAGGAAACCCATCTCTAAATACACAGACTCCGAGACGGTTTAGGCTAACAGACAGAATTATCAACATTACAAAGCAAATGAATCAAACTATTAAATGGGAAGCTGTGAAATTATTACAGAAAGTAGCAAAAAGTAGAGAAGTTTTGACTTATACTAAATGTTGACTTATTTTTGGTGATTGTTTTTGCGTGACAAATGAAACTGCTTACTGCGTATGGTCCAGCTTACGCTCCTTTTGTAGATCAAAAATGTTGCAAATTGAAGTCAACAATTATTTTCCACAGTTATTTAGCGTTTTGAAATGTGGCGGATTTTTCATTTTGATGGAGCAATTTTCTATAGTAAAGTTTGACCTAAATTACAACGGAAGTGTATGTTTGGAAGAGGCCATTGTTGCGAAATCCTTCCAGTAATATCGTCTGCAGTTAAGGCTTGAAAAGTCTCGCGGTTTGTCCTAATACCACTGAACGTTACGAAAGCAGACGATGTTTTTGAAAACAACGCTAGGTCCCTTTAGAAACTCAAATGGCCGACTTTCTATGCAAAATTCCCGTAGGAAAATTCAAGGACGATTTGGTATTTGTCAACAACAAAGGCATACTATAAAATATGGACGTGTTATCGTGTAGGATTGTTTAAATTGGATTTAAACACTACAAAGGTACTGTATGGAATAATTAACCAATGCAAGCAAAACACTGGGCGCAAGTGTGTTTATTCCTCATAGAACAGGGCTGCCAAAGATCAAAATCAGTGACAAAACAGCAAAAGTAGAACACTAGAAGATTTAAAAAATTTATACCCCTACAAGCGACATAAAGTAGGTTGGGTATATGTACATCAGCACATCCATGGACACTAGTGTAGAACGGATAGCCGCACATGCAAGAGATAGCAGGTCCTATTTCTATCGATATATGCAAATGTTTATCACGGCCCTTGCTAGTTTAGTACAGGTCTATACTGTTAATAATAAAGGGTACGTGAAATTGCAAATTTCACTGCGACAAAAGTGATGTGCAAAATATTTTTTCCGATTTCTTTTTCACTTTCAGCAACTTTAAGTCAGAGTACCGGGAGAAACTGACAATCCTTATAAATGAAGACTGCCTGATTTAATCTCGAACTCGAAATCCCTAAACTGACACGCTAGTGATCAAAAGTCGATGCGACTTACTACCTAGTACACTCAGTGCTTCCATCTATAGAAAAACGAGTTATAAATACGACTTTGTGTATGGTTTATGTGTATTCGCTTGTAAACTATTTTCACGAAGAAAATCCGTGCTTTAAATCTTGCGTTAATAATGTCGATGACCTTCGAAGATAATAACACCATTAGTGGACATGGACACAGAAGAAACTTTGAACAAGGCACTCGTTATAGAATAAATCCAGTTTTCATCATGACATTTATACATTTACATGTAATTAAATTCACATAAATAATTTGTAGGAGAACATTGGCTAGTAAAATTGTTCTATCAGAGAATGGAAGAATGTTTTTCTATGACGTCATATATGACTCCACGGAACTTGCAGATTTTGTGTTAATCTTTTGTATTAAAGATGTAAAATAACACAAACAAAATTTGTGAATTTATTATATTGTGTGGATTTATTTAGAATTATTTACTGCAAAAATTATTTACTCCATCGTTGATAGCAAAATTTATGTTATGCTCATTTAATATATTCCACAACGCGGATTATACAATGTGAGCAGCGGACATTTTGTTATCACTCGATGGAGAAATGATGTGATCTTCACGAACATGATTTTGATAATGTTCTAAACGATTAAACTGTAAGTCGTAAACACCTTTTATAACGTCGCAGAATAAAGGCAGAACAAAGCAACCCATAAACAGATAGCCGTTTAGTTAAGATCATGTAAAAGTCTTACGAAAGCGGTCATAAATGGTCAGCGAGCTGCTTAAGACCTTCCCTGGCCGCTTTAGAACTGTTTATGTTTATAGCAGCTATACGTTCTATTCCACAAATTATTAGAATTCTTTTGTCAACTTGTTGTTACCTTTTTTTTAAAGCAGATTTTCTTATTATTTTTATTTTACAATTTGCACAACAGTGGTCATCACTTGAGATAATTCTACGCTGAAAGCTTGAGAATCATTGACGTATTTATATAGCTCAGCGGGATGAGGGTTGTATAATTGGAATTTATATGTACTGTAAATTTTGATACAATGATAACGGATACTTTTTCGTCAATAAGCAGTCCCTTCATCACAGTTTGTAGTAGCTCTATGGTTGTATACAATTCTGCCATAAGACTTTTCATATGATAAGTTCAGGACATTTTAAAAGTTAGTGTTAAAGGAGGCCTGGGTATAATTGTACAGGAACACAATTTTGATTCCCAACAAGACATCAAAATCTCATTTTGTGGTCTTCCCGTCTTTGTAGAAGATCTATCAAAAGTCTTTTGTAAATGTATCAAAGTACAAAAAAGTTGGAATAACAAATAAGTGATGAGGATTAAATGCTGGCATTTCTAGCAGCGTTATTAATCGTCGAATTAACAACTGGACAACTCTGTGTATAAGTAAACTATTTATTAGTTTCAAAATGTTAATTAGAAATAGAAAAGACATTGAAGAATTTATTAACGTGCAATACATTGTATTACATAAACTTTTGTGAGTCTGAATTGTTCATGGGTCACGTGACCGTTTGCCATATAATTGTTGATCACTCTAGCCTTTCTTGTTACCATTGTCTTTGTCTTTGTTTTGCCCTTGTCGTGTTTACCTCTGTCTTTGTCTTTATTTTTGCCGTTGCCCTTTTTACCTTGGCCTTGGCCATTTGAGCTATTTTCTGAGCTTTCATTGCTGTTGTCCTCGTTCAATTCTCTAGGGAAAACTGGTGTGGTTGTTGATGGTGGTGTTGTGGTTGTTGGTGGAAGTGTCGTAGCGGTTGTTGGTGGAAGTGTTGTAGCCGTTGTTGGTGAAAGTGTTGTAGCGGTTGTTGGTGGAAGTGTTATAGTGGTTGTTGGTGGAAGTGTTATAGTGGTTGTTGGTGAAAGTGTTGTAGTGGTTGTTGGTGGAAGTGTTGTAGTGGTTGTTGGTGGAAGTGTTGTAGTGGTTGTTGTAGTTGTAGTGGTTGTTGGTGGAAGTGTTGTAGTGGTTGTTGTAGTTGTAGTGGTTGTTGTAGTTGTAGTAGTTGTTGTAGTTGTAGTGGTTGTTGTAGTTTTAGTGGTTGTAGTGGTTGTTGTAGTTGTAGTAGTTGTTGTAGTTGTAGTGGTTGTTGTAGTTGTAGTGGTTGTTGTAGTTGTAGTAGTTGTTGTAGTTTTAGTGGTTGTAGTGGTTGTTGTAGTTGTAGTAGTTGTTGTAGTTTTAGTGGTTGTAGTGGTTGTTGTAGTTGTAGTAGTTGTTGTAGTTGTAGTGGTTGTTGTAGTTGTAGTGGTTGTTGTAGTTGTAGTAGTTGTTGTAGTTGTAGTGGTTGTTGTAGTTGTAGTGGTTGTTGTAGTTTTAGTGGTTGTAGTGGTTGTTGGTGGAAGTGTTGTAGTGGTTGTTGGTGGAAGTGTTGTAGCGGTTGTTGGTGGAAGTGTTATAGTGGTTGTTGGTGGAAGTGTTGTAGCGGTTGTTGGTGGAAGTGTTATAGTGGTTGTTGGTGGAAGTGTTGTAGTGGTTGTTGTAGTTGTAGTGGTTGTTGGTGGAAGTGTTGTAGTAGTTTTTGGTAGAACTGTTTAAATAAATTATGACTTAGTTGATTTTTGTCACTTTCCCATGTGATAAAATATTAATGATGCATGGTAAATCTTAATTTTAACGTTTAAATGCTCCGAATGACAACGAATATTTTGATCGTTCTATTTGATGTTTTAAATCTTGCAGTTTTTCTATTTTACAGTTAATTATTTATAAATATATAAATGATGCCAATTGACAATTTACAGTCGTGTCATTTGTGCTAAATTTATAAATTTATACCATTATGGGAAATTTTAAACATATCATTAGTTCAAACTGTGATGGTAGAACTTTAAAAAACTGATGTCAGTGTAAACATATTAACAACTAAAGCGTTTGATAATCCCAAGAATCAGCATTTATGTATTTTCAATCAGTTAGAAACTTTCTAATGTGAAGGAATATTATGTACATTTGAATATCATGTAACATGTAAATAATGTTTAGGCTTCTTACCGACATTACATGACGCGGAGCATGGCAGACAGGCTGTGATACCATTAGGAAGGATTTCACTTGTACCTATAAAAATGCCTTCAAACAAAACATCAAGTCGCTGAGACAAATGTAAAACAAATTATTTAAAATTTCTTTTTGTGTAGCACCTTAAACACTTAATTGGTCCGCTCTACAGACAACTTATCATTGAACATTAAAGTAGTATAAAAACATGAAGTTTGAATATTATTTATCTGTGGAAAACGATTTATTCGTAAGTTGAAAGGTTTAATTTGGTTTCCAGTTCGGCATATTTTGGTTTTACTGTTATATATTCTTCATATGCATATAGTGTTTGGCATTTTTAATCTTTTGGGTAGAGCGCCTTTGATGAGGCACAGCAAAATTTATTGTCTGAAACTTTGCTGTATTTTTGATTTCAATACGAACCTAAAGCTTAAATAAATCTCTGTATGGTTGCCGAAAAACATGTAGTAATAATGTTGTCTCACTCGATTTTAATCTGAATACCAAGTTTAAAAATGTATTGTCTTGCAAAAGTCCGTGCTATAAATAACCGTTTACTTTCTTGTATTCTGGACACGTCTTCAAATAACTTGTAGTTTTAATACAAATAGACGAACCCCAAAATGGTAGTTTCCATTACAAGCGGACGAGTAAAAGAACATAGTGTTACTGTATGATTTTTTTGCGTGTTTTTTTTATACAGATCTGACAACGTTGTATATTTGTATATGATAACCATATTATTTGTAGAGAAATATAATTGTTATCTATAGATGCTTCACACAATGATTTTTTGGTGCTTCCCATCCCCCCCCCGCCCGGATTCGTTGCTAACGTCGCAGGGTGTATTGTTTGTGCGTTGCTAATGTATGTTCTCGAGTAATCAGTGTATGTTATTCCACAAAGGAATATTTCTGTCTTTTGTATTTGTATTTATACTTCATTTCAAACACTGCAAATGCACTACGTTCACACAGACACACATAAGTAAGAATGAAATCGGAACTTGACGTCATTGCCTCTTGACGTTATGATAGCCTGACCTAAGCCGCCAAAATACCGAAAGTAGAAAAACAATGGAAAACAGAATTAAAACTAATAAAACCCTAAGGTACCATCCTCGACCTGGTAAAATGGGCATTTTCTGCATGAAAAACGTAAAAAAATGTGTGAAAAACTTTTTTGACGTTACACAATTAGCTTATTTCTGACGACAAAAGAACCTATTTTCAGCCTTTCAATCTTGTAAGCTGGGGATTAATCCGTTACCTACGTTATAATCCGGGTGTATGGAAATTGTACCACCTGAAAGTACTTCTGGACAGCCTTCCGCTCCACCTCAGGCTGAACAGAAGTACTTTCAGGTGGGACAATTTCCATATACGCGGGTAATAACATAGGTAACTGATAATATTCCCCCACAAAGTATTTATATTTATTGTATACCTAAACCTCCTTTTCAGAATATTATGACAATAAAATATTGTTCAATATTTATTCAAGAACAACACGACTTGCATGACGCTTAATGTACAAGACAAACACTATCTTCAGAAGGTTACTTATGATGCAGGCGAATTTAGTTGTTGTAATTTTTTAGATAATGGAGAGTCTTATCTACCTTAAAAATCTGCGCTCAAGTTGAATATTGAGTGAGGGTTAAAACTCAAGGAAATTCCTGTTTTGACTATGTTCATGACTAGTTAAATGATGAAATGTCAAATCAGTGGGTAGCATTTCATTAGATTTTTCCTATAAAATTTAATAACAGACACTAATGCAACACATATTTCTTGTTTTAAAACATTGTTTGTGAAACCTACAGTGAAATCCACTTGCTGTTTAATATGTTTGTTTGTTTGTTTGTTTGAATGGTGTTTTAACGCACTTTCAGCAATTTTTCAGCTATTTCATGGCGTCCAGTTTTTATTGGGGGAGGAAGCCGGAGTACCCTGAGAGAACCCCCGACCTGCGGTAGGAAAACTGGCAATCCTTGTCAATTAAGATTGGAGTCGAGTACACCCTGCCTGCAGTGAGAATCGAACCCGCAATCTCAGTGTTGACAGACCACGTGATCAATGGTAGACGAACTACCTAGACCACTCGGCCACCGAGGCCCCCGCTGTTTAATATGTATGTTGGTATATGTTGATATAACCTCCTATATAATGTTTTATCGGAGGACTTTTTGACAAATCAGGTCTTTGGGTACATGCTTTCTTTTTAACTTTTCACAATTTGATGTTGGAGGTGAAACATGTACATCAAAAAACAATTTAACATTATATAGAATTAGTAGTCATTACAATTTAACACTACACAATCTGCATTTCTGGGCTACTCTGTACAAAAAGACATCATTGACGTAGTTTATCTAACTTTTACGCGTTTATTTATAGTCGTGTATATCAACACATTTCAATCTATCCTATACTTATATAACAAAGTGGTGCTTTTCAATGAATCTTTCACCTAGTACATTAAATATAGACATGATTATTATTAGTATGAGTACGGCAAGATAATTTTAGAAGAATTTACTTTTTCTTACTGAATAAACAACAAAACCACAACAATAATAAGTAATACAAACCTGAAAACAAAAACATTGTCCACGTTAGAGATGCATGTATAATCAGTCAGCGTTGTTTCTTTTCCTGCTAAGGTCAAACCTGACATACTGGACGGGCCAAATGTCAGTGTTAATGGCGAGTTTGTTCCTCCAGTGTACTCCCAGCTACCAGTCTGAAGTGCTGCAGGTACAGTACATACAGCACGCACTGTCAAATAAAAACAGAAGTCAATAAAATATAAATTTCTACATATTTCAAATAATGAAATACGTTTATGATTTCCCTAATTGTATATCATGTAAAAAACTTTTGAAGGAAAATTTTGCCAGAATTATAGCCTGATATCATAATGTTTCAGTTTGTTTTTTGTGGAATTAAAACAGTCCTTCCTGCATGTCAGCTGTGTTTTTGTTTATCGCAGTGTATGTTACATTAAACACCTTTCGAATGCATTGTTCGTCCTTTTAAATGATAATTTCTCATTTTTGCACGTAGCATAGACTAGACTTATTCTTTTGTTTTATAAACACATGATTCTTTTGACAATTACATTTATTTGTGCTATGTCAGTCAAAATAAAATTAATTTGACATCAAATGAAAAATCTTAGAGCCTGGTTAACAATTTTTCAGGGCGTTGTGGGCACAGAATTTGGTACGATAAAATACGCTTTGAGACCACAATCGTAGTAAATATAGATTAATTGATAGATAAACGAATTTTTTTCGTGAAGTATATTGCTTTTTGAATTCATCATTTTCTTTACAACAGGGTCAAAGACAGGGTAATTACAAATGGACATTGGGTGGTCATAATTTTCTATCACGAGCATTCGCAAGTCAGCGACAGGAGGACTCTATAAATTAATACCCTCCCACTTCCATCCCCTATTATTGCTTAAGTATTATTGTCATTTCTTAGGGTCTTACTTTAACAAACTAGACGAGTTGTTTAAATATGTTAAAGGCATGGAATTTCGCATTTGTAACCTAATTCAATCAATAGAACTTGAAAAGGACGTGATATACGGTCAATCTGGACACCATCTATGCAGTTCATTTAGTATTTTAAATGACGGCAAAAGGTGGGGCTTACACTATAAACATGAACAAGTTTAGCTTTTCTAAAAAGCTAACCGTCTCTTAGCAGCATTACAAATTTTATGGATTTATTAAAGTATCAGTTTTTTGTAATTTATATGTGAGATAGTTAAACAATGGACATGTAACTTGTAAGGACATTGTTTACGCTAACCTATTATCCAATGGTGCTTGAGAGATTTAAATGCCTATCGTCACTTCACACGTGCTTTTTAAAATATAATTAAACAAAAGTTGACTTCCTAAACAACAAATGTTCGAAATTAGCGGTAAAAATATGTTTTGTTGCATCAATATCAGAACGAAAATAAAGATACAGAACATAAAATTTTTTCCTAACCCAAACAGCTTTAAAAAGTAGGGAGATTTTGGTACAATGTTTACCTTTTAATTGTTCACTGAACAATGCATTGAATGAAATAGAAGTCAATATGTGGAAAGTAACATTACTACACTAAAATACTGATTAACGAAAATAAAGATATAGAACATATAATTTTTTCCAAAACAGCTTTATAAAGTAGGGAGATTTTGGTACAATGTTAACCTTATAATTGTTCACTGACCAATGCATTGAATGAAATAGAAGTCAATATGTGGAACGTTACATTACTACTCTAAAATACTGATTACAACCCCGATTCGACCTAAGAATATATCGAAATTTCAGTACACATACTATTGCGATCCTGAAGTAAACAGTTAACCACCCAATCAAGTAACAGAGAGTCATTTACTCCGGCCGAAGACTGATCGTCATTTGACTATGTGTATACCGTCTCCCGTGGGAGACGGTAATAACTTAAAAGTTGGTTTATTTAACCATATCTAATCCCTGCCTACTTTAATGTTTTGAATGGGGATTTTTATCAAGTAACATGTAGCCGTGGTTAAACAAGAAACGTGTTAAGTTAAAGAATAATTTTCCACAACACAAAGATTAAGTGTGGTAAATCCTTAAAAAGATCAACGAAAAAATGCCGTATTATGTTACAATCATAAATATACTAATAAAAATCTAATTTAACATGGTTTAAATAAAAATATTGACACTAATAATAACATTTTACCAGTCTCGGCATATTATGGCATGTTAAAAGGCTAGCCAAATAACCCGTGACTTCGTTTTTCAAGTTTTGCAAGCTATAATGGATTTCTCTATATGTTTATTGATGTTGATTAGTAAAATTATGCGATTATACTGAACTATTACAAAATAAGAATGTAAATTCACGAAAAGTATACATTACACTCACGTCAAATTGGTAAAAAAGTTCAATTTGCACGAGCAAAATATGCACGGTCGATATACATAGAGCTTTTTAAATTATTATATTTTAGGGTGAATTATTTATAATACTCATATTTAATACTGGACATAGTTTTAGTATATGCTTAATTTAAACAAACACTGCTATGTTTTGAATTTACACCAGAATATTTAAAACAATCACTGGGTACTAGGATAGTTTATATTGTTCAATACACTGAGAGATCTAGCGTTTCAACCTAGTAGCAGAAACTAGATGACCTCTTCAATGGTTATTGTCTGTTGGGCGCTTGTATAACTCGAACTAACTCTAAGTATTTTTTGTGAGCAATCAAAATTGTTTTATCCAAGCATGGTACGTCTCATATCACCCGCTGATTGATCGTTTTATCCTGGATAAAAGCTCATATACTGATCGCTGGACATTGAACAATCAATCAATCAATACAGACATACTTGATGAAAATTAGTTTTATGGCCCAATCATATAAACACGAATTGTTTATTGTTGTACTCAGTTTGACGGTTTACTTGTTTTATCAGAACTAACACAAATTTGAATTGAAAAGGTCATTTATTATTAAATGACTAAATATCTTAACAACTACATAAATCATAATCAAAAGATCAATTAAACACATAAAACACATTTGAATACATAGTAAAGATTAAACACATTTGATCACAATAAGAAATACCTATTTACAAGAACAATATGTATTTTCAATCCAATCTGTGACAAAAACCGTCAAAGATGAGGGGTAAAATCGCCCCCAGGTTGAGATAATCAAAATTTGAAATACATTGAACACATTTGAATGCATACAATACATATAGACATTAAACCTGTTAGATCATGCTAAATAATACCGTGTCACCAAAACAGTTAACAAATCTTATATGTGACATAGATGATGAGGGAGGGTGGGTGGGTTGGTTTTTTCTTGTAAAATAAAATTTTGAATGCACACAACTGATGTGATGCTGACTGCTATGCAGATAAATCGAAAACCAGAATGAACTGGTTTCCCAAGCATGCGCCAAACTATCCCCCATTCCCTTTGATGTACCAAGGGAACTACTTCAAACGAAAATTACATAATAGTATATCTACTTAGTTCAAAAGGAATTAATTATGATGTGCCATAAAAATATTTATTAAAATAAAAAGCCTTTATGGCCCAATCATATAAACACGAATTGTTTATTGTTGTGCTCAGTTTGACGGTTTACTTGTTTTATCAGAACTAACACAAATTTGAATTGAAAAGGTCATTTATTATTAAATGACTAAATATCTTAACAACTACATAAATCATAATCAAAAGATCAATTAAACACATAAAACACATTTGAATACATAGTAAAGATTAAACACATTTGATCACAATAAGAAATACCTATTTACAAGAACAATATGTATTTTCAATCCAATCTGTGACAAAAACGGTCAAAGATGAGGGGTAAAATCGCCACCATATTGTGGATTGAGCTATATGAGTTCTAAATATATTGAGATATGAGTTCTAAATATACTGCGAAAGTAACAATATCCCCCATCCACAACACTAATATTTGTTACAAGTTTGTACACAATAATATAATCAAGTCTGTGAAATAATGCCTTTAAAAAATTGGTCTTTCGTGTCGCCATGATGTTTACAGTACTGAGACCCTTGTTCCCATGTACTTGATAAAAGTAAACACTTGTTACAGTAAATTACACATATACATTGTTCCAAAGTACAGAAGCCCATGTCTCCTATACCTAACTCCCTTATAAGTCAATGATACAATATGTACAGTGAGAAAACAATACAAAAATTTATGAATATGAATAAGACCAATATAGTACAACAATTGAAAAGAAGAACACACTGGCTGACTGCAGACTCCATACCAGATAGAAATTCACATTGACACAGAGGCCCTTGTCCCCATGTGTTGTCAAACTGTAATATCATTGGGGTAGTTATATCAGGAGACAACACTGAGGCCCTTGTCCCCAAGTGTTTCTTCAAGATTCAATAGTGAATTCTTATGTATTTTTTAAATGCTTTGCTATTCCACCGGCCCATTTGTTGAATTTGTTCCTCCGAAAACCCATTTGACCACGCGGTTGTTGCTGCACCAATTCTAAAACTATGTGCTTTATAGTTTTTGATATTTAAACCAGTAAATTTTAAGGATTGTTGCAGCTGAATGTTGAAAAAATTTCGTGTAATAGGGGTATTATCCATAAAGGAGAAAAGAGGTTGATCTTTGGCATTCTCCCTACCCCTGAGTTGCAGGTAAGTCCATAAAGAATGAACAAGACACAGCATCTTGTTAAGCTTGTTACTAGGAAGAAACAGTGTAGGTATATGTTTGCCTGAACTATGTTTAAATTTAGACATTTGGATTTCCAAGCCTTCGCTGTCCTCCTTGACAAATTTAACATCGCTTACACTAAGACTATTACCCAGAGGAGGGGTCAAACCTGTTATTTCCCCAACACGTAGAAATGCATGAAATGCAAGCAAGTACATCGCACGGAGTAAAATTTGTAAAAAGCGTGAAGAGCATGTATTAGGTAGGGATTGACATAAATTTTTTAATATAGAAGGAGTGATAGGCAGCCTCTTATCCTTACCTGCCTTAATTTTGTTATAGCCTCGCAGAGCTTTATTGATAATAAAATGGTCAGTAAAGTCCTGATACCCACCCAATTTCAACAAAACGCTGATAGCAGACATATAAGTTGTAACTGTTGAAGCCGCTAATTCTTTTTGAAAACAGTGAGCAATAAATAAGGTAAGGTGTTCTAAAGATGCAGGAAAGACCGGTTTGAAGGGAAAGTATAATTCCATTTATTCACGTATATTAGGATGCCATTAGATTGAGATCATGCTTTTTGTGCTTAATTATGTTTTAGTTTAGAACCATTTAACAATTTACAAATATAAACACTATATACATGTTTGACTATTTAAAAAAAGCGTTTAGTAGCAGATGCAGAATAATAAAAACTAGACTTTACCATATATAAACCTAAATTTCTGTATAATAATATTATCTTTAATCGAAAGAATGGCACCACAGAGGACGAACACAATCAAACATCCTTTAAGACGCATCGTGAAGAGATACTCATAAATATTGCGAACGGATATTTTCAATGCGTTTTGTTAGCTTTTATGACATGCCCGATCAAAAAACTTTACTACAATAACATGCGTATGTAATTAGATGTAATCTCAGTCACGTGCTTGTACTTGTTTTACACGTACGATACTATACAATTATAGCCTTTAAATTAGGTCGATATGAAAAAATATCGACATGAGAACATATCGACCGACAACGAAGTTGGAAGTCGATATGTTATCTCATGTCGATATTTTTCATATCGACCGTAGTTAAAGGCTACAATTGGTATATTATTAATTGATATTTTTATGCACATCTGTATATACTAGTATTTTAAAGGAATTTAGTTCAATGTTCTTTTGATTAGTTTACTGTTTTGGTGGGTTTTGTCACATGTACGAAAATATCACATTTCATTTCAATATCATCTGAAATTATGAAAACTTTCAATTTAAAAGATTTATAAATACAAAAATACATGCAACATATTGAAATATTTGCAATTTTTCACAATGTACATACTTTCCTAACTTTCAAACCGGAAACAGACAGAAGTCATTCTGATTGGCTGTTTAAAGGGGAATTCCAATTATTTAAAAATAGCCGTGCAATATCATGTTTTCTAAATATAACCGTGCAACATCACTTTCCTATCAGCCGTTTTCAAAGAACCTTACCAAATACAGCATGTCATGTGACAGGCTTTACACTAATCAAATTTATCAGAAAAATATTAATTAATAATATTGACGGATATCATTTAAGTGTAAATGAAGCATCGTTTACCAATTAACAGTGATTACTACTGTACCTGAAAAAATAAATTGACATTAAACTTCATTTCATCTATTTCAATATAGCGTGGTATTTGAAATATAAAAGAGAATAAATTCCCCAGGCAAAGAGAGTATCGTCTAATACATGTACAGACTCATCAGTTTGCTCTTAAACCTTCCGAAATATTTTGCAAGACCAAGTGCTCATCAAATATTGAAATTTCAACAATGAATTTATTTGGACTAACTATAATTATTGGAATATTATGTATACACTAAGCTTGTTTTGCCATCAAAAGAAAGTAAATTTATCGTGCCTAGAGTTTTGGGTAAGGTGAACTCATGTCATTGCGTTTTCGTCGTCGCCGTTGTCTGTTTAAAGTTTACATTTCAATCTTATTCTCTGAAACAACAATTGAAACCAAACTGGTCAGAGTGTTTAATGGATAGACCTTTGCAAAGTTTTTGTTTTTATTATGATTGCAATACCAATATGGCTGCCACCGCAAGATTTATTTTAACATTGGGAAAAAGGTTAAAAAGGCTTTTTCTCTAAAACCAGTTAACTACTCAAAACAAAACTTCTTACCAATATCGATTGAAAGGTCCTCTATAAAGTTTGTTTTTAGGCTAATTAGATATTCAAAATGGCCACGTCCAAATGACTTAGTGTAACAGGACCCTATAGGAAAAAGTTTAAAAGGTTTCTTCTCTGAAACTGGTAAACCAATTGAAACATAACGTAATATCAATATAGTTCGGATGGTCCTTTATAAAATTTGCTTTTATGCCAATCGGAAATTTAAAATTGCCGCAATCGCAGTTTAACGTATTGGGAGATCTTGCATAACTGATCAATTGAGATATATTGACACGGAATGCAGAAACTGTAAAAGTGAGGACAATTTATAATTTAAAACAAGTACTATCTTTAAAAAAGATAACCGACGCAGTAAAGATATAAATTGAGTTATGCATTGAACTACGATTCGCCTTTATTGTGATACAAATTCCCCGTTTCAATAGACCAGTAATGTTTGGTAGAAATTTTTTTCTTTGGGGGGGGGGGGAGTACTGACGGACAATTATTACTACGCATACACATACAACTACATGTACTTTGCTGTACATGTACATGTATTCCAGAAAGTTTATTGCTATTATGTATTGAAACCCAATGCCTAAGATATAGAAATGAAGTTTTTCTGCGAGCACCAAAGAAGTTATACAATAATGTAAACAAATTGAATATTAGAAATTTGTTAATAAAATGTTTATAGCTTAAAATTTACTGAATAAGCAAAGTATACTTTACAATTAGAGCCACAACTCTCTATCTATGTGTGTACTACGACGGACGCCCAAGAACAATAATGCATTTGATTTAATATCAACATGAATATAAAATGATTGTTAATTTGTATTTAGAAATTAATTAAAATTTCTTCTCTTCGTCTTTTTTACCCTCCATAAAAGCCCGCTAAAATCCAGCGTGTTAATATGCATTTAATTTGCGCTGTACTTCAAATAAAAAAATATTTAACATTTTTGTACAAGTTGTTTGATATAAAATTTTACAAACTGCAGCTCATCTCTATCGTTCTTTATACTTAAATTGCACTATGAAATAATTTTATAAACAAACAGACGGCAAAATCTAATAATAATAGTACACAATTTGAAAGGTGAATTACCATCCTGTTCCGAGCCCCTGTCCAATTTACCACCCTGTTCCGAACCCCCGTCCAATTGGTTTTTAACCAATCAAGAAACAGAATTACTAGAGGTGAAGTGTCATGAGGTCAAAGGGTAAAAAGTGAATATAATACCGACTGCGTCGGAAAAAATCGTGTTTCCGTTGACGTTATATTCAATGCGCAAATGTAATAACTCTGTCTTGTAGTGATAAGTTTCATAGTTGTAGTACATTTGGTGATCCTCATTGCGGTTAATAATAATAAAAAAGTAATATGTGCCTTTTAAAAATATGTGGTTGTTGCAGTATAATTCGTAAAGGTTTCAGTAATATACGTCGTGGTGTTTAGTTGTGTTTACAATACTAGTATTAAATACGGTGATTAAAGTCATATGCGACAAAGCTTTTTAAAATTTTATTGGTACCTACAGTTATATTTATGGTGGTTTTATTAATGTGTTTCAGTTATTATGTTTTTATTATTATTTGTCGTACAATATGTATTTTGTGCGGTGCTTCAGACGTTACATGCGGTTGTCAAAACCCTTTAATTCCGTAACATTAATTTGTTTATAGTATTTAAGAAGAACGAGAAATATATTCGAGTACTTTAAACTATCTTTTTACAATATTAAGTCATTGCTTGAACATCAAATGAATAACTTCTGTACTAAATGTTTAACATTTAATATGCACGACACGTTCCCCACATATATAATAGCCGACAAAAAGGAGCTTTATAGTAAGTAATATTAATAAACATACTGTTTGAAAAAGTTTCAAGGTTTTATTACACTTTAAAAAAGTAATTACTGCTTAGTCGTAAAATACACGATATGTAAATTTTTTTATGTCTTATGTGTGATTAAACGTTTTAAAGACTTTACAACTTAGGTTTGACACCATTATACATAATAGGTATTCCAGAATTCCTATTTAAGGTCTTTCCTGTGTACTGTGTTATTGCTATTCCGTCCAAAATGTTAGGTCAGTACAGGTTCAACAACTGTATCTTCGTGCAATGATCAAAACTAAACGATCGATCCGATATATCATGTTTTGTACCTAGATGTATGTGGTCATCCACTCTTATACTTGTAAACGTCAACAGTGCCTGTACAACTCCCTCTATTGTAAAATGCCTTCATAAAAATATCCTCATCAAGTCTATTGTATATATATATATATATATATGAAACGGAGTTGCTTTTGATAATTTTGTTTATTCTAAAATATTAGATAAGATTTAAATTTACAAAATACTGTATTTTGTCAATATTACGTAAATAATTAAACCTGTAGAAAAAGTAGTCACACTCGCACTAATCTTAATACATCCCAAACAAATTTTCCCAATCCTAAAGTCTGAAGCCCATTTGTTACACATTTATCTTCTACACTTAGTAAATGTGCAGAAATATAGGGATTAACTCATGATATGATATATGTTTATGTTTATATATTAGTAAATTATATACGAAGTAAATACTAAAAAAAATAATAACAAATCTTTCGACCGTACCTACACATAAGATAGCAAGATGTATGTGGTAAAAACGGTTATAATTACGTTATAAGATTGGAAATCCTCCAACTATATGTAATATGTAACTATCTTAATCAATATTATTCACATTCGCAAGTATTAAAATGGATCAAACAGATATCTTATTTTAAAGGTATGCATTTCATTAGTAATAAAATAGTAATAAAAAAAAACTATTACAAAATTTAAAATATTTACATATATTATGGATTTGAATTCAATATACATTTTTGTCATTTTAATAAGTACACCAGCAATGTCATGTGAAAGTGGGTGTGTTTGCTGTCATGATCACCTTTAATTTGAAGAATATTTGGGTTAAAGCAAATGTACGTACACTTTAATATGAATCAAGCGTGGCGGCCTTCCACGCGAAAAAAGCCTGTGGTGAATACAGTCAGACTGTAAAATGACAAAACGACTTATGATATTTAAAGTTTGAATGTAATAGGTGTAAACAGAATTGATTACAGTATTTTAAAAGAGGGAACAAGAATAAAAAGTATATACTCTTTCCTGCATTTGATATTGTTCATACAATGTCATTGCATGAACTATAAACGCATGCGCACATAAGAATAACCATTTACCAAAACGTTAGATATTGAACATTAATAGGTTTATTTTCAATTGTTGGAGTATTTTGATATAGACAACATTAGGTCGGTTTACATTTATTTAAATTTACCGAACTAATAATTTGGTTTTATTGAGGCGGTATCTTTCTAGTATCAACAGATTTTAATAACTGCGTGTCATAAATACAGGATGTTATAATACTACAAGATTTATACTCTATATGTAATGAAGGTATACGTAATAACAATATACCAAACACCGGGGAATCTGTCAAAACGACAAGTCAGAATTCAAAGAGATTATAACATTTAAAATAAACATCTCTGAAAAACTAAGAAAATTTAATGTTTAGGACTCTATGACCCAATAACGGTGATTATTTTAAAAGGGCAATTAAAGAAATAGATCAAATTATAACAACCTAAACATAATATTATATTACTTTTTATATAGAAAACAAGTGCTTTAGAACCTTATGCAAACAGAGCTTAAAATTGAAAAAGTAAAGAATAATCACTTTCAAAACGTTCGTCGTCAGATGAAATCTTGCTGTATTATTCCTCGTTTTAGTAACTTTAACAGACTACAAACCAGTGTTCAAATAGGTTGCTAAGGCGTTGAAAAATAAGAAGCAATTTTCCAAAAAGCATCAATACCTTATAGATATTGTAAACCGTCGTCAACTGAATATTTATTATCAATATTCCCCATTTTCGGAATACAAGAGTTACTTCCCCTTTTCAAGAGTTGTCTTTCATAACAGCAGGTATCTAGTATTGAACAGATGGAGAAAAATCACGTTTTAATTTTTTTTTAATTATGTCTGTTTGCTGACTCTTCCAGTACAACTAAGAAAAACTGCAGAATTAGTTTGCACATCATAATAAATTTTACCGGATGCTTTGCTATATGTGAATAAAAAAATATTGAAGAAAAACAACTTTTTACCCACAGTAGGTACTATAAAGTACCTGCTGTAAAGAATAGATAACTCTGCAAATGGGAGATAAATCTTGTTTTCCGCAAGTAGGGAATAAGGTGTACGACAATATTTACGTGAATAGTAGACAATATGAACCGACATCCCACCCGCAATCCCAAACGGTTGAAAAACCAGAAACAATGAACCTTAGAAAGGACAACAACTCGGACACTGCACATCCCAATCGGAACATCTCTCGGCCATTTCCGTCAAGGGTCGGGAAAGTAACCTCGGAGGTAAGTGATCTCCATTTTGAACTATTTTCAGTCATTTCAAAGAATTTGTTACGTCACAAGTTCGTTTGTGACGTTTCAGTTCATTCATTTGATTGGCTTGTAATTGATTATTACTGATGACGTCAGATTGTAAACAAATACTTATCCATTTAAACGTTGTCGGAGAAGGAATTTTTTGGCAGTCTTAGCGAATTTAAAATTTAAAAAATTCAATCTTCTATCCAATTTTTAGTTCTGCTTCGATAAAGATCTGTATAGTTGAATAATTAAAGGATAATCTATTTCATCGCACTCAAATAATTTTGTCGTGTAAACAGGCTAACCGTATCATATTTGGACCGATTTTCGGTCCATATCCATACACTTACCTCCGAGGTCACTTTCCGACCATAGGCGGAAATAACCGAGGTGATCCGAATGTGCACATCCCACCAGAATGTAAATTTAACTGTTACTACTTACCTACATGTGAGTTAAATAAAAACGAAACTATTTAACTCATATTTTTGTGATTAAATAACATCTTAATTTTTGTAGAAACCATACATGATTATATATATGTTGCACATAGTATTGTAAAAATAGGTATAAATGTAACAAAATCTAGAAGTATAATAAACATGAATTTTAAATTTTAATTATTTTTCATGTTTTGAGAAAAGGTATAATAAAAAATGGAAATTGCTTTTAAGCTTTCCGTTAGCTACAAATCCTACAAATTATTATACCAATTAAAACCAATTAAAACAATCAATTGTTCATGCAATGTTGAATTTAAATGTGTGGCAAAAAATGTGAAATTTTATGTTAAATAAAATCTCGACAATTTGTATCTGGAATAGTTTGTTATGGGGGATTCTTTTGATGACAGCACAAAAACAACATGTAGTCTTTGAGGAGAATTAATTGATCTAGTACTAAGTACCTGTAATCTGTTTAGCTTACAAGGTTGACGAAGTTCGACGTCATATGACAGCAATAATTGATTTATAATTTTAAAACAGACAAAGTTTGAAAAGAAGGTCATGAATGTGTTTATTTTTCATAGTAAATAATATATATGCCTTTTTGTTTTAACCCAAACCCTTATGTCAGTCGGACAATAACATGCAAACACATGACAAAAACAACGGTCTAAAAACAAGTAACACAACTATTACGCACACAAAAGTAAAAGAGGGCGCAAACAGATGAAATTGCGTTAAGCGACCCATTCGACCCCTAATGTAGGTTCGGTAAAGGTACATCATCACAACCATGGACACTGATGTAGGACGGATTACGGCACGTGCAAGAGATGCAGGTCCTATTTTTTTATTCAAATTTTTTCTCAAGGTCCTGGCTAGTTTTGTTCATTTGTATAATTGATTGATTGATTAGATGTTTGCTTTATGTCTAGCGAGCAATATTTCAGTTATATCAGGACGAAAACAAGTTAATAAACAATAAATCAATTAGTAAAAGATAGACCAAATTTCACAATTTTGACTGGCACGGGAACAGAATGATTACGGCGAAAACGTAGCTTTTTGTAGCGGAAAGAGCTTACTCTGATCAAAGACTACTTTAGGCTTGCAAGGAGCTTGGTACTTTACAAACACGTTACCCACTGCGGTAGCGGTCAGGCTTTCCGTACAATGAACTGATAACCCAGAATAAGAAGGCATTCCATATCAGCCACCTGGGTATGCGCTAGGCACCTCTGTGGTTCGAGCACTGTAAACCCTCACAGTACGGTACCAGTAATACATTTTGTATTAGTAGTACATGAATATAAGGGGTACATTAAGTTGCAAATTGCATTCTGTTTATACTTTTTTTTAAAAGTCCAACAGTCCAAGAACCATAATTTTGTCAAAAAGCATTGAACCTGAACAATAATCGAACTTGGTATGTTATCAATCGTGGTTGACTCGTATGAAATATAAGCTAAAATCTGCAAGCATATGGAAACAAAGTCCGGAAAACGTGTAACGGACTGACGGACGGAGTGCAAACCTATAGTTCACTTCGGCAAAGCCGGTAAGGGAGTAATAACATTAGTGATGAAGATTAGTATTCGTCAAATTTACAACTGTTAACAACTTTATATATAAATAAACTATTAATTAGTTATATACATGTAGTGTTACATAGTTTGAAGTCCATAAATAATAAAGAAAGAGAAAAAAGACATTTAAGAATCAATTAACATGAAATATATTGAATTACATAAACATTTTTGAGTCTCAATTGTTCATAGATCACGCGACCGTTTTACTCTAAATCGGCCAATTCATATGTTAATCACCCTGTCTTTTTGCCTTTGTTTTTGTTTTTGCCTTTTGGTTTATCTTTGTCTTTACCTTTTCCGTTATTGCCAGTGTTAACTTCTGAGCTATTCTCTGAACTTTCACTGCTGTTGTCCTCGTTCGATTCACTAGATCCTAGTGTTGTAGTGGTTGTTGGTGAAAGTGTTGTAGTGGTAGTGGTAGTTGTAGTTGTTGTTGGTGGAACTGTTTAAAGAATATATGAATTAGTTGATTTTTTTTTAAATTTTACATACGATATATTGATAAACTGAATGATGTTTAACGTCCAGCAAACAATATTACAGCTATATTCAGGACGTGAATGATGATGAATTGTTAATTAAAATGATATAAATTTTAGGATTACTCCAATGGAGGGCGACAATTGATATTTCTTCCTAATGTTTTAAATGTTTGAATTGTTTAATTTTATAGCTAATTATTTTTCTGAATAAAAAAACGTTTCGGATCATGTAGAATGCATCGGGACGCAATAAATCCACTCTAATTTTTGTTATTTTAAAACAATGGTTTTATGACTAGTGGATGCCTTTATACTTTAAACTTCTCGGCTAAGGAGGTGTTTTCGACACATTATGGAACATTAATTTCCCATGTACACAAAACACTTCAAACATAGCAATGACACAGAGTAAATTGTGGGCTCTATCAGCAGTAAAATTATATTGACTATGTATTTAAAAATAGTCATAAATTACATTTTACTACTTGACATTTTTTTAATTTTATGTTTCTCTAATTATGTTTATTTGGTCCTTGCTAAATTCTTGTCTGCGATATCATATGTTGATGAAGACAAAGTCATTAGTTCGGTATAAATAAGAAGACAAGGTTTGCTTTTTAAAATGTGTTTAAGATGTTTGCATGGGCGTGAAGCAAATCTATTATTTGAAGAGAGATGTGAGGGACCAAAACAGTTGTATGCCCTTTAAATAGATATAAATATATATTACTGATTACCATTAGAATAATTTGAGGATTTAACATATGGACAAGACCACGCAATATCCTTGGTATATTCTATGGTGGAACCGTATTTGTGTTTATTGGTGGCATATACGGGTATTGGTTTGCTATAAGAGTAGTAACGAATACATTAACGAATGGTGGAAAATGTACAAAATGTCGGCTATACAAACACTGACATAGAGATGTGTTCACCGCGCCAGGTGTTGGCTGCAATTTTGTGAGTTCTCACATTTTGTATATTATCAGGTGCTTAAACTGAAATTTTTCATATGTACTCAAAAACTTTATGACATTTTCGTTCTGATTTTATTTCTTGGGATTCATTGTGAACGTTTGGGGAAATTTGAATTTTAAAGACAAAAGCAGAACATATTGAGATACTCTATGCATATGTAAAATGTCTTGATGTAGGATTTATGAAGATCTTTTAATGAGGATTAGATATAAAAGATCATCCTTATACAGTACTGGAGAATCAGTGACTGCCCAAAGCAATAGACCAAACGACACTGTGGTGTAAAAAATAAAACAGTTACAAATTCAAAGAAATAAACGAAGTGAGACAAGTGGTCAGAGTCATAAAAGAACCTGGGATATTAATCAAGGCGTGAATGAAAACAATTTAACAACGTTTCCACAAGCAATTCCAACGGTAATTAATAGTGAACATGTCTCAAATAATAACTGCAGTACACATAACATTGATAATATAATACAGATCAAACCTGAATCTGTTGGTGCAACAAAAGTCAGAAGAAACTCAAAGAATGCTCAAGGAACCCAAGATCAATGAAGAATAGAACAATTGCCATATGCGATTTTATCATGCCAAATGACTATTATAGTGGCCGCAACAGAGACATGGCTTCACAGCCAGATTCACAAAACTTGTAGAGCCGAGCTAATTTCTAAACGGGTACGCCATGAAACAAGTTCCCCGAACTAAAAAAATCTGCAGAGGTGGTGTCGCCGTAATCTAAAAGTCAAATCTGCTGAGGTGGTGTCGCCGTAATCTAAAAGTCAAATCTGCTGAGGTGGTGTCGCCGTAATCTAAAAGTCAAATCTGTTGAGGTGGTGTCGCCGTAATCTAAAAGTCAAATCTGCTGAGGTGGTGTCGCCGTAATCTAAAAGTCAAGCATAGACATCAAACTAATATCATCAATAGTAACCAAAACAATTGTTCTCAGACCGACAAAGACGTAGTACAATGACGAACTACAGGAAGCTAAAAATTTGAAACGTAAGTTCGAACGAAAATGGAGGAAAACAGTTGACCACCACATTTACAGAAATCAGTGTGCATTTGTAAATAAACTGCTGAAACAAACACGTGTGAACTTGTACTTAGTAAAGATAAATTCTTGTGAAACGTGATCAAAAGTCCTTTTTAAAGCGACCAAAACTCTACTATTAGTGTGTTAACCTCTTTATCCTCAGCTGATGATCTAGCGCAAGATTTCAGTGACTTTTATATTGATAACATCGATAAAATAGGAAAAAAGATAAAATCTGATGAACTGTATAACAACACAATATATAAACTAGTTGAATTTATTCTAGGCAATCAGAATGAAGTAACAAGAATTATTTTAAGATATCAAAGTAAGTCGTGCAAACTTGACCCCATTCAGGAATTGAAAACAAACCACCAAACTCAGTGCACAGGAACTATAGTTCCACAGAGGTCTGTCCTGGGACCAAAATATTTCACCATGTACACTAAACCTTTTGGAACCATTTGGACGGAATATGGATTAAAATCAACGTTACGTCGATGATGATCAACTTTATCTGTCGGTTAAACCAAAAACTACTGTTTGTCAAGATCAGGCATTGACGCCTGTTGAGAACTATCTTGTAAAAATCGTCTTATGGATGAACTGTAACATGTTGAAAATAAATGCCGATAAAACGTCCAAAAGGAACGAAAAACTGATAGAATCAATGACTGTGAAAATTGGAGAAGAGACCACTAAACCATCAAAATCGGTTAGATTTCTTGGTGTGATTGCAGGGTTCCAATATGACCATGTAAAAACACATTAGTCTCGTTTATAGATCAGGATACGGACAATTAATCCAAAAAGGTCACATCAGAAAGTAACCACAGATGCGACTAAATCACTAGTAAACTCACTTGTAACATTCCGCATGGACTTCTTCAAGGCACTTCTGTATGGTGTTCCGAAAAAGACCCATTAATAAACGTCATAATCTCCAGAACACTGCAGCCCGTGTTATTACAAGAACTTCCCGCAATTATCATATAACACCTGTGATAAAAGAGCTACGTTGGACACCAGTGATTCACCGAATTGACTTTAAGATTGTACTGTACACATATAAAGCTCTAAACGATATATCACCGGGATATGTAAAAGACATGCTATAGCTTTACCAACTAGTTAAAACTATTAGGTCAATGAACAATACAAAACAACTTCCGCACAGTAAAACAGTAAGGTATGGTGACCGAAGTTTTCGGCTGTTGCGCCGAAACTGTGGAATGCTTTGCCAAACACCATCAGAGATTCTAAAAGAATTGACATTATTACAAGATCACTCAAAACCCACCTTTTTAACAAAATATATGGCAACTGAACAATAGTGACTTTGTAGTCCATTTCACTGTTGTTTTCATTTCTTTTTTATCAGTTTGATTTAGATTTTATTTTCTTTGACATTATCTATTTTCTTTTTTAAGTCCTTACAGTAAGGTATGTTTTAATTATTTTATTAAGTTTGTATTCTTAAAGGTAGTGTAAGTTCATAAGTATCAGGTCTTTGATATTATTTTTGTGTATATATATATATTCGTTGTAAAATCACTGACGAAGCCTGTTGGTCAGGCGAAATATTTGTGCAATTTTTTAAAGTGTAAAACTTTGTTTTCGCTTTAATTATGTATCTAGATGTTGTTGTACATATTTTTAAACGAATATATATACATAAAAAGTCCAACGTAACCAGAATTTACATTTCTATTATTATTTAAATTCTGGTTACGTTGGACTTTTTATGTTTAATATATACTTCTGTATACAAGATTACGAACTGATTAATTATATATATATATATTCTACTTTATTTATGTGTATTGTGTTTTTATCGGGTCTATGTATAAATTGGTTTTATGTTTAAATGTCCAGCGTTTTTGATCACTGCATTTTTATTAAGAGAGCGCTTTATAAACTTGGTTTTATAATAATAATAATAATTATAATATTTTACACATGTAAACCAGGCACTTATGCTCAAGTTTTATATATTTTTTTATAATTTCAAACATATCATTAGTTCAAAGCACAGGGAAGAGGCAAGAACTTTCAATACAACTGAATGTCTGTGTCAATATATTTAAAACGACAGCTTTTTACATTGGCTAAACATGCGTATACATTTGTGAATCTAAGGGTTTCAGCATTTATGTATTGCCAATTTGTTCAAAATCTTCAAATGTGTACATTTAAATATAATTTTCAGAAAAATAACGTTTTGTCTTCTTACCGACATTGCATGTTGCTGAGCATGGGAGACAAGCTGTGATTCCATTCGGCAGGTTGTTATTTGTACCTATAAAAATAACTTTAAACAACGTCATGTGCCTTAAGCAAATTGGAGGCCAAATCATTTAGACTCCCTTTTTCTTTTTGGAAGTACCTTTTATACACTTCAACGGTCCGTTCTACAAACAACTTACCATTGGACATATCGGTCGCACCAAAACATGAAGGTTTAATATTATTTATCAGTGGAAAACGATTTTTTAACATTGTTAATATTTATCACCTGTATCTGTGCAACCACTCTATTATGTCTCGGGACAAATGTACAAACACATTTTAGCATTTGTTACTTTAATAGATGGATAACGGGAAGAAATTATAACATGAGCGCATAGTTTAGTTAAAGATGATTTGTTAAAATTGTGGGCACTTTAACTTTCCAATAAGTGAAACACCTACCCGATCTTCGAAGTATACGGATATCACTGTCAGGTGGCGCTGTTGTATAACCACAATAGTTGCACGTCGGATCTGTGTCAGGTGGGATGCTAGTAGCAGGCGGATTAAACACTCGTTCTTGTGGAGAAACTGTATTGCTAGTATCAATGTCTGCAAAAATAAAGAACTAAATAAATTAATTTTATCCTAGTTAAATTCAAATTATATCCTTTACCGTGTTTTGTCTGTATATGCTTCTAGAGAAATCAATAGGTTAAACAAATAAAATATTATAGTATGTACACATACCTAGCACGGCCACGGTCAGGAATGACGTCGATATAACCAACGTGTAAAGTACTACATCAGTTGTGTTTATTGTCAGTGAATTAAACTTTTTATGTGAAATAAGAATAATATAACTTGGATGCTTCTTTCTGTTTTATTATGTGTATGTTTACGATTATTACATCAAAGTTATAAACTACCTACCCGCTAAAAGGTAAAAATAGAACAAATCATCAGACACACGGGTCAGTCGCATACAGAGGAACACGTATCTGTCGTCACCTCGATCAGAATAAGGAAAAGTACTCCTGAAAATGTGCGGAATAAATAAATTTCGTAATGTGCAGACCACGGTCTTATGAGAAGGCACTAGTAAAACTTGGACAAATTTTATATTATCGAATTTTTTTCCAAACTTCGGTCCGAATATAACCAGGATGTCTTTAAAATGTAAGAATAGACAAATTTCATACAGCGGAACAAAAAATATTTCCTCACTGTGGTCATAATATGAGATGGAAGGAATAATAATGTCCAACTAGGTTTAACTTTAAATACCACCTCACATATTGGTGTCTTCCAAAGGCCAATCTGATAAATAAGTGTTTACCTGTATACTGAACAATTAAAGTCTTCTGGTAAACAGTTTTAATAAAGCAAAGGACGAAAAGATGCTTGTTCAGATTTTAAGCTGACGAGGAACAGAACAGCGTAGATCAGGATAATTTTTTGTTTTATACAATTCTAACAATATTTTTGTATACTGCGGTATTACCATTTTATATATAACTGTTAACTTGCTTCACACAAAGATCTTCGTTGCTTTCTTTTTCGTTTCGTTTTTATAGTTTGTACAAACACACATTTCCTCGCAAAGTATTCATATTATATATATTAAAACCTCCTGATAAGAATATTATAAAAATAAAATATTTATTTAACAACAACACTGCCTACATGGCGCTTAAGTAAAAAACAAAAGATTCTACGGTTACGTATGATGCAGGCAAGCTCAGTTGTTGTAATTTTAGGTGGTTGGGACTCTTCCCTTGAAAATCAGCACTAAATGGAATATTGAGCGAGGGGTTAAACGAAATTTCTGTGTGACTCGTCAAACGATGAAATGTCAAGTAGGTGGTTGGTATGTCATGAGATTTCCCCTATAAAATTTAAAAACACACTTTACTGTAACACAATTCTTGTTCCAAAATATTGTTTGTGAAACCTAAAGGTGAAATGCGATTGTTCTAAAATCTAAATGTGATGATGTAATATAGTGTAAGTAGACTTAACAGCTTATTCCGAGGATTTGTTAACGAATCGGGTTTGGGTACGTTCTAACTGTTCATTACTCGATGTTAAAGGTGGGTGCTACATGTACATCACAAAACAATGCAGAGTAAATATTAGTAAATATTATTATGCAATTGGACTTAATTGCATCTCTGGGACATTATTGACGTAGTTTTTCTATTCTTACGCGTTTTTCAATTGTTGTATATTCCATTACAGTTCGGTCTGTCTAATACTTGTAAAACTTTCCGCGGATCTTTCAACATTGAATTATATTTGCCCCAAACTATTACTTTTTTAGATTTTATTTTCTCTTTCTGATTCCCCATCTAGGCCATCTAACAATGAAATAATACATTATAAATACCTGAAAACAAAAACATTGTCCACGTTAGAGATACAAGTATAACTACTCAGTTGTGTTCCTTTCCCTAACAAGATCAAACCTGACATACTGGATGGTCCAAATGTCAGTGTTAATGGTGTGTTTGGTCCCCCAGTGTATTCCCAGCTACCGGTTTGAAGTTCTGCAGGTAAAGTGCATACAGCAGACACTGTCAAATAGAAACAGAATTCAAATCAATGAAAATTATTACAGATACAAAATGGTAGCATTAGACCCTCAGTATATGTATTAATGACTTTTCAGAATTAGCATTTTTTTTTTGTTGCTTTTTATAATTCTGTTTTTGTAATAATTTCAAATTTAACGGGCATCCTTTTTTTTATAATTATAATGGTTTTTTTACATGTAACATAGATTAAAATTATTCTTATGTCTTCTAACACACGACTCTTTTTTCTTTGTTACATTTATGTATGTACATTGTATCTATTAATTGATGATAAGCTAAAAAAATAACATCCTCTATTTATGAAAAGCGTTTATCGAACGATGAATAATCATATGCAAGTATTTAACATAGACATGTGAAATCAAGCAGGAAATATTCTGCCATGTTCATCATAATTAGGTCTGTTTAAAACTATGTTTATAAAGAAAGATTGATTAATTTCATATACCTGAAACCCTGACGAATTTAGTTTTGAATTTAAAGTTGTTAGATTTAGTTTTGACTTCATATGAAAAATCTTCTAGCCAAGAGAATTTCTTAACCATAGAAAGGCTACTTGTGATGATGATTTACGAAATTTCTGTAATGCGGTTTACGTCTTGATTTTGTAATACCACGATTAAAACATTTCAGCCATACACCATAGCAAACGTTTAAAATGATGTCGAAATTATTTATAATAAAATATGTATAAATAAATTCAAACAATAGAATAAACTCGAAAATTTTATTTTTGTAACTGGACATTTTTGAAAAAAGAAATCAACACAAAAACTGTTAGTTTCCCGTAATATATGACGTCAAACGGCGCGTGTCTCCGTGACGATCAAATTTGTTTTCCATCCTCTGATAGAAAATGTTTATAATAAAGAGGTATCGTAATTGTATAATACTTTTTCTAATACGATATGCTACGCTTTGAGACCACAACCGTGATAAAAAAAATATGAATATATGAACAACACGCGCGAGAAAGGCGCGTCTGGAAGAGCTGTTCAAATTACAAAAGTAACTCCCACCTAAATGCTATTGGCGTATGACGCATTAATCTTATATATATATTGACACGCGTTATAATTATCGGTTGTAATATATTTTGTGTAAGATTGACGGAACAGTCAGTTTATGGTGGAAATAGAGTTGGCTATAGATACGGAAATATATTAAATGTATGGTAATTGACTTATAGGAAGAGATATATGACTTTATCTTGAATATCATACTTTACAAATTCAGCATAAACTAGATATCAGTGTGATGCTATCCATCTCTGTGTTCACGCTTAAATAGGTTTAGATTAGAAAATTATAAGAACTGATGCCATTACACGAATTTGTCAGTCAAAAGCCATAATGTAATGTGACCTTAAGGTCAAAGGTAACCAACCATAGTACGGGCACCTCGACTTTAAATGATATATACATATGTAAAATATCAAAAGCCTAATGCAAAAAAGTATGAAGGTAATGCCTGGACACGTATATCTCATTAAGAAATAGAGTGAACTTGAGGTCAAAGTTCAAGGTCAATTTTCACCACCCATGGTATGAGACACGTCGCCTTGAAATGGTCTACCCACATGCCAAGTGGGACAGCCTGACACTATTTACATATTCAGAAATCAACAATGCAACCTCGAGGTCAAAAATCAGTCAAAATGTCACCAACCATGTAAGCGACGTCGCTTTGATATGATCTACCAATTGTGAAATAGACGAGACACCTATTTTTTCATTCAGAAGGAATAATGTGACCTTGAGGTCAAAGTTTAATGTCAAAGGTTATCAACCATGGTATGCGACATATCGTCTTAATATGATTTGCTTAACGGCTAAATATCGAAAGCTTACCTAAAAAGAGAAACTTATTGTAGCCCGTAGACGACTAGTTTCGAACAGACAGACGGATCAATATAGGGCGTCCGCCAATATAGTGTCCGGGTTCTAATTATTAAACGGAATTAAATATGATTGCGAAAATTGTTGTTTGTTTGTTTGTTTGTTTGATAGTGTTTAACGCCACTTTCAGCAATTTTTCAGCTATATCATGGCGTCCAGTTTTTATTGGGGGAGGAAGCAGGAGTACCCGGAGAAAACCCCCGACCTGCAGTAGGAAAACTGGGATTGTGAAAATTAAATCGATATTGGAAGATTATGTTGAAACGCGAATGACTTGTTCAAATAGTAGAATTCACTTAATATTTTTGTAAAAGAACCACAAAACCATTTGTTAGATAAATGACATAGCGTTTAGACAGTCTTAAACACGTTTCGAGTGTTTACAATTTATGACAACTTCTGCGTTAGTTCAAAGTCTACTTTTAAATTCTCATTATAAAAATTATAAAATAAATCCGTTGTATTATAGTTCCTAACTTTGTTTTCCCTGACTACATGTACATATACTTATAATAAATTTCCTCAAAGAAAACAAGAAAGTTTGATGAAAAGATTCATTTCGCTGCAGAATTGTATAGGATTCTGCATGTGTGTGTGTTTGATGTTTCAATAGTATTAGATCTAGACGCAGTTTTAAAAATGTGTTTATATTTGTTATTATATGTTCTGTGAAGTTCTATTATATACTGCTGTAATATTCCAAAGAAGCTCAAGTAAAAAACATTTTTGCAAGTAATTCGTGTACATCATGTATAGAATTTTCTTCATTTAATCTCAGATTGGCAACAAATAAAACTTTGTAGATGAACATCCAATGAATCTTTCTGTGTTTTGTTACACTGTTTACTGGTTTCAGAGAACCCCCGTTCCCAATATATTTTTTTAGTTTACATTAATTAGCCCTGCGGAATCAACCGTTTTGGACCGTAGTGGACCATCACACATGTGAAAAGTAAGGGGGAGATTTACAAATCCGGATTGCACAACACAAAACACACAAAAACAAAAACAAAAACAAACAGAAAATGAGTAACCCAAATTCATTAATATCAATTTTTCCTTCATTAACAAACCTATTTACCCGTTGCCAGGACCATATTCCGGCTTTCTAATGCTCGAGCCACAAAACTGCATACCGTGACAATAGGTGGCTGATAAGAGCATATTGAAAGCGTTTCAGGTGATAATATAGAAAGATTGACCGGAGACCCTAGTGGGTGGCTTGTTTGCCGAATGCATGATTAATACCGAAATAAAGCTCACTGGTCGCTAAATACAAATCAATCAGTAATAATTTAAAAGAGAAAATGAATTTCTCCTGTAATCATTGTTATATTTTTTCTGTTAATTAAATTTCACTTTACAAAAGGTCACACACTCAGTTTGCTCAGTTTTTGCTTGCATGTTTTATTATTTCATGTTGTACTTAATCCAATATTAAAAAGGTTTCCACGATAACCTGTCCACTCGAATTTAGGCGAAAATAACTTTTAAATATTTTGCACTTATTGCTCTAAACAAATAACTCCTCAATAATACGATACAGGGCGTGTCAACGAAATTACGACGGGTGTGAAGTTAGCAGTGGGTTCGATATTCGATATTCGACATTCGAATATCGAACTCGCTGCTAGCAGTGGGTTCGATATTCGAAATTCTAATATCGAACTTGCTGCTAGCAGTGGGTTCGATATTCGATATTTATAAATACACTTTATCAAATACAAGATAAAAAGATGTATAATATTGCTATACATACTACATAGGGGAATTTTATACATCTGGAAAGGTTTGGTATGTAAGGGAACCCAACAGCGTCAAATTTGAATATCGAACTGGTAAATAATCAGTTACATGTGAATATGCAAGTGTATGCCGAGAAATAACCACCTAGTTTTTTATTCATAGCTATCCTGCTGTGGTCATCAGTGTTAATTAATATGCATAAGGCTTATCTGTAGCAAACTATATATGTTCGTTACGCCAAGAAAGCAATACATTTTCTGTCTTTTACCCCGTTGTAATTTTTTATTAGTTAATTTTGAAAGTTAAAGAAATTGTGAAAGTTAAAGAAAGGTCATGTACAAACACATTTAGCACTTTACGATAGTGACTTACAAATATGAAAACTTGGTAAACGGACTGTTATCTCTCGCCAGTGATTGTATACCACTTTTCATTTTTAATAGAAAACTGGCTATAAACGCCCCCCCCCCCGCCGAGAATGTCAACTAGCATATACTTTGAGCTTACCTCCCTTTCCATTGATGTCTTTCTTTTTTTCTTTTTTTTCTGTTTTAACGGTATATTTCGTCTTTCAGTGTGTTTTCTAAACTGCCAGGAATGCTAAATTTAGATTTTATTAAAAACCAGAATAATTGTTGATATGATGTCATGTGACTTGCCTTTATATTACCGCGGAGATGGGTTTATATTTTCTTTTCTAGGGAGACCGTCGTCGGTTATGGACATATATTGATTGAACCACGATCGTGGAATAATAATAAATGTTAATTAAAGGGCGTCGCGGATGACTGTAGTCGGATATTTTGAAGATTATTTAACTACGTAACGTTTCAAGAATTTCTCAACAACAACAAAATTACGTCGGAAATTGTTGTTAGTATTGAAATGGTAAAAAATCACTTAAGTGCGAATATGCGAACCTCGAGACCACCCCTTCATCCTCTTTCAATCTTCATGAAACTTGGTAAAACAGTTGGCATTATATAGCTATAGAAGCTGTCAAAAGGAATTTAAGGCATCTGGACGGGTTCGGTATGTAAGGGAGCCCAACAGCATCAATTTGAATATCGAAATGGTAAAAAATCACTTAAGTGCGAATATGCGAACCTCGAGACCACCCCTTCATCCTCTTTTAATCTTCATGAAACTTGGCAAAACAGTTGGCATTATATAGCTATAGAAGCTGTCAAAAGGAATTTAAGGCATCTGGACGGGTTCGGTATGTTAAGGAGCCCAACAGCATCAATTTGAATATCGAAATGGTAAAAATCACTTAAGTGCGAATATGCGAACCTCGGGACCACCCCTTCATCCTCTTTCAATCTTCATAAAACTTGGCAAAACAGTTGGCATTATATAGCTATAGAAGCTGTCAAAAGGAATTTAAGGCATCTGGACGGGTTCGGTATGTAAGGGAACCCAACAGCATCAATTTGAATATCGAAATGGTAAAAAATCACTTAAGTGCGAATATGCGAACCTCGGGACCACCCCTTCATCCTCTTTTAATCTTCATGAAACTTGGCAAAACAGTTGGCATTATATAGCTATAGAAGCTGTCAAAAGGAATTTAAGGCATCTGGACGGGTTCGGTATGTAAAGGAGCCCAACAGCATCAATTTGAATATCGAAATGGTAAAAAATCACTTAAGTGCGAATATGCGAACCTCGGGACCACCCCTTCATCCTCTTTCAATCTTCATGAAACTTGGCAAAACAGTTGGCATTATATAGCTATAGAAGCTGTCAAAAGGAATTTAAGGCATCTGGACGGGTTCGGTATGTAAGGGAGCCCAACAGCATCAATTTGAATATCGAAATGGTAAAATTTCACTTAAGTACGAATATGCGAACCTCGAGACCACCCCTTCATCCTCTTTCAATCTTCATGAAACTTGGCAAAACAGTTGGCATTATATAGCTATAGATGCTGTCAAAAGGAATTTAAGGCATCTGGACGGGTAAAAAATCACTTAAGTGCAAATAGGACCACCCCTTCATCCAATTTTTTACTATTTCGATATTCAAATTGATGCTGTTGGGCTCCCTTACATACCGAACCCGTCCAGATGCCTTAAATATCAAGGCAAGTCACGTGACATCATATCAACAATTATTCTGGTTTTTAATAAAATCAAAATTTAGCATTCCTGGCAGTTTAGAAAACACACTGAAATACAAAATATACCGTTAAAACAGAAAAAAAAAAGACATCAATGGAAAGGGAGGTAAGCTCAAAGTATATGCTAGTTGACATTCTCGGCGGGGGGCGTTTATAGCCAGTTTTCCATTAAAAATGAAAAGTGGTATACAATCACTGGCGAGAAATAACAGTCCGTTTACCAAGTTTTCGTATTTGTAAGTCACTATCGTATAGTGCTAAATGTGTTTGTACATGACCTTTCTTTAACTTTCACAATTTTTTTAACTTTCAAAATTAACTCATAAAAAATTAGAACGGGGTAAAAGACGAAAATGTATTGCTTCCGTGGCGTAACGAACACATATAGTTTGCTACAGATAAGCCTTATGCATATTAATTAACACTGATGACCACAGCAGGATAGATTTGAATAAAAAAACTAAGTGGTTATTTCTCGGCATACTCGTGCATATTCACATGTAACTGATTATTTACCAGTTCGATATTCAAATTTGACGCTGTTGGGTTCCCTTACATACCAAACCTTTTCAGATGTATAAAATTCCCCTAGGTAGTATGTATAGCAATTTTATACATCTTTTTATCTTGTATTTGATAATGTGTATTTATTAATATCGAATATCGAACCCACTGCTAGCAGCAAGTTCGATATTAGAATTTCGAATATCGAACCCACTGCTAGCAGCGAGTTCGATATTCGAATGTCGAATATCGAATATCGAACCCACTGCTAACTTCACACCCGTGAAATTACGTAAGTTATTTTCATCACCTAAATTCGATAGTACTGCCATAATATTCCTCTTGTTTACACGTAACAAATCGTTCTTGACTTTTGCTACGGGATTTTTGCCGTTTTTTGTTTCTAAAAATACTTTGTTTTGCTTATAAAATTGTATCTGCTTTCGTAACGTCCACTGGTATTCGAACGAACAAGATCGACAGTAAACGACATTACCCAAACAACAGTCGCCTGCTCCTAGCTTACACTTCCATTCTATTTTGCATGTTTTAGGTCAAAGTTTAAATTAGGAAATTGCCGTGTTAACTTAAAAAACTCACAGAATTTTTAGACGCTGATCTAATGTCGAAAATAATTCAATTTGGACATTTCTGAAGTTTTCATCTTGTCAAACAAAAAAAAACTCAACACTGTAATTTTAAGTTTGCTTTATTCGGTTAGTATACGCATAAAGTTTCCTTTAGTATTCTGTTCTGATTTAAAACATGTTGTGTGATTATTTGTTTGTTTATCACTGGATTCTACACCATTTTTTTTTTAGAAACGCCCCTTTTCATACTTGACAGATTCAAAAAAGTAGAACCTTTTGGGCCGCACATTTGTACCCACTTAATTTATAATGGAAGTTACCCCCTTTTTTGTTAAAACTTAAACCCCCACAAAAATTGCCCTTAGCAGATATCACACTGTTGTTTTTGTTTGTTGTTGTTGTTTGTGGTTTTTTTAGGCGATATTATATAGCTGTATAATAAGTTGTTATAACAAGTTAGCTAAGTTGTTATTACAAGTAAACTAAGTTGTAATAACAAGTTAGCTAATTGTTATTACAAGTAAGCTAAGTTGTAATTACAAGTTATTAAGTTGTTATAACAAGTTACCTAAGTTGTAATTACAAGTTAGCTAAGTTGTTATTAAAAGTTAGCTAAGTTGTTATTACAAGTTAGCTAAGTTGTAATTACAAGTTAGCTAAGTTGTTATTACAAGTTAGCTAAGTTATAAATACAAGTTATTAAGTTGTTCTAACAAGTTACCTTAGTTGTAATTACAAGTTAGCTAAGTTGTAATAACAAGGTAAAATAAATACCACATATGGTACTAATAGGCTTCCGTAGTTATTGTATTGATCATATCAGCAAATTTGAATTCTTAGTTTTATCATGTAATTTAGGGTGCCATCAGATTTAATCATGCTTTTCTGTGCCAGGTTCTGTGTTACTTTATAAACATTTAACGATATAAAAACATAAGTACTATACAAATTTATTTATTTTTTTCATTTCGACTATTTAAAAAAAAATGCTTTAAGCAGCATATGCAAAAGCATAAACTATAAACTAACTGACTTTGCAATATTCATTTCGCTCTGAATTATAATATTACCTTCAATCGAAAGAGTAGAACACAGGACGTACACAACATAACATCCTTTGAGCCACATCGTACAGAGATACATACAAGTCACTTATCATAAGTGTTGTGAACAGACAGTTTAAATGTGTTTTGTATACTTTTTATATCATGCATGTATCAACCAATACACTTTAATTTCAAAAACATGCGTCAGTGCATCGATATATTACGTCATGGCAGTCACGTGGTTATACCTGTTTAACGATATTGAGGGATATTCTGCTATTATAAATTAAGCTTCTTTAACAATATACAATTTTTATTATCATAGATGAAAAAAAAATTGACAGGTAACTTCATTTCATCTATTCAATATTGCGTTGTATATAAATTATAAAAAAATACTAATGGGATAAATGTGGCATGATATGGTCTCTAGACTTTGTCGATGATACGCCATTGCCTCTTTCTGTGTCAATGACGATTTTAATATGTTAAATACAATACCACGATGTTTGGACCGAGAGTCCCTTTCAAGTATATAACTGTTCTGCCATCTGCTGTAATTATGCAGTAACGTACAGATTTTGTCAGAAAACATTATGTTTTCGCCATTCCTGATTACGCCACATTCCATTGAAGACGTAAAGTTTCATACGTCAACATAGGGCATATTTGTTAGGGCAAAACCAGTTTCAGGTTGTTAAACTTTCTATTTGTTGATGAGAACCGGTTTGGCACCTAAATTGGTTTGCGGTTTGTTAGAAGCAAACTGAAACTGGTTTCGCAAACCATCCAAACCACATACAGGGTTGGTTTGCGGTTTAGGTTTTAGGTTTGAGTATTAAAAAATGGCGGCACTAATGTTGCAATGTGTAGATGTTGTAAAGATAAACGAAGAAATATTTTGAAAAATCAAAGAAACAAGATAAATCTTTACTAGAACGAAGCATTGCTGTTTTTTTCTGGGGTAAACTAATAAAAGACAAACATAAAAATTTTAAAACAAAGTCTTTGACATCTGATGATTTCGAAAACAAAGTCCAACAAAATTTTCAGTGAGTCATCTGACTAGAAGCATATGCAACAAATGTTAGTTTTACCCAATTTATAATTGCATAATCTTTGCTTTCTATTTACTAAGGAATGTTTCTTTATTCATTAAACCGAAAACCAATTATGTGGTACTCATCATTAGACCAAAACCAATTTTGAAATCTTAATTTAAACCTGTTTAAAACCTAAAACCTAACTAGTTTTGCTGCAACAAATTCGCCTACAGAAATGACTTCCTTTAGCTGGCACAAAAGTACAATGTATATTCGATTTTAAAATAAATAATAACAATGTAATAAATCGATAACAGTCAGGGTAAAATGACGTCATTTTTTACGTCATAGTTATTTTTAGCGTAAAATGACTAATATCCGGTGCAATTGGTTGTTTGTAAACAATAGCAAAAGTCGAAAACAAACTGTCACCGGACAAACAAGACCTACCCAAAAATGGAGTGAAGAAAGCAGAAATGCTAGGAAGTTACAACTATCTATAAAAAACAAAAATCTTTAATGAAGGAAAGAATACACATGTTTAATGAAGGTAATAACAAAATGCCGAAAACCGATGAAACTGTCAAAAACAGACATTCCACAAAAGTCGGAGAAACCGACAAACTCCAGAACCAACAACCAACATAAAGCAACAAGAGCAATGGCCCTGACTTGGTACGGGGATTTCAAAAGAAATAGTGGGTTAAACCAAGTTTTATGGCATGTCAAACCTCAAGCTTCCATAACTGTAGAATTAGGGTAGGTTAGTTGATTAAATTAGATGGGTATCATATACCACTAGTCACTAATAGGTGCATAAAAAAATCATCGCAGCACGTTCACTGTACACTGAATTCAAAATTGGGAAAACTATCGGCAACCATATTTTCAAACAATTAAAATATTTTTCGACAAAGAAGTTGTATCTATAGTAAAACTTATTAAAGGCGCGGACGAGTCGATGTTCTTGTAACCTTGGTTTATAAGTTTATCACGAAGAAAAAGGTGACGTTTGCAAAAATCAGTATACGCGCTGCAAGCTCTTGCATACCTGATCAATTGAGAAATATAAACAACGTATGCAGGAGAAGCTGGAATATTGCTGCAGGTGATAAAAATTTATTATTTTGAAACTAAAATCGTCTCGTTTGTCGTCAATTCTTGTTCTTAGATAAACGTTGGTGTCATATTGGAAGTGAAAGTCTAAAAATGAAGTAGATGAAGCTGTTTCTGTGGTTTCTTTAATTTCTAGTTCTGAAGCCACTCAGAAAATTGAGAGTTGTTAATTGAAAAAAACATCATCAATATATCTATATGTTAAATTAAACGACCTAGCTTCTGCTATCTTCTTGTCTTTAAATCTTTAAAAAATCCGATTGTCTGTTGAAAAACACATTCTCTAAAAGTAACAAATATGTTGTCAATCAGAAAATCTAGCATACTACAAACCTGTTCTTTGCTGTAGCATAATTTTTCTTTCAGTTCTTTAGTAGAACAAAAGTATTGTCGTACATATTTGTAGGCATATGTGGAAGCGAAGGCTTCAGGTATGATATCCTTAAGAGGGGATTTTAGTTTTTCGTGCGGCAAGGTGTTATAAAGATTTGAAAAATCAAAGGTTCTAACAGATATAATTTTAGATATCGATCTTGATTTTAAATTTTCCAAAAGTTCTTTTGAATTTTTAAGAATCCACATATGATTGATATTACTTCGCGAATACACAGTTTCACAGTATTTTTGCTGTCCTTCTTTCACTGCAGACAATATCTTAGTCAACTGTTTTGACAACTCTTTGGTAGAGCATTTAGATGACCCGGCTATGTATCTTTCCTTGAAAGGATATTGATGTTATTTAGGAATCCAAGTCTTCAGACACTTTATCGTAATTAATATTTAAAGAAGTCATGAAGGATTTATAGTTAGCCTGGATTTCATCGTTGTCAAAAGTGGTACGTTTGTATTTGGAATTACCAGAGTTATACTTGATGACTAGTTCTTTAATGAGACATTCATAGTAATATGATTTACATACAATACAAACACAATGTTGTTAGAAGCCTTGTATGCAGGGACGACAACATATTTGTTATGGAGGGAATTGAGGCACCTCATGTACCAAAGACCTTATTGTCCTTACCAAGTTAGACAGTGCATCTAATTCTGGGTCTTGTTCTATTTCTCTCTTAATCCATTCTCTTGCGTAGTCTTCAACTGAATCCAAAATAGTTTTGAAATTTAAATTCGAATCTACGAGAAACAATGTTTCTGCGATTCTCGTGGTTAGTGATGTTCGGATCACCAGTACTGAAATGACCAGAGGGATTGCATATGCAAGGAGAATGAAAACAAGTGCATTTAGTAGTTGCTTGAAGTATGTTTCAATATCTAGGTCCTGCAATGTTTGTTTGTAGTTAAAGATTTTACCGGCAATGAACAATTCACAGAGTTTTGTATAAAGAAGGTTACCAAAAAAGGATTGTCAGGACTCTACAAAACATTTTTAAATATCTTATTTCTTGGTGTCGTGGAAAGCTGAGATCACCCATTTATGGTTACTGGTACAGGGTTATATTTACTACTGGATCTAAAATAGAAAAATGACAATCGGATATATGTGTGGAGAACAGTAGGCGAAAACTAGTGTCCGATTGTATTTGTCCGCCGCCAGGGAACAGTTTGAGCATTGTACACACACTCTTTTAATTATAGTTATTTCTCATACGTTTGCTATTAAACCTAAAACGACGGAGAACGAGTAAGAAATAAACGAATTAACGTTCAGAAATAGTTTTGTTTAAAAGATGGTTGAACTTTTGTCCACACAGACAATTTCAGTTCAGACTTTCTCTTTCACATTTCAGAAGGTGCTTTCTTGTCGATTCAAAACAGAGATAAATTACGCAACTGTGTTAAATATCTTATATGACACACAATTATATGTTCTCTTAATTTCACTAAACACTCTCAACTTTAAAAAAAGGTCTATATTGTAACATGTAAGTGAATAATTTAAGTTTTTCTTACCAATTTATGAAAACGAATGATATTTACGTGTCAAAAAGGGATAATGTTGCAGTTAACAAGGAAAGTAAATTTAAGATTGACAGAAAAATCTCCTTCGTATTCTATCCATTTTTTTTTTCATTTGTAGAAATTAAGATAAAGTCGCTAATGCATTCAAGTTATGAAAAGATATTTACGATACTTTCATTAAAAGTACTGTCCACATCCCTAAAAGGTCATAATTTAAGCCATTCATATTGAAAGCATCAATATAAAGTTATTTTCAGTAGATTGTATATCGCGCTAGTCGCTGTGAATGACATTATATCATCGCGATCTTTTCTTCAATTTTCATATTCCAACTACTTTACTGAGAACGTGGATGTACGTGGTCCTTGACTATCAGAGTTTCAAATTAAACCGCTTCAATATGCATGCAGAACTCCTCCATACTGAATTGCCTTTCATTACAATAGATTTAATTTAACGCATCTACCCATGTTAAAGTTATTGCATTATAATCTGGAATATTTCGGGTTTTTAATTAATATACAACTCATATAAAATATAGATTTTATAAAATAATATTTCCGTTTGTTCATTTGTTATTGTTCACATACCCCTGATGAGGTCTTGATAAATAAAATCTTTGAATCTTTGTAAATAATAAAACTAATAAAAAATATCTCACACACTTGAGTGAAATACATTTTTATATTGTAGGGATGAAATATTGTTTTCTCCATTTCGGGAACTTTTCGTTGACGCAACCAACAATCTTTGATCATATAGAAAAGACATGACTCTAAATACTACTTAACAAGTATACCCGATCCTAAACTCTGATGTCCTTGTTCTACATATTTTACATGTTTAACACTCATACATTTGCAGCAATAAAGAAAGCAATTTATGATATACCAAATGTTTATTTATTTATACATTATATAATAATTATAATAACAAATCTGTGGATTGTACATACCATTTGCAAGGTCTATGTCGTGAAATGGTACAATTGCGTAATAAGATTTGAAAAATCGTCCAAATATCTTTTGAAATAGTATTCATAAATACAAGTCATAAAATTAAGTTCTAGTAATATTGATCATAAAGATGTCTTGTGTTAAAAGAACGCATTGCATTAGTACGGAAGCCTTGGAGGGCCATTTTGACTTTTAACTTTTAACTTACTAATTCTGGCTTTTTCGTTTTGAGTTTTGACTATTGACTTGTTATACAAGCCGACTGGGGACATTTTTACTTTTATCTTATGACTTTCAACCTTTTGACTATCGACTTCTGTCTTTTGACTTTTGACTTCTTACTTTTTACGTAAGCCTTGAAGGGACATTTTTGTCTTTTCAACTTCTTACACTTGACTTTTTACTTTTCAATTTATGGCTTTTTAGGCTGGAAAAATTGAAGATTGTACAGCTGCAAAAACCCCAAAATTTTCCTTTATATCAATTGTAAATCTATGTCTCGCTGTCCGATGCGATTTATTGACTTTTGTAAAAAAAAAAAACAACTGTCTCTTTCTCCAGAAATCCAATCTTTTCCTGAAGATATTTTTGTCAGTGAGCTCAGATTTTTATAATTAAAAGGTTTTAGTAAATCTAACTAAGGTGCGATTGTCTTTGAACATTGTTTCCCGCTTGAAAGTCATAAGTTGAAAAGTAAAAAGTCCATTGTAAGAAGTTGAAAGACATTTGAAAGACAAAAATGTCCCTTCACGGCTTACGTAAAAAGTCTGAAGTCAAAAGTCAAAAGGCAAAAGTCAATAGTCAAAAGGTTGAAAGTCAAAAGTTAAAAGTGAAAATGTCCCCAGTTCGGCTTGTATCATAAGTCAATAGTCAAAACTCAAAACAAAAAAGTCAGAATTAGTAAGTTAAAAGTTAAAAGTCAAAATGGCCCTCTAAGGCTTCCGTACATTAGTAATAAAAAAAGGTACAATATGTCAACAAATATTACGGTTTTTAATTCAATACGCATTTTATTTTCATTTCAATAAGACAAGATCGAAGTAGTCCCAGCAATTTCATGTGAAAATAGATGTATATGGTGACACGACCCAGTTTAATCCGCAGAATATTTGAAGTTGACCACAAATGACACGGACAGTGAAATAAAGACTAGTGAGATTTATTTTTTCGAACGGAGTAAATTCTAAAAGTGGTAAAAAAAATTTAGTAAAGAATAAAAATAAGCTGAGAGAAGAAACAAGTACTTTTAAACATCTGTATATGATATGTATTTATTCAAATGTCAAAAACATATAAATATAGTGTGGAAATATAGGTAGTGATGTTTATTTAGAAAATTATGCACTTCTACTCTTTATGTAGAACTAATGAATATAATGTGGTAAAATATTAAGTTATATATGTGAAATCATCCAGCTATATGTAATAAATACTATTGTATGTCATAGATTTCATTTTAGTATTTATCATATTAATGTATCCCTTAACAAGCAGGCTTTAATGTTTCATTAGTAATTAAACGATGTTTCAGTCCATTTGCCTACATTATGTGTTTTTTCTTTGTATCCAATATGCAGTTTATTTTCATTTCAATAATACCGAAGTACGCATTATAAAGAAATATTTATCAATTTATTCTAATTACAAAGTTCCGAGCAATTAACTACTAGAAACTAACGCCTAACGACATTATTTGTTGGAAGTGATAATGTTGAGCTACGTCATGTAAAGTTGTGCGTCTGCTGTCATACACTAGTTAATCCGAATGTATTTCATAAATTTTAAAACGTCAAACTCGTAGTTGTATGTCTTTTTTAGTATCATTAGTTTTAAAAAAGAAACCGAAATACAGTATACAGTTTATTGTGGGAAAAACATTCTTGTCGTTTGATGTTGAGGTGTCTACTATTTAAGATGAGATTTCTTCAATAACGTATAATGAAATATATTTTCTCACTAATTAGACATCGTGGTTCTTATTTTAAGCTCCATTTAGGCCACCATATGATGGTGGTACATATCAAAACACACACGTTGACGCAACAAGGTGTAGGACCATCTATTACCGGGAACCAGTCCACAGGTAAAAGTAGTACTATTCAACAGACAGGTTCACTCTTGCATCAAAAAGAATTTAAACCGCACATGTTACCAGAATAAATTTGGTATTTTTGGAAAGCTGAATAGTCAAGGAAACTTGAGCATAAAGTTTTATTGGCTTTAAATGAATATAAAAAAGTTGAGAGTCAATTTTTAGACCATGTTGACTTCTGGTTGATTGTGCGTTCTTATATGCAATGAAACACGTTGTGAAATTTTGACAGAATTTTGACCCGTTGCATACTTATATGGGACAGAAAGGTCACTTTATTTGAAATAAAGATAAATATTCTAGGATAAGTCAAAATCATCAAATTTAATATAGCCGAAGAGTCCAAAAACAATGGTGGTCCTACACAACAAATGTATACTAGAGATAAGTTTCAGGGTAGATAACTCTGTTTGTTGACATCTTCCAACTAAACTAATAAGTGACAAATAGAATCAAACACCGGTCGGAGGGCAAGACGGGAAAATCTCAGAATCTCAATCTCAAAAATGAAAAGATTTCTGATCTCCAACGAGGCACTAACAATATATTTTTTTCTTCTACCGACCTAATTATTTGTTTTTGTCAACGGAAAAAAAGATGTTGGATGGGACACATGGAACGAAATATGGAAAAAAGTATGAAATATTGGGTAGGGCCGAGAATGTAGCCATGAATAGCGGCTAAAATACGCGTAATGTTTTTTCGAAGTCTATGTAAGGGGTCTTTATTGTGCAAGGAGCGTTGCACTCTCCAAACACGTCACCTACTACGGTCCGCGGTCAGGCTTTCCGTATTATGATCTGACAACCCACCCTAACTAGATGATCTCCAGTATCCGCCAACCGCTGACGCGCTGACTTATCAGTATGATCCCAGTATTGCGGCAGTGTCTGTAGTATAAACAAATTTTAATATCATATGTATTAAATAGAGGATAATAACATGTAATAAATAAGCAGCATCTGGATAGATTTTAAATCGAAATTTAATGTATGTAATAAATACTATCATGGATGCATGATTGTACTAATAATGTTTAATGATCTATAAATACTTTTTATTTTACATTACCCGAGATTTAGTCTTAAGTTTTCCAATAAATATATATTAACGTAAACACTTATTGTGTATTAATGATGTGTCTCTATTTAATAAAACTGAGGGAGGCGTTAAATGCGAAATAGAACACGTATAAATCATATAATTGACGAAATAAAAAAAATGTATGTAGACATTTCATTAATGGGCAATTAAATCTTAGCGGTAATGGAGTGTAATATTGGAAAGCAGTTATCAAAACGTCATCTTAAACTTTACTTAGAAAGCTAGAAAAACTGACAACTTTCGTGGAAATCTGTGTTAAAAACGTTCAACTAACCAGGAGTTGGGGAAAATGCAATTTCGTGTCAATAATTGTTAATTAGCAAGTTGACAATAATTAATACCTTTATGCTTCATGCAGAAGTAGAACGAATAATCGTACCCTTGATTTTTTGGCGAGGGTACGAATTTAGTCCCGTTACCCGTAATGTAGAAGAGCGGGAGTGAATCACTCCCGGCACTTTGATGTCCAAAAGAAGTTGCATATATTAATCCGATATGTCCTACTAAGATTTAAACGACGAAGCGTTGCTTCAGGATACTACTCCACGGAACACAGAATGCTACTAATCCTCGCGTTTCAGCATCACACGTCAGTCATGCAAATCAGCAGAATTTCTTTGACAACTTTGAATAAATTAGAACCTATTTTGACAATAAACTCGCTTCATTAAAATCAGATTTACTTTCCGAGCAAGACGTTATGTCTAAGAAGTTCAGAGATGAGGCATCTAAATAAATTTAATCGGAAGGGAATAGTTTTCAATACAGATTCAATAAGGATATTTATAATGGTCTTAATAAGATTTGCAGTCATTTGGATTCAAAAAGGTCTCCCCTTGCTTGTTTGGCCCATGTCATTCTCAGTAAAATTATGTATAACAAGCACAATTAGGATTGCTGATAGTTCAACCGCCGGATGGGCAACTGTCAAAGAATATGAAATAAGAGAAATTGCTGATAATGAGGAAGACGAGAAAATGATTCGTCGGGCCGAATCTAGGTCTTTTCGTTCCATTAAAGACAGAAAGAACCGACTTCAGCCGTATCCTGCAAGGCCCGCTTCACATACTTCTGCACCTGCGGCTACTGTTCCTGTTATTCCTAGTCATGACGTCCGCCAGCCCTTTCGTTTCAGCGCCGCACGACGTGAGCCGTGCTCCCTGGACATTTGCCATTTATGCAAACAATACGGCCACTGGAGAAAAAACTGCAAGCTCAGCTTCTTCGACAATCACTCAGCCAACAACCTCCACAAAACAGTGATCCAGCTTCTTTGAATGATAAGTATTCTGATTTATCTTATTTGAATTGTTATTCTGATATTAACTCAGATTAGTTTACGGAATTTATATCTCAGGTTCCTTATTTCGAACAATTAGATTTTTCCTAAAATTATAAAGGTGTGAAAGGAAGGTTAGCTATGAACTATGAGTTTTGGTTAAAATTGCCACAAACGATTTTGTATTGGATACAATTAAGAATAGATATGTTATTCCCTTTTTATCACCTCTGTCGTCCATGTTCTTGAAAAACAATAAATCTGCTTTTTCAAACGCCGATTTTGTTAATCAAGAAGTAAAAGATTTAGTGGATTCTGGTTGCGTGTGTGAGGTACCATTTACTCCTTACGTCGTTAATTCTTTGTCAGTTGCTATTAACAAGTCCGATAAGAAGCGACTTATTTTAGATCTTTCCATTTGAAAAGAGAGATTTAAGTTTGAAGATTGTAGAACTACTCTTCAAATGTTCAACAAGAACTCGTTTTAGGGTGTTGGAATAAAACATTCTATTGCTTTTCGGTGCTAGTTTTGGGATTATCCTCTAGTTCATATATATTCACTAAATGTTTGAGAACAATGGTCAAACATTGGAGAAAGAATGCTATTGATATGGTTCATTACTTAGATGATGGTTTTGGCTTGGCTTCATCATAAGAGCTTTGTTTACAGTTTTCAAATTGCGTGAAAAAGTCTTTGTCAGATAATTTTTTGCCCTGCTCAACAGTTAGAATGGTTAAGCATCTTGTGGAACTCGAATGCATTCTCTGTTTCAATTCCTGACAGAAGGATTAATGACCTTTAACAGTCCATCGATCACCTTATTAATAAGTTTCCAGCCTTTTCTCACAACGTATTACCGACTTGGATAATTTTTTTGACACCCGTTGGATACGATCAACACCCAATGGATGTTTGTTTGGCGTGGAAGGTAAGAAGCTCTTTGTATTTTCATTTTTGTTATTTTTTAATGAAATTAAGGTTGTGTTTGTAGATAAAGGGTAGATTTATTGGTCCATTATAGAAATTTATTACATGTGTCAACGAGCATCGTATTGCATTTGGTCATATAAGCCAGCTAAAAGATAGGCAAAAGTAAATACGAGTCTAGAAACTTTGTCTGGATGGCTACCAAATGCTTAGATTTCCACAGACCCATTGCCTAACTTTACGCCTCCCCTAACACAAATTCCTGGATCAGACCATGAAATTGTTTTCGACTATTTGAGCAGTTCGACTAGATGCCAGTCTATAAGACGCGTGGCCTGGTATCGAAAGATATTGGAGAGACACGGTGTGATTTGATTTGATTGTTGATGTTTATGACATGGTCCTAGTATCATAAATGATATTGTAGTTGGCATGGTCATGCGTTTGGATGTACATAAGCAAGAATTTTCATTGTAATATTATGATTTATGTAAATACATTTATCAGCTATGTTTAAAATCGGTAAATGGTCGGAAGTGGACCAATTTTGTCAGGAAAACAACGGTATTAAGCGTTTAGTGGACCAGATGCCCGATTTCTGCCTAGCCTCAAGGGCGAGTAATACGCAACGGCAGTACAAAAACAGATAACATGCGCTGCCAAAATGTTATAGTTGTATCTTTCATAGGCTGATATTGATACAACACGTAGTGACATTTTTCGACCTCTTTGTTTGTGTAAATCAAAGAATGTGTATAAGCTGAAATTTACCTTAAACTACAGCCAGAGAAATTCTTATAGATGCTTTAGAGTCTATCGGATTGGACAAAAAGCAATTTGGTTTACATAGTTGGCTCTCCGGTGGGGCTACTGCTGCTGCAGATTCTCATATTGATGATCGTCTTTTTAAAAAAACATGGACGTTGGAAAACAGATAAAGCTAAAGATGGTAACCAGAAAACTTTGATAATAGATTATCTGTGTCTAAAAACTTGGGAATATAAGTATAGATTCGATTAAATTAATTTACAACTCTCATTGCACCTTTCTTTGTTTTTCGAAATGAGGTGCACATGTAGCCGAGCTGTTCCTATAAACAAGTGTTCGTGTTCGTTTTTATTTGATAAATATTTTATGTCTGGTTGAGATTGTCGAATTAGGACATAAATGTATTTATCAAAGGTAATCATACACGTGTTTATTGTTTGTGTGCTATAAATATATCATTATTTATAGCGATTGGTTGTATTTAAATGTTACGATTTCTTATTATGAATATGTTAATGACACGGATTTTAATTAGCGAGAAAAGATTTCTGGTTTGAGTACAAATCAGCTTTATGTTATTCGAAGCTTGTACTTATGCAAGTCAGTTCGATATGATTTCCCGACCCCCCCCCCCCTCGCCCCCACCCCAGTAATTGTTTGTGCTATGATTTTATGGATTGTGATATTTCACAATGTTTTTTTCTTTTGTAGACTGTCTAGTACAACGCCGTCAGCCGTTCAACTTTTGTGTTTTTAATAAATGAGCTGCACAGGTAGCCGAGCTGTTCCTATAAAAAAGTGGTTATTTTTGTTTTGTTTTTTTTGATAAATATTTTATTTCGAGTAAAGAAAGAGAATATATGTACTTGTAGCGTCTCACAACATATCTAACTGATGTGAGGCTTATACGTAGATAAATAAATAAAGGAAATTACAGCGTATAGATTTCAGAAATTCCTAATAAAAAGTCTTAAATGCATGTTTTATTGCGATATTGTGCTATCAATACACACAACAGCCGAGAAAAAGGTTAAATATTGTTCCTGTATATATATATTTGGGGATTGATACTTGTGCAGTTAATTATAATTTGCGTCTTTCCTGTATCTAGCAATTAATGTTCCAATTCCTAGATAATTCGTTTCTTAATGGCCTACTTTAGTTTATCTCCCAAGTTCTATTATTACATGTGCATGCATAATTTTTTTTATTATTTCACCAGTTTTTGTGCTCTAGGTCTTCGTCATATCTTATCACTATTGAATATCTACGTGACTTCCGTATACATTAATATTGAAGGGACTAAATTAAGCATTTACTTTAGCTTCACGTTTATTTTAGATTTCGATATGATCAATCAGTAACTATGTTCAAATCAAGCAGTTTTGTCCTGAGTTATAAGGGCTGCACAGCGTTTTTATTACACAAAAATAATTTTATCTGTTATTGATTAGTCTACAACCTATACTCACTCAAAAACGACACGCAAAATACAAAAAATGGCAATTTTACTTCATATATTATTTTAACAATTTATCATATAAATAATGTTAAAATTCACACTTCTTGTTCAAGAGTTCTTTTACTATGGAATATAACATTTTGTCGCATATTGTCAATAAATCACGCAAAAATATCAGTATCTGTTGTGTCCACCATTTGCTTGTAACATAGCCCTTACTCTTCTTGGCATGGATTCAATTAAACGTTGAGTTCGAACATACTGAAGTGCCTGCTCTAATTGTTGCAGATTTTGTGGAGGTGGTTGTCGTTGGCGCACTCGTGGATCCGGTTCATCCCACAGATGTTCAATTGGGTTAAGATCCGTGATCGTGATGGCCAGCGGATCACATTGACATTATGTTGCTCTAAAAAATCTACTGTTACACGTGCTGTATGTGGTCGGGCATTGTCGTGTTAAAAAAAATCCCTTGGAATGACAATTACGGGCAATAAATGCGGTCGTATAATTATAACCTAAAAACGTTAGGATTGCCTTGGATATGCGTATCACCTGTGTGTTCCTGGCTTACGAGATAGCGACCCACATTATAACATTGCCTCCGCCAAAATTGTCTCTTTTTGCGCAAAACGTTCATTTCGGCGCCTGTACACTCGTATGCGACCATCTCGATTTTTAAGGTCAAAACGTGAGTCATCGCTGAACCACACTCTTCACCAGTTCTGTAAATTCTAAACACGAACGGTAGTTCACCTTCTAACCCTTGCTCGGCGGTTGGCGTCTCAGCCTTGCTGCGACGTAAGGTCTTTATGCCAGCAGTCCATGAGAGCGTTACCGATTGCGACTGTCTGTGGTGATATACGGCGCAACCTCGGGACGTTTACAGTTGTTTCTGTTGCAACAATAGTCCTGTTCCGTAGATGAAATAATCTAAAGTAACGATCCTGCGCCCGAGTTGTAACACGCGGACGCCCTTAACGTAGTCAGTCTATCGTAGAACTAGACTGCTCGTAGCGTCTCCAAAGACGTGAAATTGTGCTATAATGAACATTGTACGTTCTGGCAACAGCATTCTGTGATTCCCTGGCCTCGATTCGACCGATAGCGATATTCCGGGTAGCAGCATCTAACCTTGGAATAGCTTCACCTCATCAGAATTTAATTTTACTAATGCAGTCAAGAAAAGAAATAGCGGGTTTTTTTACCGATTGTCTGAGTTAACAAAAATAACCATGATTTGCACGTGAAAGTCGACCATGTTTTAGCAATACGTAATTCATAGTGTGTTCCAGCTTTCGACTACAGTCGGTTTAGGCTCGATCATCCAGACGCTTAATTGCATTGTGCGTCTGGATTCATCTCTATATTGAACTCGTTATTATTACGCCCAAAAATGGGCGTAATATTTGATTGGATGATATATTTATTGTCTTAAAAATTACTTCCATTCATATCAAAAGTGTAAAAAAAAATGTACCAAAGTTTAAACTTGAAAATTTTTATAATATATTACTTTATCATATTATTGTTATGCACAATCAAGAGTTAATCTTACTGTGACGTCATTTTATAAGTATAGACCTTGCATAGTTTTCCTGGTCTAAAAATAGGGCTCTTAAAATAGAACCATTGTTTTGTCTCCGTCTATTGGTAGCGAAATTAAAAACAATGTGATCCCAGACGCTTATATATATGCGTCTGGGTGATCGAGACTACAGCCGTTCACGAGTGGATGAAATGAAATGCTTTCACATGGAAACCTTTAATTAAGGTGTAATTATGATGTTGTCTATATATATTTGAATATTTATAGGTTATTTGTCTGAAAAAAAAAATGTATTTGAAAAATATTTTCCGATGTTGCGTTTCTTTTTTGAGTGAGTATACTTTCATGTAAATTCGCAACAGTACTAAAACTTCCATCAAACGATGGTTAGTTTTATTTCACTGCACAGTTTTAAGCGGAATTCAATGATAACTTCTTTTTTCGTAAACATTACAATTGTTTAGTAGCCAATCAGAATGGCTGTCTTAATCTCAATTATGGTATCGATGTATCGGATTCATGTACGCATTTGTAACACAAAACTTCGGTCAACAACAATCCGCGACGTGCCTTCTGCTTATAGATTTGCTACGATAGAAATTCCAATAGCGACCTATAATGATGTAATATTGATTGATTGATTGTTTAACAAACGTCTAATTATCAATATTTCATCAATATTCAGAACAAGGACAAGTAAACAAAGAAACAGAACAAAACAGTGGATGGACCAACGGATAATTATGGAAGAATGTAGGGTATTGGATAGGAACAGAGAGTTTATTCTTTTTTTTTCACAATAAACATACTATACTGTGCTATAAAATCTGCGAAATGAATCATTATATTGCAGTGAGCTTTGTCAATCTTTAAACATTAAGGTGATTTTTGGAGGTTTTTTCCAAATGCAAGCGGAAGACATATACTTGTGTCATGCACTACAAACAATATAAACAAAGTTCCATGTAGTATCTCGCAAATAGCTCGAACATTAACGAGTGACTTCTAAATATGGACGAAAATATTAACTTTGAGACATGTAACATATAGGAGAACAATAGATCATACATACGTGTTTGGGAAAGACCGTGTGATCTTCCACGAGAGCGAGTTTTTTTTCCAAAAGCGCATGAAAGTAACTATTTCTTAAGTAAACCAACAACTTTCACATCAGAATACCCTATAGACTCCATTGTTTACAACTGAATTGTTTCATCCAATCAGAAATAAGAACGTTGTTATGTTACTACAACAACGTTTATGTTTCCTGCGTTTTAAATGAATGACGCAACAAGGACAGATGTGTGCGTAAGCTCATCTCTACTAGATCATCTGTACCAGAAATCTGCCATTAACGGAAGAGAATACTAAATTTGATTCGTGTATCGATGTGATCCAACAAAATAGGAATTTAGCTCTGCAAAATGTGACGCTTCTTTACCAATTGTAACATTTTAATAAACTTACCAATATATGCCATCATAAGCATATAGTGGATAAAGGGGTGGGGGATGGGGGTGGGGTAGTTGTCATGATATAATACATAAAGCCGCAGACAATAGTAAGTGTTATTCCCTTTGCACTTTAAAGGCCTTTAGAAATGTAGTAAGCTTAATATAGCCTACATATAGGCACATTTCTCTGGTGCTTCTAAGCGTGTCTAGTAGCAGTTAAAATTGCTTATCTCCTGATACATTCTACTTATTTATTTTTATTCTTCCCTACTCGCCGACTTGGTTATATATTACTACATTCAGATTTTATCTAAGAACTGCTAGCAAAAACTAAATAAGACAAACAGCTATCACAAATAGTTAAAATTTAGCTATCGCTATATAGACCATTTCTTATCATTTAACAATTCATGTTCGGTAACTTTTAAGATAGTATTTATCCTAAATGAACAGTTTAGAGTTTGCGTATTTATATCTTTAAATAGACAAAGAAGGCTTTTTAAACTCTTTAGTAATAGGATAAACTTAAAGACTTTAATTTCCCAACAGGCATGGGTGCTGACTTACCCAGGCGGGGCCTCAGTGCTGAGTGATCCAAGCAGTCACCAAAAGGGCATCGGTGTGGAGTGATGCAGGCAGGGCCTCGGCGTTGAGTGATCCAGGCAGTCAAACCATCTACCTACAATCACCAGCGTGTTAACATTGGGGTGAGTCGAGTCTGATTGCAGGCAAGTTCTGTTCGACTGCAAGATTTATTGACAAGAAGTGCCAGGTTTCTAGACGAAGTCCTGAGTTGTCAAGGGTACTCTGGCTTCCTCTCTAAATGAAAATAGCCAGCTGAAATGGTCTAAACCGCATTCAAACAAACAAATCAATTTATCAAAGATATTTTTCTTTGTGTGTAACATTCAAGATCAAAGCTTACATCTTACAGCAATACCTTTGTTTTGAGATTTGTGACAGTCTAGCCTTAACAAAATAGGCAGTGCTGGACAAACATATAGCTGCCAATCGCGTTCCCAAGTGGCGGTCTTGCAAGGTCATCTTATTGGAGGCTTGTTAGAACATTATACGGAAAATCCTTCATGGGACCATATTGAGTGATATGATTGGAGAGTTCCAAACACCTTTTATAGTAGTCTACTGCTGCGTACGTTTTCAATGACAACTAAAAGTTTACCTGCCTCATATTTCCCCATTTGTTTTACTCTTTCTCGTCCTGAATTTAGCTGAAAAGTACTTGGACTTTCAGCAAACAATCGATCAGTTATTCTACTGATAGTCGTGTTGATGTTAACAAAGAAAAAAATTTCATTGTGAATTTGTATTTTTGAGTTTAATGTTAGCTATGTCTTTGACATATTGTAGGACCTCTGTGGCAGAGTGGTTAAAGTAGTTCGTCTACTATTGATCACGTGGTCTGTCAACACTTTTGCGGGTTCGAGTCTCAATGCAAGAAAGGTGTACTCGACTAGAATCTTAATTTACAACGATTTCCAATTTTCCTACCGAATGTCCGGGGTTTTCTCAGGGTATTCACGATTCATCCTCCCAATAAAACTGAACGCTATAATATAGCTGAAAAAAAATGCTGAAAGTTGCGTTAAACATCATTCAAACAAACAAACAAAAGTTGCGTTAAACATCATTCAAACAAACAAACAAGAAATATTGTAGTTGGATTACGTCTCTTCATCATTTAATTTACTTTTTTAACTTGTTATTTTCTGTAATATATAAAATATTGTAGCCATTAAATTTATAAATTTAAACTAAAAAAACTATTAAAAAAATATAGCCATATCTTCATTTATTGAGTTTTTCTATTGAAAATGCATTAGTTTCTCTCTGGTCTCTTGATTGTCTTTGCAAGAAAATTTTAAAAAGATGGATGTAGAATATAAATGTTAATTAGTAAAATGTTATGCCATGGAAAAAATAAATATTCTTTGCCTTTGTTACGTATCCGGAACGTAGCAAAAAGTTGTGTAAGTCTTTGTCCAGTTTCACATTTTATATATGCATTGTACGCTGTCGAATTCTTTCGCAGTTAGCTGTAGTGGCGTATGTCTCAATCATGTGATTTCCTGGAATGTTGTATATCCTCTACAAATATTATCACTCAAAGCGTTTTATTTAGACATCTTTGAGTTTTACAATTGTCTCTTTAAGAACTTTGTCCAACAAGGGTACATAAATTTTCCTTTAATGTCGAACCCTTTATAGGTACGAAATATGAAACGCTTTATTGCGGCTGAATGTTTTCCTTCGTTTTGTGTACATTAAATGTATTTTAATGATAACTTTTATCAAGTTGTAAATGATAAACGTTTTGGAACTGAGAAATTTAGAAGAATTATTATTACTTGGATCTTTACAATTAAATTCAAATTTTTCATGACAAATCTCAAGCTATAAATAGACTCTGATGTAAACAAAGTTGTTTATCTACTTAGATTAGAAACCAATACTGGACACATTTAAGGTCAATGCACTTTAAATTTGAATTTCGTAGGAGGCAAAGTTTGTTAACATTTAAAATCCTGTTGTTTACATATGGTTCTTCTCACAAAAGTTCAAACATTTTGGTATAAAAGGTCCGTTAATGAGAAATGAGAATTCAGAAACAATAGCCATGCAGCACAAACTTGTTGTCATAGTAGCAATGGTAGTGTTGTACCATATCGAACCTGCACGTAAGCAAAATCATTTTTTTAGTTTGGTTTTATTTAAGGTAGTGTTATTTTAAAAATAATTATTGTACCAACAATATAAGTTTTAGTTAAATTATAGTACCTATATCGGATATTTTGCTTATTTTTTTTAACAATGTTTTGATAACAGGATGTGACAGTGGTCTTTCATATCATTTGCGTTATAAAATTACGCATAAGTGAAGTACTATTTGTGTAAACTAAAATGTCATGCGCAATTTTTATGACAACGTGTTTTTTTTTAAATTAACTAATGAACGAGTGAATTTTTTAAATACCTAAGGAATAGTTTTATAAAATAGTTAAACTGGTTTCGCTTTTGATTTTTAATTTGATTTCGCATTGTATTGTTACTGTTTTTCTTTAATAGATTGAGATTGGCAGTTGATTAATAGTGTTTGTAATTTATATTGTATAACCAATGATTATATTGTATCACAAATGATCATATTGTATCACAAATGATTATATTGTATCACCAATGATCATATTGTATCACAAATTGATTATATTGTATCACCAATGATCATATTGTATCACAAATGATTATATTGTATCACCAATGATTATATTGTATCACCAATGATTATATTTTATCAATAATGATTATATTGTATCACCTATGATTATATTAAGTTTGTTTAGTTTGTACCTAATAAAGTGACCGTTGAAGAAAACATAGATAACCTACTGACATTCGGTTTGGTTTACATTACGTATCTATATATAGTAGGTGCCAATCTATATCGATACGCATAAATTCGTCCTTATCTAATAACATACATACAAACTGTTATCCATGTATGAACACTGATTTCACGTTTATTTGTAGAACTGTCCCCCGTGGGTACGGGGAGGGATCAAATCAGTAACTGCTTGGACAACATAGACACGTGTAAAGACTACAAGTATGTATGTGACGATGAAACATTTCTGCAGTGGGCGCAGGACAACTGTATGAATACTTGTAAATTATGTAAGTTTAGTTTTAAACAATCAAGTATCGTTGTCTTATATTATCCAGCGATTGTTGATCTTCGTTTGTGTTGTTGACAGAGATTGCCAGGTTATAACACGAAAAGCTTGGCCACAGTTCACAGTGGTTAATGTGTTTGGAGAGTGTCAAACTCATTGATCTTAAATATTTTACTCTATTTGTTAACAATATTTCACTAATTGAGTTACAATGTTTTACTTGTTTTCGCCTGAATATAGATCAAATATTGCTTGCCGGAGTTTTATAATCATTTAATAATATTACGTCACTTTTGTATACTTCTGGAGTATTGAATTGTTTTGGTTTTTTTAGTTTATAATAAAATTCACGTTGAAATATGTAATTACAATACAACAGTACACATCGATTGCTAAATGACGGAGCAGTAGTAATGAATTTCGTTCACAAATTTCGAAATCCGGCATGTTTTCATGGATTTTTTTCACAAAAGCTAAAATATTTAGAACAAAATGAACTTGATTGGATTTTTAAAGTTATTTCTAAGTTTCAAATTAATTTTTATATTCTTTTATTCATTCTGTGTCCCTCGAATTGTAAGTTATTGTTTAGTTCAAGGGTTAACTTGTTATTTGTTGATCGTTAAATATTAAGATTACTGTGATGTAAAAACAATGTCAATAATGAATTCTCTATTTTTTTAATTCGCAGGCAACACGTCAGAATAACCAGAAAACGAAGGAAAGTCAACACTGTGTTCTACTTCATGTTCAATGTATATACACATTTTCGAAATTTTTTTTATTAAATTTAATTTCTCAACATGTTACTAGTCTGCTTTACTATATGTGTTGTCACGTACATTTTCTGCAACAATAATATATATATATATATATATATAAACGTCTACAAATTAAGCCCAACACTGTTAGAATTAGATTTTTAACACTGTGGCACCAAATCGCCTGCACTATGTCCAGCGGTCTAGACCCCTCGGCCAAATCCGTTATATATATTTCCCCTACCAGAAACACGCTGGTTCCCTGACAGGAAAAATCTTACGTAGAAAAACTCTGTCCTATGTAAGAGAAATAACTCTACAAACAAAACAAAGTTGATAAAAGGTTGTAACGGTATTACTGCTGTTTTATTACTTTTACATTATTTAAATAATGCAATATTTAGGCATCGATTGTGAAAATATCTGTTTTCTATCTTTGGTTAAGAGGTGACTTCACTTCGTGAGGATAATGGTCATGGCAACTTCAGTTGAGGTAGATGTTTAATTTCACCTGTAACAAGCAATACATATTTATCGGTAACGGAAAATAAGGGCGCTAGCTATGGGTGCATATTTAACAGCTCCCTAGAATTAGGGTAGGCGCTAGCTATGGGTGCATATTTAACAGGTCCGTAGAATTGGGGTAGGGGATAGATAGATATGGGTGCATTTCAAGATGTTTACTAAAGATAAAACTACTACTACCTACGTTTAGTCAGAAATCCAAGAATAAATATTTGACTTAAAATCATTTCCCAGAGGCAATTCATCATACATATTGATCTTAAACAATCACAGCTTTCAACCCTTTCAATCAATACATTTTGAACAATTAAAACGTCCTTAGAAGAAAAAATGATTTTATTGGCGGATCACTTTTAATCAATTATATTGAGCTTTATCCCTACCCCTTTATACATTTCTACTGCACGGAAAGCTTGACATAAATAAATTAATATTCTTATATGCATCATTTGTTTACCTATTATATCAATATGATACTTCTTAGGTTATAAGAAGAAAAATTGTGCATTTAATGTTGTACAGTATACATGCAGATGGCAGATGGCATGCAGAAATAAGATCAAATTTAAGTTGCTAATATAACAATTATCCCCTTTTTGCTAAATTGCTAATACCCCACCCCCACTATTTCCCTTTGAACCTGTTAATATAACTGCCCGTGTTCTTGCATTTGTCACTGAAAAAAAACAACTAATTTTTGTGTTTGTTTTGTTTATTTGAAAAAAATGTGGTTTAACGCAACTTCATATATTTTTCATATATATTATGAGTTTTTATTAGGGTAGGAAGGCTGGAATATCCAGTCAAAACTACAATCCATCGTCAGGAAAACTGGCCATTACTGTCAATTACTGTCAATTAAGGATGCTCAATTACGACTCGCCAGTGATAAAATACTATCTCAGCCATCTAAGCACCTCTGGTCTATTGGCAATTGTACATATTTTTTTCCAATTATCTATCGATTTGTTGGAAGTTTGTAACATTTATGACACAATCATTTGATTTTTTTGTTTGTTTGATGGTGTTTAACGCCACTTTCAGCAATTTTTCAGCTATATCATGGCGTCCAGTTTTTATTGGGGGAGGAAGCCGGAGTACCCGGAGAAAACCCCCGACCTGCGGTAGGAAAACTGGCAATTCTTGTCAATTAAGATTGGAGTCGAGTGCACCCTGCCTGCAGTGAGAATCGAACCCGCAATCTCAGTGTTGACAGACCACGTGATCGATAGAAGACGAACTACCACTCGGCCACCGAGGCCCCTCATTTATTTGAAACTTTAAGAGTAACTCATGTGGAACCTCTGTATACTTATTATTATTTCACATTTTAACATTTTCATAGTGACAGAAACCCAACCAGTTAAAATAAAGACTTCATAATTTTCAAATATTGAAATGAAATATTTATTTCATTTCAATAAAATACGCATTCAAAAAAGAAACGCAACATACAAAAAATTGGAATATTACTTCATATATTATTTTAACAATTTATCATATAAATAATTAAAATTACAAAAATGTTAAAATTGGCACACTTCTTGTTCATGAGTTTTTTTACCATGGAATATAACATTTTGACGCATATTGTGAATAAATAACGCAAAAATGTCAGTATATGTTGCGCCCACCATTTGCTTGCAACACAGCCCTTACTCTTCTTGGCATGGATTTAATTAAACGTTGAGTACGAACAGGCGGTATCCTTTGCCACTCACACTGAAGTGCCAGCTCTAATTGTTGCTCTAATTTGCGGCGGTGGTTGTCGTTGGCGCACGCTCCGATCCAGTTCAACATCCCACAGATGTTTAATTGGGTTAAGATCCGGTATTGGCCAACGGATCACATTGACATTCTGTCGCTCTAAAAAAATCTACTGTTACACATGCTGTATGTGGTCGGGCGTTGTCGTGTTAAAAATTTCTCTTTGAATGTCAATTACGAGCAATAACTGCGGCCGTATAATTTCGTCTCTATACCTAACAGCGTTTAGATTGCCTTGGATATGTATCAACTATGTTCCTGGCGTAAGAGATACATCATAACACTGTCTCCGCCAAAATTGTCCATTTCTACAACACAGTTTTGCACAAAACGTTCAGTTCGGCGCCTGTACACTCGTATGCGACCCTCTCGCTTTTCAAGCTGAAAACGTGACTGATCGCTGATACACTCTTCCATGAGAGCGTAACCGATTGCGTACTGTCTGTAATGATATACGGCGCAACCCAGGGACGTTTACAGCTGTTTCTGTAGCAGCAATAGTCCTGTTATGTAGATTGAATAATCTAATGTAACGATCCTGCGCCCGAGTTGTAACACGCGGACGCCCTGAACGTAGTCGGTCTGTCGTAGTACTAAGCTGCTTGTACGCCTCCAAAGCCGTGAAATTGTGCTACGATGAACATTGTACGTTCTGGCAACAGTATTCTGTGATTCCCCGGCCTCGATTCGACCGATAGCGATATTTCGGGTAGCAGCATGTAACCTTGGCATAGCGTCAACTCATCAGAATTTGATTTTACTAATGCAGTCAAGAAAAGAAATAGCGGGGTTTTATACCAATTTTCAGAGTTAAAAAAATATCCATGATTTGCATGTGAAAGTCGACCATGTTTTTAGCAATGATTTCGACACACAGTCGTTAACGGATGATGAACTTAAATGCTTTCACCTGGAAACTTTTAATTAAGGTGTAATTATGATGTTGTGTATATATATTTGAATATTTATAGTTTGTTTGTCCGCAAACAAATGATTTGAAAAAAATTATCCGATGTTTCTTTTTTGAGTGAGTATATTTTAATCTAAAGTTGTAAAAGTTTAAGTAATATCATATAAGTATTCGTATAATTCGTAAATAACAATCCTATGCTGTTTATATAGCACTGCACGACACAACATGTCGTTTTTCCTGGTGATATCATAGAAGGTTCAATTATCGTGGGATAAGTGCTTACACTGACTTACGACTATTATATTAGTTCTAGTATATAAGATCAGAATGAGCACAGGGGATTGCGTTTAACTTGTAAATATATACTACTTCTGTTTACAATATAAATAGAAAACTGGGATACATTGGGACTGTTCACAGTTTAGGTATGTCATCAGAACCTTCCATGCCCACCTCATGTTAGGAAGATCGTTTATATGTTTGTTTAAATAGTGTTACGCGCCACTTTTGGCATTTTTCAGTTACCGGTATATCATGGCGTTCAGTTTTTATTGTAGAAAGAAGTTCCCGCAGGAAACCCTAGCGTTCGGTAGGAAAATCCTTGTCAACGTGTCAAGAAGAACTATATTTATTAGATACTACTGACGTGTACAATGTAACATTTACAACATAAGCAGTAGATCCTTATTATTTTTAAATCCAGGAATCGATTTCAGTGGATAGTTGGTTGTCACTGCTACAGACTACTATACAGGATCAAACGTTATGAACAACTAAGGCATCACCTTGCCATAAAACAAAATAGATGAAGTAAACCGATATTTAAAAAATGGCAAACTGCGGAAATCACATGTATAATAATTAATTTAACATGTGATATTCCAAAGGATAACAATGAAATTGTATAAGATACATGTACATTTACAGATAATATAGATTTTTTAATACGTGTAGGTTATGATTCTGGACCCGAGACCTTTTTTAATGTTCACTGGCCTGAGCAATAGTGTAAGGTTGTTGAATTGTTTGTTGTCGGTTACTTTTAGTTTCTCATAATTCAAAATAGATTCACCTTGCATACATTGTGGGATTAATAACATTTTCATTTTAGCTTGATATATTTGGTTTACAGAGAATTTCTTTCTGTTCAAAGATATATTACGTATTTTATATATGCGCCACAGTTTATCTATATATACAAAAATATATAATATAATAAAAATTCTGAACAGTGAGAAGGGTTGGGTTTAATACATGTTGAGATCTATTAAGAAGTGAATGGTAATAACATAGTACAATTAAGATTATGTATAAAGGAAATGTTTTTAGTGTATTACAATTTACATGTATATTGTATATAAGTAAAGATACTGCATATAACTTCAGTAGGGCAATGTGCAACTTTTAAAATAATCTAAATCCAAATACAGAGTAAAGCTATGTCCAATAAAAAATCTACAACAACGAACGCTTAACACATACAATTTCTGTCAAAAGGCAAATGGCACTATGGTGTCTTAAACATAAAACAGACGTACATGAATTACAACAGCGTATAACATAACTGCACATAACACCTAATTACCTTTGTAACATATAAACATTCTTTATAATGTGTCTCTAATAATATTATTATCATAACATTGGACACACTCATGCAGAATAAGTCTGTGGCCAATTTATACCCTTCGTCAAAATGTGTCTTGTTGGGAATCAAAGTTGTCTCTCTTGTATTATTTTAAGCTTGTCGATTTTAAAAGATATAGGCAAACGCAGCCAATATAAATATATCCTGTACGGGTTTGAATGATGCTGCCGTCAAAATTGCGTTTAATTGAATGTGCCCTTTTTGGTGGTTATATTCCAGAAACACATCAGTTGCAGTACATAAATTCATTTGGCAAAGTAAAACGAAACAGCAAAATATATTTTAAGAAGTGAGTAATGTTCGTTTACGTAAACCAATAGGTGTGAAACTTGTTTGAATGTGCCTCAAACACAGTCGAAAACTGTATGTTTTTATTTCCGTAAAGTTACTATAAAGTTTGAAAAGTGTTCGTCATAAACGATATAATGAATTGTAAGCGATCCGCTAAGAGTGTATATATAATACTGTACGGCTTATGTACACATGGTTTCAAAACTAATGTGGTAAAATTGTTAATCTTTTATGTGAAACATCATATAATTACAATATAATTTGAACAAAGAATTGGCTTAAATATCATGCCCATTTTATACATTTTTAATTTAGAAAATAAATTTGTATTCAGAATACAAAATAGATAAAATGTTTTTATCGTACAGTACAGCGGTAATATGAAAGTTTTAAAATCTCAATACATGTATTTAGTTTTATTTTCCTACCACACAAAACTAAATTGGTTCATCCACGGAAGTAACCGTTTTCATAGGTGCCCATAGAGAGACCGACGTCTAGACAACTAAAACACTTAATTGTAAAACTATAGAGAGATTTACCGTGTATACAACTGATTATAAAATGGCGAGGCTGTTAACTGGTTAAAACATGTCGTTTGTCATCAATGAGACACAAGGTCTCAGAGATCACTTTAATGTAACTGCACACTATCAGTTTGTGGTACGCAAGTCAGTTGATAACATCTCTTTATAAATAGTAAAATACAATGTAATGCATGATTCTCTGAATAATTGTTTACCACACCCAATCCTTACCGGTGAGATAAAAGTTAAGGCACTATTAATGAGTCCTTAATCAGTTGATTATACGACATATACACTAGTGGCTGATGCACAAGTCGACACGCGTCTTTTCTTTAAATCACCCGTTTAACATTTATGTATGTATGGAAAAGATTGCGAATATTTGGCAAGACAAAGCATAGACTGTTTGCGTTAATGGCGAAATGTGAAATATTTGCCAAAACATAGCATGGACTGTCTGAATTAATGCAAAATGTGAAATATTTGCCAAGACATAGCATGGACTGTCTGTGTTAATGGCAAAATGTGAAATATTTGCCAAAACATAGCATGGACTGTCTGAATTAATGGCAAAATGTGAAATATTTGCCAAGACATAGCATGGACTGTAATGGGAAAATGTATAATTAAAATTGCAGCTTATTTTTAAGTTCGCTTAACATAATTAAGCGACATAATGCACAAGTTAAAAAGTTAAGTCAGAAGACTTGAAAGTCGGGTAATCTGGGGGAACTGTCAGGTTGTATATATGATAATAGGTTAAGGTCAGGTAAATATGCTAACGGTATTATAGACTATGGGACACACTGTAAACGTTCTCAGATCACTCACCACAATAAACACATTTATATTCCTTTTATTTTAATTTTTATTTCTCACTGAGCTGGTGTAAGGAAATGTCCAGTGTTTGAAACAGTGCTACTTCGATGCTGAAATAGACAGAAATTCAACATATATTAACCTACATAAAAATGGTTTAGAAAATGATCTTATGACATGTAACAAGTCATAGTGTCCGCCCACGCGCTACGTCGTATTTCTCCACGAGTACTATCGTGTCACCCTACGTGCAGTCATCCTCCGATTTTGATGCATCGTCCAATTCACTTTTTTGGTAGTCCTAAAAGTTTGAGGGCCGATTGATCAATTTGACCTTCTACTGATCACGTGGTCTGTCAGTACCGAGATTGCGGGTTCGAGACTCACTGTAGGCGGGGTGTACTCAACTCCAAACTTAATTGACAAGGATGCCAGTTTTCCTACGGAAGGTCGGACGTTTGGTCCCCCCCACTCCCCCGCTCCCCAAAAAAACAACAAAAACTGGACTACACAATAAAGCTGACAAATCGCTGAAAGACACCTCCCTGAAACTCCATTCAAACAAACGAACAAAAAAATAAAAGTGTGTATTCTTAACAGATTCGGCTAAATATTGCTGAATGTAATTTAATGCACACTTAATCATTTTTTACGTCTTTTGGTTCAAGTAATACGTAAATTTCGATGCTACCGCTTTTCTGACATGTCAAGAAATAATGTGTTATATATCACGTTTAATATACGAAGATTCTGCATCATCGGAGGAGACAACGATCCAGCCAAAACAGACACAATAAAACTTCTTACATACATATAAGCCAATAATTTATACTTCAATATAACTTTAATTTCCCTTGTTTAAGGAAGATACGCGTGTGTTTACCCTCGAAAATCGTATTTCCCTCGATTGGCCGAATTTTCATATCTTATTTTATAAAGCGAAATATATATATTATTTTATTTTTGATATAAAACTGTCTTGTGACTATAAAACAAATGACATTTTGTTAAGACTAACCGCAAAGGGAAATAAACCTATTGTATCTTGTGAAAAAAATTTTCCATCAACGGGAAACAACCATATATTTCCCGGTAAATAGTCTTATTGCGCCGAACCAGCAAGATGAAAATTTTTTGTTCCGCGGTAGGTAACCTTTATATTGAAACACAAATAAAACAAGTCAGCAAGGCATGGGTTTGAATAAAAACAACACAAATCTAATTAAATTGCTGCTAATTAAACAATTCGTGATTGGTGCTTGCTGCTACATGTGAGTTATCAAGAATGGGAATGTTTCTGTCATAACGCAATACAGAAAACGTTAGATTATTACATTGTCCTTTTGTCAAGGGTTCACCCAATTGCAATTTAGTAGTAATGATACTGTACTATTAAATTGGCTTATGTACACATGGTTTCAAAACTAATGTGGTAAAATTGTTAATCTTTTATGTGAAACATCATATAATTACAATATAATTTGAACAAAGAATTGGCTTAAATATCATGCCCATTTTATACATTTTTAATTTAGAAAATAAATTTGTATTCAGAATACAAAATAGATAAAATGTTTTTATCGTACAGTACAGCGGTAATATGAAAGTTTTAAAATCTCAATACATGTATTTAGTTTTATTTTCCTACCACACAAAACTAAATTGGTTCATCCACGGAAGTAACCGTTTTCATAGGTGCCCATAGAGAGACCGACGTCTAGACAACTAAAACACTTAATTGTAAAACTATAGAGAGATTTACCGTGTATACAACTGATTATAAAATGGCGAGGCTGTTAACTGGTTAAAACATGTCGTTTGTCATCAATGAGACACAAGGTCTCAGAGATCACTTTAATGTAACTGCACACTATCAGTTTGTGGTACGCAAGTCAGTTGATAACATCTCTTTATAAATAGTAAAATACAATGTAATGCATGATTCTCTGAATAATTGTTTACCACACCCAATCCTTACCGGTGAGATAAAAGTTAAGGCACTATTAATGAGTCCTTAATCAGTTGATTATACGACATATACACTAGTGGCTGATGCACAAGTCGACACGCGTCTTTTCTTTAAATCACCCGTTTAACATTTATGTATGTATGGAAAAGATTGCGAATATTTGGCAAGACAAAGCATGGACTGTCTGTGTTAATGGCGAAATGTGAAATATTTGCCAAAACATAGCATGGACTGTCTGAATTAATGCAAAATGTGAAATATTTGCCAAGACATAGCATGGACTGTCTGTGTTAATGGCAAAATGTGAAATATTTGCCAAAACATAGCATGGACTGTCTGAATTAATGGCAAAATGTGAAATATTTGCCAAGACATAGCATGGACTGTAATGGGAAAATGTATAATTAAAATTGCAGCTTATTTTTAAGTTCGCTTAACATAATTAAGCGACATAATGCACAAGTTAAAAAGTTAAGTCAGAAGACTTGAAAGTCGGGTAATCTGGGGGAACTGTCAGGTTGTATATATGATAATAGGTTAAGGTCAGGTAAATATGCTAACGGTATTATAGACTATGGGACACACTGTAAACGTTCTCAGATCACTCACCACAATAAACACATTTATATTCCTTTTATTTTAATTTTTATTTCTCACTGAGCTGGTGTAAGGAAATGTCCAGTGTTTGAAACAGTGCTACTTCGATGCTGAAATAGACAGAAATTCAACATATATTAACCTACATAAAAATGGTTTAGAAAATGATCTTATGACATGTAACAAGTCATAGTGTCCGCCCACGCGCTACGTCGTATTTCTCCACGAGTACTATCGTGTCACCCTACGTGCAGTCATCCTCCGATTTTGATGCATCGTCCAATTCACTTTTTTGGTAGTCCTAAAAGTTTGAGGGCCGATTGATCAATTTGACCTTCTACTGATCACGTGGTCTGTCAGTACCGAGATTGCGGGTTCGAGACTCACTGTAGGCGGGGTGTACTCAACTCCAAACTTAATTGACAAGGATGCCAGTTTTCCTACGGAAGGTCGGACGTTTGGTCCCCCCCACTCCCCCGCTCCCCAAAAAAACAACAAAAACTGGACTACACAATAAAGCTGACAAATCGCTGAAAGACACCTCCCTGAAACTCCATTCAAACAAACGAACAAAAAAATAAAAGTGTGTATTCTTAACAGATTCGGCTAAATATTGCTGAATGTAATTTAATGCACACTTAATCATTTTTTACGTCTTTTGGTTCAAGTAATACGTAAATTTCGATGCTACCGCTTTTCTGACATGTCAAGAAATAATGTGTTATATATCACGTTTAATATACGAAGATTCTGCATCATCGGAGGAGACAACGATCCAGCCAAAACAGACACAATAAAACTTCTTACATACATATAAGCCAATAATTTATACTTCAATATAACTTTAATTTCCCTTGTTTAAGGAAGATACGCGTGTGTTTACCCTCGAAAATCGTATTTCCCTCGATTGGCCGAATTTTCATATCTTATTTTATAAAGCGAAATATATATATTATTTTATTTTTGATATAAAACTGTCTTGTGACTATAAAACAAATGACATTTTGTTAAGACTAACCGCAAAGGGAAATAAACCTATTGTATCTTGTGAAAAAAATTTTCCATCAACGGGAAACAACCATATATTTACCGGTAAATAGTCTTATTGCGCCGAACCAGCAAGATGAAAATTTTTTGTTCCGCGGTAGGTAACCTTTATATTGAAACACAAATAAAACAAGTCAGCAAGGCATGGGTTTGAATAAAAACAACACAAATCTAATTAAATTGCTGCTAATTAAACAATTCGTGATTGGTGCTTGCTGCTACATGTGAGTTATCAAGAATGGGAATGTTTCTGTCATAACGCAATACAGAAAACGTTAGATTATTACATTGTCCTTTTGTCAAGGGTTCACCCAATTGCAATTTAGTAGTAATGATACTGTACTATTAAATTGGCCATATTTGTCAAATATTCATTTTTAAAAAGAATTTGTTTGGAACTTTTCGAAACATGGAAAAATGACATAAACAAGTGTGGACTGTGAGCACGCTCACAAAGCGATGCCCCCCATCCCCCACGCTTTGATTTCAAGTTCAATTACCTCCCCTTAATGACATCCGATGTCAATAAAATCCTTCATGCACATCTACATATAATGTACGTCCTATTTGCTAAGTTTCATTAAATTTCATCAAGCGGTTTAGGAGGAGTTGCGCTTAGAAGGGATGTGGACAGACGGACAGACAGACAGGGTGATTCCTATATACCCCCCCCCCCCCCGCCAACTAGTTTGCGGTGGGTATAATAATGGACTGTCAAAATTAAACAATAATTTTTTTAAATGGTATTGAAATATAAGCTAGAAATTAATCAATATTTGATAGTAAGACGTTAAAGTGTTGAAAACTTAAAGCTGGCTAGATATCAGTCCAGAAGAGCTATCCTTTGATCAATTGGCTGCAGAACCTCAACATTTTGGTAACTGGTGATAAAAAAGTCCAGTGATAAAAGACATACCCCAGTAATCGTTGATCTTTCTTTAAAATGTCCTGTTTGGGTGGCTGCAAAAGACGAGGTTTGTGTTCGAGGCTTTTTTTAAGAAAAATGAATAGATGAGCCATAAGACTTTAAATTTATTGATAAAAAAAACCTACAAAGATCTGATTGTACTAAAATAAAGTATTAGTATTCGTCATTGAAAGAGCAAGATCGGAAAAAGTATATGTTTATCACAACTCTGAAAGATCGTACAATCTTCAATTAGGACAGCAACTAGATACTGAAATTGCTAGCAAATAAGTTTGTATTTCTATTTGTTTTTACCCGACATGTGTTGAATTGCTATTGTTTGACAGTATTCACCTTAATATCTAAAACCGTTGATTCTTATATATTTCTTTTCAAAACCAATGGCAACTATACCTTGTGTCGGAGGTGGTGTTTCCCGATTGGGTTGAGTTGGGGCCGGCGTTTCAATCATGCGTTGTGTTGGAGGTGGTGTTTCAATCATGGGTTGTGTTGGAGCTGGAGTTTCAATCTGGGGTTGTGTTGGAGGTGGCGTTTCAATCATGGGTTGTGTTGGAGCTGGAGTTTCAATCTGGGGTTGTGTTGGAGGTGGCGTTTCAATCATTGGTTCAGTTGGAGCTGGAGTTTCAATCTGGGGTTGTGTTGGAGGTGGCGTTTCAATCATTGGTTCAGTTGGAGGTGGAGTTTCAATCATAGGTTCCGTAGTCGGAGCTGGAGTTTCAATCAAAGGTTCCGTAGTCGGCGCTGGAGTTTCAATCATCGGTTCGGTTGTGGGTACTGTGGATGCACAAAGGAAAGGATAACTAAACTTAATGCTTTGTTGAATTATATTACCACAGTACGCGTATATGTATGCTTTAGCTAAATATTTAAAAGCACCTTTATTATGAATATACATAAACACACTATAGCATACAGAATATTTTTCAATTAAAAAATTTAGATTCATTGTTTCGAGACGAAGTTGTCTTATCGAACAACAGGTAGTCTTTCTGCACAGAAAAAACTTGTATAAGAGACAGATATTTTCAGTATTTTAAAGCGTCTACAGAAAATGGTTGTAATGTGCTAAAGGTCCGCGGTAAGTCTTTTTACATTATAACCTTACACCCCCACCCTAAACGAGGTTGTTACCCATCTCCGGTGATTGGCAGCTCTGTGGGCCTAATCCCTAGAAAACCACCAAGCAGTATATGTAAAATAATGCTGCAGAGACACAAAGTTAATAATATACCTGTGGTAGTTGTTGTGGTTGTTGTAGTAGACATGGTTGTCGGTGTAGGTGTGGTAGGTATAGTTGTTGTCGTCGTAGTGGATATAGGCGTTGTTGTCTTCAAAGCTGAAAAGTCAGATATCTTGACAAGTTTGACAAGTTTATTTGAAAACACTCAGACACAATTTACATGTGTAGCATGAGGTAAGAAATACAAATTAGATACATATATGAGAACAATGACAGATGAACATGTATACAGTATATGAAGTAGTACATATTGTGTTAACTCTATAAAAAGTTTATAATTTTCCTTATGAATACAGCAAGTCGCTTATAAATTTCAATATTACAGTACAACAATAAGTCTTTCATTTTTTAATACATGGATTACTTACATAATAAGAAGGAACATATTTGTCTCTTAAAGCAACAACATCGGGGTTTGTACATACAAATAAAACATGAAACTCGTCACCAATACTATTTTTACATAAACTGCATCTACGTTCATGTCGTTGAATAGGTTGTATCTGAGGTGTGTAATGAAATCAAATGTTTTTGTTGTTTTTGTTATGACGATCGTGTTTACTGGCCGTGATAAAGTCAGGTTAAAAGCTGTCAATTAATTATACTTTTATAAAAAGATATAAAAAGATACTGCGTATTCTGAGACATTCTAAATATACAGCAAAACATTTACTACAGTGACATCTTACATGTTATTTAAATGTGATAACAATATGTAAATTTTGTTTTAAAATAGATTTTACATTGATGTTGGTATAACAAATGTGTTTCGTATATTTATTCTTGACGTACATCAAATTTAAAATAATTAACATAGACGTATCCATATTTAATTATTAATCATTTAAATACAATTACAAATAACGATCTAGCAAAAAGATAAAAAAATAAATTTGAGCAAAGGTAGGTATTTCTGTAAAAACGGATTTACTCGTTTAATTGTTATTAATGGCCCAAAATTACTACAAGTAATCTTTTAGACCCGCATGTTTCTTTCTCTTACTAAAATATAAATCAGCTGTTTGAAATAACAAATTTTTAAAAACATTTACATATTTTTAATCAATTGTTGTTGTGCTTTTTTATTTCCTTAAACTTTTTACTCCAAAACCCTCTGAAATAGGTCAGAAATCATTACACTTTATATAAATTATAAATTGAAAAAAGACTTACAATATAGTTAGTATTAAGAAATTCATCGACAAATTTATTTCAGGGTTTTTTGTCCTGAAAGTGTTTCCCCAGTATGGCACTATTCACATTGGTTTTTTAACCCTGTAAAGGGAATTAATTCTGACAATGCAAGGTTTACATTGTTTAGTTAGCTATTTTACATTTTGAGGTACTGTTGAATACTTTTCTTATACTACATTCCCGCCATTTAAAAATTCGATTCTTTGCTATTACATTAAGCAGAAATTTAATTGGTTAAAAGGCAGTATATTTAAAACTTATTTTACATACTTCAACACACAAGTGCTACAGACAATATCAATCCACGTGAGAATGTATTAGGTAACCTCTGATAAAAGTATGAATAAAAAAAATAAAGACTTGTTTTACCGTCGCATGTTGCACTTTTAACTTCCTGCTGGATGAGCTGCAAAGCTTGAAAGTCTTGCGCACTGAATACATGTCTGGAATCGGTTGCTATTGTATTTAACTCGGTTCTGTCTATTCCACTGCCAACGCCGATTGCTATAATGACGGCATTTTGTTGTTTAAGCAATGCTGCTTGAGTGGCTGTAAGGCTTTTATTTGTTGACGCTCCGTCAGTAAGTACAATAATGAAATGGCTAGACGAATTTCGAGCACCATGCGATGGCAAAAGTTGTTGCTGTCTAATCATTTGTAGTGCTTCGCCGGTTGCAGTGGTTCCTGATACGTACGATGCCTTCTGTATAGCACTTAGGGTGGACTGTTTGTCGTGATACTGGTTCAAGAAGAATTCATTTTGAGCAGTTGTACCAAACGTAACTAGTCCGAACTGTACGTTGTTTGGACCTACTGGTAGATCATTTACAAAACGAGACATAAAATTCAGTTCATTTTGGAAATCAGTTCTGGATTCGCTGGATGAAGAATCTATAGCAAAAATAATATCTGCCCTTTCAACAAATCCACAAGCTACAAAATAATAAAGACGTCTAAGGCTTGTGGTTTGGCATATGCTGAATCATATTATCTAATCATTTAATGTTTTAGCCCTTATATTAAACTTGCGATCAGAAAATATGGAACAAAATGTGAGCAGTGTATCTATAATTTTACGCGCTTTACAACACTATTGAACAAAACCACTGTTATTTAAATGACAGTGTTGTACCAAACGTTCTGTGTTACTTTATACTGCTGTACGGAATAGGGATTAGGTTGTAATACATATTCACATACAGTCATATGACCATGGGCATATCCACACACTCTCGTATACATACATGTATCTTTGTGACTTAAAAATTAAAATACCTTTATGCAGTCGATAAAACCTAGTAATACTGAAAATACAGCAGTAACTAGAATTAGATACTTAATTTTCTGCTTTAAAATATGAGAAGAATTTGCAACTTAGAACATACATGTATTAATGTTACATTGTTAACATTTTTAAAAAATCCATACATACCATACTTTATTAATTAACTACTATAATATTCACTTAGATGACAGTAAAACTGCCAATATGATATATTTTGCTGAAACATTCCAATACGGAATTATCTAGTCCAATAACGGTATTGGCCTGATTTATTTGGACTAGTTAATTAATAAAAATATCATTACGTGATGATTTCTGTATTGGCCTAGTTATTGGTCCTTGACAAGCTGTATTGTCCTTCGGCTGCGCCTCAGGCCAATACAGGAAGCCTTGGACCAATAAATAGGCCAATACAGAAATCATTACGTAATAATATCATATTATTGTCGTTTTCACGTGGGTGAACATTATATTCGTGATACTTTACCTCTCGCAAATATAATGTCTGGCTAAAACGACAATACAGAATGCTAAAAATGATATTTTAACAATGCTGTGTGTGAATTAATTCGATTCTAATCATGAAAAATACGAAAATCTGTACACTGAAGCGACATATAGATGTTCTATGTACCTCATAGTACAGTGGTTAAACATTGTTTGTATGGCAGTAGGTTTAATCATGCAAATCTCAGTATTCAGACAGAAAAAAAATGAATAAGTGATATTCGTGTTGTCACCAAATTCTGACAACTGGGCTGGCACTAACGATAAACCCTAATCGACACCAACCTGGTGATTGGAAATGACGTCATAAGATACCAAGGTATAAAATGCTACATCAGAATTGTATTTCTTGTAATCAAAGCTCTTCAGTGGTGCTCAAAACTAGAATATCAGAATATCTTATAGCAATGTCTATAGACAAAATATGTTTTGCCTAAACAGGTTAAACATATATTATACAAATTTCCTTTCCTATTTGTTATTTGTTCCAGGCAATATTTTCGAATATTGCCCTAATCTGTAGATTTGAGTAATTGAAAATATAATATATGAAATAATTACTGATTTTTTGTGTAATATGGTCTCAGAATTGTCTCTATATAGTATATGGACCTAAGCGTCGCTTTAGTCCTTATACAATATAGAGATGTGTTCCCGGTCTATGTAACACATATGACTCGTAGTATCATGAATTAATTGATCAATGAACTACGTATCATTTAAAGTTGTAACGAACTTACTCCTACATGCAGCGAATGCTATTTCTGATTTTATAGCAGCCAATGAGTTGAATCCAGCTACCGTAAATGTGTGCAGGGAATCGGATGCAATATCCAGAAGTTCTTGTTTGTCAACTGAAGTTCCAATTCCAATCGATATGACTTTAATACCAGGGACTTTCTTCAATAGGTTGGCTTGCGTAACGGTATTTTGATGAGACATAGATTTTCCGTCTGTTAAAACCACTACTATTTTCTGTGCGTTTGGTCTGCCGCCATGAGTAAATGCCTGTGTGCGAGCAAATTGTAGGGCGTCGTCGGTGTACGTCAAACCACCGTCGTATGGAACAAATGGAATTGCCGATACCAGAGCACTTGTGCTGCTATATCTATTAAGTCGAATATGTTCCTGAACGGAAGTGGAAAAGGTAGCTACTCCTATCTGAATATTGTTTGGACCTATTTGGTACTGGCTGGCAAAGTCTTTTACAAACTGCAATTGTGTTTGAAAATTTTTCGGTGTGACGCTCCCTGAAGAGTCCAACAGGAAGTATATATCAGCTGGATTTGAGCCACATTCTAAAAAAAATCAATGTATCTTTTTATGATTATAAAAATTGTTCGAGTATTCCCGATGTGTTCCTCGGGCAAGTTATAAACCCCAAGTGATTTATTTGTATTGTATGTATGCATGTACATTTGAAGGGTGCATGACACAGATCTGATTGATTTTTCTTTTTTGTTAATTGAATGTTTTTAACGCCATATAAGTATATATGGCTATCTAATTTGTGGGATCCGGTGACCGAGGGGTTAAAGTAATTAGTGATCAACTACGTAGCACATGGATAGCGGATTAGACATTTACTGAAAGCAGGATGTGCTCGACTTCTGTCTGAATTGACAAGGATACTCTAAATAAAATCTGGCCATGATATAGCTGAAAAATTGCTGAAAGTGGAGTTTAATCCCATAACAACAAACAAAGAGGTATATAGAAGTACAACTAACCTGGATCAATGGTTGGCGGTGGTGTAGGTACTGAAATAAAATTTAAAATAGTATATAATGTATAAAATTGGTTTAGAGTGCGTTAAAAAGCACGTATGAAGTTGTGATTACATAACCGACCTCGTAACGAGCATGGGTTTAGAAGTTTTAAACTTTAGTAGGTAAATGACTAACCCAGTTATATGGGTAGTTATTATGATTTAGTGTAAACATATTTATTCAAAGAGAAATCATCATTATTAGTATAACAGCATTCTTCATATAAATTAATGTGAGGAAAAACGTGAAAAAAAGATCTAAAAAGAAAAAAAGAAAAATTGATGAAATGCAAGTAAATATAACATTAGATTTGAACTGATGTAAACCTTTTGGACTTGATGATGTAATCTTGATGATTATGATTTATAAGCATACATGTATATACATAATTCTACTTACAAGCACATGCTACTTTGTTCAGTTCATACTGTATGCCATTTAAAGCATCAAACCCTGAAACCTGAAACACGTGATTTGGGTTGTCCGCAATGGTGTGGAGCTCGTGTGTGTTGACGGAACTTCCAATTCCTATGGCGAAAACCTTGGCTCCGAGAGAGTGAAGGTCTTTTGCTTGAGTTGATGTGTCTGTTGGGTTTGTAGATTGTCCATCGGTCAAGACCACTACTATTTGGGTGGCATTTGATCTCATCCCGTGACTCGTGCTACCCGTATAGAATAGTCTTGCATATTGTAAACCTGTATCTGTATGGGTTGTACCACTACGGTACGGTATTGAATTAAGTTTGTTCAGAACTGAAGCTTGGTCGTGATATGTATTAAAATAGAACTCGTTAGTAGCGTATGTACTAAAAGTAACCAAACCAACTTGTATGTTATGTGGTCCAATTTTATACCGCTTGACAAAATCCTTGACAAAGTCAACTTGTTTTTGGAAATTGGCAGCACCTTCGCTACTCGATGAATCTAGGACGAAGACGACATCAGCCGGCTGTGCACCACATTCTGAAAAAAATGTTGGGTCTAATCCATGGGTGAAACAGTCATAATAATCTATTGTATTATGATAATCAAAGTTGGTTCATTTATCAGTAAACAAATTGTTTTATTTCGAAATGTACGAATTTTCTGTCGAATCACGATATCTAAGACTTAAAAACTAACTTGACGGGTGCTGGCAAGATCAGACGCCAACAGAACGTTTATAGTTATGTCGCCAGGTATTATTATTCATTCCACATGTAACCATGTATCCAACGTTACAAGCCACAGACAATTTGTACCATAGCTTCCATTAGCTTCCTATGGCTACTTTTAGAAATAAGATAAAAATATCTGTAACAAATTTGAAACATGTTCAATGGAGTTACGTTAAGTGTATATAACTATTTATTGTTAAATGAACTTACCCGTCGTAGGTCCTTCGTCTGCAAGTAAAGGAATTCGTGTTATTTCAGATTCCTAAAAATCTAACGAATCAAGAACATAAAAACAGTCAAACGTCTAGGATACCAAATGCGTTCTTAGTAAAACAGACAAACTTGGCACAGCAGTTACTACTAAACTTTATTTCTTTATATGTTGATTATGTTAAGAAATGTCATCAAGTTTTGTATTACCATAAAGAGAAGTCGTTGTTTTAGATCATTCCAGATGCAAGAATTATTAATCTATGGTTTTAGTTATAAATTTAGCATCAGCAATTTCTTCATCTGCGATTTATTTTACAATCTCAAGAGAAAAGTAGTTCTAAATGATTACAAATGACAATGTTATTTGAGTTTTACTCACTATTGAAAATGATAGGTTCTATGTAAATATAACTGCAGAATATTTTTTAAAATGTAATCACTTCGCAAATTTAATACTATATTTGCTTCTAAAATTTTACACAATGGAAGTTTTGTCATAATATATGCATGTATATTATTAAAGATAGTACCTTTGCAAGTCTGTTTTTCCAGCTCCAGTGCAATGTCTTTTAATGAACTAAAATTAGCGACTGTAAAAACGTGATCTTTGTCAGTTGCTATGGTAATGAGTTCATCCTTGATTACGGAATCCCCAATTCCGATTGATATTACTTTGATGTATGTTTGATGAAGATTTTTGGCCTGAACGGCTGTGTCCGGTGGAGACTGTGATTGTCCATCAGTGAGAACTATAAGCACTTTCGGAACACCATCTCGAGAACCATGAATCTTTGTAAAACTCTGATTTTTAGCAAAGCTCAATGCATCAGCTGTATTCGTGCCTCCTTGTGTGTAAGGTACATTCTGCAGGGCGTGAAGGACATCGCTTATATTTGAGTAGGTATTTAACCAAAACTGGTTTTGTGGACTGTTTGCAAATGTTACCAGCCCAACTTGAACTCCAGCGGGACCGATGTAGAAACGAGAAGTAAAATTTCCGACAAACTCCAGTTGAGTTTCAAAATTTCTGGAACCTTCGCTTGCAGAAGAATCTAATAAGAAGACAATATCTGCCTTGACCCCTCTGCATTCTGAAATAGAAAGATATTGTTTAAATATATTAAGTTGGATGAAATACAATTTAACTTCGATTTTAATTAAACAGTTTAAACATACTTTTCATATTAATAAATGTACTATTCATAGTAATTAATCTAACAAAATAATTTATTTGTTGAAATTGTTCGTAACTTGGTAATGTGTAATTGTTACGTTTTTAAAAATGCAAAGCGGTCATTTATTGCAAATTTGTAAGAACAAAATACCATTTTTACTTACCGTTTGTTCTACATGCTGTCTTCTCCAGCTCTGTCTGCAAAGTGGCCAAAGCATCAAAGTTTGCAACTTGAAACACGTGATTGCGATCTGATGCAATTTGGTTTAGTTCGTTGGCATTCGGACCACTTCCGACGCCTATTGCGATAACTTCAGGTCCAAGCTTGTGAAGAGATGCAGCGGCTTGCATTGTTTGAGGAGGGTATGTTGATTGACCATCTGTAAGGAATATGACAATCTGTGCTGCGTCTGGTCTACCGCCATTTGCAAATGAAAAACTATCATTTGCCACCTGATTCAAAGCAAGGTGAGTATTCGTCGTCCCGGTGTGGAATCGGATATTCGAAATTGCTGATATGACGGCGGTTTTTGTGGAATATTGATTTAGACTGAATTCTTTATAAACTTGGTCGGAAAAAGAAATAACTGAGATTTGCGTGTTGGATGGTCCTATATCAAACTGCTTTACTGTGTTTTTGACAAAGTCTAACTGCTTCTGGAAGTCAACTGTACCGATGCTACTCGAAGCGTCGAGAACAAATACTATATCAGCCTTCTTTTGACTACAAGCTGCAACAAAAAATAAAAAATTAATTGTATTTATTATTCTTTTTACACAATTAAGAGTATGTTTTTCAACTTTACAGAGGTTTTTATTGGGTGTGGGTTGCTCACTTTTGGTTTTTTAGCTTTGGATTTGTTTTCTTGTGTCGTATTACTTTTCCAAAATCTGAACTTTATTACTGTATATCATTTTCTATTTGTTGTTGATCGATCGGATTTTTTTAACCAATTTTAATAAACAATTCCAAGATTTATCCTATGTATATATCTACTGCAATCAAAGTAAAGAGAACGATACGACTTGTAGTGGCGCGAATCCTAATCATCCTGATACGTATCCTGACTCGAGTCTGATGTTTGTTAGATAAGGCGAAAAATAAGTAAATCGTTATTTACCTGAATTTTCAAATTTATACAATATAAATTAATCCCCCTCACCCCAGCAGACCTCTTTGTATAAATACAAAACTATTGAGTAAAATTGACTCGGTATAAATATTTCCTAGACCATAATAATTTTGAGTGTAAATATTAAGTAATATATAAATCTATAAAGTATGAATGTCACATCCGTTACCTATAGTTGGGGTTTGACATGCTGCTTGGAGCAACTGGGTTTGGATTGTTCGTAGTGCATCAAAATTAGCTACATTAAAAGTATGCTGTTTGTCACTGGCGATACTTGCCAGCTCTTGGGCATCTATTCCACTACCAATACCAATAGAAATGACTTGGGCTCCAGCCAGATGTAGGTCTTCTGCAGCAATCTTAGTTTTGGCTGGGTCTGTTGACTGGCCATCAGTCAGGACGATAACAATTCGTTCTGCATCTGGTCGACCGCCATTAAAAGGCAAAAATGAGTTTTGTCTGACAAAATCTAAAGCCAAATGTGTATTTGTTGTTCCTTGCGCGTATGTAATTTTATCTAGCGCATTCCGCAGACTGGTGCTTGTTTGATATTCGTTCAACCAAAATTCATTTTTCACACCAGTGGAAAATGTTACGACACTAAACTGTGTACGAGTAGAACCAACACTAAATCTGCTTACAAAGTCCTTTACAAAGGTTATCTGCTTGTGAAAATTAGTGCTTCCTTCACTGCTTGATGCATCCAAAACAAAAACTACATCCGCTTTTGTTGGACAATCTGTAACAGAATAAAATTTATTGTTATTACAGCAATTAGAAATAAGTGTTTTAAATAAATACTTTTTAACAATAAGACCACATGGGAAACTAACACAGATTTATGGTATTTAACAAAAAGACCACATAGGAAACTAACACAGATTTATGTTATTTAACAATAAGACCACATGGGAAACTAACATAGATTTATGGTATTTAACAATAAGACCACATAACATAGGAAACTAACACAGATTTATGGTATTTAACAATAAGACCACATGGGAAACTAACATAGATTTATGGTATTTAACAATAAGACCACATGGGAAACTAACATAGATTTATGTTATTTAACGATAAGACCACATCGGAAACTAACATAGATTTATGGTATTTAACAATAAGACCACATAGGAAACTAACACAGATTTATGGTATTTAACAATAAGACCACATAGGAAACTAACATAGATTTATGGTATTTAACAATAAGACCACATGGGAAACTAACACAGATTTATGGTATTTAACAATAAGACCACATAGGAAACTAACATAGATTTATGGTATTTAACAATAAGACCACATAACATAGGAAACTAACATAGATTTATGGTATTTAACAATAAGACCACATAGGAAACTAACATAGATTTATGGTATTTAACAATAAGACCACATGGGAAACTAACACAGATTTATGGTATTTAACAATAAGACCACATTGAAGCTTACATAGATTTATGGTATTTAACAATAAGACCACATGGGAAACTAACATAGATTTATGGTATTTAACAATAAGACCACATAGGAAACTAACACAGATTTATGGTATTTAACAATAAGACAACATAGGAAACTAACATAGATTTATGGTATTTAACAATAAGACCACATAGGAAACTAACATAGATTTATGGTATTTAACAATAAGACCACATGGGAAACTAACATAGATTTATGGTATTTAACAATAAGACCACGTGGGAAACTAACATAGATTTATGGTATTTAACAATAAGACCACATAGGAAACTAACATAGATTTATGGTATTTAACAATAAGACCACATAGGAAACTAACATAGATTTATGGTATTTAACAATAAGACCACATGGGGAAACTAACATAGATTTATGGTATTTAACAATAAGACCACATGGGAAACTAACATAGATTTATGGTATTTAACAATAAGACCACTTAGGAAACTAACATAGATTTATGGTATTTAACAATAAGACCACATAGGAAACTAACATAGATTTATGGTATTTAACAATAAGACCACATGGGAAACTAACATAGATTTATGGTATTTAACAATAAGACCACATGGGAAACTAACATAGATTTATGGTATTTAACAATAAGACCACATAACATAGGAAACTAACATAGATTTATGGTATTTAACAATAAGACCACATGGGAAACTAACATAGATTTATGGTATTTAACAATAAGACCACATCGGAAACTAACATAGATTTATGGTATTTAACAATAAGACCACATGGGAAACTAACATAGATTTATGGTATTTAACAATAAGACCACATGGGAAACTAACATAGATTTATGGTATTTAACAATAAGACCACATGGGAAACTAACATAGATTTATGGTATTTAACAATAAGACCACATGGGAAACTAACATAGATTTATGGTATTTAACAATAAGACCACATAGGAAACTAACACAGATTTATGGTATTTAACAATAAGACCACATAACATAGGAAACTAACATAGATTTATGGTATTTAACAATAAGACCACATGGGAAACTAACATAGATTTATGGTATTTAACAATAAGACCACATGGGAAACTAACACAGATTTATGGTATTTAACAATAAGACCACATGGGAAACTAACATAGATTTATGGTATTTAACAATAAGACCACATAGAAAACTTACATAGATTTATGGTATTTAACAATAAGACCACATAGGAAACTAACATAGATTTATGGTATTTAACAATAAGACCACATGGGAAACTAACATAGATTTATGGTATTTAACAATAAGACCACATAGGAAACTAACACAGATTGATGGTATTTAACAATAAGACCACATAGGAAACTAACATAGATTTATGGTATTTAACAATAAGACCACATAACATAGGAAACTAACATAGATTTATGGTATTTAACAATAAGACCACATGGGAAACTAACATAGATTCATGGTATTTAACAATAAGACCACATAGAAAACTTACATAGATTTATGGTATTTAACAATAAGACCACATAGGAAACTAACATAGATTTATGGTATTTAACAATAAGACCACATGGGAAACTAACATAGATTTATGGTATTTAACAATAAGACCACATAGGAAACTAACATAGATTTATGGTATTTAACAATAAGACCACATGGGAAACTAACATAGATTTGTGGTATTTAACAATAAAACCACATAACATAGGAAACTAACATAGATTTATGGTATTTAACAATAAGACCACATGGGAAACTAACACAGATTTATGTTATTTAACCATAAGACCACATTGAAGCTTACATAGATTTATGGTATTTAACAATAAGACCACATAGGAAACTAACATAGATTTATGGTATTTAACAATAAGACCACACGGGAAACTAACATAGATTTATGGTATTTAACAATAAGACCACATAGGAAACTAACATAGATTTATGGTATTTAACAATAAGACCACATGGGAAACTAACATAGATTTATGGTATTTAACAATAAGACCACATGGGAAACTAACATAGATTTATGGTATTTAACAAAAAGACCACATGGGAAACTAACATAGATTTATGGTATTTAACAATAAGACCACATGGGAAACTAACATAGATTTATGGTATTTAACAATAAGACCACATAGGAAACTAACATAGATTTATGGTATTTAACAATAAGACCACATGGGAAACTAACATAGATTTATGTTATTTAACAATCAGACCACATGGGAAATTAACATAGATTTATGTTATTTAACAATAAGACCACATAGGAAACTAACATAGATTTATGGTATTTAACAATAAGACCACATGGGAAACTAACATAGATTTATGGTATTTAACAATAAGACCACATAACATAGGAAACTAACATAGATTTATGGTATTTAACAATAAGACCACATGGGAAACTAACATAGATTTATGGTATTTAACAATAAGACCACATAGGAAACTAACATAGATTTATGGTATTTAACGATAAGACCACATAGGAAACTAACATAGATTTATGGTATTTAACAATAAGACCACATAGGAAACTAACATAGATTTATGGTATTTAACAATAAGACCACATAGGAAACTAACATAGATTTATGGTATTTAACAATAACATAACATAGGAAACTAACATAGATTTATGGTATTTAACAATAAGACCACATAGGAAACTAACATAGATTTATGGTATTTAACAATAAGACCACATGGGAAATTAACATAGATTTATGTTATTTAACAATAAGACCACATAGGAAACTAACATAGATTTATGGTATTTAACAATAAGACCACATAGGAAACTAACATAGATTTATGTTATTTAACAATAAGACCACATAACATAGGAAACTAACATAGATTTATGGTATTTAACAATAAGACCACATAGGAAACTAACATAGATTTATGGTATTTAACAATAAGACCACATAGGAAACTAACATAGATTTATGGTATTTAACAATAACATAACATAGGAAACTAACATAGATTTATGGTATTTAACAATAAGACCACATAGGAAACTAACATAGATTTATGGTATTTAACAATAAGACCACATGGGAAATTAACATAGATTTATGTTATTTAACAATAAGACCACATAGGAAGCTAACATAGATTTATGGTATTTAACAATAAGACCACATGGGAAACTAACATAGATTTATGGTATTTAACAATAAGACCACATGGGAAACTAACATAGATTTATGGTATTTAACAATAAGACCACATAGGAAACTAACATAGATTTATGGTATTTAACAATAACATAACATAGGAAACTAACATAGATTTATGGTATTTAACAATAAGACCACATAGGAAACTAACATAGATTTATGGTATTTAACAATAAGACCACATGGGAAATTAACATAGATTTATGTTATTTAACAATAAGACCACATAGGAAACTAACATAGATTTATGGTATTTAACAATAAGACCACATGGGAAACTAACATAGATTTATGGTATTTAACAATAAGACCACATGGGAAACTAACACAGATTTATGTTATTTAACCATAAGACCACATGGGAAACTAACACAGATTTATGGTATTTAACAATAAGACCACATGGGAAACTAACATAGATTTATGGTATTTAACAATAAGACCACATGGGAAACTAACATAGATTTATGGTATTTAACAATAAGACCACATGGGAAACTAACATAGATTTATGGTATTTAACAATAAGACCACATGGGAAACTAACACAGATTTATGTTATTTAACCATAAGACCACATTGAAGCTTACATAGATTTATGGTATTTAACAATAAGACCACATAGGAAACTAACATAGATTTATGGTATTTAACGATAAGACCACATAGGAAACTAACATAGATTTATGGTATTTAACAATAAGACCACATAGGAAACTAACATAGATTTATGGTATTTAACAATAACATAACATAGGAAACTAACATAGATTTATGGTATTTAACAATAAGACCACATAGGAAACTAACATAGATTTATGGTATTTAACAATAAGACCACATGGGAAATTAACATAGATTTATGTTATTTAACAATAAGACCACATAGGAAACTAACATAGATTTATGGTATTTAACAATAAGACCACATGGGAAACTAACATAGATTTATGGCATTTAACAATAAGACCACATGGGAAACTAACATAGATTTATGGTATTTAACAATAAGACCACATAGGAAACTAACATAGATTTATGGTATTTAACAATAACATAACATAGGAAACTAACATAGATTTATGGTATTTAACAATAAGACCACATAGGAAACTAACATAGATTTATGGTATTTAACAATAAGACCACATGGGAAATTAACATAGATTTATGTTATTTAACAATAAGACCACATAGGAAACTAACATAGATTTATGGTATTTAACAATAAGACCACATGGGAAACTAACATAGATTTATGGTATTTAACAATAAGACCACATGGGAAACTAACACAGATTTATGTTATTTAACCATAAGACCACATGGGAAACTAACACAGATTTATTGTATTTAACAATAAGACCACATGGGAAACTAACATAGATTTATGGTATTTAACAATAAGACCACATGGGAAACTAACATAGATTTATGGTATTTAACAATAAGACCACATGGGAAACTAACACAGATTTATGTTATTTAACCATAAGACCACATTGAAGCTTACATAGATTTATGGTATTTAACAATAAGACCACATAGGAAACTAACATAGATTTATGGTATTTAACATTAAGACCACATAGGAAACTAACATAGATTTATGGTATTTAACAATAAGACCACATAGGAAACTAACATAGATTTATGGTATTTAACAATAACATAACATAGGAAACTAACATAGATTTATGGTATTTAACAATAAGACCACATAGGAAACTAACATAGATTTATGGTATTTAACAATAAGACCACATGGGAAATTAACATAGATTTATGTTATTTAACAATAAGACCACATAGGAAACTAACATAGATTTATGGTATTTAACAATAAGACCACATGGGAAACTAACATAGATTTATGGTATTTAACAATAAGACCACATAGGAAACTAACATAGATTTATGTTATTTAACAATAAGACCACATGGGAAACTAACATAGATTTATCGTATTTAACAATAAGACCACATAGGAAACTAACATAGATTTATGTTATTTAACAATAAGACCACATGGGAAACTAACATAGATTTATGGTATTTAACAATAACACCACATAGGAAACTGACATAGATTTATGGTATTTAACAATAAGACCACATGGGAAACTAACACAGATTTATGTTATTTAACAATAAGACCACATAACATAGCAAACTAACACAGATTTATGGTATTTAACAATAAGACCACATGGGAAACTAACATAGATTTATGGTATTTAACAATAAGACCACATAGGAAACTAACATAGATTTATGGTTTTTAACAATAAGACCACATAGGAAACTAACATAGATTTATGCTATTTAACAATAAGACCACATAGGAAACTAACATAGATTTATGTTATTTAACCATAAGACCACATGGGAAATTAACATAGATTTATGGTATTTAACAATAAGACCACATAACATAGGAAACTAACATAGATTTATGTTATTTAACCATAAGACCACATAGGAAACTAACATAGATTTATGTTATTTAACCATAAGACCACATGGGAAACTAACATAGATTTATGGTATTTAACAATAAGACCACATAGGAAACTAACATAGATTTATGTTATTTAACAATAAGACCACATAACATAGGAAACTAACACAGATTTATGGTATTTAAGAATAAGACCACTTAGGAAACTAACATAGATTTATGGTATTTAACAATAAGACCACATGGGAAACTAACATAGATTTATGGTATTTAACAATAAAACCACATGGGAAACTAACATAGATTGATGGTATTTAACAATAAGACCACATAGGAAACTAACATAGATTTATGTTATTTAACAATAAGACCACATAACATAGGAAACTAACACAGATTTATGGTATTTAACAATAAGACCACTTAGGAAACTAACATAGATTTATGGTATTTAACAATAAGACCACATGGGAAACTAACACAGATTTATGGTATTTAACAATAAGACCACATAGGAAACTAACATAGATTTATGTTATTTAACCATAAGACCACATGGGAAACTAACATAGATTTATGGTATTTAACAATAAGACCACATAACATAGGAAACTAACATAGATTTATGTTATTTAACCATAAGACCACATAGGAAACTAACATAGATTTATGTTATTTAACCATAAGACCACATGGGAAACTAACATAGATTTATGGTATTTAACAATAAAACCACATAGGAAACTAACATAGATTTATGTTATTTAACAATAAGACCACATAACATAGGAAACTAACACAGATTTATGGTATTAAACAATAAGACCACTTAGGAAACTAACATAGATTTATGGTATTTAACAATAAGACCACATGGGAAACTAACATAGATTTATGGTATTTAACAATAAGACCACATGGGAAACTAACATACATTTATGGTATTTAACCATAAGACCACATAGGAAACTAACATAGATTTATGTTATTTAACAATAAGACCACATAACATAGGAAACTAACACAGATTTATGGTATTTAACAATAAGACCACTTAGGAAACTAACATAGATTTATGGTATTTAACAATAAGACCACATGGGAAACTAACACAGATTTATGGTATTTAACAATAAGACCACATAGGAAACTAACATAGATTTATGTTATTCAACAATAAGACCACATAACATAGGAAACTAACATAGATTTATGGTATTTAACAATAAGACCACATTGGAAACTAACATACATTTATGGTATTTAACCATAAGACCACATAGGAAACTAAC